>OZ017740.1:336511164-337764289 GCA_963969285.1 Odontomyia ornata | reverse complement strand
TTTCCATTGTACTAGCACTCTGGTTGCACAAGATCTGACATCCATATGTCAAAACAGATCTAACCAGGGTATTGTAACAGATAATTTTGAATTTTTCCGTCGCTCCTTTTTTGGCGTTAAATTCAAATAAATAAATAAGAACTCTAATATTTTCCGTAAAACGCCAATATTTATTAAAACCCGGGCAGACACGTGTTTCGGAAAAAAGTTATTTCCTTCTTCAGTGCCGTGTTACTGAAACATAATCCAAAAATTCTTGTATTTATACATCGTTACTTAATTACAAACTAATTTACAAAAGGTATTTTAATGGACTAATAATAAAACGATCAAAATTACTACTTGGAAAGGTAATTAAAACATCAACCCACTCTAATTATCCTTCATGGTGTCAAAAACTAGATGAGTCATTCAAGCCTTTAACATATTGATCCGATCAAACTACTGTATGCGTTCCCTAGATCCGTATTAAGCCTTAAATCTTCCGGTATCCTTGAAATCCACAAACTTTCCGCTGCATCCAACCTTCTCCAATCGTTGATTTCTTCGAGGAATCGATCTCCACGTTGTCCCATTCTATTTGATGCGTGCTCTTCATAATGTGTCTTGCAGCCGTTGATCTTGCCTCATTTTGTCCTTTTTTTGCTGCTACTTCCACTTCCCTTATATGCTCGTGGAATCGAATTTTCACCAGTCGGTTTGTTTGGCCCACGTACATTTTTCCTCACTCTGGACAAGTTGTCCTGTATATGCCACTACGTTCATCCTTTTGTTTAGTGTTCTTCGTAGTCCCTAGTTTTTGTTCCAATTTGTAGATTCGTGACGAGTGTGCTGTTTCGATACCCGCTGTCGTCAGTATTTGTTGTAGCTTCCATGAATGTGTAGAATAAGTCAGCTTCATTCTCTGCGTACTTTGGACCGGTGTTTTGAAGAACGTCGTAAAAGAGTTTCTTCTTCGATGCGCATCTAACTTGCTTATTCTGGTTTTGATTAACCGCGCTGTATACCCATTCTTCTGTGCTGTTTCAATTATGAATTGCGCTTCTCGGACGCGTCGTTCAGTTGTCAACGGAATTGATAACATTCTATTAATCATCTTGTTGTATGCCGCCATTCTTTGGTTGTAGGAATGACTGGAGTTGCTGGGTATTGTCCTCTGTGTGTGCGTCATCTTTCGATATCCGAAACACGTGTCTGCCCGGGTTTTCTATAAATATTGGCGTTTTACGGAAAATATTAGGGTTCTTATTTATTCATTTCGATAATTTTGCTCTTTTGATTAATGTATTTGGAACGAAAGGGTCTTCGTAGGGCCATGACTACTTTTAATGCCCTTCTGAGCATGATTTTCAAATGTTCAGTATAGTACAGATACTGATCTAGATAAACACCGATGTATCGAACACAGGATTTATGTGGAACCCGTTTAAACTACCCAATTACGTTTCAGGTCTTGACTGATCCCCTGCAGCGTTGTCCGAAACAAGATTGTTTCACACTTCTGCACATTGATTTTCATTTGGAAATTGTCAGCGTACAGCTACACATCATTGAACATTTTTTGGAAATTTCTCTGAACTATTGTAGCATTTCGGTCTACCTTATAGATAGTCAGATCATCAACAAACGCTACCAATGATCGCGTTGGTGAGACGTTAAAATCAAAGCCGTTCAATAGCTTGCAAAGGAAAATTGAGAAGAGCAGAGGCGCAGTAACTGTACCCTGCTGTAGACCATTAAAGACCTTGAATTCGCGCATTGTTGTCAGATTGCCATCAGTTACAACAAACGATTTTCCGTATAACATATTGCACATCATGGCGACAAGGTGTCTGGGGAACTTGTCCTGAAGGAGTTTAAAAACTAGTCCATCTAACCACACCAAATCGAAGGCTTTCTCCATATCAATGAGACATGCCCCAACACATTGTCTATCATTTAGTTTCCAACAGATGTCTGAGGTTACTTTCGTTATTGCATGTATGGTCGAATGCCTGGCACGAAAACCTAATTGGCAATTCGGCATCAACTCATATTCCTCAATGTGTGCGTTTAATGCTCTGTTGAGTATCACTTCAAACACCTTGCTGATGTTAGGCAGCAAGCTGATTGGGCGATAGCTTTTCGGGCATGAAGATTCTTTTCCTTTCTTCAAGATCGGAAATACCTTAGCCTTTTTCAACTCATTTGGGAAATATGAATTGCTCAACATGTTGTTGAATAATATGCAATAATTCCTAATAGCGACCTCCAGCAAATGTCGGAGAACTACATTTGGAATACCATCAGTACCACATGATTTCTTGTTGTTTATCCTGCGAAATATGAAGCACATGTCTTCAAAGCTGACAAAATAATCAATAAGATTCAAGCCCGGTATGAGGACAGATGTTAATGTTTCATTGAAATGAAGAATTGATTGGCCGTTCAGGCTTGATTTGAAGTCGGAAACTTTTGCTTCAATGACCTGTGAACGTATTTTATACCCTCTCTCAGGGTTTGGTAGATGAACCAATTCACAATGTGTTCCAATCAGGGCAAGTTTATCCAATCCTTCACAAATTATCCTGTTTCCATTTCTATCCGGAGTCGTACTATCAATTTCGATACCAGCCCTATCGAAAAGATTAATCTCATCACTAGTGACTTCAAGATTCGATACCTTCACTCGAGACTTCCTGCGGAATATGCTATTCACTTTCACGAACACGCCGTCTGGGTCCTGTGGGCTAATACCCCTCAGTTTTTGCGCCCATTGACTGCTGACCTCACTCCTGAGGTATGAACGGATTAAGTTCCGGACATTCTTCAGATGTAATTTCAACAAAGCCAACGAGGGATGGTTGTAGTCCAAAAATCGTCGATAAATATTGTTGACACATGTGAGAAGAAGACTTTTCAATCTTTTCAACCTTGCGATGGTTGGTGTTTCATATCCTTCCATATTGTTTTGATGTTTAATCTTGGGCACAACTATATCAATCGTTTCCAACGTCAGCTTCTCTAACTTTGACAAATAGACATCTATTTCATCGTTTGTTAAATTCCTGTCATTAGGAACCATTGAGCGAGCGTTGCCATCATCAGAAGGAGGACATTGCTTCTGATACTCCCGATTAAACTTCTTTTGAAACTTTCGCCAGTCTGTTTTTTTGAAGTTCAACCGATGATTTTCGTGTTGAACTGGAATGAGGAAGTGATCATCCCTTTGATGATTGATTTCCATTACGATTGCGTTACGGTCGCTATCGTAAGGAAGCACTTACAGTTTCCGTTGAGGACTATTAAAGTTGAATTTGAGTCTTGCGTCAGCAATGCAGAGGTCCAAACATGAATTTGTCCTAGGGTATGTTGGGAACTCCGAGCCATATGGATTACACCTGTATTCAATTTGGTTCTCTGTTATCAACGATTCCAAGAATACACCTCTTTGATTATTTCAGGCATTCAGCCATGATGCATGCTTGGCATTCAGGTCACCAGCAAGAATATAATAACTATGCAGCCTGTTCAATTCGAGTATTTCAAACAAGGAATTGAGTTCCTCCTTGAGCTTGAAAATAGTTCCACAAGTTCCATAGGCAGAGATACCGAAGAGGTTATCCCCACCTGGCAGTGAGATTTTGATAACGGACACTTCAAGAGATTCAAAGTTTTTGAATTTGACTTTTTCAATATTTTGGAAACAATACGGTCTTTGAACCAATATTCCGATGCCACTTCCTCCATCACCTATTACCCTGTCGTTTCTTATGAATTCAAAATCCTTGAAAGTCATGGAGTGCCATGAATTGAGGTGGGTTTCGGTGAGAAGCATGATGTCAGGCTTTTGCTTAACGATGAATTCAAGGAGATAATCACACCGTTGTATAGTAACAATCGAGTTGACGTTGATCGAGATGAGACGAATCCTATCCATGGGAATGTGGCTGGATGACAACTTATTTTGAGGCATTTGAAAGCCTTAAACGGTGAAAAACAATGTTAATTTACGAAACTTGTTTATCGATTCTCTCCAACAAGGAATTTAATTGCTGGTAAATTTTAAGGAGCAGCTCATTATTGCCACTTACATTATTTATTTTATTTACATTATCTGCTGGTCTTCTCGCAGCAAGTGCAAATGACACCCCAGGCTTGATGAAGTTGGTGGGTATCACACTGCGGTGTGCTTGACTTTGTTTTGGAGTGACTTTAACCTTTGCATCTTAATACTGGGGGCATCCTTGATATGATGCTGGATGACCAAAGGCACCGCAGTTCACACAATATAGTTTTTCTTTTGGCTCCGCCTGAGCCAATTTGCACTCGCCGGGAGCATAAATGTCTTTGCATTTAACACACCTTTATTTCATGGGGCAATTCGCAGCCGAATGCCCGAATCTTTGACACCTGTAGCACTGGTTGACCTCACTTTTCTGGAGGCGTTCCCACCTCATCACGCGAAAGTTCAAGTACCGTATTTTCTGCAGGGCACTTGAACTACTTTTGCTGGAAATCTGGACTAAGTAATGAGGCAAGTTTTTGCGCTCCACAATCGATCTCCTTGTTGCAAAATTTTTAACTGAAATAAATTGTATTTCTGCCGCAACTTTTTGGAGCACCTGAATGAGATCGACTGTGTCCTCACCACAGTCCAGACCCTTCAATAAAAAGGTTTGGTTTCTTTCATTTTTCAGGGTGTACGTAAAATGCGGAACATCTCCAGAATTTAGTGCATTTTTTGTTGCCTGGAAATCAACCAACGTCTTAGTCCTAATTGTCAATTTATCGGCATTGACTCTTTTTATCTCGAAATTTTATAGCTTATTTTCGGCTGCCAAAAGCCGAACCATATCTTTGCCCGTTTGCCCAAATACATTGATTGGTGGGGCTTTTTCTTTTTTTTTCATTAATCTTAACGGACGGACCAGCAGACAAAACTTTTGGTCTTTTCTCTCGATTTTTAATTCCGTCGTTTGCGCCGCCTCCGCTGAGGATATCCTCTTGATCAGCTTCTTCCTTTGGCTTTTTAATTTTCTTGTCTTCGGTTTTTGAATTTGTTTGTTGCCCTTTCTTGGTTTCTTTAGCTTTGTTGAATGTTAATGTTCCAACAAGTGCTTCTAATGATTTCACTCGAAGCTTGAGCTCTTCATTTTCTTTTTCAATTTTGTCAGCTTCTTCATCTTTGATCAGCTGCTCGATTTCGATAACCGATAGGATTGCCGGTTTTTCTTCTTTATCGTCGTATCTTCTTTTTAGTTTTTATTTCGCCTGTCATCGTTGGCGATGGGCACGAACCTTCTGGTTGATGGCTGAAGCCGTCGGGCTCACCTATCCCGTTGCTTTTGCAGCGAGAATAGAGGGAATGTTCTCAGATAGGGACTTCCCTTGAACGTATTTCCACTTTTGATTTTTCTTCAGGAAATGAATTTCAGGTATTCGATAAATGCTCAAATGATTCGACGGTGATGGTTTTCAATTAAAAATAAATTGTTTTCAACTTTAAGGAGTCATAAGCATCAAAACTGCTTATTCAATGAAAAATGGCTATTTTCGATTTCTTCGATCATGGTTGAAGTGAATGAAATCATTTTTTCACATCTTAATGTTTCTATTTACGCTAGGGCTTGTATTGATTAAAATACATATCAAATATTTACTTTTGATGGAAATTGTAAAGGAAAGTTTTCTGGGAGTGCTTAGACACCGCAGTTTTTAAATGCATTTTTTCTATCTGATTTAAAAGATAATTTTATTCCATAAATTGCATTACTAAGAGTTGAAAAAGGGATCGTATTGTACAGACAAATAGTAAACCGCAATTAACATCATCCAATATCTCCTCTCAAGTGTACGCCTTATCCTTTAGCGTGTTTGCTCAAAATGACATTCAGCATCAACCAGCGTTCCTATCGCAGGCAGATTGTAATGAAATTGGGTAGTTATATGTCCACGTAGCGATGGTCTGCTGCGTCGACGGAAGAGGATGTTGAGATCCACCGAGATTGGCCTTATCTGGGGACGCGTGAATGTGCTGGCAGGCTAGCGATGCGGGGTCGTGGGGTGGGTTCTTTACCCCTAGCACAAGGACCCACTACAAAAAAATTTCGCATTCACAAATTTAACATGATCGAATGCCATCGACTGGTGTCGAGGCCAAGGTAACCTACTAAGAGTTGCAATGTTCATTCGAAGAATAAATTGAGCCGGCCAAAAACGGACGAACTTACAGAGGCTTCGTCGTTACCGACGATTCTTATGGCCCAAAAATAAGAGTAGAGCATCCAGATGGTAGCGGTGTCTCCTCGCACGCTCCCAATCCGATTAAGATCCAAACGCCGACGTGGCCATGTATTTCCCATTTGAGTGGAAAACATACAAACGTCCTTTGCATGACTCTTTCCATCAAATGAGGAATACAAACGCAACCAATTTATGTTATAGCGTTATGCAATGAAATCATATAACCCTAAATGAACAGGTGAGCGGAAGGCCACTCTACCCAGCAAGAGGCCCTGTTAAACAAAAGATACAGAAAAGCGCACCCGATGGCTAGCCCATTCTTTAACCGGTCAGGTCGATTGAAATGAAAAGTCCGACGGTGTACGTTTAACAATATTTTATTTTTTTCTCTGTAAGATAAAATAATTATTTCATAATAATCTATATGCACAAAGAATTAACACATAAATGTTATAAAATAATAATTCTTCAATAAAAAAAAGGATTGTATATTATCCCGCGGTGAAATATAAATTTTTGATTTTATATTTGATTAATTGAAATTTTTGACTTTATATTTGATTAATTTGACTTTATATTTGATTAATTGACTATTAAATAAATAATATGGAAACAGTGATATGGTTATTTTTAAATTAAATGAAGAAAGGCCTTTGCTTTGAAAATATTATTGTTTAAATAATGAATCATAAATAAACACCCTATATTCTCAAATACGAGGTGTGTTCAAAAAGTATCACGAATTTTGAATTTTCGCGGGTTACGTATATTCGAATTTCGATTTTTTTGTGGCCTTATGTTGGTACTCATGTCTGTCACTTATGCCGACAAGCTCGGCCATTTTGAATGTTCACTTGATTGGTGATAGCTGCTTTACTTGCACGTGTTTTCAATCGTCTTCGATTTTTACTTATTCAAAAAAATGGATCAAAGAACGTGTATCAAATTTTGTGTGAAAAACGAAATTAAGTGCGCGGATGCATTCCGAATGTTGACTGTGGCATACGGAGAAGCTACCTTGGACCGAAGCAACGTTTATTGGTGGTACAAAATGTTTTTAGAAGGCCGAGAAGATGTGAACGACGAAGAGCGTGCCGGACGCCCGAGCACTTCAACAACAGACGAAAAAATTAATGAAGTGGAGAAAATGGTATTGGCCAATCGTCGAATCACCGTTAGAGAAGTTGCTGAGGACCTAAACATATCGATTGGCTCATGCCATTCGATTTTTATCAACGATTTGGCATGAGACGGGTCGCCACGAAATTCGTACCAAAATTGCTCAATTGCGACCAAAAACAGCAACGCATGAACATTGCTAATGAGATGTTAAACTCTGTCCGCGACGAACCAAATTTGCTCCAGAGGGTCATAACTGGTGGCGAATTGTGGGTTTATGGTTATGACGTGGAAACCAAAGCTCGATCATCTCAATGGAAGCTGCCGCATGAACCAAGACCGAAAAAAGCGCGCCAAGTTCGGTCGAATGTGAAAGTTTTGCAGACAGTTTTCTTCGATTGCAGGGGTGCGGTGCATCATGAGTTCTTGCCACAGGGAAGAACGGTCAATAAGGAATATTACCTGCAAGTTATGCGTAATTTGCGTGGAGCAATCCACCAGAAACGCCCGGATTTGTGGGAGAACAAAAATTGGCTTTTGCACCACGATAACGCCCCTGCTCACACATCGTTGCTTGTGCGCGACTTTTTGGCCAAAAACAACACACTAACGATGCCGCAGCCACCGTATTCCCCAGATCTGGCCCCCTGTGACTTTTTCTTGTTTCCTAAACTGAAGAGGCCCATGAAGGACGACGTTACGCTACGCTTGACGAGATAAAGACGGCATCGAAGGAGGAGCTGAATAAGATTAAAAAAAATGATTTTTTGAAGTGCTTCGAAGATTGGAAAAACCGTTGGCACAAGTGTATAATGTCTCATGGGGATCGCTTTGAAGGGGACAAAATAGATATTCATGAATAAATAAATAATTTTTGAAAAAAAAAACAAAATTCGCGATATTTTTTTGAACACACCTCGTATGTATGTAATAAAGATTAAGTGCTGAAAAATATTAATTTATTAGGTTAGAAAATGCTAAGTATGCTTTTTGGCAAAAAGAAAAATGTTCATAAACTTATTATCATTAAATTCAAGGAACGAAATTTAATAATCAAATATTCTAGCTTAATGGAAATTTTAAACGGTTTTCGAGCTAGATTCAATAAAACCCAAATTTATGTATGTGATCTTGTTTTATGAGTACAAAAAAAAAATATTAGTACAGTTTCCAAGTTATTTTTAAGAGAGACGTTAAGATAATTAATTTGGCAATATGTAATGATTTTTAACATTTTTAGTTCAAACGCGGAACCGACCTCTCATCGGTCCTAGACGTTAAGTCTGAGTAGTGCCAACGGATGGTACCACAGGTCAACCAATCCGTGCACCGTAACCCATTCACGCGGTGGCTGCTTGTCGGCCAGCTAGTTCGGAGAGGATTTCGGTCGCGGGTCTCCGAATGGGTTACGCTCAATTACAATATTTTCAGCCACCTGAACACGCCCGTATTTTAAACGCGTTACCAAAACCAAACCATACGGAGAAGAAACCTACTTTACGTTACTACGTATTTCTTCATTCATCCAGTTGAGAATACAAAATCTAATTTTCATTCCACGTTTCCGAAGTTCCGACGCGGTACCGAAAAAAAATGCTACTCGAAATTAACCCGACGAAAACTACTCTAATAAAATAACAAAACAACAAAGGTACCGCGTACCGCGCGCGACTCAAAACCGACCTCAGCGGATTTGTCGAAACCCTACCCTAGCGACGGCATACCTACCCTGCACTCTCTCTTCCCACTGAAAAAGAAGAACCGCTGAAAAGGAAAGTCGTGGTTAAATTTTAGCAATTCATGTTGTTTATTAACAAAAATGGAATAATTTCATCAATTATCACATAAACTAACTTCTATTAAATTCTTACCCAATACTGTCAATTCGAGCACTGGGCGTCATTTATCTTCTATTGGATTGGGTTTTTTTTCTTTTTGTTCTTTTAATTTACATTTACAGTTTTCTATCAATCTACATACTGCCTGCACCAAAAATTTAAAATTAATTTCTTAAGCTTATTCAAACTATTCCTGAGGATAACCTCTCTTATCGAATATTTAGTTGTATAGTATTTATATTTTTCTATATCCTCTTTTGCTATAGCGAATATATAATGCTTATTTGATATTAGGGTATAGTAAATAAATTCTTCCTATGTGACAAGTTGTTAACGATGCAAATAATTTTTATATTTCCAATATAATGTAATGTGTTCTTTGATAAGTGACGTATCTAAATGAGCATTTATGTTTAATTGTTTTAATATGTTTCCATTTTCAAATAGTGGAATGATCAATGCATGAAACTAAAAGCAGACCAGATTTGATTGTTCAATTGAATTTATTTGATTACTCATAGCAAGTGAGATTTTGCAAATTTAAAAAAAAAACTGTTAAAGTTATGCGTTCAAAATTTCCTGGACAGGTATTTCAATTTTCGCCTGTGTTGATCAACATAAGGCACAGCATTTCTTTCCTTACTCATACAAAAAAATCAATAATCAATCCAGCCCTCACAAAAAAACAAAAAAAAAAAAATAGTTTCCTGATGATTATTTTTTTGTTTGTTGAAAAGCAATAATTCAGTACTATTCCAGACTTATTTAATATTGTGAACACATATCAAGTAGCAATGATCAGTAATAAGCTAGTTGGAAAGTTCTTGTTTGCATTCAAACATTTTGTAATCAGTTTTGATTCTTTTAACAGCTTTAAAGGTTGTAGCGTTTTAAATGTTGCTCACCATTTTTAAAAAAATATCAAGTAATATTAAATTAACTTCTACACTGGTCAATTTTATTTTGCATTGATAATTGTTTGTCGTGGGAGATTAAAAAATTCATTTTGTCTTTAGGCCTTTTTGTATTTTTCTGAATGTTTAAGTTTGGATTTTATTTATAAATTTCGTTGCTGGAGTAATAAGATGTGTCTTTTTCATTATTTCTTCTTTTAGATTTCAAGCCTTGGTTCATTGGATTATAAGGATCCACGCGTAAAGGAGAAAATTAAAGTTTCAAGTGCGTATTAATTATGACAAAATTACCTTAATCGCTAAGGTTTAAATGATTTTTCGTCCGACAATGCATTGTCATGATTCACCGGAAATGATATTTTTCATATTTGAATAATTTGTATATACAAAATAGTTCTGTATAATTATAAGAAATTAGTCGTTAATATTCGACGAAATAAGGTAACATCCTAAATGAAATAGACTTTTGTGTTCTTAGCGTTTAACAAAAATCACTTTTATGTATTGCTTTTGGTTCATATGTTCGTAGACACTTCTATTAAGTAAAGTTTTACGCAGAGTTGTTTTTCATATATCTCTCCGCGTTACTGACTATCCTTTCGTCAAGGTAGTAGAAAAAGTTAAAACGAACGCTAACATAAAAGCTGATATGATTTTGTAACATCATAAAATTGGCAAGCGGATACGGAAATGAAGTTAACACAAATCGCCTTCTCGAATTTTTATATAAATCACAATTAAATTTCTTATTCAAATAAAACTGGCAAGTTCACACGCACACGCAAGAATATTTTTACCACATTTCGTTCACAGCAAAAAGTTTTAAAATTTGAAGCGGGCATTGAGTTAACGCCTGAACACCTCCAATCCGTAACATTGCAATACTTTCGTAGGCGTTGAATTTGAAATGCTTAAGCAATACTATCTTACATATTAACATTATTTCCGGCACGAAATCAATTCTCTCTTCACTAATTTAATGTTGCAGAGTTCATGGATACTTTCTTCATTCTATAAGCTATTGTTTTACTATTTGAACCGGGGGTAAATTATGGAGAACTTTTGTGCGCAAAACTAGCTTCCATACGATGCGACATAACCTAATGAGACCTAGATGTATCATCTGGTAATGGAGGCAGCAAGACCTGAATTATTTCAAGCTGATGTAAATGTTGGCCCCCTTATAAAGGAGGATATTGCGCGAGTAATATTTGCTGAAAACGGTCTGACCTGGTAGATAATACTTCCTTGACCGCACATATGAGGCGATATCCGCACTTTTGTTTCAGCAGACTCCCACTTACAGAAAGTCGATCGTTCGCTTTTAGGACGTCTTTCGGCTGCCATTTGTAATGATTTTCCCCCTTGAATGGTTGTGTCAGCAATCCAGTTTATGGAGCGATGAACTGCAAGCAAAACATGGTATAGCCCAGTCATATTAGGTAAAAAAAGGGGTCAACCTCGGAATGAAAGATAATAAGCTGCAAATTGGTATGATATCTCGTTATATACATACACACATATACAGATATATCCATATATATGCATATATATATATACATATGTGTATATATATAGATATATATATATATATATATATATATATATATATATATGTGTATATATATATATATATATATATATATATATATATATATATATATATATCTATATATATACACATATGTATATATATATATGCATATATATGGATATATCTGTATATGTGTGTATGTATATAACGAGATTGTTGACCACGTTAGAGGTCGCAATTCGGCTCCAACTTTCACCAAAGTTTTTGAAAAGTTGTATAGCCCAGTCATATTAGGTAAAAAAAGGGGTCAACCTCGGAATGAAAGATAATAAGCTGCAAATTGGTATGAACGTTTGTTTTGTCAAATAGTTAAATATGAATAATTATATATAAATAATCAAGTTACTTACTTTAATTAAATATAAATAATTAATAGTTAGTACATAAATAATAGGCATTGTTTAATAATTATAATTTCCAAGTAAATAATTGACTTTATAACGTACTGATAACCATAACTCACGCTTGACCTTGCATTAGGCCGTATATGACTGTACGATGTGCACTCTTCGCGCTCTACCTTCAAAACGGTTGGTCGTATGAAAAAAAAGTTTAAACAAAAGTTGTAGGGAATTTTATAGCCTACAACTTTTATAATAAATGCAAATCTCATTTAACCGATAGGAAGCCAGATATTCGCGAAAAACCGATTTTCGTGACCTTTGACCTTGAATATCTTGAGACGCGAACACGATAACGATTTAGACTTTTGAGACAACATTTAGAATGACAAAACAAAGGTTCATACCAATTTGCAGCTTATTATCTTTCATTCCGAGGTGAAAGCCCTAATATGACTGGGCTATAAGGCATTCGTCGATGTAAGCCGAACGAAAAAACTTACCTCTTAATTTAGTTTTACCCACATTTAGGACCGCGCCAACCTGCTGCTACCGACACTTTTCCTTTTACTCCATGTGGCTGTCAAATTTTTCCGGTTGTCACATCGGACAAAACAGATGTGTGTGGAATGGCACTTCGAGGACATACCCATCTGGCCGGTTGCAAGCGTTCGGGATCGGACTCACTTCGATTCCCGGGCGTAGGCGTCACATTACAAATAATACCTTTTGCAGAAGATAAACATTAAAAAACCTTTCACTTCGCATCTTTCACCCATGTAGCCTGCCTTGCATTTGCATGATGGATGCAAATAATTAGCTGCGTCCACCTTGCCGACAATACAACTCGTCAAGTTCCTTTGAGCATTTCCGATGCAAAACACTCTTTATTAACGTTAAATCGATATCGGACACTGATCGGCGCTTCAAAGAACTATTCTTTTGCATTGAAGATGACGAAACGACAACGGGACATCGATTAGCTGGAGTAAAGTGGTCGGTCTCCTGATGCTTAAAAAAATCTGCTCGAACAACAATCGTCTATTAAATCCCGACATCTATTAAGTCAAAATTTAGATTTTGTTGCAGGATGCAAATCTATAAATCCAACTTCTTAACATCCTCGACTACTAATTAAATAGCCGATATGTTGGACTCAGTCACATGATAGGTTACGAGTGACATCTAGAGATTGATCACACTTCACAAGCAAAACCATTCCACCCAAAACAATTTGTCTGAGCACCACATATGCACACGATGTGTACCAGTACAGGTGCGGCACTTCACATTATCTTTATTAAAACCAAATCCCGTATCATTTAGCTTTTCATCAATATATTTGGAATCAGAAGGTTTCACACATTTTCTATTCTAGGGGCGCAAACGTTATTATATATGTATGTCGTCTACGGGGACCATCAATTACTTCCCAAGGAACACAATCTCAACCAATTCCAATTCAATCCATGGTCATTCTACGTTGGCTTTTATCAAAATAATCCACGACTACGGAGGAATTAAGCATTGTAGTGTTATATGATTGCCGGTTAGAATTGCACCGCATGGTTTTTCTAACCATGTCACATTCACAACTACAAATTCAACTTTGAATTGATTTCAAGAGTGGGGTGTCAAGATCCTATATGCGGAACGGAAGACAAATGGGGCCACTAATTTTCACTTTCGAAAGGGGCTCCTGAACACTTCAAGCAGTAAGCAAATCAATTCCTACAGCTCACATGTACGTTTTGTAAACTTTAAAATGATTTTCGGATCCAGTTCGATCTAATTTCCCAATATTCCCGATATTAAAACGTGGCCAAGAAAATATTGCAGTTGTTCTTCGCGTAATCCCCGAGTCGCGGGCGTAACTCAACTCCACGATCCGTCCCCAAACTTGTCTTTTCTTCTTTCTCTTCCCGTGTATACAGTAAACCGCATAGCTGCTTGCTCAGCCGAGCTCGATTACCAACGGTAAGGTAATACACCGTTGAGGTGCACCAAATCAGTGCTCCCACGTCCAAAATTTTAATTTGCAGATTTAAGATTTTCCAAGCAAAATTAACTGAAGGAAAGAAAAATGTAAAAGATTCTTAATAGTAATACAAGTTAAATTTCATGAAGAATATAGTTAAAGAGAAAAGTTTAAATTTAATGTAAAGGAAAATTGATATCAATTTATATTTAATAATAAAAATCAGAAAGAAAACTATTTTACAAATTACGATTATGAATTGTTTCTAAATCTGCCATTAAAATTTCGGAAAAGAGTTAGGAAAATTTTGAGCAGCTTGATTGTATGGCTGCTCAATTACTATAAAATTGCCACAATTCTGCAGATCCAATTGAAGCTAGACTCTCAATGGCTACTAGGAGTAAGTCGTTATTGAAGCCTCTATTTATTTACTAACAGCCAGTGGTTTCGGGAGCTGATAATTTAAATGTACCTGACACCTCACTAGCTGCTCTACAAAATATGAAGCTACAGCTAGCGTTCGTACTACAGCCGGATTGCTGCAATTATGTAGAAACAGTGGAACCCAGTCAATCAATTGTCAATAAGAGCAACTCGCTGTTGAAGCCGCTTTCTATTAATCAACAATCTGATTTACTTTTCGTCAGCCCACCAAGTTCTTTTCTAAAGAAATACGTCCTCCGATTCAACATCAGAAATCGAGCCAGCACGTTCCTTCAACATATCTCGATTCTCCTGTAATTCATGCTTCTATACCTTTGAAGCACATCTTTATCTCTAGAGTGGCGTACGAAACTTCTGTTGATAACTTAAAGCGTTATGTCACCAAAAATTTTGGACTATCCTTTAAAGTTTTTGATTGTCGCATAGTAAGTTCACTAAGGAAAATTTAACGGACAAAGTAGTTGTCGTATTTAAATTTGTGATTTCTGCAAATACTGATATTGTCCTGAATTCGAATAACTGGCTTTCTGGTGAGCTTCTTAAGTTGTTTTAAATGCGATGAAGAAATATTCGTCGGTTATTAAACGAATGAAACAAATAACAACGGCTAGCGCCTGATTGACTCTGCATGTAGTAGAAGTACAATCATACGTTTGACTTGCTTCGAACATTGGCGCATTCATCAAATGACCTGCGTATCATCGGATGGCAGCACACAAAACCAGATCGACCATGTTCTCATTCAAGAACGTTAGACGTCGAGCATACTTGACAATTGTAAGTCAGATCATTACTTGATCGAATTAACGTATCAATGTCGTATGTCAAAGGCATATTTGGCGAAGATCAGCCAGCTACAAAAATTTGACAACAAAAGGCTCGAAACAGTGTCTGTGGCCAAAAATTTCACAGAGATCCTCAAAAACCAGCTGGCTCCCATACTATCAGACGCATCACATAAGATAAGCAACGATTTCTGAATGGAAGTGAAAGCAACTATAAAGGCCGTGCCGGAACAGGCGATCGGACATCAAGCCCGCCGCAAAAGAAATGATTGTTTTGATGATGAGTGCCAGAATGGGCGAAGAGAAAATACTATGAAAATCTCAGACCGTCCCCACGGACTAGAGGGCATGTGGGAAGCCGTGAGGTTCCCTCCTGAGATGACGTGTAATGATTCTGACTGGATCTGGATGACAGTTTGGACAAAAAACTGAATGTTATGCTTTGAGTTGGCGGATGTGATGATTTGGACCTAGTTGCTGTGTACGGTAGCACCGAGATGACACTCGTGCGTAAAAGGCTCCGGTTCAACTATCATACCGTCTCCATCCCATAAAAACCTTGGCAGGGCCCGGAGTACGTTCAAAGTACGCACCATTGGGTTGTTGGTATTGGTTCGGTTGAGACGGATTCCCAATTAGCGCTGATCTGGCTCTGAGCACTTGTCCCCATAGAGGCTTGTGCCAACCCTCGCATAGCCTCCCTGTTGTGCCAAGATAACCATCGGATCAAAAAGGAGACTACACACATGAACGGAGGTAACAGCTCTGAAGGGGCCCAATAAAACGAGCAAATATAACAATAATCACGACCCAACCAGCGGCTGCAGCCACAATGTTAATAGCACATCGGGAGTTGTACTAACGAAGATAAAAACGGCAATGAGTATAATGACAGTAAAAATGGACAAAACACGGAGATTAACAGATAGTTTTGTCCAGACTGAGATTCTTGTGGCGTTCGAGCGCAGCAAAAATGGGTGCGAGCACCAGAGGGTCCTTAAAAGAAAAACTGGGAAACTCTGCAGGATGCGCCAGATTTTTGAGTGGTGGAGAAACACATGAAGAGAATCGAGAATTGGATGAATACTGTTGCGATGTCTACCGAAGTGACTGAAGCAATGGTTGTAAGTCTCCAAATAATATCGAACAGTCCTTTAGTTCACAAAGAGACTATGGCAGGAAAAAGAAGGCAGACAGAAAGAACAGACAAACGAGGCTCAATTGCACGATTTCACCGCCACTGTCAGAAATGTGGCGGAAGTAATCTACTCGGAAACGGAAGCCGATAACCTCTCCTAAGCAAAGGTGCTCGCAAAGTACAATAGCCACCTAGTGACTTTAAGACGAAAGGCTAATCCGAAAAGCAGGAGATGTTCTAAAAGGAATGTAATCTGCATATGATTTGCCAAAAATCATCAAAGCAGTAAAGATTGGGCACCTTGAACCAGAGGAGCTCCTAGGCTGCATAGGGCATAATTGGAGGAGCTGGTTAAAGGCCGAAGAAGACCAGATGGCCAAAGAAGAGCAGAAGGCTAAAAAAGCTCTGGGAAATCTAAAGAGCACGCACAGACAGCTCCACTGCCAACCATCAATAAAAGAATGGCATCTATCCCAATCAAAAGAGATTGTGATATAAGAAGGAAGGAAGAGGCACTTGATTGGTGCAAAATGCCAGATTAAGTGTTGTAGGAGGAGTGAAGAAAGCTGTTAATTAACTCTTTCAAAAAGTGCAAGATGATAAAGTTCGCATGGACGCAAAACAAGGGAAAAACACCTGATGCGAAACAGGAGAGTAAGAAGCCCCGACGAAGATCCTGGCAGAAGGCACTAAGTTTAAGACCACAAGATGGCAGATCCTAAGTGGAAGTGCTGCGGGATACCAGCGGGAACCTGAGGCTCTAAGACACTAACACTGCCATTGATGCAGCACAAAAAACGCGGTCGGGCCACATACTGGTCAAATTTGGAGCAGAGGCCGACAACAGAGAAGCATTTTGCGATGCAGTAAAGGAAGTTCTCAGCAAAAGTGCAGCTATAGCCTCGCTCGAGATTGACTGCATCACATATCAGGCCGAGGTAGAAGGGGACATTAAAAGGTAGTTCTCTAGCGTGGAAAGGATCAAAGCGAGGCTGACACCAGAAAACCAAAGAGAACAAAGCAGGGCCATCATTGACTTGACCGAAAAGGACGTCGAACAATTTCTGAATAAAGGCAAAGTAAGAATGGGGTGAGTTGTTAGCAGGATAGGCGAAGAGCAGCGCCTCTTCAGTGTTTTAAATACTGTGGCTATGGTCACACTTTACAAGTATGCAAAAGACCCGATAAGAGTTCCCTATGTTACAAATGCGGTGAACTGAGACATAAAAGAGAAGAGTGTACAAAGAAGGCACACTATATTCTTTGCAAAGTTGTTGGTCCAAGACCGGTTTTGAGATCAGGGCAGTTTCGGGTTTTCCAGAAAGTCCTAGCCAAGTCAAAATCAGAACTTTGATTAACCGCGTCTTGCAGCTAAAACTACACTGCAGTTCAACCGCTCAAAATCTGCTTGAGGAGTTTGCGGGGACATGTAAATTGACTTTGTGCTGCTGATGAAACTGGTACTGCCGCCATCTCAGTTCGGAACAGTGATTTTCGGGTGGATAGTTGTTGTCGGGAGGATGGTTTCTTGTGGGTTTGGTGCTCAGGATCCACCTTCTTTAGTATGTATCTAACGCCAAGCGAATCAATTCCATCTTTCCAAGCCAACACGCACGTTGGGGGAGGTTTCAGTGCTAAAGCAATTGAATAGGGCATGCTTCAATCAGATCTCCGGGGAAAATGAATCCTAGAAATGGCAGCCAGGAGGACGCTTGTCATACTAAGCACCAGAAGTACGCTGACCTTCCGCTGTATTGGCTGTGAAGGAACCATAATGGATGTGAAATTCACCCCGGAGTCCTTAGTACGGAGGATACACAATTGGGTTGTTTAAGACAAGTGATGTATTCTCCTGACATCCATACTTTGGCCTTCTAAAATCGGGTGGAACATCGGAAGGATGGATGTCGAGAGGTTCGTCGAGGTGCTCAAAGCAGATGAACCGCTGCAGGGAGATTCGCTGAAAAGTGAATTGAGTGTCACATGTTTCGGCCCGAGGCTCAACGAGTGCGGAACCATGACGAGGCATGCAACCGGTAGCAGTTTATAAGTCTGCCAGGAAATGCCTTGGCAAATTGATTAACAACAACCAGGCTCGCTGCTGGCAAGATCTAGTGGACAACGTGAAAAAGGATCCATGGGACCTTGCTTACAAGCTAGTTTTGCAGAAGCTTGGTGCCCTACGGAAACCTTGCATACATGATGTTAAAAAGATGAACGCGATAGTGCGGGCACTCTTTCCCGCCCATCCCGTCTATGTTGACGCTGTCCATTGTGTAACAGCAGTCGAGTGTCCACTCTTTACAGTCTATAACATGGGGCAACGGTCTCAGTAAGGAGATAAACGAGAACGCGGGGGAGATGATTGTCCGTGAAAAGAGACAGCGCTCACTTAACGGCAGCAGCCTTGTGTGACTTGCATGAAGGAAAGGTGGATTGTGGGCCTCATCTCAAATATGAGACCGTAGCTAAATCGAAAGCATGTTGAGACTCACTTCTATCTGACCCAGCTTGTGAGCGGGCATGAATGTTTTTAGTCATACCTGCACAAGAATGGTAAATCACGGTCACTTGATTGTCGGTTTTGCCCAGGAGAGGAAGTCGGTGCCTGCCACACATTTTTTGCGCGCACATAATGGGGCAGGCTACGAAAGGATCTCTACATGGAGACGAGAGAGCTCCCCCCGAATAGTTTAGTCACGGTGATGCACGAATCGGGTGGCACATTATTCTTGGGCAGTCCTCTTGCTCCTCCCCTCCCACTAGAAGAGGGATACCTTAGCTTGACGGCGCCTCACGGTGTAATAAAACGAGAGCTGGCCCAAAGGAATATGTCAAACGGTCCCAGCCTGGGTTTTCAGTAGTCCAGTTGCCTTCTTACGAGCATGAGAGTCCCACACTCTGTGCGTAAATGACATCACCCAACCACAAAAAAATGCGCGAAATTAAAATTGTACTGAGTAATAATACTCGTTAAAATGATGAGGACATCTCCTACATTTGGTATCCATATGTTTTTAAGAAGAATGTAATTTAAGATGTTAGACTTAAGATCTCACTTTCAGTTTGATCGCGAACAAGTAAATACTTGTAGGGTCAGTATTTGTTAAGTTAGGATTAGTATTTGTTAAGTTATACAAATAAATATAGTTATACAAGAAGTTCTTTTATTTTAAAATAACACAATTCACATCTCTTTGACGTTATTCTTGACTTTATTCGTTGTTGGTAACAGTATATCGTAAGTTAAGTACAAAACCCTTCTGACATGAGCATGGGTCTGTCTACCTAGATTGTTTTTGGTGAAATCGCTTGGATAACCCAATAAAGCTCACTGGCAACTAAAATTGCCATTGCGAATTTCTTTTATCTTGTGTGCATCTCCATACTTCGAGCACTTTGGCTGATGCGTAGCTCGGACGTGATGTGTTTTCTTCTGAATAGAAAAACAATCAGTCAGTCACTTTTTTCGTGTGTAGTGTGAGGACAAAGTTGTGCAGTGTTGTCGACCACCGATTTCAAGCAATATGGCAGCGACTCCTAAGTGGTAAGCAAAGCTTTTATGCTACGCGCGGACGTCAATTTTTTTTATTGTCTGCTTTCAATACAAATGTGGCAATGTTATTTCTATACTTTTGTGTAAGTGGTTGGCTTGGAACGCACTCAAACTTTGTAGGCAACTAAAGTTGCCAATGAGATGATATGACAATAATTTTCGCAGAATTCAATTTTTTAAGAAATGGTTGTCTTGATAAGTACATTCACGGAATAAATGGTAGTGGCTTATTATTTCATGAACTTATTGATCTAATCAATGAGAACAAAAAATTAACACCTGATAGTATAGCTATATGCGCTCCTGATGAGCCTCCAAATGCAGAGACAGATAAAGATTCTGATATGTGAAAAGTTCAATTGAAGCCTTCAAGGTATTTTTTTCAGAAGCTGTGTTACATCACAATGTTTCTGAAACCTACCGATACGCAATGCAGAAACTCGTACACTTAAATACTACACCTGAGGAAATCATGTCATTTATCCAAGTGATGCTGTTGTCGGAGTATCACCCTGTCCCTTGTAAACGATTATACTTGAAACAAAATCCCAATGTACATACCCAGTTAGTGTCAGATGCAATACGCTGAAATCGTTTTGAAGAGCTGATGAGTTACATTCATTTAGCTGACAACTAAGCTAATGACGGAACCGATAAAATGTATAAAGTTCGTCCAGTTTTCGAATTATTAAATGATGCATTCAAACAAATTAGTCCTAGACCCACTGTTAGCATCGACGAAAGCACGATTCCTGATTATAAAAAGCATGGCTGCTAGCTATTTATACTTGGAAAACCAATTAGACTCGGTTCAAGCTATGGGTTGCTGCAGATCTTTCAGGGTACATCCATCACGTTGAGCCCTATTGTGGGATTTCAACTCGTCTTCCTGCTACTTGTCTTGGTCAAGCAAGAGGCGTCATTCTAGGATTGGTTGAGCATGTGCAGTTACTTAAAGGATCACATCTCTACTTCGATAACTTTTTCCCATCAATTGGTTTGTTAGATGAGCTAAGTGTCCGAGGATTGGGTGAAACAGGTACACTACGTGAAAATCAGTGCAATCCTTCCATGAAGTTACCAGAAAAAAATATATTGAAAAAGAAACCTAGAGGTGAGAAGGCAACATCATCTATCGGTAAAATATAAGCTCTTCTTTGGAACGATAACATTGTCGTTACGGTACTCACTAACTGCGATAACGTACATCCAGTGCACAAAATCTAGCCGTTATTTGCGAATTGCATAAAAAATTATTCCTGTGGAAAGTCCTGATAGACATTGCTGATCGATTTCCAGCATCTTACCGTTGCAGAATCCACTCGAAAAAATGGTGGTGGCCCATTTTGCATGGACGGTAGATGTATGATCTACGCAAGGCTGGCTTTCATAACGTCACCAATGTTTTGCCATCCCCGCAGGGGGGATGCCGGTCGACAAGAGCACTCTTGGAGGCGAGCATTCTTTGGGGAGCTCCACCCCCACGTACCCGATGAAACTTCGCAGGGGGAGTGCCGGTCGACAAGACCACTCTTGGAGGCTAGCATTCTTTGGGGAGTTCCGCCCCCATGTACCCGAGGAAATTCCCGCAGGGAGAAAGCCGGTCGAAAAGAACATTCTTGGAGGCTAGCATTCTTTGGGGAGTGCCGCCCCCACGGACCCGAGGATATGGGGGGTGCCGTGAGGTTCCCTCCTGGGATGACAGGTAACGACTCTGATTGTATCTGGACTACGCTTTGGACAACGAACTGGAATTGACGCTTTGGGCTGGCGGATGTGATGGTTTGGACCTAGTTGCTTTGCACAGTAGCGCCGAGGTGAAACTCGTGTGTGAACGGCTCCAATTCAACTATCATACCGTCTCCGTCCCGGTAAAACCTTGGCAGGCCTCAGAGTACGTTCGAAGTTCGCACCATTGGGTTGGTGGTGTAGGTTTGGTTGAGACGGACTCCCGATTAGCGCTGGTCTGGCTCTGAGCACTTGTCCCCATAAGGGCTTGTGCCAACCCTCGCATGGCCTCCCTGCTCTGCAAAGATAACCATGGGACCAAAAAGGCGACTACACACACGAACGGAGATAGCGGCTCTGAGGGGGGACCCAACAAAACTGGAGCAATCAAAAGACCAAAAAATCCAAAAAAGGAAATAAAAAATAATAGCAACGACAACGCAACCAGCGGATGCAGCCACGATGTCAACAGTACATCGAGAGCTGTACTAACCACGAAAAAAACGAAGACTAACACGACGACAGTGACGGTAGACAAAAACCGAGAACAGCAGACAGTCTGGTGCAGACTGAGATTCCTGCGGCGTTTGGGCGCAGCAAAAAAATTATGCGAACGCCCGAGCGTCCTATTGAGGAGAAGCAGGAGACTCGGCAGGATGCTTCAGGTGTTCGAGCAGTGGAAGATAACATAAAGAGTACCGAAAATTTGATTGTCACCGCTGCGATCGTTACTAAAGCGACCGATGCAAGGGTCACAAATCCCGACATTGCAACGAAAAATCCAGAAGCAAATGAGGAGATTACGGCACTTAAAGCAAAGAGTGACCAGACACCGCGTGATTGTACCGCGAATGTTGAAAATGTGGCGGAAGTACTGCACTCGGAGACGGAACGCGAAAACCTCTCCCAAGGATGGTTGCAAGGTACAATTGCGGCCCAGCGATACGAAAAAGAAAGACTACTTCGAAAAGCGGGAGATGTTCTGAAAAGAATACAAGCTGCATGCGACTCCCCAAAAATTAGCAAAGTAGCAAAGGAAGGGCTCCTTGAACTAGAAGAGCTCCTAGATCGCATAGGGCACTATTGGAGGAGCTGGTTAAGGGCCGAAGATGAACAGAAGGCTAAAGAGGCGCTTGGGGCGAAGTCTAAAGGCGACATGCAGATAGCTCCACCATTAAAAGTCAATAAAAGAATGGCGTCTAGCTCAATCGAAGGAGTTTGGGATAGAAAAAGGAAGGAAGAGGCACTTGACGGGCGTGGAGCACCAGATCAGGGGTTCAGACAGTGCTTACAAAAGGAGCGAAGAAAGCTGCAAAGAAACTCCTTTAAAAAAAGCCAGAAAGTAAAGTTCGTACGGACGCCCAATTAGAAAAAGGACCTGATGCAAAACAGGAGAGGCAGAAGCCCCAACGGAGACCCCGGAAGCAGGCACTGCTTGTAAAGCCCCAAGATGGCCAAACCTGCGCGGTGGTGCTGCGGGATATCAGGGGAAACGTAAGGCCTGAAGACACCAATACTATCATTAAAGTAGTACGACCAACGCGGTCGGGCCACATACTGGTCGAATTCGGAGCAGAGGCCGGCAATAAAGAAGCATTCTCTGACGCAGTAAAGAAAGTCCTCGGCAAAAGCGCAACTATAGCCCCGCTCAAGCCGATGGCAACGATCGAAATACGAGACATAGACTGCGTGACGGATCTGGCCGAGGTAGAAGAGGCCACCAAAAAGAAGTTCCCTAGCGTGGCAAGGATCAAATCGAGACTGACACCAGAAAACAACAGGGGACAACGCGTGGCCATAGTTAACTTGACCGAAAAGGACGCCGAACAATTCCTGAACAAGGGCAAAGTACGAATCGGATGGGTTGTCTGCATGATATGGCAAAGAGCAACGCCTCTTCAATGTTTCAAATGCCTTGGTTATGGTCACACCACACAAGTATGCAAAGGACCCGAGAGGAGTTCCCTATGTTACAAATGCGGTGAAACGGGTCATAAAAGAAAAGAGTGTACGAAGGAGGCACACTGTATACTTTGCAAGAATGCTGATCCAAAACTTGATTTTGGACACGTCTTGGGATCAGGAAAATGCCGGGTGTTCCAGGAAGCCCTAGCCAAGGCAAAATCAGAGCTTCGATGACCCGCATGCTGCAGCCAAACCTACACCGCAGTTCAACCGCCCAAAATCTGCTTGAGCAGTTTGCGAGGGACATGAAAGCCGACTTCTTGCTGCTGAGTCAGCAGCACCATAATAAAAGTCCTGCATTATGGTACTCTGATGAAACTGGTACTGCCGCTATCTGGGTTCAGAACAGTGACTTTCAAGTGGAGAGTTGTGAATGGGGGGATGGTTTCGTGTGGGTTTGGTGCTCAGGGATCACCTTCTTTAGTGTGTACCTAACGCCTAACGAGTCGATATCATCTTTCCAAGCCAAGCTTAATGCTTTGGAGGGCACTGTCTCGAACGCAGAGGGTAAAGTGCTCGTTGGGGGTGACTTCAATGCTAAAGCAATCGAATGGGGCTTTCCCGGTACGATGGAAGGTGGCGAGGCTCGTGCTGATCAGCAAGGGGAGGGGAAATCCCGAATCACCGTCTGCATACCGCCCGTTATGCATGCTAGACACGGCTGGGAAAGTGCTAGAGAAACTCATCAAGGGAAGACTCACTGACGCGATTCGTGCTGCTGGGGACCTATCTCCTCGGCAGTACGGCTTTAGAGCGGGACGTTCTACCATTGATGCGATTGCAGAGGTGGTGAACGCGGTCCAAACGGCAGAGGCACGTAGTCTCACCAAGCGACGGATCGTCCTGCTGGTGACACTCGACGTCAGGAATGCCTTCAACTCCGCTAGATGGGTGGGTGTTCTGGACACGCTGGAAAACTCTTTTCAAGTTCCAGAATATCTAATGCGGCTTTTGAGGAACTACCTAAAGGAACGAAGCCTACTCTACGACACGACGCAGGGCTAACGAAGGATGGAAATTACATCGGGTGTTTCCCAGGGATCTATCCTTGGTCCGGACCTGTGGAACGTGTCTTACGACGGACTACTGAGACTTGAGATGCCAGATGAGTCGCGCTTGGTCGGCTATGCGGATGATGTTGCGGCTCTGGTCGCCGGACGCACCGTTGAACAAGCGCAACTTAGGCTAGGTATGCTAATGCGCCGAGTGAGGGACTGGATGGGCTCAGTTTAGCACTGGAGAAAACCGAAGTGGTCATCTAGACAAAAAAGAGAATCCCTACAGTAAGGATGATCAATATTGCTGACTTCCGAATCGAATCGAAGCCAGCGGTAGAGTACCTGGGGCTACTGATCGACTCGAAGATGAGTTTCTCTGAGCAAATCAGGGCAACGGCTGAGAAGGCTGCTTCGGGAATATCGGCCCTGAGTCGACTTATGGCCAACGTAGGGGGACCCAGCCAATCAAGAAGACGCCTCTTGATGAGTGCTGTAGGGTCAGTGCTACTGTACGGAGCAGAGGTATGGGGCGACGCTCTCAGCAAGGAGGTATACCGAAAACGATTGGCACAGGTACAGAGAAGAGGAGCACTGAGAATTGCATCTTCGTATCCAACAGTCTCCGACTCGGCGGTGAGAGTGATTGCAGGCGTGATACCTGTCGCCCTCCTTGCTAGAGAGCGCCGCGCTATTTACCTGCGCCAAAACGAGGATGCGAGGGAGATGGTTGTCCGCGAAGAGAGACAACACTCACTCAACGATTGGCAGCATTCTTGTGGGAATCGCACGAAGGGAAGGTGGACTACGTGCCTCATTCCGGACGTGAGACCATGGCTAAATCGAAGGCATAGTAAGACTGACTTCTATCTGACCCAGCTTTTGAGCGGGCACGGGTGTTTTCAGTCTTACCTGCACAAGATTGTTAAGTCACGGTCTCCCGATTGTCAGTTTTGCCCAGGAGATGAGGACAATGCCTGTCACACATTTTTTGCGTGTACAAAATGGGTCAAGCTGCAAAAAGAACTCTACAGGGAGACGGGAGAGCTCTCCCCGGATAGTATAGTTGCAGTGATGCTCAAATCGGTTGATAAATGGAACCAGGTGACACATTATGCTCGGGCAGTCCTAAAATATAAAAGGGACTCACAGCAGCCGGAGGCGCTGAGGCTGGGGGATCGCTCTTCTGGCATTTCCTCTTCCCCTCTCCCCTCCCACTAGGAGAGGGACTCCCCAGCTTGAAGGTGCCCCACGGTGTAACAAAACGAGACCTGGCCCGAAGAAATGTGTCAAACGGTTCCAGGCTAGGTTCTCAGATTGAAAGGGGAGGTGTTTAGTGGGTAGTCTAAGGGTATCCTCTATGGGAGTCCCACACTGCCAGACTCGGCGGGCGTATATGCCTTCACCTCCCTACCACAAAAAAAATGTTATGCCATATCATTATTAGAATTTAGGTGACAGGTTACGATTGCCATTCTGAAGTCTTATGGAACTCCTCCATTTTCATCCGGTGTTGGATCATCCTTAAAATTTGCACCTGTCCTTGATGTCATCAGAAACGACCGAACTGATCACAAAATATAAAAAGGTCCATCTAAATATCGGCGTTGTTGGATTTGTAGCAGTTGCACTACATATCTCTGCAAAAAATGTGAAATCCCGCTTCACCATGATGAGTGTTTTGAAGTATTTCATGACGAAAGTAAAAAAATACCAGAAGCTCTGCAATGTGAACATTTTTAATATGTGTGCATTTCATTATTTTCCAAAAAACAACATGAATCATCCTATTGGCAATTAAAAGTGCCACTTCGCAATCAGGCTCTATTATCCTTGATTGATTAGATCACGATTTTATATTGTTTTATGGGCTATGCATAACCAATGTATCAAATTTCACTTAAAAAATATTCACTAGGGAATCATAGACTTTAATGGGTTAAAGTTAGTGTAATTTCATTAAAACAAAAACGGGAGCGGCTATTTTCCATTTATGAAAAAATTCTCGATCTTTTGTAAAAAATTGAACGATTTTTTGCATGTTTAATCGATTCATAATGCAAGTTATTGATTCATGTCATCAAAAAAGTTGTTTTCAACCCTAGATTGGTTACAAAGCCCTTCTGGTAGAAGAACTCTCCTGCCTACTTGACTTGTTTCCATATGCATTCTAATGTAAAAGCGGCAGCTTTAAACTGAAAATACCATTTGAAGAATCAAAATTTCTTAACAACATCTAACCCCAAATCCTGAATGATCTCATGAAGTCTCACTTTCCTTATTTCTTACTTCATTTCGATTCGAAGCCTCACCAATTTACTACGAACGACTTCTTTTAAAAAATAAATGACACTCGCTCATCAAAATTTCTCTTGGCAGTAGCTTTCTGCAGGCCTATTCAGTTATTCAACGCGTCTGTAAACATTACAGTCCTTTTAATCCGACACGTCTCAATATGCCGCGAGCGTTAAGCTAAACAAGCTGATATTACCAGACAACACCAGCCAAATGACAATCAATAGGATATAGCCAGGGGGTCGAAAATAGACAGAAGGGATCAACCATTTTCGTTAAAGCCCATCATAAATTGTCTCATCTTGCTGTGAGAGCGCTGAGAAGGAGTTTGTACGTGGTCCCCATTTTGAACTTGTTCCAACTCCACTCCCAGCCAATTCAAAATCTCGTCCCAGCTAACGCGCCCAACAACAGCAGAAAATAAGCGTGTACTCATCCACCCCCATCGCAATCATCGACGACTCTCAATACAACGCATCATGGCCTTATGGCCCATCTCCATGTTGGCTACAGCTCTTCGGCATTAGGAACAACATAAGGAGCAGCATATTAGAGCTAACATCTGCTCCCCAAAATGCGGCGATATAATGTTTTTCGTGTCCTGTGTGTAAATGCGTCTTAAATATCCTATTTAGGGGTTTATTTTCGGCATTGCCACACAAAAGCTTTTGCTTGCTTCCTTCGGCAGCACAACAAATACTTGTTATCTCCTTTTTTCGGGAAATCTTTCACTAACTCGCTTTTTTATCGTTTTTACATCGTTCGATTCGCAATCCTCTGATGAAATATGCTTCAATAACGGGCACGGGTGGACGAGGATGGATTGGCAGAACAAGCTATGAAAGCCGGCGCTGCCGAATAAAATCTTGAAGATTGAGAAGAAGAAAAGGAATAATGGTTGCAAACTTTGGTAAAAGAAAAATATGTCTCTTCCTTCACGGTTTTCAATACAATCAGCTTCATTCGTAACTGCTCGTCTTTTTGGTTTTTATTGTGGCAAACAGAAGAAGAAAAAAATGAAATGAAGTAAGATGTCAAGGCAATAAAAGCACGATGCGTTCCTTTTCCCGGGCTACATCCTGCCGTGGAGGATTCAGAGGAAGGAAACTTTTTATATAACAATAAATTTATGGAACAATCAAAATTCCATTTTATATTGGATTTAATGTTCCAATACGAATTGGAATATAAATTATTTAAAGGGAAGTTAAACGGAATCTTTTCGTTGGGTAATAGTTGAGGAGAATAAGTTCATTACATCGTATATTCAGGAAAATCGTCCAGAAATCCTCTCATTTCTGCAAATATCACCATATAAGCTTTAGTTCACTTGAAAGACCTGTAGATTAATGGCGTTGCAACTGTATTTGTTCATGACTCAGTCCACTATCATCCTCGATTTCTGTTGAAATGTAGCTTATCCACAACATTCAAACTCCATTTTATCTTCCCGGAATTTTCCACTTGAAATTACTTTACATATCCGTAGTAAAGTAGAAAGACATGTTCCTGTCAATCGTGTCAATACCATTCATCATATGAATTGCCACTCAGTTGCTCTGCGGTGGGACCAACTCAAAACATTTGAGTATTCTCATCCTAATTTTATTGAAGTGTGTTGAATGCCAAATTTTACTTACCTTTGTCAGGGGAAGTTATAAATATGACACAGAAGAGAATATATGAATATAATTTTACAGTACTAAGGGACTTCTTCATTGAAAAGTTGCTTGTGGTGGTAGGGGTATGGAAGAGGCAAAGATGGACAAGAAAAAACAATTCGCTATTTAGCGTTTACCCTTAGTCATCCCCGTGTGGGATTAACATGATAATGTTGCACTCAAAGCTCAACAAAAATTCCTAGTTCTTTTTATTGCGTGGTTCCATCCTAGTCATTTGACGTATGTACTGGTTAATTGAAGCAATACAATTTGGAAGAAAAATATTAGGAATTTCTTCTTTTCCTTCTTCCTTACTAGAAACTTGGTAAGTATTCGTATTTTTGAGTTTTAATCCGATTTGTTTAACCTGCTGGTTCAAAATTCTTCAGCTTGTCAAAAATACCACTGAGACCCATATATCATTTAAATTTTTCTTAAGAATTGTTTAGTCTTTGTTTTGTTAGAGTGAGATCAAAGAGCTCCGTTTAATCTGCAGTAATTTCTAGCATTCAAAATCGTAACTTCCTTATCTTTTCTACCTTATCAAAATTTATACCTGTCCAGTAAATTCACAGCAGGATTTCTCAGGAACTAAAGAAACTAGAGTCATCAAATCTAGTGAATAGCTTAAATGTTGCTGGTTAATGAAAGTGTTGACTATAACATAAAAAAAGGGAATTCTAAGGAGCAGTCTTCCAGTATAAGGATGCGACCCCTTTAAATTTGTTCATCGAAGAGTAGACTATCAGATAAAAGGTTCTGAGGCATCATTTGTTTAAACTGCAACACCGATTGTAATAATCGAGCAGTCACCTAAGCAAACGCTCGAAAACTGACAAATTGCTGTTCCAAATTTCAATTGTAAATTTAAAGTAATCTTCATCATTTTAATTTGAATTGAAATCTGGACACAGCAACCCCATTTCCAATGGAGCCCTTCCACGATTGCACTTTAGCAATACCATGGAAAGTGGATGGGAGGCTCGTCGACTGGTTTTTAAGCAGTCCTGTAAGGCGACGACAAGCAACAAACGGAGAGTCGGCTTTAGAACGGCCCAGTGAGAGCTTCGAGAAAACGCTATCCGCAAGAAGAAAAGAATGAAGTGGCCACAAATGTAGTGTTATTTACAAAATTTTAAAATTGAAATTGTAAATCAAGTTGAGGCTATGGTATCAATATCAGCAAAGTGTGTGAAAATGTTTATCCGGGTTAATATGGTTTCGAAAGATTTATTTGAACAGTTCTGAGCTGCTCGGATGTCTCTGCTATCGTGTGTTCAGAAGTTTTTCAAAATTATATCAAGACGAGTTTTCAATAGACCGAAACATTTCGTAATAAAAATTAAATGAGAAGGATAGTCGCAAGTTATGTGCAGTGTCCTTTTCTATTTTGCTTCGATCTTGCAAACACTTTCGAGTGTTGAACACAAAGTAAATGCACTATGCTTGTTTCCTTAACATTTTTTTGAAATGTTGTGAATTTGTGATTTCTGCTGTTTAATTTGTCGATGTCGGTGGGTGAAGGAGAATATGATGCAGTGATTAATCAGTTTTGCTAGTTTTCAAGACATATTTTAAATTTGCTCAGTTGAGTTGAGTTTTTTAAGAATCCGGAAACTTGGCTTCTAGAAAAGTTTTCTAATGTGAATCAGCGAAGTTTAATTCCAAGAAATCCGAAAATGGAAAGAGCATATCAGAGAAGAAAACTTGACAGATAAATTGACCTATGAGAGTGAAAATCGGTACAATTTACCCTCAAGTGTTGGCGGTGTAGCTAAAAAGATTTTTCGCAAGCGAAGAAATGGTAGTTGGGAAAGCTGTCGAACAAGTACATTTTCTCGTTTATTTGTGAATTTTAGCGGGTAGATCCACTTCTGTGCTGCATTCGCGATTTGGTGACGATAAGCAAAACGTGTGTCGCCGGAAAGTTATGGGATCTGGAAATGGCGCAAGTAATTTCACGTGTTGAAATTCTTGATTAGAGCGGAATCCTTCGAGTCTATGAAAATATACGGTTGTTCGAAATCGAATCCTTTCAAGTTAGTGCGCCTGCACCCAGCCCAAGGCTCCTCTGTTGTTGCATGGAAAAGCTCAAAATCTGATTTTGGGTAAAAGTCGGAAAATTGGTGTTACGGTGAAAGCTTTGTGTGTGACTGCGATTTGTGGCTCGAAAGGTTTCCAAGTTAAGCGGATTGTAGTGAATATGAGTTTGTGCTGTGTGCCTGCGGCAGCGCTGGCTTTTAGAGCCATAGCTCCTCGGTTATTACAGGGCAGCTAATTTTCTCGCGATCCCAAGGCAATGCGGATTGCGAGAAAGGAGCTGCAGGATCTTTCTGTGTATCATGGGTTGGCTTCGGCGTCGGGACTAGAGATGACGGACACTAAAAGAAAAACACAATTGACAGACGGACAGACCGACTTATGTTTTGTTTGGCCGGAAGTATACAACCTTGCGCGTTTTTTTTTTGAAAATATATGCGGACGGACAAACAGACGTGCCCAATTATCTATCGGCGCAGGTCTTTCGCGTGGTATATCCCCACTTCTTTTCCCGATGGATCCGTTATCAGGTAACGGTTAGGTCCCATTACCTTCTTTATGCGGCTTTTCAAGAATCGCCTGTCCAGCTTGGCGTTGTAATGCCCCGCGGCGTCACTTTGGCGGAAATTTCGCCGGAAAACTTCATCTCCTTCTTTGAAATTAGCAGATCGTGACCGGAGATTGTACTGCGCTTCATTTGCACTGCCTGTGGCCTTAATCTTCCGTCCGATTTGTTGGCGGAGGTCTCCTAAACGTTCGTGGGGCTCCAGCGCAACGACGGGGTCTCCCAAACACTTTAATTGCCGTAACAGCCGGTATGATTTACCGTGGCAAATCATGTGCTGTCCAAAGGCGGCAAAGTAAGGGGCGACACCGGTGACGGAATGATACGAGGATCGCAGGGCGCATGTGATGGCAGACAATCGACGATCCCAATCCTTTTGAGATGGGTGGACGTAGGAACGGATCGCGGCCAATAGGGTGCGGTTCAACCGTTCTGATGCGTTGGACTGAGGAGAGTATATGGGCGTCAGTTGGTGTTCAACGCCATACTGCTCAAGTGGGCCCTTAAACTGCCGGGACCGGAACTGTACTCCATTGTCTGAGTACACGCTCTCTGGAACACCGAACACATGGAATACCCGGTTTTCTAAGAATTTCACGATAGATGGAGTTGTGAATTTACGGATAGGTTCCACCATTGGGAACTTTGAAAGCTGGTCTAGGACGACTATAGCTCCGATGTGTCCCATGGAAGACCGAGGATATGGACCGAGTAGATCGATGTATAGACGCTGGAATACGCGTTCTGGGACGTTGAGTTGACCCATAGGAGGTCGAAGAGGCTGGTTGGGCGCTTTGGTGCCTTTACAGGTCTCACAAGCGCTCACGTAGTCTTTGACCTGAGATGCAATTTTAGGCCAAAAGAAGTATTTTTTTAGTCGCCTTAATGTTCGACCGTAACCTCCGTGTGCACTTAAAGGATGGTCATGTGCGCGGAAGATCAGATGTTGTGTCATTTCCTCCGGTACCCAGAGTTTCCAAGACTCTTCTTCCTGCCATGGATCACCAGTGGCGTATTCATTTCGTCTATACATGTAGCCGTCTATTACCTTCAAATCAGGCAGCTGTGGTTGTTGGGTCGCTATGGTTTGCCTCAACTCTTTGTAGCTGTCTGATTCAAAATGTGGGCTGTCCAAATCTATTTCGATGGGGTCCTCGTCATTTATTGTCAATTCGGCTCCCTCTGGGGAAAACATCCGTGAGAGAGTGTCGGGTACGATGTTCTGGGTCCCTTTCCGGTGCTTGATGGAAAACTTGAACCCTTGCAGCTTAAGAGCCCATCTGGCTAGGCGTCCATTTAAATCTGCCTGGTTCATCAACCATTGTAGTGACGCGTGGTCCGTGATGATCTCGAATTGGTGGCCCTCGATATAAGCTCGGAATTTCTTCACAGCCATTACCGCTGCCAAACATTCTTGCTCGGAAACAGTATAGTTTCTTTGGGCCAAATTCAGCTTGTTGGACATGAAGGCGATGGGAGCTTCCTCTCCTTTATCGGTCAATTGCACCAGCACGGCTCCTACTCCATGTTGACTTGCGTCACAATGAATGGAGAAGGGCTTCGTGAAGTCGGGGCTGTGCAAGACAGGAGCTGATGTGAGGGCTTGTTTAAGCTCTTCAAATGCCTTTCGGCTGAGTTCGGTCCAAACGAACTTCCCCTTCCGCAACATGTCTGACAGGGGCGCTGAAACTGTTGCATAATTCCGAACAAACCTTCGGTACCAACCGCAAACACCAAGGAAGCGTCGTAGCTGCTTCACAGTTTTTGGTAAGGGGAACTCATCAATCGCACGAGTTTTGTCTGGATCCGTTTTGATAGTGCCATGTCCTATGACATGTCCTAGGTATCGGACTTCTTTCCCTCGACCCCTCATCGAGTGGAATTTGCCAGAAGGCGTCTTTTAGGTCGAGACTGGTGATATAATTGGCTTTCGGCAGTCTCCCTAGTATTCCATCGATGAGTGGAAGAGGGTACGCGTCCTTGATGGTAACCGCGTTTACCTTACGGGCATCAAGACAGAGGCGACCTTTACCTGGCTTTACCACCAAGGTTACCGGTGATGACCAGGCACTTTGGGACTCTTCTATGACCCCCAACTCGAGCATCCTATCTAGCTCTGCATACACCAATTTTTCCATGGCCGGTGAGATGGCGTAGTGTCTCTGTTTAATCGGTTTACTATCGCCAACGTCGATGGCGTGTGAGACTAGGGTGGTGCGGCCAAGACCTTGGGTAGCGTAAGATGGGAAAACAGCGATGGATGCTTCCAAGCGTTGCCGTTGGTTAGGCGTCAGGTCATGCCTATCGGGACTAGAAGTGATTTCGTTGACATATCTGGTTTTAAAGACAAATCGGTGAATAAATCTGAGGCCAGTCCAAAGCGAAGAACGAAATCGACGCCAAGGTACACATTCTGAGTCAAAGACGGGATAAGGTAGAACGTAATATCCTTCGTCTGACCCCTGAACGTCACGGGTGTGGTTAGTTTACCTCGTATAGGGTGTTTGGTGCCATCAGCTGTACTGATTTCAGTGCGCCAGGATTTAATCAAGTTCGGATAGTCTTGGAGCACCTTCGAGCCAAAGCTCGAGGCAAGACAACTGATACTGGCACCCGTGTCGATCAATGCAAACACGGTCTCGCCCAACACTTTAATTGGATGATAAGGTCTAATCTCATTCTCAGCAACATCCGAGATGTTACAAGAGTTTAAGGTTTGACGGCAGGTGCGCACTCTCTTGCGGAAATTCCGCCAACGACGAGTTGACCATTTTGTCGTGCGCGGGCGGGAAGTGACTACTTCGGAAGCAAATATTCGCTCTCGAGCCACCCGATATTCCTGCAGTCGAACATGATAAGGTTTTAGAGTGCGTATTTGAGGCTGCCGGGGTTCTTCTGGCAGTGACTGCGATGGTCGCTTCAATATTGTCGTTGGCGAGGTCTCCGGAAGAGAGTGAACATCCGCAGTCGTAGTGGTCATGGCTGGTGGTTAACGTCAAGTTTGTTGGGGTGAGCAGCTGGCTGAGGAGCTACTGCGGGGGCTTCGAGTACCGCTGAGGTGGTAGGGTACTCGTTCGTCCGTTTTTTGATGTGGCATCATCTGGGTAGTCCGGAACACAGGTGTTTAACTCCGTGCCTTCTTCCCGATCTGGGTTGTTGCAATTTAGTGCCACCTCGGCAATTTCACGTCGCGGACCCGTCCTCGCATGTAAGTAAGGCCGTTCTTGGAGGTCTTCTTCAAGCCTCTCCAATCGACTCACGACCCTCAGTAGTGCTTCCATGTTCTGCGGGTCCGAGTTTACAACATGGCAACGAAGTTCCGGCTTTAGATTCCGTTTCAACACCCGCAGCAGTTGAGTGGGAGACATAGGCTCTGACAACTGGTCATTCAACCGAAGGATATCGGCTCGATATTGATGAAAGGGCTCGTCCGGACGTTGCCATCTGGTATGGATCTTGTCCAGGACACTCTCATCCATGTTGACCGTCGAGTGTTCCATGCGGAGTACCTCCTTCAGCCGTGTCCAGCGTATTGATGGTGGGGCAGAATGTATCCTCCAGTATGTCTCAAGTGCTGCTCCCCTAAGCAGCATTGGTAAATATCCTGCCAGCATCGTGTAGTCGCCGCCCAACATCTCTCCGACTAAGGACTCCACCCGACCAATGAAAACTTCCAAGTTCAGGCCGTTTGGCTCCCCGCTAAAATGAAGGTTCCAACCCTGTACAATGCTGGGGATATGCTTCGGTTTCAGCATATAGGGTTGTTCCTGCAGAGCCACTGAACCTAGAGTCGGTGGTGGTACTTGGTTGACTCGTGGCGGAAGATCCCAGGCGTTCCAAGGCTGGTATCGAGATGGTGGATCCGGATCCTCAGACGGATGGTAATTGGTTGGCTGGTTTATGGCTGGTTCCTGAAGACGTCGTGCCGATCTGAACCGTTGTAGCGTCGTCTCTGTCTCTTTGCAGCGAAGTATGAAGGAGTATATTCGTTCCACTTCCGTGTCACAACTACCACAGATTTGGTCTAGTGAATCATCTTCAAAAGTGATGTTCATGTTGAGGGACTCCTTCAGGAAGTCGACAACAAAAATCCTCCCCACTTCATCGACGGCACTATCATAGAGTGGATACATGTCTTTGCCAATCCGCAGGCAAAGTCGGCATGCATTTGTGCAGTCCATTGTGCTATCTTAAAATAATTGAATCTAATTGGACCAAAAATGGGATAAATAAATGCTAAAATGAGGCTATAAATAAAATTTAAATTGAATTGACACGACAAGATACAAAAAGTGGCCGAAAGTGGCGAGCTATAAACACTCCTCACAAAAAAAAAGGTATGAAAAAAAGTTTAATTTAAGTTATCAAAAAATTTTAAGGTATCAAAATTGCGTTATCCAAAAAAAATAACTGGTCTTTCCTTTCCGTCCTTCCTCCCAAGTATGGACACCAATGGCACAATCCTTCTAGAGCGTTTCAGGGACACTCTCTTGTGGCGCCATGAAAATCTGGGTTCAGAAGTGATCCCTCCTTAGCTAATTTCTCAAGTTACAACTTGTTAGCCCAGGGTTGGATTCTAATCCACAAGCAGCGCGTGTCTTGTCATGGATAGTCATGGATTAGCTAATCAGCCAATCACATGAAATCAAAATCCATGTAATTTAAGACACCTAGGCACCGCTGGTTTGGGGAGCGAATCAGAATCCTCCGCAAAAAGTTGTTGGGATAATAACCTCCGAACACAAAAAGGGACTCTAATATCATTTGGCCTTACTAGTTATACAATGGTGGTAAACCACCAAAGTATAAATCAAAAGCAGGACCAAACGATATTGATGTCCAAAAACAACACACGTCCGGAAGTTACTAGTTGCTGGGGCACGATCAGTGCAAAAACCCTCGGGAGTTATCTACCCGCCAAAGTATCTAACACCTAGTGGGGACACCTAGAGACGATGGACTGTCTCGTGCTCACGACTGATGATACAGCCGGGCTTTTCGGGCCCCACGTTGGGCGCCATTTGTAGTGAATATGAGTTTGTGCTGTGTGCCTGTGGCAGCGCTGGCTTTTAGAGCCATAGCTCCTCGGTTATTACAGGATTAAAACTTGCATGTTGAGGTGCAGAAAGAAGTTGGACCTTATGTGTTGCAAAACAAGTAGGACAGCGGGTGAGCGGTTTCCGAAAAGCTGAATTGATTTTGTGTGGTGTTTTCTCTCTGGTTTACCTAAACACGGTACTGATTTGATCGATGCACATAATAATATCCGCGAAAGACTCGTTGCCTGTATTACTTCCAACTCGCGAACTCCTCGAGATATTTCACCGATGCATCCAACATAACCACAGATAAGAAGTCATCGTAAAGTTAGTACTGCTGACAATGACGGTCAACATCTCTGAATTGCCGCTATAAATACAACCCCCTGGCTATTCGCGACGTATGGCAATGCAAGTTTCAGTCTTCCGGGATAGCACCGTTAAATAAAACAAGTTTGTTTTATTTGTACACAAATTTTATAAACTTCATTTCGATGCGCAAACCGGCAGAGGTTCAGCCTCTGATTTTAATCGACTGGGGCAAGAAGTCACACATGATCACTTTTTATACTAGATTAATGCTGACTTATCCTTACGAATCTCTGTGGTGGTTTTCTTAAGAAAAAGACTACACACAAGTATTATGAATGCAATGCAGAATTGTTATCAATGCAATGCAGAATGTTATGACTATCGTTTTGATTGTTTTATTGTTGATTATGCATTTGTTGTAAGTTGGATGTTACACTCTGCAACAATGTTTCAAATTTAGTGGGTTTGGTGGATTCATATGTAACTTGCACGGCACTCAACCTGGACAGTTATATTGAGCGTAGAGTACGTTCGATGCCAGAAGAACTCCAGCATCAACAGGCGGAAGTCTTTCACATGTGAGAACGGCTCTTATAAGGGTTACCAGTAGCTAACGAGTATCCGATAGGTCAAACTGCTAGAATTACGTCCACCTTGCATTCATTAACTAATACAATGGTGGTTAGTCGAGTGCTGTCTTCCCCATTGCCAGAAGTAAATACACTTGTAACTGAAAATTCGTGCTGTACACAGGGGTTAATTTAAAAATAAAATTGACTTTTTCGAAGACCCAACTGGATGAATGATACAGGAGTAAGTGCAACTAATTTTCATAAAAGAAAGTTTTCTAGAATTTTTTTTCTTGCTATAAAACCAAAATTGGTGAATACTTCTAATAATTTTGATAAAAATGGTTTGTTTTTAAATATTTGTACAAGAATAAATGCATTCATTCTTCTTAAAATTTTTGCAGAATTAAACCTCGAAAATAATTACCTTTTTTTTAATTTCCCGTTTTCGCCATTTATGTCTCTACTTAGCAATTTAACTTATAACTGATGATACTTATTCTAGTCCTACAAATTATGGTTTATTTCTATAATTCGAAATACTAAATAAATGGATTGTTAAAACTTGCAGGTTCGGTCTTTCCCGTTTTCCTTTGAAAACCTGACCGGGTCCAGGACCCGCATCTGTGGCAGGCTCCTCCGCTAAAATGGGCTAGCCATCGGGTGCGCTCTTTTCTTTTTTTTTTGCTTAACAGGGACTCTTGCCGGTTAGAGTGGCCTTTTGCTCGCCTGCCTTTTTATGATATAGGGTTATGTGATTTCATTGCATAACCCTATGGCATAAATCGGCTACGTTTGTATTCCTCATTTGAGGGAAAGAGTCATGCAAATTATGTTTGTATGAGTTTTTCACTCAAATGGGAAATACATGGCCACGTCTACGTTTGGATCTTGATCCGAATGGGAGGGTGCGAGGGGGCGCCGCCTTCATCTGGATGCCCCAATCTACTTTGTGAGCCATGTATCGTAGGTAACGTTGAAGTCTCTGTCAGTCCATCCGTTTTCTCAAGGAAGTATTTGTCCTCTGAGCCAGCAATTGCATAGCCCTTAGCAGGTTACTTCCTTTTTTTTCTACTCTGGTCGATAATGAGAGAAACTTTTCGGAAATTCGTAGAGCCGAAAAATATTTTTTCGTAGTGGGTCTTGTGCTGGGGAAAAGAACCCGCCCCATGACACCGCAACACTAGCCTGCCAGTGCATTCACGCGTCTCTAGAAAAGGCCACATCTCGGCGGATCTCAACACCCTCTTTCGCCGAGGCAGCAGACCATCGCTGCAGTCCTTCACGGACAATCTTATCCACACCCAATCCCTACACGATACCGGATTAGTTAGGGAAAGCGGTGGAATGCAAAAAAATTTGTTCCCTCCTTGGCAATTTAACACTAAAGGATCACAGAATCTATACGATTTTATTGGGAAAAATGTAAAACTTGAAGATCATACTATTATTAACAAAGTTGAGCGAATTTCCACTTCCGACACATTTTTGTTGTAATTGTACTCATAAACATCCACCTTCATAATTATTCAGATTTTTCAGATCACAGGTGTCCAATCACGAGGGTGGGGGGATAGTAATTTTTCATGCATTTCCCCTCCCTGTGCACTCCTCAAAATTTGTCCTTATTTCTATTATTACTGTTGTCATTATTATTTATAATTTATTTTTAATTATCTAAACATATTTGGGAAGGACATCAAATTGAATGGGACGATCTCACGGTATTGAAGGAAGTAAGAAACATGCGAAAACTTCATGTGTACGAACCTTTGTAGATTATGAAGCAGCCAACCGAAACAAGATTCAACGATGACCTGGCCAATGGATACTATGGCCTCCTGAAGTGAGTGAAATAGTTGTGGATTTTCCTGTTTTCTTTCTTTTTGTACAATTGCACTTAATTTCAAATAAATTATAAATAATAAAAGCAGCAGGAATCATAAAAATGAGAACAATTACAGTAATACTAAGATATGTAAAAAAAAACAATAGACCCTAAGTAATAAGAGCCTTAGTAATTAGATCCAATAAAAAATAAGCAAAATAAAATAAGAACACTTAGGCATGGCAATAAAATCATATAGTTATTAAATTTTAAGCAAAAATTTGGTTTTTCTTAGTATGAATATCCCTAAAAGGGCCTTGTAACATCAGAAAATAACTGTCATCAAAGAAGGGAGCAACTTACTCCGCAAATATGTATATGTTAACAAAAAATATTGTTACATGTCCAAATAGTTCTGGGAACTACTGTCGCAATTGTTGTCGTAACTATTAATAACATCATGATCAATAAACGAATGTACTCGAAACACAAAACTGGACGAAATAGAACCATGATCAACATTAAAATCGACGTCACTGCGGCCATTCAGAATTGCTCGAATATTCCAGATAGTTGTCGTCAGAACATTGGCCAATGTACAAGAAATGGATTAAATGACTAGAGGCCCTATATAAAGCCGAGCTGAATGAATGAATGTGGGAAATAGTAAAACCAAGATAATAAAAACTGCGATAGTGTGGCGCGAATTAAAGGCGATATTGATTGATAGTGAAGACAGTTGGAATATAAATTTATAGACAAGTGAAAAACAACATTTTAATTAATTTTTGTAAAAGAGTGAAATTAATGATGGGACATTCTTAGTAAATAAACTCTTTTAACTTAATTTAAACGACAGCGCGTTTTCGCTTTCCCGGAACATTAAAATTATCGGCCGCGAACTATAACACGTGACAGTGGTGTCAGAAGTGAGAAAGAAAACTTCGAAGGTGGAAACTTTTAAACATTTTTAAAGTGCACAATAGTGAAATTTATCGTGGGAACTGGTGGAAAAATAGTCGAAACAATAGAAATGCCAGGGAGCTTACATATGGAAATTAATGAATTGACCATATCGGAGCCTAAGGAAGAGTTGGAACAGTGAAATCTGGCTACACAAGGCAATACTGATTGCATGCTTGCGTGACGCGATCGAGTTGGAAGGCGTGAATCTGGATTCGGGTGAGCCATCAGATGCGGAAAAAGGTGCCGAAGGTCGAGAAGCAGAAATACTAAAATCAAAGGAACCAGTAAATGTGCTGATGCTAACGTTGATGCTGATGCAGCAAGAGCAGCGACAACAGGGATCCTGTTTCACTGCGAAGCTAAATGAACAGCCATCTAGTTTAACTGCAAAACTGATTGAACGATCAGAAAAGCTAAATGAAAAATCATCAAAGCTAGACCAGAAGCTGGACCAACAAGCATTCGAAATCAGGGCAGATTTGTCAAAACAGTCAACCGATTTGAAATCAGGTTTGCAAAAACATTTAACCAATTTGAAAGCAGATTTACAAAAACAGTCAACCGAAATAAAAGCAGAGCTTGGTAGTCTGAACAAACAATTTAATTTGTTTGTTCAGACTACCGAGGAAAAATTTAATAGGTCAAGGAGAGAATGAACCATGAGATCAGCCAGGTCGAGGAGAGAATCAACTATGATATCAGCAAGGTCGAGGAGAGAATCAACCAAGAGATGGAAAAAATGAAAAGGAACTGGAAGCAGCGAAAGCAGTAGTAACCACCTCACCAGCCCCGCTTATAACAACAGCGCAAAGCACATCTAGAAATATAAAATCACCAATATTCGATGGGCAAACAGTCTGGAGCATTTACAAAACCCAGTTTGAAGTCGCCGCTCGGACAAACCACTGAAATGAGCAGGAACGAGCGACTGCATAAATTTTTGCTCTAAGAGGCCCAGACGCCGAGCTTTTGCCGACTATCCCCATTGAGTTGCACTCAAACCCGGCTGCTATAATGAATGCGCTCAACATGCGTTATGGAGACGATCATCTAAAGCAGATTTATCGGTCACAGCTACGGCATCGGATGCAAAAGTCTGGCGAAATCTTACAGCAGCTAGCCCAAGACATTGAGTGACTGGCGCTTTTGGCTTACCCAGCTTACGACCCGGAACATCGAGATGACGTAGCAACAGAAGCATAGATCAGCGCATTAAACGACCACGAATCGCAACAAGCCATGCGTTTAGCTCAAAAGCAAACGGTTAAGGACACATTGGCTTATAGCCTGAACTTTGAGGCAGCGAAAAATGTGACTCGTACCACTGCCAGGGTTTGCGAGGTAGTGGCAGACGAGTGCAAGTGTGAGTTGAGTGATGCCCGCAGATAAATGGTGCGCCTAGATGCTGGAATTGCGGAGAGAAGAGGCACATGCAAAGAGACTGCAAGAAGCGAAGAAAACCAAGCTATTGTCCAGAGTGTGCAGGTAGAAAAAGATCTAGACCGAGTCAGGAGCGCAGAATGGAAGCCCTTCAAACTGAGGGGTCGGAAAAAATGTAAGAGCCTACTTTGTGGGGCAGACGTTGGCTAGGAGAATTGACGTCCCCAGCACCACCATCACCGTGTCAAGACTACATCGTGGAGAATCAGACTTATGCCTTCCGGGTCAAGTTGACGAAGAACATTGCACCATAATAATCGACACTGGTGCAACCCGATCGAATATCCGACCAGACCTAGTGTGGCAAAAGCTACTTCACAAGGGCAGGATTTTCTCACAATGGACAGCTACGGGAGAAACTGCACCTGTCCATGGAGAGGTCAACCTCGAGATACAGTTGGGAGACCTTGCGTTCCGACATAATTTTTTGGTCGCGAACGTTATGGATGGCTGAATTCTCGGAATAGATTTTCTGCGACCACATGGAATCACGTCGGATTCGGGCAAATACGTATTGAAATGGCAGAATTTCAAAGTATTGATGGAGGACCCCAGTGTCCAATTTTCGAAGATGAATGTGATTGTATTTTCTGACACTGATGTACCGAAATCTTCCGAGAGCATTGTATGGGCCAAGCTTGGTGGTGATTCTGGAAACCACCGATCTTATCTGATGGAGCCAACAATGAAGTCCGCATTGCGCAGTTTGATTGTAGGACTATAAGGATTGTAAGATCTATAAGGAACAGATACATGCCACTTAGAGTCCTTAAAACTGTAGACTCAACCACGAGCATCAAAGCGGGAGAAGTCATTGGCAGCTGCCAGCCTGTTTCCACCATCACCTCTTTGGAAGCCACCCACGACCATCATTGGAAAAGGAGGCAAGACACAGACAATGCCCGGGGGAATTCACGTCTACAATATTAAAGCAGGTCAAATTGCCAGTGTAGCTATACAAGCGAGTCTCTGATCTGGTCACCAAGTACAGTGACATCTTTTCAACAAGCCTGGCTGACCAAGGCCGAATGAGTCTGGTAACTCCCGTCATAGATACACAGAGAGTCAAGCCGATTCGACAAGCACCGAGACATCTCCCTATAGCCAAACCAGGAGAAGTGAGCGCGCTGATCTCGGACATGGAGAAACAAGGCGTTATTGAACCTTTTGTCAATCCATGGGCCGCGCCTGTAGTTACAGTAAGGAAAAAGGATGGTAGCACTCGTTTTTGTGTCGACTAAAGGCAGCTTAACGACGTCACTAAGAAGGATAGTTACCCGCTCCCACGCATCGATGACATCATGGACACTTTAGCCGACGCAAAATGGTTTTCTACACTCGATCTCAAGAGTGGCTATTGGCAGGTAGAAATCAACAAGAAGGACCGAGAGAAGACCGCATTTTCAGTTGGGACCGGATTGTGGCAATTCGTGGTGATGCCATTTGGGCTTCGCAATACTCCAGCCACCTTCGAACGCCTGATGGAACGCGAGCTACAAGGCCTGACCTGGAAGACCTGCTTGGTGTACCTAGATGACATCATTGTTGTTGGGAGAACGTTTGAAGAGCATGTGCGGAGCTTAGAAGAGGTTTTCTCCAGAGTGCGACTGGCGAATCTGAAACTTAGTCCTGACAAGGGTACCTTTTTTGCAGCTGAAGTAAATACCTGCGACACGTTTTCTCAGCAGAAGGTGTCAAAGCAGACCCTGAGAAATTTGAAGCCGTGAAAAGCTGGCCAACACCAAACAACATGCGGTAACTACGAAGTGTTCTGGGTCTGGTGACCTACTATTGGAGATTCGTCAAAGACTTTGCCAAAATAGCTAAGTGTCTCCATCAGCTAACCGAAAAAAATCGTCCGTATGTCTGCAATGAACAATGTCATGTAGCTTTTGAGTCCTTGAAAGAGAAGCTGTGTGAATCACCCGTGCTGGCATATTCGAAACCTGGGAAAATGTTTGTAGTTGACACCGATGCGAGCAACGGTGGTATTGGAGCTGTGTTCTCCCAGCAGATCGATAGCGAAGAAAGATTCTTCTCGTATTACAGTCGAGTTCTCTCAAAAAGTGGAAGGAACTATTGCGTGACCAGGAAAGAGCTATTGGCTATAATAGAGAACACCAAGCAGTTCCACAAGTACCTATATGGCCAGAAATTTGTTCTTCAAACGGACCATGCATCGCTGAGATGGATACTTAACTTGGGAAACCCCGAGGGACAAGTTGCGAGATGGATCGAAAGATTGCAGTCATACGATTACGAAATTGTTCATCGGAAGGGCGGAGTTCATGGAAATGCCGATGCCCTATCGCATCGTTCATGTCCAGCTAACTGCAAGCATTGCCGATGGATTGAGGAAAAAGAGCCGACCGTTGATCTGCGACTGATAACGGCCGAATTCGATGAAGGTTGGTTATCGGAGAAGATTTGAAATGCCCAGTTAGCCGATGAAGACATCTCGCCATTGCTCGTATGGAAGGAGAGAACTGGGCGACATGAGTGGAAGGACCTTTCAATGCATGGCGCAACCCTGAAAAGCTGTTGGGCACAATGGAACTCCCTTCAGGTGGAGGGTGGCGTACTCAAGCGGAAATGGGAAACGGCGGATGGTAGCCCCTATACGATGCAAAATATACTTCCCAAAAGCCGAATCCACGATGTGGTTAAGGAAATGCATGAAGGATCCTTGGGAAGCCAACTTGGTGTTAACAAGATCTTAGCGAAATCGCGGGAAAGGTTCTACTGGCTTCACGCTCGAGAAGACGTAGAGGACTGGTGTCGGAGATGCACAATTTATGCTTCCGTCAAAGGTCCAAAGTGAAGACTGAGAGAACAAATGCAAACCTACAACGTGGGTGTACCGTTTGAAAGGATTGCTGTTCACATTGCAGGACCTTTTGCTGAATCCACATGGGGGAATCGATACACGCTTGTTGTGGCTGATTATTTCAACAAGTGGCCCAAGGCTTCTCCCATTCCTAACTAGGAAGCAACTACTGTAGCTGAACAGCTAGTGTTGAATTGGGTCAGTAGGCACGGCGTACCTTGTGAACAACATTCGGATCAAAGCCAAAGCTTTGAGTCAATGGTTTTTTGCGGAAATTTGCGAGCTTCTGGGAATACGCAAAACGAGGACAATACCACTACATCCCCAATCCGATGGAATGGTCGAGCGTTTCAACGGCACACTTAATAAACACTTGGCCAAGATGGTTGACGATAACCAAAGGGACTGGGATCGACACATTCCACTAGTTTTTATGGCGTATAGAGCTGCCGAACACGGATTGACGGGTCAAGCCCCAGTCAACGTTATTTTTGGAAAGACTATTCATCTGCCGGCTGATATAAATTTCGGAGCACTCCCTGAGAAGCCCCAAACGATCTCGGAGTATGCGACTGAGCTAAGATAACGGTTGAACCAGATACATTGGACAGTGCGAAAACACCTTGAATCAGCTATTGACCGCATGAAGACTACGTATGGTCTGAAGACAAATTCTACTAGCTTCCGGCGAGATGACTTGGTGTGGCTATACAACCCACAACGGCGGGAGGGTAGGTCTCCAAAGTTGCAGCATAATTGAGAGGGACCATACCCAGTTACAAAGCGAATCAATGACGTACTATATCGCATACAGGAACACCGTAAGCCGAAAGCCAAACTAAAAATTGTACACCTGGACCGTCTAGCCCCATATTACGACCAGGGAGAATTGACTACAACTGGCGACACATCTTTTCGGAGCAAAAAGAACTGAGGTGGGGGGCAGTGGTGTATGTCCAAACAATCCTGCGAGCTACTGTCGCAATTGTTGTCACAACTATTAATTACATCACAATCAAAGAATGTACAAGAAAGTACAAGAATCCACCAAGCATGATCAATATCTGAAAGTAACGTCACTGCGGCCATTCAATTGCTCGAATATTCCAGGTAGCTCTCATCAGAATATTTGCCAATGTACGAGAAATGAAATGAATGACTAGACACCCTATATAAAGCTGAGCTGAATGAATTGGGGGATTATTACCACGGTGATAGTAAAACCGGGATAGTAAAACCGCGATAGTAAAACTGCGATGCGTGGAGCGAAAATTAATGGCGAATTGGTTGATTGTGAAGTGATTTTAGTAACAGACAGTTGGAATCAAAAATTGATAGATGGTGAAAGTTAGATTGTGAAATAGTTAAATTAATGATTGTGCATTTTTAGTAAATAAACTCTTTTAACTTAAAAAATAGTGCGTTTTCACTTTTCCGGAACATTAAAATTTTTAACCACGAACCATAACACGCGACAGTATAAATATCCTTGATATTTATACTGCATATGAACGAATTCCTATATGAATCCTTGAGTGTATTTGGCTTGACGGACCAATTTTCTGGAATAAAATACAATGGCTTTTTAAAAAAACCGCTGTGGAATAATAATTGACACGACTTGCCTTGATTGCGAACCACAGGTACCTTTATTTTTCCCTGGTACCTTTATTTATACATGGTGTATGGTAAACTCAGCGATTTTCTTTTGATTTAATTATGTTGCTGATCTGCAGATTTCACATATTCACCCAAGTGCTAACTTTGAGGCCAATGTTCTTAGCTGGAATCTGCTGATCAATACGGTCATTGATCGATTGGTTTTACTGATTGCTTGGTGCTAACGTTGGACGGTATTACATGAGGATGCGTATGAGGCTTCTTCGAGAATATTCCTAACAGGCACTTTTAATTATAACAAAAAGCTAATTTAGTTGTATTCGAGTATTCACCTTACTATGCAGCTATTGTGAACAGTAACTTAATATTCTGAATAATGTTGAAATATTAATAATCATAGCCGGTTCTGACATCAAGCAGAATAAAAGGCAAGTACATAAGCATTAAGCCATGACATCTTTTACAATAGCCAATTTAAAATTTTCGTGGTAGTTATTATGCATGATCCAATAATTACCTTATTTCTTTAATTTTATTCACTCAATTTCCTTGAACGTTGGTTCTAGTTTGATCTTATATTACTTGCTTAAAATTCTGCATAATTTTGGTAAAGCTATCATAGTTCTGACAAAACAAATAAAACAAGTTGGGTAAACAGACCTACGCTCATGTCAGAAGGGTTTTGTATTCAATTTACAAAATGCAGTCACCAGAACGAATCAAATCAAGAAACATGTCGAAGACGATTTTATTGGAGAAAATATGAAATACGAAGATCATACTATTATTAACAAAGCTGAACGAATTTCGACTTCTGAGGTTTTTAGAATTGTTATTCTCATAAATATCTCCCTTGATAATTATTTCAGATGTCCATCCGCGACGGAGAAAACACATTTTTCATGTATTTCCCCCCTGTGCCCCCACTGAAGCAAAAACTGACAGTTTAACAGCTGTTTTGAAAAGCTCCCATTAAAACTTTTATTTCATACTCATATCGGCTACGTTTGATGAATTTTTTTCAGGGGCCACTCTCGTGTACTGTTATCATCGATTAATGGCCAATTTTTTCGAATCCTAGAATGGTTACAAAACCCTTTTGCTAGGAGCTCTCTCCCACCTCCTTGACTTGTTTCACTTATGAGCATTAATTGTAGGTACTCATCTTCAGTCATTTATTAATTTGAATCAAGTGTTCAAAGCATGCACCTTAAACGTTGAAGTTGGGAAAAAATAACTCAAAATGATTCAATCTTCGCATTTAAAACAGTCACTATATTGCTTGACGATTACTGATACCACTAGCTGAACCGATTCTCAAAGATATACATGACACCTATCATTCCTGTAATTTTCATGCAAATCCTAGCAAAACTGTAGTGTCTGATTCGGTAAAAAGCGCATGTTGTTCCATAGCCATATGTTGCCATAGTAATACATGCAGCGCATATTGTTCCATAGTAATACAGGAAAATTCAAACCGCTATAACTTCATTAAATATGATACAATCTTTATGAAACTTTCAGGATAGATCAATCTTATAAACAGACATCCACGTACTGAACTTCATTGAATTTAAGGGTACCGTTAAGATTTTATTCAAGAAAACATAAAATCGATAAATCATACTATTACTAACAAAGTTGAGTGAATTGCGACTTCTCACGTATTTGTTGTTATTGTACTCACCAAGGCCCACATTCCTGATTTTTTTCAGATTTGTCGGATCACAGGTGTCCAATCGCGAGGGGGGGGGGACACAAATTTTTCGTGTATTTCCCCTCCCTGTGCGCTCCTCGAAGCAAATTTTGCCAAATTAAGACCTGTTTTGAAAAGTTCTCATCAAGACCTTTCATTTGATACCCATATCGGCTACCTTCAATGAAATTTTTTTTTCGGGGGGTCACTCTCCTATATGGGGAGACCCCCCTTAAATACCTTATAAAATTTTTTAGTAGTTGAACTTTGAAGAGATCATCACTTTACACCTACGCACAAAATTTGATGTTTCTAGCTTAAGTAGTTTCCGAGAAAAACTGCTGTGACACACGGACGGACGGACGGACGGACGGACAGACGGACAGACGGACAGACGGACAGACGGACAGACTGGTCGCGAAACTAGTAGGGTTTTGTAAAATTATTTTACAAAACCCTAAAAAACAGCCAAAGCCAACTAAATTTATTTTACGATTGTTTTATCTTTTAGTTTTTGGAGCCTAATTTTCGGGTTTGATGTTCAAAAATAGTTGGGTAAAATATATTCCTTTGTCAAGGTTTCCATACAAGTATATAGCTTAAGCCTAATCATTCTAAAATAAGCTCTTTCGGGCTAAAATGAACTTTCTTTTGAATGCAACAGCAACTTCAAGAAACTCTGCCAAATACCACTGATGTCAAATAACGCTAATTGCAATTACAATGAAGATAAATAAGTTGGCTTTGAGTAACTCCCACAATATCACATCGCCGCCGCCCAGCAGTCATTCATGGTCAGCATATCAATATAGCCTATACCCTACAGCCATTGCATCTTCTATACAAAGGACCCGGTCGCCTGTCAAGCTTCTTCCTTGCGTTCCTAGTTGTGCAATTATCGTCGTGACACCCAAAGCTTTTTACTGTAATCCAATTGTATGTATTATCCTCCCTGAAAGTTAAACGGTCCAGTTTGTTCGATGGGCTATAAATCACTGCACCTTTTCCACCCATTCATTTACGACCTTCTTTGAGGAGGGGATGGAATAAAGGTTAGACTGGCCAGTTCCTGCGACTGTTGAAGGGAAACTCTCAACTCGGGATATTGGTTGTCGTTGCCAATGTGGGGTTCCTCCAATACAATGCAGTTTGCATTCTTCCGCAACTGATTTTCCTATTGTTTGTCCATTGGACGCAGGAAAAATGTTACCCTGAATTGAATTGTGTTAAAAGTATAGGATTCTGGGGAGTAAAGCTAGGAAAATGTCTTTAAAATTCCTTAACATTGTACTGTGGTTGTGATATATTCCTCTTTTGGTGTGGTAACCACACGTGTAGCCCCCCTACATTTTTCCTACACTTCCTTTGGACACCATCAATAATGGTTGCAAATCCTGAAAAATTTATTCCACGTTTAAGTTAAGGCATGCATGTGATTCTCCCCGCCTGCAAGCCAGCCTATATAAGCTCGTCCATCCGCACCTTCTTCAATTGGTTTTGGTTGAATTTTTCTTTCATGTTCTACTTGTGATAAAATTCGGTCACTAGGGATATTAGAAACGTAATTTTGTCTGTCCTGCCAAACGGAACCAGACCGGGGACCCTCTTCTTATTTGGGAAATTCCACGCTCTCTGTCCACCAAACAACTGAGCAGGGTGTCGGTTATATCGTTAGAGAAGGGTCATCCTTGTTGTTTTGATTTCCATCTTTTGTTTTCCGTGTACAAAAATCAGAGATCCTTGAACAGGAGTGAGACTGACACACATATACCTACACCCTCGGGGGCGTTCTGGCCTTCATCATCAGAAAAATTCCGTTACACGCTTGGAATACTCAAGGGGATGATGATAGTAGTGGAGTGTACTTGAGCTCTGAAGAAGTTTTTCATTTCCGAAAAGCATAGCTTTTGTAGTTAATTTTTGTGGGGGTTGAATTTGAGAGTAGGAGCTCTCTTAAGCAGTGGTTATACCGCAAACTATTCTAATATTTAAGAATTTAAAAAGGATAACAAACAGGAAAACAGTAAGCACAGAAAATATCTGCAATAAATTAGACCCATGATTTGTGTAATTCGTGTGGTGTAGTGTTTGGGCTGCTTACCGTTTGTGCAGCAGTTCCCAAGCTCAAAGCTTGTAGATAGCAACGAGTTTGTGCATTTGGTACTTCTGCCGGACTATCCGCCAACCCAGCTGTGATGGGTATTGATTGAAAAATCAGGTAATAATACACGGCTAAGCGTTGTAATGGCCATATCACCTTCCCGAATACCTTTACGGTCAAGAAATGAGATTCCTTTATAAATCTTAACGCCAAGGTTCAAATCGGACCTGAGCGGGATTATTATTCTTATGATTTGTCGAGTAACATACATCTTGTGAAAAGCTCTTGATGTGAACATACCTTCAGACAATCTTAAAATCCCTCACAGACACCACCATGCATACATCTTCAGCTTAAGGCCACGCGATATTAAGAACGAGTGTCCTTCATCACACTAAACGATGGAGGTGGATTTCCGTTTAAGTTAAGATGGTCCTTGCAGCAGTCACTGTAAGAATGCTATTATCATCCCCACCACGACACTACTATAGCCGGCATCAAGAGCACTAAAGTTATTTATTACTCAGGGGGATGGAATTTATTGATATATCAGACAGATTGAGAGCAGCTGTTGTCCCATGATAAGATACTCCTTCTGGCTAAAATTCGATTAGAAAATGGATTTGCATGAGTGCTTCTTCTTCGGTTCCATTCTCCTGTCCTGTCCGCATTCACCAAGTTTGTCCTCTCGGGCTTGCCTTCCATTTTAGACTTGAACTTTTTGTACACGTTAATCCCCGAAGATTATGTGCGACAGCAAAGAAGAATTGGACGCAGATGATTTGATGAGAATGCTATTGATAGCGTCATTTAGTATTCTTTTGTTTTCAGTCAATAGGTATTAAATTGTCACAAAAACAAAGGAAAGGAGGTGAAAGTTTGCTGGCTGTTGAAGATTATAACACTTTTAAATTGATAAGCAAGATCATTAAGATAGTAATACATTGACTAACACTTTCTTTAATTCTGTTATGTCTTAAAATGCTGTTTAAAATTAGTCAGAACCGTTTTGTATTCAACCTACGATATGCAGCCACCAACATCGAATAAAGTCAAGAAAAACTGAAAGAGTTGGGCACGTCTAAAAGAAAATTCATTGCTTCTTCATTTTCAACGGTTCGTCGTGTTAGGATTAGGTACACTCAATCTGTCTTGAGCGTTTATAGTTACCTAGAAATTCTGAAGCATCTAGGTACGCATATAGTGAAGGTAGTTAACGCCGAATTAGATAATTAGTCAGAAGACAGAGGCAAAGTTGCCGGTTTAAAGTTAGACTGATCATTATCATAAAGTTTCAATCAAGAGTTAACATATTTCTTGACCTTTATTGTTTATTTTTTTGTGGTAGGGAGGTGAATGCCATTTATGCACAGAGTGTGGGACTCCCACGCGCGACTGGACTACTCACTGAACACCTCCCCTGTCAACCTGAGAACCCAGCCTGGAACCGTTTGACACATTACTTCGGGCCAGGTCTGGTTTTTTTACGCTGTGAGGCACCTTCAAGCTGGGAGATTCCTCTTATAGCGAGTGGGGGGAGGAGAAGAGGAATTTCCAGACAAGTGATCCCCCAGCCACAACGATTCTGGCTGCTGTGGGTCCCTTTTATCTTTTAGGACTGCCCGAGTATAATGTGCCACCTGCTTCCATTTGTCAACCGATTCGAGCATCATCGCGACTATATTATCCAGGGTGAGCACTTCCGTCTGCCTGTAGAGGTTTCTTTGCAGCCTGACCCATTTTTTGCACGCAAAAAATGTGTGGCAGGCATTGTCCTCCTGTTCTAGCCAATACCGGTAATCGGGGGACCGTGACTTAACAATCTTGTGTAGCTAAGACTGAAAACACCCATGGCCGCTCAAAAGCACGGCGCTCTTTAGCCAGAAGGGCGACAGGTATCACGTCTGCACTAATTCTCACCGTCGAATCAGAGACTGTCAGATACGAAGATGTAATCCTCAGTGCTCCTCTTCTCAGTACCTGTGCGTTTTCGGTATACCTCCTTGCTGAGAGCGTCGTGCCATACCTCTGCTCCGCACAGTAGCACTGGCCCTACAGGCGTTTTCTTGATGGGATGGGTCACCCTATGTTGGCCATAAGTCGACTTAGAGCCGATATTCCTGAAGCAGCCTTCTTAGCCGTTGCCCTGATTTGCTCAGGGAAACTCATGTTTGGGTCGATCAGTAGCCCCAGTTACTTTACCGCTGGCTTTGATTCGATCTGTTTATCTCCAATACTGATCATCCTTACTCTAGGGATTCTCTTTTTTGTCAAGATGACCACTTCGGTTTTCTCCAGTGCTAAACTGAGCCCGCGAGTAGTCATCCAGTCCCTCACTCGGCGCATTAGCACAACGAGCCTAAGTTGCGCTTGTTCAACGGCGCATCCAGCGACCAGAGCCGCAACATCATCCGCATAGCCGACCAAGTGTGACTCATTTGGCATCTCCTGCTCGTGGTAAGACACGTTCCACAGGTCTGGACCTAGGATAGATCCTTGGGCCGCACCCAATGTAATTTCCATCCTTCGTTGGCACTGTCCCATATCGTAGAGCAGGCTTTGGTCCATCAGGTAGTCCCTCAAAAGCCGCATTAGATATTCTGAAACTTGAAAAGGGTGTTCCAGCGTATCCAGAATATCCATACATCTAGCGGAGTTGAAGGCGTTCCTAACGTTGAGTGTTACCTACAGGACGATCCGTCTTTTGGTGCGACTATATGCCTCTGCCTTTTGGATCACACTCACCACCTCTGCAATCGCATCAATGGTAGAGCGTCCTGCTCTAAAGCCGTACTGCCGAGGAGATAGGTCCGCAGCAGCACGAATCGCATCAGTGAGTCTTCCCTTGATGAATTTCTCTAACACTTTCCCAGCCGTGGGTAGCATGCATAACGGGCAGTATGCAGACGGTGATTCGGGATCTCCCTTTTCCTTGCTGGTCAGCACGAGCCTCGCCACCTTTCATCGTATCGGGAAAACCCCATCCCGAAGGTAAGCGTTGAATGTGCTGAGCAGCGCGTCAGGACAATGGTGATAGAGGAGCCGCAACGCCTCAGCTGGAACACCATCTGGACCTGAAGCCTTCCTCGCTTTCAACGAAAGGACTACCTCTTCCGGTTCCGGCTGTGTGAAGAGTGGTCACTCGACTGCTGTTTCACCATGGACAGCGTCAACACGGACGGGATGGGCGGGGAAGAATGCCCACACTATCTCATCCATCTTTTCCGCATCATTTGTACAAGGCTTCCGTAGGGCACCAAGCTTCCGCATAACTAAAAGGTGATTCATAACAAGTGTACACATGTGAATGGGCCTTAACTCTTATTAATCACCAATTTCAGGTCCATATATTGACAGATTATAGCAGTTTGGTCTTTTACAATTTTAACCATGGCATCACACACATCAGCCAAACGTTTTATTATTGTTAAAACTTTTTACAAAAACAATGAATCTCCAGTGCAAACATTTCACGCTCTACGTGAAATCGAATAATTTCACGAAATGGACCCATAAATTGGCCGACGAGATCGTGTGATTTGACTCCTTGTGACTTCTTCCTTTGGGGATTTCTGAAGAATTGTGTTTACGCTGATGCTTTCTGGACTACTGAAGCATTTAAAAACAATATCCGAGCCAACATACGCCTAATAACGCCGGAAATGTGCGAAAATGTCATCGAAAATTACAATCATCGTTTGATAGTCTGTAAAGCAGCACGAGGTGCACATATGCCCAAAGTAATGTTTTATGTTTAATTATAAGCAAACAAATTTTCTTAATAAATAAACATTACAGCTCAATCTTTACAAAAACCATGTTTTTTTTCGACAAAATTGTGTACACTTGTTATGAATCACCCTTCAGCTTGCAGCCAAGGACGCATGGATGCTTGTTCACACTGTCCACTAGACATTGCCAGCTGTGAGCCTTGCTGTTGTTGATCAATTTGCGAAAGCATTTCCTGGCTGACTTATATACTGCTACGTGGTTGCTTGCCTCGTCCTGGCTCCGTGCCCATTGAGCCTCACGTCGAAGCTTGTGACACTCCCTTCGCTTTTCAGCGATTTCAGTTGACCACCAGTACACTGGGGGCTTGCCGTGTGGGGGTTTTCGACGAGGCATGGAAGCTTCGCAAGCAGTCATGATAATGCTCATAGTCGAGTTCATCACGTCTTGAGCTGCCAGTTCTTCGGTCGCCTCCAAATCTCCCGGCAACGGAGCACCTCGACGAACCTCTCGACGTCCATCCTCCCGATGTTCCACCCAATTGTAGAAAGCCGAGAGCTTGGCCGTTGGGAGACGACATCGCTTATCTCAAGCAGAATGTACTGATGATCACTGGCTGAGTAGTTCTCTAATACTCTCCAGTTGTGTATCCTCCGTCACGTCACGTCCGGTATGGTTCCTGCACACCCAATATGGCGGAAAGTTGGCATATTGCCGGCATCTAGTACAACGAGCGTCGTCCTGGTCACCATTTATGGGATTCGCTTCCCCGCGGAACTGTTTGAGGCATGCCCCATTCGATTGCTTTCGCGTTGAAGTCTCCCCCACCGCGCACGTTCGCGTCTGCGTTCAAAACAGCACCCTCCAAAGCCTGAAGCTTGGCTTGAAAAGACGATATCGATCCGTTAGGCGTTAGGTACACTCTAGAGAAGGTGGTCCCTGCGTACCGAACCCACACAAAACCATCTTCACGTCCACAGCTTTCTGCCTAGAAATCACTATTTTGAACCCAGGTGGTGCCAGTACAAGTTTTAACAGGATACCATGATGCTGAACTTTTATCATGATGTTGCTCACCCAGCAGCAAGAATTCAGCTTGCATGTCCCTCGCAAACTGCTCAAAAAGATTTTGGCAGTTGAACTGCGGTGTAGGTATAACTACAGGATACGGATCATCAAAGTTCTCATTTTAGCTTGGCTAGGGCTTCCTGGAAAACCCGGCATTTTCGTTATCCCAAAACATGTCCAAAATCAGGTCTTGGATTAGCATCCTTGCAAAGAATACAATGTGCCTCCTTCGTATACTCTTTTCTTTTATGTCCCATTTCACCACATTTGTAACATAGAGAACTCCTATCGAGTCCTTTGCATACTTGTGTTGTGTGACCTTAGGCAATGTATTTGAAACATTGAAGCGGCGTTGCTCTTCGCCGTATCCTATAGACAACCCACCCTATTCGTACTTTGCACTCATTCAGGCATTGTTTGGCGTTCCTTTCGGTCAAGTTAATTATAGCCATGCGTTGCCACCTATGGTTTTCTGGTTACAGCCTCACTTTGATCCTGCCCACGCTAGGAAACTCCCTTTTGATGGCCTCTTCCGTCTCGGCCAGATCCGTGACATTGTCAATGTCTCTTATTTCGATCATTGCCATCGCCCCGAGTGAGGCAATAGTACGCTTTTGCCGACGAATGCTTCCCCATTCTTGGCCTCTGCTCCAAATTCGAACAGCATGTGGCCCGATCGCGTTAGTCGTACGACTTTAATCGTAATGTTGGTGTCTTTGGGCCTCACGTCGGCCATTTTGGGGCTTTACGAGCAATGTCTGCTGCCGGGTTCTTCGTCGGGGCTTCTGCCTCTCCTGTTTTGCATCATGTCCGTTTTTTGATTCGGCGTCTGTGCGAACTTTACTTTCTGGCACTTTTTGAAGGAGTTTCTTAGCGGCTTTCTTCGCTCCTTTTGTAAGCACTGTCTGGAACCCGTGATCTGATACTCCAAGCCCATCAAGTGCCTCTTCCTTCCTTCTTTTATCTCGGTCTCCTTCGATTGGGCTAGACGCCATTCTTTTAATGATTTTTAATGGTGGGGATATCTGCATGTAGCCTTTAGATTTCTCTTCAGGGCCTCTTTAGCCTTCTGCTCGTCTTTGGCCCTTAACCAGCTCCTCCAATAAAGCCCTATGTGGTCTAGGAGCTCCTCTAGTTCAAGGAGCTCAATCTTTACTGCTTTGGTGATTTTTGGGGAGTTGCATGCAGATTGCATTCTTTTCAAAATATCTTCCCCTTTTTGGAATAGCCTTTCTTCTTCGTGTCGCTGGGCGGAAATTGTACTTTGTGACCATCTTTGGAAGAGGTTATCGCTTTCCGTTTATGAATTCAGTACTCCCGCCACATTTTCGACGTTGACGATGCAGTCACACAACCTCGTTTTATTTCTTTGGTCGCTCGTTTCTTTTCCTGCCGTAATCTCCTCGTTGGTTTCAGGGTGATTCTTTACTATGTCGGGATTTGCGACCGTTGCATCCATCAATACAGCAGTGACCATCGAATTCTCGATGTTCTTTATATTTTCTTCCACCGCTCGAACACCTGAAGCGTCCTGCACAGTTTCCCGCTTTTCCTTCACAGGACGCTCTGGCGTTCGCATCATTCTTTTGCTTCGCCCAAACGCCGCACGAGTCTCAGTCCGGACCAGACCGTCTGATTATCTCCGTTTTTCGTCCATCTTCACTCTCATTGTATTAATCGCCGTTTTAGTCATGGTTAGTACTGCTCTCGATGTACTATTATCATCGTGGCAGCAACCGCTGGTTGCGTCCTTGTTATGTTTATTTTTATTTTTGTTTTTTTATCTTTTTTAAGTGTTTTCGGCTGCTCCAGTTTTATTGGGTCCCCCCTTGGAGCCACTTTCTCCGTTCGTTTGTGCAGTCACCTTTTTTGTCCTATGGTTATCTTTGCTGAACAGAGAGGCCATGCGAGGGTTGGCACAAGCTCTTATGGGGATAAGCGCTCAGAGCCAGACCAGGGCTAATTGGGAGTCCATCACAACCGAACCCAATGATGCGAACTTCGAACGTGCACCGAGGCCTCCCAAGGATTTACCGGGACGGAGACGGTATGATAGTTGAATTGGAGCCATTCACACTCGAGTGTCACCTCGGCGCTACTGTGCAAAGCAACTACGTCCAAGCCATCATATCCGCCAGCCCAAAGCATCAATTCCAGTTCTTAGTCCAAAGCGTAGTCCAGATCCAATCAGGGTCATTACCTGTCATCCCAGGAGGGAGCCTCACGGCGACCCTCCATATCCTCGGGTCCGTGGGGGCGGCGCTCTCCAAAAAATGGTAGCCTCCAAAAGGGCTCTTGTCGACCAGCATTCTCCCTGCGGAAATTTCCTCGGGCTCGTGGGGGTGGAATTCCCCAAAGAATGCTAGCCTCCAAGAGTATTTCTGTCGACCAGCATTCCCCCTGCTTTAAAAGTACAATGAATGATAATCGTACCTCATCGAAAAATACAACAAATTGACATTTAAAGTTGCAAATCACTTCAAAATTTGTCTAAAAAGCACCATGTGATTGAAACCTCCTAATTATTCAATTTGTGCATTTTGGGTAAATGAACATAATTAAAAATAAACAATCATTCCTGGGTTACTGGAATCCATCACTTTCACTTTAAAAACTGACACCGAAAAAAAATGGATGTTGTATCTTTTGTTGATTTTATCACTTTAAGCAACAAAAATGAGCGCACTGGTTGACGTTCAAGTACCGACGACCTGTATACAGTCGTTGTGCATCCTAGGTAGGTGGTGGGGGTCAGTTAGGATTCGGGGAATGGTGTTCTAGCTCTGCATGTACATTTTATGTGGTTGCCGTAAGTTTTGAAAATTTAATTTTGGTCGTATAAATATTCAAAATTGACTTATGTGCATCACTTAGCAAACCATTGCGAATTTGCAGTAGAAGATCCAGTATTTGCGAGATTGTATGAAAGAAGGGTATTTTGATTGAAGGTCAGCTTATCGCAAGACTAGGTGACGATATTTGCAAATTTTGATTTTCGACCGTGGGATTTCAAGAAAGATTAAATTTCATACAAATTAGCCACATGAACGTCATTATGATATCAACACATCAGTCATCAGTGATATTTTCTTCAACGTCTTAGTAGATGTCGGTACTGTTGTTGACGAAGACACAGTACCACATTAATCCGAGACAAACACTTTAGGAACATCAACTGTTGATCAACCAACTACATCAATTGAAGCAGCAACGAACAACTACTCTTGAGAACAGAGCCAGATACCATAGGAATCGGCGATCACCTACCTCAACGCCATCGCCGGCTCCCATACCGCTGTTGCTCTTCTCACAAGGGAGGATGTTGTAGAGTAATGACAAACATGATTATCAGCTGTGCATATCAGAATATGGCAGACAGTTGATACTTGTTACGGGTGAGCATTGAGGCTCCATAGCGTCGCTCACCCCGAACAATACTCAATGGGATTTCGTAAGAGTTTAACCTAGGCAATACCGAGCCGCACTTTATTAATTTTTTTTTGATAGTGCGATGATTTAACTATCAGCAAGTAATTCAAATTTCCATCCGCGAAAGGATTACAAGTTAAATTACGGAAAGGAAGCCACATAATAATTTTAAGTGTAATAACTGGTTAAATTATGAACAGGAAGCCACATAATAATTTTTCCATTGTAACTTTATGTAAGTAAATTCAAGTAGCTAGGCCGCTTCCCATTTGCACGCCTCAGTTATGGACAACGCAACTAGCAGCAAGCGTTGAAGGCAACAAGAACCAACGCGAGCTCGATACGAATGCAAAGTACACACGGTAGCGGAAACTTTCGTCATCCAATCAACATATGCGGCAAATCATTTTCTAGTACAGGCGGTTTGAGAGGACATCAAGTATTACAGACAGATAAATTTAAATGTGAGATATGCGGCAAAACATGTAGTCAGGCAACGCAATTGCATCGTTATAAGGCTTGCACTCTAATCCTGCTCTATTCCAATGCAATGTTGGCGGACTCTAAGAGCTGTGAGCCGAGTTATCCCTGAGAAGCAATAAGTACATCATTCAATTTGTCGGGCTTTGGATAGTAATGACACGGTTGAAGTTGAAGCTGCTATATATGCTAGCGTGAACCTGGCAGCTCAATCTAGAGCATTTGCCATCTGCATGTGGCCAAAAATCGGTTCAATGATTGAATCGGCTAGGACCCCGATAAGTATGAAATTACAATTGATTCCAGTCTTGCGTCATATGTATCATGACGCGAACACAGCAGCTCTCGTTAAAACCTTATGCTTGACCCTACTACCGAAATATTCAGCGAAAAGTTTTGTTATCGCCATTATTGATTCATTGGCCAAATGGTCCTGTGTAACATTAATCCATATTCCGATCAAGTAAATCTGCTTCTAACCTACATATGAGATCCACGAAATCTTACACGCTGCAAAGCAACAGAAGGGCATGCCTTACTGCTCTTTGCTCGTCGTAACGATGTTCGTAAAATAACTTTGGACCATCGTGAAATTAGCTCCATTGTAAACGATACAAAGTCTGCGACTGCCCTCGATTATGTATTTAGGACAGGGATGATTTTCTGGAGCGACGTTTCCAGACAAAGGATATACAAGGCACCAATCGATGAAGGTAGGCGCAAAACTGTTGTTCTGCATAATCACTCGGGTGCATCGGATGGCCTAGCTGCGGATTAGATCTATAACCATGCCTAATTCACTGATACACTCAAATGCACCATTGAGCTGACTAACATTGATGGAAATGTGGGAAAAATTCTTATTGAGGACAATTGGGCAAATCCACGTGCTATTGCATTGGATCCTGTTGACAGATGGATGTATTGGACGGATTGAGGTGCATCTCCGGAAATTGAACGTGCTGGAATGGATGGAACACACCGTCTGGCGATAGTAACGTACGATATAAAATGGCCAAATGGATTAACACTGGATCTAGTGTTGAAACGAGTCTAGTGGGTCAATGCAAAACTGAACACGATTTCATCATGCAACTACGATGGATCACAGCGTCGCTTTATTCTGTACTCAACAGATGTGCTTAGGCATCCATTTTCCATTAAAACATTCGAGGAATACATGTGTATTGGGCTGACTGGGACAAGCGGTCTGCGTACAAAGCAAATAAATTTAACGGGGAAGACTTAGAGGCAGCGACAGCGTTACATATGCTTCGACATCCAATGACCATACACGTCTACCATCCTTACAGACAACCAGATAGTGAAAACTTTTGTCGGTCCGTAAATGGACACTGTTCACATCTTTGCTTACCCGCCCCAACAATATCAGATCGAAGTCCTCGCATTACATGTGCCTGTCCGACAGGCTTACAACTGATGCTTGTTGGCCTAATGTGTGTGGAAGATGCAGTAGCGCCTTCTAGGAACCAATCAACATTATCTAGTAGTAAATTGAGACATAATAGTTCATCGATATTCAATGATAAAGATAAGATCATGCATGTCGGTGATAATGAGAGAACTAATAAAAGTGTGTTCAATCCATGAAAACAACACAGATACTACAAACTTTATGGTGGCATTTACCTCTTTCAAATGTGCTTGAACCAGCGTCAATTAATCATTCGCAAGACATTCCAATCGTCGAAATCATCTTCATTGCCTAACGCATCGATATGGGACCAAATTTTAATCCAACAAAGCTTCCGAGCTCATAGTAATTTTTAGAAGGATACAAACTCATCCTCCCCGACAAGTATTGTTCAACCAAAACTATTGTCATTCACATCGCTGCCATCATTAGAAAGGTCCTCATCATTAACATCATCAGCAATAGCATCATCATTGTCAGCATCCGTGGTCCCTTCTAATTCATCTTTCATGTCGGAGTCATTGATATCAGGAATTTTCAGTCGTCAGGATGATAATAATACTCATACACAAAATTTAAGCTGGCATTCCTCGTATTGGAAGCACGTCCACAACCTCGTGTTGTGGGCGAACCAATCATCGTACAATCTGGAAGTAATTTAGTTGTTAGATTTGAAGGTGTTATTTAACATTACGGGAAGTCACCTAGTTTATTCAGAATCAGCTCAACTAACGTTGACATCGCAATTGGTCTTGCGAAGAAAATCGAATGATGAACTTGTTGACGCGACGTAAACAAACATTACTGATAGTTCGAACTGTCTGTCAAATGCATTCAGCGCATTCAGCGCTTACTACACTCGATTCCCAATAGGATTACCACCAAGTGGAACTTATGATGAGTGGAACCAAGGGAGGGGTGTAATGATTTTAAGTCTATGTCCGAACGAGGAACCGACCTCTCATCGGTTCTAGACGTTAAGTCTGAGTAGTGCCAACGGATGGTACCAACCGGTCAACCAATCCGTGCACCGTAGTCCATTCACGCGGTGGCTGCTTGTCGGCCAGCTAGACCGGAGAGGATTTCGGTCGTGGGTCTCCGAATGGATTATGCTCATCTACAATCTTCAGCCACCAACACATGCCCGTTTTCAAACGCGTCACAAAACAAAACCATACGGAGAGGAAACCTACTTTACGTTACTCCGTATTTCTTCATTCAATCAGTCAAGAACAAAAATCTAACCTTTACTTCGCGTTCCCGAATTTCCGACGCGGTACCGAAAAATATGCTACGCTAACTCAACCCGACGAAAGCTACGCTAATAAAAGGTTAAAACCAACAAAGGTACCGCGTACCGCGCGCGACCCGAAACCAACCTCAGCGGATTTTCTCAAACCTACCCTCGTGACAGCATACTTACCATGCACTCTATTTCCCGTTGAAAGAAAGAACCACTGGAAAGGAAAGTCGTGTTTTTAGTTAGCAATTCATATTATTTTCAATTACGGAGTTAATGTTTATGCAGGAAACATTCATGTATTTTGAACTTTTACAGAACTAACGTATTTTGTTAATGGTTTAATGATTGTTGATTACTAATCTACAAAATTTACATATATTTTCCATTTATTTTAATTTTAATTTATGCTTCTAACCACAATATACATCATTTTATCATAGTTGAGAGATTCGAAAGATAAAAATAAATGCCCTATATTTTTTTTTGTTTCGTAAAGTACCTTCTTACATCAATGGATATCATTAGTAATGTAGGAGTATAAAAAAAATCAAATGATTCTTCGATTTCTTTACATTTATTTCTCGTCAAATATGCGTGATTAGAGTATTACAACGTCGAACTTATTATTTTTAGGGTATTGTAAAATCATTTTACAATACCCTACTAAAATTGCGTCCTGTCTGTCCGTCCGTCCGTCCGTCCGTGTGTCACACCACTTTTTCTCGGAAACTACATAGGCTAGAAACATAAGATTTTGTAAGTAGGTGCGAAGTGACGCCCACTTCAAAGTTTTAACACGAAAAAAAATTTATAAGGTCTTTATGGGGGGTCGCCCCATATAGGGGAGTTGCTCCTGAAAAAAAAGTTTTCATCGCATGTAGGCAATATGAGTATCAAATGAAAGGTCTTAATCAGAACTTTTCAAAACAGGGCTTCAAATTACAAATTTTGCTTTGAGGGGTGCAGGGAAAGGGGAAATGTACGAAAAATTTGTGTCCCCCCCCCTCGCGATTGGACACCTTTGATCCGAAAAATCTGAAAAAAAATCATGAATGTCGGTCTTTATGAGTACAAGAACAGCAAATACGTGAGAAGTCGAAATTCACTCAACTTTGTTAGTAATAGTATGATTTATCGATTTTATGTTTTCTTGAATAAAATCTTAACGGTGCCCTTAAATTTAATGAAATTCAGTACACAGATGACTTTTTATAAAATAAATCTGTCCTGTAAGTTTCATAAAGATCGAATGGTATTTAATGAAATTATAGCGATTTGAATTTTCCTGTATTACTATGGAATAATATGCGCTGTATTACCATGGAAACATATGGCTATGGAACAATATGCGCTTTTTACCGACTCAGATACTATAGCTTTGTAAGGATTTGCATGAAAATTTCAGGAATGATAGGTATCATGAATTTCTTTGAGAATTGGCCTAGCTAGCGGTATTAGTAATGGTAAAGCAAAATAGTGGCTGTTTTAAATGCGAAGATTGCATAATTTTGATTTATTTTGCTCCAATTTGAACGTTTAAAGCGCATGCTTTCAATACTTGATTCAATTTAATGAATGCCTGAAGATGAGTACCTTCAATTAATACTCATAAGTGAAACAAATCGAGGAGGCAGGAGAGAGCTCCTAGTGAATGGGCTTTGTAACCATTCTAGGATTCGAAAAAAATAGGCCATGAATCGATGATTACAGCACAGGGGAGTGGCTGCTGAACAAAAATTTCATCAAAGGTAGCCGATAGGAATATCAAATTCTTTATAAGAGCTTTTCAAAATAGTACTTAAACTGACAATTTTTCCTTCACAAGGGCAACAAATACCTTAGAAGTCAAAATTTGATCAACTTTGTTAGTTCATTTATAAATTTTGCTTTTTTGTCTATAAAATCAAGATGGGACCCTTGAATTTCCCAAAATCTACAATTTAAGTTTTCTGAACAATAAACAGCTAAGTTACAGCCGATTGATTATCTAACAATTACAACAACATTTACACCTGATACTAGGGAGATACACGCTTGCAACGGACCTAGACACTACAAATATGTAGGAAGTCTGACAAAAATTTTAGAAATGGTTTGTAATATTCATGTGTTATCACGGCTAATCAAGCAATGGGGTCAAAACACTTGAAACAAAATAGTGGTGAGTTTAAAATCATAATAACCATAATAATTTTTCGAACTCAATTTATAGAAGCTGTATATTAGTCAAGTTTTGATATGCAGGATATATTGTTTGATTTACTAATTGTTTTACAATACCCTACTGGCAGGAGCATCCTCCTGCTACTTCAACTTGTTTTTTTATGCATTCAGTGTAAGGTAATCAATTTGAAACCCCTTTCTGGATAATCTGCTTTACACATATACTTTTGTGGTAAATGCATTGCGTAACTGGTATTTTTGTATTGAAAATACCCAGCGAAATTATAGTCATGGAGATCAGTTAAAGTTATTTTTCTCAGGTAGTCATTTTTTTGGAATTACCCAGCAAACACACACAAAAACTGAACGCTCAATTAATACCAAATTGAAAGCGTTGGTGAATTTGTATTTTTAGGTGCTAGCTTGACCAAAGATGCCAATGGAATTGTAGAGATACGGAACAGAACTCAGCTCGCATATAAATCTTTTTACTCTATTCTGACGATTCTGAAAGCCATCTGCATACATAGGAGAACAAAGGTCTAGGTATACGATTCTGTGAAAAGATCTTTGTTATGCTACGATTGTGAACATGAAACATCACCCAAGATAAGGACCGTGTGCAGACAGCAAATTCTTCTAACCCCAAAAATTCAGCTTTCCCAGCAAATTAATTAACCTGGACACCAAATCTATTGATATTCCCGTCCAGCCTTGCAGTATTCAACAAGCTTTACCAACACTCTGACATTAAATCGTCTTCATAAAAAAGCTAACCTGATCCGATGTGAATGAAGAAAATCTACTCCAGTCAGAAGTTCTTTCGATAGTCTCTGGATGATGGTTCGGGGGACTCCTGTTTTTGAGTAGCGTTGAATAAAGTCAGAGATATCTTGTTCCAGATGCTCAAATACCAAAAATATTACTAACTGGCCTTCCCGTTCAAGCCGTTGACCATGGCATATTTCTATTAATTTGACAATGTTGGAATGTTGCGAGGCGTCCAGTTCAAGCAATACTCTCATTTATCGGTCGATACCTGCAATTGACTTTTGTCATTTTGTGCGTATTTAACATGATAAATGGCAATTGTATAGACGAATTCGGTGTCGGGACGGTTCCTTACTTTTTAGCCTGTTATTCCTTTCCACCGGGGATTGAATTATATGCACGTAACAAAAGACTTGACTTTTGGTTTCTCGCAAAATGTAAGAGAAAAAGCTCAGGAGGAATCCGAAAAAGCAGGCCATTAGAGCGGTGAACGAAACTCACTAATGGAATCGTATTTAAAGTTCTTTACCTTTTATTGTTACACTACAAACAGGACATTAAGGTTAACTTACCTACCGGTTGGTTCGTAAACGGATTCTTCTTTGTTTTTTCACCTGTCGATGAGTTACTGCTACTCTGCTCTTTTGACGGCTTTAGGATTACACGACGATTGGATGAAATAAATGCACTGCCTCCACGTGAAGATGCTTCCGGAAATGGATCTATAGGCGATAACGATTTAGGCGATGCATGTGGCGAGGGTGTATCAGCTAAAAGTTCTTCTTGGGTGGCGGCCACTACGTGCACACTTCCCTGCCATGTGGCTGTCAAATCCTCTTGACATCCCACGACTAAATTGACGTGGGATGTGCGCTCGTTGCAACCAACGTGAAATGACAAGCCACATAGCAGCAAGGTGTGTGAGTAGTGGTCGCCAGCGGCATCGCATGATTCATTACAGGAGAATTACTTACTTCAACGGAACAAAAGCACTCAGAACAAGTTTTCCCGAAGGATGGAAGGGAAAAACGTTAACCCGAAAGACTATTTAAGCGGGGAAGATTGGCGCGCTTTTTCTCTTTTGTTCGGTGAAGGTTTTATGGGCGAGCAACGGTGGAGCTGCATAACATCAATTCTTGGGAAAGGAAAAAAAGTTAATCCGACGAGTAGATACAAGGGAAGAAAAGTGAACGAGTGTCCAGTGAACGTTTTTCTTCTGCCGAGGAATTGGAGCTGGCAGTAAAAAAAAATCAACACATGGAGACGAGACGACGGTAGCAATGTCGAGCGGACGGAAGCAAGGGGCCCATTTACTAGGCTAGGGATTAAACGGAAGTGGCTTTCCTTAAATACTTAAATTGTTGAACGTTGTTTTGAAATAAAATTAACGCACTTTTAACTGATCATCTATTTTTTTCCTCCTTGCGACACAAATACTTAACTTTTTTCCCAGTTATTAGGAGTGCGGCTCGGGAAATCTCTTTCCGAGGCGGTGACCAGGCAGGAAGACCTGGGAAAATTAATCAAGGTGATAGTGTTCGGCGAGTGTAGTGAAAGTTAGTGTCGTTTCAGCTCTATCTCGGGTTTTTCGGTGTTAGGAGATAAGGAGGGCGTAATTTCAGCTGACCTGGTGTGGGGAACTAACTCTTAGGGTTCGTGGAAGGTGGTCCTCGTGGCTAGGTGTACCAGTGATAATTTCGCTCCGGACAGTGGTCTTCTCGTTTGGACGATCCCTTGGGAGACTCGGAAAAGCGGACGAGTGGCACCCAAGCCCGTCTTCGGGTGAGCTAGATTGGGTCGGCGGAGTCTCCGCCGGAGTAGCCACAATAAAGTGTGGCAAGTATGGGGAATTAGGGAATTTTTCGGGTTATATTTTCCCCCTTTGCAATTTTTTCGGTAATACACTTCACACTTCAACTCACAACACGATACTTCAAGCTGAGCAGCCGGCGCAAGTAGTCGTATTCAGTGATCACATTTGTGCTAAGTTGGTATTTTATTTTTGTCTAGTTATTAGAGTAAAAATATATCTTGTACCAATATTAAGCTCTTGCTATTTAATATGTTTAGGAGTGTAATGATTTTTACGTCTAAGTCCAAACGAGGAACCGACCTCTCATCGGTTCCAGACGTTAAGTCTGAGTAAGGCCAACGGATGGTATTAACCGTAATCCATTTTCGCACCGTAATCCATTTTCGCGGTGGCTGCTTGTTGGCCAGCTAGATCGGAGAGGATTTCGGTCGCGGGTCTCCAAATGGATTATGCTCATTTACAATTTTTCAGCCACCATTAAACGCCCGTTTCAAACGCGTCAAACACCATCATACGGAGAAGAAACCTATTTTATGTTACTCCGTATTGCGAAAATTTTGTTCGATCACAGCCCTGAGGTGTTTAAATTATGCACACCTTATCTTTTCTTAATTGTGTACATGTATATATGCACAATTGCGCCTTATATGCGTTGAGAAGCAGTTCTTGGGTGGCGACCACTACTCCCACACCGATTCCCATGAGGCTGTCAATTCACGTTGACATCCCACGACAAAATTGACGTGGGATGTGAACTTGTCACAACCAACATGCGATGAAAAGCCACATAGCAATAAGGTGCGTTGGTAGTGGTCGCCAGCGGCGTCGCATGATTCATTACAGGAGCCTTACTGAAATCTCCATAGCCTCGGGAACGTGAGGGGGATAATTCCCAGAGAAAACAAGCCACCAAGAATGCTTTGGTCGGGCAGCATTCCTCCTGCAGAGAAACAAAAACAGAAGACGAGATCTTACAAAAGACGTTAGATAACAATTTAAGCACCCCTCATCCTCAAAGTGAAGGTATCATACCAAAATCCAGTAGAGTTATTGCTATGATCGTCCTTAGGAGCTTAATGAAATTCGTTTTCATTTTGTTGATTCTAATTAACGTCTCTAATATTCACCATCAACAAGCCTAATTAGATGCAAGACAATTTACTTACGAAAACTCTTCGATTCTCCTTCGCATTAAATTAGTTTATTTTCAAAACAATTCAAGACAGTATCCATTGCAAAACACCGAACAACCATTACGAATTTCATACAATGCAAAACTTCAAAGTAAATAAACGCTTTCCATGCAAGTCTGATTCTATTCCATCGCTCCCACGCTTATTCTTTGCCACCCTGATGCCGTCACACATCCACTTGCATTGATATGTGTCTAATGTTGCTACCACCTCGAGTCCTGGCGGTGTGTTAGAGGGTTAAATGTATTCCAACCCAAAGCACGAGTGAAATGCATTGTTATTCCAGGTGTTTGCATATCAAGTTCTCGTTTTTCATTCCATTTCGACTTACATTCGTCCTGGCGTCCTTGCACACATTCGGCGGTGTAGCATTGCTTCAAGGTATCGCTTCAAGGAAATTCACTCTATTCATCGCATTACCGATTCAGTTTTTCCGGCGCTGTCGTTGCTGCCAGCATTCACCTGTATGAGGATGCGAGATCGAGTCCGTTCCGCCAAAAGCAGCAAAGGAAGCATGAGGGTGAATTTTAATGAGAGTGTTTAAATAAAACGAATCTTTGTTATCGGTAGCATATTGGATTTTCCGAAAAAACGAGCGAACGACGAATGATGGAGCGTAAAGGGAGTTTCAATGAGATTTTACAGCTCTTTGAGTGAGTAGACAAACGGAACGAGAGGAATCAATGAAGGGCGGAAGAATAGCTGCTTAGAATTAATGATAAACGGATAACGTATTGATAGACTTTGATTAAGGTAAATAAAAAATGCAATTAACTGATAAGTGATTGTTTAACTAGAGAATATAGAAAGAAGATACAGCAAATTTACGTGTAAATTTCATGGATGTTAGCACATGCAAAGCATGCTGACTCATATTTTCCCCCAATTTTCACGATGAGTCATTTCTCCGAAGAAAAACATTCATAACTAAAAAAACAAGCTTGAATCGATGGTATTTCCGCTTACCTACCGGCAAACGAAGGGAGCCTGCTATTAAAAAGGTCACTCCAGTTTTCCAAATCAGCAGAAATAATGCATTAAGGGTGGGCTTAGCGGAAGTACAAAGGTCAATGCACCATGCAATTAAACACCCCTCGAATTTTCCTTTCAGGTAATAAATACTTTCTCTGAATGATGGAGTAACAATTGCTTACCCTGCGGGCATATTTTTAACTCAAGGTGTTTCCAAGGAAAAATCGACCCCTGAAATAACGCAAGGGATGCAATAATTCAAACCGGATTTACGTGGAATGTAAAGCTTTCGGATGAAAACTTTAAGTGGTCATAAATCTAGGATTTCTCTTTTCCTCGAGTACGTACTTACGTATATTGCAGATGCTATCCCATCGACTCGAACCCCCGTCAAATTCAGAGGCAATACCCTTTGTGGATATGAATTGTTATTCCGCTCCTTTCAGCGCCGTCTTCCTTCCTTCCTTTCAAAAATGTATGACTGATATGATAGTCATTATTGTCTACGATATTGGTAAGCTCTTCATGTGTGTACAATGCAGTGGAACGCATTGCCAAGCAAAAACAGAAAAGATTCTCATCCAACCCTCTACCCTGAATCCAGCATCGATACCCAATCCCACAACATTTTCGTGCAAGATAAAGAGTAGGCGTTTTGGCTGAGATGCTGGAAACGCTGATGCCGTGGAGGTGGTGATGGGTTTTTCTAAAAAACCATAGAGACAGCTTATGGATTGTCGAAATCATATATTTCTGCGTGACTTGACTTCAAATAGGCGACAATAAGACCATCAGCTCCCTATGTCTCCTCATATGATGTTCATATGTTGTTGGCGAAATCCTCTAGGATAATCACAATTTTTTTTTCCGCTCGCACCCGAAAGCATTCTTTCCAGTCTTTTTTATCGTTCTTACTTATGTTTTTACGATATGAAATATTGTAAGGAATTTCGTGCTGATTTTTCATATTTCGGCATGTTGTTTTTTTATTGATGAAGGAAGATGAGGATTCGGAGGAAATTTTCTTGGCTGATGTAAGAATAAAAACAGTTTGTTTCGGGAAGGAGTCAACTCTGTTGTGTTATGAGAAAATCAATTTAGAAATTGAAGGTTTCAGACGTAATTTTTTTAACCTTCTCTTCGTATTATTAAACCAGTTCGAGAAATGCTAAGTTCTAGGTTTTGTGCAGAAATTTATTGGAAACGCCCTTTTTTATGAATGGCGAAAGAAATGCTTTATCACTTTAGGAAATTAATTGAAACTTTTTTAACCATCCCCAAAATATAAGCTACATTTTTTATTACCAGAAATCGCTAATACATTCAATACACAAACCACGAATTTTTTAATCGCAAACTGTTCCGGAAAATTTCATATTCTCCTGAAAAATCTTCAAGACAATTCAGGTGGAATATCAAAATCTGACAATGTTGACGATTGTTTTTCTACGTAGGATGTTTGATTTGTTCTAACCAAATGTTTCAGCTTTCACACGTTTTTCCTGTAAGTAGTAATCAAATGCTCTACAACCGTATGACACATACCAACAACATTCTCGGAATCATATATAAAGTAAGAATAAAATTCCAAACATTTTTCGCATGATGATTTTTGAGCACATTTTTTCAACTTTTCTTATGTAGGGGGATTTTGTTTTTGCGAAAACGTTATTGGAGTAACATCAAATTGTGCAGAGCACCGCAGAATGGATTTAGAAAAAAATTTATTATGAAGGTATTCAGTAAGGATTATGTTATCAAAAATTTATCGATGTATAAGTTTCGTCTCTAGTTCGAGTTGGTCGTTAGTTAATTGCTTCTTTTTTGTTGTTGGGAGTCTTGTGAAATCATTCATATGGCATTACTTTTATATCCTACCTTGGTATTAACCAATCAACAGTGTAACCAAGCAACGAACATAAAAAAACAATCATAAAAGTCAGTCGTAAAGTAACCGTCGTCATTTCAATACACCAGTAAAAAGTCATCGGTTAATATTAAGGACATCGAATAACATTAAAAATCATATCAAAACAGGGAGGTGAAAGCCATTTTTGTCTTGAGCTTGGGGCTCCCAGGCTACCTCTGGACTACCTACGAAAACCTCCCTGTCAACCAGAGAAATTAGCCTGGACTCGTTTGATTTACTATTTCACTCAAGACACTTTCGGGTTACAAGAATCCCTCTCCTAACGCAAGGGGAGGTAGGCAAAGGGCGAGCAAAAGAAGAGACCTCTCCAATTTCAATGCCTCCATATGCTCTTTTTCTACAGTTAGAATAGCCTGAACGTAATATGCCTATTGGTTCCATTTGTCAACTGATCTGAGCATCCCCCAATTACTCGCAGCTTATTTTGAGAAAGCTCTTCTAGTTCTTTAATGAGGTCACCGCACAGTCAGTCCCATTCTTTGATCGCAAAAATTTGTCTTTGACCTCTTCAGCGCAGAACACACAATCGAAAGACTGTGACTTGCCAATTTTCCGAATCATACAGTTGTTGGGCGTGATCGTGATCGTTCAATCGGTTGAAAGGACTGCCTCTTCCAGTTGCGGCTGTGTAAAAAGTGGGCACTCGATTGCTGTTTCCTCATGGAAAGCGTCAACATAGACGCGATGTGCAGGGAAAAGTGTCCGGACTATCTTGCCCATTTTTTCCGCTTTATGTGCGCAAGTCTTCCGTAACACACCAAGCTTCTGCATAACCAGCTTTTAGCCAAGCCTCCACGGACTCTTATTCTTACAACGAAGCGTGGAAGCCCTGCAAGCAATCGTGATGATGCTCATAGGAGAGCTCACCACGTCTTGATCTGCCAGTTCTTTTGTCCCTTGTGAATCACCCAGCAGCTACCTTGAGCACCTTGGCGAAAATCATGACATTCATCATTCTGATGTTCCACCCGATTGTAGAAGGTCGCGAGCTCGGGCATTGGGAGGCAACATCATGGATCTCAAGCAGAGTATACTAATGATCACTGGCTGAGTAGTCCTCTAATATTTTGCAATTATGTATCTTCCGAGGTGAATATCACGTCCAGTATAATTCTTTTGCAGCCAGTATGGCGGAATATCGGTGTACTTTCGGTGTTTAATATGACGAGTACTACCTGGCCACCATTTTCAGGATTCGTTTTTCCACAGATCTGGTAAAGACATGGTCCATACAATTGCTTTGCCGTTGAAGTCTCCTCTAATGAGCAGGTTGCCATGCGCGTTTGAGACAGTGCCCTTAGGCTGGCTTGGAAAGATAAGCGCTCAGCATTAGAAACACACTAAAGAAGGTAGTTCCTAAGCACTGAACCCACACGAAATTGTCCCATCGTCCACAGCCTTCAGCCTAGAAATCACTGTTCCGATCCCATATGGTGCCAGTATTAGTTCATTAGGATTGCTCGTTCAGCAGCAAAAAGTCGGCTTTTATGTCCCTCGGAAACTGCGTACTTATGCGGTATGATCATAGCCAAGGCATTTGAAGCATTGTAAAGATGCAGCTCTTCACCGTATACTGCAGACAGCCCACTCTATTCTTACTTTGCCCTTATTCAGTAATTATTTGGCGTTCTTTTTAGTCAAGTCAGTGATGGCCCAGCGTTGTTCCCCGTGGTTTTTTTTTGGTGTTATCCTCACTTTGATCCTGCCCACTCTAGCGATTTCCCTTTTGATGGTTCCTCTAATAGCTCGGCTAGGTCCGTGAAGTAGCTAATATCTTTTGTTTCGATAGACTCGAGCGAGGCTATAGTTGCACTTTTGCTGAAGACATTCTATACTGCATCGCAGAATGCTTCTTTGTAGTCGGCCAGGTTAGTCATACTGTTTTAAAAGCTGTGTTGGTGTCGTTGGGCTTTACATTTCCCCTGATACCCCGCAACAATTTTGCGTAGAAACAGCCGTTTTGGGGTTTTACGAGCAATTCCTGGTCGTGGGGTCTCCATCGTAGCTATTTTCTCTTCCACTTTAGGTCAGCTCTTTTTTCTTGCTAGGCATCTGCACGAACTTTATTTCCTGGCACTTTTTGAAGAGGTTTCTTAGCGTTTTCTTCACTTTGTTTGTCGGCACTATCTGAAACCCCTAATCTAGCATTCCAAAACCATCAAGAGCCCCTTTCTTCCTTCTTATAACCCGAACTCCTGCGATTGCGCTAGGTGCCATTTTTTATTGATGTTTGATGATGAAGCTATCTGCACACGCCCTTTAGGCTTAGCTCTAAGCATTTTTTTGGTTTCTACTCTTCTTCTGCTATCTGGTCCTTCCCTGGCTTTAACTAGCTCCTCCTGTAATGCCTTATGCTGTCTAAGAGCTTCTTAAGGAACCCGTTCTTCACACCTTTGCTGAATTTCGACGAGTAGCATGCTGATTTTATTCTTTCAGAACATCGCCTGCTCTTCGGATTAGCATTTAAAATAAATGGCCAGTCTTTCATTATCTCTCGCGATCACAATGTGCATTTCAAGATGGTTTGTTATTATTTCGTCATTTAAGACCCTTGTTTTGGTCGCTTTGGTAGCAGTCACCACCGAATTCTCGATGTTCTTTATATTTTCCCCCACCACGCGAACATTTAGCGCGTCCTGCAGGGTTACCCATTATTCCTTTTCGGAACGCTCTGGCGTTCGCATCATTTTTTTGCTGCACCCAAATGCTGCAGGGATTTCAATTTGGACAAGGATGTCCGTCAATCTCCATTTTTCGTCTACCCTTACTGTCATGATATTCGTTGTCATTTTTGTCGTCTTTTTTACCGTTCTCAATGTTGTTGTGGCTGTTTTTGTTCATGTGTGCAGTCGCCTTTTTGGTCCTATGGTTATCTTTGCAGAGCAGGGAGGTAGTGCGAGGGTTCGCACAAGCCCTTGTGGGGACAAGTACTCAGAGCCGGGTTAGTGCTAATCAGGAGTCTGTCTCAACCAAAACTACACCACTAACCAAATGGTGCAAACTTTGAGATTTGTCAAAGTTTTATCGAGACAGAGACGGTGTGATCGTTGAATTGGAGTCATTCACGTACGAGTGTCACCTGGATGCTACTATGCAAAGCAATTAAGTCCAAACCATCATATCCGCCAGCTCAAAGCATCAATACAATTTCATTGTCCATAGCCTAGCTCAGATTCGGTCAGGGTCATTGCCTGTCATCTTAGGAGGAACCTCACGGTGATCTCCATGTTCTCGGGTCCGTGGGGCAGCACTCCCCAAAATATATAAGCCTCCAAGAGTATTCCTGTCGTCCTGCGTGGAGAATTATAAAGTTTGCTAATTGTTATATCCCCATAGTTTGCTAATTGTCATATCCCCCATAGGTGTCCTAGTCAGCTATAAGAATACCTTAACTGGTATTTCTCTAAACAATCTACTTTTCACTGCTCCTGTAGAATGTCTTTTGCGCTCACATAACTTGTAAGTCTCCTATTTCGGTCTACAACACTTTCCTCAAAAAATATCTAGTATTTTCTTATCGTGATTCTCAAATTATATATTGTATTTTGCGGAGATTTTAACCTGCCTAAACTCTCGTGAGGTGACAATCACCATTTGTTACGTACAGATGTATTCTCAAATCGCTCCTGTCAAAAGTTTACAAAAAAAAAATAATTATTTAAAGCGTCAGTCCAAAGTTAATTTAATTAAATAAAGCTTATGTTGCAGCCTTTCCTCGGTTTCCTCCAAACGAATCCATTCTTGGGTATCTGTTGTTCGTCCTTACGATTTATGTGTCATCCACATTACTGCTTCTGCACCTTACAATCGTTGATACCATCGGTTCGTCAAAATTCCATACAGCTCTTGGTTGTATCGAATTCGCCATTGGTCGCCGTCTAGCTTCGCTCCGATTATTCGACTCAGGACGCTCAAAGGCGTTCAATATATTTGCGTATGCTTGAGTTAGGGTCCATGTTATCACAGATCTTTATACTTGGAGCTTTGTTTTTCTGTGTATTCAGCTGGTCTTGAAGATCGTCAATACTGAAAAAGATATTTTGTTTGCGAGCCGTATTCTTCGGCGTATTTCGTCTCTTTCATTGTCCATTTTTGTTATTTTGGCGCCTAAATACACAAATTCGCTAACATTTCAAGGTGGTTTTAGGGCAGGCAGATCAACAATAGACCAATTGTCGACAGTCAAGCAGTTACTTGAAAAATGCTGGGAGTTCAACATAGACGCACAGCAAATTTTCGTTGACTTCAAGCAAGCATACGACAGTATTGATCGCAACGTACTGTACCAAATAATGCTTTACTTTGGCATACCAGCCAAATTAGTCCGTCTTATCAAAGTGACAATGACGTTGACGACCTCCTAAGTCCGCATCAATAACAAACTCACCGATGCCTTTGACATAAATATCAGACTGAAGCAGCGAGATGGGCGGGCCACATTGCTATTCATTTTGGCTCTGGAGTACGTTATAAGGAAGCTACCTGTCGATACGCAAGGTACGTTACTAAACAAGTCGAGCCAAGTAGTAGTCTATGCGGATGCCACCAACATTTTGTCACGGTAACTAACAACTGCCAAAGAACTCTTCCTGAAACTCGACAGCGAAGAAAAACTAGTAGGGCTACAATAAGAATAAAACAAAGTTCATGACGCAGCCGAGGAAAAATACCTCAAATACTGTTGCAAATTCCGGCGTTCCGACATTCTCCCATTCGCAACTTGAAATTTGAATAATAATTTTAATTTTCCCACTAACAAAACTTTATTCAATACATTTTCCCTAACAAAACCTAATTTTTTCCTTCATACTAACTACTTCTACTCACTAGCTCCCACTAACAAATTTTATTTTTTTTTTTACTATCGAAAATTCATCCACGTTTCCCTACTAACAAAATTCAATTTCATATCCAGATGCATAGTTGAAGTTGCTTATTAGATGAATGGGAAATCAACAAAATATGGCTCCGTTGGTAGCGTCACGGATTCTCGGCCGGGAGTCTGTTGGGACCTTGGGTTCAAGTTTCTCGAGCGTAGGGAAGCACTCTTTTTGGAGCATTGGCAAAATCAATAGTCCGTGTATATGTATATATGACACTTTGCATCTAATCAAACGCTGCTTTGATTATGCAAATTGCCATATATGAAAAATGGAAATTATTGCGTTTGTCGGTACGAAAAGATATGTGGGTAGCGGAATCGAAGTGTAATGAACTTTGATTACATTACCCAGATGCGGCAGCCGTAATGAAAAATGAAAGGATTGCGGGATCGGATTTGCTGGAGATGAAATGCGGAATTGGGTTCTTGGATTTGGGTCATTCAGTAATTGGTTTTGCGAAAAAGACGGAATTGTTTGCGGTGTCGAGTCTGATTTTGGGGTGGAGATATGATTGAGTTTGGAATAGTGACGGTGAAAAAGTGATGGATCTGTTTGAGATGGAGGTGAACAGTGAAAAAATTCGTACGTGTATGAAAAATCGCAAGTTAAAGAATAGAAAAAGAAAAAAGAGAGAATTCAAAGTTTTATAGTTTGTTGTGATTATTATTATTGAATATTTTAAAAATAGAATATTAAAACAAGTTTATAGATGGAAAATAAGAATTATATTGTAGTTGAATTTGTAGTGCAGCTAACGAATTTCTTAGCAGAAGATAGACCATGAAATGTTTTCGAATCCGAATGGACGGATTTTAAAATCTACACCAAGTGGATATAGTGATTGAACAAAAAAAAAAGAACAGATGAAGAAAAATTAAGTGGCAAGTTCTAGAATATTAGAATGCTGGAGCTCGTAAACTATAGAGAAAAAAAAGAAAAAAAGGAAAACGCAAGTGGACGGATTCCTTTTGTAGAGAGAATAAACTTTAAGGAATAATTGGAAGTAGAGGTGAAGTGATTATTTGAATTAGAATGGCGATAAACTGCCGTACAGCGGATTAGTGGCTGTGTAGATTGTAAAATTAAAGTTAAGTTTATAATGTATTTTTTTGTTTTTATGCCAACGTAAAAGAGGTCCGCCCCCCCTCTTCAGTTGCCGAGCGCTCCGCAGCATCAATAGGGGTGGGTAATGCACACATTTTAGTTTTCCATTGTATTACCTTTCATTATATTACAAATTCGTTGATTGTAGTAGCTTTTCGCATGATAATTTTTATCGATTTCTCTCAATACTTTACAAATTCATTCGAAAACCAAGAGGCTAGTTTTGTTCTACGATATTATTCTTTTTTTCTAACTTGAAATAAAAACGGTCACAATGCTCTTAGTTAAAAATCTTTTTTAATTTCTCAATATGACCTCCCCTTTCCCGTCGTTACCCCTCCGTGTTAGTGTTTTTATGCAAGGTGGCTTAGCATGAGCAAAGAGTCCTGGAAGTCCCACGACACGACTGAGTGCTAGCCGGCCTCAGTATGCTACACACCCTTCTGCTAAAACTTAATGTCTGCAGCTGCGGTGACTTCCACGGTTGCAAAAATACACAAAATATCACACTTGGTGAATACAGTACCTTCGGTCTTTTCTTTTTGAAAACCTGGCTGGGTACAGGACCCGTATCGATGGCAGGCTCATCCTCTAACATGGGCTAGCCATCGGGCGCGCTCTTCATTTTTTCTTTTGATAACAGGGGCTCTTGCCGGGTAGAGTGGCCTTGCGTTTACGTGCCCTTTTATGATATAGGGCTATGCAATTCCATTGCATAACGCTATAACATAAATTGGTTACGTTTGTATTCCTCATTTGAGGGAAACAGTCATGCAAAGTACATTTGTATGAGTTTTTCACTCAAATGGGAAAAACATGGCCGCGTCTGCGTAAGGATCTTGATCCGGTTGGGAGGGCCTCTCTCTTGTTTGTGGGCCATAAATATCGTCAGTAACGACGAGGTCTGCTCCTAAGTCCGTCTGTTTTCTCCTGGCCTACTTTGTTACTGGCTATAAACAAGTTAACCCTTAGTAGGTTACCTCGGCCTCGATTCCAGTCGATCGGTATTTTTACCTGGTTTAATTCATGAATGCAAAATTTTTTTGTAATGGGTCCTTGTGCTAGGGGGGAAGAACCCATCCCACGACATGGCAATGCTACCCTGCCAGTGCATTTACGCGTCCCCAGACAAGGCCAATCTCGGCGGATCGCAACATTCTCGTTCACTGAGACAGCAGACCATCGCTGCAGTCCTTAACGGACATTTTATGCACTCAATTTACTACACCTTCCTCCAGTTGAAAGTGAAGGAGGAAAAGGAATAGCCTGACGAGCAATTCCTCATCCCCGACACCTTCGGCTGCTATGAGTTCCTTTTATCTTTTTGTACTGCCCGAACATAATGTGTCACATGGTTCCATTTGTCAGTCAATCCAAGCATTGCCGTGACTATACTATGCAGGGTGATCTCTTCCGTCTCCTTATTGAAGTTCCATCACAGCTTGTCCCATTTTTTTCATGCAATAAATGTGTGGCAGGCGTCAGCTTCCTCTTCTAGGCAAAACCAACAGTCCGTGACTTATCAGTCTTGTGCAGATAAGACTAAAACACCATTGCTCCCTCAATAGCTGGGTCAGATAGAAGTCAGTCTCACCATGCGTTCGATTTTGACATAGTCTCAGATCCGGGGTGAGTCACGCGGTCCACATTTCGTTCGTACAATTCACTCCATACTGATGCCAATCGTTGAGTGGGTGCTGCATCTTCTCGTGGGCAACCATCTCCTTCACGTCTTCGCTTTGACGGAGGTAAATAGCACGGCGCTCTCTAGCAAGGAGGGCAACAGGTAGCACGTCTGCAATAGCTCTCACCGTTGAATCAGAGACTGTCAGATATGAAGATGCAATCCTCAGTGTTTCTCTTTTCTGTACCTGTGCCAAACGTTTTCAGTATACATCCTTACTGAGTGAGTCGCCCCATATTTCTACTCCGTATAGTAGAAAATTTACAACGATTAATATTGAATGAAGCGCTTTCGACTTGGACTCAGTTTTTTTATGTTTTGAGCCTCTAGTACTTTTAGTAAAATATATCCAAAATATTGATTCCCCTCAAGAAAATTCTTCGAAAATCAATCAAAAACATCTAAAGTAACTCAAAATTTGATTTAACAAAATTATGCATTCCACAGATAATCCCTAAATTAGAATAAATCATAATTTCAGATACTAATGAATCCACTCTTCATCAAATTCAGTCTCCCTAACGTCCTCCACCACATAAAACCCAAAAGATTCTTAACAAAAGGTCGGGCAAGTACTTGAAACGAGATATCAAACCTCTCAACCAAAAAAGGAAAATCTATTGAACTTACCACGAGAAACAATCTGATTTGTAAGAATCCAATTATAATGCCACTTCTTCACATTTTCTTCGGTCATCTTCGTCGTTGCCGTCATCATCATTCGCATCCACCGCTGCCACATCCTTCGCTCATCAGCATCAAACAAACCAAATCCTTGAAACTCATGACAATTCAAGAGAGCGAACTGGATGATAGAATTTGTGCCACTTGAATTTTAAGTGAAGTGATGACGAACAATATTTGCAAGGATCTTAAGGATAATAGTCGGTAAAATACAACAACGAGAAAAATAAGGATGCGATTTAGTCAATGCTTTCACTTTCAAATATTTCTTTCTGCATGCGTAGAAAAAGGAAAAGATAGATCTGAATAGAATTCGACATTTTCCTTGTTATTCGGCAGTCCTTATAAAATATCCTTGAGTGCATCGTAATTTGAGGGTTGAATTTGTGTAACAGTCTTTGAAAAGGAATGGAATGCCGTTGTGTCTTGTAGTTTGCTGGTTCGTGACCCTTCTTTTGTGCAAGATGCTGTAACATTGCGACTCCCTTTCTAATTAAATTTTTGCAAAGAAATAAGAAATTCTTTTCCAGTTGAATTACTCTAATTGAAATGTCCTAAAATTGGTTGTTCCTTGGAAATTATGTTCATTTCCTTGTTATGGATTCAGAGGGAATCAAAAAATCGTTCCTTTTGGGGAAGTACTAGATTTTAATTATCATCGAATCAAAACAGGATGGCATGTGAATTCTAAACTGGTTATAAAGGAATTCCTAATATGTGTCCTTCCACGTGTCAATGCAATTTGCAAAATAAAGCATCGCAATGTTGGAAATATTTTAATAATGAGCCCAACTGGGTTTCACAGAGAATTATGCAATCAAAGTGCCACCAAAATTGATCCACATCAATCTAATTCCTGACCACTCCACGGTTAATATCCTTCGAGTTGTGTTATGGCGCTCAGAAGTGACAAAATCCAAATTTAATCATATTTGAAATTCAATTTTGTACAGCGTGAAATATTTCCGCCATGTCACGCTAACGTCAGCGTATAGCGAGCAATATATCGCAATGCCATTAAAAATCCACAGACATCGACCTCGTTTGCGAATCCTCCTCGCCCACGCTCACCTTCCCCATTGCCAGGATCTGCACTTTATTCAGGCAACTATCCTCCAGGATTCAATTATGATGGTCAAACGGATGCTATTTGAATAATTTATATTCAACGAAAAACTAAAATGCTGCTCCTCTCCGTCTCCTCGGACGTGGATCCTTTTATTCGCATTGAGCTCACTCCGCTCTGATCCTCCTGCTCCTGTTGTTGCTGCTGCTTTGCTCGGAAATTCAATGTATGTATTATGCCATTTTCCACTTTCACGAATAATATTTGAAAAATCACATAGTTGGATGGAAAGTTTTCACAGCCAACGGACATGTAAGCTTTCCTTTTCCACGGCCAGACAGAATGCGGGCGAAAAGGAAGATTCAAAGTGGAATAACTGACGGACTGACTGACTGAATATTCGCTTGTGCCTCGCGATATTTGCTTGCATTTTCTGTTTCAAGGAATGAATATTTCTGTTTTTCCTCAATTCTAGGAAAAACTTTTCGATTTGATTTCCAGTCAGTCTTGCTCGGAACGTGTATGCATTGTTGAAATATTTATTATGAATTATATTTGATTTTCGGTTAATGTGTGTTTTTCTGGAAGCTCATATTTTTGCCCTTGTTGGCTGTGTGCCGTTGAAAGGTTAGGAATTTGCATATTACGGCAGAAAATGGCTTCAAGGCAGCTCATTGAATAAATATTAGAATATTCGCGGAACGCATAATATGTTTTTCTAATTTTATTGGAATATTTCCGTTGGGTTAGAGAAAATAAAATAAGAGTGAGTGTTTGATTTTAATTTGACGTGAAGTGGCTCTCGAAATTAAATAAAATTCATTTGATGCCGTTGCGCATTTTAAGTGCACGGCCTATAAATTCGATTTTCCATAAAAACAAATTGAAATAATAAAAAATTGAACTAATAAAATATTGATCGTAACATATTGAACCAAATAATGCTTTGCTTTGACATCCCAGCCAAATAAGTCCGTCTTACTGAAATGACAATGACGTCGACGACCTCCCAAGCCTGCATTAAAAACCAACTCACCGATGCCTATGACAAAAATATCGGACTAAAACAGGGAGATGGGCTGGTCCCATTGCTATTCAGTTTGGCTCTAGAGTACGTCATAAGAACGCTACTTGTCGATACACGAGGCGAATTACTATACAAGTCTAGCAAAATAGTAGCATATGTAGACAACATCAACATTTTGTCGCGGTCATTAATTACTGCCAAGAAATTGTAGTTTTATTGCCTACAGGGAAAGTAAACGGATGTTTTCACTAAAATCACGGTTTAGAATTAAAACACAGAATTACGATTATTCGCCATTTATTGAGTGAGGTGTTTACTGAACGACGCTCTTAGCAAGAGTGACCAACTAATGGAAAATTAGTGCATAATAATTAATGGTACGTAGTTATGACGTACAGATGTCGCTTGGTTCTTCGCAGATTCGCTACATATACTTTCCCCCTAAGAATTGTCAATCAGACAATTGAAATGTCACTTGTTTGTTGTTTGTTGATTTGCGTGGACCAGAATACGTTTTAAGTAGTGGCTGTCTTCCCTCCTTGTAATTGACGAAAGGTGGTCGCGTTGTTTCCTCGATGTCTGGAGAAATCATTGATGCCGGTTTCAGTCGATCAACTGAAATTATCGATTCCTTTCCGTCCATTAGTATTTTGAAGGCTTCTTCGTAATGTTCTATGACACGATAAGGTCCAGTGTAAGGTTGTTGCAACGATTTTTTCGAAGTGCCAGCACGAACGAATATGTGGCTGTATGTCTTCAAATCCTTGTAGATAAAAATGCGTCCAATACGATGATGGTTCACTGGAGTCGGTCGAAGATTCTTCATGTCTTTTCGGAATTTTTCTAGGAATGCAGGTTCACTTCCTTGATTAGCTTGCTCATCGGTGACAAATTCTCCCGGTATTCGCAGAGTCGTTCCATATACCATTTCCGCAGCGAAGCATTTTATATCCTCTTTGTAGGCTGAGCGCAGACCCTGTAAGACAGCTGGTAACGCTTGTAACCAAGTGGTATCTTCGTGGCACATTAACGCTGCTTTTAAGGATCGATAGAACCGCTTGATCATACCGTTTGATGAAGGATGATACGCAGTTGTCCGAATGTGCTTACACCCTAGCAGCTTTGTCAGCGCGTTAAATAACATGTATTCAAACTGACTCCCACGATCGGTAGTTAATATTCTTGGCGTTCCGAATTGCGCTACCTAGTGCGTATAAAAGCTTAAAGCTACTCCTTCTGCCGTTATATCGATGATTGGAACCGCTTCCGTCCATCTCGAGAACCTGTTGATCATTGTTACAATGTGTTTATAGTTGTTAACAATAGGTAACGGTTCAACTAAGTCTATATGGACATGGTCGAAACGTTTATCCGGTGCTGCAAATTTCAGTAGAAAGGTTGTAACGTGTCGGCTAATCTTTGATCTCTGACATTGAATGCATGCCTTTGCCCAGCTGGCTATGTCCTTTTGCATATTTGGCCAGACAAATTTTGTTCGTAGCAAACGGCTAGTTTTTTTTCCACTTGGGTGCGATAGTCGATGTACCGAATCAAATGCTTGATTTCGTCGTGGTGTTCCTGTTGATATATCTCAGTACAGGTAACTTCCTTACGTCCTTAGTTTTTTCAGGTCCAGTGAAGTTTCAGAACTCAATAACGTTTTAAGTTCTTCGTCCTTTTCCTGCTCTTTAGCTACCTCTGTTAAATTGATTGAGGTATTCCTTGCAATTGCGTCGACTCACAAAAGTGCATCAGCAACTGTGTTGGAGTCCCCTTTGACGTGAATTATATCGGTGGTGAATTGCGATATTTATTCCAATTGACGCGCTTGTTGGGGCGATGCTTTTGACGACATTTGATTAAACGCGTAGCATAATGGCTTGTGATCTGTTCTAATAAAAAATCGATGTCCTTCCCCTCGATCACGAAAATATTTGATTGCAGAGTAGATGGCTAGTAGTCCCTTGTCGTAAACGCTATAGTTCAATTGCGCCTTATTAAATTTCTTGCTAAAGAATCCGAGTGGCTGCCATTGATTGTCCACTAATTTTTCCCACACGGCTCCCATAGCGAAACTCGACGCATCCGTTAGTCCGCCAACAACTGTTTGCTCTTCTCGAAAGCCTCAGCCGCACTAGGAGTCCATACTACTGGTCTTTTATCGTTTTTTCGCGACTCATGTAAGAATTCATTTAGTGGCGCTAGGATATCCGCCACATTTTTCAAAAACTTCCGAGAGAAATTCAGCATTCCCAGATATCTTCGTAGACTGTGGATCCTATGCGGCTTTTCGTATTTAAGGATTATGCCCACCTTCTCAGTTAGCGGTTTAATTCCATCCTTGTTAACTATAAATCCTAGATATTGCATTTCAGATTTCCCGAATTTATATTTCGCAGGACTAATTTTGATGCCATATTCCTTAACCCTTGGAATATCTCTCTTATGTGTTTTTTATGTTCCTCTTCCGACTTCGATGCGACTATTATATCATCCAGATAGCCAAAACAGTAATTTAAACCAGATAAAACAGTGTCGATAAATCTTTGGAAGGTCTGTGCTGCGCTTCTGAGTCCAAAAGGCATTTTAAGGAACTCAAAAAGACCAAAAGGTGTAATTACAGCTGTTTTTTCAGTATCCTCCTCCGCGACTGGAACTTGATGATAAGCGCGTATAAGGTCGATTGTCGAGAATATCATTTTACCATTCAAATCATGGGTAAAATCCTCAACGCCGGCAATCGGATATCGATCCGGGATGGTTACAGCGTTCAACCTTCTATAATCGCCGCACGGTCTCCATTCTCCTGACTGCTTCGGAACCAAATGAAGAGGGCTGGCCCATGGGCTTCTCGAAGGGTGACATATGCCTTTATCCACCATGAACTCGAATTCCATTTTCGTGGATTGAAATTTATCTTGTGGTAAACGACGGGCTTTTTCAGCGATAGGAGGTCCTTTGGTGATAATATGATGTTTGAGCACCGTATCGTGAGTGGTTGTACTTACTGCTGGATTTATGATATCCGGAAATTCAGATAGGATTTGATAAAATGGCGTTCCTGTTTTTATCATCCTTATAGAACTCGTGGAATTATTTGAAATTATTCCCTTCATTTGTAAATCAGTATTTCCGTCTACTTATCGCTTACGCTTTACGTCCACCAGCAAATTAAAATGCCGTAGAAAATCGGCTCCCAGGATTGGTTGTTCAACAGCAGCAATACAAAATGGTCACTTGAAACTTCGTCGGAGCCCTAAGTCGAGCGATAGTATTTTATTGCCGAAAGTTGCAATCGTTGTCTCGTTTGCTGCGTACAAATTCCGTTCCGTTTTTTCAGTTTTCCATGACAAGGGATTACCGAGACTTCCGTGCCTGTGTCCACTAAGAATACCTTTCCCGTATTTTCTCGGTGATAGATAAACGGTTCTTTTCGTGGACATCACCACTGAACGCTTCTGACAATGACGCAGTTAGTTTCCCTGTCGCTGATATTGGCAGGGGTTTTGACAGTGAATGGCCTTTTCTCCATACATGCGATGATAGTAGCAGATGCGTGATGCTTCTGCTTCCTGCGTATCTGCGTACGATGGATTATTTGTCGTTCGATTGCCATTTCGTGAGCGCAATCGATTGCGTCTACTGAAATTTTGATTCCTTGAACGATTATTTTTCGAATTCATTTCGAGATTGTCGAGACGCTTTAAAATTTTCAATATGATCGGATCAGATTCAGATTCCGAACGAACTGGAGTCTGCAAAGTAGCTGCTATCACAGTTGGCGCTGCATTAAATTCTTCCACGATTTTGTCAGCCATTTCTAATAATGGCGTCACTTCTTTCTCGGTAGAGACCGACATTATGGCGCGCACGTGGACTGGAAGCCGCCTTAACCATAATGCGCGTAGTGCATCCTCAGGTAGTTATGTGCCCGCCAATGCACGCATCTGCCTATATAGATGCGAAGGTTTTTGGTTATTTAATTCTAGCTCCGTTAATATTTGCGTCAGCTGTTGTTGTGGTGAAATTGAAAATCGTACCAGTAACTGTTTTGTCAGCTCCTCAAATTTATTTGTCAGTGGGGGCCTTTTTACTACATCTGCCACTTGTGCCAATATTGTTATGTCCAGCGTTGTTACGACTGCATTAAATCTTGCAATGTCCGGGTACACTTTGTAATGGCTAAATGTGGATTCAATTTGAGAAAACCACAATTCAACTTGCGTTCCCCAAAATGGTGGTAATTTCACGTCACGAATGGAATCAAGCCGAGGGGGTTCACTGCCAGGCCACAATTTGCGCGCAAAAATTGAGCGGGGTTTTCAGGGTATCGGAATTAGCGTCCTCAGGGTTATGTAGTTGGCCCGTCGCCATTTCAAGTCTTTAGAAAATTCTATAACGCACTTCCTTTACACAATGTGTTCGTTTGTTAGGGTCACCAATTGTAGTGTTATTGCCTACAGGGAAAGTAAACGGATGTTTTCACTAAAATCACGGTTTAGAATTAAAACACAGAATTACGATTATTCGCCATTTATTGAATGAGCTGTTTACTGAACGACGCTCTTAGCAAGAGTGACCAACTAATGGAAAATTAGTACATAATAATTAATGGTACGTAGTTATGACGTACAGATGTCGCTTGGTTCTTCGCAGATTCGCTGCAAAATCTTCCTGAAACTTGACAGGGAAGCAAAACTAGTAGAGTTACAAATCAATGAGAATAAAACAAAGCTCATTACGCAGTCAAGAAGAAATACCTTAAATACACAAAATATCATACTTTGCGAATACAATATACAGGGCTTTCCAATAAGAGGTGTTATTTTGATATTAAAAGAAAAATAGCATTTTTCAATACAAATGATCGGGTGTTTAATGTATTATAAATAGAAAGGTATGCCGTTAATAGCAAAAAATAACATCAAGCAAATGACTACCACGACCACGCTTACATGACCATATCCTTTTCATGAAATTTTCCATAACCAAATCGCATAGGGGCTACCCTATATCCTCCATAGCCTCACGGATTCCATCTTTGAGGTCTTGAATTGACGCTGGGCTATTGGCGTAGACCTAATCTTTCACGTGGTTCCAAAGGAAGAAGTCGCAAGTTGTTAAATCACAAGATCTCCGTGGCCAATTGTGATCACCTCTTCGAGAGATAACACGGTCCGGAAACTTTTCCCGTAAACGATCAATGATTTCGTTGCTTGTGTGACATGTACCGCCGTCTTGTTGAAAGTAAACGTCGTCCAGATCAATATCGTTCAATCCCGGCTATCATTAATCATCTCTTGATAGCGCAATCCATTCACCGTAACTGTTGCTCCAGCCTCATTTTCGAAAAAGTAAGGTCCAATGACTCCGCCGGACCATAAACCACACCAACTGTCACACGTTGAGGATGGAGAGGCTTTCAAACAATAACTCTTGGGTTTTTTGAACCCCAGATGCGACAATTTTGCTTATTGATGAAGACATCGAGGTGGAAATGGGCCTCATAACTCAAGATTATTTTTCAATAGATGTCCGGATCATTTTCATGCATTTCAGGGACCTAATCAGCAAAGACACGACGTTGTTGATGATCGACCGGCTTTAGTTCTTGTGTTAACTGAACTTGATAAGCCTTAAGACCCAAATGTTTATGCGAAATACGGTGTAATGACGTTTGTGGAATCCTAATTCCAAAGAACGACGACGAATGGACAAACATGGGTTTTCTTCAACACTTTCAGCTACAGCAGCAATATTCTCGGCTGTTCTTGAGTGATATGCACGAATTTTATTCTTTAGATCACTAAGTTGTCCCAAAAGCTCGAATTTTCCACCAATTTCTGTATTGCGGTCTGACAAGGTGCTTCACGACGACCCAAAATTGTTCGATTTTTATGAACCGTCTCTGCGAAATTTTCAATATTTTCATATTGAATTTTAATAATTTTGATGCATTGTTTAAGCATGTATCGTTCCATTTTTATAAATGGCGTAGTTTTTACTTGCTAAATGGCAAAAAATGACAGCTTCAAAAATAACATCTACTGAAATAGCGGGATATTCAAAATAACACCTCTTATTGGAAAATCCTTTAGAAAATGTGAGTGAATTCCTATATTTAGGAGCCAAAATCACGAGAACCGATAATGAAAGACAGGATTGCGCAAAAGAGTACAGCTCGCAAATAAAATATTTTATTCAGTTTTGATGATCTTGAAGACGAGCTGCATTTACAGAAACCAAAGTTCCAAGTATACAACCCTGTGATAAGAACTGTGTTATGCTATGAGTGTGAAACGTGGACCCTACTCCAAGCATTTGTAAACATATTGAACGCTTTCGAGAGTCGGGTCCTGAGGCGAGTAATCGGAGCGAAGCTAGACGGGGATCAATGGTGAAGTCGATACAACCATGAGGTGTTAGAAATTTTTGACGAGCCACAGGTCTCCACGATCGCACTCTCTACCTCTGCAATCACACCAATGGTGGTGTTTTTGTACCGCGATAAGATATTTTTCTTACCGCCCAATTCACAATTTAGTACTTTACTAAATGTGCAGGAAGCAAGGATATATTTCTAGTGCAGTGCTAGAAATATTCTAACCCCATAAAATATTTATATTTACCTAGTGATTATAAAGCGTCTAGGCACGCATGTAGATTAGGCGGTTAACGCCGGAATGAATGAGTGAAACAGAGGCGAACTCGCCAGTTTAACGTTTGACCAAAAAGTGTATTTACCTATATCGACCTATTCTATTTATACAATTTTTCTATCACAAATACATATTTAACTCTAACAAAATATTGTTTGCTTCAGCAAAAATACTTAGCAAGAAAATTCCTTATTCTAAATTTTCTACTTCAAAATCTATACAAAACAAATTAACTTCCTCAATGCAATTCTACGCGTTGGGTTTCCCATAGAATGCTATCACAAAAAAGAACATTAGCTCTGCATGACGTGAATGCATTCATACATACTCTATGTTAATTTCCCGCAAAAGAAAAGGAAACAAGATATCATATGTGAAGTTCTTAGACGCCACATATGAACAATGTCAAGTTCATCGAGAAAAAAACGAAAGCATTCAAGGCAATTAATTTATGTTTTGAAATATGATGCACAAGTGTCTTCGCTTGTTGTAAATTTGTAATGTTGTACATATGAAACCATATGAGTGAGGATTATTCCACACGCAAGAAAATGGGTTCATATAGGAAAAAGTAGATATGATAGAGTTTGATGTAGTTTCTAGGTTTTAAGCGGGTCATGCATATTTATTTATTTATATTGATGCATTAATGAATTTAATATGAATTTACCTAATGGTTATTATATTGTGTGAGTATAAATGCATTACAATTTAACTTATCAGGCAAGTAATTTACTTAGATTTTAATACTTTCGCTGTCGTAAGCGAACCGGTGGAACGTCCTCCTCTAAAGCCGTATTGCCGAGAAGATAGTTTCCCAGCAGCACGAATCGCGTCAGTGAGTCTTCCCTTGATGAGTTTCTCTAGAACTTTCGGAGCCGTGTCTAGTTTCATAACGGGTGGTATGCAGATGGCAATCCAGGGTTTTCCCCCCTCTCTGATCAGTCCAATCGTACTGGGGAAACTTCATACCCTAAGCAAGCTGACCAGCAAGTCAGGACATTAGTGAAAGACAATTTGTAACATTTCAGCTGTAACACCATCTGAACCTGGAGCCTTACTGGCTTTCAGTGAAAGGACTACCTCTTCTAGATCGAGCTTTGTGAAAAATAGGCACACGATTGCTGCTTCGTCGTGGGCAGCGTCAACATGGATGTGATGGGCGGGGAAGCATTCTCGCACTATCTTGTCCATCTTTTCCTCATCATGAATGCAAGGTGTCCGTAGAGCACCAAGCTACCATAAAATGAGTTTGTAGCCAAGCTCCCGCGGATCCTTGTTCACGCTATCCGCTAGATCTTGCTAGAAGTGAGCTTTGCTGTTTTTAATCAATTTGTGAAGGAACATTCTGGCCCATTTTTTTGCTTGTACCCAGTGGCATGCTTTGTCGCGGTTCCCTGCCCGTTGAGCCTCACGCCGAAGCTTGTGACACTCTCTTCGCTATTCAGCGATTTCCGTCGATCACCTGTACCCTGGCACTTTTCCTGGCGTTGAAGACCCCGAAACGGCAAACCTATAGTATACTGTTGGTCAACTGATATCAGTGAAAAGTAAAGGGAGTGTGGCAGTTTTGTAAATGAAGCTCAGCAGGCATAGAACCGTGACAAACCATGCTATTGATAAGTAGTAGGTTGCTTAGTAAGGAAATACAATATATTTGCAAAATGATTAACAGCAGTACTGTTCACTAGTGGCATAATTTAGTAGACAATATGTACATGGCTCCTTAGGGCTTTCGTTATTAGCTAGTTATGTGCAAACTTGGTGGCCTACGCAAGCTCTGTATATTGTAAAGCGTTTTTTTTTTTCTAAAAATCCGTGTAGGACATGGGTGCCGATTGTCTGGCATAAGTCTCAGTGAGCTATAAACAAGACCGAGCTCAGCTGACTAGCTTCGCATAATGACCGCGTACACATGCTTGTCGACTAGGTATTTGCGGTATCACATAAGGTGGGTTCTTGTCGAGCCATGGAGCTACACTACAAAATATTTATCACGCGTATTCTACTCTAGGAGACTTACCGAAAAATTTTTATTATTTTTAGAAATATTCTATTAGGTGTCAAATAAGCTAATATACTTTACAGTAATTCAAATTTTTTTTGGCTCATTAAAATTGGTAGACACGGAGGCTGGAGACAAACGTAAATATTCCACAAAAGGCAGCTGTTACTTTCTCCGAAGAATTGCAAAGGGAATGTCAAACGTAAAGGTGTTAAAGTGACTAAAGTGAACCACTCATCTCTGTCTAAAAGATGGAAATTTGACGGATGTAGTTAATTTTAATCTCGTAAGACAACAAACTTAGCAATTTCGACGGGGTGACCACCTTATCTCTTCAGGAACAGCCACTCCTGATTACCACGGAGCTGTTCGACCGCTCATGAAATTCTTTGTTATTACAATATGTGGGAGAGAACTCATTCTTTTCATGTTGATGCTGTCCACGAGAAAGCAACATTCAAGTGCCTACACTTCACGCAGCTAGAATGGGAGAAGCAGTCCTACAGTTAAAAGCAAGGAAGGCTCCAGGTCCAGGCTGCCTGACATAACTTGTCGTCGAGAAGACAGTGTCTTTACATTTAAGCCCAGTGTTAAAATGTAAATATGTATTCTTCAAGCGCTGGTGCAGAAAGTATCGATAGGAAAGCGCCGCGGAACTAACTCGCTGGCCGGTCAGTATGGGGTCCAGGTATAGGGTGGTGCCCACGCCCATTCACGGTGAGCAAAATCGGGACCGCAGCGCCCCTTTCCAAAGCACCTCAGCTCTAAGGTGTAATATCCTTATCAGTTGAAGCTGTAAGACCGAGCTGTGGCGGCAACGCTACACAAAGTTTTCGGCCATAAAAATAACATAAACCCAGACGGCAATAAATACACGTCACCACATATAACGATCTCAAATCGTGTCATCTCCGAAAATAATAATTAGGAAATCCTTCGCACATTCAAAGTAATGACGAAACGCCGTGTGCTGTTAGTCCGGAAAAACCGCGAGCATCCCAAATCCTTCACAACTCTAGCATCACCGCGGATATATAACGGATGGAAATGTGGAGAGAAAAACAGAACGCCTCACGACACGATATGGCGAGCACTCGTTCATGTTTACCTCCGCACAATATTCTGGAGTTTTTGTTTGAATAAAATCAGTTTTCTGTTATTATAAATCTCGTATTTACTTTATCGATAACCATCTACATAATTGGTCACCCCGAAGTGATCGGAATGCCAAACGACGTTGTCCAAGGAGCCGCCTTTACCCCCACTTAACTAGCGCTCTGGTTTGCAATAATTGAGCGGAATTTCATGGTGGCGGGTATCACAACGGAGGAGTTGGAGTTCAATGTAACGCTTTCTGCTCTCGACCCTCGCTACGCGACCAAAGTAGAAGATATTGTGCTAAATCCACCAGCACACGAGCCATATAGCAAACCAGCTAATTAAACGCCTGAGTACATCACAGGAAGAGAAGACGTGACAATCATTAGAAGGCAAAACACTAGGCGATAGAAAACCAACGCAATTTTTAAGAGATCTGCGTTCTCTTGGTGGGAACGCATTCAACAAGAAAATCATACGTACGAAATGGACTAGTCGCTTGCCGATGCGGACGCAAGCCATTATGGCAGAAGGACCAGCCTCTCGACAAATCAGCCGAACTTGCAGACGCGATCATATTACTGACTAGGAGCAGTGTATCCCACGTAGCTTAGGTCACGCCAGCAACATCACTATTCGCAGCTGAGCTCGGGGTAAGATTTGCATAGCTTACACTAAGTCTAAAACAGCAGACGGAAAAATTGCAGCAAGAAGTAGAAATGCTGCGATTGACGATTCGCCCTTCCCGCCAAGATTATAGACGATCAAACTCACGTAATCGTTGTAATTCAAGAGCACAGAATCACAAGGATGCAGAGGGCTTGTGTTGGTACAATTCCAGATTTGGCTACGAAGCGAAGGAATGCAGATCACCATGCAAACTATTTGGAAAGGCAAATGGCAATCGCTAATAGCAGCCAGCGATCCTAGCCGAAAAAAACGCCGCCTATTTAATGTGGACCGAGGAAGTCAGAAACACTTCCTAGTCGATACGGGCACCGATCTATGCGTGTTCCCTCGATCAGCAATCAAAGTTCCACTCAAGAAGACTTCGTATGAACTTGCTGCCGCTAACGGATCCACGATAGCTACCTACGGAATGACAGCGTTATCACTCGATCTTGGCCTGCGGCGCACATTTCCATGGGACTTTGTCATTGCTGACATCACCAAACCAATCATTGGATCTGTCTTCTTTGCACACTTTGGACTGCTGATCGATATTCAAGAAAGCCAACTCATTGACAAGGCAACGCAATTAACTGCAAAAAGTCGGGTGTTTCGCACCAACACACCTACTATTAAGGTCGTTTCTGGTGATACCTTATACAACGCACTTCTTGCAGAATTCCTGGATATCATGCGCCCCGATCGTCGCGCTCCAGAGAGGCGCCATAATATCAGGCATTACACCCAAACGACGCCTGGGCCACCAACAACGAGCAAAGCTCGTCGATTAGATCCTGCAAGACTCACAGCTGCACGCAGGGAATTCGACGCCATGGTTAAACTCGGCACTGCGCGTTCATCATCTAGCAGCTGGTCAGCACCTTAACACATGGCAACAAAACAGGATGGTTGGTTGGTTCATGGCTTTGGACAGGCACTTTATGGCAAGAAAGTATACTCAAAAATTGATCTGCTGAGAGCGTATCATCATATACCAGTGGCTGAAGAGGACATCCATAAAACGGCAATAATAATGCCCTTTGGTCGTTACGAATTTCCATTCATAACCTTTGGACTCCGAAACGCTACATAGACCTTCCAACGGTTCATGGATGAAATACTTCAAGGTCTGGCCTTGATTTTCACGGTCTACACAGACCATAAGCCGCTGACGTTCGCCCTCCGGCAGAAACTCGACAAGACGTCACCTCGTCAAGCTCATCACCTTGACTTCATTGGCCAGTTTACGACCGATATTCGGGACATATCGGGAAAAGATAACAGTGATGCCGATGCACTCTCGCGAATCGAGGAAATTGAAGCACCCATCAATTACGCTGAGTAGGTTAAATCAAAAGAGAATGACGAGGAACTAAAAGCACTTTTGCGTTCGGAAACATATCCCAGGAACGGACGCTCAAATTTTCTGCGACACTTTAACAAAAAAACCCGACCGTATGTCACACCAGTTTTCAGGAGAACCGCATTTGAATCTATACATCGCCACTCTCATCCAGGCAGAAACGCAACTGCAAAGCTCGTCGCGCAACGATTCGTCTGGCCGGCTATTAAGAAGGACTGCCACGAATGGGCACAATCTTGCATCCAGTGTCAGTAATCGAAAACCAACAGGCACGCGTTCACCCCTGTGGGAAATTTTGCACCGCTTTCCACGAGACTCGAATATGTGCCTATCGATATTATAACCATGCACATATCAGAAGGAAAAATATATTGTCTCACCTGCGTGGACCGTCTCTCACGTTGGCCACAGGCCATACTGATTCACGACCAAGAAGATGAAATAGTCGCTAGAGCCTTCTGAGGAGGATAGATAAGCCGTTTCGGAACTCCACTGCGAATCACCACCGACCAAGGCGCCAGTTTGAATCGAATTTATATCGTTCACTCAACCGTCTAGTGGGCACCAATCACTTGCAAACAACCTCATATCATCCCCAAGCCAACGGGATAGTAGAGCGTGTTCATCGCCAATTAAAAGCAGCGATCCGATGCCGCTAGCATGAATAGTGGACTAAAATCATACCCAGCTTCATCATGGGCATCAGAGCAACTACTAGACTTAGGTTCATCCCCTTTTGAGATGCCACGTGAACAAACCATGCGCTGTCTAGGAGAATTCTTCGAACCTGCACTAGCAGACAGCGAACCAGCACAATTCATCAAGGACTTACGACGACACTTCGAGCAAATAAGACCAGTGCCAATAAGCCAACATGGTGCACGCACACCGTTTATTTTCAAGGACCTTGCTACAACAACGCACGTTTTCTTATGACATGAGGCCATAAAATTTGCTTTGCGAGTGCTATACGATGGCCCGTATGAGGTTATCAAACGGGGCGAAAAGATTTTCATCATAAGGATTAGAGGAAAATATATCACGGTATCAATTGACTGTATAAAACCCGGGTACACCTTGCACGAGATGACTCCAGAAGAACATGAAATCATCATCAGCAACGAGACAAATCAACAGACGGGAGTCCAAACAAATATTACCAACAATCCTCTCGCAGGAAGTTCAAAGTTGCAGCTACAAGAGCAGCAGCAACAGATACCTCGACGATTAGAACGACGCGTTCGTTTCGTACAACGCTACCAAGCTGGATTCCAGTAAATTGTAACGCACTCATCTTCAAAGTGACTTCATCACTGGAAAGGGGATGATGTGGTGGCAACGCTACACAAAGTTTCCGGCCATAAAAACAACATAAACGCACACGGCAATAAATACACATCGCCGCATATAACGATCTCAAATCATGTTTTCTCCGAAAATGACAATTAGGAAATCCTTTTGCACATTCAAAGTAATGACGAAACGCCGTGTGCAATTAGTCCGGAAAAACCGCGAGCATCCTAAATCCCTCACAACGCTAGCATCGCCACGGATACAGTGGCTCACAGCTTATTTGATGCAGTAACATTTTCAAAGCTAAAAGCACTATAACTTCTGTATTAGAAAAGGTATTGAAAAAATTTAAACTGCAATAAATTAAATAAAAGCCCTTTTTTAAAAATAACAATTTAATTTATTTCAACAATTGATTCTTAAATAACAAAATAACAAAAACAAAATTAAAGGCAAAATTTTATGTCACAGCTTAATTGATGCAGCCCACGTTTTCCTTAAATTTTTCCATGTAGAGGATTTCCAGTTCAACACTAATATTTCGTATGGTTTCCTTTTTGGCTCAAGACAGCTTTGAGTCTATTTGGAACAGATTCAACCAGCTTTCCTGTCATTTCTGGCGTTATTTTAATCCATTCTTCTAAAAGAGCTTTCTTTAAATCAATTTTGTTGTAAATTGCGTGGTTACGAATTTTTTTCCCCAGAAAAGCCCATAAATTCTCAATTACATTTAAGTCGGGTGACTGTGCCGGGGGAGCCATCAAATGAGGACAATTCCAAATAAGTCAAGATTGCACGATTTCTGACTTATGTTTAGGGTCATTATCTTGGTAGAATCTGAATTCACGCCGGATTCCGAGTTCGTCAGCACTTTGCAGGAGATTTTCCTTTAGGATATTACTGTACATGATCTTGTCCATGTTTCCTTCAATAAAGGCTAGCTTCCGAACTCCGGCTGCTGACATACAGGCCCATACCATTACGCTGCCACCGCCGTGCTTAACAGTCTCATGTAAATTTGCTTTTTTGAGCTCTGTATTTGGCTTTCTCCAAACGTACGCCATTCCATCTGAGCCGAGTATGTTGAATTTGGACTCGTCAGCGAAAATCACGGTTTTCCAAAAGTCCAAATCCTTTGAAATATGCTCCGTAGCAAAGTTCAGGCGGCTTTGTCGATTTTTGATACTGATGAACGGCTTCTTTTGTGCAACTTGGCCATTAAAATTATGCTTTCTTAGCACACGACGTATGGTTTCAGCACTGCATTCTTTACCAATTCCAGTAAACACTTCGTTCGCCAATTTAGGAGCTGATAACTTAGGGTTTTGCATTATTTTCCGGACGATCCACCGTTCATCAGACTCATTCAAAATTTTATTTGGTGCATTTCTACCCTTGTTTTCCAACCTTTTTTCATTGGTAAACCTTTCAATTATATGCTGAACTGTTGATGAACTTAAATTGACAACTTCGCTGATTTTGCGATGAGATTCACCATTTCTAAAATGATGAATGACTAATTCCCGCTATTCAAGTGTTGTCCTACGGCCCATTTTAAATATTACACAATTTATCCACTTTTTAGGTCTTTGTAAAAAAAATTTTTTACAAAGACCTACTAGTTTCGCGACCTGTCTGTCCGTCTGTCCGTCCGTCTGTCCGTCCGTCCGTCTGTCCGTCTGTCCGTCTGTCCGTCTGTCCGTCTGTCCGTCTGTCCGTGCGTCACAGCTAATTTCCTCAGAAACTATAGAAGCTAGAATGCTCAAACTTTGTGAAAAGGTCAGAAGTGACGATCTCTCAAAAGTTAAGGCATTGACAAAAATTTAAAAAATGTTTACGGGGGGTCCCCCCTAATAACGAATTGGCCCTTAAAAATTTTTTTTAATCAAAGGTAGTCGAGTGGGGTATCAAATGAAAGGTCTTGATTAGAACTTTTAAAATCTGAAATAAAAAAATCATTTTATGAATTAGGGGGTCCAGGGGAAGGCAAAATGTACGCAAAATTTGTGTCCCCCCCCCTCGCGATTGGACACCTTTCAGCCGAAAAATCTGAAAATTGTCACCAACGTGGAACTTTATGAGTACAAGGGCAACAAATACCTTAGAAATCGAAATTCGATCAACTTTGTTAATAATAGTATGATTTGTAGATTTTACATTTTTGCCAATAAAATCAAAACGGTACCTTTAAACTTCTTGAAATTTTGCAATTATATAGACTGACATAAGATATATATGTTCACAAAATTTAATTGAGAGCGAATCATAATCAAGTGAGTTATAGCCATTTCAATTATATGGAATTACAACAACGATAACACGTGTTTATGGTTCATATTGGGTTTTCCAATAAGAGGTGTTATTTTGATATTAAAAGAAAAAAGCCATTTCGCGACCTGTCTGTCCGTCTGTCCGTCCGTCTGTCCGTCCGTCCGTCTGTCCGTCTGTCCGTCTGTCCGTCTGTCCGTCTGTCCGTCTGTCCGTCTGTCCGTGCGTCACAGCTGATTTCCTCAAAAACTATAAAAGCTAGAATGCTCAAACTTTGTGAAAAGGTCAGAAGTGATGGTCTCTCAAAAGTTAAGGCCTTGACAAAAATTTAAAAAATGTTTGAGGGGGGTCCCCCCTAATAACGAATTGGCCCTTAAAAATTTTTTTTAATCAAAGGTAGTCGAGTGGGGTATCAAATGAAAGGTCTTGATTAGAACTTTTAGAATCTGAAATAAAAAAATCATTTGATGAATTAAGGGGTCCACAGGAAGGCAAAATGTACCCAAAATTTGTGTCCCCCCCCCCCTCGCGATTGGACACCTGTCAGCCGAAAAATTTGAAAATTATCACGAATGTGGACCTTTACGAGTACTAGGGCAACAAATACCTTAGAAATCGAAATTCGCTCAACTTTGTTAATAATAGTATGATTTGTAGATTTTATAGTTTTGCCCATAAAATCAAAACAGTACCTTTAAACTTCTTGAAATTTTGCAGTTATATAGACTGACATAAGATATATATGTTCACAAAATTTAATTGAGAGCGAATCATAATTAAGTGAGTTATAGCCATTTCAATTATATGGAATTACAACAACGATAACACGTGTTTATGGTTCATATAGGGTTTTCCAATAAGAGGTGTTATTTTGATATTAAAAGAAAAATGTCATTTTTTTAAATAAATGATCGTATGTTTAGTTCATTATAAAGAAGAAGATATGCCGTTAATAGCAATAATTGACGTTGGGCGAATAGCCACTACGACACGCTTACAGGACCATATCCTCTTCATGAAATTTTCCATAACCAAATCGCAAAGTGGCTGCCCTATGTCCTCGATAGCCTCACGAATTTCATCTTTGAGATCTTGAATCGACGCTGGGCTATCGGCATAGGCCTTCTCTATCACGTGGCTCCAAAGGAAGAAGTCGCAAGGTGTTAAATCAGAAGATCTATTCAAAATAACACCTCTTATTGGAAAACCCTATATATATTTAAAATTGACTTAGGTACTTTTATTTTCTTTCGATTTTCATGAAAATTTAAGGAATAGTGTTTAACTCGAACATGTTCAATCGGCCGAGCATTCAGAAAAATCATTTAAACTAGATTAAAATGGCGGCTACACTGTCCTTATGAAAGAAACTGTGCATCTTTTGTATAAATTTGAACGATTTCATATCTAAGTATTGGATGAATAATTCAAGTTTTCGATTCACGCCATTAGAAAACTTGCTTCTAACCCTAGGATGTTTACAAAGACCTTCTGGTAGGAGCACTCTCCTGCTTACTCAACTTGTTTAAAAATAAAATAAGAAACGCACTAAGTACAATACATCCAAAAAAAATCCGGTGAAAATCGTGCACTTTTAATGCTAGGATACAAAGAACTAACTGCATCAAATAAGCTGTGAGCTATCCTATGCAAATGATTTTGCTTCATTACTGCTAACGGGACATTTGAAACATTTTTTCTTACTTTCTTTTGTGCTTCGAATTTCAGTTATACTAACAGTAAAATCTGCATCAAAATATTTGTAAATTTTTATTTATCTGCATAAGGACAACAGTTTGTTTAATATTTATTGAAGTGCATCAAATAAGCTGTGAGCCACTGTATATAAAGGATGGAAATGCGGAGAGAAAAACAGAACGCTTCACGACACGATACGGCGAGCACTCGTTCACGTTTACCTCCGCGCAATATTCGGAAGTTTTTGTTTGAATAAAATTAGTTTTTTGTTATTATAAATCTCGTATTTACTTTCCCGATAACCATCCACCGCCACCGACGTCCTCCACAGAACATTCTGGCTTTATTTAAAAAATAGCTAATGTGTTGGAATTACCTTGAAAAGCTTATTTTAATTTCAAACTTTTTGTTTGGTATATTTAGTATATGAATAATATTTTTTCTTATTCTTTTGTCATTAATCCCTCATTTATACTAAATGAATTATCTTCCCACCCCTTTTCCAAACGATAACACAATCATAGTAAAATCACCTTCAGGCATAAATCGGAAATCATATAAAGTCATTAAAGAAATATATGATCATGAAACTTAGACTCATCCCTTTCAGATACATCCTTTCAATCCTACTCCCTCACTCTCATCGTTCCTCCCAAATATCATACACGAGAAACTTTAATTATCTTCACCTCAAGTTTCGGGTCAAACTCTAACCATTTTATCCTTGCATGAAGTCTATACAGAGCTTTTCTCTACTGTTCCAATGATAAATTACTTGCAATAATGCGACGGTTTTCATCTTGGCAAGCCGTTTTACCCTCATATTCATCTTCTATTGCCGTTTGCTCTATCCAGGAGGCTCCTACTTGCGAAAAATACATCTACCACCTTAGATCTGCTGATGCTGAGATGCCACACGGCTGATGATGATGATGATGGTGATGATTCTCGAACAACTATCCTTTTTGCAATTCTCACTTATTGTCTCTAATGCGCGAGGAGACTGTGAGAAGTACTCGTGCGAGGATATACCAGATATATTCGTTTCTAGAGCTGCATAGTGACAAGGATATTTGAGTTGGCGAACGATGAGCATTCCGACTTTGTTAATAAGCTGAAGCTCTCGCAGATTAAAAGTTTTGTGGCAACATTGTTTTGGAATGAGTATGGAGTGGTGTTTGCTTCAAGTTGTGTTCAAGGAGTTTTTATTAGGATGAGCAAAACAGTTATGAGACGAGGGAAAGGCTTTTGTGTTGCCAATGTATGTATGTGGAAATTAATTTTTCAAAATGAATTTTGACAGCTTTAGAACATGCATTTAACCCTATTACCACATTGAAACCAAGTAATAATAATTTGATATCCTTCTAAATGCCTGATACAAGTTCATAGCTAGACAAAAAAGTAAGAATTCACCAGACTCCTTCATTAGAAATCACAAAATTGAGTAACATTATTCTGTTTTCTTGAGACAAATAACCTTCAATGACTTCTTTTCTTCCACTTGTTATAACGCATATATTGGCTCGTTCTCTAAAATGGTCACTCCTTTCCTCCCCTGGTAAAAAAAAAGAAAATCTTTCCAACTTTACTCTAAGACTATCGTTTTATTTTTTATCCTAACTTTAGTCCTTCTCGTTCGATGTTAATGCCCTGAACTTGGAACGCAAAATTTCCGATATACGTGCGTTGGTTACTAATTCAGTTTCACCTTCAGGAAATCTTTTCATTTTAGTATTCTTCTGAGACATTGAAAATGCGAAGTCAGATCAACAACCACAATAAGGAGAAAAGTACACGATAATCATACTAAAGTACAAGCAATAAAATTTTTTTTTTACTTTCACCAATGATTTTTTAAATCGATGAAATATTCAATGGAAAAATATGAAATAAAATATTCGAGGAGAAAATAACGAAAGTTGGTCCCGATTTAGAAGTAAATTAGTATTCTGTTTGCTGTACTATATTTTTTGCGTTCTTGGTAAATATATTTTTAAATTTTAGGTTCAAAAGATGTATGTTTAAACTGAATGGGAGAATGTTCATTGCATTATGTTACCTTGACCTTTTGATTATAAAATGACTTTTTATACGATACCCATCACATCAGGAAAGACTTGCAGTCTGACAGGGAAGCTACTAGAGAAATTTCGTCGTTACTTTCGGACAATATGTGATAATGAAGCAGTCACGTACAAAAAAATGTACAATTAAAATTTGGACACGGCAACACCTATATAACCCAGCTTATCTACGAATTGCATTGCCACAATGCAATCTCCATTGGATGGATGAGTGGGCTCGTAAAACGCCGTTGCGGCATGTGGCTGTTCACAACAAGTGAGCAGATCTGCTTCGGAGGTAAGCACCATCCGTTAAACATCATTTTCATCTAATGATAAGATGTCCTGAGAATTCAAATTGAACCGAAACAAGTTAATCGAAAATTAATCACTATCGCCTTCATCCGTTACAACTAAAGTGCTGAGTAAAAATTTCGCAAATTAAATGAATAATGACAAGGTTAAAGAAAGTAAAATTAACGATTTAAAGTACGAATCTAGTGTAACGAATAAGGATGTTAAAAAAATTATAACGATAATTCAGACAATTCACAGGCCGTACCCGCCCCCATCTACGAGCGCTCGTTTTATATTTATACCTATTTATTTTTATTTATGTATTGAATATTGTTTCACATTCACATTAAAATAAACTCATCTAAAGTGGTACTAGAGTGATGTATGCTGCTGTATGTAAACATTTACTTCGTAAACGATCACGGGTCGCCGCATTCATATCATTGGCTATGTAAACTTTGCTTGTTGTACCTTGAACAGTGATTGATCCCATAATTCCAATTTTTCGAGCTGAGACAATATTGTTTACAATTTGTTGCATTCTTCTTCTTCTTCTTAGCACTACAGCCCCTCTCGGGCCTTCGCTTTCTGCAAACAGCGCCTCCAACTGTCTCGGCCCATTGACCGCGTCTTTCAATTCCGAAATGCGAGCAGCGATGAACTGTCTTCGTCGGCCGAGTCAGACCAGCGTTTCCTTGGTTTCCCCACTGGCCTCCGGCCTTCAGTTCTCCCAGCAAACACCTACTTGGGTATCCGTTGTTCGTCCATACGATTTATGTGTCCAGCTCATTGCAGATTCCGCAGTCTTACAATCGTTGAGACCTCCGGTTCGTCAAAAATTTCATACAGCTCATGGTTGTATCGAATTTGTCATTGTTCCCCGATAAGTTCGCTCCGATTATTTGCCTCAGGACCTGTCACTCAAAGGCGTTCAATATATTTGCGGATGCTTCAATAGGGTCCATGTTTCACACCCATAGCACAACACAGGTCTTGTCACAGATTTGTATACTTGGAGCTTTATTCTTCTTTTTATTCAGTATTGACAATCTTGAAGACCAGCTGAATACACACAACTGGTATTCAAGATCGTCGATACTGAATAAAATATTTTATTTGCGAGCTGCATTCTTCGGCGTATGTCGTCTTTTTCATTGCTCGTTTTCGTTATTTTGGCACCTAAATACACAAATCCGCTAACATTTTCGATACCATATGCGCCAAGTGTGATGTTTTGTGTACTTGAGGTATTTTTCCTTGACTGCGTCAGGAGCTTGGTTATATTTTCGTTGATTTGTAGCCCTACTAGTTTTGCTTCGCTGTCGAGTTTTAGAAAGAGCTCTTTGGCAGTTGTTAACGACCGTGACAAAATGTTTATGTCGTCCGCATAGGCTACTACTTGGCTCGACTTGAATAGTAATGTCCCTCGCGTATCAACAGGTAGCTTCCGTATGACGTACTCCAGCAATAGGGCCAACACATCTTCCTGCTTTAGTCCGATATTTGTGTCAAAGGGATCGGTGAGTTGGTCATTGTTGCGGATTTGGGAGGTCGTTGGCATCATTGTCATTTTGGTAAGACGGACAAATTTGGCTGGAATGCCAAAGCAAAGCAATATTTGTTACAGTACATTACGATCAATACTGTCGCGTGCTTGCTTGAAGTCAACGAAAAGTTGGTGTACGTCTAGGTTGAACTCCCAGCATTTTTCAAATACCTGCTTGACTGTAAACAATTGGTTTTTTGCTGATCTACCTGCTCTAAAACCATCTTGATATTCCCCAATTATACTGTTGGCGTATGATCCGATTTTATTTAAAAAAATGTTTTGTACGCGGTACAAAGTAGTGATATGCCTCTGTAATTTTCGCAATGTAGCTTGTCACCTTTTTTGTGGGTGGGGAATATAATTGATTGGCTTTACTTTTTCGGCATATGTTCTTGTTGCCAAATAAACTGGATCACTTTGTGAATAGCTTGATGAACGCTACTGCCACCATATTTGATGAGCTCCACTGGAATCTCATCGATAGCCGACGCTTTATTCTTCTTTTGGGCTTTGATGATGGAAGAAACTCCATCCAGAGATAGTGGGGCCAATGAAAGCTCTCCGCAAACATCTATAGACTCCGATGTTTTGGAGCTATGCGAAGGATTAATTAGGTTCTTGAAATATGATGCCCATCATTCCTTAATCTTGGTTTCATCCGCGATTATATTGCCGATGTCACCACGAAAGAGCGTGGTTTTGGACTGATAACTGATCAAGTTTTGCACTACTTTGAATGCTTGTCTTTTGTTATTGCTCGTGAGACTTGCACCTATACCTCTCAATTGGTTGTCATAGTATATTCTTTTCTTAATCTCAATTACCTTACTCGCTACTTTTCTGAGATTTTCACAGTGTTCTCTCTTCATCCTGGTTTTCCCACCAACGTGTTTTTTATACGCCTAATTCTTTTCATCTAACGCATTCTGGCATTCATCCTCAAACCAATCCTTTCTCTTGCACCGGCTTGATGTCCGATTGTCTGTTCTTCCACAGTCTTAATAGCTGCTTTTGCTTCCATCCAAAGCTCGTTGCTTGTCTTTAATGCTGCATCTGATAAGATGGGAGCAAGCCGGTTGACGAGGAACTCCGTGAAATTTTTCGCCAAATATGCCGTTTGGAACCTTTCGATGTAAAATTCTTGAAGCGAGCTGGAATTTGCCGAATATACCTTTGGCATACAACATCGATAGGTTAATTTGTTCAAGTAATGAACTGAGTTACAATTGATTCCTCGGTACATATGGTCGCCAGGTATGCTCGGGGCCCAAAATTGTTGGTCCAGAACATAATCGATCTGGTTTTATGTGTTGCCAACCGGTGAAGTCGAGTGCATGACTAGATTTTTGATACGTGCAAAGTCAATCAGACGTTGGCCGTAGTCATTTGTTTCATCGTGGAGGCTATATCCTCCAATCATTCCCCGATGAGAAGGCTCATTGGCAACTTTAGCATTGAGATCACTTGAATTGTTTTTTTGTCGTTTTTAGGCAATGAGTTGACTAGTCTTTCCAGGTAATTGTAGAATGTTTCCATTATTTCTTCATTCTTTTCTTAGATCGGTGCGCGAACATTTATTTGCCGGATTTTTCTTCGATGCTGTTGTATCTCACTTTTTTTTTTTGAAGGGTGAAGTCAATAAAAGCCTTGACTGTATGGAACTTAACTTGATAAATGTATTGTCAATTCAAAAACATTAAAACATAAAAAAGAAAATATTATTAGCTGTCATTAAAAATAGTGCGGAACACTTGATTGAGATTTCATAGTCTCTCACGCTAATATAAATCATAGATATAGTCAAGAATTTATTTGATTTGCGTATTAATAGTTTCAAAAATGTTAGGTAAATGTTTTTTTTTGGTTTGTGAGCTTGAAAATTGATTCCATGATTTTGTTTGGGTTTTACAGAAAAACGATATATGTCGAAAAGTCTTGAAGTTACCGAATGAAGATGTACTGGTAGCTGACGTTGCCTGCTGGATCGCCGTATAGTTTTGGATCTGGTGCAATTTCTCGATATCCTTCCTCTTCTAATTCCATTGACTCATCTATTTCAACTGAGGCCGCTTGTTCGCCATGCCTGGCTGTTCCGGTACCAGGAATGCTGACCAAATGACCGAGGTTAGGGTATTCAATCGATTCTTGAGTTTTATCTGCTTCAAATTCAGCGTTGTCAAGGATTTCGGGGATTCTTTCCAGGTTACCTGGAGGCTTTATTCTGGAGGAATGCAGTTGGTTTATGTGTCATTTTAGCATATACCCGTTGTCAAATTTGACCTGGTAGTGCAGTCGACTGAATTTGGCGATAATATTCGCTGGTTACCAAAGATATTTTTGTTGCTGTAGTACTATGCCTGGATTCGTTCCTGCACGCTAAGATATCGAGCTGCTCCACCCATAGTTGGCGTTATTTGGAAAATTGTCGATTTTTGGGCATCCAGTTGGATTATGATGGACCGATACAAAAACATTTCAGTCGATGATTATCCACTTTGTAACGGTATTGCTCGGTAGCGAAGGGTGCTTTTGAAGGGCTGTGCCGAACGCTGGCACATCTGGTACAGGGTCTAACGAGATGCTCGATGCCCTTGTCGATTCCCTGTTGTTGCTGTTTCATCATCGCGATGCCCAAGTGTGTACGGTGTAGTTGCTGCAGTACAACTGACTGAAGAGATGTTAGAACAATGACTGACCTCTGAAGATGATGCCATCGTCAACGATGAAGTCCAGGTTCAGGTCATCTCCGTTGCCTATCTTCTTCAGGAATTATTGCAGGTGCTGGTTCTCGGATGTTGCCTCGTGAATCGATTTGGATGTCAATGCCAAGGTTGAAACAGTTTGTACCGTAAGGTTGCAAATCTGGTGTATTTTAACATTGATAAAGCTGTCGATATGCGGCGCTGCTGTTGTCGATGCCCTTTTTGCATTCAACCCGAATATCGACATTTCTAGACAGAAATACTTCGTACTGTTGCAGTCTAGCGGCCATCTTGGGTGGCAATTTTGCATATCAATGGAAAATTCGGGCTAATGGTTAATTATCTGTCATCAATTTTAGTTTGTAGCCAAAAATGTATTGAAAAAATGATCGACAGAGAAAACTGTGGCCTGAGCCTCACGATTGAGTTGCAAGTCGTTTTTTGCCAATATCAGAGACCTGGATGCAAAACAAATTGGTCTCTCTTGGCCATTGATGATATGTGAAAGTACTCTGCCAATTTCCACGGAGGTGGTGTCGCACGCAAGTGAAATGCTTTATTGTAGGGCACCAACATGCGCTCGCTGGCAGTTTCTTCTTTGAGCTTGATGAAAGCGGCGTTGCATTAGGTTTGACGACTTTAACTTTGCATATTTTCTTAAAAGTTATCGAAAAGGAGCTTTGATAGTTGAAGCAATTGGGATAAACATTGCGAAGTAGTAAGTCCCAAAAAACGTTTGAATTCTGTTGTCTATTTTGCTGTCGACATTTAAAAAATTGTTTCGACTTTTGATAGTGGCTTTGTGATCTTGTTGTTTTCTAAAACATGCTCCAAAAACGTCAAGTGTTCTGTAAAAAATTTACATTTATTTTATTGATAAGAAGGTCATATTTGCGCAGTTGATTAAGGCATTTGAACATGTTGTCGCAACATTTACTCTTGGTCCTCCTACGAAAGCAAATTTTGATTAAATACACCTTGGTCCCTAGAATTTCTCGCAGAATTTAGTTGGCTGAATTCAGATGGCACTGTTTTGATGCCGAAAGAAAGTCGATTGACTTTGTATGTCCACTGTGAGTCGATATTGCCTGAATTTGCCTCGATGCTTCATTTACAAGGATCTGCAGATATGCTTTGTAGAGATCCAGCTTACAGAAGCACATTGAGTCCCTGTGACTGTTGAGAATGTGGTTGATTTTTTGAATAGGGTAATGCGCCCCAATGAGCTCACGTTCACCCCAGTTTTGTAGTCGACGCATAGTCGTATTTTTTTTTTGTTGGCTTTGGGAATTACCGCAAGAGGTGACCTCCAGTCGCTGGTTTCCACTTCGGTAATGATTTCAGCTTTCTCGAAAGTCTGCAGTTCTTGATCAACACGGTCTACCAATGGGTAACGAACATCTCTTTCCCGTAAAGGGACGGGTTTGGCTCCTTCAAGTAGTTTAGTGAAACCATGAACTTCAGAATGCAACCAACCACTTGTTGGAAAACGTCTGCGAATTTGGAAAACGTTTCGCTGCACTAAACTGAACGTTCTTGGTATTTTGTGACTGTTTTGTCGATAAAATTCAAATTGATGTTGATGTTTCGAGTCCAAACTCTCCCCAGGAGTGTGGAGTATTCATCTGGAATAATGAACATTACTTCTTTGGTTGTTGTGTCGTAGAAATGTAGAGCCTAACCGGGGCCCACTTCGAAGGTTATTGGTGTACCTTCAATTTTTACCATGACCGTAAATCGTTCGTTGTCCTTTAATAGGTGTTGATTTTGGAGATCATCTTCGATGTGGAAAGTGCCGTAATCTTTGGGCTCAATTGTGGTTGAAATGTGATGAGTTGATTACTGATTTTTCTTTTTCTTCTTAAGGGGCATACAGATAAAGACCTTCTCGATGTGTACTTGTTTTTTTCAGATTGAGTATTTGAGGTTCCCGGAATCGTTCAGCAGGTGGCTTTGATGCAACATCGAAGGCTGGTGATTTTGGCGTTTCTTTTTGCGGCGATCGTTGTTCGATTTCTTCTGGTCAATTTCGTTGATGTTCATAGATGTTGATGGCATGGTTGTCAAGGGTATTGAAGATTACTGAGAAAATTCCCCCAAGTCGAGCGTCGATACCTCCAGCGCTATTGCTTTGTCAACGATCGCGCTGAAGTTGACTGCTTCAGATTGCAGACTTTTCTACCTGATTGAATTATCGCGAAGCCCTCGGATGAACTGGGCTTGTAGAGAAAAGTCTGCAACTGACGCTATGCATGAGCGAAAGAACTCACAATCTCCAACATCTGCTCTTAATAGAGCAATAAAATCTGCGATTCATTGATTTCCCCCCTGATACTTTGAGAGAAATTGATTTTGAGCCACGAGATTATTTTTTCGGAGACAAGTTGTAATAAACATAAGCAGTCGAGCAGCCCCGTGGTGATCAGGAGTGGCAGCTCCTGAAGAGATAAGGTGGTCACCCCGTCGAAACTGCTTAGTTTTTGTTGTTTTACTAGTGTAAAGTAAACTGCATCCGTCAAGTTTCCACCCTTTAGGCAGAGATGAGTGGTTCACCTCAGCCACTTTAACATCTTTAGGTTTGACATTCCCCTTGTAATGCAACGACCTTCTTCGGTGAAAGTAACAGTTGCTTTTTGTGTAATGTTTGCGTTTGTCTCAAGCCTCCGTGTCCGCTAACTTTAACGAGGCAAACAAATATTGAATTACTGTAGAGTAGCTTAATTGACACCTAATAGAACTTTTCTAAAGACAATAAAAATTGATCGGTGCGTCTTGTAGAGTAGAGTACGCGTGATAAGTATTTTGTAGTGTAGCTTCGTGGCTCGACAAGAACCCGCCTCATATGAACCCGCAAATGCTAGTCGTCGAGCACGCGTACGCGGTCGTTAAGCGAAGCTAGTCAGCTGAGCTCGGTTTTGTTTATAGCTCGCTGACACTTATGCCAGACCATCGGCACCCGTGTCCTACACGGGCAAAAAAAAAATCATTACAAAGTGCTTTTTGAGAGTTTTTATTAGATTTTTGTAATCTAGTTCTTCTAGAAAATTTGGAGCTGCTAATACTACGATCATGTTGAAGTTATTTGCACCAATTGAATTGAGAAGAAGTTTTGCGCAATATTCCTGATTTTTTTTTCAATTTCTTTCATTTTGATGTCATTTTAAAATGTCAATTTATAATTTCGAAGAGATTTTATTTTGCATCAAAATTTTCCAATTTTTTGTATCTCAATTATTATTTGTGAAAGGAGAAGTCAATAAAAGCCCTGACATTATGGAACTCAACTTGATAAATGTATTATCAATTTGAGAACATAAATACATAGAATAGAAAATATTATTAGCTGTAATTCAAAAAAGTGCGGACAACTTAATTAAGATATAACACCTAGCTATGAATACCTAATAGGAGGTATTCTCGATGAATTCTATTGTCAGCGTCACAGAGAAGTAAAAAAGATCGTCCCTTGATGCACTCGTTTTGCAGCCAATCAATTTTACTGTTTTCCCCGAGCGATCAGCTGTTTTCCAGCAGCTATTCAATTTTCCCTACAATGCAAACAAACTTTTCCCAGCAACTTGACACTCCAAATTTTTACTAGCACTTCAATAATCCAAAACTTTTTCTAACTCTGGCTCCGTCACTTTCTGCTAATCAGAAAAAAGGGGCCCTTTCCTTTGTTCTTCAGTAGGATTTGTATTCTTCATTTATTGTATTCCTGATATTTGCTGCTACAGCCTTAAAGTTTTTAAATTTCTGAGGAACTTCAGACCTACTTTTCATCAAGTGAATATTTTACCACTGAAAATGTCAATAAATGTGGCGTAATATAACGCGTCTCCAAACAAAGTTCCTTGCATTGGCCTGCAGACATCTGTGTGGATTAATTCGAAAAGATCTTTGCTCTTGCTATCACTGTCAACAAATGGCTTACGGATTTGCTTCCCCTATAAACAGAATTCACAGCTACGTATTTTATTGTTCAGAAAATTGCAACCACCAGTTATGCCGCCTTCACTTAATCTGGAGAGCTTGTTGCGACTGCGGAAGTCACCGCAGTTGCAGACGTTAAGTTTTGGTAGCGGGATGTGTAGCTCGGGGTGGCATACTGAGGCCGGCTAGCGCTCAGTCGTGTCGTGGGACTTCCGGGACATCCTCTGCTCGTGCTGAGCCACCTTACATAGAAACACTAACACGGAAGGAAACGGAAGGGAGAGGAGGAGGCCACATTGAGAAATGAAAAATTAATAGCTTAGCAAAACATGGCCGTTTATTTAATTCAAACAAGTTGGGTAAACAGACCTACGGTCATGTCAGAAGGGTTTTGTATTCAATTTACAAAATGCAGTCACCAGATCGAATAAAATCAAGAAACGATTTCATTGGAGAAAATATGAAATTCGAAGATCATACTATTATTAACGAAGTTGAACGAATTTCGTGTTCTGAGATTTTTGTTGTTGTTATACTCATAAATATCTCCCTTGATAATTATTTCAGATATCCATTCGCTAGGGAGGAAACACATTTTTCATGTATTTCCCCCCTGTGCCCCCACTGAAGCAAAAACTGACAGTTTAACAACTGTTTTGAAAAGCTCCCATGAATACTTTCATTTCATACTCACACCGGCTACGTTTGATGAATTTTTCTTTTCAGGAGCCACTCTCCTGTACTGTTATCATCGATTCATGGCCAATTTTTTCGAAACCTAGAATGGTTACAAAGCCCTTTTGCTAGGAGCTCTCCCGCCTCCTTGACTTGCTTCGCTTATGAGTATTAATTGTAGGTACTCATCTTCAGTCATTCATTAAATTGAATCAAGTGTTCAAAGCATGCACCTTAAACGTTGAAGTTGGGAAAAAATAACTCAAAATTATTCAATCTTCGCATTTAAAACATCCACCATTTTGTTTTACGATTACTGATACCACTAGCTGAACCGATTCGCAAAGATATTCATGACACCTATCATTCCTGAAATTTTCATGCAAATCCCAGCAAAACTGTAGTGTCTGAGTCGGTAAAAAGCGCATGTTGTTCCATAGCCATATGTTGCCATAGTAATAAATGCAGCGCATATTGTTCCATAGTAATACAGCAAAATTCAAACCGCTATAACTTCGCTAAATATGATTCAATCTTTATGAAACTTTCAGGATAGATCAACCTTATGAATAGTCATCTATGTACTGAATTTCATAGAATTCAAGGGTACCGTTAAGATTTTATTCAAGAAAACATAAAATCGATAAATCATACTATTACTAACAAAGTTGAGTGAATTTCGACTTCTAACGTATTTGTTGTTGTTGTACTCACCGAGGCCTACATTCCTGATTTTTTTCAGATTTTTCGGATCACAGGTGTCCAATCGCGAGGGGGGGGGGACACAAATTTTTCGTGTATTTCCCCTCCCTGTGCGCCCCTCGAAGCAAACTTTGCCAAATGAAGACCTGTTTTGAAAAGTTCTCATCAAGACCTTTCATTTGATACCCATATCGGCCACCTTCAATGAAATTTTTTTTCGGGGGGTCACTCCCCTATATGGGGAGACCCCCCTTAAATACCTTATAAAATTTTTTTTGTATTCGAACTTTCAAGAGAGCACCACTTTACACCTACATACAAAATTTGATGTTTCTAGCTTAAGTAGTTTCCGAGAAAAACTGCTGTGACACACGGACGGACGGACGGACGGACGGACGGACGGACGGACGGACGGACGGACGGACGGACAGACAGACGGACAGACGGACAGACAGGACGCGATTTTAGAAGGGTTTTGTAAAATTATTTTACAAAACCCTAAAAAAGGAATTTACCAATTCAACAAGCAAAAGGTATCAATCAAAACAAAAACAAACAGACCCCTCAATAATTTTTTATGCAAAACAAATTAAATAAGATATTAATCAAAAGAAAAGTAACCAATTTCCATAAGCTGGGAAAAACACGTAATAGATAAAAGGATGTCAAAAAAACAAGGAAAAATATTAATTATTACTTACTCTCTTCTTTTTCCGTGGATCTCTGAGCGCTCGGCGAGGACACAAAAATAAAGGGGTGGGGTCACTGTAAAATTAAATTGACTTTAAATTAAAATTGATTGATTACTGATTAGCGGCCACTTAATCATAATATTCAACCCGCCCGTGATTTCCCGTTAATCACGTCTTAATTTATCGCAACTTCATCTAGTAATTCGCATAAGTTAGTCAATATTTCCGTTTGTTGGGAAATTCAACCCTCATAAGTAATTTTCACTTATTGAGCAAGAAAACCGTTTTTTTTAATACAAATTTTTGATTGCCCACGATTAAATTACAATTCCTAACTTCACTGTAGGATCACTCACAATTCTCACGATCGAATTCTCGTTTCTTTTTTTGTTGCTTTGGGTTTTTCTTTCCACTTCTCATATCCATTGATGACTTTTTCATCCCTATCACAACCACTAGGAAGAAACCGTTCTGCTACCTGTTATTCCCCAAGTTTACAAAAAAACCTTCTCTGAAACCGCCAAAGAATTTCACTCCTTCACAAGCCAAAAACTGACTGCCCTAATCCCAACAACTTAATCCCACATTTCACCTCTATCCAATCCGATCCTGCAATCTTTTTTCTTTTTCAATTACCGCTGCCGCATCTGGGTAACGTAATCAAAGTTCATTACACTTCGATTCCGCTACCCACATATCTTTTTTCCGTATCGACAAACGCAATAATATCCATGGATTTACATATATGGCAATTCGCATACTCAAAGAAACGCTTGATTGGATACAAAGTGTCACATATACATATACGGAAACTATTGATTTTGCCGATAACCCAAAAAGAGTGCTTCCTTGCGCTCGGGGAACTTGAACCCAGGGTTCCAGCAGACCCCCGGTCGAGAACTCGCGACGCAACCAATGGAGTCATGTCTTACCCGTTTCCCATTCATCAGATTAGCAACTTCAACTTTTTCTTGATGGGCATGAAATTGGAATTTGTTGCAAGGGAAACGTGAATAAATTTTTGATAGTACAAAAATATGAAATTTGTTAGTAGGAGCTAGTGAATAGAATTAGTTAGTATGAAGGAAGGAATTAGGTTTTGTTAGAGAAAAGGTATTGAATATAAACTACTGGAAAACGAGAATTTGTAGTGGCCTCCATTGTGGATAGGGAGTTCAAATCGCACGTTATTGATTTTAAGGCAGTCAATGAACGGATGTGTGCGATCCGTATAAAAGCAAAATTCTTCAAATCTGGCTGATTAATGTTCACGCCCCGACCAAAGAAAAAGATGAAGAAACGAAGGAATCGTTTTACAATCATCTGGAAAAACTGGTCGACTCATTGCCCACAAATGACACAAGAAATATTCTGGGTGATTTCAGCGCGAAGGTTGGCAATGAGCTATCTCATCGGAGAACGACTGGAGGATAAAGCCTCCACGATGAAACAAATGACAACGGCCAGCGCCTGATTGACTTTGCATGTAGCAGAAATCTGGTCATACGTTCGACTTGTTTCCCACATCGACGCATTCATAAAATGACCTTGGTATCACCAGATGGCAACACACAAAACCAAATCGATCATGTTCTGATTGTTGGATCAGCATACTAGACGTCCGTACATACCGAGGAGCCAATTGTAATTCAGATCATTACTTGATCAAAGTAACCTTTCGATGTCGTATGTCAAAGGCATATTCAGCGAAGACCAGCCCGCTACAAAAATTTGACATCAAAAGGCTCCAAATGGCGTCTACGCCCAAAAATTTCACGGAGACCCTCGACAAATAGCTGGCTCCCATCTTATCAGATGCATCATTAAAGACGAGCAACGAGCTCTGGATGGAAGTGGAAGCGGATATCAGAACCATGGCAGAACAGACGATTGGACATCAAGCCCGGCGCAAGAGAAATATATGGTTCGATGATGGGTGCCAGAATGCGTTAGTTAAACAGAATCAGGCGTACAAAGAATACGTAGGTAGGAAAACCAGGACGAAGAGAGAACACTATGAAAATCTCAGAAGAGTAGCGAATAAGATAATTAGGATTAAGAAAAGAAAATACTATGACGACCAATTGAGAAGTATAGATGTAAGTTTAGCGAGCAATAACACAAGACAAGCAAAGAAAGTAGTGAAACGCCTGAAACGTGGTTATCAGCCCAAAACCACACTCTGTCGTGATGACAGCGGCAATATCATCGCTGATGAAATCAAGATTAAGGAAAGATGGGCATCATATTTCCAGAGCCTCCTTAGTCCTCCGCACAGCTCCAGAACATCGGAGCCTATAGATGTCTGCGGAGAGCTTTCATTGGCCCCACCAACTCTGGATGAAGTTTGCTCCATCATCAAAGCCCTGTTGCGAGTGAACACATAAACATACTCGGATATATTCCCGCTTCATAACTGCAATAGTAGCGAGCAAACAACACCTATGTACTCGCACTTCACCAATGAAAATTAGCCATGGAAACACATGCGCAAGTAAATAAGCGAGCAGTTAAGTGAACAAGAAAGTTCAACCCGCAACGATATTCACATCGTGAATGAACGGGGTGCTTCGAAGAGAGGTAAGCGGAAAGGAAAACCGAAAGCTCCGGCATAAACACTCTTTCGCTCAATGTCCCCAGTTTCGCTATCTTACCTCAAGAGATCTTGGGAAAGCCAAAAGCGTAAACTGAAAGCACTCTTTCGAAGTCGAAAGCTTAAGCAAAAAACACTCTTTCGCTCAATTTCCCCAGTTTCACATATTCACCAGCCGAGCAAGCGAGACGAAGCGGGGAGGAAAAACTTTCGTGGAACGAGAGCGCACGTGTTCGGCTACTCAGCACCTTTAAAGAGAATTTAGGTTGGAAGCTCACGAAAGAATGGTATTTAAAGTTCTTCGGCAAAGCATTCGGGTGAGTCTTGTTCAAATCCAAAAGGGAGTGGGTATTCAAGTCCAGTAGTTTAATATTACGTCCAATTACGCGGTTGAAGTTCGAGTTCGAAGTGCTGTCCAGTATACGACTAAGTGGTAAGGGGTGAAGTGTTGGCTTGAGCCGCGATCCTCCGTCGGCCTTTCGGCGTTTCACGCTGTGTGGCCACCCCGATCCACAAACCCATCTTCTTAGTTCCCTCTAAAGGCTGGCGCTCACCTGTGAAGCGCAACAGTCAAGTGAAAAGGGCTTCACCCAGTATGGATAGATGTTAAACATAATTAAAGATGTGTAAATGTAATTAATTTAAAATATCAACATTAAAATAAAACTAACCTATCTAAACATTAAAACCTCATCTTTTTGTTGATTCAGTTTAGATGAACAGAGTAGCAGGTAAGTGATGCTACAGCGAGTTCTTTCCCCGGGAGCCTAGATGTTGTATATAGTATACGCAATTAATTACATTTACACATCTTTAATTATGTTTAACATCTATCCATACTGGGTGAAGCCTTTTTCACTTGACTGTTGCGCTTCACAGGTGAGCGCCAGCCTGTAGAGGGAACTAAGAAGATGGGTTTGTGGATCGGGGTGGCCACACAGCGTGAAACGCCGAAAGGCCGACGGAGGATCGCGGCTCAAGCCAACACCTCACCCCTTACCACTTAGTCGTATACTGGACAGCACTTCGAACTCGAACTTCAACCGCGTAATTGGACGTAAGATTAAAGTACTGGATTTGAATACCCACTCCCTTTTGGATTTGAACAAGACTCACCCGAATGCTTTGCCTTTACCATTCTTTCGTGAGCTTTCAACCTAAATTCTCTTTAAAGGTGCTGAGTAACCGAACACGTGCGCTCTCGTTCCACGAAAATTTTTCCTCCCCGCTTCGTCTCGCTTGCTCGGCTGGTGAATATGTGAAACTGGGGAAATTGAGCGAAAGATTGTTTTTCGCTTAAGCTTTCGACTTCGAAAGAGTGCTTTCAGTTTAAGCTTTTGGCTTTCCAAAGATCTCTTTAGGTAAGATAGCGAAACTGGGGACATTGAGCGAAAGAGTGTTTATGCCGGAGCTTTCGATTTTCCTTTCCGCTTACCTCTCTTCGAAGCACCCCGTTCGTTCACGATGTGAATATCGTTGCGGGTTGAACTTTCTTGTGCACTTAACTGCTCGCTTATTTACTAGCGCATGTGTTTCCATGGCGAATTTTCATTGGTGAAGTGCGAGTACATAGGTGTTGTTTGTTCGCTACTATTGCAGTTATGAAGCGGGAATATATCCGAGTATGTTTATGTGTTCACTCGCAACAGCCCAAAAGAATAATAAAGCACCCAGTATTGATGAGATTTCAGTGGAGCTCATCAAATATGGTGGCAGTAGTGTTCACCACGCTATTCACAAAATCATCCAGTACATTTGGCATGAAGAACATATGCTGAAAGAGTGGAGCCAATCAATTATATTCCCTATCCACAAAAAAGGTGACAAGCTACAGTGCGAAAATTACAGAGACATATCAGTACTTTGTACGGCGTATAAAATATTTTCTAAAATCTTAGAAAATAAAATCGGATCATACGCCAACAGTATTATTGGGGAGTATCAAGGTGGTTTTGGGGCAGGTAGATCAACAACAGACCAAGTGTTCACAGTCAAGCAGGTACTTGAAAAATGCTGGGAGTTCAACATAGACGTACACCAAATTTTCGTTGAATTCAAGCAAGCATACAACAGTATTGATCGTAACGTACTGTACCAAATAATGCTTTGCTTTGGCATCCCAGCCAAATTTGTCCGTCTTACCAAAACGACAATGACGTCGACAACCTCCCAAGTTTGCGTCTATAACCAACTCACCGATGCCTTTGACACAAATATCGGACTAAAGCAGGGAGATGGGCTGGCCCCATTGTTATTCAATTTGGCTCTGAAGTACGTCATACGGAAGCTACCTGTCGATACGCGAGGTACATTACTATACAAGTCGAGCCAAGTAGTGGCCTATGCGGAAGACATCAACATTCTGTCACGGTCATTAACAACTGCCAAAGAACTCTTCCTGAAACTCGACAGCGAAGCAAAACTAGTAGGGCTACTAATCAACGAAAATAAAACAAAGCTCATGACGCAGTCGAGAAAAAATACCCCAAATACACAGAATATCACACTTGGTGAATGCATATCGAAAATGTTAGCAAATTTGTGTATTTAGGATCCAAAATAACGAAAACGGGCAATGAAAGAGATGAAATACGCCGAAGAATACAGCTCGCAAATAAAATATTTTATTCAGTATCGACGATCTTGAAGACCAGCTGCATACACAGGAAAACAAAGCTCCAAGTATACAAATCTGTGATAAGACCTGTGTTATGCTATGGGTGTGAAACATGGACCCTAACCCAAGCATCTGCAAATATATTGAACACCTTTGAGCGACACTTCCTGAGGCGAATAATCGGAGCGAAGCTAGGCGGGGACCAATGGCAAATTCGATACAACCATGAGCTGTATGAAATTTTTGATGAATCAGAGGTCTCAAGGATTGTAAGACTGCGAAAACTGCAATGGGCTGGACACATAAATCGTATGGACGAACAACGGATACGCAAGAAGGTATTCGTTGGGAGAACTGAAGGCCGGAGGCCAGTGGGGAAACCGAGGAAACGCTGGTCTGACTCGGTCGACGAAGGCAGTTCATCGCTGCTTTGATTTCGAAATTGGAAGACGCGGTCAATGGACCGAGACAGTTGGAGGCGCTGTTTGCAGGAAGCGAAAGCCCGAGAGGGGCTGTAGTGCTAAGAAGAAGAAGATTGAATGAAATTTTTTTAGTGGGAATTAATGAATGGAATGTTGTTGGTGAGAAAATTTAAATTATTAGTATTTATTATTTTTTGTAGTTGGAAATAAGGGAAAAGGGTAGGGTTGTGATGATGGGGAGATAAAAATTATAGGATATTTGGAGGAATGTTAATGAAAACAAATAAATACCCAAAGGATAAGGTGGGAGTGCCCAAAGGAAGGTGGATATATTGCAGCGGCAATTTAAAGTTGCAAATGTTAGAAAGTAGGTACGTTGGAATTCGCAACAAGCTTAGTTTGAACAAGATGTCCAAATCTCCTATGCCATGTGTGAGTATCATCCGATGTTTTTGTCAATCACGACGTGTCGTTTGGGCAGACTTTTAGCTTGCACATATTATTGCAAAGAACAGGTTGCGCAATAATTTTACCTTTTTCACTGACCATTTGGCAACCAAAACTAGTGAAACTTACGGACTTTCTTCTTTTCACTAATTTGGAAACTGATTAAAGGTTTGTACACAATTTTAGAATATATAGAACGTTATTCACAGTAGCCTCCACTGTTTTCATTAGGTATATCACATCCAGTAGAAGCTTCACATTTTCAACGTTTTTGATATCTAACTCTCGCTTTATTCGTCCGTCAATATGCCGCCTTCATGTACGCGATCGGCTGTTAACCGACCTTGTCACGCAATGTACTACACAATTCCAAAGCCATTATGCAAAACAAGGAACCATCATTTTAGGGTAGCGGGGAATGGAAATTACAATAGCTAATTATTCTTGCTTGATACTATTTAACGCTGGCTTCACAAATAAACAAGGGGGCGACATATTGATTCAATCGTTTAACTAAGGTTTCTTGACAGCTACAGCTGAATTAAAACCCTATTATTCAAATGAAATAAAACATTTTTTTTTAATTCATCCCCCATTCTCAACTTCCTTTCAAATGACTTTCGAAGTGTTGGCGAACTCATTTCTAATCTTCATTGATGAAATCTTTATAAAGTTCGAAAAGTTCTTGAGAATAAGCCACTGAAGATTAAGCATCGCAGTACCTCCGGTTACAGTATCGACCTGAGTCAAGAGAACTGTGAAAGATTTATTTTGAACGAGATAAAACTCACAACATTACCAGCACCAGGAGCAAACCGATCAACCAAGTTAAAGAAAAATATTTTTACCTCAGTTCCACGTCACTCTCTTATCGCGTTATTTTTTGCTCCCCTCGAATCCAACTCCAATTCCTGGAATGATATCAATGAATTGAATCAAATTACCTTAAGATTTGAACCTTTTCAGATGGCATAGTTAATTTTTCCGCTTCTCCTTCTTTGCTGAGCTTATTTTATTTCTGTGTTTTGTTGCCATTGCTTTTGCTTATCCTTTTTATTTTTGTCATTTATTTTATCAGGTGCATCGAGTTAAAGTCAACATATAGCTCCGGGGCTTTCTTTTGATTTCGACTTAACTGAACCGTCGGCTCCCTGGTCTCTGTAGCTATAGCTCGCTGGTCATGGTAGGATATCCTTCCAGCATCCTCTTTACCTTCCCGAGAGTATCTTGCCACTCATTCTAACTTCTTGCCAAGTGAATAACTTTGCGGAGTGTAAATTATCCGGCATATCTGATTTCACTTTCAAGAAAGAAAAAAGTTAAGGGATGACTGGCTGTTGCCTGACGCTTTGACTCTTTGCGTCTTGGGTACCGGCAATGCCGGTTCTTAACTAGATTCCTGAGGCTGATAATTTTTGCCTTCACGTCTTTCACTCAAGAAGGAAATATGGTACGTGAATCGAAAACAAATTTACCACGGAGGAGATCCTGGCGTTCAACTGGAGCTTTCTTTTCACGTTTTCCTATTTTCCTCTTCTTCTATTGCTTCAAGCCTAGCAAGGTAAGAGGATAGTATAAGTAGCTGATTAAAATCATCTGAAATGAATATAAAAAGGGGCAAGATTGTGTTGATTTTTACTTGAGTGGATGAGGGTTTGTTTTTTTCTTCCTTTGCTTTTCTTTTGAATTTTATTGGTAGGAAAATGAGAAAGTTTACACTTTATCTACTTGTCTCCGGGAGAAATAAAATAAGTAAACTTTGTTTAGGATGTGTACATATGTCCGTTTTTTGTCAGGGGATTTCATTAGAAGGATATGCTATGCGATCATTAAGGGGCTTTTATCAGTGGGTAAAGATGTTATGTCTGTAATAAGGACTCATTACCTTAATTAGATTTCAGATAAACACTGTGTGAATGAAACGTGTTTGCGATATGTATGTAACCATATTTTGCCATAACACTGTTTTTGGCATAATAAATATCCTGCCTACCAGATCCCGGTATAAAAATACTAATATACAAGTAAATGATAATTTAACGTAAAGTAAAATTGGGATTTGACAATAAAATGAACATCCCTAGAACACATAGCAGACGTTAAACACTTATTATATCTACTAAAGCAAGAAATAAGCACTCTACCTACCTCTATCCTATTTTTGAAAAGAATAGAAATTTTGTTGCCAACGAAGTTCCTAGCTCATTTGGATGTGCACTTCCTCCGTAAGAACTTAAGTATCCTTTATAGTTAGAATCTGCTCATTCATCCCAGGAGTTGCTGCCTTTTATGCATGATCTTTAGAATACTGTCATACCTCTTAAATTAGATACCAAGGGAGCTTGTTCACAGTCTTCTGGTTGCTAAAAATTATCGAAATTCCTACACAACGCGAAAATTTGTCATAAGAGGCTATCATGGTAAAAAAAATATCTGCCACACAAATTATTTTGGCCCATCATGCCACTAGAACTAGTTGGTATCGGGACAAACCCAAAGTCTTCATGCCCGCCTGAAACCTTTGTTACAAGATGTGTAACTCAAGGTAATGCTAATACCGAATTGTTGATAAGAAATGTAGGCTCACCAGGATCTACATCTGCCAGCCGCGGGACCTCACTTGGAGGCGATATGACGACAAACATTATAGCGATGAAACTTGGCGCCCCCTGCGTGCTATATCCCCACCGCTACAAATATTTCTCTCGAGATTAGTATATAGCACGCCAGTCGAAGACATTATCGCTCATATAAAGTACAAACTGAACCTTAGTCCTGAGTTGCTCCAGTGCATTAAGCTTACGCCTGATGGAAAGACGAACAGATTGATTGCGTCATTTAAAATTACTGGTGCAGCTGACGTAGATATCTTGGTTGATAAGGAATTTTTGCCACCTGGCGTATTCGTCAAAAAGTTCTCTCGGGTTCGTAAGCGGAGCCATCCTGTGTCCTTTTGCTCCAGAAGAAACATATCTTAGGCCAGGAATTCATTCTTAACTTGCTATTACCAAAATGTTCATGGCCTGAGGACTAAGACTACTGAATTTCGCATTTCTTCCATCCTTTTTCCCTATAATACCATCTGTCTAACGGAAACATGGCTGACAGATGACATTAGTAATAGTGAGCTACTTCCGAACCATTTAGTCTTGCGCAGAGATAGAGACCGTGATGCTACTGGTAATTCTGACGGTGCAGGCGTTCTTGTAGGTATACATGTTTCCCTTACCAGCAAATCTTGTGATGATTTCACTCCATCTTCACCTGTTGAGTGTATAATTGGGCTAGTCTCTCTATCTGACTCTCTTTTCTTCCTCATCTCATCTGTATATATCCCTTGTAACAGTCCTTCTATTGCTTATGAACGATTCTTTGCAGAATTTTCGAGCTACATTAATGCTCGTTTCCCTTCTACCCCTATATTGGTCCGTGGTGACTTCAATTTGCCCTCTATTGTTTGGAATGATTTGTATGTCTCCATAGTTTCTGGCGGCAGCGTGTCTTTTGCTCTTTCTTCTTTTATTTTCCTCTGTTCTTACACCCAATACAACACTTTTCCCAATGCAACTAACAAATTGCTTGATCTTGTTCTTTTCAACTTGTTACCTTCTTCTCTGTCCGCATCGGTGGCTCTCATATCCTTTGTCAAACCTGATCCTCACCATCCACCACTCTCTATTGAGCTTGCAATCTCATCTTCTTGTTCTTCGAAGAATTCCTCACCTTCCCGCTTTAATTTTTTAAAAGCCGATTTGTCGAGCATGCAAGCTAACCTTAATGCCGTGAATTGGTATTCCTTCTTCAGCAATCTCCCCATTGAAGATTGTGTTGATAAGCTCTATATGTTTCTTTCATCCTGAATCTCGCAATTTACTCCTGTGTGTCCAGCAAGAAACCAAAGATGCTCCTTGGTTTAGTTTAGATGTTGCCACTGCAATCAAATCTAAAGATGCTGCCCGCAGAAAATTCTTATCCAGTGGTCTTCCAATTGACCTCATTAAATTTAAAGAGCGCCGTGCCGCGGCCAAGAAAATTGCCACTTCTGCACTTCACTTAACCGCATTGAAACGTCGTTAATGTCGAATCAAACTCGTGCGTTCTGGTCGTACGTAAAATCTTTAAGGACTGCTCATCACGCCCCTGGTAATTTTAGTCTAGATGGCGTAACATCGTCTTCTCCACAAAAATCTTGTGAACTCTTTGCTTCTTACTTTTCTTCCTTTTTTGGTAGGGCTAAACATTCTCCCTCCTTCAACCAATCTTCTTGTGCTTTTTTCTCTACTGATTTTCGTACAAACCTCTTGCAGGTTGAGCAACTCTTAATTAATCTTGACAACAGCACCAGTGTGGGCCCTGATGGCATTCCAAATTTTCTAGCAAAATCTTTATCTTCTTCGCTTTTTGTTCCCCTTTCAATTATTTTTAACTTGAGTTTATCCTTTGGGGTTTTCCCCGCTCAATGGAAAATTGCCCACATTTTTCCTTTTTTCAAATCTGGTGATCGTAATATCGTCTCAAACTATCGTCCTATTTCCCTTGTTCCTTGTTTTAGTAAAATTCTTGAAAAGATAGTTTTTGATTAGCTGTACCCACTTGTCCTCCCATCTTTGGCGGATCAATAGCATGGTTTTGTCAGAGGCAGATTTACCCTTACAAGTTTATTTTCTTTTACCCATAATATTGCAGCTGCCCTCGATCAGCAACAACAATTGGACGCTATTTTTACGGACTTTTCTAAAGCCTTTGATTCAGTGGATCACTCTCTCCTATTTGAGAAGCTTTTAGGGTTCAATGTCCCCAGTTGTCTCTATGCCAGGCTTCTCTCTTATATCCTAAATTGTCAATGTGTAGTCACTTTAAACTCTTGCTTCTTTTTTTCATTTCACCCGAGCTCGGGAGTTCCGCCGGGTTCAATACTTGGCACCATACTATTTTTACTTTTTATCAATGATCTACCTTCTGTTATCACATCCCCCTGTCTCGTTTATGCTGATGACTTCAAGATTTTTCGAGTCATTGATTCGCTTTTAGATGTGGATATCCTTCAAACCGATCTTCAGCGTCTTAGCGACTGGTGTGAATCAAACCATCTCTCCTTAAATGTTTCCAAATGCCATCAGATGACATTCTCCTGTAAAAAATGTCCTCTTCTCTCAACGTATAGGCTTGTTGGTATCCCTTTGAGCAATGTAACCTCCTTCAAGGATCTTGGTGTGCTTTTCGGTTGTAAACTGAAGTTTGTGATCCACATTGCTCTAATTATTAAGAAAGCCTCTCGCTTAACTGGATTTATTGTACGATCCGCTTCGTCATTTCAACATATTACATCCTGTATGTGTCTTTACTTCTCACTAGTACGTAGCCATTTAGAGTACCGCTCCCAAATTTGGAGTCCGTACCACAGGAAGCTCATCGATGCTGTTGAGTCAGTTCAACGCAGATCCACACGGTCTCTATTCTTCAAATTCAACTTTCCTCACTCCCCTTATGATGACCGACTTCATACTTTGAACTTTCCTACCCTTGAGTCCAGACGATCTTTCCTGTCTTTTGTACAAGCTTCATTATTGCCTTTTATCTCAAAATTTATGCAGGCAAATAAATAGATTTGACGCGGCTCGCCCTAATAGATCCTCGCTTCAATTACAGGTTCCATATGCACGTACTAACACCTTCTTCCACCCTTCTTTGCTACGCTTACCTCGTATGCACAACCAGGCGTATTCAAAACTTATTTGAAAAATCAAATTTATAAATATTCCTATAAATCTTAATTTTTAATATCGTATTGTGAGCTTTTTACTGTAATTTCTGCCATATTTTGGATTCATATGTTGGTATTTAAATTTTGTATTAATTGACTTGTAATTGGACTACTAGTCTGTAAGTTAATTTCTGAAAGAAATAAATAAATAAATATAACTTTTATCGAACTTTTAATTGTTACACTAATTTTCTCCCAACTTCATGCTACATTTCGTATTCGCTTTGTCTTGTCCACCACTCACTCTCACAAAGCGTTCATTTGAAACAGTGTCTCAACTATTAACAATTGCACCACTGATCTTGATCTTACTAAGACCTTCAAAGGCTGCATGGTCAAATTTCTTGCTATTTAAGGACATCAGTGATGGAATCCTGCCTCAGCGAGTTGTGGATCTGATCTCACTAGAATGGCCTTGCCTGGCGACGTGTACAAATGCCAGCAGCTAGCTTCGGCGGTGTATTGGGGGAGTTCTTTCCACCAGCACAGAGGCCCACTATAAGCACGATTTAATCGATCTACTGATAACTTGGACCAATAGAAAAGGTCAAGGCTAGAACTAAAGGGAAGCTAGCAGAGGTTTCCCTATTTTCCCTTAGCGTGATCAGGTGTATAACCTCGTACTTGATAAGGGAAGTTATGAGCAGCGATAAGAGGTGGGGCATCCCGATGAGATCGGTGCCTCTTGCATTCTTCCTAACAGAGCCTAGGGTCTCAATGGCACGATTCCCGTGGAAGTGTTGTAACAACCGCGGAATTCACCGCAGTTGCAGACGTTATGTTTCAGTAGAGGGGTAAGTAGCCCGGGATGGCATGCTGAGGCCGGCTAGCGCTCAGTCGTGTCGTGGGTCTACCGGGACACCCTCAGTTCGTGCTGAGTCACCCTACTCATAAAAACTAACACGAAGGGATAAGAACGGGAAAGGGGTAGGTTATATTGAGAAATGAAAAAAATGTGTGTTTCAATATTGTCGCGTGTTATGGTTCGCGGCAAATAATTTTAATGTTCCGGGAAAGCGAAAACGCAATGTCTTTTAAGTTAAATTAAAAGAGTTTATTTATTTACCAAAAAAATGCACAATCACTTATTTTACTATTTCACAATTTTAACTAGAATCTAACTTTCACTTGTCCATAAATTTCTATCGCAATTGTCTTCCAAAATTACTTCACAATTACGAAAATCACTTTTCTATTACTTGAACAATATCGCTTCCCACACACTATCGCAGTTCTTATCGCGGTCAGATGAATTATTCCCCCCATTCATTCAGCTCGCCTTTATATAGGGTCTGTAGTCATTCAACCCAGTTCTCGTACATTGGCGAATTAGCGGGAACATTCGAGCGAGCGTAAATGAATGGAGCAGTGACTCACTTTCAGATGTTGATGCTTGGTGAGTTCTTGTGGATTCGAGTAAATTCATTTTGTTGATATTCTTAATTGTTGTGAAAACAATTGCGACAGTAGCTTGCAGAATTATTTGTACATGTAACACTGCCCCCACCTCGAAAAGAGCCCCGAAAAGATGTGTCGCCATATGTAGCCAATTCTCCTTGGGTGTAATATGGGGAAAGACGGTCCAGATGCACGATTTTCATTTTAGCTCTCGGCTTACGATGTTCCTGTATTCGCTATACGACGTCATTGATTCGCTTTGTAACTCAGCATGGTCCCTCCCAATTATGTTGCAACTTTGGAGACCTACCCTTTCGCCGTTGCGGGTTATATAGCCACACCAAGTCATCTTGCTGGAAGCCAGTAGAATTTGCCTTTAGATCATACCTGGTCTTCATGCGGTCAGTAGCCGATTCGAGGTGTTTTCGCACGGTCCGATGTATCTGGTTCAACCATTGCCTTAGCTCTCTTGCGTACTCCGAGATGGTTTGGGGTTTCTCGGAAGGTGTTCCGGACTGTGTATCAGCTGGCAGACGAATAGTCTTTCCAAAAATGACGTTGGCTGGGGCTTGGCCCGTCGATGCATGTTTGGCAGCTCTGTACGCCATCAAAAATAGTGGAATGTGTCGGTCCCAGTCCCTTTGGTTCTCGTCAACCATCTTGGCCAGGTGTTTATTGAGAGTGCCGTTGAACCGTTCGACCATTCCATCAGATTGGGGATGTAGCGGTGTTGTCCTCGTTTTCCGTATTCCCAGCAGCTCGCAAGGTACGCCGTACCTACAGACCCAATTTAATACTAGCTGTTTGGCTACAGTAGTTGGTTCCTAGTTGGGAATGGGGTAGACCTCGGGCCACTTGCTGAAATAATCGGCCACAACCAGCGTATATCGATTTCCCCGATCGGATTCAGGAAAGGGTCCTGCGATGTCAACAGCAATCCTTTCGAATGGCAGGCCTACGTTATAGGTTTGCATTTGTCCTCTCAGTCGTCGCTTTGGGCCTTTGGCGGAAGCGCAAAAGGACTGCGACACCAGTCCTCTACGTCTTCTCGAGTGTGGAGCCAGTAAAACCTTTCCCGCGATTTCGCTTAGGTCTTGTTAACACCGAGGTGGCCTCCCGAGGATCCTTCATGCATTTCCTTAACCATATCTTGGATTCGGCTTTTGGAAAGTAAAGTTTGCATCCTAAAGGAGCCATTTCCCATTTCCGCTTGAGTACGCCACTCTCCACCTGAAGGGAGTTCTATTGTGCCCAATAGCTTTTCAGGGTTGCGCCATGCATTGAAACGTCTTTCCACTCTGGTCGCCCAGTTGTCTCCTTCCATACGAGCAACGGTCCGATGTCTTCATCGGCTAACTGGGCGTTTCGAATCTCCTCCGATGACCAACCTTCATTGAATTTGGCCGTTATCATTCGCAGATCAACGTGCGGCTCCTTTTCTTCAATCCATCGGCAATGCTTACAATTAGCTGGACATGGACGGCGAGATAGGGCATCAGCATTTATATGAACTCCGCCCTTCCGGTGAACAGTTCCGTAGTCGTATGACTGTAATCTTTCGATCCATCTCGCAACTTGTCCTCGGGGTTTTTGAAATTAAGTAGCCATCTCAGCGATGCATGGTCCGTTCGAAGAACGAATTTCTGGCCATGTAGGTACTTGTGGAACTGCTTGGTGGCCTCTATTATAGCCAATAGCCCATTCCTGGTCACGCAGTAATTCCTCTTACTTTTTGAGAGAACTTGATTGTAATACGAGAGGACTCTTTCTTCGCCATCGATCTGCTGGGAGGGTACAGCTCCAATACAGCCATTGCTTACATCAGTGTCAACTACAAACATTTTTCCGGGTTTTGGATATGCCAGCACAGGTGATTCACACAGCTTCTCCTTCAAGGTTTCAAAGGCTACCTGGCATTGTTCATTCCAGACATACGGACGATTTTTCTCGGTTAGCTGATGGAGACACTTAGCTTTTTTGGCAAAGTCGTTGACGAATCTTCGATAGTAGGTTGCCAGACCCAGAAAATTTCGTAGTTGGCGCTTGTTGTTTGGTGTTTGCCAGCATTTCACGGCTTCAATTTTCTCAGGGTCTGTTTGGACCCCTTCTGCTTATACGACGTGTCCCAGGTATTTTACTTCAGTTGCGAAAAGGGTACACTTGTCGGGACAAAATTTTAAAAAAATTGAATTTATTTCTGTCAAAATTTTCGCAACAAGAAGATCAACCATTGAAAAGAAGAATTTGACTAATAGAGATCTATTTCATCGTTAGTTAGATTCCTGTCATTAGGAACCAATGAGCAGACGCTGCCATCATTAGAAGAAGGACATTGCTTCTGGTAATTCCGATTAAGCTTCTTTTGAAACTTTTCCCAGTCCGTTTTTTTAATTCAACTGGTGATTTTCCTGTTGGACTGGAATGAGGAAGACATCAATCCTTTGATGATTGATTTCCATTACGATTGCGGTATGATTGCTCGTGTTTGAAAGCACTAGTAGTTTCCGTTGAGGACTATTAAAGCTGAATTCAAGTCTTGCGTCAGCAATGCAGAGGCCCAAGTATGAATTTGTCCTAGGGTATGTTGGGAACTCTGACCCATATAGATTGCACCTGTATTCAATTTGGTTCTCTGTTATCCACGATTTCAGGAATACACCTCTTGGATTATTAGTGGCGTTCAGCCATGATATATGCTTGGCGTTCAGGTCACCAGCAAGAATATAATAACTATGCAGCCTGTTCAATTCGAGTATTTCAAACAAGGAATTGAGCTCCTCCTTGAGCTTGAGAAGAGTTCCACCAGTTGCATTGGCAGAGATAACGAAGAGGTCGTCCCCACCTGGCAGTGAGATTTTGGTAACAGACACTTCAAGAGATTCAAAGCTTTTGAATTCGAGTTTTTTAATATTTTGAAAACAATAGGGTCTTCGAACCAATATCCCGGTGCCACCTCCCAGATCACCTATTACCTTATCGTTTTTTACGAATTCAAAATCCTTGAATGTCATGGAGTGCCATGAGTTGAGGTGCGTTTCAGTGAGAAGCATGATGTCAGGCTTTTGCTTAGCAATGAATTCAAGGAGATAATCACGCCGATGTAAAGTAACAATAGAGTTGACGTTTCTCGAGATGAGACGAATCCTATCCATGGGAATGTAACTGGACGACAAATTATTTTGAGGCATTTGAAACCCCTAAACGATGAAAAACAAGATTAATTTTCGTATCTTGCTTATCGATTCTTTCTGATAGAGAATTTAATCGCTGTAAAATTTTGAGAAGCAGCTCATTATTGCCACTTACATTACTTACACTATTTACGGCAGTTTCTGCTGCTCCTCTAGCGGCGAGTGCAAATGATACTCCGGGCTTGACGAAGTTTGGAGCTAAGACACTGCGGTGTAGTTGTGTTTGCCTTGGGACAGATTTTACTCTCGCATCCTGATATTGCGAGCATCCTCGATATGATGCCGGGTGACCAAAACACCGCAGTCAACACAGAATAACTTCTCTTTTGGCTCCGTCTGAGCCAATTTGCACTCACCGGGAGCATGCACGTCCTTGCATTTTACGCATCGGTAATGCATGGCGCAGTTCGCAGCCGAATGCCCAATTTGTTGGCAGCGATATCACTGGTTGATTTCTCGTATCTAGAGGCGTTCCCACCTCACCACTTGGAAATTTAAGTATCTGATTTGTTGAAGAGCACTTGGACTGCTCTGATTTGATATTTGTACTAAATAAAGTGGTTAATTATTTTTTTCTATCGTCGACCTTCTTGTCGCGAACGTTTTAACTGAGATAAATTCGATTCGTGGCGTTGCTTCCATGAGCACCTGAAGAAGATCGACGGACTCTTCTCCGCAAAAAAACGTCTTGTTCTTCTCGCTTTTGGGGGTGTATGTGAAGTGCAGAACCACCCCAGAATTTAAAGCATTTTTTGCCGATTTGAAATCAACCAGTGATTTAGTTCTGATAGACAGCTTCTCGGAATTGATTCGTTTAATTTCAAAATTTGTTAATTTGTTTTCGGCTGCCAACAGCCGAACCATGTCCTTTCCGCTTTGACCGAAGACATTAATTCGCGGAACTTTCTCGGTTTTCTTGACTACTTTTTGAGAGAACCAGCAGAACTACGGGCTGGTTTCTTCTCCTTATTTTTATTTTCCCTAATTTTATTTTTTAAATAAATTATAAAATTATCATTATCTTTATTACCTCCATTATTTTCATCTACCTCCATATCCTGTAGGAGTCCTGTAGTAATAGAACAGTTTTTTTAAATTTGTTATTTGATATCTAAATTATTTAATAATTTTATGTAAAATTTAAATTTTATTTTAATGTCAAATTTATATATTTCACATCTTATATATTCAATATAAATAAAAATGCCCGATTCGAATTCGGCGCAGGCAAAGGGTTAAAGGAAATTAATGTATAATATAGACCAGATCTATTAATTCACTACACAACCAGCAAACTATTTCCATCTAGAAAATCCTACTATGACTTGAAAGTATGTAAAACACACATTCTCTCACCCAGCTGATCGTAATCCTTGACATACAAAATATACATTTACATTCAGGCGCGTCGCACAAATCATTTAAGCTCAACAACCTGCCTCTATACATTTGCGTGCAGTTTGTATCGATCTCATAATGAAAATGTTCGATCCAATTCAACATCAACAACAGCTACAAAAACATCAACAGCATCCCAATCTTTAGAGTCATGGTATGCTATTGCATCCTACACAGCAATCATGCTCATCGGCATCGTCGTCGTCAGCTCAACAACCTGCCTCTATACATTTGGGTGAGTTTGTATCGAGCAGAGAATGAAAATATTCGATCAAACAGAAGGGGAGTCTTGTGAAGGACGTGAAGGAGTTTGGAGCAAGATCTCGGGTGGTTGTCGGTGAAGCTCTAAGAGTCGCGAGAAGTGCAGATTGTTGTAGAATTTGTGGAGGCGGCAAATATGCCATTGTGTATATGCGGATATAATGCAATTGTCGCACGACGCGAAATTGATTACTAGGCGGAATTTAACTAGCGATCATCGTCACCGACAACGGGAATTGATTGAAAAAGTACGGTGCGTGGCGTCGTCGGCGGTGGAAGCAACGACAGCGACAAGCAAGTCGGGAAATTGACCGTAAATTGGCTCAGCTCCACGCTAAACCAAAAACGAATGAGAAAAGTGCGTGTGGAGAAAAACGGCGAACGACCTGCAGGACTGTTTTCGCGATAACCCCATAGTGAGTGCCCGGCCCGAAACTGTACTTCCTTTTGAATTGCTGTTGCCAAAGCGGCAAACGGGAATCTGTGCTCAGAACGACAAGTGAGCGGATTTACTGAATGTTGCGGAGGAAAAGTTTGAACGTGCGCCGAAGCGCTCTTTCTGCCAACCAGCATTTCTGATCTATAAGAAAATTTGTATCTTACTAAGCGTTGGGTGCATGTTGAAAAGTTACGGTTGATTAATGTAGTTTCGGATTACATAAGCTATTTGTGCGCTGAATGCTCAATATGAACGTACCCTGAAATTTGAATTTTCTGCTTTGATTACGAAGTTAAATCATCACCGACGAAATATAGAAGATTCTTGTGATTTTTCCAATCAGTTGCATCGGAAATTTGCATACTTGTTATTGAAGCTCCCTAAATTCAACTTTCGTGACAGACCCTAACTGGAAATGTTGTGTGTATCGTTCTTTGTCCGAGGAGAAAATTGTCGATGAGTGTGTATCGCATCTTCAATGACAACAAAACAAAAGTGGCCGATTCGGTTTATGTTGATGCGCTCGGAAGTTACTACAATTATTTTTGATTTAGCTTGTAACTGCAATACGTAGTAGCTTACAATGTTTAGGAGTGCGATTTGCTGAAAATTCTCAAAAGTGAATTATCTCAAATATATTCTGTGGTAGCACTTAGACTGAATATCAGAAAATCGGACTGAGCTGCCGGCGAAATACATAGCTGGGAAAATTCGGGAAAGAAACTGTTGGTCCTCGTATCGCCTTGCAACTAACTATGTGTACAGCGTTACTGAGCCCTTTATCGTAAATTGCTGTCCCGGGATAGTTTCATATTGCAAGTGATTACAACATCCATCTAGCGGTGCCGATTTGTATAATCTTTTGGAATTAATACATCGTGTCTGTGACACCACCCTGACGTGAAATTCAATTGTTCTGCATGATTGTCACTCTGTGTAACACAACAGCAATTTGGGTAAACTAATTTTTATGAAGTCTAAGTTAATAGGATATCTGCATCGTCTTCGAGCGCTCGACGGACCATGTGGGTAAGTGCCCTTTTAGTTTTTTTGTATATTCTTATTAAATATTTACGAGTATTCACATGTACTTTTTTTAAATTGTATATAAAAAAAACCAAGAAGTTTTGAGAAAGAGCTGTTCCTCGTTGTTGATATTAGTTTTAGTCATTTCTTTAATGATTATATATATATACGAGATGTGTTCAAAAAGTATCGCGAATTTTGAATTTTCGCGGGTTACGTATATTCGAATTTCGATTTTTTTGTGGCGTTATGTTGGTACCCATGTCTGTCACTTATGCCGACAAGCTCGGCCATTTTGAATGTTCACTTAATTGGTGATAGCTGCTTTACTTGCACGTGTTTTCAATCGTCTTCGATTTTTACTTATTCAAAAAAATGGATCAAAGAACGTGTATCAAATTTTGTGTGAAAAACGAAATTAAGTGCGCGGATGCATTCCGAATGTTGACTGTGGCATACGGAGAAGCTACCTTGGACCAAAGCAACGTTTATCGGTGGTACAAAATGTTTTTAGAAGGCCGAGAAGATGTGAACGACAAAGAGCGTGCCGGACGCCTGAGCACTTCAACAACAGACGAAAAAATTAATGAAGTGGAGAAAATGGTATTGGCCAATCGTCGAATCACCGTTAGAGAAGTTGCTGAGGACCTAAACATATCGATTGGCTCGTGCCATTCGATTTTTATCAACGATTTGGGCATGAGACGGGTCGCCGCGAAATTCGTACCAAAATTGCTCAATTGCGACCAAAAACAGCAACGCATGAACATTGCTAATGAGATGTTTAACTCTGTCCGCGACGAACCAAATTTGCTCCAGAGGGTCATAACTGGTGACGAATCGTGGGTTTATGGTTATGACATGGAAACCAAAGCTCAATCATCTCAATGGAAGCTGCCGCATGAATCAAGACCGAAAAAAGCGCGCCAAGTTCGGTCGAATGTGAAAGTTTTGCTGACAGTTTTCTTCGATTGCAGGGGCGTGGTGCATCATGAGTTCTTGCCACAGGGAAGAACGGTCAATAAGGAATATTATCTGCAAGTTATGCGCAATTTGCGCGAAGCAATCCGCCAGAAACGCCCGGATTTGTGGGAGAACAAAAATTGGCTTTTGCACCACGATAACGCCCCTGCTCACACATCGTTGCTTGTGCGCGATTTTTTGGCCAAAAACAACACACCAATGATGCCGCAGCCACCGTATTCCCCAGATCTGGCCCCCTGTGACTTTTTCTTGTTTCCTAAACTGAAGAGGCCCATGAAAGGACGACGTTACGCTACGCTTGACGAGATAAAGACGGCATCGAAGGAGGAGCTGAACAAGATTAAAAAAAATGATTTTTTGAAGTGCTTCGAAGATTGGAAAAACCGTTGGCACAAGTGTATAATATTTCATGGGGATTTTTTTTGAAGGGGACAAAATAGATATTCATGAATAAATAAATAATTTTTGAAAAAAAACAAAATTCGCGATATTTTTTGAACACACCTCGTATATATATATTGTTACATGTACAAATAATTCTGCGAGCTACTGTCGCAATCGTTTTCACAACAATGAAGAACACGAATTCACTCGAAACCTCGAGAACCCAACAAGCATGATCAACATCCGCAAGTGACGTCACTCCATTCATTAATTTTCTCGGTAGAACATTCGCCAATAAACGAGAAATGGGTGAATAGGTAGAGACCAAAGACATATAAACAAATGGACGAGCAACGAGAATCTGTGTACTCGTCCATGTGAGAAGCAAATTTGCCACATAAATAAGTTATAAATAACTTACGCTCTCGAAACTATGTGATTCCCTCTGCTTCTCCTTCCCCTTTGTTACCACACAGGTTTTTCTTTTCTCTCTTCAGAAGAATCGCTTCCCCCACTGACACCCGCGCACACCAACGAAATTTCATTTCAGTTTGAGTATAAACAACAAACAACTCTCACGGAAAACTCGAACGTCAAAGCAAAAGAAAATCGAAAAGAGCGCGAACCACGCGGGAAAACTCATGTGTCAAAGCGGATGGAAATTTCATAAATTTTTAATTAAAACAGTGAATTAAAGTTCCGATTACGTACGCGCGATCTTTAAAATTAAAAACTTTTTAAATGTGAACGTGTTTCGCCGTGAATAGAGTGCTAAATTAAAAGCATATCGCCTCAAACCTCAACTTCACACAACTTTAGCGCAGGTTGCTAATTGCTTCGGCTCTCACGACCGGTTGCGGATCCAGTACTCTCTATATCTATGGTAGAGACCCTATATAATGGCGAGCTGAATGAATAGGGGATCATCATTCATTCGACCGCGATAAGAAAACTGCGATATAGTGGAACGCGAAGTAAAGACAATTGATTGTTTGAGTGCAAAGTGTGTTTCGTAATAGTGAAGTGATTTAGAAGACAATTGCGATAAGAAATTTATGGACAAGTGTTAGATTTTATTTTAATAGTGAAAATTAAAATTAGTGAAAGTGTTAAACTGATTATTGTGCATTTTCTTGAATTGAATAAACACTTTTAACTTAAATTAAAAGACATTGCGTTTTCACTTTCCCGGAACATTAAAATTATTGGCCGCGAACCAATAACACGCGACAATGGTGTCAGAAGTGGGATAGAAAAATTTTGAAAGTGAAAATTTGAACATTTTTATAGTGCACAATAGTAAAATTTAAAGAAACATTAAAAATACCACGAAGCTTAAACTTAAAAATTAATGAATTGACCATATCGGAGCTCAAAGAGGAGTTGGAACAGCGGAATCTGGCTACGCAAGGTACAAAGGCCACACTGATTGCACGCTTGCGCGACGCGATCGAGTCGGAAGGCGTGAATCTGGATTCGGGTGAGTTCTCAGATGCGGAAAAAGGCGCAGAAGGTGGAGAAGTAGAAACACCAAAGTGAAGGAGCCAGAAAATGCGCTAATGCAAATGTTAATGCTGATGTCATCGAGTCTGACTGCGAAGCTAGATGAACAATCAGCGAAGCTAAATGAACAGTCATCCAGTCTGACTGCGAAGCTAGATGAACAATCAGCGCAGCTAAATGAACAGACATCCAGTTTAGCTGCGAAGTTAAATGAACAATCAACGAAGCTAAGCGAACAATCAGCGCAGCTAAATGAACAGACATCCAGTTTAGCTGCGAAGCTAAACGAACAATCAGCGAAACTGGACCAACAAGCAATCGAAATCAAAGCAGACATCAAGGCAGACATCACACAGAAGCTGGAGAAACAGTCAACCGAAATAAAAGCGGAGCTCGGTAGTCTCAACAAGCAAATTAAAGGCGTCGAGGAAAAGGTTGACCAGGTCGAGGAAAAGGTTTACCAGGTCGAGGAAAAGGTCAGCCAGGTCGAGGAGAGAATCAACAATGAGATGGAAAACATGAAAAAGGAATTGGAAGCAGCAAAGGCAGTAGTAACCGCCCCACCAGCCCCAATTATAACGGCAGCACAAAGCTCATCTAGAAATGTCCAAGCACCAATATTCGATGGGCAAACGGTATGGAGTATTTACAAGACCCAGTTTGAAGCTGCCGCAAGGGCGAATCGCTGGAATGACCAGGAACGAGCAACTGCATTGATTCTTGCTCTAATAGGCCCAGCTGCCGAGCTTTTGCAGACGATCCCCGATGAATTGCACTCAAACCCGAATGCTATAATGAATGCGCTCGACATGCGTTATGGAGACGACCATCTAAAGCAGATTTATCGGTCACAGCTAAGGCATCGGGTGCAGAAGTCTGGTGAGACCCTACAGCAGTTAGCCCAAGACATTGAGCGACTAGCACTTTTGGCTTACCCAGCCTACGACCCAGAACATCGAGATGATGCAGCGACAGAGGCATTCATCAGCGCACTAAAGGACCCGGAATTGCAACAAGCCGTGCGTTTAGCTCAAAAGCAAACGGTTAAGGACGCATTGGTTTATAGTCTGAACTATGAGGCAGCGAAAAATGCGACTCGTACCACTGCCCGGGTCCGTGAAGTGGCGGCAGACGAGTGCAGGTGTAAGCGCGTGGAAAATGAGCGAGAGCCGCAGGGTAATGGTGCGCCTAGATGCTGGGATTGCGGAGAAAAAGGGCACCAGCAAAGAGACTGTAAGAAGCGAAGAAAATGGAGCTATTGTCCAGGATGGTGGAGATTCAGACCGTGTCAGGAGCCTAGAATGGAGGACCATCAAACTGCAAGAGCCAAATTTGTGGGGCAGAGGATGGCTAGGAGGATCGACGTCCCCAGCACCACCATCACCGTGTCAAGACTACATCGTGGAGAAGCGGACTTATGCCTTCCGGGTCAAGTTGACGGAGAACACTGCACCATAACAATCGACACTGGTGCCACCCGATCGATTATCCGACCAGACCTAGTTAGACAGCAACAACTTCACAAGGGCAGAATTTTCTCACTACGGACAGCTACGGGAGAAACTGCACCTGTTCATGGAGAGGTCAACCTCCGGATACAGTTGGGAGACCTTGTGTTCCGACACAATTTTCTGGTTGCGAATATTATGGATGACTGCATTCTCGGAATGGATTTTCTGCGACCACATGGAATCACGTTGGATTTGGGTAAACGAGTATTGAAATGGCAGAATGTCGAAGTACTGATGGAGGATCCCAGCGTCCAAATTTCCAAGATGAATGTAGTGGTATGTACTGACACTGATGTACCGAATTCTTCCGAAAGCATTGTATGGGCCAAGCTTGATGGTGATTCTGGAGACCACCAATCTTATCTGATAGAGCCAACGAAGACGTCCGCATTGCGCAGTTTGATTGTAGGACGTAGCCTTGTAAGATCTTTAAGGAACGGATATGTGCCGGTTAGAGTCCTTAACACCGCAGATTCAACCACGAGCATCAAAGCGGGAGAAGTCATCGGCAGCTGCCAGCCTGTTTCCACCATCACGTCTTTGGAAGCTACTCACAACCATCATTGGAAAAGGAGGCAAGGCACAGACAAAGCCCGGGAATCCACGTCTGAAATATTGAAGCAAGTCAAATTGCCGGTGCAGCTATTCAAACGAGCCTCTGATCTGGTCACCAAGTACAGTGACATCTTCTCAACAAGCCCGGATGACCAAGGCCGAACGAGTATGGTCACTCACGTCATAGATACACAGGGAGCCAAGCCGATTCGACAAGCACCGAGACGTCTCCCTATAGCCAAACAAGGAGAAGTGAGCGCGCTGATCTCGGACATTTTCCAAGGCGTTATTGAACCTTCTGTCAGTCCATGGGCCGCGCCTGTAGTTCTAGTCAAGAAAAAGGATGGTAGCACTCGCTTTTGTGTCGACTATAGGCAGCTTAACGACGTCACTAAGAAAGATAGTTACCCACTCCCACGCATCGATGACATCATGGACACTTTAGCCGACGCAAAATGGTTTTCTACACTCGATCTCAAGAGTGGCTACTGGCAGGTAGAAATTGACAAGAAGGACCGAGAGAAGACCGCATTTTCAGTTGGGACCGGATTGTGGCACTTTGTTGTGATGCCGTTTGGGCTTTGCAATGCTCCAGCCACTTTCGAACGCTTGATGGAATATGTGCTACGTGGTCTAACCTGGAAAACCTGCTTGGTATACCTAGATGACATCATCGTCATTGGGAGAACGTTCGAAGAGCATGTGCGGAACTTAGAAGAGGTTTTCTCCAGACTGCGACTGGCAAATTTGAAACTTAGTTCCGATAAGTGTACTCTTTTCGCAGCTGAAGTAAAATACCTGGGACACGTCGTATCAGCAGAAGGGGTCAAAACAGACCCTGAGAAGATTGAAGCCGTGAAAAGCTGGCCATCACCAAACAACAAGCGCCAACTACGAAGTTTCCTGGGTCTGGCAACCTACTATCGAAGATTCGTCAAAGACTTTGCCAAAATAGCTAAGTGTCTCCATCAGCTAACCGAGAAAAATCGTCCGTATGTCTGGAACGAACAATGCCAGACAGCCTTTGAGACCCTGAAGGAAAAGCTGTGTGAATCACCCGTGCTGGCGTATCCGAAACCCGGAAAAATGCTTGTAGTTGACACTGATGCAAGCAACGGCGGTATTGGAGCTGTACTCTCCCAGCAGATCAATGGCGAAGAAAGAGTCCTCTCGTATTACAGTCGAGTTCTTTCAAAAAGTGAGAGGAACTACTGTGTGACCAGGAAGGAGCTGTTGGCCTCTATTATAGGCCACCAAGAAGTTCCACAAGTACCTATATGGCCAGAAATTTGTTCTTCGAACGGACCATGCATCGCTGAGATGGCTACTTAACTTCAAAAACCCCGAGGGACAAGTTGCGAGATGGATCGAAAGATTGCAGTCGTACGACTACGAAATCGTTCATCGAAAGGGCGGAGTTCATGGAAATGCTGACGCCCTATCTCGTCGCCCATGTCCAGCTAACTGCAAGCATTGCCGACGGATTGAGGAAAAGGAGCCGCCCGTTGATCTGCGACTGATAACGGCTGAATTCGATGAAGGTTGGTCATCGGAGGAGATTCGAAATGCCCAGCTAGCCGATGAAGACATCGGACCATTGCTCGTATGGGAGGAGACGACTGGGCGACCTGAGTGGAAGGACGTTTCAACGCATGGCGCAACCCTGAAAAGCTATTGGGCACAATGGAACTCCCTTCAGGTGGAGGGTGGTGTACTCAAGCGGAAATGGGAAACGGCGGATGGCAGCTCCTATGGGATGCAAACTATACTACCCAAAAGCCGAATCCACGATGTGGTTAAGGAAATGCATGAAGGATCCTCGGGAGGCCACCTTGGTGTTAACAAGACCTTAGCGAAATTGCGGGAACGGTTCTACTGGCTCCACGCTCGAGAAGACGTAGAGGACTGGTGTCGCAGGTGCACAATTTGCGCTTCCGTCAACGGCCCAAAGCGACGACTGAGAGGACAAATGCAAACCTATAACGTAGGGGTACCGTTTAAAAGGATTGCTGTTGACATCGCTGGACCCTTTCCTGAATCTGAATGGGGAAATCGATACACGCTGGTTGTAGCCGATTATTTCAGCAAGTGGCCCGAGGTCTACCCCATTCCCAACCAGGAAGCAACTACTGTAGCTGAACAGCTAGTGTTAAATTGGGTCAGTAGGTACGGCGTACCTGGCGAACTACATTCGGATCAAGGCCGAAACTTTGAGTCACTAGTTTTTGGCGAAATATGCGAGCTGCTCGGAATACGGAAAACGAGGACAACACCGCAGCATCCCCAATCTGATGGAATGGTCGAACGGTTCAACGGCACTCTCAATAAACACCTGGCCAAGATGGTTGACGAGAACCAAAGGGACTGGGACCGACACATTCCACTATTTTTGATGGCGTATAGAGCCGCTGAACATGCGTCGACGGGCCAAGCCCCAGCCAAAGTCATTTTTGGAAAGTCTATTCGTTTGCCAGCCGATATAAAGTTCGGAACACCCCCTGAGAAACCCCAAACGGTCTCGGAGTACGCTAGTGATCTAAGACAACGGTTGAACCAGATACATCGGACAGTGCGAAAACACCTCGAATCGGCTACTGACCGCATGAAGACCAGGTATGATCTAAAGGCTAATTCTACTGGCTTCCAGCAAGATGACTTGGTGTGGCTTTATAACCCGCAACGGCGAAAGGGTAGGTCTCCAAAGTTGCAACATAATTGGGAGGGACCATACCGAGTTACAAAGCGAATCAACGACGTCGTATACCGAATACAGGAACATCGTAAGCCGAGAGCTAAAATGAAAATCGTGCATCTGGACCGTCTTGCCCCATATTACACCCAGGGAGAATTGACTACAACTGGCGACACATCTTTTCGGGGCGAAAAGAACTGAGGTGGGGGCAGTGTTACATGTACAAATAATTCTGCGAGCTACTGTCGCAATTGTTTTCACAACAATGAAGAACACGAATTCACTCGAAACCCCGAGAACCCAACAAGCATGATCAACATCCGCAAGTGACGTCACTCCATTCATTAATTTTCTCGGTAGAACATTCGCCGATAAACGAGAAATGGGTGAATAGGTAGAGACCCTATATAAAGGCGAGCTGAATGAATGGGGGATCATCATTCATTCGACCGCGATAAGAAAACTGCGATATAGTGGAACGCGAAGTAAAGACAATTGATTGTTTGAGTGCAAAGTGTGTTTCGTTGTAGTGAAGTGATTTAGTAGACAATTGCGATAAGAAATTTATGGACAAGTGTTAGATTTTATTTTAATAGTGAAAATTAAAATTAGTGAAAGTGTTAAACTGATTATTGTGCATTTTCTTGAATTGAATAAACACTTTTAACTTAAATTAAAAGACATTGCGTTTTCACTTTCCCGGAACATTAAAATTATTGGCCGCGAACCAATAACACGCGACAATATATATATATATATATATATATATATATATATATATATATATATATATATATATGTATATATATATACATACTGTAAACTGCACTCACAGAGTATGACTCAAATAACAGTTTTAAAGTTAGGGAAATGAAGATAAATAGAAAAGACAAAATGAAATGTTAATCGATAAACTCGGTCTTTCCTTTCTTTCTCTTCTGACCGGGTATAGAACCCGGTACGATGGTAGGGTCTCCAAGCCACAAATGAGCCAGCCATCGGGCGTTAACTAACCTCTTTTTGTTTCAGGTGACTTCACGGGTTGAGTGGCCCGAGCAAGGTGCCTCTTTATGACATAGGGTTATGTGATCGAATTGCATAATTATATGGCATAAATTGGTCACCGGGGTACTTCTCCTCTGATGGGAAGGCTCATGCAAGTTAAGTTGTATGAGTTTTCCACTCAGAAGAGGAATACCTGGCCACTACAACATTTATGGATTTTGATATGTTTGGGCGGGTGCGCGGGGGCTCCATCACCAACCGGTTGCCCCTCTCTAATTTGTGGGCCATAAGCCTCTTCGGGTAAAGACGAAGTTACCCTAATTCCGCCCCTTTTTACTTGTTTCACTTGTTCTCTGGACAAGTTATTTCCCCTCGGTATGGTTGCCTACAATTTTTGCGACTTCGGTCGCCTTGCTTTTTCGACCCCAGGAATTCGTGAATGCGAAATTGTTTTGTAGTGGGTCCTTGTGCTGGGGGAATGAACCCGCCCCACGACACCGCAACGCTAGCCTGCCAGCGCATTCACGCGTCCCCAGGCAAGGGTATTCTCGGCAGATACTTACATTTTCTTCTGCCGAGGCAGCAGACCATCGCTGTAGTCCTTTACGGACTTTGAAATTAATTATTCACTACAGTCCGTCCAGCGCTGCAAAGTAATTCTGGCTGTCGTTAGTGCTTAATACTTCTTCTGTGATGATTGGACTAGCAGCTTTCTTCTGCTTTGCTTGCGTATCGATTTTTCGTACCGGTTCAGTATCTTGCACTTTTTTTGCTGTCTCGAACATATCTTCGTACGTTTTAATTCTTGCTTTTAACTCTTCGATTTCAGTTCGAAGTCGACTCACCTCCTGCCTATCCTCGAGCACTTGTGTCTTACGGCCGCCATCTGCCGTATCCTGGGTGCTCGTGTGTCTCCGCTTGTTGACACTTGCCTCCAATTTCACACTGTCACTCTCGCCAGGGTCCCCCAACGGAGGGAAGCCGTCGGGCTCCTCCATACACCAGTCCCGACTTAAGTCTTTGGTTTGTTGCCTTTCCTTGATTTATTGGTATGGTTGGTCGATGCCTTCGACGATAAATTCTTCCCCAATAAAATCAAAACTTGCTTTTGCCTGGCTCATAAAAAATGAATTCAATTTTTTGAAACTGACTTTTGTGAGAAATTAATTAATTTTTAAAATTAACGACAGGAGCGATTAAAAACACGTCTACACGCAACGAGTGCTAGACGTAGAATTTTCGCTGTGGCTTAGATTTGGCTAGACTGCTCTCTGTTTACCAATCGGTAGGCCCCATTGAGTTCTCCTCCAGTAAAGCTGCAAGAATCGTTGAAGTTTATGTCTCCTCACATCTTCAAAGCATATAATCATGTATTTAACGTTGATCCTTCTTGATCACTTCAGATTTTGGTTTATTTTTTGCCAAGGTAATCTTTTTGTTGATAATGTAAAAATTACATCATCCTGAACCCTTACTGAATTATTTCCGCAAGAATTTCAAATATGAACACCAACAAAACAAAAGCTAACAAATAACAAAATCAAAAATGTTATTCTCCATCTTCAAGGATGTTTCACTTGAGTATAACCTTGCGAAGCCATAAATTCTCCATAGCCCTTGAGTGGAGCAAAGAAAAAATTTAACATGAAATGCATCTTATTTCAAGAATTGTACTTTTGCTCTTCCTTCCTTCCATGTACAAAGAAATTGGATTTCAGCTATTTGCCCTCAAAGCCACTCTTCTCCCCCGTACTCTCTCCTCCGCGGCACTTCGATGCACCATCTCCCTTTGCAGCCATCAGAGAAATATGTTCAACGATCCGAGGAAAACATTGTGGCAGAAACTGACTCAACATTGTGATTTTCTTTTTTCGGTGGCAAATCCTTGTATAGCTTTTCGGTTACGAAAGAAATCCTGGGCGAAACTCTTCACAATGTTGCAACGCGATGCGCTATAGTGGAGCATCATATTTGTACTTGTTCGCTGAAGGCAGAGTGTTGGCCAAGAAATGTCGAAAATCACGACGTTAATGCATGGCGGGAAAACTAAAACATATCTCTCTGTAGTATTGTGTCGGAGAAATCGACAAGGATAAATGCGGAAAGATATGCAAGTGGTTAGAAGAAATGCTCAGTGGTGAGCAGTCTTGAGAGAATTTGCACAGGGATACGAAAATGCAGAAGACGGAAAAACTTTGGTTTCAAGTGGGAACTTGTGGAAACTTTTGCAACAGTAAACGATACCGAAAAGAGTTGAAAATCTCCAAGGGCAATTTGTTCGAGCGTGTTTAAGTTCTAACATCTTGACACTAAAATGTTCAATTGTTGCATTTTCGACTTGAATTCACTTTGAAGGTACATTTCGGTACTTGTCACTGATCCATGAATTTGAATTCCTGGAAGAAAACTCAAAATTTAATACCAAATTTTTCAAGTTATCAGAATGAATCGAAACGGAACAAATATATGATTGCATTTCGGAAAAATCTAGAAATTATGACAAATAGCTCAAAAAACGTACCAAATATGAATTTTCCGATACTACTAAAGTGATGAAAATTTTTTTCTACGTTCAACACTTAAACGAGCAAACAAAAGATGGCACAGTGCACACATTCATTTTTCATTGCACCTAAGAGACGACTTTTTGCTTTCCCTACATTTCTAGGAGGAAATCTGTGTCCATGTACGCTGTACAATATGTCATCAGGGAAAAATTGCTGTTCACTTGAAAGTTTTCTTTATGTTTGGGCACAATCCCAAGGAAGAATTATTGCTCATAGTCTTTCCACGGTCCTTGTACGCCCAACTTTTTTCATTGCTTTAGAACATCTCGTGTGCCAGCGTTGGAAAATTATGACAAAAGATCTCCTGGGAAAAGTATTTTCATTCTTATTACTCCGAGAATCTACAATAGCGAAATCCTTACCTGCTTATATTCCATTGCTTTCTAGTTTCCCGTTGAAGACTAATGCATGGCAATTCACCAGGAGGATTTCGGGCATACCAAGGACCGAGTTTTGTTGGGTGAGGAAGGAAGTGTCAGACATAAAAATAAAAAGAAACGATTATACGAGTACGCGAAATTGAGGTGGTTATGAGTTTTCATTTGAGTTTTTATGCTTTCAACAAAGTTTTTCCCGGCTTTGTGAGCTTTTTCTTTTAAGGTACATTGTATTTATGTGTAGAAAAGTTGAAGAATTTGAATAATTTTCAGATAACAGTTTGCTTAGAGAAGTTTTAAAAATTTTTTTTTGGCTAAGGATCATATTTAGGCATTGTTATTGGCACTTATTCGTATACATTGTGCAAATGAAGTGAACGTTGTTAAGCTTATTTTATTGTTTGCAGGGAGAGAAGTGAACAATAAAGCGAATTAATAAACAAATAAACTGTAAACTGTGGCTTGATTTTCTGAAAATCTCAACGGAGAAATAAACTTATAAACTGTTTTCACTTTTATTATTGTAAGTATATAAATGCATTAAAAAATTATGTCTTCATACGATCGCTTGTATGCTCTTCAGTAACTTCAATTGAGCTTTGAGGAATTTTTAATGTATTGTCGCGTGTTCTGGGTCGCGGCCATTAATTTTAATGTTCCGGGAAAGTGAAAACGCAATGTCTTTTTCAATTAAGTTTAAAAGAGTTTATTTAATTACTTAGAAATGCACAATCACTTATTTAACTATTTCACAATTTTAATGTTCACTATTAAAAATCTAACTTCCACTTGTCCATAAATTTCTATCGCAATTGTCTTCTAAAATCACTTCACAATCAACGAAAATCACTTTTCTATTACTCGAACAATATCGCTTTTCTATTCGCTTCACACTTTTGCAGTCAACCCATTTCTCGTAAATTGGCGAATGTTCTGCCGAGAGGTACCTGGTATATTCGAGCAGTTTAATGAATGTAGTGACGTCACTTTCAGATGTTGATCATGCTTGGTGGGTTCTCGTGGTTTCGAGTAAATTCACTTTGTTGATCATGAGGTTCTTAATGGTTGTGAAAACAATTGCAACAGTAGCTCGCAGAATAGTTTGTGCATGTAACAGTATATTTTTCTCTGATAATTTGCGTTAAAACTTCACATTTCTGATTCTATAGTGAAATCAAATTTAATAGGCTCCAAATAGGCTTGAGATTCTGACGCTGCTAGCAAGTTATGTAAAACAAAAATAACAACGAAGCTAAAAGTGTAGCATAATTTGATATTGTCTGGAAAGACGTTAGAAAATTTTTAACAAGAATTCGAAAATCCTCGACGCTAAGTCAGCATACGCGAAAACTTAATTTTGCTCCTCTTTCTAGCATATAGTTTTCCATTTTTCAAAAATGCAATTACAAAAAAATTTTATGTGGTATTTAAGAGGGGGTCTCCCCATATAGGGGAGTGACCCCCCGAAAAAAATTTCCTCAAACGTAGCCGATATGGGTACTAAATGAAAGGTCTTGATAAGAACTTTTCAAAACAGGTCTTAGTTTGGCAAAGTTTGCTTTGATGGGCGCACAGGGAGGGGAAATACACGAAAAATTGGTGCCCCCCCTCGCGATTGGACACCTTTGATTCGAAAAATTAGGGGTGGAGGTGTTTATGAGTATAATTACAACAAATGCCTTATAAGTCAAAATTCGCTCAACTTTGTTAAAAATAGTATGATATTCGAATTTCACATTTTCTCCAATAAAATCGCATCGGTATCCTAAAACTGAACGAAATTTAATATTGAAGTATTCCTACAAAAGATCCTTAAAATTTGTAAGTTTGTTGAAAATCGAACGACTTAGACGGAAGTTATAGCCATTTGAAATTTCTCCGATTACAACAACAATAACACATGATTTTGGTATTTTACGGACTCTCCATCGAATCAGTCACTGCAGTTTTGATTTGATCTTCTGAAATTTTCAGATAAGGGCAATGACATTAATATTTTTAGGACTTCATGATTTGAGTGATTTTTGTTGGTTTGCAACAAAATGGCGCCTGTTGAAAATAGAAAAACACTGGATTTTCTTTTGAACGTGCACATCTCTTTGACATATTTCTTGACTTTATTCGTTGCTGGTGACTGCATTTCTGAAAAGTTGAGTACAAAACCCTTTCAACATGAGCGTAGGTCTGTTTACCCAACTTGCCCTTTTTAAGTAGCCTCGAATGAGCTACTGCTCATTTGTTTAACTATAAATGATAAAAAATACGTTGCATAAGTTGATACGGGATCATCTGTTAGTATTATCAAGGAAAATGTGACTGATTTCAAAAGAATAAAGGTCGATTCAACACAATTTTCAACAATTAAAGGATCAGATACAATCAATTCTGAAGTACATACACCAGCCCCTATTGAAATAAATCCTCCGACAGGAAAAAGTCTATGACAATGCATGTTGGAAAGTTAGATCACTCATTTACTCTGGCGCTATTAAGGACGTTTTACAACAGGCCAGTCAATATAAATTGAAAATACTGGCAGTCCAGGAAACAAACCGGAAGCGAAATGGTTTTCAAGACATGAGACCGCTTACAATATCCAAAAGTGGGGAAGCCTACTGGAAAACGAGAATTCGGAATGGTCTTCATTGTACTCGTAGATAGGGACTTGAAATTGCACTTTATTGATTAAAAGTTAGTTAATGAACAGCTACATGCGATCCGTATACAAGCGAAGTGAAAGCGGCTATCAGGACCATAGCAGAACAGACGATCAGATATCAAGCCCGGCGCAAGAAAAATGATTGCTTCGATGAGGGGTGCCAGAATGCGTACAAAGAAAGAGAGAGAGAATGCGTACAAAGAAAGAGAGAGAGAGAGAGAGAACATTATGAAAACCTCAGAAGAATACCAAATAAGATAAAAAGAATTAAGAAAAGAGAATACTATGACAACCAATTGAGAAGTATAGATGTGAGTCTAGCATATAAAGTAGCAAAAAGCCTGAAACGTGGTTATCAGCCCAAAACCACGTTCTGTCATGATGAAATCGGATAAATCATCGCTGATGAAACCAAAATTAAGGAAAGATGGGCATCATATTCCAAGAGACCCCTTGATCTTCCACATAGCTCCAGAACATTGAAGCCAATAGATGTTTCCGGAGAGCATCCATTGGTCCCACCAACTCTGGATGAATTTTGCTCTACCATCAGAGCTCAAACGAATAATAAAGCAGCGAGATTCTAGTGGAGCTCACTAAATATAGTGATAGCAGTTTGCATAAAGCTATTCATAAAGTTATCCAGCACATTTGGTGACACGAAAATACTCATATGCCGAAAGGGTAGAGTGAATCAATGATATTCCCTATCCACAAAAAAGGTGACAAGCTACAGTGCGAAAATTATAGAGGCATATCACCACTTTGTATGGTGTACAAAACAGTTTCAAAGATCTTAGAAAATAAAATCAGATCATACACCAACAATATTATTGGGGAGTATCAAGGTAGTTTTAGAGCAGGTAAATCGTCAATAGACCAATTTTTTACAGTCAAGCAGGTACTTAAGAAATGCTGGGAGTTCAACATAGACGTTTATTGATATTGTCGCGTATTTTCGGTTCGCGGCCAATAATTTTAATGTTCCGGGAAAGTGAAAACGCAATGTCTTTTAATTTAAGTTAAAAGAGTTTATTTAATTTGTCAAAAATGCACAATCACTTCACTTACAATTTAACAATTTTAAATTTCACTATTATAATTCAACCTTCTACTTGTCCATAAATTTCTATCGCAATTGAAATCACTTCACACTCAAACAATCAATATCGCCTGTACTTCGCGTATCGCAGTTTTCTATCGCGGTTGTAATGAATGATGATCCCCCATTCATTCAGCTCGCCTTTATATAGGGTCTGTAGTCATTCAATCCAGTTCTCGTACATTGGCGAATTCGCGGGAACATTCGAGCGACTGCAAATGAATGGAGCAGTGACTCACTTTCAGATGTTGATGCTTGGTGGGTTCTCGTGATTTCGAGTAAATTTTTGATGTTCTTAATTGTTGTGAAAACAATTGCGACAGTAGCTCGCAGAATTGTTTGTACATGTAACAATATATTGATCGTAACGAACTGTACCAAATAATGCCTACCTTTGGTATCCCTGCAAAATAAGTCCGTCTTAATAAAATGACATTGATGTCCACCACCTCCTAAGTTCACATGCACAACCAACTCACCGATGCCTTTGACACAATTATCGGACTAAAGCAGGGAGATGGGCTGGCCCCATTGCTATTCAATTTGGCTGTGGAGTATGTCATAAGAAAGCTACCTGTCGATACTCGAGGTAAATCACCATACAACCCGAGCTAACTAGTAGCCTATGCTGATGACATCAACATTTTGTCACGTCTATTAACAGCTGCCAAAGAGCTCTTCCTAAAACTTGACAGTTAAGTAAAGCTAGTAGGGCTACAAATCAATGAGAGTGCTACAAAGAAGAATCGTAACCAGATTTAATCATAAAATGCTATTGAAAACAATAAAATATAATCACAAACTCAAAAACTCGATATTTTCGATTATTTCCTTATACTGTTGCACGGTCATAACTATACGGTACTTCCTTATGAGATTTGGTTTTTAATTTTCTATAAAAAGCAAAGCAGTCGATTCCAGTGGCCCATAAACCACAACAAACTGTGCATTTATGAGGCTGTAGTGGTAACTGTGGAAACTCTACATATTGTTCATCAGCCAAAATACGGTAATTCCGTTTCATGACGTATCCCTTGAGCCAAAAATGTGCCTCGTCACTTAAAAAAATTTCGATTTAAAACAGCGGATTTCCATTGAGCTGATTTTCGTAGTATAGCTGAATAATTTGGATATGTTCTATCGGTGTAGGACTTTCTATTATGATTTGTCAAAAAATATTGAATAAAAATTACATTACAGTTTGACAGGAGTCACGCAGGACCTGTCGAAAAAAGTCTATTGAAAATCAAACCTCATAGGGAATCACCCTTTACATATGAATAGATATATATATATATATATATATATATATATATATATATATATATATATATATATATATTGTTACATGTACAAATAATTACATGTACAAATAATTCTGCGAGCTACTGTCGCAATTGTTTTCATAATCATTAAGAACGTCAACAAATGAATTGACTCAAACCCACGAGAACCCAACAAGCATTATCAACATCTACAAGTGACGTCACTCCATTCATTAATTTGCTCGAATGTACCAGGTACCTCTCGGTAGTACATTCGCCAATGTACGAGAAATGGGTGAATAGGTAGAGACCCTATATAAAGGCGAGCTGAATGAATGGGGGGATGATCATTCATTCGACCGCGATAAGAACTGCGATAGTGTGTGGGAAGTGATTTTCGTAATAGTGAAGTGATTTAGAAGACAATTGCGATAAGAAATTTATGGACAAGTGTTAGTGCAAGTGTTAAACTGATTATTGTGCATATTTGTGATCAAATAAACTCTTTTAAATTAATTTAAAAGATATTGCGTTTTCACTTTCCCGGAACATTAAAATTATAGGCCGTGAACCAATAACACGCGACAATGGTGTCAAGAAGTGCGAAAGAAAAAAATTTGAAAGTGAATATGTGAACATTTTTATAGTGCACAATAGGAAAATTTAAAGAAACATTAAAAATGCCACGAAGCTTAAACTTAAAAATTAATGAATTGACCATGTCGGAGCTTAAGGAAGAGTTGGAACAGCGAAACCTGGCTACGCAAGGTACAAAGGCCACACTGATTGCACGCTTGCGTGACGCAATTGAATCGGAAGGCCCGTATCTGGATTCGGGTGAGCCCTCAGATGCAGAAAAAGGCGCAGAAGGTGGTGAAGCAGAAACACCAAAACCAAAGGAACCAGAAAATGCGCTGATGCAAATGTTGATGCTGATGCAGCAAGAGCAGCGAAAACAGTCATCCAATTTAACGATGAAGCTAGATGAACAATCAGCGAAGTTAAATGAACAATCAGCGAAGTTAAATGAACAATCAGCGAAGTTAAATGAAGTGAAGTGAAGTGAAGCTGGACCAACAAGCGATCGTAATCAAGGAAGTGCAAAAACAGTCAACCGAAATAAAAAAGGAGCTCGGTAGCCTGAACAATCAAATTAAATGCGTCGAGGAAAAAGTTTACCAGGTCGAGGAGAAGGTCAGCTAGGTTGAGGAGAAAATTAACTATGAGATCAGCCAGGTCGAAGAGAGAATGAACCATGAGATGGAAAAAGTGAAAAAAGAATTGGAAGCAGCAAAGGCAGTAGTAACCACCTCACCAGCCCCGCTTGTAACCGCAGCGCAAAGCACATCCAGAAATGTGCCAGCACCAATATTCGATGGGCAAACGGTCTGGAGTATTTACAAGACCCAGTTTGAAGCTGCCGCAAGGGCAAATCACTAGAATGAGCAGAAACGAGCAACTGCATTGATTCTTGCTCTAAGAGGCCCAGCTGCCGAGCTTTTGCAGACGATCCCCGATGAATTGCACTCAAACCCGAATACAATAATGAATGCGCTCGACATGCGTTATAAAGACGATCATCAAAAGCAGATTTATCGGTCACAGCTAAGGCATCGGGTGCAGAAGTCTGGCGAAACCTTGCAGCAGCTAGCACAAGACATTGAGCGACTGGCACTTTTGGCTTACCCAGCGTACGACCCAGAACATCGAGATGACGTAGCAACAGAAGCATTCATCAGCGCCTTAAAGGACAAAGAATTGCAACTAGCCGTGCGGTTAGCTCAAAAACAAACGGTTAAGGACGCATTGATTTATAGTCTTAACTTCGAGGCAACCCAAAATGTGACTCGTACCACTGCCCGGGTCCGTGAGGTAGTCGCAGACAAATGCAGGTGTGATCGCATGGAAAAAGAGCGAGAGCCGCAGGCAAATGGAGCGCCTAGATGCTGGGATTGCTGTGAGAAGGGGCACCTGCAAAGAGACTGCAAGAAGCGAAGAAGACGGAGCTATCGTCCAGGATGGTGGAGATCCAGACCATATCAGGAGCCTACAATGGAGGCCCATCCAACTGCAAGGACCAACTTCATGGGGCAAACGTTAGCTAGGAGGACCGACATCCCAAGTACCCCCATCACCGTGCCAAAGCAACATCGTGGAGAAGCAGACAGATGCCTTCCTGGTCAAGTTGATGAAGAACATTGCACCCTAACAGACGACACTGGTGCAACCCGATCGACTATCCGACCAGACATAGTGAGGCCCCAACAACTTCACAAGGGCAGAGTAAATGGAAATGCTGACGTCCTATCTCGTCATACATGTCCAGCCAACTGCAAGCATTGCCGGCGGATTGAGGAAAAGGAGCCGACCGTTGATCTGCGAGTGATAACGGCCGGATTTGATGAAGGTTGGTCAGCGGAGGAGATTCGAAATGCCCAGTTAGCCGATGAAGACATCGGACCATTGCTCGTATGGAAGGAGACGACTGGGCGACCTGAGTGGAAAGACGTTTCAACGCATGGCGCAACCCTGAAAAGCTATCGGGCACAATGGAACTCCCTTCAGGTAGAGGGTGGCATACTCAAGCGGAAATGGGAAACGGTGGATGGCAGCTCCTATAGGATGCAAACTATACTACCCAAAAGCCGAATCCACGATGTGGTTAAGGAAATGCATGAAGGATCCTCGGGAGGCCACCTTGGTGTTAACAAGACCTTAGCGAAATTGCGGGAAAGGTTCTACTGGCTTCACGCTCGAGAAGACGTAGAGGACTGGTGTCGTAGAAGCACAATTTGCGCTTCCGTCAAAGGCCCAAAGCGACGACTGAGAGGACAAATGCAAACCTATAACGTGGGGGTACCGTTTGAAAGGATTGCTGTTGACATCGCAGGACCCTTTCCTGAATCTGAATGGGGAAATCGATACACGCTGGTTGTAGCCGATTATTTCAGCAAGTGGCCCGAGGCCTACCCCATTCCCAACCAGGAAGCAACTACTGTAGCTGAACAGCTAGTGTTAAATTGGGTCAGTAGGTACGGCGTACCTGGCGAACTACATTCGGATCAAGGCCGAAACTTTGAATCACTAGTTTTTGGCGAAATGTGTGAGCTGCTCGGAATACGGAAAACGAGGACAACACCGCTGCATCCCCAATCCGATGGAATGGTCGAACGTTTCAACGACACGCTCAATAAACACCTGGCCGAAATGGTTGACGAGAACCAAAGGGACTGGGACCGACATATCCCACTATTTTTAATGGCGTATAGAGCCGCTGAACATGCATCGACGGGCCAAGCCCCAGCCAAAGTCATTTTTGGAAAGACTATTCGTTTGCCAGCCGATATAAAGTTCGGAACACCCCCTGAGAAACCCCAAACGGTCTCGGAGTACGCTAGTGATCTAAGACAACGGTTGAACCAGATACATCGGACAGTGCGAAAACACCTCGAATCGGCTACTGGCCGCATGAAGACCAGGTATGATCTAAAGGCTAATTCTACTGGCTTCCAGCAAGATGACTTGGTGTGGCTTTATAACCCGCAACGGCGAAAGGGTAGGTCTCCAAAGTTGCAACATAATTGGGAGGGACCATACCGAGTTACAAAGCGAATCAACGACGTCGTATACCGAATACAGGCACATCGTAAGCCGAGAGCTAAAATGAAAATCGTGCATCTGGACCGTCTTGCCCCATATTACACCCAGGGAGAATTGACTACAAATAGCGACACATCTTTTCGGGGCGAAAAGAACTGAGGTGGGGGCAGTGTTACATGTACAAATAATTACATGTACAAATAATTCTGCTAGCTACTGTCGCAATTGTTTTCATAATCATTAAGAACGTCAACAAATGAATTTACTCGAACCCACGAGAATCCAACAAGCATGATCAACATCTGCAAGTGACGTCACTCCATTCATTAATTTGCTCCAATCTACCAGGTACCTCTCGGTAGAACATTCGCCAATGTACGAGAAATGGGTGAATAGGTAGAGACCTTATGTAAAGGTGAGCTGAGTGAATGGGGGGATGATCATTCATTCGACCGCGATAAGAACTGCGATAGTGTGTGGGAAGTGATTTTCGTAATAGTGAAGTGATTTAGAAGACAATTGCGATACGAAATTTATGGACAAGTGTTAGATTTTTTTTAAATAGTGAAAATTTAAATTAGTGAAAGTGTTAAACTGATTATTGTGCATATTTGTGATCAAATAAACTCTTTTAAATTAATTTAAAAGATATTGCGTTTTCACTTTCCCGGAACATTAAAATTATAGGCCGCGAACCAATAACACGCGACAATATATATATATATATAAAGACACGGGTGCATGCGTTGGCACTAGCTGTTTCAAGAGGAAAAAAATGCATCTAACTAGGGACGTTGCCCATAACACAAAGAAACCACGCCTTGTTGTCTTCAGTCACGAGTGGGTGACCCAAAAGATCAAGTTTCGAATCGTTGGCTGCTAATGTTAGTTTGTTCCGCTGGTATCAAATTAGTGATTTTAACCCTAGAGTACTAGCTTGGTCTATTCTTACTTTCATACTAACATTTGCCTGTGAGGCAACTTTTCCAAAGAAAATATATTTTTTAATGTTAGAAAACAGTTGTTTTGAAGAAAGTATTTGGCGTTAGAAGAATACAGTACAGTGCATAAAATCTAACATAAATTGATTCATATAATAAAGGCAATTTTTTAATTTTTAAAATGAACACATACTTCAGTCACTTTTTCATGGAGATCGCTTTCTAAAGAAGAAAATTTAATAAATTAATTCACAACTTTTTGTTTCGATTTCACATCATTATGAAGATATTGAAATGATCTTCGAATTAAAAAAAATATTTCCTTACACGTTCTGGAATTTGAGGGTTTTTAAGGTACATTTTATCGCATTCCAAACAATTTGATAACCTGTGTTCTATACAATGTTTTATTACATAAGGTGCATTTGTAGATACTCATACGTTTTTCTTTCGTTGGACAGAAATCGCAAAGGGATATCTTTCCTTTTTTTACGGTAGGTTGGAGAGAATCACCGAGTTGATTTTTGGACCATCCGATTTTTACTTGTATCAAATCGCGAAGTCTTTTGAACATATTGGGTTGTGCTTCACGATGTGTTGAGCTCCAATCGTGACATAAAGTCTTGCTCAAGTCTTTCATGGAATTTCTTCTGGTAATTGGTTTTATGTGAGAAGCTGTACAATTGGAAGCATATATTACATAAATATTTAGAATTGACATATTTAAAATACCAAAAAACATACAAAGGGGCCAATGTCTGGTTTTGCGGCTGGTATTATAGCGAGCACTCATTTGGTCAAATGTGTCCACCGCTCCTTTTGTCTCTTTGTACGCTTCGATTATTAAAGGTTTTTTTAGATATTTGACTAATGGCACGCTCTTCATGCATGGTCGATAATAAAAGAACCGGCTTATGAGACTTCGGCTTGTAGCTGACCATAGTGAATTTTTTATGGAAACCAAACATGGATGTTCCCACAGAATGGGATGCAATATATTTCAATTCTACAGAAATTTCCTTCTTGTTATTTTTAATTGTGTTAATGTCAGTTTGTATTTGTCTCCAAGTAACTCCTTGGCCAAAGGTACAAAAGTGAACCAGCTACCAGCAGTAAGGTTTTGATTGGTCCCATGTATTGTTTTTGTGAGCAGCTTACAATAATAACTACCCAAAGGATCGCTTGTAGGCATTTCGCTGTTCTTTCCCAGGTAAGCAGCTGCATCGAACATGTATTTTGTTTTTACATCGCATATTGAGACGATTTTTATCCTATATTTAGCGGGTTTATTCAGCATATACATCCTGAAAGGACAACGTTCACAAAATGAGAGCAGTTTTTTGTCTATTGTAACGTAGGTTCCAGGTTTATACATATCTCTGCACTATTTGACAAACAACTCCCAAATATCTCTAATTGGTGCCAATTTCTTCTTCTTCTTTTGAGGAATACAGCTCCTCTAGGGTCTTCGCTTAGAGATAGTTAGAGTTTCTCATTTTATATGACCATATTGATTTTTTCGGAAGTTGGTTTGGTCAGTACCATGCTCCCGTCTATCTGCTCAGCTATGATATGATCTGATTAAATCAGTACATATCACCACTGAGTGAACACTTGTAGTCTGTCCGAAAAATTCCCTGAAATATATCACGTTGTTCGCCAACGACATTTGAACTTGGGACCTTCAGCTTATGCGTCTCATGCTCTAACCACTAGACCACACAGACTACTCGGTGCAAATTTATCGGATCTTTATCTACATTCGCGAGTGCAACGGTCATCAAAATGAAGACATTTTAGCAAAAACTCGAAGTGATTTTCGCTCATTCCCGCAATATATTTCGATCCATAAAGTGTGGTATCAAAGGGCTCTGAGGTAGGGAAATGATTATTTTTCATCGCATCGCTCAAAATAAGAACACCAAGTAGAGCTGGTGTTTTTGTGTATTTTTTCTAACAGAGTTCGGTGTTAAATTCCACTCAAAGTTGTTCCTGCCTCTTAAAACAGCTTCAGGTGGTGTAAATATCAGTTTGTCTAAATCAGACTGATTCGTTTCAAGTGCACACAAATTTTTCGTGTGCGCTCCCTGAAGCAAAAAATGTCGGTTTAAGAGCTGTTTTGAAAATTCCTCATTAAGACCTTTCATATGATACCCATATTGATTACCGTTGATGAAATTTTTTTTTCCGGGGCCACTCCCCTATATGGGGAGACCCCCCTTAAATACCTCATAAAATTTCAAGAGAGCACCATTTTACACCTATATGTAAAATTTGGTGTTTCTAGCTTAAGTAATTTGCGAAAAAAATGCTGTGACACACGGGCGGACAGACAGGTCGCGATTTTAGTAGGGTTTTGTAAAATTATTTTACAAAACCCCTGAATTTTTTTCCGCCTCACAGGCGAACGTTCGTATTCTAGGGTTAAAGCACTGATATTTTACAACTAGCGGCACATGCACGCATTCTTTTTTAGAAAGCCACAATGCCTTGCATTTGGTTCATCGTGATAGGCTTTCAAAATAGCAGCTATCTCTTATTCAGGAGCTACAAGCTGTGCGTCATTGGTATAATCTTCTTACAGCTTCCCAGATTCAAAACATTCTGTAATTATTATAATATCTAGATCCTTCAGTTACTCAATATGAATTTCGTTAGCTCCATGCTTCAGCATATCTACGGAAATAGTGGACATATTGGTGACAATTTTTTTTCCGCTCGTAACGTATTTTATTTGCATTTTATATGGAAGGAGTTGTAAGGTTCATCTTGCTCATTTTCTGCCAGTGAATTCAGACTTATAAACTGTTCCAAAGCCTGGTGATTAGTAGTAATTAACACTTCTGTACCCTCAATGTAGCCATAAAACTTTGCAACAGGCCGAATAACAACAAAGGCCTTTCATTACATACGTGAAAAGTTTCTTCCTCATGATGTAAATAATTGACTTGCGTATTTCACTAGGTGCCTCTCTTTACCTTCCTTCTGAACCAAAAACAGCACCTATTGTATAACTGCCTACGTCAGTCTTCGAAATGAGTGATTTAGTTTGTCGGCTTGTTTTAAAATTGGTGAGAATGTTAAGGCGTTTTTGAGGAACTCGAACGATTTCTGCTCTTCAATTCTCCAATGCCAAAGAGCATTCTTCTTTATTAAGTCTTTTAGAGGTTTACCATGCTCGGCGAAGTTTAAAACAAACTTTCGGCACCAGGATTGCAGATACTTCAACTTTGATGGTTAGGCATTTGGCTTAAAGAAGAAAGAACCAGGTAGAAGACACGCAACGATGGCCAGGAATCATTTTGAATGCACCCGTAGCGTTGAAGTTCTTCTTTTTTGTTGCAGAGGTTCTCGCCAGAGATGAAAAGTCCTTGCACATAGATTTTCGATGTAGGAGGGGACACCAATTCTACATGAATTCTCCACTTTATTCCGCGCAATTTCATTTTCGCGTTAAGGGCGAGGTAGTTTCTGATAGCCCAAAGAGTTAACAAACCGATAACCGATCGTCGGAAGCTGCGTAGATCTCCGACTATTCTCAATTGTCGGATATTAACGGACGAAAAACGTTATTTATCTTCTTTCAAAATTGACATCTCTGCGGACGCCTCTATCATCTTGAAATCAGAGTTCTGGCCCAGTGGAGTCTTCGTGAAGGAGTTTGTTCCTGATAATAGGAAATTTCGGAAGTGAAGACAACAAACAGTTTCTATTGACCAATAGTATCAAGAAAACTAACCATTTGAAATGTGTCTACCAGAACGTTAGAGGACTTCGAACCAAGCTTCCAGATTTTTTAACAGCCTGTTCTCTTGCAGATGATGATATCATTTGTATTTCGGAATCCTGGCTGAACGATTCGGTGAGTGACCTTGATTTGTCTGTTGTACATAATATCTTCCGTCGTGATCGCGATTCGAGTGTGTCTTCTAAGTCAGACGGTGGTGGAGTTCTTATTGGTGTCAAGCATTGTTTTTCGTCTACTGCATGTTGTGACTTTCTGCCCTCACCCCCGATTGAATGTATTTTGGTGAGAATTTTCCTTAGCCCTGGTTCTTACTTGTTAGTGTCTTCCATTTATATTCCTTGTAATTCCCCATTGAACATATATGTCACCTTTTTTAATGAACTGGCTAACTATATTCTAACTAATTTTCCTCAAGACTTTCTTCTCTTATGCGGTGATTTTAATGCACCAGTCATTACCTGGAACCTCACTGAATTTACAAGTATTATGTCAAATAGTCAACTTTCTAGTTCTTTTGCGTCATTTCTGTCTTATTGCTCCCTCAATCAAATAAATTGTTTCCCTAATATACATAATCGGTTCCTTGATCTTATCTTCATTAGCTCTTCCCTTTCAAATAATATGTCTATTTCTTCCGCTGATCCATATGTTCCGTCTGACCCCCATCATCCTCCTTTGAGTATTGAGTTGTATTTTCCCGATATTCGGTGCAAAAAATCAACCCTCCCTCTGTCTTTTAATTTTAAGAAAGCTAACTTTGAAGCCATATCTAATGCCCTCAGCTCGGTAATATGGTCGGATTTTTTCTCTGGCCTATCCTGTGATGACGCTTCTTCCAAGTTTTATCATCTTCTGAATCAGGTAATAACTGATTTCACACCGGTCCGTCGTCAAAAAAAAAACAGTCAGACGCTCCTTGGCTAACCTCTGAGGTTTGTCGTGCTATAAAAAGCAAAGAGAGAGCCAGAATGAAGTTTAAATCAGATGGGTCTGCTGAAGCTCGCGATGATTATTTTAAACTACGCTCCATCGCCAAAACCGAGATTAAACGAGCTCTCCATAATTATTATGCTTCAATCGAGCAATCCTTGTGCTGCAATCAACCTAAACCATTCTCGTCGTACATTCGCTCTCTTAAGTCCTCTCCCTGTATACCTGACAATGTTTTCTTTGGCAACTTAACAAGCTCCACTCCTGAGTCTGTTCTTCAACTGTTTGCAAACTTCTTCTCCTCTTCATTTAATACTCCACCAGCCGTGTGTAACTTTTCTCCCAACTTTTCCCATCCTAAAATCCTGTCTAGCTTTTTGGTAAGTCCCTCTGAAACCGAGACGGTCATCAACAGTTTAAATGGATGCATTGGCCCTGGCCCTGATGGAATTCCCTGCTTTTTCATTAAATCCCTTTCCTCTGAACTGTCTCTTCCCCTTTCAATTTTGTTCAATTTGAGCTTATCTTCAGGCGAATTCCCTGGCTGTTGGAAAGTAGCATATATCACCCCAATTTTAAAGTCCGGTGATCCCCGTGATGTTTCCAATTATAGACCTATATCTATTCCGTCTGGTTTTCCCAAAATCCTTGAAAGAATTTTGCACGCCAAACTTATCCCTATTTTATCTCCTTTACTTTGTAATTAGCAACATGGTTTCATTCCAGAAAAATCAACTACCACTAACTTATTGGAGCTCTCGGATTTTGTTGCCAGAGCGCTTGACTCTCACGCGCAAACGGACGTCACATATACTGATTTTCGCAAGGCTTTTGATACAGTGCCACATTTTATACTACTAACTAAGCTGAAATATTATGGTTTCCCTGAAAATTTGCTTTCCTGGTTCGAATCTTACTTAACTTCCCGTTCTTGTTGCGTTCGTTTGCAAAAATTAAACTCTTCTTACTTCTGCCCAATTTCTGGTGTTCCTCAGGGTTCTATTCTTGGTCCACTCCTGTTTGTTTTATTCATAAATGACCTTCCATCTAGTTCAAATTCCTCATCCTTGCTTTATGCTGACGATATGAAACTCTTCAGGCGAATTGAAAATGTTGATGATTGCAGAATTCTCGAAGATGACTTATGTGTTCTTAATGATTGGTGTCGCTTGAATAACCTTGACTTAAACATCTCTAAATGTCTAGTTATGTCTTTTTCATTCAAATGTTGTCCCCTTTTGTTCAACTATTCTATTAATGACTTACCCCTCTCTCGTGTTACCCAAACTAAAGATCTTGGAGTTATTTTTGATTCCAAACTCAAATTTGACATTCATATTCAGCACATCACGAATAAAGCAGCGAAGCTGTCTGGCTTCATTCTTTGACATGTTCACATATTTCATGATATTCATTCTGCTACTTTACTATACGTCTCCCTTGTTCGAAGTATCTTAGAATATGCTTCCCAAGCCTGGACGCCTCACCAAGATTATCTTATTTCTTCTCTTGAGATTGTCCAGAGGAGATTTACTAAATTTTTGTTTTATAAATTCAATTTTCCTTATCATTCCTATCCTGATCGACTCTCCATTCTTAATTTACCCACCTTGTGTTCTCGTCGTATTTATTTAGATGAATGTTTTCTATTTAAACTTCATCATCGTCTGGTTAATTCGCGGCTAGCAAATAATATTCAATGGCGGATCCCTGTTAGGAATACTCGCACCAGTCAGTTACTAATTACTCCTTTCGCACGAACTGACATTTATTATCACTCAGCCATGGTGCGTCTTCCCAGAGTGCATAATAATCTGGAACTTGGTTCATTTCCTCATTCAATTTTCATTTTTAAATCGTTACTTAAATCTAAAATTCTTAACATGTAATTCTTTCTAAAACTCAAATTTTTTTTTTTTCTATTTTGCTATCTTTCATATTAGTTTACGTTCTGAATTTTTCTATATCTTTCTTTTGTCTTTTGTTACTCTGTTTATATTTTTTGATTTTAAACCTTGTAAGTGGGCCTCTGGACTGTTAGGTTTGTTTTGTAAAATAAAATAAAAATAAAATAAAATAAAGTATTAAAACAATGAGACCTTTGGTTGGGCCTGCGCCTTTTTTTATTTTGTTTTGAGGTCATCCTACAATAAGTACTTTGTAGTGGGACTTGGTTCGACGGGGAAAGGACCTATCCCATGATACTACAGACGCTTACCTGCAAGTGCATATACGCGTTCCTTGTCCAAATCACTCTCAATGAAAACTAACACCTGTTTCACTAAGGCAGTCCAACATCATTGCAAGTCCTTTACGAATAATCAACGTACCCAAAAATACTGCAAATGGCGCCCAACGTGGGATCCGAACCCGCACCCCTGAGTTTAAGAGTCTCAAAGATAAAGCAACATAAAAGCAGGGATATCAAGAGCTTAAAACTTCTCCGATGAGGTCGGATGAAACTTAGTTCAATAAAGCATCAACTGTTTATACAAAAAATTAGATCGCAATGCTATTAGCATTGCCTATATCACACAAGGTGGCGCAAAATTAATCACCCTTTCGGAAGATGTTATAAATCCTGCAAATGGTGTACGTAAATCATTTTTGATATTTGTGAACGAGACAGCTGCAGAATACAAACAGACATACATTGGAGTGCTATACTCCGCAAGAGCGTGGAATAATTGTGTCGATTTAATTGACCCGATTTCGGAGGCACATTTCCACTTCAGCGGTTATGTCAATAAGCAAGATCTTCAATCTTCATTTCTGGGGCACTGAAGGTCCGCGTATGATGCACGAACAGCCACTCAATACACTCAAAGTCACTGAGAGGTACGGAATTCACGAGAGAGGAGTGTTCGAGCCGTATTTTTTTGAGGAGACCATCGGCAATACGGTCGCTGTTACTGGTGAATGCTATAAGGCCATGATAAACGATTTCTTACTACCGGAATCGAATAAACGGGGCTTGGTAAACATATGGTTTCAACATGACGGTGCAACAACCCAGATAGCACGAACTAAAATAGACTTTATGAAAGAAGCGTTTTCTGGTCGCGTAAACTCCCGTTTTGTTGGTTTGGCACGGCCAGAAAGATCGACCGATATAAGCTTCCCAACTTGAAGCTGAGGGATTGTACCAACAAGCTTCAGACAATCACAGACCTTACGAAGAATTTTCAACATGAATGGGATAAAACGGGCACAAATTTGTATCAACATTGGCAGCAGCCATTTCTTGGATAGAATCTTTTCCACTTAACAGAAAAAATTGTAAAGGTCCAAATAAAGATTTCTATCATTCAACATAATTTTTTTTTTGTTTATTAAAAAAGTTATTCAATAACAAAAACGGATGATTATTTTTGTGCTACCTTGTATATTTAGAGCTAGTAAACGACATTAAAAAAGATAGTGCTCAAGTCACCATAAATAAACTAAAAAGAGCATACATTTGTGAACACAGAAGAAAAGAAAATATTTTGAATAATAAATTGAATAATTTACAAAAAAACCAAGTTAGCCCGCAAATTTATTGCTTCATTCGCCAAAATAAGGCGTATCAATTATAATAAAATTTTTCAATACAATTAATTTAACAATAAACATTAATTAATTTAACAATGTTCAAATATTTGACGGGGAAATGGAATTTAATAATTTGGATTTAAATAGGACCTTGGAAGCATATGGGGAGTAATGATCACTATACAGATAGGGTTATCCATTTTACGCTTGGGAAAGTAAAGCTAAAGTAAACACATACAATAATCAGATGGAAACAAAATGTTTTATTCAGTATAAAGATTGAGTCCTATATCATAGGTGAATTACAACATCATTCAAATATCTTCCACGGGACCTCTTACAGGCCTCAATCCTTTTGAGGTAATTTTCAATGACTTTTCGGCACATTTCCGGCAATATCTCGGCCATAACTTGACGAATATTGGTTTTCAATTGCTCCAGATTTTGAGGATTGTTTGCTTAAACACGATCTTTCGCATGGCTCCATAAAAAGAAGTCCAAAGGTGTTAGGTCGCAAGATCTTGCGGGCCAATTGACATCACTCAATCTCGGAATTACGCGTCCTGGAAATTTCTCTTGCAAAAGTGCTCCATTAGCCTGTGTTGTGTGGCTTGTGGCCTCGTCCTGTTGGAAACACATGTTCTCCAGATCATAATCTTCAATTTCTCTCCAAAAATAATCGGTTAACATCCGTCCATAGCGGTCAGAATTGACTGTAATGGCGCTTCCTTGATCGTTTTCAAAAAATACGGGCCAATAACACCACCAGACCATAATGCACACCAAACGGTCACTTTTTCCGGATGCAAGGGTCTTTCTGCGATCACCTGAGGATTTTCAGAGCCCCATATGTGGCAGTTCTGTTTATTTACGTAACAACTGAGCGAAAAATGAGCTTCCTCACTAATTTTGTTAAAAAAATCGTCAACAATGGCTTGTTGTTCAGTTACCCAATTCGCATACATTCTGCGTTGTGTATGGTCTTCAGGCTGAACTTTTTTAGTCAGTTGGATTTTGTGCGGATGGCGATGCAAATCCAAATACAAAATCCGACGCAATGAGCCGTAAGACAAGCCCAAATGTTGAGTACGTCGAGGAATCGAAAAATTTGGGTCTTCTTCCACACTTTGAGCAACGACAGCGATATTTTCAGCAGAACGAATGTTGCGATGATGCACAGGCCTTGCAATGTCAATAACCGATCCAATCACTTGAAATTTTCTCACTGTGTTCGAAATTGTTTGCTATGTAGGTCGATTATGTCGACCGTAATCGGCTCGTAAAGCCCTAAATGTTGATACAGCAGAATCACCATTTTTATAATAAAATTTAATAATTTTAGCGCATTCTTCGACTGTAGAACGATCCATATTTCTAAATGGCAAACCTTGAACTAAAAGAAACACGCTTTGGATGACATTTAATTTTGACAGATGTCAAATGGCAGGGTTATACTTTCCTATCATGAAATGGATAACCCTGTACATGTTAAAGTACCTACAGCATCTGTTGATTGGTTCATTGTCTCTGCAAATGGTATGGTGTCTGCTGATGGCAAGCATGGTAGAGTGTCTTGTGCTTCTAGCAGGTTCATTCTATCACATTTAATTTTTACCTTGATATTGCCCTTCATGACATTGAAAGCTAGACATGCTGACAATGCGATTCTTCTTGAAGAGAGGCTAATCAAATTTCACAACTGAAAACGATTTTCATAAGCTGGTGGGTTAATAAGAAGTCTGGGGTTGTAGAGAGACCTCAAAGCAAAGAGTACAAACTGGTTATGCACTGACTCCAACCTATTGTGGTGAATATAAAAAACGGGACTCCACATTAGGCAGGCACGATTCGAACCGGTATAAAAAAGTCATGACTTTTTAGGGTTTTGTACTAAAATACAAAACCCTATTGCAATCACGACCTGTGTCCGTCTGTCCGTCCGTCCGTCCGTCCGTCCGTCTGTATGTCACAGCACTTTTTCTCCGAAACTATAGAGGCTATAGCCATGAAACTTTGTAGAAAGGTCAGAACTGATGACCTCTTGAAAGTTCAAGGGTGGAAAATTTTTTCAAGGGTGTTTAAGGGGGTCTCCCCATATAGGGAGGTGACCCCTCAAAAAAAAATTTTCACCATTGGTAGTCGAGTAGGGTGTCGTTGGAAATGTCTTAATGAGATCTTTTCCAAACAAGTTTTAAAATTGCCTTATAAGTACCGAGGGGGGCAGGGGAAGGGGAAATATACAAACTTTTCGCGTACCCCCCCCCCCTCCTCGCGATTGGACACCTTCCATCCGGAAAATCTGAAAAAAATCATGAATGTAGGCCTTAATGAGTACAACAACAACAAATACATGAGAAGTCAAAATTCACTCAACTTTGTTAGTAATAGTATGATTTATCGATTTTGTGTTTTCTTGAATAAAAATATTTTCTGAAAGTTTCATAAAGATCGAATGGTATTTACCGAAGTTATAGCGATTTGATTTTTCCTGTATTACTATGGAGCAATATGCCCTGTATTGCTATGGAAACATATGGCTATGGAGCCATATGCGCTTTTTACCGACTTAGACACTACAGCTTTGCTAGGATTTGCATGAAAATTTCAGGAGTGATAGATATCATGAAGATGAGTACATACAATTGAAACAAGTCGAAGAGGCAGGAGAGAGCTCCTAGCTAAAGGGCTTTGTAACAATTCTAGGATTCGAAAAAATAGGCCATGAATCGATGATTACAGTACAGAAGATTGGCCCCTGAAAAAAAATTTCATGAAAGGTAGCCGATATGAGTATCAATTGAAAGTTCTCTATGAGAGCTTTTCAAAACAGTTCTTAAACTGACAGTTTTTGCTTCAGTGGGGGCACAGGGGGGAAATACGTGATCTAAAAAATCTGAAAAAATTATCAAAAGAGATATTTATGGGTATAACTATAACAAATACCTCAGAAGTCAAAATTCGTTCAACTTTGTTAATAATAGTATGATCCTGGAATTGCACATTTTCTCCAATAAAATCGTCTTTGACATATTTCATGATTTTATTCGTTGCTGGTTACTGCATTTTGTAAGTTAAGTACAAAACCCTTCTGACATGAGCATAGGTCTGTCTACCCAACTTGTTTGTATCTCATTGTCACTCGCTCACCCAATTGGTCTCACCTTTGAAAACTCCCAAAAATGTAATTATAATAGGACAACTAAAGAAAAAAGTTGTCTATTACATTAATGCTGATAAAGTAACCAAATTGTGGTAATTACGAAGAACGAGTATGACCGATTTGTGGAGGAAAAACTACAATGCTGCATTCTAAAATAACTGAAATAATCCTTTTGACTAAACAAGCGTCCAATTTTATTTAAAAGATTTATTCAAACTCTCTTAGTGTATTCATTCTACATTAAGCAAAAAAGTCCTAGCAAACATTTAACACAATAATTTATTTACCGGAAAAAGTGTATCCCAAACCGTCCGACCTTACTTGATGCCATAATTGTTCAAAAGCCTAATTAGAAAATAGTCCCTTTTTCCGTCTATCAATGTACATATCTAATGGTGCATGCAAAGGACGATAATTTTCCTAGAATTCCTCCATTTTTTGAAGGCATAGAAAAACTGTCGTTTATACCATCAACTTCAGATAGGCATCCTGTCCATCACTTGTAGAAGTTTTTGTTTCAGTTTGTAAAACGAAGCAAAACAAAAAAAATCCTTTTCATGCTTCGTCACACATTTTCCCGTTAAAAACAAAGCCCGACAAAGTGACGGACTTGAGAGACAAGCTTAAAGGACACGGTGAAAAAAAAAATGTTCTTTAGGGGTATATTGATAGCGTACAATTTCCAACACCTCAAGCGTGTAATCGATTTTGGGATGTTTATTTAGCATCCGGATGTTTTGTTCCGCTGGATACAAAGGGCAGGATCTATTAAATTCATTAAAACGGTAAGAAGTAATCAACCCGACTTTTGATCGTTGTTTCCTGCTGCCACTTTTGCAGTTTCCCGGCTCCATCAACAAAATGGCAGCTTTTATGGAATTTTTTCTCTCTTTTGCCATTCTAATTTACTAAGTATCTGCAATGCATGTATGCCCAACTTCCTTCCTCAGACGGCGGGGAGTTAATAACATAAACTTTTGTTTGTCTCAGCGGGATCATAACCCAAACAAAGTCTACGATGATTGTTTTATGTCCTCTTACGGGTGGGTAAAATTTATGTGGTTGAATTCAGAGTTGGGCGTTTAATGTGTAGTAGTTGGCAAGGATGCATGAAATCGGAACTATGTGGGGCGATGTATCTTTTTGGAGTTTTTAAGAGATTCGTTCTTTCTGAAGTAGATGCGGCTTATGCTTATTTTCAGCGGAAACTGAGAAAGTTGCTTTTGGAAAAGGACTAATTGTATTACGCTCCTTTTTGTTAAAGTATAGTGCAGAAACGTTTCCACCAAATTTCAATTAAAAATAAAAGAATAAATTTTGATTGCTTTGTTTATCACGTTAAATATTTAATATCTACCCCTCCCAGCATACTATAATTCAACTATAACAATGTTACAGCTCCATTGTACTTAATGCCAACACCTAAAACATATCCTTATCGTAGTAAATGCCCAGAGACATGAAAACATCAGCATTTTCTTTTATTTTCACTTGGGCAAACGCATCCGTACAGTGTGTACTATAGTATATCTTTCTAGTTACTACTCACATCAATTTAAACATGCAAAAAGGTTTAGCCAAATCCTAAGTTCTTCCTGGAGACAGGAATCCTGGATTCGTTCTAGACTTATCAACATACATATGCTTAATTGCTCAATTGTCTTTTGGGGATACACAAATTTCATTCATTTTATCCTGTCTTGTCGTGGCAAAGGACGATGACGACAACGACAACGGATACGGAAACATTAGCTCATTCGTTACGGTTGTTATTCCGGAATAGGAGAGGAGGAGATGGACACACATTTACAATTTACAGAAGAGTACAAATTTTAGTTTTAATGATTTTTTCCCTCGACATTTGAATTTTCAACTATAGCGATGTTGGGATGGGACGTAAAACAATCGTAAGGAAAATTGGATAAAATGGTTGCGCTCAATTAATTTAGGGGCCAAATAAATGAGAAGAGTCGGTATTATGGTTAAGTAGATAGTTAAATTAATTGGAGGATTCGTGTTGGATGCGCTGTCCTTTTCCTCGATTTAGTTTTAGTGATCGTAAAACAGATTCCCTGTTAAGTTTCAACGCTTTGAGCTTAGAGATACCAAAGGATGAAAGAGTCCTCTTACTAAATTGCTTCACAGAAAGGACCGACGCATATGGAGCATAGACTTTACTTCCATATTGCGTCCGTTCGTTTTTTCGGAATCCCGATGAATGGTAGGAGTAAACTCTGATTTTTTAGCTTAAAGGGGAAGGAAGCAGTCTTATGCACTTTCAAATGCGAGCTTAGAAAGGGGAGATCATCAAGGAAGAGGAGAGAAGATAAAACAAACACAATGAGGCAAATCGAATAGAAGGGAAATTTGAATTTTATATTAGTTTATGGTAATTATTAAGGCAGAATCAAAAATGGCTAGCGCTGATCTAGAGATAATTTGCGCTGTGGATTGTATCTACATAAACACTGCATAGGCTACGAATCTGTAGTGCTGGTGAGTGCAGGAATTATACCCATCAACTTCTTTGCTTCTTCTTCTTAGCACTACAGCCCCTCTCGGGCCTTGGCTTCCTAAAAATAGCGCCTTCAACTTTCTCGGTCCATTAACCGCGTTCTCAACAGTCTTCAACGACCGAGTCAGACCAGCATTTCCTTAGTTTCCCCACTAGTCTTCGGCCTTCAGTTCTCCCAACGAATACCTTTTTGGGTATCCGTTCTTCGATCAATGTGGCCAGCAGTCTTATAATCGTTGAGACCTCCGGCTCATCAAAAATTTCATGCAGCTCATTGTTGTGTCGAAATCACCATTGGTGCCCATCTAGCTTCGCTCCGATTATTCGCCTGAGGACACATCGCTCAAAGGCGTTCAATATATTTGCAGATGCTTGGTTTAGGGTCCACGCTTCTTACTTGCATAGTAATGAAGATAACAAGGACTCTGCTACTCAGGAGGAGACGCAAAGCTCAGTCGGTGAGTGGCAACCTTTCTCAGTGAATTGAACAGAAGGGAAATTAAACACGAGGCTTATTAAGGAGTTGAGTCGTCGCCTCACTGGAAGAAATGGCTATACTGATTTTTTCTTAACGTAGCTCTTAAGCGGGTTTTTTCACTTTTCATCTTCTTCTTCGGAGCACTATAGCCCCTTTCGGGCCTTTGCTTCCTGCAAAAATGCCTCCAACTGTTTTGGTCCATCAACCAAATCCTCCAATTTTGAAATCCTAGCAGCGATAAACTGTTTTGGTCAACCGAGTCAGGTCAATGTTTCCTCGTTTTTCCAACTGGTCTCCGTCCTTAAGTTCTCCCAATGAATACCTTTTTGAGTACTCGATGCTAGTGCATACGATTCATGTGGCCAGCTCATTGCAGCTTCCGCAGTCCTGCAATCGTTGAGACCTCCCGCTCGTCAAAAATTTCAAACAGCTCATCCTTGTATCGAATTCACCATTGACCTTCATCTAGCTTCGCTCCAGTTATTCGTCTTATGGTCCGTGGAAATTCGAAACGCGAGAGAACAATATGGAAAACGATTTATTGTCTACTGATCTTACAAAATTGCTACTGACTATAACAACACTCACTAAGATAAACTGATTTAAATCTATCTCAGATGTTGACCCTTCTATCGTTCGAGGTGAAGTGGTTAGCGTCTCGTCGACGCGATAACAAAATTCCCAACTGAGTGCTTGCATTCATATTATATTCGCTGAGCATGCACACGCGCAATTCGTCGACGCGATACAATCTCCAACAGAGCGTTCCCAATCACAGCATAACCGCTGACCATGCACACGCGCAACCAGCAGACATGCTGAGTGGAGCTCTGGTCATGTAAACTGATATCGCATGATTATCGCGGTGGCTGAAACATCAGGACAATGTTGCGCCGCATACAAGGTTGCATGCCAGTGTGAAGCTTTGGGCAATGTTGCGATGCATGCGTTGTGTTGTCGTCACACTACTCCCCTCGCAGTGGCTTGGCCACGATACTTTATTCGAAGCGTACGGGTGGCCGGATCTTACGTCCACTGCGTGTGGTTGTTGTTGGTTCGCTAATGAGGGGCCTCGCCTTCGAAGTAGGTTCTGGCGTGAGGAATGCGGGCTTGATCCTGTCGATCGAAATCGAACCGGGGTGTCCATTAATGTTGATGCGGAAATACTTGTCCTTTCTGCTCAGGACCGGGTATGGGCCGTCGTATGGTGGTGCGAGCGATGATTTTACTTTGTCGTTGCGTACAAAGACGTGTGAGCTGCTGCCTAACGTTCGGTGTATGAAAGTTTGGGTGGTGGTGTGGTGTGCCGTGTCTCGAGGTCGCAGTTTGGTCATGAGTGACCTGAGATCGCGCAAGAAGTCCGTTTCGTTGGTTTTGGGCTGCGATGCGGTGAAGAACTCCCCCGGAAGCCGTAAGCTGGTGCCGTAGACCATGTCTGCGGGTGTTGCGTTAATATCCTCCTTCAATGTGGCGCGCAGTCCTAGGAGCACAAGAGGAAGCACCTTCGTCCATTCGGCTGTATCGTAGCAGCGGATGGCGGCCTTGACTGTGCGATGCCATCTCTCAATGATTCCGTTGGCGGCAGGATGGTATGGGGTCGTCCGCAGGTGGTTGATTCCCAGAATACGGGTCAGCTCGGCGAAGATTTGGTTCTCGAACTGGCGTCCCAGGTCGGTAGTTACTCTTGCCGGCACTCCGAAACGGCTTATCCATGCGTTGATAAGCGCCTCGGCGACTGTTGTTGCGGTGATATTCTGGAGCGGAACGGCTTCTGGCCAACGTGTGAACCTGTCAATGATGGTTAGGCAATAACGGTAACCATCGCTCGGGGATAGTGGTCCGATGAGGTCGATGTTGATATGCTCGAACCTGGTGTCCGGCGGGGTGTATCGTTGGAGCGGTGACTTGACGTGACGTCCGACCTTGTTGCGCTGGCAGGCAATGCAGCCTCGCACGAAGTCATTGATCTCCTTATTCATGGCCGGCCAGAAAAAGCGGTCGGTGATGAGTCGTCTAGTCGCTCGTATGCCTGGGTGTGCTAGGCCATGCATCGTCTGCATGATTGTTTGCCTAGGCTGCTGCGGTACGTGGGGTCGAACCTTGTTTTCGGTGACTATGCAGTGCAGTGGCGTGTCGGAAGTAGCAAGCTCCTGCTTCTTCCACTCGAGTTTGTCTGTCTGGTCCTCCGACAAAGCCTGGAGCTCTGGATCGGCTTGTTGAGCTGAAGCGAGAGAAAGGATGTCGGTCTTTGAAATTGTACTCACCCGAGACAAGTAATCCGCGATGGAGTTATTCCGGCCCAGAATGTGGTGAATGTCAACCGTGAATTGGGAAATAAAATCCAGTTGACGTTGTTGCCTCGGTGATGCTTTCTCCGGTCGTTGCTGGAACGCAAACTGTAATGGCTTGTGGTTGAAGAAGACTGTAAAAACTCTGCCTTCCAACATGTACCGGAAGTGCTTGATGGCTTCGTGAATCGCTAGCAACTCTCGGTCGTAGGTGCTGTAGCGTCGCTGGGTGTCATTCAGCTTGCGTGAGAAAAATCCCAGAGGCTCTGTTCCAGTGCTCGTTGTCTGGTGCAGGACAGCTCCGAGCCCATCATCCGATGCGTCCACAGTTAGGGACCATGTAGCTGTTGGATCAGGATGCGCAAGTGATGGAACCTTGGTTAGTTCCGACTTGCACCTCTCGAATGCTGCCGATGCCTCGTCGGTCCACTGAAGCTCCGTTTTATCGCGCTTTTTGTTTCCCTCTATCAGCTGTTGGAGCGGGCGTTGGGTCTGAGCGGCATGCGGTAGGAACCTTCTGTAGAAGTTAATCATTCCTAAGAATGACTTTAGCTGCAGTGCTGTCCTGGGCTTCGAAATCGCGGATATGCCTTGCATCTTCTCAGGCAAAGGTTTCAATCCGTCAGATGAAATCGTGTGCCCCAAAAACCGAACCTCGTCCAGTCCAAATTGGCACTTCTCTTTGTTGATTGCAAGTCCGTATTGGCGTAGACGGCTCAGCACCTCCTACACATGCTGTTGGTGTATCTGCGGGTCCAGTGAAAACACCAATATGTCGTCTATGTTGACGAATACATTACTGAGTCCCCTTAGCACCTCGTGCATGAAGCGTTGGAAGGTCTGGCCCGCGTTGCATAGGCCAAAGGTCATGTAGATGAACTCAAACAATCCAAACGGCGTGATAATCGCCGTCTTCGGGACATCACTCGGCTCGACTGGAATCTGATGAAACGCCTTTTGTAGATCGATTACAGTAAAGACCTTCATCCCGTGTAAAGCAGCAGTGCAGTCTTGCAGGAATCCGATTGGATATCGATCCGGAACGGTGCACGCGTTGAGGGCTCGGTAGTCTCCGCATGGACGCCAGTCTCCGTTGGCTTTACGTACCATATGAAGAGGACTGCTCCATGCACTCTTGGATGGTCGACAGATTCCCAGTTGTATCATGTTGTCGAACTCGGCTTTTGCAGCGGCGAGTTTGTCGGGAGGAAGTCGGCGTGCCTTCGCGTTGAAAGGGGGGCCTTTTGTCACAATGTGATGCGTCGTCGTGCACTTAACGTTGCGACGAGGTGCTGTTGATGTGATTTCGGGATACTCTGCGAGAATTGCAGCGTATTCACTAGCAATTGTTGCGGATGTCGATGATTGTACCAGTGGTTGGTTCTTTGATGTGGCCTTCACCTCAGCTGCGGTCGCAATTTGTCGCTCGATGAGTTTTCGTCCTCTGATGTCCACGAGTAGTCCATGATGCTCGAGCAGATCAGCTCCGATGATTGGGGAGCTGACGTCCGCTATGATAAAAGTACAAGTAACAGGCCTCGGAAGGCCGAGATTTAAAGTCAGCTTCCTCTTCCCGTAGGTGCGAATAACAGAACCGTTAGCAGCTAACAAACGGGTGCCAGATTCTGGGTTACTTCGATCTCGGATGGTAGGTGGCATCACGGATACGTCTGCGCCGGTGTCGATCAAAAGCGCGCTAGTGCCATTGTTGTCGCGAATGTATAAGCGATGCACTGATCGCGCGCCGGCCAGTTTTTGCGGAGAGGACGGTTTTAGTTTTTTTGCTGTTTGCCGAACTTTCATGGCGGTCGGCATTTCGTGGCGTCTGATCCATAATGGGTGTGGTACCAGCAAGCTTCGGTTGGAGGTTTGGCCGACTGTGGGCGTGATTGCGATGGTAATCGTGGTTTCCCTGAATTACCGGCACATGGGCACGTGCACTCGGTCCTTTGTGCTACACTCCTGTGGTCTTCGTCGATTCGGCGTGCCAGCTTCACAACCTCTGCCGTCAGTTTGGAGAGCTCTGACAGGATTCTCGTTGTTGACAGAGTGGCTTCCGTAGAGTCGTTATGCAAGACTGATCCGATGGTGTAAGGTTTGGACCCTTTCGTCGCCTCATGGACCCTATCGGCAATCGTTGCCAGATTCTGCAGTGAGGCGTCGTTTGCTGACAGAATGCTGCGTAACCTAGTGTCCAGTCTGTTAAGCCACGTCTGTTTTAGCGTCTTCTCCGAAATGCTGTCAGCGGCGAATGTTCGCATTTGGTTCAGCAGCTGTGACGGTCGCTGATCGCCCAATTCGACCTCCAACAACAGTTTCTGGATACGCTGCTGGGCGGACTCCGCAAAGGCTCTAATGATTTCTCGGTTGAGGTTGTCATATTTTCCTTCCGCTGGTGGCTTGGACACGGCACTACGCACTTGCTTCACGACTCTAATGTCTAGGCTGGCGACGATCAGCTGGAAACGCGTTGTGTCTCCTGTTATGCGGCTCGCCCCAAAGTAAGCCTCGATTTGCTCGAACCACAGTTCGACGTCCTCCTCCCGGAATGGCGGAATCCGGAAGGTGGCATTTTTCACACCGCTTATCTCTCCGGCTTCGGGGTCCGCCCTATCGTGCGTGGCTGCCGGGATGTTGTTTTTGTCTTCGTCTGACATTTTAATTGTTACGGTCGAGCTTGGGGGGTATTCGCTTGCGCGCGCCGCTTTACGCCGCGGACGTGGTCCCTGTACAAAATGTACACTAGGGACGCGATATTTACGATGAGCACGCACAATAGTGTCACCTCAAGACGGTCACTTTGCACCGCGAGCGCCGAATTTATCACTAAGGTGTTCGTTACCTCACCCGTCACCTCTTTTACCGGCTTCTTTCCCATTCACGCTGACGTGGGAAAGCGAGCACTACACACGTGAGATTGGCAGTTACGTAACGCCGGGTGCTATGTTCCGCTCGCGGGAGGCAGGATTGCCAGTTATGGTCCGTGGAAATTCGAAACGCGAGAGAACAATATGGACAACTATTTATTGTCTACTGATCTTACAAAATTGCTACTGACTATATCAACACTCGCTAAGATAAACTGATTTAAATCTATCTGTTGTTTAGATGTTGACTCTTTTATCGTTCGAGGTGAAGTGGTTAGCGTCTCGTCGACGCGATAACAAAATTCCCAACTGAGTGCTTGCATTCATATCATATTCGCTGAGCATGCACACGCGCAACTCGGCGACGTGATACAATCTCCAACAGAGCGTTCCCAATCACAGCATAACCGCTGACCATGCACACGCGCAACCAGCAGACATGCTGAGTGGAGCTCTGGTCATGTAAACTGATATCGCATGATTATCGCGGTGGCTGAAACATCAGGACAATGTTGCGCCGCATACAAGGTTGCATGCCAGTGTGAAGCTTTGGGCAATGTTGCGATGTATGCGTTGTGTTGTCGCCACAATCTCATGACCTGTCATTCGAAGGCGTTCAATGTGTTTGCGGATGCTTGTATTAGAGTCAATTTTTCATACCCATAACGTACACACTTTTTACAATTATCAGTCTCATTTGCACAAAATTGATGGCATATTTTGATTAAAAGAAAAGGATGATCTCTGCCATAGATTCTTAGCATGCAAAAACTGTAAAGGCAGCATAGTATTCTTTTTAATGAAATAATAGAAGTCTCCTTAGTTAATCTCATAGAGAGGTGCTTAGTTCAATTGACAAATGGAGTCATGTAGCACATTGCGTTTTCGATCGTCTGGTGGTATCAAGCGTGGGCAAGTTTTTCTCCCTCCGATTTGGTGATGCCTCCAATTAGAGTAAGTGATTTGTGGTAGAGGCTTATACTGCTTTGCCCCCCTACCACAAAAAATGACCAATAGGCTAACTGAAGTTAAAGGTACTGAAAGGATGTACCAAATCTACGGTCTCAAGCTATCAGCATGAAACGTATCACTGGCAAAATATCCAATTACTTAGCATGAATGAAAGTAGCAAGTAGAAATACAGACTAAGAAAAAGTGTCTGGCATTTTTGTTTAGAAATAATACTGATAAATTTATTGATTATTAACTGAACAAATAAATTTAAACACAAATTTGCAACATTTTGAGAGAATACCTCCGAGCCCAAATTCTTAGTGGCATACTTATCTTACCCAAAATTCTGCTAATAAAGCGTGTTTTTTTACAGGCGCAGAGCTTAAAAATGGCAGCACTGTTTCCAATGATAACTGATATCAAGGTTCCCCTTGTTTTCAGATTGGTTCTGTTCGACACGTCATCATAGATAGACATGTGGCAGATCAGAAGGTTCCGACGCCAGCGTATCCTTCACGGTGCAAGTGAATTCTCGCACCCCGACGAATTTTCGTTTGCCAACTTGACTCATATACCAGCGTCGCAAGCAAACTCTTTCATAAAAATCAAAAATTTGTTTGAGCCATTCCTTTCAATTCTCATGAGCTAATGTACCAGAAGGAACCCAGGCAAACATTTATCCTAGTCGTCATCATGATCATTATCAATATCGAGGTGATTATCTTCGATATTATCGTCTTCGACATCATCCTCTGCGGCATCACTGTCTCCAATATCATTGTCTTCGACAACATCATCATCGACATTATCATCATCGACATCGTCTTAATCCTCTGTCAGAAGCTGTTAGCAACACCTATTGGTATCGCCACATATTTAGGACTAAAATTGTATTACAGTAATAAAAAGAGAGAAATTGACTTTACAGTGGTGACTCCAGTAACAGCATAGTACATGAACCGAGCAATGAGGACATGGAATCTACCATCCATCAGGATCTACGCCTAAATCTGCCAATGGATAATAAGCTCAGGAAGTTAACATAGTCAACCAATCCAAACTGCCTCCTTTTTGGAGCGGTAGTCCTGAGCTTTGATTTTTTCGAGTCAAGTCATAGGTCGAGGTGCTCAAGGTGACAAGGGACCCAGCCAAGTACCACTTCATGGTCTCCTTACTGGACCACGAGACCATCGCCAATGTTGCCGACATGTTCACCACATCAGCGGAGCTTAATAAGTACAAAGTCGTTAAAGTAACCATCGTCTCTCACCTGATGGATTCCCACGACACGCAGCTACACAAGCTCTTCACAAACGTTGAGCTCAAAGATAGACAATCACCACAACTGCTGCATAACATGCACTCTTTTGCTGGTACGCGGGTCAGTGGCAATGTATGGTGGGTCAAATGGCTTGACCTTCTGCCGCATCAAACGTGGTGCATGCTGCTGTTAATCAAGAACCATACACTGGAGGAACTCACCACAGGCACACGACAAAAGTCCAGCAGTAATAACTACGTCTATTGAACCAACCATGTACTCTGCAATACCGTTATCTGTCTTCACCCCGACACGCAGTTCCCGGATCGGATCGCAATCAAGCTAGCGATCTCGGAGTCAAGTAGTTTGATCCACAAGGTGCTGCAGCAGCCACGCATTATGGTCATCATTCCTCAACACAACCCGACCCCACTTCCCCATAACGCGCCCGGCTAGAACCATGCACCGATTATTGCTGGTAATATACTGTCCGATCCGATTCAAGCAACCTTGCACATTTCCAGCTCATGGTGCCACCACTGAGTGCTCGAAAAAATAACTTCACTGGCGCTGTACTCAGCGGACTCCACCGGTAATACCTCGGAGAAACGCTTGTATATTTCCTCGTAGTTTTTAGCTCTGCTCTCTCCATCACTCCCAGGCACCTCATCGCAAGATCTCTACAGAACTAGAGTCTCGTGTTACCTGCAGCCAATGATATGCCTATCATCAGTTTTAGCTTCCAGCAGCTTACACTGGACCTCGGGTTACGCCACCTGTTTCTCTGGCCACTTTTCATAGCTGACGTCTAAACAACCATCCTGCAAGCTGATGTGCTCAATCATGAAGGCCTGATCACCAATATACGAAACTGACTCCTTTTAGACGATCGTACCAAGCTCTAAATGGCTTGCGTCCTCAGCCCTGCTCCACCTGTGCATAGCATAAGTAGAAGTAATGTCACCAAAGCCTCCACCTTGGTGCGCACCATCAGAGATCCGAGAAGCAGATCATCGCAAAAACCGAGAACACTCCCATCCGGCCTGGCAAGTTGGCTTGGATCGCCGACCTATCTATTTATAACCAAATAGTAGGACATGGCCCACCTGTCTTCACATGACCACGCCACCTCACGGGAGAACGCCTAATTGCAGCGAAGGGCAAATTTGGTCTCCTGCTGGAACGAGGCATTATTCAACCTTCATCGGCCCAATAGGCTAATCCCCTGAGCATAGCTCTCAAAGAGTGAGGCTGTTGGCGAGCTTCTGGGGATTACCTACAAGTCAACGCCCACGCCTAGCCAGACCACTGCGCATTGTCTATTATCAACGATAAAACCCAAGAGGTCAGTGCTTTGGTTTCCTCAGTCATCGACTTCCAGCTGGCCTTATGCCAACTCCCAGTCGTACCCGAGAACTTCTGCGAAACGGCAGTCATCACGTCTCCTGTACTTTTTGGATTTCTTGGAATGCTCCTCTCTATGCCAACTGAGATAAATGCCAAATCGGACAACCCGAGTTTATTTTCTCCGGATAACACACCTGCGAGATAGAATTTACACTACCAGCCCCCTAAAATGTAAGCGTTCATAAATTTTTCTATGCTGATAGTTTTCTCGCAATTGAGGAGGAGGTTAAGACGGAAAACCTCATCCCCTTCTTTGAATTCGAAAGATCGAGACATCAGATTGTAATGCGTCTCATTTCCGTCCGATTTGTTGGCGGAGGTCTCTTAAACGCTCGTGGAGCTCTAGCGCAAGGATGGATCTCCCAAACACTTCAATTGCCGTCGCAGCCTCTATGATTTGCCATTGCAAATCATGTGCTGTCCGAAGGTGGCAAAGTAAGGCGAGACACCGATGACGAAATGATAAGACGACCGCAGAGGGCAAGTGATGGTGGAAAATCTGCGGTCCTAGTTCTTCTGAGTTGGATGGACATAAGAGCGGATCGCGGCTAATCGTCTACGATTCAAACGTTGTGATGCATTAGATTAAGGAGAGTATATCAACGTCAGTTGGTGTTAAGCACCGTACTGTTCGAGTAGACCCTTAAATTGCCGAAATCGGAACTGTACTCCATTGTCCGAGTAGACGCTTTCTGCTACCCCAAACACATTGAATACCCGACTCTAAAAATTTCACGATGGGAGGAGTCGTGAACTTGCAAATGGGTTGCACCAGCGGGAGCTAGTCTAGCAGCACAAGAGCTCCAATGTGTCCCATAGAAGAACGAGGGTATGGGCCGAGTAGATTTATATATAGACGTTGGAATAGCACTCCGGAACGTTGAGTTGACTCATAGGAAGTCAAAGAGGCTGGTTGGGAGCTTTAATGCCTTTGCAAGTCTTACAGGTGCTTACATTGTCTTTGACTTGGGATGCCATTTCCAACCGTTGCTATCGTGGGCACTTAGAGGATGGTTGCGTGCACTGAAGGTCAGATTGTGTCATTTCCTCCAGCACCCAGAGTTTCCAAGACTCTTTTTGCTGCAATAGATCACCGTAAACATAGCCGTCTATAGCTTTCAAATCTGGTAGCTTTGTTTGTTAGGTTACGATGGTTTGCCTCAACTCGTTCTAGCTGTCTGACTTAAAATGCGGGCTATCTAAGTCTATCTCGATAGGCCCATCGTCACTTAATACCGATTCCGCTCCTCGGATGAAAACATTCACGAGAAAGTATCGGGCACAATGTTCTTGGTCCCTTTTCGATGTTCGATGGAGAACATGAACCTTTGCAGTTTAAGAGCCCATCAGGCCAGACGTCCGTTTAGGTCCCCTTTCAAACTGGTGGCCTTCGATGTACGCCCGAAATTTCTTGATAGCCATTATGGCTGCCAGACATTCTTGCTCGGATACGGCGTAGTTCCTTTGAGCCGAGTTCAGTTTACTGGAAATAAAAGCAATGGAAGCTTCTTATCCTTCTTCAGTTAATTGCACTAGCACGACTCGAACTCCATGTTCACTTGCGTCACAATGAATGGAGAAGGGTTTCTGCAAGTCGGGGCTGAGCAAGACTGGAGCAGACGTTAAGGCATGTTTGAGCTCTACAAATGCCTTCCAACTGAGTTCGATCCAAATGAAGTTACCTCTCCGGAGCATGTCCAACAGGGGCACTGAAACTGTTGCGTGATTCCAAACGAACCTTCGGTGCTAACCGCACACTCCAAGGTAACGTCGTAGCTGCTTCACGGGGTTCGGTAAGAGAAACTCATCAATCGGCTGAGTTTTGTCCGGGTCTGCTTTGACGATAAATCCGAGATATCGGACTTCGTTCTTTTCGGGACATTGATGGTGAGTCCCACCTACTGATATACAGGGCTACTTCTTGCAACAGTAGAAGATGTTGGTCAAACGTTTCTGTGATGAGTAGAAGGTCGTCCAGGTACATGAACACTTGGTGTTTCAGATGAAGTAGAATTACTTTGTCCATCAGCCGGGTCATCATTTGCGGAGCATTACACAGTCCAAAAGGCATTATGATGAACCGGTTTAGTGGTCGTCCGAGTACTGTGAAAACGGTTTTATCCCTCGTCGCTTTATCCAGTGGAATCTGCCAGAATGCATCTTTCAAGTCAAGACTCGTAGTGTAGTTTGCTTACGGCAGTCTTTCCAATAATCCATCGAAGAGTGGAAGAGGGTAAGCGTCCTTAACGGCCATTGCATTGACTTTACGGGCATCTTGACGTAGACGGACTTTACATGTCTTCACCACCAAGGTACAGGTGAGGACCAGGCACTTTGGGACTCCTCTATAACCTCCAACTCAAGCATCCTGTCCAACTATGCGTACACGAACTTTTTCATGGCCGGCAAGATGGCATAGTATCTCTACTTTATTGGTTCAATGTTGGCGATTATTGATGACATGTGGGACTAGAGTAATGCAGCCAACGCCTTGCATAGTGTTAAATGGAAAGCAGCGATGGATGGTTCCAGACGGTAACGTTGGTTATGCGTTAATTCATGCCTGTCGGGTATAGAAGCGAGTTCATTGACATATCTAGTATTTAAAGGTGAGTCTGTGAATAGGTCTGGAGCCGAACCAAATTGAAGGACGAAATCGATGCCAAGGTACACGTTTTGAGTCAGTAAAGAGATAATAAAGAAAGTAACATCCTGAGTTTTACCTAAGTTTACCTATGTTTAGTATCATCAGCTGTGCTGATTTCAGAGTGCCAGGGCTTCACAGCCATAGGGTGTTGATGGAGTACTTTTGAGCCAAGGCAGCTAATACTTGCACCCGTATTGACCAGTGCAACAGCAATTTCGCCCAGCAATTTGATTGGTGCATACAGTCAAGTGTCATCCACAGAAACCTCTGATATGTTACATGCGTTTAAAGTTTGGCGACAGAGGCGCACTATCCTGCGGAAGCTCCTCAAATGATGAGTTGACTACTTAGTCTTATGCTGGTGTGGGGTGAACTCTTCTGCGGAAAAAATCGTCTCTCGTGCAGCAATATAATCCTGAAGCCTATTGTGGTATAGTTTCAAGACACGAGTCTGTAGCTGCCGGGGTTCTTCAGGCAGAATCTGAGGTGGTCGCTTCAAACATGTCTTTAGAGAGGCCCCCGGAGAAGATGTGTCATCTGCAGCATCGTGGACCAGCAAATGTATCAGGGTGTTCGTATCTATGTTAGTGTGTTTTCTGGCGAAGAACTTGTCATGGTGCCACTATTAGCAGATGGTGGGGAGAACCGTTCCATTACTGGGTTTGTATTGAGTGCAGCTGGCTGTTGTGAGCACTCACTTGCAAGTTTTTTGGCTTCTTGCAATTGGTACAATTTGGCGCATAAGTATCTGGTTTCCCACAACGGAGAAAAAATATGTTAGCCTCTGCCTGGCATGCGGTAAAGTGGTGTCCCGTCACTTTGATGTTCTTGGCCTAGTTCTGTAAAGTATGAAGAGATAGTCTCTGGTGCGCTGTCTGTCATGGGTGGAATGAGACAAGCTGGCATGGGTAGAAACAAGCTGGCATGGGTGTTTGAGCTCAGCTACTGAGCGTCATTCTGGTTGCTCGAGTCGGCTAAAAAATTCGCCTGGGTGTGTGGACCGCTGAGAGTATCGCACAGCTTCAAGTTCCTTAGCTGATGCGCGAAGCGCCTGGAGGAAAAACCAATCGCTCTTAGACTCTTAGTTGAGCAAAAACATGAAATTTAAAATTAAATTAGAAACAAATATGATAAACTCAAAAACAAGAAGATTAACAATATCAAAAACTAACTCAGTCTTTTCATTTCGTTTTTCCCCTTCACAGGCAAGGACACCAATAGCGAGCTCATCCTTCGCGTTACAGGTATTACTCTCTTGAGGCACTTTAAGTATCAGAGCTCGAAAGTGCTCTCTTATACGCTATTTTCGACTAGTTTGGATAGTCACAGACTGGCTAAGTAGCCAATCACGTGAAATCAAAATTCATGGTCATTCGTTAGGCACCGTTTGGTTTGGGGTCCAGATCAGAACCCGCCGCAAAAATAATGTTGAGTAACAACTGATATTGATGTCCTAGGACCACACACGTCCAGAAGTTATCAAGTGGATGGGGCACGATTAGTGTAATATCCCTTAGTAGTTACCTAAAGACGACGATCTGTCTCATGCTCATGACTGTTGATACAGCCTAGCTTTTTGGGCCCCACGCTGAGTGCCATTTTGTAGTGTAATGGGTAGGTATAAGTGTCCGTAAAGGACTGCAGCGATGGTCTCCTGCCTTGGAAAAAGAAGATGGCGGTTTCAACGAGATTGACCTTGTCTGGGGACGCGTGAATGCGCTGGCAGGCTAGCATTGTGGTGTGATGGGGCGAGTTGTTTTCCCCAGCACAAGGATGCACTAAAAAAAACAGTTCGCATCCACGAATTTCAAGGTTCAAAGGAATATCGACCGAAGTCGAGAAGGAGGTAACCTGCTAAGGATCAAAAAATGGCTTTCTCAAGGACAAACTCCGTTATAACTACTCTTCAAATACAACTCCTATTAGCTATAATTTAAAATTTCGAATAAATATTACTCGACATTTCCTGTGGTAGTAGGTATCACATCTGTTAATTTACTCTCAATAACAATCTGCCGTGCATAATCCACTATGCTCGCGCAATCTATAAGATCTAGCTTGTCGCATGGAAAATGCAGACAAGTAAGGAAAATCGGTCCCATTAATCTTCTACTCCGAAAGTTATATCTTGTTATTTGAATCGACTTCGCCGAGAGAAGAAAGTAAATTAGTGTTCAAGCAAAGTTTTTTGCAACAAAGGCTTATTCATTCTTGGAAGCCGCACGCAACTGCCCACAATAGTTCGCGAATCGAACGTCGATTGGTCCATTAACCAGCCAAGATACAATTCCCCAAATTCAATGCAAGGAAATTCAATTGAATGCAAAAAGATAATGATACTAAAGTACCATGAAGAGTTATGTAAACAAAACAATAAAACATGTCTGAAAAACTCCAACATCGAAATCAACATGTTTTTGAACGACGTAAATCGCTGTTGGTTGGTTCGCGCGTTCGTCCATTGTTTAGCTGAAGGATAGTTTTGTCTGATTTTTACGGTTAGAAGAGTTTTCAAGAAAAAACTACTTGCGTAGAAATAGCAAATTGAACAAAACACAGCTCCAACGATGACGACACACACGGAGACCTTTAAGTGGAATTGTTGCAATTGAAAATTAGCCATAGAAACACATGCGCAAGTAAATAAGCGAGTAGTTAAGTAAGCGAGAAAGTTCAACCCGCAACGATATATACATCATGAATGAACAGGGTGCTTCGAAGTGAGGTAAGCGGAGAGGAAAACTGAAAGTTCCGGCATAAACACTCTTTCGCTCAATGTTCCCAGTTTCGTTATTTCACCACGAGCAATCGTGGGAAAACCGAAAGTTCTGGCTAAAACACTCTTTCGCTCAATGTCCCCAGTTTCGCTGTTTCACCTCAGGAGATAGTGAGAAAGCTGAAAGCTTAAGCTGAAAGCACTCTTTCGAAGTCAAAAGCTTAAGCGAAATACACTCTTTCGCTCAGTTTCCCCAGTTTTGCATATTCACCAGCCGAGCAAGCGAGACGAAGCGGGGAGGAAAAACGTTCGTGGAACGAGAGCTCACGTGTTCGGCTACTCAGCGCCTTTAAAGAGAATTTAGGGTGAAAGCTCACGAAAGAACAGTATTTAAAGTTCTTCGACAAAGCATTGGAGTGTGTATTCAAATCCAGTTGTTTAATCGTACGTGCAATAACGCGATTAAAGTTCGAGTTCGAATTGCTGTCCAGTATTCAACAAAATGGTGAGGGGTGAGGCGTTGGCTTGTGCCGCGGTCCTCAATCGGCCTTTTGGCGTTTCACGCTGTATGGACACCCCGATCCATTAGCTCGTCCAATCGTTACCCTCTTCAGGATGGCTGGTAGTTGGAGTTTTAAATAATTAAATAATTGAAAGTATATTTTTTGAATTCGACTGTAATGTAAGTCATTGAAAAAGAATGAATAATTAAACAAAAGTAATTCATTAAAAATTAACTCTCGTCTTTTGTTGTTCTAGTTTAAATGGATAGAGTAGCAGGTAAGTGGTGTTGCAGCGAGTTCTCTCTCCGGGAGCCTTGATGATGTATGTAGGATACACACCAAATGAGCTCCCAGCTCATACCAGTATACATAGGGTATATTGGTTATGTAACAGAATGTCAGCTTGCAGACTATCCAAGGCGTACGGCAAAAGCAATAAAACAGAACACCTCGATACTGATAGCGGCTTTGGAAAGTAGTAAAAAAGTCGGATACTACTTGGATGTTGCGACGTGTTTGCCGTGACGATCAATAATAGACTCCCCGATCCGTCCAAGCAGATCTCCTCACCTCATTTTCAATCTTCAACTTGCGGTACTAGTCGCACCGGCAGTTGACAGCCCACTTGCCTTCGCCAATGCAATACGTACATGTGCAGTGGGAAAAGGTGTTGCCAAATCTGCATTTCAATTGCAGATTTGAATCATTAAAATAATGACAAATAAAAATATAAATAAATTTAAATAATAATAGAAAAAGATGAATATCATAAAGAATATAATTATAAAGAAAGAAAAACTGACCCAAAATTTATATATAATAAAATAAAAATTTATGATTTATAACTAATTAAATTTTCCAAATCTGCAATTAAATTTTTAAATAAGTATATTGCCGGTTTGTTTAGGTGGCTGCTCGACTACTACAACCGACACATGGTAAGTAAGTTAAGATTGCAATTAGATTTTTGCTAATAACAAAGACGATGAGCCATAGACCACTTTCATTGGAGTCAACATGAAGACTGTGCCTCTGTTAGTTTCTCTGTGGGTCTTATCATTCTTAACTTTGGCATTAAAGTCTCCAAGTAGAATTTTTTGTGTCATTGGAAGTTTCTTCATCGAATGAATAATGTTTTCCTTGAGCTAGAGCGTGGCAGTTGATAAGCTATGAATTGGAGAAAGTCATTTTACATCAGATTGCACATAATCTTTCTTTGGTTGGTTTGAAGTCAGTAACCAGCTTTTTGTATTTCTTATCAACGGCAAATGCCTCTCCAAACTATCTGCTGCCTCCCTTTTTCCTGCTGGGGACTATAGCGTACGATATGTGACCATCCTCTTTGCTACAAGGCCAATTTAATTTCTGAAGGGAACGACTGTTGGATTTTTACTGCAAGGCTTCCTCAAAAAATTCTCGTAGGGATCCAGTTTTGTATAATATGATCACAATCTAGCTTCCATATTCACAGTCTACTTTTTTCTTGGTTTCTGGACAATACTGAAGATGCGTTGTCAACACATTGACTCAACTGGTTTTTCGTCTAGGAATAGTTTTTTATTTCGCACCTTTTTTTTCGGTTTCTAGGTAATTATCTATCCATCACCTGAAGGCCTGTCAAACAGGGCCTTTTCTTTCTTCGTAGCACTACAGCCTCTCTTGGACATTCGTTTCCTGCAAATAGTACCTCCCATTGTCTCGATCCATTGACCACGTCTTCCAATTTTGAAATCCGAGCAGCGATGGACTGTTTTCCTCGATCAAGTCAGACCAGCATTTCCTCGGGCTCACCACTGGTCTCTGGCCCTCAGTTCTCCCAATGAATACCTTTTTGGGTATCCGTTGCTCGTCCATACGATTCATGTGGCCAGCCCATTGCAGTCTCCGCAATCTTACAATTGTTGATACCTCCGGCTCGTCAAAAATTTCATAAAGCTCATGGCTGTATCGAATTCACCATTGGTCACCGTCTAGCTTGGCTCTGTTTATTCACCTCAGGACCCGTCGCTCAAAGGCGTTCAATATATTTACGGATGCTTGGGTCAGGATCCATGTTTCACACCCATAGCATAACACAGGTCTTATCACAGAACTATGCCTTAATCGATCGGAATTCAAGTGTGGATAAGGCGATACATTATTCACCTTTAAATTACGGCCGTGAAAGGTACAAAGGTTTAAAATCATTGACTATACTCGTATGTGTTGGTTATTTTAGTTTTAAATCAAGTTGATGATTCATTGTAGCTAATTTACGGCTTATTTGGAAGATACAAAAATGTTTAAAGAAGGTTTAAAATTTCGACCCGGGTAGAGAATGATGCTGCAATTGTGAATATTCTTTCAACATAGGATAGGACTCTTTCTTAGTCATCGAAAGTTATCTCCCAGACTTTTTGAGTAAACCCAGGTAACAGATCGATTTCTTTTTCGGAAAAACGTGAACCCAACTCATCATTTAACCATCTGAAGATTAGTTAATGGGCTGATATCCAGGTACGTCCATATTGGATCCGAAGACAACTTTATTTTGCTGTAGTCAACTGTCAATCTACATTATGGAATTTAATCTGTGTATCTATTCTTGAGAAGTGGATTAGCTAGAGGTGCTATTATAGACGCATGTCCAGTTTTAAGCCAGACGTTGACAAACTTGCTAGCGAGAATTTGGTTCAATTGCTTAATGCGCTGGAAATATGAGAGCACTTTACTGTTAACAGCGCAAGTAGTCTTTTCATTTGTCAATCAAATTACACCAAGATTTCTGTCGCACTCTTGCTGAAAACATTGGTCAACAAAAGCGTAAAAATTGAGTTGAAAGATTCAAAATAAATTTTCAAACCATTTGGATAAGTTCCACACATTCCAACCCCAACTCTAATTCAGTTTTCTAAAACCCAAAACACATTCAAATGAATTACATAGCAGTAAATCTTCAACTTTAACCATATCCATGAATGTCCTGTACTTGAATCTTGATCCTTTTTTGCACTGTAAACGCATAATCTTATCATAAATCTAACGACTTCTGTCCACTTAGCCCGTTCATTATTGCTTTTTATTGTGACCCGACCAAGTCCTCTAAATAATCAGGGCCAGGACATCACAACCATATTTCCGTTTCTCCTTTTGCAATCTTATCAACGTACAAGTAAACAAGAAAGATATGAGTATTTTTATGTGGCTCTAGTTTTTGTTCTCTAAGTTTTTCGCTTGCTTTATAGTTAGTTTTCTTATTGGATTATATCTTGTTGTAGTTAATATGGTTGCTATTGTAGTTATTTTATTTCCAGTTCAAATGTTTATCCTTTCTTCTAGTCGTTGGCAGACCAACGAGTCCTGACGTGCTTTTTACCCGTCTTACCGTTGATAGTGGAGGAGGGTTATGGAAGATGGAGAAGAAAAGTTTGCGAGCGAAAATTCTAGTCTTTGCTTTGTTAAATTTATTGTCACCAATAAATATATTTGGAGTGTGTAGAGAGGAAGATGTTTATAGCATCTGCGTTCAAATTTCTCATGTGTAGAATAAAACGGAAGACTGCAAGTGTACAGCTGTTGCTGTGAGCTTTCACTTGAATGGAACAAATAGAGATATGTGAACGTAGCAAAACATTCATGTCAAACGGCAAATTAAATAAATGTGTCTTGCTGTTGCTGTTTTCTGATTAGAAGCCATTTAGGAATCGAAGTTCATCGCATTTTATGTACATTTATATTTTGTTCATTGAATGTTGAGAAACCAGATAAGGTTTTTAAGCAGAACACAATTTAACACAAACATGTTTGGCGTTCTATAAAAAATAGGACTTTTTACCCATAAGCACACCAAAGCTCCATCCACCGATATATAGTATATCAGCAGACTATGAAGAAATCATCTCTTAAAACCAAGATATTGTCGCGTGTTTTCGGTTCGCGGCCAACAATTTTAATGTTCCGGGAAAGTGAAAACGCAATGTCTTTTAATTTAAGTTAAAAGAATTTATTTAATTACGAAAATGCACAATAAACAATTTAACACTTTCACTAATTTTAATTTTCACTATGAAAAAATCTAACACTTGTCCATAAATTTCTTATCGCAATTGTCTTCTAAATCACTTCACTATTACGAAACACACTATCGCAGTTCTTATCGCGGTCGAATGAATGAATCCCCCATTCATTCAGCTCGCCTTTATATAGGGTCTCTACGTATTCACCCATTTCTCGTACATTGGCGAATGTCTTACCGAGAGGTACCTGGTAGATTCGAGCAAATTAATGAATGGAGTGACGTCACTTGCAAATGTTGATCATGCTTGTTGGGTTCTCGTGGGTTCGAGTAAATTCATTTGTTGACGTTCTTAATGATTATGAAAACAATTGCGACAGTAGCTCGCAGAATTATTTGTACATGTAATTATTTGTACATGTAACACTGCCCCCACTTCAGTTCTTTTCGCCCCGAAAAGATGTGTCGCTATTTGTAGTCGATTCTCCCTGGGTGTAATATGGGGCAAGACGGTCTAGATGCACGATTTTCATTTTAGCTCTCGGCTTACGATGTTCCTGTATTCGGTATACGACGTCGTTGATTCGCTTTGTAACTCGGTATGGTCCCTTCCAATTATGTTGCAACTTTGGAGACCTACCCTTTCGCCGTTGCGGGTTATATAGCCACACCAAGTCATCTTGCTGGAAGCCAGTAGAATTAGCCTTGAGATCATACCTGGTCTTCATGCGGTCAGTAGCCGATTCGAGGTGTTTTCGCACTGTCCGATGTATCTGGTTCAACCGTTGTCTTAGATCACTTGCGTACTCCGAGATCGTTTGGGGTTTCTCAGGGGGTGTTCCGAACTTTATATCGGCTGGCAAACGAATAGTCTTTCCAAAAATGACTTTGGCTGGAGCTTGGCCCGTCGATGCATGTTCGGCAGCTCTGTACGCTATCAAAAATAGTGGGATATGTCGGTCCCAGTCCCTTTGGTTCTCGTCAACCATCTTGGCAAGGTGTTTATTGAGCGTGCCGTTGAAACGTTCGATCATTCAATCGGATTGGGGATGCAGCGGTGTTGTCCTCGTTTTCCGTATTCCAAGCAGTTCGCACATTTCGCCAAAAACTAGTGACTCAAAGTTTCGGCCTTGATCCGAATGTAGTTCACAAGGCACGCCGTACCTGCTGACCCAATTTAACACTAGCTGTTCGGCTACAGTAGTTGCTTCCTGGTTGGGAATGGGGTAGACCTCGGGCCACTTGCTGAAATAATCAGCTACGACCAGCGTGTATCGATTTCCCCATTCAGATTCAGGAAAGGGTCCAGCGATGTCAACAGCAATTCTTTCAAACGGTACCCCCACGTTATAGGTTTGCATTTGTCCGCTCAGTCGTCGTTTTGGACCTTTGACGGAAGCGCAAATTGTGCATCTGTGACACCAGTCCTCTACGTCTTCTCGAGCGTGGAGCCATTAGAATCTTTCCCGCAATTTCGCTAAGGTCTTGTTAACACCAAGATGGCGTCCCGAGGATCCTTCATGCATTTCCTTAACCACATCGTGGATTCGGCTTTTGGGTAGTATAGTTTGCATCCTATAGGAAGGGAGTTCCATTGTGCCCAATAGCTTTTCAAGGTTGCGCCATGCGTTGAAACGTCTTTCCACTCAGGTCGCCCAGTCGTCTCCTTCCATATGAGCAATGGTCCGATGTCTTCATCGGCTAGCTGGGCATTTCGAATCTCCTCCGATAACAAACCTTCATCAAATTCAGCCGTTATCACTTGCAGATCAACGGGCGGCTCCTTTTCCTTAATCCGTCGGCAATGCTTGCAGTTAGCTGGACATGGGCGACGAGATAGGGCGTCAGCATTTCCATGAACTCCGCCCTTTCCATGAACAATTTCGTAGTCGTACGACTGCAATCTTTCGATCCATCTCGCAACTTGTCCCTCGGGGTTTTTGAAGTTAAGTAGCCATCTCAGCGATGCATGGTCCGTTCGAAGAACAAATTTCTGGCCATATAGGTACTTGTGGAACTGCTTGGTGGCCTTTATTATAGCCAATAGCTCCTTCCTGGTTACACAGTAGTTCCTCTCACTTTTTGAAAGAACTCAACTGTAATACGAGAGGACTCTTTCTTCGTTATTGATCTGCTGGAAGAGTACAGCTCCAATACCGCCGTTGCTTGCATCAGTGTCAACTACAAACATTTTGCTGGGTTTCGGATACGCCAGCACGGGTGATTCACACGGCTTTTCCTTCAGGGTCTCAAAGGCTGTCTGGCATTGTTCGTTCCAGACATACGGACGATTTTTCTCGGTTAGCTGATGGAGACACTTAGCTATTTTGGCAAAGTCTTTGACGAATCTTCGAAAGTAGGTTGCCAGACCCAGGAAACTTCGTAGTTGGTGCTTGTTGTTTGGTGTTGGCCAAGTTTTCACGGCTTCAATCTTCTCAGGGTCTGTTTTGACCCCGTCTGCTGATACAACGTGCCCCAGGTATTTTACTTCAGCTGCGAAAAGGGTACATTTGTCGGGACTAAGTTTCAAATTTGCCAGTCGCAGTCGGGAGAAAACCTCTTCTAAGTTCCGCACATGCTCTTCGAACGTTCTCCCGATGACGATGATGTCATCTAGGTACACCAAGCAGGTTTTCCAGGTTAGACCACGTAGCACGTATTCCATCAAGCGTTCGAAAGTGGCTGGAGCATTGCAAAGCCCAAACGGCATCACCACAAGTTGCCACAATCCGGTCCCAACTGAAAATGCGGTCTTCTCTCGGTCCTTCTTGTCATTTTCTACCTGCCAGTAGCCACTCTTGAGATCGAGTGTAGAAAACCATTTTGCGTCGGCTAAAGTGTCCATGATGTCATCGATGCGTGGGAGTGGGTAACAATCTTTCTTAGTGACGTCGTTAAGCTGCCTATAGTTGACACAAAAACGGGTGCTACCGTCCTTTTTCTTCACTAGAACGATAGGCGCGGCCCATGGACTTACAGAAGGTTCAATAATGCCTTGTTTTTCCATGTCCGAGATCAGCGCGCTCACTTCTCCTTGTTTGGCTATAGGGAGACGTCTTGGTGCTTGTCGAATCGGCTTGGCTCCCTGTGTATCTATGACGTGAGTTACCAAACTCGTTCGGCCTTGGTCATCCGGGCTTGTTGAGAAGATGTCACTGTACTTGGTGACCAGATCAGAGACTCGTTTGAATAGCTGCACCGGCAATTTGACTAGCTTGAATATTGCAGACGTGGATTCCCGGGCTTTGTCTGTGTCTTGCCTCCTTTTCCAATGATGGTTGTGAGTAGCTTCCAAAGAGGTGATGGTGGAAACAGGCTGGCAGCTGCCGATGACTTCTCCCGCTTTGATGCTCGTGGTTGAGTCTGCGGTGTTAAGGACTCTAACCGGCACATATCCGTTCCTTAAAGATCTTACAAGGCTTCATCCTACAACCAAACTGCGCAATGCGGACGTCTTCGTTGGCTCTATCAGATAAGATCGGTGGTCTCCAGAATCACCATCAAGCTTGGCCCATACAATGCTTTCGGAAGAATTCGGTACATCAGTGTCAGTACATACCACTACATTCATCTTGGGGATTTGGACACTGGGATCCTCCGTCACTACTTCGACATTCTGCCATTTCAATGCACGTTTGCCCAAGTCCAACGTAATTCCATGTGGTCGCAGAAAATCCATTCCGAGAATGCAGTCATCCATAATGTTCGCGACCAGAAAATTATGTCGGAATACAAGGTCTCCCAACTGTATCTGGAGGTTGACCTCTCCATGAACAGGTGCAGTTTCTCCCGTAGCTGTCCGTAGTGAGAAAATTCTGCCCTTGTGAAGTTGTTGCTGTCTAACTAGGTCTGGTCGGATAATCGATCGGGTTGCACCAGTGTCGATTGTTATGGTGCAGTGTTCTCCGTCAACTTGACCCGGAAGGCATAAGTCCGCTTCTCCACGATGTAGTCTTGACACGATGATGGTGGTGCTGGGGACGTCGATCCTCCTAGCCAACCTCTGCCCCACGAAGTTGGCTCTTACATGTTTCCCAACCCCTCTGTTTGAAGGGTTTCCATTCTGGGCTCCTGACTCGGTCTGGATCTCCTCCTAGCTGCACACCCTGGACAATAGCTCGGTTTTCTTCGCTTCTTACAGTCCCTTTGCAGGTGCCCCTTCTCTCTGCAATTCCAGCATCTAGGCGCACCATTTACATGCGGGTCTCGCTCAATTTCCACGCGTTCACACCTGCACTCGTCTGCCACTACCTCACGGACCCGGGCAGTGGTACGAGTCGCATTCTTCGCCGCCTCAAAGTTCAGACTGTAAGCCAATGCGTCCTTAACCGTTTGCTTTTGGGCTAAACGCACGGCTTGCTGCAATTCCGGGTCCTTTAGTGCGCTGATGAATGCTTCTGTCGCTGCATCATCTCGATGTTCTGGGTCGTAGGCCGGGTAAACCAAAAGTGCTAGTCGCTCAATGTCTTGAGCTAGCTGCTGTAGGGTTTCACCAGACTTCTGCACCCGATGCCTTAGCTGTGACCGATAAATCTGCTTTAGATGATCATATCCATAACGCATGTCGCGCGCATTCATTATAGCATTCGAGTTTGAGTGCAATTCAACGGGGATCATCTGCAACAGCTCGGCCGCTGGGCTTCTTAGAGCAAGAATCAATGCAGTTGCTCGTTTCTGCTCATTCCAGTGATTTATGCAAGTGGCTGCTTCAAACTGGGTTTTGTAAATAGTCCAGACCGTTTGCCCATCGAATATTGGTGCTTGCACATTTCTAGACGAGCCTTGCACTGCGGTTGTAAGCGGGGCTGGTGAGGCGGTTACTACTGCCTTTGCTGCTTCCAATTCCTTTTTCATGTTTTCCATCTCATTGTTGATTCTCTCCTCGACCTGGCTGACCTTTTCCTCGACCTGGTAAACCTTTTCCTCGACCTGGTCAACCTTTTCCTCGACGCCTTTAATTTATTTGTTGAGACTACCGAGCTCCGCTTTTATTTCGGTTGTCTGTTTCTCCAGCTTCTGTGTGATGTCTGCCTTGATGTCTGCTTTGATTTCGAATGCTTTTTGGTTCAGCTTCGCTGATTGTTCATTTAGCTTCGCTGATTGTTCATCTAGCTTCGCAGTCAGACTCGATGACATCAGCATTAACATTTGCATTAGCGCATTTTCTGGCTCCTTTGATTTTGGTGTTTCTACTTCTCCACCTTCTGCGCCTTTTTCCGCATCTGAGAACTCACCCGAATCCAGATTCACGCCTTCCGACTCGATCGCGTCACGCAAGCGTGCAATCAGTGTGGCCTTTGTACCTTGCGTAGCCAGGTTTCGCTGTTCCAACTCTTCCTTAAGCTCCGACATGGTCAATTCATTAATTTTTAAGTTTAAGCTTCGTGGCATTTTTAATGTTTCTTTAAATTTTACTTTTGTGCACTATAAAAATGTTCAAATTTTCACTTTCAAAATTTTTCTTTCGCACTTCTTGACACCACTGTCGCGTGTTTTCGGTTCGCGGCCAATAATTTTAATGTTCCGGGAAAGTGAAAACACGATTTCTTTTAATTTGAGTTAAAAGAATTTATTTAATTACGAAAATGCACAATAAACAATTTAACACTTTCACTAATTTTAATTTTCACTATGAAAAAATCTAACACTTGTCCATAAATTTCTTATCGCAATTGTCTTCTAAATCACTTCACTATTACGAAACACACTATCGCAGTTCTTATCGCGGTCGAATGAATGAATCCCCCATTCATTCAGCTCGCCTTTATATAGGGCCTCTACGTATTCACCCATTTCTCGTACATTGGCGAATGTTCTACCGAGAGGTACCTGGTAGATTCGAGCAAATTAATGAATGGAGTGACGTCACTTGCAGATGTTGATCATGCTTGTTGGGTTCTCGTGGGTTCGAGTAAATTCATTTGTTGACGTTCTTAATGATTATGAAAACAATTGCGACAGTAGCTCGCAGAATTATTTGTACATGTAATTATTTGTACATGTAACAATATGATTTGCCATTTCACACTTTATTAATCTCCTTCAGCGACACCTGTTGATGTCTGTTACTTAATGTTGGTGAGCTGGCACGGGTAAACGGTATCCCAACTTGAACCCTAGACACTTCTCAGCGCCAGCTGGCCGAAATTTGCAACCACAGGTGAGGGAAATGAATGCCGTTTAAAATTGAACGATTACAATGAATATAAAGTTGGAGTCAACATGCTCATTTTGAAGCTATTTTTTTTAGTTACGGTAAAACATTCAAATCAAGGTCTGGGTTACCTAGAAAGTGCTGTAGTGATTTTGTTGCTACCTCCATTGCAAATAGAACCATATAGCACACCACGTTTGGGCAGTCCTGACAAATAAGAATGGGCTTACTTTAGAGCCCAGAGTTTTTGAAGGTTGAGGGGTATATTTTCGAGTAACCCCCCTCCCTGCTTTCTTTCTCAGTAAAACAAAGAGAATCATATGTACGTAATGAGTCAATAAGTCTCAGATACGTTCTCAGTATAACAGAATTTATTTATTTATTTATTTCTATTTAACAGAAAAAAATTCCAATAACAAAATAGATAAAATAATAGTACAGCAAAATGAATTAAATAATAGCACAGCATACAAAAAGAAAGATAAAAGTAATAAAAAATGCAAAAACTAGGAGAAAAAAAATAAGAAAAATAACCGCGAGCTGAGAGGAAGACAGTTAACAAATCTTTTATAAACTAAATACGAAAGGGAAAAGGGCCCAAGCTGAAGATCATCATGGTTACACCAAACTACGTGCAAATAGAACATCAAAGATATTCGACGATCTTGTAGAATGCATAAAGTGCCTCACAGGAACTTGGTTGACAAGGCGAGTATCAAGCAAACCACGGTAAAGCCTGTAAAGGAAACATTCATAAAGGTAGACTCCTCGCATTCCCAGCGAAGGAATATTAGGGATAGCTAAGCGTGATTCATAAAAAATGTGGGGAATCCGGAATTTCAACAAGACGATCCTGGTAAATCTTTTTTGTACAGCTTCTAGCGTGAACTTCAAACACTTCAAATGAGGTGACCACACTGGCGAAGAATAAGTTTTTGGTGGGTAGTCCAAGAGCCTCCCAGTTTTGAATTAATGAAAATTGCCTTCAGCAGTTTTAAGTCAAATCCTCGTCAATGATTGATAACTGCCACTTGGCCGATTTTGGTTGTGGAAAGGTTCTAGATCCCTTGAAGCCTTATAAATGTTTAATAACGAAACGTTGAGGCAGTCATTACTTTTGATATATTCACAATCCTTCATGTTGGCAGTTGATGTAGTTTCCAAGAAAACTTGCTGTGGCACACGGATGAATGACCGGGCAGGTTTTGATTTTAGTAAAATTTCGTGAAATCACTGCATACTTAAAAGAGCGTCTTTGTTAAAGGTTGTGTTGAAGCTTGTAAGGCCCTTGTAAATCGTTGTTTTACATCGATTTTTCTCCAAAACTTTAGCAAATAAAAGCCAAATCAAAGGTCATCTTGCAAATATACTAACAAAACTATTTCCAGAAGCGAAAAAGCAGAAAAAATGTATTAATGCAATCATTAATAGCAGGGGGAATGCTAGCATTCTTTGGGGAGTTCCGTCACCACGCATCCGAGGAAATCCCCGCAGGTTAAGTGCCGGTTGACAGGAGCACTCTTGGAGGCTAGCATTCTCCGGGGAGTGCCACCCCCACGGACCCGAGGTAAGGAGAGTGCCGTGAGGCTCTCTCCTGGGATGACAAGTAACGACCCTGACAGGATCTGGACTACGCCTTGGACAATAAACTGGAATTGATGCTTTGGGCTGGCGGGTATGATGGTTTGGACCTAATTACTTTACACGGTAGCACCGAGGTGACACTCGTGTGTGAGCAGCTCCAATTCAACTATCATATCGTCTTCGTCCCGGTAAAACCTTGGCAGGCCTTGGAGTACGTTCGAAGTTCCCAATTAGCGCTGGTCTGGCTTTTAGCACTTGCCCCCATAAGGGCTTGTGCCAACCCTCGCATGGCATCCCTGCTCTGCAAAGATTACCATAGGAACAAAAAGGCGACTACACACACGAACGGAGATAGCGGCTCCGAGGGAGGCCCCAATAAAACTGGAGCAATCGAAAACACTTAAAAAAGATAAAAAATGAACTCAAAAAAAAAGAATGCAAAAATAACAATAACGACGACACAACCATCGGCTGCAGCCACCATAATAACCGCACATCGGGAGCAGTACTAACGACGACAAAAACGATGATTAATACAATGACAGTGAAGACGGAAAAAAAACATAGATTAACAGACAAAGTGTCCTATAAAGGAAAAGCAGTCGAGGAAAATATAAAGAAACTCAAGACTTCGATGGTCACTGCTTCGATCGCTACCGAAACGATTGAAGCAAGGGTCGTAAATACCGAATTAGTAGAGAACCATCCTGAAGTCCACGAGAAGATTACGGCAGGAAAAGAAACGAGTGACCAGGCAAATAAAGCTATGATGTGTGATTTCATCACCAACGTCTGTATTTGGAAACAGAAGCCCATAACCTCTCCCAAGGCCCAAAGACACTAACACTGCCATTAAAGCAGTATTACCAACGGGGTCGGGCCACATACTGATCGAGTTTGGAGCAGAGGCCGAGAAAAGGGAAGCATTCTGCGTCGCAGTAAAGAAAGTCCTCGGCAAAAGTGCAGCTAAAGCCTCTCTCAAGCCGATGGGAACGATCAAAATAAGAGACATTCACTGCGTCACGGATCTGGCCAATGTGAAAGAGGACATCAATAGGGAGTTCCCTAGCGTGGGCGGGATCCAAGCAAAGCTGACACCAGAAAACCGTAGGGGACAACGCATGGACATAATTGACCTAACCGAAAAGGACGCCGAACAATTTCTGAATAAGGGCAAAGTACAGATAGGGTGGGTTGTCTATAGGATACGGCGAAGAGCAACGCCTCTTCAATGCTTCAAATACCTTGGTTATGGTCACACCGCACAAGTATGCAAAGGACCCGATATGAGTTCTCTAGCTTCCAAATGCGGTGACATAAAAGAAAGAGTGTACGAAGGCGGGACATTGTATTCTTTGCAAGGATGCTGATCCAAGGCCTAGTCAAGACAAAACTAGAACTTCGATGACCTGCATCCTGCAGCTAAGCCTACACAGCAGTTCAAACGCCCAAAATCTGGTTGTGCAGTTGCGAGGGACTTTTTGCTGCTGCGTGTAGAACACCATCATAAAAGTTCGGCATCCTGGTATCCCGATGAAACTGCGACTGCTCGGTTCGAAATAGTGATTTCCAGGCAGAGCGCTGTGGATGGAGGATAGTTTTGTGTGGGTTAGGTGCTCAGGGACCACCTTCTTTAGTGTGTGCCTAACGCCGAACGAATCTATATCATCTTTCCAAGCCAAGCTTAATGCTTTGGAGGGCGCTGTCTCGAACGCATATGAGAACGTGCACGTTGGGGGAGACTTCAATGCGAAAACAATCAAATTGGTATGCCTCAAACCGATCTGTGGGAAACTGAATCCTAGAAATGGTGGCCAGGACGGCGCTCGTCGTACTAAACACCGGAAATATGCCGGCTTTCCACCGTATTGGCTGTGAAGGAACCATACCGGACGTGAAATTCACCTTAGTGTCCTTAGTACGGGAGAATGTTAGACATCTACTCAGCCAGTGATCATCAGTGCATTCTGCTTGAGATCAGTTATGTTGTCTCTCGACGTCCCTGCTCTCGGCTTTCTATAATTGGTTCTGTAATTGATCAAAAATAGCAAGGCTCACTGTTGGCAAGATCTAGTGGACAATGTGAACAAGGATCCGTGGGGCCTTTGCTACAAGCTAGTTATGCGGAATCTTGGTGCCCTACGGAAGCCTTGCATACATGATGCGGAAAAGATGGATGAGATAGTGCAAGTGTCCGCTCTTCACACAGCCGGAACTGGAAGAGGCAGTCTTTTCATTGTAAGCGAGGAAGCCTCCAGGTCCAAATGGTGTTCCGGCTGAGGTGCTGTAACTTGCCTATCACCATTGTCCTGACTTGCTGCTTCCGGTACGATGGAAGGTGGCAAGGCTCGTGCTGATCAGCAAGGGGAAGGGAAATCCCGAAGTGTCATCCGCATACCGCCCGTTATGCATGCTACACACGGATGGGAAAGTGCTAGAGAAACTCATTCGGGGAAGACTCACTGACGCGATTCGTGCTGCCGGGGACCTATTTTCTCGGTAGTATGGCTTTAGAGCAGGACGTTTTATTATCGATGTGATCGCGAAGGTGGTGAGCGTGGTCGCACCAAGCGACGGATCATCCTGTTGGTGACACTCAACATCAGGAATACTTTCAACTCCACTAGATGGGTAGATATTCTGGATTCGCTGGAAAATCCTTTTCAAGTTCTAGAATATATAATGTGCGATTGAGGGACTACTTAAAAGACCAAAGGCTGCTCTACGACACGACACAGGGTCTACGAAAGATGGCAGTTACATCGGGTGTTGCCCAGGGATCTATCCTTGGTCCGCACCTGCGGAACGTGTCTTACGATGGGCTACTGAAACTGTAGATGCCAGATGAGTCACGTTTGATCGGCTATGCAGATAATGTTGTGGCTCTGGTAGCTAGACTTACCATTGAACAAGCGCAACTTAGGCTAGGTATGCTAATGCGCCGAATGAGGAACTGGATGACTGCTTGTGGGCTTAGTTTAGCACTGAAGAAAACCGGACTGATCATCCTGACAAAAAAGAGAAACCCTAGAGTAGGAATGAACAGTATTGGAGACATACAAGTTGAATCAAAGCCAGCGGTGAAGTACCTGGGGCTACTGATTGACTCGAAGATGAATTTCTTAGAGCAAATCAGGGCAATGGCTGAGAAGACTGCTTCAGGAGCCTTTTTTTGACCAAAGGTAGTCGAGTGTAGTATCAAATGTAAGGTCTTCATTAGGACTTTTAGAATCTGAAATAGAAAAGTCATTTTATGAATTAGGAGGTCCATGGGAAGGCAAAATGCACCAACAATTTGTGTAATTCATGACCGTATTGATTTTTTCAGAAGTTGGTTTGGTCAGTACTGTAGAAATTTCAAGCGTTTTTGAAATTTGTTTCGAGAGTTTATTTAAAGTTAAATCGATAATGCAAGCGGTACAAAGACCGAGAAAAAGGCTACAAACGAAAAGGGTAAATAGCCAATGTCCGCACTATGATAACGACAAATTCGAACAGAGGGAAGACTAATCGCAGTATTAGCATCTCTCCCGATAGAAAAAAGATTTACTGTTATCGTAAGTATGTACTGGGGTGATGCCAGTACTGAGAGTAGCGTGTACATGATGCAAAATTATATGTATGTATGTATGAGTATGAGACTGGAACTATAATGGTATTGCTCGCCGTTGCTTTGTCATGAGAAGACTGATCAAGTACCATGCTCCCGTGTGCTGATCAAATCAGTACATATCTAATTAAATCAGGACATATCAACACTAAGCGAACACTCACAGTCTGTTCAAAAAATCCCCTGAACTAAAACACGTTGCTTCCAACAAGATTTGAACCTCCTGCTTATTCAACTTGTTTTAAGTGTCTCTATTACTTCACACATTTCACAGGAATTCCGTGACCATTGAATAATCTGGCGCGCGGTCATTGGAGTTTGTTCTTCTTCAAGTGAATAAAAGTAATGGATGTTCCTATAATAAAGCAGAAAGCAAAGTACTTTGGCCAAGCGTTGCAAATCTTGCATCGACTTCCCATAATTCCACATAATGCTTAAAATTATGCTACACGCTTGTTCAAAAAGGTGTCCTCACCCGTTTTTATAGTAGGCACGTAGAAGCTTTTTCGCTTTTTGTATTCTCCTTTGACGGAGTTGTTCGATATTGTGGACTTAACTTTTAGTCAGCTTCGGATGTTGATTTGCACCCTTAAACCTTTACTGCAGGCGATCCTTCGTCATGATACACAATATTGTAGACGGTCGGTACAGTTTCACAACTCGTCTCGTTCGGGCACTTTCGATCTCTAAACGGCGTTGAACCTTCTCGTTCAGGATGTGAATGGTGTTGGCCAGTGGTTCTAGACATTCCGTCCAAATTAAGTTCTTGTCCGCTTAACGCCGGACCTGAAGTGGCATACGAGTATACTTTCGCATCAACCTGCCTACCTCCCACTATGGATTATATTGACTTATTTTTTTCACTTTTTAAAAATAAATACTACAAGTACTCGTACTTAAATTACTGCTACGGATACAATTAGGAGTGTTAATCAAAGCCCTCATCGAGTGCGGCTTAGGCTTGCTTAGTTTCAAGAGTCACGCGAATGATATGCTAGTGTTCGGGGTGAGGTAATGTTGATGCCTCTCTACTCCATCCGTAATACTGCCGCTTATATTGCTACATATAGGGATAAGGTGTGCATGTTATTTTTTACTCAATCTCATTCGCGGAAGCACTTTGCAGTTCATCATATTTCATGAGAGAGGAATTTAGATGCTTAGGAGGTACTTTTGGTAAACGTTTTACCGATTTTAAAACAAAATTTCATGTTAGCTCTTTGTTCGTAACTCATTTTTATTCCGATGACACAAACTATTGTGACTGGGTGATGAAAGTGACTAGTTAGAATGATGAGACAATAATAACACACGCGTTTATTGATACATATTTGTATTGAACACAATAGACATGTTACATCGGGAAAGGCCGATACGAGACTGACTGTCAAAGGAACGGCACATAGAAAATAACGATTCACAATAGTCTCCCCCACTTAATAAAAACATATAGAAATATAATTTTAATTCTATTATTCGGTGACATAGTCTTTCAAGAAGTTTGGAGGACATCGTTGATGAGCAGATCTGCGTGGTGGTAGCGTCGGGTTGTTTGTGTTCCCGTCTGCTGGTGTCTGTTGGTCAGGAGTGCCAGTAAGTGTTTCTGGCTGATTGACACCTGGTGCAGTCAATGGCGTAGGCTGTGTGTCCATTGGTGGTAACTCATCAGCTGGCATGTGTCGATATGGAACACCTGGGCTTGGGGCTGGTCTTTGCTGAGATGAAAAGGTGACTTGTTTCTTCGGGACCATTGTTGAAATTAGTTGGTCGATGTGCCTTTTTATTGTTCGGCCTGAGTCTAAGTCAATGATATAATGGTGCTGACCCAGTTTTTGTTCGACAGTGCCAAATTGCCAGCTATCTTGATTGTTCAGGTGCATTCTTGCCTGAACTCTCTCTCCCATTTGGAATGAGCGGATGTGACAGCTGCTTCGGCTCGTTGGCATTACTGCTTTTTTGTTAGGCAGGGGAGCATCAAGGCGTATTCTAATTTCCCTTTTTAGGTAAAGTTCTGCTGGTGACCGTCCGGAGGCTGATGGTGTGACATGGTATCAAAAAAGCATATTTTGTACTTTTGTGGCTATTGGTGATGAGTCTTCAGCTGCAGCTTTCAATCTTCTTTTCAGGGTTTTTATATTTCTTTCTGCAAGGCCATTAGTTTATGGGTGACCTGGCGCAATAAACTTCTGAAACATTCCCCTTTCTTTACAGTGTGTCTGGAACTCTTCACTGTTAAATATGGCAGCATTATCTGATACTAGGACAGATGGGTAGCCATGCATAGAGAATATGGTTTCTAGAAGTATGATAGTTGATGCTGATGATGGTGCTTCTTTGAGTATTCGAACTTCAGCCCACTTGGATTTTGCATCGACACACATTAAGAAATAATGGTTGTCAAGGGGGCCTGCATAGTCAATATGTACCCTCTCCCAGTTGTCATCTGGTGGGTCCCATGGATGAATAGCGGCTTTCTGTGGATTGTGCCGGACTTGGGCACAGGATTCACAGGTTTTAACAATTTGCTCGATGTCCTTGTCTAAACGTTCCCAATATATATATCGTCTGGAGAGTTGTTTCATTTTTGTAATGCCCAAATGTGAGGCATGCAGTTCTTCCAGGATTTGGCAATGTAGAGATTTTGGTATGACTAGGTGGTCCAATCTGAAAAGCATACCGTTAAAGATGGTGAATGGTTCTTCTCTTTGACTGATTCTGAGGCTGGTCATCAGGGTTGGTAGGTTTTCATCTTTGGCTGTTTCTTCAATAATAGTTTCTGAAATTATAGCTGGGCTGGAGATTTGAAGTATAGTTTCAGCATACAACGCATTGACTTCTTCATTCATTGAAGTTTCAGATGTTCTGAGCAGTTGGGAAATTGGAGCCCAAAAAAGACAATCTACGTTCTCGTTGTCTTTTCCTTGTTTACAGCGTACCGTGGAGTCCAATCCTCTTAGAAAGGAGGCATAGCGTAAAAGGCGGGCAGATGTCATCTGAGGTAATGCTCGATGTGGATGAAAGATACGAGACAGCGGCTCGTTATCGGTGACAAGGGTGAAGTTTCTGGCATAAACATAGTTGTAGAAGTGTGTGGCTGCGTAAATGATAGCCAAGGCTTCTCTATCAAGTTGACTGTAATTGCATTCAGCTTGGGTCAAAGCTCGAGAGGCATAAGCAATAGGCTTTTCATGACCTTCCACTTCATGACTCAAAACAGCTGCAATACCGGTCGGGCTGGCGTCTGTTATGAGGATCAAGGGTTTTGCTGAATCAAAAGGTGTTAATACCCTTTCGCTACACAACTCCAACTTTAGGTTTAAGAAAGCAGCTTCAGTGGAGGCTGACCAAACGAATTTTCCATCTTTTTTGAGTAGGCGTCGTAGATGAAAAGATTTTGTGGAGAAATCAGGAATGAATTTTACATAATATGTCACCATACTCAAGAATCGTCTTAATTCCTCTACATTCTTAGGACGTGGCATGTTGAAGACGGCTTGAATTTTCACAGGTGACATTTCAACTTTATTAAATGAGACTATGTGACCAAGATAGCTGATACTTTCTTTGAAGAAGGAACACTTATTTTTATTTAGATGGAGATCGTTTTCCTTGAGTCGTTCTAAACAAGCAATCAGGTTTCTTGTACATTCTTCCATTGATGAGCCATGGCAGATAATGTCATCAAAATATGCTTCAACGTTTGATAGGCCATTGAGAATTTGTGAGAGTATTCTATTGAATTCAGATGGTGCTGTTTTAAAACCAAAACTGAGACGATTCATTTGAAATGTGCCCTTGTGTGTCGTGATTGTTTGGATTTTCTGTCCTTCCGCATCCACTTTGAAGTGTAAATATGCCTTGTACAGGTCGAGTTTGCAGAAGCACTTTGAATTTCTGAGGCTGTGCAAGACTTCATCAATGCGACAAATTGGATGATTAGCTGGGACTAATTTTGCGTTGACTCCACATTTGTAATCAACACATAAACGAACACCTCCATCAGGTTTAGGTATTACGACGAGTGGTGATCCCCAGTCGCTTGAGGATACTGGAGTAATAATACCTTGTGACTCAAGAGTTGCAATTTCTTCCTCAACTCGCTGGCGCAGCGCAAAAGGGACATCGCGTTCCCTAGTAAAGATGGGTTTTACTCCTTCCCTGAGCTGAAGTTTTATTTCTAGGTTTGGCACACAACCTATGCGTTCTTCGAAAATAGTTGCGTATTGTCTGAGTATGTCTTCAAGAGGAGTGACAGCGTTGATTGTAACTACATGATCCGAAGTAAGCCGTTCTTTATCGATTTCGTTGAGATCAATTCCGAGAGTGCGAATCCATATTCGACCCAGAAGTGCATCAAATTCTGCAGGAACAATGAATAGGTCCGCATTAATTTCTCTATTTTTATATTTTACCGACAGTGATACTTTCCCTAAGGGCTTTATTATATGAGCTGAGTAAGAGCGGAATGATACCTGTGTTGGTTGTAGTGTAGCATTGAGATCAAAACGTTTGAATGCTGTCTCTGATAGAAGTGAGAATTTGGCTCCTGAATCGACTTCAAATGCCTGTGGCTTGCCATTGAGAAACACTTTGACGATAAATTTATCAGAACCTGGGCTGAGCTCGTATAAGTTTTCAGTGCAGTGAATGTGACCAACACCATATTCTGAGTCAGAGTTTTGATCATTCTGAGAAGACTGTGCTGCGATGGCATGTGTCTTTGAATTTCGAAGAATGGTGGTGAAACAGACCAAGGACACATGACCAATTTTCTTGCAGGAAGTGCATTTAAGCGCGTTGCGGTCAATTTTGCATTGATTTGCCTTGTGGTTTGCCCTACCACATTTGAGACAGAGTCCATCAACGCCCCAAGAACGATAGTCAACCCGTGTCATGTGTTGGAACTGTGAGCGTTGGTGTGAACTAGGACTTGTATTTTGACTTTGGTTGGGTTGTGATTTCCTATGTGACCTGTTGACCCTTGAGACATTGTTTGTGTCACTACTGAGATTGGTGAAATTATCTGGGATTTTGGTAAACTGGTTGCTTTCAAAACGTGATGCTTCCAATGCTGTGGTTTTGTTGAGCAGCTCATTGAAATTTTCGAACGCATAGTGTTGTAAGAGCTGTTCTCGAATCCTGTTGTCTTTTACTCCTCTAACAAATTGGGCACATGAAAAGGTGTCAGCAATGGAAATCACTGATTTGCATTTACATTCAACATAAAAATTACAACCTTTCGATTTCTCCTTCAGGGATGCAACGAATTCTGAAATTGATTGTGTTGGCTGCTGAGTAACATTTAGGAAATAATGCTGAGCGACTACAGTTGAGACAGGCGGTGACAAAATATTTTTGAAAAGTTTAATTAGCTCAGCAAATGGAATATTCTCCATGGGTTTCTCAGGACCCAATAATGCAGCTAAGTTGTTATAATGCGTAGAGCCAATTGATGCACACAACAATTGAGACATTGTGATAGGGGAATCCACATTTTTGAGACTACAGTAATAGTCAAAACGTTCTAAATAAGAAGTAAATCTTTCCTTCTTGGCGTCATATGATTCGAATGGTGAGACTTGGGGAGCTGAACCGGATCCACTTGTCCCCAGTGCGGTAGTGAAGACTGAGAGAAATTGTTCGAATTGTTGTTGATCCATTTTCCCAGCTGGAGCTGTCTCAGAAACGACACGAAAATAATGGCGGCTGAAAACGTGGCGACTACGCGGCGGAATCTAACTGTTATCACTGGCAGTTGCAAACGTTTTAATCCTCGTCGCCAACTTATTGTGACTGGGTGATGAAAGTGACTAGTTGGAATGATGAGACAATAATAACACACGCGTTAATTGATACATATTTGTATTGAACACAATAGACATGTTACATCGGGAAAGGCCGATACGAGACTGACTGTCAAAGGAACGGCACATAGAAAATAACGATTCACAATACAAACATACAGTCACTTTAGACGCAATAGCTTCGCTTCCACTGAACCGAATGTCAGCAAACTTTCACTGGAAGTCAGGAAGATATAAAACTTTCCAACGCACTATCTCATTTACGGATGGCGCCACCAAAAACAATTGTATGACAAAAGTCTGTTTTATTTTGGAACGCACCTTGTATTTGATTGTTGACTTAAATCATAATTAAGGGCTGATTGAATTAGATGAAAGTTGTTTTCGATCAAAATAGTTCATTCTAAACACAAACAAGTGGACAAACTGATAGGCATGAACCAATTTTAATAGGTTAATGTAAAAAAAAGTTGGGTAACTTAAAATTAACATTTCCCCATCTACTTTTGTAGCTACAATTATGTATTAGTTTTATGAATATCCTCAAAGTTTGCTAAAGTTTCAAGGTTTCGTTTCTTAACTCAATCACAAAGCAATTATCTCAATTTCTTTGATAATGCTACCACTTCATACACTCGTAAACTTATAACAAAAGTCATCTTAGTTTCTTAGAATTATACCCAAGGCACAAAATACGGCCTGACTTCAATTCTCTGATAAAATGGAAGAGCAGTTAATTTACTCAATAGCTTTTGTAGTTTGAACAGTTGAACATTGATGACAAGGACATCATAGCCGAAAATTGATGATGCTGATGATGACTTTACTTGATGTAATCACACGCTGAATTGAGTTGAATATTTTTTTTCGCTCTCATCTACTTCATCTCCTTTTGGCACAAAGCTCAAATATTAGAAAATCCGCAAATGGTTGTAAAGCATCATTGGGAAATTTCCATGAATGCGAAATTTAAGGAAGAAACTCATTTGCTGTTGAATGCTCGTTTTGCTGGGGCTTGTTGTTGAATTGTGAGGAATATCATTATTACCGACGATAAGAAGGACTATCAAAATGGAAGCAAGTACACTGCTGAGCTTATTTATGGAGATTCTCACGAATAATTAGGTTCTATTATTTGCCAGATTAAATTTGACAATGGCAGAGGATATTAAAATGAAATTTGATGGAAAAACTTGAATGGCATTCCCAAAGAGATTTTGCATTACAAATGAAAGCAAAGTGCTTGCTTTGTTGCTGGGTATCATTAAGCCTATCGATTATTTCGTTGAAAGTAGTGAATACTGCCGTTGATGGAACGAGGTTGATAATCTTCTGTGCCCTCCATTGTGTTTCCACAGTCTTAAAATGTCTGATATTGAGATGCAAGAAAAAAATGTCTGCAAATTAGTTACTAAATATTACTCACCTGTTGCTACAAAGCCCGGCTATGAAATAAAATTCCGAGAATATATTTTATTATAGTTTCATTTAATTTCATTCCACAATAGAATTTCCAGTTCACTTTTTCCTCAAATTTGAAGAGATTTTCAGTTCGATATGCTTTGGACGGTCAACAAATTTACAAGATTTCGCCACTATTTCACCTTTCCATGGGATAGTTTTACTTTTCAGAAGATTTTTCCTTATGAAGATTTCTAATTTTATTACAGTATCTATTCAATATTTAGTTTTATTTCATTTATTACAGTATTTCTACAATTTTCATTTCAAATTACTTTTATTTTTATACAATATCTACTTTATATTTTAATATATAAGAAAGATGTGCTTACGTTCACTTATGCATGTAAATAATTATATACAATAGGCTTCATTAATTAACATCTGGTAGAATTTATAGTTTACAGGTATTTTTTCCTTCCGATAATATTGTGATTGATGATAATAAAGTATTTATATGTTATTATTTCACTTACATTCATGTATGACACATGTTTTAGTTGAATTCTTTTAACACATGCTTGGAATTAAATCGAACAGGTTCCATTCAGTTTTCAGTTAATTAATTGATTTTAAAAATTTATTTACATTATCTGTGTAATTCTAGGATTTTATTTATTTATATTAGGTTTTTTTTATCGATGTATTTACCATCAATTGTTTTTTTCCTATAAACTATTCAATTAGGCTTTCGTTCTTACTTTGTTGATTTCTATGAAGAAATTATTTTGTGCACAATTTAGTGTATTTACTACTTTTAGTATCTTTCGAAAATTTAGCATTGAACTGTGGCACTAAATACATCTTTTTGATAGATTATCAGAAACGATGGTTGCAGCAAAAGAAATTAGAGGTAGTTCAGTTCTAAGGATGGTAAAAATTTTCATTTGAAAACGATGGAATGCTGAGAAGAAATCATCGTTGCGGAGTTTGTCTTCTAATGGGTGATGACTCCAATCTAAATTGTTGGTTAGGCCGGGAATCTGGAATTTAAAATAAAAGGGATATTAATTGGATGATGAAATGTGTTCTGATGATGAACTTCGATGAAGCGAATTGTAAATTTAAACAATGATTACTGCTGTCTTGCAATGAATGGTTTATTGGTACTTCTTTGTGGCTTTTATAAATAATTTTTTTCCTTACAATACACTATTCCAAATATTGTGCTTCTCATGCAATTACGTTTTTAATTGGAATTTGTAATCAGGGCAATAAACTTCACAGCACAATTCGAATGTGTCGATACTACAATATTGATTTAAAATAAATAAATGCAATTGATGTGAATTTAGGTAATTGAACTTTGAGTGCACTTGAATGAACTTTGCAAGTGTGCTATGTATGCAGCTTGAAGCTGGTTCGTTTGGTTTGTGAATTTTGTGAGATTATGAAAATCTTTTTGTGTGTGCGAACATTGCCGCCCACCAAGATCCGGTCCGGCTCTTCATACCATGTAGTTGCTGGTTTCCTGTGGTCTTGGTTGCAGGTTTTCCGGTAACGAATTAGCATGACTACTACGATAACCACAAAACAAGATGTTAGTGTTGATGCCGCTGCCGTAATACCATGGTCGTGGATTTTTTTCCAGACGGTTTCCTTTACTTCAGCTATCAAGTTTTCTTGCTCAATTGCGACTGATTTTAGAGATTCAGATGACTGTATGATAGTTGATTTCGTAATATGTTTTGTCGCTGTAGCTGGATACGTTAAGTTGAAAACTGGAACCGTTGAAGTAATGTAAGATGAAAATTGGTGACTCTGGACCGTTCTTTTTGGTGAAAGGATAAACTCCTTGGTGTGAACGGTACAGTCTTCTGATAACTGCAGCAAACCCGTTCCATTTAGTATAATATTTGTTCTTGTGTCGTGACAGGTCGTCTGTGCATGGGTTGGCTCTGGCGTTACGAATAACCAGATGTTATTTGTCAGCAATTGTTTCACAACGAGGCTTTCAATGGCAAATGAATGTATTGAACAGTTTTCCATTGTATAAGCTTTGTATATCTCTTTGACAATACAGTTTGATCTAGTTCGTAAATCAATTAATATGGATGACGATAGCAAGTATTTGTAGTGACCAATTTCTTGAGCATTGAAGAACTCTTCCTCTGATATTTCGAAATACATCTGATCCTTATAGTTGATTCCAAGGAGATTGTTGTTGATGTTGAATTTAAAGAATGTTTTCCCCTTATGCAGCTGAGGGATAGCAGTTGCCTTGACTAGGTCGTATGGCCGCTTATCGATAATAGGAAGATGACCTTGGATCTCAATTGATGCGTTGATGTGGAAAAATGATATCTTTGTCGTGGTTATAGGTAGAAGATCCAAATGTGGAGATAGCAATGCTTGAGCTGTATGTATGTCTGCTTCTAGTTCTGCCATCTGTATGCATTCCCAGATTCCTGTTCTCGTATAAAGGGCTGTTAAAATACGATTGTATTTATCCTGTATCTCCTGAATAAAACTCACCGCTTGTTGGTATGTTCCCAAAAACTGAATATTCAAAGCATTGTGATCGTTGTCAATTTGGAACTGGTTAATCCGACTCAATCCTGCCTCCAGCTGTTTCGAGCAATGACTGAGTTGTGTGCTCATCCTGCTTGATGTTTTGTTTAATATTTTCGTTGCTTGAAGGATTATTGCACCTTGGTGAGAAAAAAATCGTTGTAGCTTTTCTTGGTTTTCTGCTAAGGTGCTAACATTGGCTATTACTTGATCATTTACGCCAAACATTGCCGTAAGCATTTGACCTAGTATACCCCGCTTGGCGCGACTAGTGATGAACTGTAATCTTTCAATTTTCTAGAGGGTTTCGTCTGTAAACTTACCGAGATGATTGACAAGACTTCTGCATCGTATTTTGTCTGTTACTTTGCCTCCCAACCTGCATAGACTCTTCATACTGTCGTTCACATTTTCTATGTTCTTTCGATCTTGTATGAGGTCAGACATCGGGATCCTGATGTTTAGTTGCAACGATCCCCGTAATAAATTACCGATACCCACGTGCTCAATAAACAGACCTCCGTTTAAGTGTGAAATGTTCACAGTTGCTTGTGTTGGCGTTGAGAAGACACATAAGATCAACAAAGTCGTAAGTAAGCTCGAAATGACTCCTTTAGTAGTCATCGACTGCCGTTTTTCCCCTTTAGTCTGCTTTGATACCATGGCTTCTGGATCATTTGGAACCGGCTTTCGTTTTCTCGTACTTGATAGTGTACTAGATGATGGCTGAGATATCGGCGATTTTGATTGAGTTTCAACTATCGGTAATTCATTTGATTGGCTTCGGAATGGTAATCGGCAAATCTTTGTAATAGGCCGTTTTGTCACATTTCCATGTAGTTTGATCGTGACAACCCGAACAAGACCATCTTCGCCAGGATGAATTGCCAATATCCTTGCTAATGGCCATTGTAACGATGGAAAATGATCCTTTTTGACTAGAACTAGATCTCCTGTTTTTAAATTTTCCTTTGGTTTAAGCCATTTTGGTCTTTAATGAAGACGTTGTAGATATTCTTTTGTCCATCGGTGCCAAAAGGAATGCTTCATTGCCTGCACCAATCTCCAACGCTTCAGTAATGTCAAATTCGTCTCCTCTGGATCACTTTTGAGCTCGAACAAATTTCCTCCAGTCAGAAAATGTCCTGGTGTCAGAGCGGCGTCATCTGAAGGATCGTCGCTTATCGCGGTGAATGGTCTAGAATTCATGCACGCTTCGATCTGTGCAAGAAATGTGTAAAACTCTTCGATGTTTAGTAACTGTTCTCCTATTGTTTTGTAAAGATGCCGCTTCATCGATTTCACACCAGCTTCCCAGAGTCCACCAAAATGTGGACTTCCAGGAGGTATGAAATTCCATTCTAGACCATCTTGAACCAGTATTTCATTATTTTTGTGCAATATTTTATTATATTCATCATGAAGTTTTCGGTTGGCGCCTAGAAAATTCGATCCGCAATCGCTGTAAATGGCTCTACACCTTCCCCGTCGTGCTATGAATCGTCAAATAGCAGCAACACACGTGTCCGTAGATAAATCTGACGCTAGTTCTAGAAAGCTTTCGTTGCCATGCATACAAAGATGACCACGTATGCTTTTGTTGTTTTTGAACCACGTCCTCCATTCCATTTGAGTGTTATAGGCCCCGCGTAATCTATCCCCGTATGCTCAAAGGGATTTGACGGACGTACCCTTATCGATGGTAGGGATCCCATTAATTGTGCATTTGGCCTTGCTGTCAGCTTGAAGCATGTGAGACAGCTACGAATCTCCCTTCTTGCTAGTGAAGACGCAGATATTATCCAGTATTCAAGTCATAATGTTGCAAGTGTCAACTAGATACCACCATGCATTGTTTTTAGATGAGCCCTTTTGGTTAGCAGTTGTGCTAGTCTGCCTTTCGGTATGATAGCTGGTTACTTAGTTTTTTCTCCTACCCTGAGGATACCCTCAGAACCTAACCAGGGAGTAAGCAATCGGAGACTACTGGTATTCGATAATGGTTTTGAATTCTGTAGATGCTGAACTTCATCCATATAAACATGTTGTTGGGCTAGCTTTATGCATTGGTCATGTGACAGTGTAAGTTCCTTGGCTGTTAATCCTCCAATGCACTTGTCTTTTGGATTCCGACAATTATGAATGAACCGGAAACAGTAGGCCAGTACTTTGTTCAGTTTGCTGAAATTAGAGTATCTTTCAAAAATTTCCGGCTCATCCTTTATCAGTATTGAAAGGAGTGCGACAGCACTCTCGTTAACTTCTTCTTTCTCGCAGGTTGAAATTGTTGGTTGAGATAACTTTATGTCTGTATCCCTTAGCCATGAAGGTCCATTGCACCATAAAGAAGATACTCTTAGCTCTGCTGGATATAAACCTCGTGTTGCTAAGTCAGCAGGGTTGTTGTGAGTTGCAACATGATTCCAATCGGCTGGTGATGATTCCTGTTGTATTTCGCTTACTCTATTAGCAACATACACTGTCCAGTTTTGTTGCTGGTTTCTGTATCCAGGCCAACACAATGGTGGAATCAGTCCAGTAGTTGATACGTGCATGCCCCCAACGATGCGCTTCTTTAACTTGTTTCATAATTTTCGTCAATAGTACAGCTCCACAAAGTTCCAGTTGGGGTATGGACTGCATTTTTATAGGTGCCACCTTGGATTTAGCAGCTAGAAGTCTCGTTGTGATTGATGAGCCATTAACAATTCTCATGTAAACTGCAGCAGCGTATGCTCTGGATGAGGCGTCACAAAATCCATGAAGTTCAACCAGGGTGCATGAAAGGTATCCTATCCAGCGCGGGATTTTGATTTGGCTTACTTGATGGAATTGTTTCCGTACAGTAATCCAGTCTTTGATAACTTCCTTATCGAGTGGCTCATACCAATCACATTTTGTTAGCCAAATCCTCTGCATCGCTATTTTTCCAATTATGATTGTGGGTCGCAACCATCCTATCGGGTCGAATAATTCGGTACGTCTGAGAGCACATCTCGTTTGGTTTTAGGGTCAATCGCATTGATGCTGACACTAAATGAGAACATATCCGTTGCGGGATGCCAGCAAAGGCCGAGAGTGTTGACGTTTTCCGATAGCTCGATATGAAGCGGAACTTGCGTAATTCGATCTGCCAAGGGAACGTTTTCCAATAATTCAGAATGATTTGCACTCCACTGTCTTAGATGAAAACCACCACAGTGCAACAAGTCCTGGAGCTCCCTATGAACATGTCGCAAGTCTGCCAAGTTGTTTGCACCAGTTAAGCAATTGTCGACATAAAAGTCTTCTTTCAAAACTTTTGATGCGTTAGGATAGCTCATGTGTTGATCTTCTGCTAACCTGTGAAGGGTCTTAATGGCCAAGTATGGCGCACTTGTCGTTCCATTCGTATTTGTTGTTAATCGATACATTTACATGGGGTCTGTTCTGTTGAACCGCCACAAAATGCGAAGACAATCACGATCCGATTTATCTAGCCATATCTGTCGGTACATCTCCTCCATGTCGGAAGTTACAACATATCGGTGTTGTCTCCATCTCATTAGGATGTAGAATATGCTTTCCTGAATTGTAGGACCGGTTAGTAGCAAGTCATTCAAAGATTGACCCGACTGACTCTTTTGCGATGCATTAAACTTAACTCTTAATTTTGTTGTGGTACTGCTCTCTTTGAGGACGGCATGATGGGGTAAATAAAAGGAGGGGTTTTTATGGATGCCATCAATAGGTACAAGCTCCATGTGCCCGAGTATGAGATATTCTCCCATAAATTTGTTGTATTCGTCATGTAGTTTGGGGTTTTGTTTGAACCGCTGCTCTAATTGACGGAATCGAATAAACGCTACTCTTTGAGTATCGCTCATGTCTCTCTTTAGATTAAAATAAGCCTTAAAAGGTAATCGTACCGAATAAGAACCATTAGATAGTCGACGAGTATGATTTCTATAGTGTTCTTCCGCTTGTTTCTCTTCATGTGTAAGAGATCGGAACAGAAAAGCTTCCTCCTGTTCCCAAAATCGTCGCAAAGATTCATCCAGAGCGCTGTACGACATCAAAACTTGTACCTGCCTTTTCTCAGGCAATTGTGCAATAGGACCAAAAATCACCCATCCTAGTTTTGTTTGTTGAGCTGATGGATTACCTGGCAAAAATCCAGGCAGTAGAATCTTGCTGTAGATATCAGCTCCAATTAGCAAGTCAATCTTTGACGATACGTAGTATTTAGGGTCTGCTAAATCTTTTGACTTGAGACCTTCAGGAAGGTGTTTGGACGTCTGCGTGCCAGGTAATGGCGTTGTTATGGTGTTTAAAATTAGTGGGCTGAATATTAATTTCTCCATACCGTTTCGTCCTTTGACATGGGCTGCAATGGTCGTCTCTCCACGAGTGATTACCTCATGTTCCCCACCAACACCACCAATTACCACTTTCGCCTGCTTCATTGACGCATTTAATGCTCTCATTGCTGCTTCACTAATCAATGATCGCTGAGCCCCCGTATCTAGTAACGCTCGAAGTGTGATAGTCTCAGCCTCTGGTGATTCCGCGTCAGAAATTGCACTGGCTTGTACTAGCGCAGTCGCCAATAGAACTTGGATTTTACTTTCGGATGTACACATGCAAGTGCTGTTTGCAGTCACCGATGCCAACGGTAATGGCTGAGCTGAAAATATGTGCAAAGAGGTATTGTGTCGTTTTCCACATACAACCGTGCTTTGATGTACACTGCTTTGCCCCGTGTTGGTCGCTCAAGCAATTGAAGCATAGTCGCTTTGAGTTGACTAACTCTCGTCGTGTCTGAACAGTAGATTGTTTAAACTTCGTACAGTTGAAAAGTCGATGATTCTCGTTGCATATTGGACATTGTGAGCCAGTATGCACTGAATGGACCGTGATTGCTGTTCGTTTAGTGGATTGTTTCGCAACTGAAGATGATAATGCTTCCAGCATGATGAATCGGATCTTAAGAAAGTCCAACACTTCTTGCAATGTTGGCACTGCTTTTGAATGACCGATCTGCTTCTGCCAATCCTTCCTAGTCTCATCATCAAATTTCTGGTTGAGGATGAATGTGGCTACTAAGTCGAACGCGTTGACCTTTAGCGTGGAAAGTGTAGTCACCAGCTGATTGGTTATGTCAACCAGACGTTTCAATTTACCAACATCATCCTTGTTGCACCGGGCCAGCTCCCAAAACCGTTGCACCATTTCGTTGGAGATTGCTCTGTCATTGTCGTACCGCTCACAGAGTAGCTTCCATGCTGGCGCGTAATTTGCTTCCGTGATCGTCAGGTGCTGAATGAGGTGTTCCGCTTCATTGCGAAGTGAACTACGCAAATACTGCAGTTTCTGTACGGCACTTAGTTTACCATTCTCGTGCACCATACATTTATATAAATCACGAAATGCACACCATGACGAATATTTGCCGTCGAAAGCAGGAATTTTGAGTCGTTCTTATTTGATTGTTTCCACTTCATTCCCTGATCCAGTTCCTGTTATTGTTGGGTTGGAGGATTTCTCATAATCCTCGATCTTCTCCAAAAACAGAGTAACGTAGTCCAGTACAATATTTTCCAGCGCCACGAATTCTTCCATGTAACCAGCTCGATTTTCCTTCTCCTTCTTGCTACTAAGCTCCTGGCATACCAAAGGATGATGTTCTTCGCATTTGCTCCAAAGTCCCTGAAGCTTTTCCAACCTTGCTCTGAAGTAAGCAATGCTGTAACGTTTCGAGCTGTCCTTCTTGTAGTTTTCTATCAGCCGCTGAATAGCCTTTATCTTTTGATCTTGTCCAGCCTTCTCCGACATCTTGGGTTGGTTCTCGTTCGTTCCTTATTCCGATAGTAGCTATCCGGCTCGACGGACCAATGTTCTGATGATGAACTTCGATGAAGCGAATTGTAAATTTAAACAATGATTACTGCTGTCTTGCAATGAATGGTTTATTGGTACTTCTTTGTGGCTTTTATAAATAAATTTTTTCCTTACAATACGCTATTCCAAATATTGTGAGTCTCATGCAATTACGTTTTTAATTGGAATTTGTAATCAGGGCAAAAAACTTCACAGCACAATTTGAATGTGTCGATACATCAATATTGATTTAAAATAAATAAATGCAATTGATGTGAATTCAGGTAATTGAACTTTGAGTGCACTTGAATGAACTTTGCAAGTGTGCTATGTATGCAGCTTGAAGCTGGTTCGTTTGGTTTGTGAATTTTGTGAGACTATGAAAATCTTTTTATGTGTGCGAACAAAATGTTTATTCAGATTTATTTTTAAATTTTGATAGCAATCTTATACGGTAACTTTCATACAGCAGAATTCGGCCGTATTTCCGCTCTACCGTCAGGGAAGACCAAAGGCATAAGAGTACATTACGGTAACTAACAAAGTTTGGAAAATTGCTACCTTAAAATAGTTTGATTCTCAAGTACTAGCCGAGGCCGTCTTCTACATTTTTCCTACTCAAAAATGAAAAATCGTGAGCTTAATTCTTTTCTCGCAATGAAAAAATTATTTTACCGTAATAAAAACTCAACAATACCTTCTAGGCCTTCACTTCCTGAAAATAGCGCCTCCAACAGTCTCGGTCCATTTTTGAAATCCGAGCAGTGGTGAACTGCCTTCGTCGGCTGAGTCAGACCACCCTTCAATTCTCAAAACGAATATCTTTTTAGGCATCTGTTGTTCATTTATACGATTGATGCCACCAGCCCATTGCAGCTCCCGCAGTCTTATAATCTTTGAGACCACCGTTTCGTCAAAAAATTCGTAGAACTTATGGTTGCATCGAATTCGTCATTGGTCCCCGTCTAGCTTGGCTCTGATTATTCGCCTCACGACCCGTCGCGCAAAGGCTGTTGCGAATTCCGGCGTATCGGCATTCTCCCATTCGCAACTTCAAATTGCTGCCATAACCTCTCCACCTTCTTTTGGGCACATATAGCCTTTCTCTCTGTATATTTATTTATCTTTACTAACATTTAACAGTTTTCCTATAATTTTTTCTCACATCATCTCAATCCTACCCTTTATTTTCAATAAAAAAAAAAACAAGTTGGGTAGACAGACCTATGCTCTGTCAGAAGGGTTTTGTACTCAACTTACAAAATGCAGTAACCAGCAACGAATAAAATCAAGAAACATGTCATGTTTGAGGATCATACTATTATTAGCAAAGTTGAAAGAATTTTGACTTCTGAGGTATTTGTTATAGTTATACCCATAAATATCTCCCTTGATAATTTTTTCAGATTTTTTAGCAAAAACTGTCAGTTTAAGAAATTTTTTGAAAAGCTCTCATAGAGAACTTACAGTTGATACTCATATCGGCTACCTTTCATGAAAATTTTTTCAGGGGCCACTCCTCTGTACTGTAATCATCGATTCATGGCCTGTTTTTTTCGAATCTTAGAATGGTTACAACGCCCTTTTGCTAGGAGCTCTCTCCTGCCTCTTCGACTTTTTTCAATTGTATGTACTCATCTTCATGATACCTATCATTCCTGAAATTTTCATGTAAATCCTAGCAAAGCTGTAGTGTCTAAGTCGGTAAAAAGCACATATGCCTCCATAGCCATATGTTTCCATAATAATACAGGGCATATTGTTCCATAGTAATACAGGAAAATTCAAATCACTATAACTTCGTTAAATACTATTCGATCATTATGAAACGTTTAAAAAAGATCAATTTTATAGTCATCCTTTTGCGAAATTTTTTTGAATTTAAGGTTACCGTTAAGATTTTATTCAAGAAAACATAAAATCGATAAATCATACTATTACTAACAAAGCTGAGTGAATTTCGACTTCTCATGTATTTGTTGTTGTTGTACTCATTAAGGCCTACATTCATGATTTTTTTCAGATTTTTCGGATGGAAGGTTTCCAATCGCGAGGGGGGTACGCGAAAAGTTCGTACATTTCCCCTTCCCCTGCCCCCCTCGGTACTCATAAGGCAATTTAAAGACTTGTTTTGAAAAGATCTCATCGAGTCCTTTCCAATGACACCCTACTCGACTACTAAAGTGAAATTTTTTTTTGAGGGGTCACCTCCCCATATGGGGAGGCCCCCTTAAACCCCTTTAAAAAAATTTTCCATCCTTGAACTTTCAAGAAGTCAACACTTCTGATCTTTCCACAAAGTTTCATGGCTGTAGCTTCTATAGTTTCGGAGTAAGTGCTGTGACATACAGACGGATGGACGGATTTTAGTACAAACCCCCAAAAAAAATAATAATAACAATAATAATCTTAAGTTTCCCACTAACAACACTCAATTCATTACCTCCCATCAACAAAATTTGATTTGATACCTTTCCCCTAACAAAACATAATTATTTCCTTCATACTAACTAATTTCATTCAACAACAAAATTTTACTTTTCATGCTGACCAAAATTCATTCACGCTTTCCTGGTGACAAATTTCATCTCAATGTCCATTAAGAAAGGTGCATAGTTGAAGTAGCTAATTCAATGAATGGGAAATCAAGAGAAGGTGGCTCCGTTGGCAGCGTCATGGATTCTTTATCGCGTGTCCGCTGGGACCCTGGGTTCAAGTTCCCCGGGCGCAGGAAAACACTCTTTTTGGGATATCGGCAAAAGCAATTTTTTCCGTATATTTATGAAGATTTGCACCCAACCAAACGCTATCATGGTTATGCAAATCGCCACATATGCAAAATGGAAATTGTTGCGTTTGCCGATATGGAAAAGATGTGTGGGTAGCGGACTCGAAGTGTAATGAACTTCGATTACGTTACCCAGATGCGGCAACGGTAATTGAAAATGAAATTGATTTGGTTTTTGAATTTGAGGGATTCAGTGGTTAGCTGGCAGAGTGAGTGAAAGTTTTTGTTTGAAATTTGCGGAATGAAAGTTGTTTGGAAGTGAAATTTGGAAGTTTAGGGAATTAAATAAATTGAAATAAATTTGAATTCGAAAAGTTAATTAAATACTTTTGTAGCAGGACGGTCTTTTCCTAGTGTTTTTTTTGTATGAAAAAAAAAATAATTAGTGGGTACGAGAAGAAACCAAGAACGACAATTAAATCGTATGAATTTCGTAAAGTTATTGAGTTGATCGCCTTCTGATCATACAGTGAAGATAGGACTTGTTAATTTTCATGTGGGAAGCAAAAGTTTGCATAAAGGAAGGATGTTTTTTGGAATAAGTGATGTGATAAGCCATCTTCGTACGATAGAAGAGTAGATCCCGTTATTTATTTATTTATTTATTTATTTATTTAAATCCATTTAACAGACAGAAATCTAATTACAAAATAGACTTAGACAATTAAATATAGTTACATATAGTTTAGAGTAAGCCAGATTAATACAACAAAATCAAGCAGGAAAAAGTTAATTAAAACATGTAAGAAATGAAGTTAGAGTCTGGATCAAAATTTGAAAAAATTGAGTGATAAGGAAACATTTACCACTATTCGCAAAAAGTAACGTCTTTAGTTTAATTTTAAAAACAAAGTAGGACGTAGATAGAGAACGAAGCTCGAGGCTGTTATGCTTTCTGATGATTCGCGGCATAATTGAGTGAAAATATAAATCTGTCCGGGCGTACGGAACCTCAAGAATGTTATCAGACCGGCTAAGACGTGCATACAGTCTGTAGTGCAAGTCTTTGCTTAGGGTGGAAGCAATTTGTTGGTGGTACAACTTGTAAAGGAAACATTGATCTAAGAAGGTTCTATGGGACGATAGAGAAGGGAGACGAGGTATGGATGGATGACGATCATAAGACTCATAAGCTAAGTTGAATTTGAAGAACACAATATGGGTAAACTTACGCTGAACAGCTTCTAGTGAGTTCACAAGATATAAATGTCTAGGAGACCATACTACAGAGCAGTACTCAAGAAGCGGGCGGACAAGACATGTGAACAAGCGAACAGCGGTAGTTATATTTGCAAACTTGTGCAAATGCCGCATAAGAAAACCCGAAACTTTTGATGTCTTGGTAATTATGTTAAAAATGTGGATATCAAATTTAAGGTTGAGGTCAAATATTACACCAAGATCTTTACATGAGTCTGCAGAGGAGAGAACAACATCACAAAGGGTGTAATTAAAAGTTAAAGGAACAATTTTCAAAGTAAAAGTCATTTTAAAACATTTGGAAACATTGACGTGAAGGGAGTTTACACTACACCAGTTATATTTATTTATTTATTTACTTCATCAATATATTACAGAATTAATACACCCAATTATAAAGTAGAACTAATAGATTACGTGTTAAAGTTATAATATAAATATCATGTAAGAATTAATCTAAAATTAACAATTAAGTAGTGACTGAAATTAACGACAAAAGAATTTATTGCTCGTAAAGTACTCTCCGCAGCATGTTTTTAAATGATTCAAATGAGCCAGAAGGAGGACCAAGCTGAAGATTAAGATGGTCTCTTACCATACGAACCATCGGTGAGTGACTGTAAGTTAAGGTTCTGGCGAACGGTGTAGCGTAGTATTGCGACGACCTAGTGCGAGAAGGGGGACGTATGCGTTGATAATTTAAATAAGAAGCATTGATCCAGGAATTGCCTCCTTACCTGCAGTGAAGGTAGACCAAGGAAATTCAGGCGATCGTCATAAGGGCGATACGGGATGTTGTATTCGTAGAAAAGTGTGCGGGAGAACCTACGCTGCACAGATTCAACCACCACCATGAGATAATTAAGATGTGGGAACCATATCTGGCATGCATATTCAAGAATTGGGCCAGCCAACATGACGAGTAACCGAACACAGGTTTGAAAGCTAAAACATCTATGACAGCAACGTAGGACAAAGCCAGCGATCTGAGAAGCTTTCTTGGTTATTTTCAAAACGTGACGATTGAATTTCAACTGAGAATCATATGTCACACTTAAATCCTTGAAACTCTCAACCGAAACGAGAACTGAGCTTTTGATAGAATATGAAAATTGAATGGGGTAAGTTTTACTGGTAAAGGTCATGGAAAGGCACTTAGATATGTTAAGTTGAAATCGATTTCTATTACACCAAGAGGACAAAAAGTTTAAGTCATCCTGAAGAGCTTGGCAATCCTGAATTGAATTAATGACTCGAAATATCTTCAGGTCATCAGCATATAGAAGGGGGTTGGATGTGACGATAGCTGGAAGATCATTAATAAAGAGGTTGAAAAGAAGTGGACTTAAAACTGATCCCTGCGGAACACCAGAAGTTGGGACGAAAGAGTGTGACGAAGATCCATTACAGATAACCGTGCAGGAACGATGAAAGAGAAAGGAGTGAGTCCAGGAAAGAAGAGATCCCTGAATGCCGAAACGGTTAGAGGTTAAAAAGATCAATTTTGAGTTGCTGACAATCTTATCTGGATTACCTTGAAATCATCAGCATACAAGAGAAAAGAAGAGGAAATTACAGAGGGAACATCATTGATAAACAGTACGAAATGAAGAGGTCCAAGGATTGACCCTTGAGGGACGCCAGATTTAGGATTGAATGGAAAGGAGATTGTGCCATAGAGATTAACTCGACATGAACGAGAGGATAGATACGATGAAATCCAAGAATGAAGGGAACCGGATATGCCGAGCAAAGCAAACTTTTGACAGGGGAGAACATGGTTCACGGAGTCACGGAAGTCCGTGAATATTGCATCTACTTGAAGCTGTTTATCTTAAGCTTTTATCCCCCATTGTATTCCTTTTAACACAAGTGTCAGCTATAATTGCTTAGTGGGTTTCAATTTAACAACAAACTGAATTATTGAATAACTTATGCGGCAGTAATAATCGATGAAATTATCTAAATACAGGTAAACCAATGCTGAAATTAATGGAAATACACGGGCGGATTAAATATTAGGATGAAGTGGCTGTTTATCTATAATTAATGAGTTTGAATTTAAAATAAATTAAATTTTCAGTAATTCCGTCTTTATTTTTTGGTGTCCTTTGCTGAGTGTTTGGAGATCCACAGAAAAAGAAAGAGTAAGTAAATAACTAATATTTTTTTCTTTTTTTGTGACATTCTTTTATCCGTTCCGTATCATTCCAGTTTATCGTAATTTGGTTTTTTGATTAACATCTTATTTGATTTATTTGCACAAAAATTATTGAGGGGTCTATTTTTTGATTGGTATCTCAAAATTGTTGAACTTGCTGTGAAAACTACTTTTTGATGAAATATAACGGCCATGGTTTTATGTCTCAATATAACCTCCCTTTCCCCGTTCTTCTGCCTTTGTGGTAGTGTTTATGTGTATGGTGGCTCAGCACAAGCAGAGGGTGTCCCGGAAGACTCACAACACGACTAAGCGCAAGCGGGCCTCAGTACGCCAGCCCGGCTTACGCACCCCTCTGCTGAAACTTAATATCTGCAGCTGCGGTGACTTCCGCGGTTTTAACAAGGCGTTCAATATATTTGCGGATGCTAGGGTTGGGATCCATGTTTCACACCCATAGCATAGCACAACTCTCATCACAGATTCGTATACTTGTAGCTTTGTTTTCCTCTGTATGCAGCTGGTTTTCAAGGTCGTCGAAATTGAATAAAAATTTCATTTGCGGGCTGTATTCTTCGACGTATGTCGTCTCCTTCACTACTGGTTCTCGTTATTTTGACGCTTAAATACACAAATTTGCCCAATTTGGTGTACGTCTATGTTGAACTCTCAGCATTTTTTAAGTACCTGCTTGACTGTCAACAACTGGTCTGTTGTCGATCTACCTGTTCTAAAACCACCTTGATGCTCCTCAACAATATTGTTGACATACTCGTATGATTTGATTTTATTTTCGAAGATTTTTGAAAATATTTTGTACGCCGTACAATCGAGTGATATGCCTCTATAACTTTCGCACTGTAGCTTATCACCGTTCTTGTGGATAGAAAGTAGAATTAATTAGCTCCACTGGTTCGGCGTATGGTTTTGTTGCTAAATGTGCTGGATGACTAAGTGAAAAGCTTTACGAACACTGCTGCCACCATATTTGATGAGCTCCACTTGAAGCTCATCGATGCCGGAGGCTTTGTTATTCTTTTGGGCTTTGATGATAGAACACACTTCTTCCAGATTTGGTGGAACTAATGGAAGTGCTCCGCAGATATCTATAGGCTCCGATGTATGGAACTGTGTGGAGGATTAAGGAGGTACTTGATATATGATGCCCATTTTTCCTTAATCTTGGTTTCTTTAGCGATGATTTGCCTATGTTATCACACCAGAGCATGGTTTTGGACTGATAACCTTATTCCAGGCTTTTCACTACTTTCTATGCTTGTCTTGTGTTGTTGCTCGCTAAACTTACATCTATACTTCTTAATTGGTCATCATAATATCTTCTTTTCTTAATTCTAATCATTTTATTCGCTACTCTTCTGAGATTTTCATAGTTGTGTGTAGTGTTCTTTTTTTCCTGCCTATATATTCTTCGTTCATCTGATTTTTTTGTCTAACGCATTCTGGCACTCTTCATAGAATCAATCATTTCTCTTGTGCCGATATTGATGTCCGATCATCTGTTCTGCCACGATTTTAATAGCCCCTTTCACTTCCCTTCAGAGATCGCTACTTGTCTTTAGCGTTGCGTCTGATAAGATGGGAGCCAGCTGATTGATGACGGTCTCCGTGAAATTTTTGGCCACAGACGCCGTTTGGAGCCTTTCGATGTCAAATTTTTGTAGCGGACTGCTCTTCGATGAATATTCGCTTTTGACATATGACATCGATAGGTTAATTTGATCAAATAATGATCTGAGTTACAATTGGCTTCTCGGTATGTACTTACGTCAACTATGCTCGAGGCCCAACGTTGTTGAATCAGAACATTGTCGATGTTGCCATCTGGTGATACCCAGTTCAGTTTATGAATGCGTCGATGTGGGAAGCAAGTCGAACGTATGACAAGATTTCTGCTACATGCAAAGTCAATCAGGCGCTGGCCGTTGTCATTTGTTTCATCGTGGAAGCTATATCCTCCAGGTGTTCCTCGATGAGATAGCTCAGTGCTCACCATAGCGTTGAAATCCCCCAGAATTACTTTTGTGTAGTTTGTAGGTACTGAGTCGACTAGTCTTCCCAGATGATTGTAGAACGTTACGTTCATTTCCTTGTCCTTTGTTTTGGTCTGGGCGTGAACATTTATCAGCCACATTTTGAAGAATTTCACTTTTATACGGATCGCACACTGCCTTAAAATCAATAACGTCCGATTTCAACCCCCTATCCACAATGAAGGCCACTCCGAATTCTCGTTTTTGATTAGGCTTCCCACTTTTGAATATTGTGTGCGATTCCATGTCTTGAGTATCATTTGCAGTCCAGTTAGTTTTCTGGATTGCCAGTATATTTAATTTATATTGACTGGCCTATTTTAAAAGGTCTTTAACAGCGCCAGGATAATGATCAAATTATATTAAAGTTAAAAGAACACAAAAATTAAAAGTGATAATAATTGTTTTACTGCTTAATATAGAAGAATTTAAATGCAAATTATTGAAAATAATATCAGATCCACCGATTTCATACGTTTAATATTGGAAGATGACGTCCTTCAAATGATGTCTTCTTTGAATAAGCATTCTTTAATCCTTGCACTAAAGCTATTGAACACCTCCTCTAATATTTCAGGAGACAGTTTGGCGATTTCTTGGCTTATGGACTCTGTCAATTCTTCCAGAATACGGGATTTGTTTGCGTAAATTCTTGCTTTAAGGAATCTTCGCAAGGAGAAATCACAAATGATAAGGACTGGGAAACGAGCTGGCAATGCAATGTCTCCAAAGCGTGAGGTCACTTGGGCACGAAACTTTCTTCTCAAAAAGTCCATGATCTCTCTGGTAGTATAGGTAGTTGCCCCATCCTGCTGGAACCATAGCCTTTTGCGCACTAGGCCATTTCTCTGAAGTTCAGGGACCAGGAAATTTTTGAACATTAAGAGAAGAGGTTGAGAATTCACCATAACCGTTTGACCACCCTCTTAACAGAAGTATACCCAAATGACACAACACCACACAGTAACCTTGAGACTATGTAGAGGACGTTTATGCAGTTCTTCAGGATTTGTAGTTGACCAAAAACGAAAGTTCTGTCTATGTACAAAGTCTTCAAGATTGAGTTGTGCCTCGTCGCTCATCATGAAATTTTTTTCAAGAATCATTAAGTCAATAATTTGCTCTGTAAATGTTTTCCCGCTATCATAGTACTACACGTTAGCTACTGGGAAATGGCCACTTGGTATGGACAGAATTGCCGGTCTAAGTGCAATATTTTTCGTACCGAGCGGTCAAAAAAGTGCAAAGCAGCAGCTTGTTTACAGGTCGGCCGTCAAGAACTAGCTTCCACAGCATCTCTTACTTGTTTAAAGTTCTCTCTCGTCCAGGCTGACCTTGGGTGGATTATCAACTTCAGTTTTAATGTTGAACTGGTAGCTCTGAAGTTACTCACCCATAACAGAATTGTGTAACGAGTTGGGATTCTACCTCTTGGACCCACATTAAAATGTCTACGGAACTGCCGCTGAAGAGCAACGCGGGAATCATCACATTTAAAAAACGCCTCGACAATAAACGCACAGTGATCAGCCGACCACTAATCCATGGCTACTAAAAATGCTCACGTATAGGCTTTGAAAAGCTGTCAACCTTAGACCCCAGTCTAAAACCAATTAATTTATTAATCCGGTCCAAGTCCCGTTTTTTCTGTACATACAGGTTCCAATTTTTCTACACATCAAGGCCCTAAGTTAGCTAAGAACTGCATTTAGAGCAGTTCGACCCATCTTGGTGGGATCTGGGTCGGAGGCACTGAAAGGGGACTTTTTCTGTCATGCAGTCAAAAAGGCCATTGGGGCGAGCGCTACTCTAGCGTTATTGAGAAAATGGCAGTGCTCGATATCAGGGACCCGGACATGACTTAAGTCGAAGACGCCATTAAATGTGGCTTTCCTCGCTTAACCGGTGTTTAAATAAGACTCACTAAACCAAACGCTAGGGGACAATACATGGCCATTGTCAACCTTCCTGAAAAATAGGCATAACAAATGCTTAGCAAGTGCTAAATAAGAATTGGCTAGGCTATCTTCAGGATACACTGAAGAGCAGTTCCTTTCATTATTTTAAGTACTTCAGGAATGAGTATACCGCAGAACGATGTAAGGGGCCTGATAAGAGCTCCCTGTGCTATAAGTATGGTAAAGTGGGGCACAAAATATAACGATGTATGTGCAAAATATGCTACATCCTATATTAGGATGAAGGCGTTAGTGTGGATAAATTTAAGCATATTCTTAAGACAGCGTAATGTCAGGTCTTGAAGGAGGCCCTAGTTAAGGCCAAAACAGTGTTACATTGATTCGGATCTTGCAGATAAACTTACACCAAAGTACTACAGCTCAAAACTTACTGGAGCAGTTCGCAAGTGAAATCAAAGCCAGCTTGTTGAAGCTCAGTGATTAGTATTATAACAGGCGTTTGTCGGCATGGTTTCCTGATGAATCTAGTACTGCTGCCATCTGGGTTTGAGACCGTGCTCATATGTGGATACATAATCAAGAGCAGAGGAATGGGTTTGCGTGGGTTTGGTGCATAGATAAAATACTTTTTAATAAGTTTCATACTCCGAATGAACCGTTATTTTTCTCTCAAGCTACACTCAATGCTCTAGAAGATGCGGTCACGAGAATAGAACGCCTTGTTCTCATTAAGGTGGAGCCATCAATGCGAAAACTATTGAATGAAATATACCTCTGTCAGATAGTAGAGGAGAACGAGTCATGCAAATTGTAGCCAGAACTGGACTAATTTAATAAACACCGTCAGCAGCCCTACTTTCCTTCACTGGGACTCAGTTAGAATCACCCCAGACGTAACATTCGTATCAGAGTCCCTAGTACCAAGGGTAAATAATTAGAGAGTTTTAGAGGACTACTAAGCCAGTGATCACCAGTATATAGTGCTTGATATTAACAACGGCCCCTATTTAGTGTACATATGTTCAGTCTTCCATTTTTGGCTGGAACACTGAGTAGACGGACGTTGAAAAGGAGTATGGACATCGATGCCAGAAGCTTCGCAGGGGAGTGAGAAATCAGCATCTATGGACGTGGTGAACTCGACCATGAGCGTTATTACGTCAGCTTGCAAGTTTTTTATGCCCCATTCAAAATCCCAGCATGGCAAAATTCCAGTGTGCTGGTGTTCATCTGAACTAGCCAAATAGTGAAGTGAATGTCACAAGCTCCATCAAGAGGCTTAGTGGGCATGGACTTTGGAAGAGGCATGCACAAACCTCATTACATAAAGTCAGTCAGAAAGCTTCTGTGGAAAATTATCAACAACAGTTGGGCCAGTTGCTAGCCAAATCTGCTGAATGATGTGGACAGGAATATATGTGGCCTAAGCTACAAGTTCGTTGGTCCAACGTTTGCCCTGCACACCTGAAGTGGAAAAGATGAACGCAATTATGCATTTTCCCTACACACCTCGTTCTTACCAAATCGAGGCAAGCAACTTTGTCTATGAAGCCAAAAGGTCCTGTAGATGGTCAACCACTGATGCTCTGACTTCCTGCTCAGTATGTTCAACGCTTGCCGGCGTGAAGCAATATCCTCGGATTGCTAGTCAGCAACGAAGAGAGGAATCTCAAGTCACCGTCTGCATACCACCCATTATTTATGCTAAATATGACCGGAAAAGTGTTCAAAAAACTCATTAGCGAAGACTCACTAACAAAATTCATGCTGCTAGGGACCTGTCTCGACTACAGTACGGCTTTCGAGTATTTCGTTTCTACATCGATGCTATCGGGGTACAGCGCACAGAGGAACATAGCAGTTCCTCTCGACGGTTTGTCCTACTTGCTACTCTTGACGTCGGCAACGCTTTCGATTTCAGTAGATAGGCAGATATTCTGGCCACCCTGGAAAATCCTGTCTTTGTCCCCAATATTCCTGATATGGACTTTGAGGGTACCTATCTGAAAGATCGTAGCCTGCCCCATGATGCGGCAGAAGATCTTTGAAGGATAGAAATTATATCAAGCATAACTCAGAGCTCTCTTATAGGCTCTGACTTGTGGCAGATCTAATATAATGGGCTCCTGATGCTAGAGCTGCCAAAAAAGTCACACTTGATTGGCTATGCGGATGATTTTGTGGTACTAGTGGTTGAACTCATGGTCAAGCATGTACAAAATAGGTTTGGTATGCTAATAAACCGAGTGAGGGACTCGACAAATACTTGGAGCTTCAGTCTTGCACTGAAAAAAATCAAACTCATTTTTCTGATAATGGAAAGAATTCCCAGAGTAGGGCTTTCAATATAGAAAAAAAAAATGCAGGTACAATCAAAACTTGAAGTGAAATTCTTAGGCATATTGATAGATCGAAGATGAGTTTTTCGAGCAAATCGAGGCAATAGCTGATTAAGTGGCAGGAAGGGTATTGGCACTTGTATATTTAATGGTCAGTATAATGTAACCCTCTTCATCAAGAATACCACTTTTGATGAGCGCTTTGTAGCCTACACTTCTTTATAGACTGGAAATATGAAGCAGTGCTCTCAAAAAGAGGCTTCACCAAAAGCGGTTAGGACAGGTGCAGAGACAAGGAGCACTACAAATTATACGTGCATATCGAGCAATTTTCAGGTTGGCATTGTTAGTGATAGCAAGGGTGAAACCCATCGTCTTCTTCGCAAGACAGTGTACAAATATTTATCTACGTAGAAGTGAACGCAACATCCAAATAGCAGCTATGAAGGAGAGATAGCGCAAATTCTACGATTGGTAATAGTTCTGGGAGAATAATACAAAAGGACGATGGACTGCATGTCTGACTCCTAAATTGACGCAGTGGTTGAATCAAAGGCATGGCAAGATTGGCCTCTAATTGACTTATTTGTTGAGTGGGTATGGATGTTTTCAGTCTTACCTGAAGAAGATTGGTAATTTACGAACTCTCAACGGCACATCTAAATAAAAAGTTAGAAGAATTTATAGCAAATTATCGAGATGTCTGGACGTGGTAAAGGTGGAAAAGTCAAAGGCAAGGCAAAGTCCCGTTCAAATCGTGCTTGATTGCAGTTTCCGGTCGGTCGTATCCATTGGCTTTTGAAGAAAGGCAACTATGCTGAGCGCGTTGGTGCTGGAGCTCCAGTTTATTTGGCTGCTGTCATGGAATATCTAGCGGCTGAAGTTTTTAGAATTGGTTGGAGATGCTACTGGCGACAACAAGAAGACCAGAATCATCCCTCGGCATCTTCAATTGGCCATCCGTTATGATGAAGAATTGGAACAAATTGCTGTCGGGAGTGACAATCGCACAAGGTGGTGTTCTGCCCAATATCCAAGCAGTCCTTTTGCCCAAAAAGACCAAAAAGAAGGCATAAATCCATCATTAAGCAGCTAAAAATCTGTATAATCAAAGAGAGGTGGATAAACCTAACATACGCTTTTTGGCTACAAAAGATGAGACAGCCTACATGGTGATCTCTTCAATGACATTGGAACGCTCTCTCTAGAGATTTCAATTAGAAAATGCTTGCATCCGTTGACAATAGGAATCAGTAGTTCATTTTAATGTAGTATAAAAAGGCAAACTCGACCATCAGAAGGCATCGAGATTGGGGTTGTCTCCTTTAAAGTGATCCTATCCTCTGCTCCAATCCAGCTAGAAGGGAGATTCCGGATCCAAAAAATGAGGCCTAGCTCGAGGTAATGTACCAAATGGTTTCAGGCTAAGTTTTCAGCTGATAGAAGAGATCTTTAGTGAGAAGTCCACAGTGTCTAATGTGCCCGGGGGTTTTATACTCAAGGCATAAATAGCCATCACCTCAAAACCACAATAAGCCCCATCGTGTTGCAAGTTTTTCTTGTCTCGTAAGAGAGAATGACGGAAAAAGGAATCCTAGAAAAGAAATTTTTCATCTTTAATGTCCCCACGTGATTTATTTTTATTTTTTTTGTAATAAGAGTATCCCGAAGGTAATATGCTACCTGGTTTCATTGGTCAATAAATCTTAGCTTCTCTTAAATTATATCATCGGAAGAGAGCTCTATATAATCTTTCGATTTCCTGTCTATTTCGTTAATGAGAACATTCCATCTTTTACATGCGAATAATCAGTGATGCGCATCACCAACCTCTCCAGTGCAAAGCATATAGTCCAGAAAACCTGTCTTACCAGTCTTGTGTAGGTAAAACTGAAAAAATCCATTCCCGCGCAAGAGCTGGGTTAAATAGAAGTAAGTCTCACCGTATTTATAATCGAGCCACAACTTTATTTCAGAAATGACGCATACGCTCTATCTTACCTTCATGTCATCCACCGAAGATTTATACTAATAGCTAGAGAATGTTGTCTCTCTTCATGCGCAGCCTACCTCTCTGTTACCTTCGTTTCTTTGCTAGTCAATTTCACGACACTTTCTAGCAAGGAGAGAAATGAGTATCCTGGTTGTGATGACCAGCACCACTGATACAGAGATGTCGATTTACAGTGGCACTCCTCAGTGGTTGTGATGACCAGCACTACTGATACAGAGATGTCGATTTACAGTGGCACTCCTCAGTGACCCTCATCACTTCATATTTTCGGTCCGTACAAAAGCACAGACTGTACGGCACTCATCAGATATTGTCTTTTTGATAAGAAAGGTCTTCCTACGTTGGCCATCAGTCGATTTAGTTCCAACATATCCACTACAGCTTTATCTGCCCTTACTCTGATTTGCTTAGAGAAACTCATCTTTGAGTTGATTAGAAAGCCTAGGTACTTCACAGCTGTTGTAGTTTTGACTCAATTTGCACTTCCCTGATGCTGATCATCTTCGCTTTAGGAACTCTTTATTTTGTCAGAATGGCTGCTTCAGTTTTCCTAGCACTAGGCTGAAACTACAAGCAGTCATCTAGTTCCTTACTTAACGCATTAGAATACCTAACTGAAGTTGCGCATGTTCAACTGCACGTCCAGCGACTAGTGTCACAAAATCACCCATATAGCCAACCAAGCGAAACTCATCTGGCAGCTCCAGTCTTTGTAGCCCGAAATACAAAATGTTCCACTAGTTTGAGTCAAAGATGGGGCCCTAAGTGACAGCTGATGCAACTTCTATCTTTTATGGACCTTCTTCCTTATTCAAAAACTTAGAAACGGTTTTTCAACGCTTCCAGTATACCTGCCCATCTAGTAAAAGCCAAGGCATTTCTGACACCAAGCGTCAACAGTAGCATTCTTAGTCTATAAGGGTGAATTTTCGAGATCACAACAATAGTGGAACGTCCTGTTTTAATGCCCTCCTACTATAGGGATTAATTCTAAGCAGAACAAACTGTGTCAATGAACATCACCTTGATGTGCTTATCAAATACTTTCTGAGTAGAGAAGGTAAGTCCTAAGATCTTTTCTAGTGGGAAAGGTAGATGCAAACACTGGGCTTCTTTTTCTCTTATTGTTCAGCAGAAAATTTGCAACTTTCCAGTACTCCAAAAAGACTTCTTCACGCAGAAAAGCATTGAACGGACTGAGCAGCAAGTAAGGCCAAAGGTGTTGGACGAACTTCAATACATCAGCTAGTCTCCCCCACCTGGTCTTTGCACCGACCTACTCTTCTTGAATAGAACTGCTTCTCCTAGTTGAATTCTTATAAAATGCAGATACTTGCCTATTGGTTGTCGACGCTGGCATCAACATAGACAAGACGTATAGGGAAACGATCTTTTATAATCTTGTTTATCTTGCCTGCACCAGGTTTGAGCATTACTAGCTTATACACTAGACTAAAAGAGTCCCTGGTTACGTCACTCACGGGATTCTACCACCATCAGGCCATACTCCTATTGATAAGCTTTCAAAGGGATTTTTTAGCTGACCTGTATGATGTATGCTTCGTGTTTACTTTCTCTATGTCCACGTCTACTGGAGTCCTCATCAAAGCCTGTGGCACTCATTTCACTGTTCAAGAAATTTCAGTTAACCACTTAAACACTAGAGGGTAACCATGTCAGAGTCTCCGAAGGAGCATAGAAGACCTATGGACAAACAAAACGATACTCATAGTAGAGTTCAGTACATAACTCTTTGGAGGAGCTTTCAACAGTTGTGAGCTTGTTGTGAGCACATCAACTAATGGCTTCTTGTCCGTTTTTCTAGTATTCTACCTAAAGATGAACGACTTGGTATGTTTTCACCAGAAAGCTACGTACCAGATGTTGAGCGCAATGTACTCGTGGTCACTAGATGAATAGTCTGCTAGTACTCAGCAATTGTGCACACTTGGAACTAGGAACTCATAAGCAAATGTTAAATCACCATGCTTCTTGCTCAACCCAAGTGGTGGAAAGTCAAGGTTTTGCCTATAATTTGCATGATAAGTTTTGTCCTAGTCACCATTTCCGGGACTTTTTGTCCTTTCGAATCAGATTGAGGCATAGTTCATTCAATGGTTTCAGTATCAAAATCGCGCCCAACGAAAATCTGGCGCTCTGTTTTCGAGGCAGCCTCCTCTAAACGATTGAGTTTGGCTCAAAAGTATGGCATTGGTTCATAAAGAGTTAAGTAAAAATTAAAAAATATTGTCCCTGAACACAGAACCTTCACAAAACTATCCCTTTAAACAAAAAGAAAAATATAATTTAAAAAAACAACGCTATTTATTTGTTTTCTGACAAATATATATATTTCGGGAGTAAATGTTCTCCCTTCTTCAGTGTCTAAATTAGACACTGAAGAAGGGAGAACATTTACTCCCGAAATATATATATTTGTCAGAAAACAAATAAATAGCGTTGTTTTTTTATATTATATTTTTCTTTTTGTTTAAATTACAGCGCTAAAATATGGATATTTTCAATAGATTCAATAGATTCTATCCCTTTATTTATGGCCTTGCACCGTGGAGTTAGCACTGTTCTGGACCCATATGTTGGAAGCGGCAAATTTGTCGGGGTCCCAGGTAAGCAAGCTTTTGCCATGATGTTGCTCACTGAGCACCAACAAAGCAGCTTGAATGTCCTTCGCAAACTTCGTAGCTTGAATGTCCTTTGAGTATTGCGACCAAGCTACATTCCCCCCCCCCCCCCCCCCCATCTGACCTCAGTCAATCCACTGCTACCATGTTCAATTATCACGGAAATTTTTCCATGTTACACCTGCTCAAAACTTGTTCCTTCCATTTAAAATTTTCATTATCACAAAATACAATATTTCCAATTGCGAGGAAGCCGATTTGCACAAAGTTATGATGAGGCAAAGCACCATCATATTTCTGTACAAATTATCATCCTCAAAAATGTTGCCATTCAACGAAGATAAAACAAATTATACCTGCAAGCTCCAAATCACGGTCCCAGTGGAACCACCGATTAGCAGTTAGGCATGCTGTCATCCACACGCCGTAACCGTTGATGTTGAGTGGGTGAATAGTCGCGTCAGGATAATCAAGCTTTAATTGATGCAATGCAACAAAAAAACATGCTTGTGTCAACAAAATTCTGATAGGCAAGTTGTTATATACCTGAGTTGATACAACGTCAGAAAGAAATTAGACGATATTAATCATTTTATGATTGTTTTTCCATTGCAATGAATGAATGGGAACAACAAAAACAATGTAAATTATCAAATTTACTTACTGGGGAAGGGAAGGTAAGATTTTTTTAAATATAGATAATAGGAGAGTTATAGCAGGCAATAACAGAGAATATTAGGAAGAACAAGATTAATGAATATTTTATAAGGAATATGAGCAACATTGAGTCTTGAACTTGATATTAATCAGTTCCGAACCAATAAAGAAGAGAATTCTGACAACGGCTGGTTTTTGCAATAAACTGCATACACTCATATCCTCTTAGAAAGCAAGTCAATACTGCAGGCAAATTCCTAAAAGCATAGCTTCACGTGTAGTGCGATATTGCAAGTAGGTTTTTGAAGCTAAAGCTAATAGAAAAGAAGTGAAATTGGCATAGATCCCTAGTTACAGATTATTGAGAGAAACTAAAGATGGAATGAGTAAGCACAAACTTAGCCAACCGATTAAAACACAGCAAGCGTAGTTGCAATTAAATTGACAGTAGCAATGGTCGAAAGGGAATTGTATAAAAACTGTTTAACGAGCTCCAACCTTCTGGATCAACACGCCAAACGATTAAAACGATGATCCTTGTGGAATGTGTAGCTAACAAGAATGCTTAGAATATTCTTTACTGGATTATCCAAAACTTAAATGGCTGCAGTGGAGTCACCCCCCATAGTTGAAATACTTAGCTACCATGAAACTGGTAGCTCTCTTTGGTTTCTTTAAGGCAACTGGACGTACTGTTTGTAAAAATCAACACCATATACAAGGAGCGAAGGGCTAAAGTCAACTAATGGTAGGAGAACAGTTTAATACCACCATTATGCTGGATCATTAACTTGAGCTACTCATAATAATATATTGTAATATGTTAATAATTGCGCACAAGTACAACTTGAGCCTTGGCGGTAACTTTTTGACCGATAATGGCATTCGAGAAGGTGATATGGTCAGTATCACGCTTAAGTCTGTCATCATAACTTAATTTTTCAATCAGTATACATTACAGCTGGGTAGGCTGATAGTCGGACAGCAGTAACTTGAACAACTATATTATGTTAGACCAAATAGCTAAGAAAGTGGTAAAAACGCTTTTAATCACAAGGAAAGTAAAATATATAACATATTTATTTACACTGATTTGAAAAAGTGGCAAGAATTTGGAGAAATTCGTTCCTATTGAAATTGATACTCTGCAACGTTACTACCGGAAATGTTTTGTAAAAATTGAATATTCAAGAATTAAAGCGTTGTTCCTGTGGGTATATTAGAATACGAGGTATGACAATTAGGTAATGAGACTAATTTTATTGCCGCGCTTATGGTAAACCTGCGTCCTTGAAATCCCCTTCCCCGGCATCCTTTACCTCTCCATTGATACATTTACCATTGCTCTAGCTTGTTTAGTTCGCCTGATGTGTCGTGTTGAGTCGACGTGTTGGTGGTAATCGTCACGAAAATGGGGAAACGAAATCAAGAGCCAGATTGAACTTCGGAAACGTACTCTAAAATTGTAAAAGTGCATGATGATAGTGGTCTCAGTAGTCTCGGTGTTTCGATGGCATAAAGAGTTTAAGGAGGGGCGTGAACGCGTGTAAGACGAGGCGCGGAGCGGGAGACCAGTCGAGGTGCGGATTGACGTAAATAGACAGCGTCTGCGCGTCCTAATCCGTGAAGATTGGTGTTTAACAGTTCGAATGTTGGCCTTGGAACTGGGTATGAACCGTGAAACATTCTGACAAATTTTAACCGACGATTTTGGGATGAAAAAGTTGTGCACGAAGATGGCTCAAAAGAACCTTTGTGAGGAGCCTTCAGCATGTCCCAGTATTTGGCCTCTAAAGGAATCGCCGTGTTGCAACAGCCGCCTTATTCGCCCGATATGTCACCCTCTGACTTTTTTGTTCCCTAGAACAAAATCGGTGGTCAAAAGCCCATTTGAGTCAATTACGGGCATCCAGACGGCCGTTACGAGGGTACTCGCGGACATTCCAGTCGAAGCGTTCCAGGAATGTTACAAAGCATGGAAAACGCGCTGATTGATAGAGAGTAGTCAAAACTTTATTAACTAGCTCTAATATAATAAAATTCACCCCGTTCATGAGCTCGAGCATTGCTTTGCAGCCAGCTCTAGCTCCAATAAATTAAGTACAAGTCAAATCGAATTTTTTCACACCAGAGATGAATAAATACCTTCCTGGAATAATCTTTTCCACTCCACATTGATTGCTTCCCACCCAATCATTAATAAGAAATTAACTCGGCAAACGTTTATGCTCTTTCACAAGATGTTCTGCAAGGTTGATTTATTTCAAAACATTTTCTCGTTCATATTAATCAATTTACAATGATAATGCTTCACTTTCCGCATTCAACCGCGCACACAAGCGCAAAAAAATTATGAAAATAAATCATGATGATTAATATTAATTACCATCGTCTTTTCATGGTTGTGCTTTACTTTACTGTCAATCAAATCCCCCCTTCCTTCATTCCTTCAACCGTGGGCCTTGGCTTTCAGTGGGGAATTTCGCTTCTCTATTCATTCATTCATTTATTTCTTCATTTATTCATTCCATCCGTGGATTGAATCCTATTGTTCATTCGCCACCCTGCTGTTACTCTGCTCCCTTTGCTCATTTTTGTCCTTGCCTTTTATGTTAACTGTTCTTATTTACTCAGGTGAATTTCAGTTGAGCTTTTTAATTATTAATATCCAGGATGCGAGTGAGACATTGTTGGATGATGAATAATGAGAAATGGGTGGAGGAGGAGGAAACGGGGTAAGTGGAGGGAGCTGAACAGGAAGAGGTAAATTATGTTGTAGATACTCTTAATTGTTGAATTATACAATGGAATTAATTCGATGGACGGAGTAGGACATCAATTTTAACTATTAAAAGGACTTTATGGAGTGATTTTACCCTGGGATTTAAAATTATGACTGTATTGAAAATGAAAGAAGGAAAGGGGTAGGAAGTCACAGGAGTTTTAGTTGGACACATATCTTATATTTTCCTTATGAAATAGTTTGCATAGGTATCGAATCACATGTTAGATCTATGTAGCGGCATTCAACTCCTTCTTAGACGGTGTCGTGACCGTTTCAGAATGGAGGACGACTCCCCATGACACTTTACGGGTAAAAAAATAATATAAATCTCACGTGGAACGTAACCGAAGTTCATGGATAGGTTCGAGAAAAAATTCCTTGACGAGGACCTGCACCCTGTTGCACCCAAAAGGAATAGAGTGCTCCAGCGGGGCTTACGGACCCGATTAAGCTTGTCCAGGGACGGGCGTGAGGCGCCACTTGCTTGTCCACCAAAGCCAGAATAAGCCGCTAAGCGAGAATACGGCTTATTGGTTTCACTTTTTGTTAGCATGAAAGCGAAAACTTGAACTACTTTCTACGATGCGAAGCAACAGATTTTACCTACAACCTGAGATTTATACGATTCCCAGTAACTGTATCCGCGAGAATTTACCACAGTCTATCCTTTGCACACCTCCCCGGAACATTCACATTCTAATTTAAATTTTATTCGCAAATTCACTCCCAAGCCACGCCCGTTGAAACCTGAAATTTAATATATGTCTTCCTTCATGCAAATAGCAAAGAAAACCAAACGATTGCCATTGAGCTAAAGAAAAGGAGGTAATTCTTCATAAAACTTAATGCTCTATAAAGAACAAAGGGGGATTCTGATTCTGATTTGCCACTTGTTCGACGACTTCTTCCTTGATATCTTCGTACAAACTTGTGCCACAGAATTTCGTCTTTTGTCCTACTTCTCCACCACTATCTCGACAACCGCCTTCCGTCTTGTTCGCAATTGCCACACCTCTTTTAACCAAGTCCAAAGAAAAAACCAAAAAGAGCTCGTCAACCAAGTTCTTTGTCTCGGATTCAGCCACCTCTTCGGAGTGGTTCTTTCTGTTCCAGCGGAGTTGTGCTACTCTAACTCGCCGTGATTTCCACTCCAACTTCAATGAATCTGATGGCGATCACCCCAATCACAGTTGAATTGACTGAATGCCTTCTCTGACAGTTTGCAATGTCAGATAAAGTTGTTTACTTGCAAATAGTGATGTCGCGACAGAAAATTTCATGGAGTTTAGTAGTGATTTTTCATTTTTTAGTAATTTTGCTATTGTTATTGAGAATACGACGACAGGTCAAGTATGCTTGAAGGCGAATATATCTGGTAAACTTTAATATTTTGTAACCTAATTCAGTGTATTCTTTGTAAATTGTGTAGCTAGTTAACTCGTATTATAAAAAACATTGTGTGACTTATCGCACTGCTCAATTTCCACGCAGGAGCTTAGTACACTGCTTGTGGTTATGACGACAATGATGGAGTGATTTCGGTGTATTTCAATCCACTTTTCGCGTTTTCCTTTGACGGACTTGCTGATTTAATTTACGATCAATATTGTCTTCACCTACTGCTTTCTCATCCTTTTCACCTTCGTTATCTTCGTCGTCATCGTTATCACTGCCAGAGTTTCGGTCGGCTTTGGATGTTGACACGCCTTCTTTATTCTTAGCTGCATGCAATACTTGTATCAGTCATAGTACTCAATATCGTAGTCGATTGGTACATTTCTACAAAACGTTTCGTTAGTGGATTTTCTGCCTCTAAACGAAGTTCAACCCTGGTGTACGTTTGTTAAACGAAATTTCGGTAGCATTTGGATATTTGGCAATATACTCCTTGTTCAGGATATGAATGTTGCTGAACAGTGATTCAAGACATTACTTCCAAATCATGTTGTTGCTCGGTTACTGCTGAATCTGATGTGGCATATACCTTCACGTAATCCTATCGATCTACCAGTTTGGGTTATTTAGTTTAAATAATGACTACAAGCACTTAAATTATCACTAAATGTGTTTAAAAATTATTGAACAATCGAGTGTGGGTTAGTATTATAAGTATCTTGTTTAACGCATAACACGACTGATATGGCAGTGCTCAGGGTGAGCTAGTTTTGATGCCTTCCTACTCGGCCCGTAACAATCCTTATATATTTTTCCTCCCCTTAACCCCTCAAAGCAAAAGATGCCCGTTTAAGCCCTGTTTTGAAAAGTTTTCATCCAGACTTTACTTTTGACACCCATATTCGATACCTTTGGTGAGATTTTTTTAAGGAGCCACTCTCCTGCACAAGGAGATCCTTGAATACCTTATTAAATTTTTTTGTAATAGCATTTTGAAAAGGCCATCACTTTACATCTATTTTATGTTTCTAGCTTGTATTGTTTGCGAAAAATGTGATGCATGGATAGTCGGTCCGATAGGTCGGGATTTTAGTAGAGTTTTGAAAAATTATTTTAACAATACCCCTTAAAAAAAACCCGAGGTCAGAACTAAAATGTACTACCTACCTATCTTCCTACTAACTTATTTTGGCCCCGCGGTCTCAGGGAACGACTTTGGCGAGGGATGTTGTGGCTCACGACAAGAGGTAGGGTATCCTGGTGATATTAGTGCCCCTTTGCATCCCTTTGAGGCAGGTCTAATGTTCCGATGGTAAGAATCTACATGGAGGGACTTTTCATGCCTACAAAGCCCCTACAACATCAAAAAAACTACAGCCTGATGGCTGGACTAGAGTAGAGAATTCTCCCTAAAGTTGCGAGCCCCGTACGCGGTGAGGTGTGAAAATAAAAAGACCTAGTTTTTAATTTTAATAATAATTCATTTCATACATTTTTTCACAATTATAACCAACATTACCTGTATGTATACCTACTAACGTCGTTAAACAAATTACTTTTTTCGTCAACAATAATATATACGAACGTTTCGTAATGCTTTATTTTTATTTAAAACAATTAATGTCTAAATTATTGTAGCATTACCAACGTTTGTGTTAATGTGCACGTGTTAACTTGGCTCACTTTTTTCCGGAATCCTTAATAGGATACTCAAGAGTTCAGTACGAAATTCGTAGTTCACATTATTTTACTTGCACTGATATAAAATTGTTTTGAACCACTTATGTATACACATTTGCGTATTGTGCTAGCAACTAGTCAATTAGGTATTTATTGGCTAGTGTCAGGTTATGGTTTTGATGATAGGTTAAATTGCGATCTGAAAAGTTGGCCATTTCCAACTGGGTTGAGTTTGTAGCAGATGGGTGCGTCAGCTAGTTGATGACATGTCGGAACAATGTGTCCAATGCTACAACAACAATAATATCTGTCAGGTTCTTTGTCACATATCTTACGGAACTTCCAATTTCGATATATTTTGAACATTTATTCCAGCTTATACCACCACCTCAGTTGTTCTTCATCTCCTTTGTAGCGCTACAGGCCATATTGGGCCTTCGCTTCCTGCAAATAGCACATCTAACTGCCTCGGTCCATTGACCGCGTCCTCTTATTTCGAAGCGATGAACAGTCTTTGTCGACCGAGCCAGACGAGCGTTTCCTCGATTTCCCCACTGGTCTCCGGCCTTCAGTTCTCCCTACGTATGTCTTCTTGGGTATCGTATCTTGTGGCTAGCCCATTGCAGCTTCCGCAGTTTACAATCGTTGAGACCTCCGGTTCGTCAAAAATTTCATACAGCTCATGGTTGTATCGAATTCGCCATTAGTCCCCGTCTAGCTTCACTCCGATTATTTGCCTCAGGACGCATCGCTCAAAGGCGTTTAATATATTTGCGGATGCTTGGGTTAGGGTCCATGTTTCACACCCATAGCATAACACAGGTGTTATCACAGATTTGTATACTTGGAGCTTTGTGTTCCTGTGTATGAAAACTGAATAATTTATTTTATTTGCGAGCTGTATTCTTCGGCGTATTTCGTCTCTTATATTCCCCGTTTTCATTACTTTGGCGCTAAATACACTAATTTGCCTACTTTTCTAATACTGTATTCGCTAAGTGTAATATTTTATGTTATCGAGGTATTTTTCCTCGGCTGCGTCATGAACTTTGCTTTATTTTCATTGATTTGTAGCCCTACTAGTTTTGCTTCGCTGTCGAGTTTCAGGAAGAGCTCTTTGGCAGTTGTTAATGACCGTAACAAAATGTCGATATCGTCCGCGTAGGCTGCTACTTGGCTTGACTTGTATAGTAATGTACTTCGTGTATCAACAGGTAGCTTCCTTATGACGTACTGCAGAGCCAAATTGAATAGCAATGGGGCCAGCCTATCTCCCTTCTATAGTCCGATATTTGTGTCAAAGGTATCGGTGAGTTGGCTATTGATGCGGACTTGGGAGGTCACCGACGTTATTGTTATTTTAGTTTGCCAAAGCAAAGCATTATTTGGTACAGTGCGTTACGATCAACACTATCGTATGCTTGCTTAAAGTCAACGAAAATTTGGTGTACGTCTAGGTTAAACTCCCAGCATTTTTCAACTACCTGCTTGACTGTGAGCAAGTAGTCTATTGTCAATGTAACTGCTCTAAACCCACCTTGATATTCCCCAATAATACTGTTGGCGTCTGATCCGATTCTTTTTTCTAAGGTTTTAGAAAGAATTTTGTACGCCGTAAAAATGAGTGATATGCCTCTATAATTTTCGCACTGTAGCTTATCATCTCTTTTGTGGATAGGGAATATAATTGATTAGCTCCACTCTTTTGGCATATTTTCTTGTTGCCAAATGTGCTGGATGACTTTATGAATAGCTTGATGAACACTACTGCCACCATATTTGATGAGCTGCACTGATGCCCGGCGCTTTATTATTCATTGGACCTTGATGATGGAAAAAACTTCATCCGGAGTTGGTGGGGCCAATGGAAACTCTCCGCAGACACCTATATGCTCCAATGTTCTGTGCTATGCAGAGGATTAAGAGGTTCTTGAAATATGATGCCCATCTTTTCTTAATCTTGGTTTTATCAGCGATGATATTGCCGATGTCATCACGACAGAGCGTGGTTTTGGGCTGATAACCACGTTTCAGGCTTTTAACTGCTTCGTATGCTTATCTTGTGTTGTTCCTCGCTAGGCTTACATCTGTACTTCTCAATTGGACATCATAGTATTTTCTTTTCTTAATCCTAATTATCTTATTCGCTACTCTTCTGAGATTTTCACAGTGTTCTCTCTTCGTCCTGGTTTTCCTACCTGCATGTTCTTTGTACGCCTGATTCTTTTTATCTAATGCATTTTGGCATCGAACCACTCTTTCCTCTTCCGCCGGGCTTAAAGCCCGATCATCTGTTCTACCATGGTCTTAACAGCCGCTTTCACTTGCATCTAGAGCTCCTTACTCGTCTTTACCGATTCGTCTGCTAAGATGGAAGCCAGCTGGTTGTCGAGGGTCTCCGTGAAATTTTTGGCAACAGAAGCCGTTTGTAGTGGGCTGGTCTTAACCAAATGTGTCTTGGACATAAGACATTGATAGGTTAATTTGATCAGGTAATGATCTGAGGTACAATTGGCTCCTCGGTATATATGGACGTCAAGTATGCTCGAGGCCCAAGGTTGTTCGAACAGAACATGATCGATCTGGTTTTGTGTGTTACCATCCAGTGATACCCAGGTCATTTTATGAATGCATCGATGTGGGAAGCAAGTCGAACACATGACTAGATTTCTGCTGCATGCAAAGTCAATCAGGTGCTGGCCGTTGTCATTTGTTTAATCGTGGAGGCTTTATCCTCTAGTCGTTCCCCGAGGGGATAGCTCATTGCCAACCGTAGCGTTGAAATCACCCAGAATAATTTTTGCGTCATTTGCAGGCAATAAGTCAACTAGCCTTTCTAGTTGATTGTAGAACGTTTCCTTCGTTTCAAAGAGTTTCGCGTTTATGCGGAACGCACACAACCGTTCATTGGCTGCCTTAAAATTAATAACGTGCGATTAGAAGTCCACAATGAAGGCCACTCCAACCACACTGATCATTACCGGCACCGATAAGATTTGCACGATTCCTGTTGTCACTCAACAACTTTCCTCCTGCGATCGTATTGTCACTTTTGCACTTTCCTCCACTAGCGATCGTTTTAGTGATATTTTGCTCATTGCTGTGTTGAATTAGCGAGCTGTTACTTCCTGGGTCATAAAGAAGTTGTCCGTTTAACAAGATTTGTTTATCACGACCCGTGGTATCTCGGGTTGTTATGTGGTGAGCATTAGTCTGCGTTGGTGAAATTCTCGTTGGACACTGAGCGCTAAAATAGGCCATCTGGTCACACGTTGGCTCTCTTTGCTGCGGCGGAGAGGAATTTTTCAAAATTTGGCCACTGTCACAGCAATTATAATAAGCAATCTTCTTTCAGTTGTCTCAGCTTTTTGTCGGTTATGTTTTGGCTGATGAATATTTGAGTAATTTTGACAGGTGATGACAACTAATTCACCCGTCATATGAAATTTAACACATGCGATGGCGGGTTGCAACATGCATTGGTTCATATTCACTTGAATGTAGCGTGCCATATTTCTCTCATTTCCACGTCTAGCGATCGCACACATTGTATGGTAGTATGTTTCGATTGATTCTCCAGTGGCTCTTCATATTGTCAACAACTTTGCGTGGACTGTGCACTTGGCAATATCGTTGGGGAAACTTCTCATTAGATCATTCGTGAGGGATGTCCTTGACATATGTGTTAACGGATGACTATTGAACCAATGTTTCGCTTAATGTCTCTGTCTAGATAGTGTGGCGAGAAGTATGAGAATGTCGTCCAAATTAAACATTTGTTGGAGCATGTTCATCTTCTTGTCGAATGTTAACGACATTCCCAATAATGGTCGAATATGGAAAGCATTTTACTCACCTTTCGAGCTATGTGTATACGTTCAGTATATCGTAACAAGGAGACAACCACCTGATACCCCACGTCGACGCTTTGTGGTATTGATGCGGAACGGTGGTCTGCATGGTGGTAGCACATTGGAGACTCGCAACGAGTGTCAGAATGGTGGTTTCCATTTTGGTGGTCATCGTGTGCGGCATCGGAATGTTATACGGCAATATCATACCATTCGATATATTGAACGGTGTAACGGTTCAGAAGTTAAGTGAGAGTGGTTGCAAGAAAGAAACAAGCATTAGCACCATCGTACTGGATGGTAATGTCCGAGCTGCCTGTGTTAGCTGGCTGATGTGCATGACAGCGGTGACTGTGTTTGCTGAGATTTCATTGCGGTAATCTCCCTTAGCATCGATGCAATAGCGGCCATATTGTCTCGGTTTTGGTCCGCTTCCTCGTGCGTTATGGAATCCGGTGACTCTTGCAAAAAGCTTTCCTTCTCGATCTCGTTGTTTCCCTTATCATCCAATTACTTTATCGCGGAATTAGATTAGCCCTAGGGCCAGAAATTGAGCCCTTCATTTTTGCCGGCAATTGTTTCGGGGACAATTTATCAATCCTGCTGACATTTCTACAATCGATAACCCATAAATTTGGTCAAATGGCGTACACGATAGGGAAATTTCCTTTTTGTTGAAGTTGTCAAAAACTGGAGGAAAATCACAACGTGTCCGAACGGAAAATATGCATTTAACAAAAATTACTGGTTACAAATAATCTTCATTTATTTTATAATTATCGTTCATTTTATTCGGCAACTGTTCTACGCAACGTCTAGCAAAATATTGCCTATACTTTCACATTTCTCTTTCTCTCTCTCTCTCTCAGTTCATCTTTCTGAACTCCAATGGCGTAGGTTGATACATGTCTTGGGTTTCAGTTCAATATTACTGTGCTGCATACTATGATGGCGAGGCCAGTTACGACTTAGGGTGCCTATTCTCTAAACGGTCAAGGTTTTGGAGCACGCAACAAGCCAAGAACTAAATGTGATGCAACGTCTGACCTGTGTCAACATCATACAAGCAATAAGGTCGTACCCATCACCGGCACTCGAAAACATACTAAATCTCTCCATTGATTGATAGAACAAGCCAAACGAGCTACGTTGTTTCCATAAATCAGTGCACCGTTTGATGGCATGTTGACTCAGTTCAACTGCAACAATAACTTTTGAACTAAGTTGAGCAACAAGAAGGATTAACTTCTAAGTTTAATACACACCTCATAGAGCCAAATGCAATCAAATAGTACACAAACGGGTCTAAAACTAAAGAAAGAACAGGAATAGGAGTGTTTTCGCCCAGTACTAAACACTATGAGCCACTGGCAAATTGCCAAACGTCTTTTAGGTAGAGGCCTATGCAATTGTACGAACTACAAATAGGCAAGCGATGCAAAGGCAAGACGATCTGTCTATCTGATCCAGTTATTGAGCAAGCGTGGGTGTTTCCAGCCTTATCTCCACAAGATTGGTAGGTTACCATCTCCAGACTATCGATTTTGCCCAGGTGAGGAAAATGATGTCGTCGCTCATTTTTTGTGTGCAAAAAATGGGACAGGATATGACAAAATCTCTACAGGGAGTTGGGTGGGCTCACTCTAGATAGTTTAGTCGTGGTGATGCTTAGATCAGTTGATAAATGGAACTACCTGGCACATTATGTTCGGACATTCCAAAAAAATAAAAAGGACTCACAGTAGTCGGGAACGTTGGGGCTAGAGAATCACTTGTCTGGCGATTCCTCTTTCTCTCGCCCATCCCGCTAAAGAAGGGATCCCCTAGCTTGGAGTTACCTCACGGTGTAGTAAAACGAGACCTGACCCGAAATAATGTGTCAAATGCTTCCAGGCAGTTTCTCAGGTTGATACGAGAGGTATTTAGTGGGTAGTTCAGTTTCTTATGAGCATGGAAGCCTCACAGCCAGTACGCAAATAGCATTTACACCCCAAGGACAAAAAAAAAATACGATAGCCACCTTGTCTGATAATCAAGCAGCTCTTGAAACCGCAAAATCATCAATAGTAACATAAAAGTTGGTCCAAGAATATTGCTTAAAACTCAATCAACTGAAAGAGAACAATACTCAATGCCAGGTGATGCAGAAAAGGTGGTCAAAAAGCAAGCAGACCACTTCGCAAGGGAAGAATCAAGGGCGGCCTTTGTAAGTCCTGAACTAGTCGGTAAAGTACTTTTTGGAGACCGTTGACGGAAATAGATGCTAAGAAACAAACTTGTAATAAACATAAGCAGTCGAGCAGCCCCGTGGTGATCAGGAGTGGCTGCTCCTGAAGAGATAAGGTGGTCACCCCGTCGAAACTGCTTATTTTGTTGTTTTACTAGTGTTAAGTAAACTGCATCCGTCAAGTTTCCATCCTTTAGGCAGAGATGAGTGGTTCACTTCAGCCACTTTAACATCTTTAGGTTTGACATTCCCCTTGTAATGCAACGACCTTCTTCGGTGAAAATAACGGTTGCTTTTTGTGTAATGTTTGCGTTTGTCTCAAGCCTCCGTGTCCGCTAACTTTAACGAGGCAAAACAATATTGAATTTCTGTAGAGTAGATTAATTGACACCTAATAGAACTTTTCTAAAGACAATAAAAATTGATCGGTGCGTATTGTGGAGTAGAGTACGCGTGATAAGTATTTTGTAGTGTAGCTTCGTGGCTCGACAAGAACCTGCCTCATATGATCCCGCAATGCTAGTCGTCAAGCACGCGTACGCGGTCGTTAAGCGAAGCTAGTTAGCTGAGCTCGGTGTTGTTTTAGCTCGCTGACACTTGTGCCAGACCATCGGCACCCGTGTCCTACACGGACATTTCGAAATTCATTACAAACTCTGGGAAAGCTATTGGAGGCTTAAAACATCAAAAGCGTTATCTACAACCTATGATGAGAAATGATTTAAATCGTGCATCAAACTCAGAAAAAATCAACTTGGAATCCTGACAGGATTTCTCGCGAGGCATTTTAAATATGGAGAATTACTTTAGAAAATGGATCTCAACGATGATGGTGAGTGCAACTCTGCAAGTTTGGAAATAAAATACCACAACATCTTTTGACAACTTGCGGGGTTCTTTTCTGGTGCGGGAAAGTTAGTATGGGAGCTTACTCTCTAGTTAAGGAACATTTTAGGTACCTGAAGCCAGAAAAGATCATTCACTTTCTACGGAAGTTACGTATGTTCGAGGAGTTTTAGGTATTTTAATTAGAAAAAGGGAGCAATAAAACTTAAAAGGTTGAAGTGAAAAACATTCAATTCATACAATCTACAAACTAGGGAGCATTTATTTGAAAGTATCAATGCCTTCCAATTTCAATAAGTGTAGAATGGGCGAACTAATAATTGCTGGAGCTTTCAATCTATCATTTATCACCATATTAGCCTACACAAATAGAAATCTCAATTCGTTAAATAAATTAAGTTATTCTAAAAACTCGAAATACTATTACAATGGACCGGGCTTCATTCAAGAGGTAAAATTTTTATAAATACCCTGAATGTTCAAAAAAAATACTTCGAAGGGTTCTGAAGGAGATCTGCAAGGTTCTGTTTAAACTCATTTTATATTCAATACATTAACCAGCAAAAAACTCTCAGTCACAATTTAATTTCTCCTTCAAAATTTTAATAAAGGACATGAACACAATAAATTTACCATGATTTATCTTCAAAGTTAAATGATTTAAGATACTCAAACTTTGCCTTTGTATTCAATTGTTATTCATGTTAGATATTCTACGTTGATATTCAATTTATTATTTATACTGTCTTTGGTATGTCTTACCGAAGAAAATACTCAAATATGTGAACACACATACATAAGTGTATTAACTGTAGAAACGTCATGTTATCACAGTGGGAAAATTCTAAACAGCAAAGGGATTGCAGAAATTCCCATAGGAGTATTATCTACATGTTGTTTTCAAATTCCTGTACCAGCATGTATCCTTTTACTTAAGAACGTTCAAATCGTGGCAGTATGTACATATCCTGGAAAAGTATCTTTGCTACAAAAGCCTTCCATTACCGACGCATTCGTGGAGCAGGGAACGCAAAGCGGCTACAAAGACAAGGTGCGTGAGTGAATTCCGTTGAGTATGATGATGAAACGAACCAGAGTAATTTTTTATTTTATTTGTGTATAAAGTGAATTTCGCCTTTTTGAATTTTAAATAATTTAGAAGGCAAATCTCTACCACCATTACCACCCATCCCAATCATTTGCACCATCATTCCAGGAAGGAGTGAACGTAATGTGCGGTCCGTGAAAAGGGAAATGATGGTAATGATTTTCACTGAGAACTTTTTAAGTCACCAAGGCTGCTTGACTTTGTTGTATGGGTACAACGTTTCAGTGAAGGATGTTGTGGAATAGGATGATTATATCTTCAGAATTGTGTTATCTTTGACTTGGTCCTTTCTGCTTGCAGAGCGAGCTGGTGGGAGTCATTTTTGTGCTGTGTGTTGAGGTATGTGTATAGTAATAATACGATAACTGGATAAAATCCTTGGGATTTACTTGACTTAAGGAGATTTACATTTTAACATAGTCAGCAGGAATTGTTTATTCCCTGGTTAATATTAAGCTTTTATTCGCTCACTTTATTCTTTTGCAATTTAAGAAGGTGCTTGTTAAGGAGCACTGAAGGTAGGTATGTTTCCCCTGGATCATCTAAATTGCTTGGAATATATTGAACAAGGTTTTGATTTTTGGCGGACGTACAAATATCTTTAGAGCTTTGAAAAACAGTTTTCGCCATAATTTACCGATTTCTATCTATGTACCTGTATGCATCACAAAAACTTTTCTCAAAAACTATATAAGCTATATTAATTAATATTTGTGAAAAGATCAAATAAGTTGGCATTTTGAATGTTTTAGACTTATCAAAATTTAAAAAAAAAGATTTTTTTGCCAGCCCTCCCCATACGGCAAAATAAAAAATCGTTATTCGCATCCCCAGCAGTTAATTTAAATTTTTCACAGGAGGCGATCCATTTCCATAAACAAATAGGCTTGCAGGATGCTGCAATCCTCAAAGCATGTTTTTTTTGTGGTTGGGAGGTGAATACCATTTATACACAGAGTGTGGGACTCCCATGATTGCAAGAAGGTGACTGGACTACTCACTAAACACTTCCTCTGCCAACCTGAGAGCCTAGCGTGGGACCGTTTGACACATTACTTCGGGCCAGGTCTCGTTTTGCTACGCCGTGAGGCGCCTTCAAGCTGGGGAATCTCTCTTCTAGTTGGAGGGGAAGAGGAAGTGCCAGGTAAGCGATCCCCCAGCCCCAACGTCCCCGGCTGCTGTGAGTCCCTTATATCTTTTAGGACTGCCCGAGCATAATGTGCTACCTGGTTCCATTTGTCAACTGATTCGAGCATCACCGCGATTATATTATCCGGGAAGAGCTCTCCTGTCTCCTTGTAGAGGGCCCTTCGTACCCTATCCTGTTTTATGCACAGAAAAAATGTGTGGCAAGCATTATCTTCCTCCGCTGGGCAAAACCGACAATCGGAGGACCGTGAATTACCAATCTGGTGCGGGTAAGATTGAAAACACCCATGCCCGCTCTAAGGCTGCATCAGATAGATGTCAGTCTCACCATCCCTTCGATTTAGCCACATTTTACATCCGGGATGAGGCGCACAGTCCACTTTTCTTCACCCAAGACTGCTGCCAATCGTTAAGTGAGTGCTGTCTCTCCTCGTGGACAACCATCACTCGTTTCAACGCAGATAAATAGAGCGGCCCTCTCAGGCAAGGAGACCGATAAGTATCACGCCTGCAATGACTTTTCGAAAAGTTTACTGCTCTACGAAAAACAAAAGGGCCTCTTCTGCGCTGCTTTCGTCGTTGATTTGGATTCGCCACTTGTTCGATGACTTCTTCCTCGATGCCTTCGTATGCACTTGTGCTTCTGAATTTCGTCCTTTTTTCTACTCCTCCACCAATATCTCGACAACTACCTACCGTCTAGATCACACTTGCCACACCTTTTTCAACTAAGTCAAAATAATTCAAAAAGAGGTCGTCATCCGTTTGATCCTCAACCACTACACCTTTTCCGCTCAAGCCGAAATTACAAAAAGAGGAGGCATTTCTTTTTTCCCGCTCTTAAATAATCCTCTAAAGGCCACTTTACCACTCTCCGAACGGGTTCTTTGTCTCGCGTTAAGCCACCTCTTCAGAGTGGTTCTTCCTGTTCTAGCGGAGTGGTTCTACTAAACTCGGCGTGATTTCTACTCCATCTTCAACCACTTTGGTGGCGATCACCCCAATCAAGGTTGAATTCGCTGAATGTCTTCTCTGGCAGTTTGTAATGTCAGATAAAGTTGTTTACTAGCAAATAGTTACTTTTAGACGTAAAATTTTGCGAAGTTGAATAGTGATTTTTCGGGTTTTTCGTGATTTGGCTAGTGCTATTGGATATACGATGACTGTCAAGTACGCTTGGAGGCGAGCACCTGGTAAATGTTAATATTTTTTAAACTTATTTCAGTGTGTTAGGTAATATCTTCTCTATAAATTGTGCAACTAGTTAATTAGTGCTATAAGAATCATTGCTCTTTGCTTTTTGCGTTTTCCTTTGACAGAGTTTTTAAACTTATTACAGTGTGTTAGGTAATATCTTCTCTATAAATTGTGCAACTAGTTAATTAGTGCTGTAAGAATCATTGCTCTTCGCTTTATGCGTTTTCCAATGACGGAGTTGTTAAACATTGTGCGACTTATCGCACTAAACTCAACTTCCGCGCAAAAGCATGGTCCACTACTTGTTGTCATGAATACATCGATGGTGTGATTTTGGTATGTTTTAATCCGCTTTTTGCTTTTTACTTTGACGGGCTTGCTGGCTTATTTTCGATCGACATTTTCTTCACTTGCTGCCTTCTCATCCTTTTATCCTTTATCTTCAGCTGTCAACAAATTTTGATCTTTCTTTTCGCCAATGTACTACCCTTGTAGGCTTTCACTTCGGCACAATTTTTTGTAATATTTCGACATTTTCTAATAATAATTTCTTAAGATCAAGATTATTTATAGCGACGTTCACTTTATTTACCGACAGATCGAGTTTTCGACGAGATATTGCAATATTTCGTTTTCTTGTATGTTCAAAAACGGAGACGTTCTCCTGTTTCTTGAATCGTTTCCTAGAATATGAAGCTAAGCCGTCCAACTCTGATGAACCATTTGAGAGATTGCACGAATTTTGAATCGTTCTTTGAAATCGGTAAAATCGATTTACTTATGAAGTTTTTCATCGTCGATTTCATTGAAAATCGTTCCATAAACCTGATTTGGTTTCAATGGGATCCAATTCAATGTTGGCAACTTGTATTTCGTTTGAACTTTTCTCTTGATTGTCCTTGCACCATCGGGTGCGGGCATAAATCCGGCAGCAGGTGGTGGTGGTTCAAATGTGGACATAAATGGTGGTGGTTTGGGGGCATCTGGTGCCGTGGGTGCATTATTCAAAGATCCATTTTTGGATGTCGAGTGGCGATGGTTGTTCGCACATTGTTAACTCCCGGTTGCTGCTTCTGAAATTTTTCATTAAATAAACAATTAAATAGTTGAACATACTTTTCGTCATTAAAAAAATATTGCCACGTGTTCGGGAATATATTTCAGTATGAATCGATTCGTGATTTTTTAGCGCGGGTGCATTCAGGTTTTCGCTCGGTGCGAGTTACGCCGGGTAATCTGAACCCGACACAGTTATGCAAGCAGTCGCCCGGTGAGACTAATCCTCCCCTGTTATAGGAAAATATCGTGTGCTATTTTGAGCTGTGTGAGGCGTGTTTGGCGGCCGCGTTCTAGCTTGGTGGCTATTGAGGACCAGGGAATGAGCGAGTGATGCCTCCTACAACCGTCTTCGATGGCAAGCCGGGTCCAAAGCCCTTAGCCAAAGGAAGTCTCACGCAGAGTGTAACACTCTGGTCATGAATTTCCATCTTCTTCTCAAGGGATCCACTTAGGATCGGTACTGGACCTTCTACCAAAGTTGCTCCCTAATGCTATGGTGCTTTCTGGTGGATGCATTTAAGGAACGGTTTGCTAGCCATTACATGGATATAGACATTCGCCGCGAAACAGATGCACGTAAGCAAAAATCCGGAGAGTCATTCCAAACTTTTTATGAAGATATTATGGCCAAGGTGATGCGACTGTGACCTTCAGTGCATAATCAGTCTGAATATGAGTCAGCGTTTGCGGGATCATTTGGCAGGCATTGATTTCTCTTCGGTGGGGGAGCTTTCTCGGCGGTGTTGAGCTAAAGAGGCTTTTTGGTGCTCTGACATGATCTCAGGGCCACGAAATACAATGCGTGGGACCCTTAAGATTCATGAAGTCTCCTGAAAGGAGGATAGATGGCCTACAATGTCAAATGCTCGAGAGTGGTGTAGTCCTTCGAAAAATATGACGGGAAGGCCAAGAAAAGCGTAACTGTACACCCCTTATTCACCTGATGTGTCACAAACTCGGCTGTATACCGAACATGCAGAGTTCACGCTCAATAAAAAATATCCCGAATTATCTGCAGTGGGCTCGGAATTATCCGCAAGGAGTGCATGCGAGTGCAAATGCATGCGAAATATCAAACATTTCTCATGCCACTGGCAGTACCCAAACACTGATACTTTCTATAATGCTGACATGTATGACTCATTCCCGGTTCCGGCGCAGTCCAAACTAGTAGCACTAGGGCCTCCGATTACCCCAAAGGTTACATGGGTGTGCAAGACCAACGCGAAACTGCCACCAGCCACTGCTCAAGCTCGTTTTTTGGCCCCTCCGTGGTCTGGGTATGAGTTCAGCGTTTACTGGAATCACCTAGACCTTGGGCATACTTACCAGTATTGCTCTCAAGTAGTTCAATGCATGTTCTGTTTTGGATGTGGAGCTAAAAACGTAATACTGTCCACATCACTCATGTTGGGAAACATCAAACGGGGTGTGTGAAATCAGGGGAACCAATCATACCCTCCAACGCGTGTCGCCCCAATAACCCTCGAGACTAGCACCACTAATACAGACCACGAGTTGAGACGGTACCTATAGACGTTCGTGCACTTGCTTCCTCTGTCGGCTCGAGCACCTCTAATGCTGGTCCAGACTTCGTCAGAAGTAATGAAATGGCGAGTGATAATCAAGACCCACCTGCCTGTTTTAGAGCACGTTCCTTCCGAGATCGCTTTCAGAGATCCTGGAGATAATTCTTCGCCAGGCGTCTATTGAAGCATGCTTGCGTGGAGTCAATTGTTGCAACTCCTAGTGACAATGCGCCCTACGCAAAGATTTCTATCAATGGTCACAAATTGATGGGCTTGCATGATAGTGGAGCCATTGTCAGTAGCCGTAGATCTGGAACCTTGTACTTACAGTCGGACTCAGATTTGCATATGCATACCATGCACGCTCATGTACAGATTGCATCAGGGCACAAAGATTTAGTTCTGGGATACGTCACCACATTGATGCGATTTAAAAACACTACCAAATTGATGAGATTCCTGGTTGTTCCTTCCTTAACGTACGCAGCGTATCTTTGGTATTATCTCTTATCTCTTCAAAATAACACCAACCCAGGTCAAAGCTCTCGAAGTAGCTTCGGAGTTTCAGAGCCCCGAACTCTATCTGTTATCTCCAAAAGATCAGTAACGACTGGAGTTCGTCAAACAACAGTTTTCGTCGTATAATGCAGAAGGTTTAAGTGAGGCTAGCCTAGCGTCTCATAAAGCTGACATTGGTTTTGCTCGACTCATTTAGCAGCGGCATTATGTTGCTTAATGAGTCAGGAGCGTGGTTCTGCAGAAAACAAAGAAACCTTTCACGTCAAAAACCTTTGAAGAATATTGCAATGAGAATAGTATACAACATGTGAGAGTTGCGTTGAGAACTCCGAGAGCAAATAGGTAGGTTGAGAGGGTTAATCAAACTCTCAGAAAAATGTTAACGGCGTTAACGGACAGTGAACGCAAATGGGATACTCAACTATGAGCTTTATAGTGGTCTATAAACTCTTCAAGAACAACACGACTATTATAAACGAGCGAGTGGAACTCCCGCCAACCATTTAGCGCTAAAAGCGTCAGCAAATTACGCCAGTGTACATCACGGCACCTAATCCCTCCACCGTATCTTTCCAGTCGCAAGTAGTAATGGCACCGGATACAAGTTCTGTGTCGAAGCCACCTAAGTTTACAAAGAGTCCTAAGATCACTTGCAATTTCTGTCATAAACGTGGTCATACTTATACAGACTGATATAGCCACAAGAATACACCTTACTGCCCGACGTGCAAGGAGTAGTACGGCCATGACCAGAAAGATTTCAAGGCAAAGCCAGCTGCATTATCAGTTATTGATGATGGCCCAAGGGTTTAAAGTATCCAGGTTAGATGTGATTTATGTGTGCGGAGGAGTCATGGTATAGACGCATGTTTTCAGAAGAAAAGATGGGAAGCCAGGCAGCAGGGAAACGAGGTGAAGTTGAGTCGAAAATCCCTGGCTCGACTTCAACAAGAACGGTGCAACATAGGAGCCAAGTCTGCGGTGGCGGGGTCAAACAAAGGATAACCCAGAAAGTCACTGAAGGGCAGAGTACGATGGATGATATTCGGGGGAAGTCAACTCTTGTTATGGCTTCCCTGCCATTGGATATTGAGAAACAGAGGGAAACGAAGTTTACTATTGACACAGGGGCAGAGGTGGGCATAATTAGTAACTCAGCAATACAATATACGTGCCTGATAAATTCTCGTCATAAGCTTACTTTAGTGAGTCCGTTTGGGAATGGAGAAACCCGTGCTACTACGCAGGGCAATTTCAAGCTCCCTACGAGACTTCCCTGTACTTTTCAAATGGTTGACAAAATTCAGGGGATCTTCAATGATGGTCTACTGGGAAATGACTTCCTGGCAAAAAAGAAAAGAAGGTCATTATTAATAATGATATCACTTTTAGCGATGTTAGACAATGACATTGTCCAGCCAAGCAAAAGCCCCTGGAATTTTCCCCTCCGGTTGTGCCCAAGAATGCCGGGGCCGATGGAACAAAGAAATGGAGAGTAGTCGTTGACTTCAGGAAACTGAATGAGAAGACTATAGGAGATGCTTTTCCAATACCCCGCATAGAGGATATTTCAGATCAGTTGGGGCAGTCACGGTATTTCAGCACGTTATATTTGGCCAGTGGGTATCACCAAGTTCTGGTGCAGCCGTAAGATCGACCAAAACTGCATTTAGAACCAGCTATGGACACTATGAATTTAAGCGGATGCCTTTTAGTTTGAAAGGGGCACCTGCCACTTTTCAAAGGCTAATGAATTACATACTAACAGGTTTACATGGTTTTGACTGTTTTGTGTACTTAGGTGGCACTGTGGTTTATGGGAAAATCCTGGGAGATCATATCGATAAACTGCGGAAAATCTTTATCAGACTGAGATTGAACAACCTGAAGCTTCAACCAGAGAAATTCCAGTTTTTACGACCCGAACTGGTATATTTAGGGCACATTTGCTCCCGAAGAGGTGCGCGGCCGGATCCAAACAAGACAAGCTGCGCGCGGGATTTTCCCGTGCCCACAACTGGGCGTAGGCTACAGTCCTTTTTAGGCCTAGTCAATTATTATCGGAAGCTTATCCCTAATTTCTTGAAAATAGCCAAATCCCTTACGAATTTGTTGCGGAAGGATGTTTGTTTTACATGGATGGACCTCGCATGGCGGGAATTCCACTCGCTCGTTCATAACACTTGCATGAGCATGAATAAGTTTTAAAAGGTACATATACTTATTTAGAAGTTCGAAAATTTGCGTTTATGTCGTAACCCTTCTCATTTCCGTTTAATACAAAATCACTACAGGCAAAAAACTATAGTGTTATATGAGCGAAATCCTGGCTCGAAAGGATAACATTTAAAGATTAATAAAAAAACAAAAAAGGCTAAAGTCTTCTTGGTGGTGCGGTCCGGCATGCCTAAGTAGCAATGGTTGTTTGCGCAAGTGGTTGGCAGATGCGCCGCCACTTAGAATGCGTGAGATGTGCGAATGCGTTGTTGTATAGTCTAGATGCATGTTGACAAATCATCTAACTGGACAAGAATAAATAAATTTCATGGAGGTTTATGGCATGCGGAATGTGTTAAAGCGGAAGGATAACAGCAACTTAGTTTTGACCGGACAACGGGCGCATCACCAAGTTGACGGGTTCGAATGAGTTAATGGAAGTGAAGTAGGATTTAGCAGTGGAATATTATTATTGAGAAGATTTTAACAATAGCATAATAGAATTCTGTTCTCCTAAAAAACATAAATTATGCTTATTAATTATAAGGCAATCGAGGTTGTTCCCGAAGTCCTTCAAAAAATCCTTGGATGTATGAAATTTCTTCAAATTTTTAATTGCATACATGGTCTATATTTTTAAAGTGATTTCAATTTTCATAGACCCATTAAATCCATTCATCCTCGCAACATTCATGCCTAGAAGACATTAACACCAAACAAACCTCCTAACCGGGACCTACATTAAAGAAAAATTTCCTTTATACTATCTAAAAACAAATAACGAAAGCGATGATAAGGCACGCTCATATACAATAAGACCCCGATAGCGGTTAGTTTACAGCATACTTTCAAAAGTTTTATGGTGTACTCGACTTTGTTGTTGTTTTGTTGTTGTTCCTCTTATCCTTGCTACTAGTCCTGTCGCTACCGTCTCCATAGCTGTTGTTTTTCTTCAAGTTCCTTTACTGCTGATAAACTGTTGTTTACAGAATGTACCCTACGAGCATTATTTGTAGCGTGGTCAGGCTCATTATTTTCCGGAATAACAGGGAAACAACGTCTAATTACGCTTTTCGTTTGGGGACTACGAAACGGAAAAGCACATTCAACAAAGTTCATTGTTTTACAAAACAGGCACTCATACATAAACGAGGAAATGTAAATTCGCTGATGTATGTCGACTAAATGGGCAAGTTCTGACCATTTGCATGAAATAGTGCAACAGGAGCAAGGATTGTAGGAGTTCCTAGCATATGGAATAGAAATGCATAAATAGAAAATAGTTTGATAATGCGAGGACCTCTCCATACATTTGCCTTTTTGGAGCGGAACCATAAATACAGAACAGGATTCCCTGATGGTAGCTTTCCTTTTTAATTTCCGTTTCCTGATTTTCTTTATTTATATCCAAGATATACAAACGTACATTTCACAATGCCACCATCAACCAGAGGAAATGCTATTGTTTTCGATTTTCTCCGTTTGTATCAACGTTTTCAACATTGTTTTACGGTTATCGGGAAGAAGACAATTTTTTTCCTGTCGCACTACATTTTTTTCTTCATACGCTTCTTTGGATTCCATTCTACTTTTGTCTTGTCTTTCCTTTCTTTCCTTATATTTGCCTGGTTGTACTCGTATACAAAATGTTATATATTGATCCTTGCTTTTCCCTAAATCAACCATGAAATAAGATTTTGTGTTTCAGCGTTTTGCTTTCCGCTTTGCTCCTTGCTTGAAGTGCCTATAAGGGTTGCACCTTTTACATTCCCAGCAGCAGGAGACAAGTATGAGGAGTAGTAGGAAAAATACAATATTTGAATAAAAACGATAAATGGGGTCCTTTTCATGCAACAGCAAGAAACAATTGACAAGGTGAATCAGAGATTCCTTCTTTTCAATTAAAATCCTTCGAACTCTTCAGAATCAACCCCTTATTTGCAAATTCTAAACTCCAAATCTATTTACCTCTCTCGCAGACACCGGACATCCTTTGCTTTTCAAATTTTTCCGCAACCCAGTAATATGAAATTTGAGTCGTTAATATCAAATTCAAAATACTAAGCTTTTACGTGTACCTTTAGGATGAATCCTGAAATTTTTGTAATACCCAAGACACAAGAGACGAAGAAAAAAATAACCAGTTTATGCTTTAGGGCATTACTTCCGATTCGTAAATTTTCCTTTTTTCGGGACTGCAGTAATATTTTCTAAAGATTATTTGATAACTTTCTCCAAGCAAGCGACAAAGCATCCTTGACACTCCGGGAAAATGGAGTAAAGAGAATGATAGGTGTAAGGAAATTCCCATTGACTGAATTTAAGGCTGGCAGAAAAGGATTTGCAAAGAAGAGGATATGGATCGTAACTGGATAAAGTCCAGCGAAAATTGTCTTCTGTTTAATGTAAATTTGTGATTTTATTTGCTGTAAATAAGCTCAGGACGTTGTATTTCCTGGTCATTTTGTATTTTGTTTTTTTACTTTCTTGAGTCCTTATCAACAGCAGGGTTGTTTTTGTTCTGAAGTTGAAATGGTTCGAATTACCGTTATGTCTACGGAGAGAATTTCCATGGGATAATGAGATCAAAAACAATTATGTTAGGCATTTTGGATGGGTCGTGGAGTTTATTATTGTTTTATTACCGGAAAATCTAAGGATTTTGGATTTAAGATTTTCGGAAGGTATTTATTGAGTTTGTGATGAGAATGTAGTAAACATTTATTAGGTGGGAACAAAAAGGTTTTATGATGTATTTACTGGGGTGCCTCTCTTTCATCTGGGATAAATTCTAGTTAAAACGAATTATGAGTCCTAAAGTGTTACTGAGCAAACAATATTATGCTAAAGGTATTGTTACATGCACGAATAATTTTGCGAGCTACTGTCGCAATTGTTTTCACAACCATTAAAATAATAATGATCAACAAGCGAATGTACTCGAAACCCCACCAAGCATGATCAATATCTAAAAGTGAGTCACTACCCCATTCATTCAGCTGCTCCAATATTCCAGGTAATTCACCAATGTACGAGAAATGGATTGTACGACTAGAGACCCTATATAAAGGCGAGCTGAATGAATGGGGGGATTCATTCACCCGCGATAGTAAAAGCTGCGATTGTGTGGAGTGCGAATTGAAAAGCGATATTGATCGAGCAATATTAAAGTGATTTTCGTTGAATGTTAAGTGAAGACAGTTGCTAGAGAAATTTATAGACAAAGTGAAAATTAAAATTAGTGAAAGTGTTAAATTAATGATTGTTCATTTACTAGTAAATAAAGTCTTTTAACTTAATTTAAAAGACATTGCGTTTTCACTTTCCCAGAACATTAAAATTATTGGCCGCGAACCATAACACGCGACAGTATGTTAAAATGTTTAGAGAGGAAAAAATTGCAGTAAAAACACGCTTGAAAATAACTGCTTTGTTTATAAGTAAAAAAGTCGTCAGAACCTACATACGAATATATAAATCTGAATTGCTAGACAATTGATTACTGCACTCATAAAACTGAAACATGGAAGCTTTGCGGATGAATGAACATGGGTGTTAGGGACAACGAGCCTGCTTAACGTAAAAAAATTTGTATTGATTTGCATGTGCTATTTTTCTCAGTTCTAATGACGAAATATTAGGATAAAATTACTGTAAGCCGTTCTTCTCGGCTCTCATGCCAACTAATTCCGTGATTCATTAAAGTCAAGAATGTTGTTGTAATAATGAAATGTTAAATTAAAAAACAAAATGAACAATAAAAAAGTAATCAAGATTAAAACTGGAGAAAGAGTAAAATCGACCAAATACAGTCCTTTTGACTCGAAGATTAGTTGGTCCATCGAGTTAAATCCGAAAAGAACCTGCGTACCATATTAGACGCCTATCCAGAACTACTAACAGCTATCGACCGATCACAATGGTTATCTCCAGGAGCCAAAGGGATACTATCGGAGCGGAAGCTGCGCGAAAAACAGAGGATCAAGCTGAAATGGTGAAGGTTTTTCTTGGGATTACGTTAATACCGATCGATACGGAGAAAAGCGCTGAGTGAGAGAGAACGATACATGCAGTGATTGCAGGAAAATTACTGCAACATATTTCTACTATAAACGAAGCCCATTGAAGTCACCGGCATACTCAATACAATCGTAGAGGTCTACTGCTGAGTTGCTGTTACGGGTAACGGTTAGCTCAGTTATATGTAACCAAAAAATTAGCTGCTTGAAGAAAAAGGAGTTGAAAGTGAAGGCCAACTTGTTTAAAAGACGACTTGCAGCGAAAATTTTGGTTTTTCGCAAGGAGGGAGGTTTCAAGTTGAAAAATCTTAACAAGCTGACGATGAAGCAAACGTCAATAGCTGCATATGAACCCACTGATCTCACACAGGTAGAAACACAGTGCTAAGCAAAAAGGTGAACGCTACCAGCAACTCGAGAGTCGGAAAGATAAACACAACAAAAATGGCATATGTAGAGCAACTAGTGAAAACTTTGTGAAAAATTGTACGACGACTTGTTCATGACACCAAGTTGCCAACATTCTTCAGATCACTGAGCAAATGGTTGCTATTTTTATGCCTTACTCCACAAAAATGTACAACATCAATGCCGTTGAGAAAGTTCAACGGCAAAAAAGCTGTTTTGCCTAAAATAATCGCGGGTGGTTATCGCTGCATTACTTCACACAAGCAGAAATTCAGACATTATCATGAAGATGCCAAAGCAGTGTTTTAGATGATCAGAGGCCAAGCAACCGAGGAGCTAAAGAAGCTTGGAAGGCTTGAACCATCAGCGGTAGAGCCAAATGGTTTCGCTAAACTTCAGAACGTGACTTTCGCTCACAAGACAATCAACTGACGTGGGTCCTCCTACAAACCTTTGCTGGCATGCCAAATATTAAACAAACTGGATGCATATCTTGCTGATAAAACAGAACCAGGGAAAGATGGGAATCGTATATCGAGAACTTCCGTAATCCTCCCTACAACTCCAGAACATTAGAGATTATAGATATTTTGGACAGCTTCCATTGATACTACTAACTTTTGATGTAGTTTGTTCCACTATCAACGCCCAAAAAAATAATAATTTACCAAGATTAGATGAGAATTAATGGGGAGTATCAAGGCAGTTTTAGAGCAGGTACATCGACAATAGACCAATTGCTTACAGTCAAGCAAGTACTTGAGAAACGCTGAGAGTTCAACGCAGACGTATACTATATTTGCGTTAAATTTAAGCAGGCATGCGACAGTATTGATCGTAATTTACTGTACCAAATAGTGCTTGGTTTTGGTATTCCAGCCAAATCAGTCCGTTTTCTTAAAATGACAATAACGTCAATGACCTACCAAGTCTACATCGATAGCAAACTCACCGATGACTTTGACACAAATATTGGACTTCAGCACGGAGATAGGCTGGTCCCATCGCTATACAATTTGGCTATGGAATATGTCATCAAGAGCTACCGTTGATACAAGTGGTACGTCATTATACAAGTCAAGCCAAGTGGTAGCCTATGTGGATGACATCATCGTTTTGTCACGGCTGTTAACAATTGCCAAAGAACTTTTCCTGAAACTCGACAGCTAAGCAATACTAGTATTGCAGCAAATTAATGCAAATATAACAAAACTCATGATGCAGTCAAAGAAAAATACTTCAAATACCCAAAATATCACACTTGGCAAATACAGTATCCGAAATCAGGGCAGCATTGTGTATTTCGGCGCTAAAATAACGAGAACCGTTAATGAAAGAGATGAAATACCCCAAAGGATATACTAGGTGTGACAATTAAGAAGTGAGACTGATTCTATGAAAACCGTATATTTAAAAGTTCTCCTACAACTCGACCATCCCCTTCAAAGTAGTCCCCTTGGGCAGCTGTACCAAAATTCCTGCGCGTTTCCCACGCTACGTAACATTTCTGGAACGCTTCGACTGGGATGTCCGCGAGTACCCTCGTCATGGCCGCCTAGATGTGCGTAATTGGCTCAAAATGGGTTCATTTGACCACCGATTCTGTTTTAGGAAACAAAAAAATTCACAGGGTGACATATCGGGCAAATGAGGCGGCTGTCGCAACACAGCGATCCCTTTAGAAGCCAAATACTGGGACAAGCTGAGGACGGTGTGGCATGGCACGTTGTCGTGATGAAGGATTTCATCCCAAAATCACCGGTTAAAATTTGTCTGACTATTTCAGGTTTCATACCCAGTTCCGAGGCCAACATTCTAACTGCTAAATGTCGATCTTTACTGATTAGGGCACGCACACGCTGCGCATTTGCATCAGCCCACACCTTGACTGGTCTCCCACTCCGTGCCTTGGCTTCCACGCTTTCGCACCCCTTCTTAAACTTTTTATGCCATCGAAACACCTGGGCACGACTAAGAGCACTATCACCATGCTCATTTATAATTTTAGCGTACGTTTCCGAAGCTGTTTTGCCCAATCTGACGCAAAATTTTATCGCAAAGCGGTGGTCTTGATTTCGTTTCTCGATTTTCGTAACGCGCACCATCAACACACGTCTACTTAACACGACACAGCACGCAGCAGCCTTGGTAAATATGTCAATAGAGAGAGAAAGGATGCCGGGGAAGGAAATGGCAGTTTCAACGTCGCATGCTTACCACGTTCGCAATAAAATCAATCTCATTGCTTAATTGTCACACCTCGTAGCCTGGGTGTTCTACAAGTATCCTGTCAAAACGCTTCTTTGATCTTAGCCTGGAAGTTTGGCGAGCAAATCAATTTCACCATTCGATTTTTGCACGCCAGTCTGGTCAATGGTGAGCGTTGTTACATCCTCATTGAACAAGGCTCTAGAAGCCTTTGCCCTGTATCTACAAACCGTTTCTTTCACAGGCTCCAATAGTTGCATCCTTCGGTTGGCCCCACCTATCCCGTCAACAACAGGAGCACTCAGAGGCCCCTTACGCTGCTGCACCACGGCCTGACGCCCGCCGTCCGGTTCAATCAATACAACAGGAGAATTCTATCACTACCGAAGAATACCGGGCGAGGAGTGGGCCTGTAATGTCACTCCCGGCTAGACGTCCAACACTAGAATCTGAGCCGGAGACAAATTATCACATCAAGGGTAGACGTCAGGTGCAATTATGTCGGGAACTGGGCAAACTGATTCGACTTATCAAGGCCAGCGTTAGCAAAGACGAGAAGGCTAAATTCCTGGACTAGGTGAGGGTCCTTCGACAAGAAAAAATAAGCTAGGTAGACAGACCTACGCTCATGTCAGAAGGGTTTTGTACTCAACTTACAAAATGCAATCACCAGCAATGAATAATATCAAGAAACATTTCAAAGAGACCTTCTCATTTTAAAGAAAATCCATTGTTTCTCCATTTTCAACTAAAAAAAATCACTCAAATCATGAAATCCCAAAAGCATTTATGTCATCGATCTTATCTGAAAATTTTAAGAAGATCAAATCAAAACTGCAGTGTGTGGTTCGGTGGAAAGTCCATGCAATACCGAAATAGTGCGTTATATTTGTTGTAATTGGAGAAATGGATATAACTTTCGTGAGTATGGTTCGAATTTCATCAAACTTACAGAGTATTAGGACCTTGTATTAGGTTGGGTTTAAAGACATCCATACAATTTTATTGGAGGAAATGTGAAACTCGAAGACCATACTATTATTAATAAAGTTGAACGAATTTTGACTTCTGAGGTATTTTTGGTTGTATTCATAAATATCTCCCTCAATAACTTTTTTAGATCACACGTGTCCAATCGCGAGGAAGGAAACACATTTTTCGTGCCCCAATGAAGCTAAAACTGTCAGGTTAAGGACTGTTTTGAAAAGGTCTCATAAAGACCTTTCATTTGATACTCATATTGGCTACCTTTGATGAAATTTTTTTTCAGGGGCCACTCCCCTGAACTGCAATCATCGATTCATGGCATCAGAATTTTTTTTTCGAAGCCCTTCTGTACGGAGCTCTATCCTGCCTCCTCGACTTGTTTCACCTATGAGTATTAATTGTAGGTACTCATCTTCAGTCATTCAATAAATTGAATCAAGTGTTAAAAGCATGCACCTTAACCTTTGAAGTTGGAAAAAATGTCTTAAAATTATTAAACCTTTGCATTTAAAACAGCCACTATTTTGTTATACGATTATTGATACCACTAGCTAAACCAATTCTCAAAGAAATTCATCACTAAATTCGTCACCTCCCTATATGAAGAGATCCCCCTTAAACCCGGCTGGGAAGGCTGCTTGGGGAGTATTGGCTCTGAGTCGACTTATGGCTAACGAAGGGGGACCCAGCCCATCAAGAAGATGCCTCTTGATGAATGCTGCAGGGCCAGTGCTATTGTATGGCGCAGAAATATGGGGCGATGCTCTCAGTAAGGAGGTGTGCCGAAAACGCTCGCCACATGCACAGAAAAGAGGAGCACTGAGGATTGCATCTTCGTATCCGACAGTCTCTGATTCGGCAGTGAGAGTTGTTGCAAGCGTGATACCTGTCGCCCTCCTTGCTAGAGAGCACCGCACTATTTACCTGCGTCGAAACGAGGACGCGAGGGAGTTGGTTGTCCGCGAGGGAAACCAAGGGAAGATGGACTGCATGCCTCATCCCGGATGTGAAACCGTGGCTGAATCGAAAGCATGGTGAAACTGACTTCTATCTGATCCAGCTTTTGAACGGGTATGGGTGTTTTCAGTCTTACCTGATCAAGAGTAGTAAGTCACGGTTCTCCGATTGTCGGTTATGAAGGGACCTCTACAGGGAGACGCGAAAGCGCACCTTGGATAATATAGTCGTGGTGATGCTCGAATCGGTTGACAAATGAAAACAGGTGGCACATTAGGTTCGGGTAGTCCTAAAAAATAAAACGGACCCACAGCAGCCGAGGGCGTTGGGGCTGGGCGATCGCTTGTCTGGCGCTTCCTCTCTCCCCTCCCACTAGAAGAGGCATCCCCCAGCCTCACGGCGTAGCAAAATGAGACCTAGCCCGAAGTAATGTGTCAAATGGTTCCAGTCTATGTTCTCGGGTTGACAGGGAAGGTATTTAGTGGGTAGTCCAGTCGCCTTCTCACGAACATGGGAGTCCCATACTCTGTGCATAAAGGGCATTCACTTCCCATCCACAAAAAATATATATATGTATAAACATATATAGTAGTCTGTGTGGTCTAATGGTTAGAGCATGAGGCGCATAAGCCGAGGGTCCCATGTTCAAATCTCGTTGGTGAACAACGTGATTTAGCTCAGGGGATTTTTCGGACAGACTACGAGTGTTCACTCAGTAGTGATATGTACTGATTTAATCAGATTATATCATATCTGAGCAGACACACGGGAGCATGGTACTGACCAAACCAACTTCCGAAAAAATCAATACGGTCATGAAAATGAGAACCTCTAAGTAGAAGGGCTGTAGTGCTAAAAAGAAGAAGAAGATAGACATATATGCTGTTAGGATTTGAAACGTATAAACTAAAAAGTATAGGATGGAATTCGGGCTTTTATAGCTGCGAATATGATAAAAGCCTGCACCTATTCTTTTGAGCGCTCGCCGATATAGATGAGTAACTGCTTTTTATTCTTCTGTTTTATTATATAACCTTTCGCTTTACACATAAATGCAATATGACACCTCTTTTCAATTAAAGTCAATCAAATTTTCAAAAGAGACGCTGAAAAAGTTTTGCAAACCACATTACACAGTATTTGGTTGCCGCAATTTTTAAATGCTTTTTGTTTTTTATTTGTTTGATATTTACAAACATACAAATGGCACATACACACAAACATAAATTTTCCTTTCCTTATGTGAGATATTTTCTAATTTTGTCATCTTCATATCACAAGCATTGTAACAGTCTAAGGATCGACGTATAGAAAAATTTTAGAGTTAGCTGTGAAATCAATCGGCTTGTAAGGTTAAATTAATTTTGAATTAAATTAGATACACCAAATCGATTGTTTTGAAAAATAAAATGAGTTACTAAGAGCTTCAAGCTATGTCTTCTTTTCCCCCCAGAACAGGGTAAACATTGTGAGGGGATATATCTCATGAAGTAGACCTCACAAAGTTACCCTCATTCTCCGTTGGAGGCTAGCATTCTTTGGGGAGTTCCACCCCACGTACCCGACGAAATTTGCGCAGGGGGAATACCAGTCAACAGAAGCACTTCTGAAGACGGACTCAAGGATATGGGGGGTGCCGTGAGGTTCCCTCTTGTGATGACAGGTAACAACCTTGACTGAATCTGGACTACGCTTTGGGCAACCAACTGAAATTCCAACTATCACACCATCCCGGTAAGACCTTGGCAGGCCCTTGAGTATGTTTGAAGTTCGCACGGGTTAGTGATGCAGGTTCGGTTGATGCGGACCCCGGGTAGCGCTGGTCTGGCTCTGACCACTTATCCCCATAAGGGCTTGTGCCAACCCTTGCATGGCTTCAATACTCAGCAGAGATATGTTAACCATGGGACCAAATAGGCAACTTCACACATATGAACGAAGACAGTGACTCCAAGAGGGGACCCAATAAAACTGGGGCAATCAAAAACCCTAAAAAGATCAAAAAAGCCCCAAAAAAGAAAGCAAAACAACAACAATGATGACGTAACCAGCGGCTACAGCCACGATGCTCACAGCACATCGAGAGTACTAGCAACGATGACATAAACGACGAGAAGTACAATGGCAATGAAGACGCACGAAAAACAGAGATTCATAAACAGTCTTGTCCAAACTGAGATTCCTGTGGCATTTACGCGTAGCGAAAAAAAAGATGTGAACGACAGAGTGTCCTAAAAAGTAAAAGCTGGAAACTCTGCAGGATGTGCAGGATGTTCGAGTGGTCGAAAAAAATATTAAGAACATCGAGAATTCGATGGCCCCTGCGGCGATCGTTACCAAAACGACCGAAGCAAGGGTCGTACCCGATATAGTAACAAACCATCCTGAAGTCCACAAAGAGATTATGCCAGGAAAAGACAGGAGTGACCAGACCAATAAAGACCGTTGTATGATTTCATCGTCGACAACGTGGTGGAAGTAATGCACTCGGAAATGGAAGCCACTAATCCCTCCCAAGAAAGGTGGTCGCAAAGTACTATTGCCATCCAGCGGCATAAAAAAGAAAGACTTATGCAAAAAGTGGGTAATATTCTAAAAAAAATGCAATCTGCGTGTGCCTCACCAAAAATCAACAAAGCAGTTAAGATTGGGCTTCTTGAACTAGAGGACTTCCTAGACCGCATAGAGAATTATTGGAGGAGCTGGTCAAAAGCAGAAGACGACCAGAAGACCAAAGAAGAGCAGAAAGCTAAAGAAGCGTTGAAGGCTAAGTCTAAAGGGCACGTGCAGATAGCTCCACCATCAAACATCAATAAAAGAATGGCCTCTAGCCCAATTGAGGGAGCTCGGGGTAAAAGACGGAAGGAACAGGCACTTGATGGGTGCGGTGTGCCAAATCAGGAGTTCCGGTAAGTGCTGACAAAAGGAGTAAAGAAAGCCGCAAAGGAACTCCTTCAAAAAGTGCCAGAAAATAAAGTTCGCATGGACACCCAGCAAAAAAAAAAACCTGATGCGTAACAGGAGAGAAAGAAGTCCGGGTGGAGATTTCGGCAGCAAGTACTGCTCGTAAAACCTCAAGATGGAAGATCCTACGCTGAGGTGCTGCGGGATATCAGGCGTAATGTAATGCCCAAAGACACCAGCCATGCCATTAAAGCAGTACAAGCAACGTGGTCAGGTTACATTCTGGTCGAACTTGAAGTAGAGACTAGCAATAGAGAAGCATTCTGCCATTATGTTCGGCAAAAGCGCATTATAGCCTCACTCGAGCCAATGGTAACAATCGAAATAAGAGATATTGACTGCATCACGGATCTAGGCGAGGTAGAAGAGACCATCAAAAGGGAGTTTCCGAGCGTGGGCAAAATCAAAGCAAGGCTGACATCCGTAAACCAAAGGGGACGGCGCATGACCATCATTGACTTGACCGAAAAGGAGGCCAAACAATTTCCGAATGAGGGCAAAGTAAGAATAGGGTGGGTTGTCTGCCGGATATGGCGTAGAGCCACTGCTCTTCACATACCCTCTTCAATGCTCCAAATGCCATACCCTCTTCAATGTTTCAAATACCTTGTGTCATACCGCACAAGTATGCAACGCAGGCATTTTTTGGGATCAAGAAAAGGGAGTGTTTTCTAGGAAGCTCTAGCCAAGGCATAATCAGATCTTCAATGACCCGCATCCAGCAGCTAAACCTACAGTTTGCAAGGAACATAAAAAATGACTTTTTGCTGCTGAGTAAGCAGCACCATGATAAAAGTTCTGCATCATGGTATCCTTATGAAACTGGTACTGCCACTATCTGGGTTTGGAATAATGATTTCTAGGTGGAAAGCTACGCATGGAGGGATGGTTTCATATGGATTCTTTTTTAATGTGTATCAAACGCTAAATGAACCGATATCATCTTTCCAAGCCATGCCGAATGCATTCGAAGCAATTGTCTAGATCGCAGACGGCAACGTGCTCATTGAGAGAAATTTCAACCCTGAAGCAATCAAATGGGGCACGCCTCAAACCGATCCGCGGGGAAAATGAGTCCTAGAAACAGTGGGCTCGTCATACCAAAACCGGAAATACACCGACTTTCCGCGACATTGGCTGTGAAGAAACCATACCGGACGTGACATTCGCCTCAGAATCCTTAGTCTAGAGGATAAACAATTGGAGAGTATTAGATGACTACTCAGCCAGTCAGTGATCATCAGTGCATTTTGCTTGAGATTAGTGATGTTGTCTCCTATCGTCCGCGCTCTCGACTTTCTACAATTGGGTGGAACATCGGATGGACGGACGTCGAGAGGTTCGTTCAGGTGCTCACAGCAGGTACCCCGCTACAGGGAGATTAACAGGGGATGGAAGAACTGGCAGCTCAAGACGTGATGAACTCAATTATGTGCATCATCACGACTGCTTGCAGCGCTCCTATGCTCCATCGAAAATCATGACATGGCAAGCCTCAGTGTACTAGTAGTAGACTGAAATCGCTGAAAAGCGAAGGGAGTGTCACAAGCCTCAGCGTGAGGCTCAACGGACACGGAACCGCGATGAGGCATGCAACCAGGTAGCAGCATATAAACTGGCCAGGAAATGCCTTCGCAAATGACTAACAACAGCAAGGCTCACTGCCAGCAGGACCTAGTGGACAATGTGACCAAGGATCCATAAGGCCTTGACTACAAGCTAGTTACGCGGAACTTTGGTGCCCTACGGAAATATTGCATATATGATATGGAAAAGATGGACGGGATAGTGTGGGCACTCTTTCTTGCCCATCTCTTCCATGTAGACGCTGTCCATGGTAAAACAGCAGTCATTCTTCACACAGCCGGAACTGAAAGAGGCAGTCCTTTCACAGAGGAAGGCTTCAGGTCCAGATGGTGTTCGAGCTGAGGTGTTCTATCTGGTCCATCACTATTGACCTGACTTGTTGCTCAGTACATTCAACGCTTGTCTACGGGACGGGATTTTTTCGGTATGATAGAAGGTAGCGAGGCTTGTGCTGATCAGCAAGGGGAAAGAAAATCCAATATCGTCATCTGCATACCGCCCGTTATGTATGCAAGACACTGCTGGGAAAATACTAGAGAAACTCATCACGCGAAGACTCAGTGATGCGATTTGTGCTGCTGGGGGCTCTAGAGTAGGACCTTCTATGAATGATGCGATTCAGAAGTAGTGAGGGCAGGTAGAGACATATAGACGCACCATGCGACGGATCGTCCTGTTGAAGACACTCGACGCTAGATGAGTGGATATTCTGGATACGCTAGAAAACACTTTACAAGTTCCAGAATACCTAATGCAGCTTTTGAAGGACCAAAGACTGCTTAACGAAACGACACAGGATCAACAAACGATGGAAGTTACATTGGGTGTTGTTCAGGGATCTATTCCTAGTCCAGAACGTGTCTTACGATAAGCTACTGCGGCTGGTGATGCCAGGTGGGCTGTACTTGATCGGTTATGCGGATGATGTTGCAGTTCTGGTCGCTGGACGCACCGTTGAACTAGCGCAACTTAGGCTAGGTATGCTCATGCGCTGAGTGAGAGACTAGCTTACTGCTTACGGGTTCAGTTTGCCCTTTATGGACATACAATATCCATTAAAACTCTACATATTTGTCGGTTTTCACATTCGTTTGAAATTTACTATTATATCTGAAGTGGCCATCTTGACAAAAAAGAGAATCCCTAGACTAAGGATGATCAGTATTGGAGACATATTAATCAAATCAAAGCCAGCAGTAAAGTACCTGAGGCTACTGATCGACTAGAAGATGGGTTTCTCTGAGCAAATCAGGGCAATGGCTGAGAAGGGTGCTTCAGGAGTACGGGCTCTGAGTCGACTTGTGGCCAATGTAGAGGGACCGAGACCGCCTCTTGATGAGTATTGTAGGGTCAATGCTGCTGTGCGGAGCAGAAATATGGGGTGACACTCCCAGTAAGGAGGCATACCGAAAATGCTTGACACAGGTACAGAGAAGAGGACCACTGGGGATTGCATCTTCGTTTCTGACAGCCTCTGATTTGGCAGTGAGAGTTATTGCAGGCGTGATATCTGTTGCCCTCCTTGCTAGAGAGCACCGTGCTATTTACCTGCATTAAAACGAGGATGCGAGGGAGAAAGTTTTCCTTGAGAGCTGGCCTGAAGTAATATGTCAAACGGTTTTAGGCTGGGTTCTCGGGTTGACACGGGAGGTGTTTAGTGGGAAGTCCAGTCATCTTCTTTCGAAAATCAAAGTCCCACAGTCTGTGTCTAAATGACATTCACATCCCAACCACAAACATTTTTTTTTAATAAAATTCTCCGTTGGACATAGGGGCTTCCACGTCAAAGGGTGATAGGTTTGTGAAAATGCACCTAGTAATCTGGGTTTCGATCCAGTTGCAAGGGTGCGTGGAGACACCGAATCCACCCGGCTACCCATTTGTAGATATTAGTAGGCTTCCCCGTTGAAAAAGAAATGATTACTTGAATCATTTTTAGGTTAGGCAGGATGTTAAAAGACCCCCTTCGGTTTCCACCCGGCTGAGTAATATCTTCAATCTGTATACTTTTAAAATATTTCCTTAGTGTGCTCCTTGCGTTGGCAGGAAGAACCCGCTCCGTGACCACGCACAATGCTCCCTGCCAGCATCCGTACGCGTCATCTGGCAAGGTAATTCCAGGGAAGCCCAAAACCTTAGCTCGCTGAGGAAGCTACCATACTGAAATAAAAACCACCAAGAATCATGAAATAAAAAATTTTAGGAAAAAAGAAAACCGCCCTTAAGTATAATTTAATCAATTGTAATTAAAATGAGCAAAAACAAATTTGACGTCAAATTTAAAATCTATACTTCATTTTTTCTTGAAAAGCCGTCGGGCCTTGCTTTGTTGTATGAGCCGACGCGTTTCAACTCCTTTGAATCATCTTAAGTGTCTAAAGGATATGTTGGAGGGAATGACTTTATGTAGTCTTGATTTCATTCTTATTAAGGCGTTTGGATGTCAGTTTGCTTTTTTTCCTAAGAGTGTTTTATCACTAATAACTATCAATTTTAACATTTTTAATAGGTATGAAATCATTCATAAGACGCAATCCTACCATCCGTAACATAAAAAAATTTTAAAACGCTTTATGATGGTTGCAAAATACTTTGCTACCTTCCCTATTTTCTTATTGTGTTAATATCCTTAAAATTGTATTGAAATTATAAATTGAGGAAACGTATTTGGATAATCAACACTGATTAATATAAATTTAATAATTTTATAAGCAGTACTTACACTTGTCTATTGTTGTACGGAATCCTCTAGCTCTTGTATAGGCCAATGTTATCTGCAATCCACATCTGATTACACATGAAGGCCGTTGTGCAAATAGTAGTGATAGATAAATAAAGATGAGTAGCGTTTATCGTAGGGAAGCCCATGAAAGCGTGTCCTTTAGACTACAATAGTAACTTCGCGTAGTCATTGAAGGAAATGAAGAACAGGACAACATAAATTTACAGTCAATGTACAAAACCAAATAACGTCCTTATCCTCGTCAACAGCATCTTAGTAAAGTGTCATTCGATATCTACAGATCGCACGAATTGAATCGTAACTTAGTTCTAACTATGGTTCACATATGCTTTATACATTATCACTTTTTCCGAAACTACTTAAATATATTTGGGAACCGCTACCGTTTCTATGATTGCTGCTATCACTATTATTCGAACTTGTTGCATTCGACGTCGTCACGTTGCAATTGCTGCCATACGACGCGACTGACGCTCCACCGACCGAGCCATCAGGATATTGATATGAAGCGTTTTGCAACGAGGACGACCAAGTCGAAGAAATGTCCTTATTCCTTCCACTACTTCCGCCCATTGATGCGAGTCCTCGCTGCGATGATACCAATGATGATTCTTCACCATAATGATTGTTGTTTCCGGAGTTGGAACGAGTCTCGAAACTGTCACCATTGCCCCGTTCGCTCGATGGGGTCTTAGCACTGCCATACACACTACAACCGCCACCACCCTCACCACGAGCCACGCTCGCTCCATAATTCGAGTGGCTAATATTGGAACCATTACTGAAATTTATTTTATTATCACTGCTGAAAAGTTTCGGATGGCGATTACGTTTGATTGTTGTGGACGAGGACAGGCTATTTGGCGCACCAGTGACGTTGGCTATGTTGCCATAACCGATATGACCACCCCCGACGCCACTTATATGGCCGCCCCCCGCCACGCTGCTGCTTTTGCCGCTAAATCCGCTCAACAATGGCCGACTACTCAGGGCAGACGATATATGGTTAGGAACAGACGTCGTTGATGATGATGATGATGACGTACGATTTAAGTTATTTATGCGATCCATTTTGTTCTCGATGATGTTCATTTTTCCCATTACAGAACCACCACCGCCGGACGTTGTTGTGGTGTTGCTATTAGCCCCCTTCGGACCACCACTGTTGAACGCGAGCGCGGCTGGCACGGACGGGGATGGGGTCTTGTTTATTGGATAATTTGTATCACTGAACATAAAATTACTTGCATCCATGTTATAATGGTTACTGCTCGGCGCTGAATACAAGCCATTGCCACGATGGTGCTTGCCCCCTCCACCACCAGTTCCACCATCACTCCGGTCACCACGACTAGTAGTCAAACTGCCCGTTGTTGCGTTGTCCTTTAGCGTGCTCGTTGCATAACGATTCTGGTAGAGTTTAGCGTTTGTAACAAGATTTGTCGTCGCATAGGCTCCGCAACTATCGTACAGCGGTGAATTCGGGTGATTTTTAAATGTTGAACATCCTGCCACCTCAGCATAATCTGGCATATTCAATGGTGTCAGTCTGCAAAATGGAAAAAAATAACAAGGACATTCTGATTAATGGTTGGAAGCGGATGACAAACAGAAACAGAAAAAATAAAAAACGTACAGGAATTGTGTTGGCGAACATGCTTTTAAATTGTGTAAATGGACTCGCGAATAGACTCAATAAAACTGTCACTTTATTTTTTGCTGAGACAGGCTCTGAGTGATGTCCCATTGTTGGCTGGAGAAGAACAACATTTCGGTGAAGGATCGTTTCAACGAATCTAGGATTTAGGCTTTCTGGCATGCATACAAATTGCTGAAGATTTCTTGGGTGGCTTTAAATTATTCAGGATGACAGTGTTAATTTAGTAGCTGTAAGAAATGCTGAATTGTTTATCGGTGGACTTAGGAATGGCTCTTGTTGTTAATTTATCAATGACAGGTGCTATACATAGAATGCTGAATGGTTCGAAATGACGCTTTAAATAGAAAAATTAACTTATCTGAATCATTCAGTGTGATTGGAAATTTCTAAAAAAAAACAGTTGTCATGAAAAACTGCGGAAAAATGTAAGCTGCCGATTAAGCCCCACGTGTTTGACTACATTCAAGTTAAGCCCAAAACACACAGCACAGTTATTAGCTGATGAAATCAACATTATTTCCAGATTACAGTATTGTATCCCCAAAGCGAACAAACCACCGTCTCAGTGAGCGAAACGAGAATTCAATTCAAGGTACAAGCAAGGAAAGACTTGATTAACTTGACAAAATTACCTTAAGATACTGCGATGTGCTGGCCACGTGAATCATATCGACAAACAATGGATACCCAAAAAGGTATTCGCTGGGAGAACTAAAGGGCGGAGACCAGTGAGGAAGCGCTGGTCCATAGTATACTCAACTGGTATGCACACTCTATCAACCCTCCGGAAAAATCCGAGCACAGGCCGAACAGCAAGCCATAAATCTTCGGTAGCAGGTAGGTAGGTAAATACTGACGCGAGGATTGGCGCGAATATAAACATGCGCTTCGATGAGAGATTTCAGGATTACCATATCTCAACAAATCAATGAATTTGCAGAAAATCAAATTCGTTTCATGCTATCTTTTAGTTTTTCATTAGGATCTGGCAGCACTTCTAGTTCTGAAATGCGTAAAAGAACACGTGCGTCGGAAATTTTATCTGATTTTTGCTTTGTTTCTTGAGTGCGCCATGCCTGGGCTCAGATGTCGTGCCCCGGATCAGCCAACGTGCCCCTGGGAAAATTCAAAAATTGTGCAACACAGGGTAAATGAAAAGTGTGGGTACTAGGTGAATGTACTATGCGCTGGTCTGACTCAGTCAACGAAGATAGTTCATCGCTGCTCGGATTTCAAAATTGGACGGTAAGGTCAATGGACCAAGACAGTTGGAGGCGCTTGTTGGAGGTAGTGAAGGTCCAAGAAGGACTATAGTACTACGAAAAAGAAGAACGTTAAAAGTATGGATAGCTCCCCATTTTGGGAGCGCATTTTGAAAGCGGATAGCGTAGAAAATGATAAAATTAACGCAGTAAACAGAGCCTTCTTTTCAGCAGTTATTCTTAGTCCAGAAATGTGCACAGGGAAAATAAGCTTCGCATACATAAGTTGCTGACAAAATCGGTGATATAGTATGGATGCGAAATTTGGATTCTAATGAAGTTTCTTCTGAAAAACCCTAACTGTGTTCAGAAACAAGGTTCTAAGGAGGATATATGACCCGGTGGAGTATTGAGTAGAGTAGAAACTTCCTTAAAATGATGAGTTTTATAATGACTTATCTTTATCCGCACGCATAAAATTATGCAAACAGCAAGGAGCTGGACACGGGGAATGAATGTGAGAGCACCGACTACCCAGGCAAACGTTGAAGGGTAAAGTACGAGGAAATCATCGGGTCGGGAAGCTGAGGAAATTATGGGAAGACTTAATGGATGCTAACAGTAGATGCCTGCCTGGGACTTCAATTTGGTATACAATTTCACTGAACGATGGCAATAGAAGCAAGATATCCTGGGGCATAAGCCAGGCTTAGCCATACTACAGATAAAATGAGATGATATGAAGTCTAAAGTGAAACCTCATGGCTAAGCTCAAAATCAAAGCATGTTGGTGATACTTAGCATTCTATTATCTCAAAAACCAATTAAGTCGTAGCCAATCGAAAGTTTTGTGTGTAATGCTCCACTAAGTTTCTCGCTAAGTGTATCTTAGTTTAGCTGAAATTCATTCGATATTGTGCAGGAAAATTACCTAGAAAATTACATACTCTATGGCGATGACGTTGATTAGTCAAAACTAGAACTGGAATACTCTAATTCTAGTTTTGACTAATCGACATTTACAATCGAAGGGAATTGTAGCTACTTTCTCCCACTTCAGACAAAGTTCAGACATAAAATCGTAATCTTCACCAGAATCATTTTAATTGTATATACAGTTTGATGGTTTGCATAAGCTTACACTATAGACGCTGTTGAATTTATCCTAGAATCCTATCCGTTTTGTTTGAAACCGTCTCATATATACTATATACGGCAGTGAGTACGTATCCAGATTGATCTACATAAATCACTTTGGTGTGTTGGTAGTTTCTAGAAACGTCAGATCATTCATTCCATTATGAATCATCTGTTTTTGTTTACGTCATAGCTTGCAATAACAGTTAGTTCTTTTCGCCCCGAAAAGATGCCTCTTCATCTTATGCTGCAGCCTCATTTGCATAGTAGGGGGCAAGGCGATCCAGGTGCACAATTTACAATTTTGGTCTTAGTTTTCCGAACTTCTGTCTGCGAGACACGATGTCGTTGATTCGCTTGATGATTCGGTATGGCCCCTCGAAATTTGACTGCAGCTTTGGAGATCTACTCTTTCATCGTTTCGGGTTGTACAGACATACCAAATCGTCCTATTGGAATCCCGATGAGTTAGCTCTTAAATTGTACCTGGTCGTCATTCAATCGGTGACTGATTTGATATTCTTCCGCGCTTTCACGTTTTCCAGCCAATGTCTTAGGTCACTTGCATCCTCGGAAATAGATTGGGGTTTTTCTGGCGGAATGCCAAACGTCACGTCTGCTGGCGAACAAATGTTCCTTCCAAACATCCCTTTGGCTGAAGCCTCACCTGTTGATGCATACTTTGCAGCCCTGTACGCCATCAAAAATAAGGGGATATGTCGATCCCAGCCTCATTGATTCTCGTCAATCATCTTCGCCAGATACTTATTGAGTGTACCGTTTAATCGTTCAACCAATCCGTTGTATTGGGGATGTAGGGGTGTTGTTCTTGTTTTACGTATTCTCAGTAGCCCACACATTTCAGCAAAATCTTGCGACTCGAAATTTTGGCCCTGACCCATATGTAGCTCGCGAGGCACGCCGTATCTGCTTCCTCAGTGTAGCACAATCTGTTTGGCTACGGTGGTCGCTTCCTAGTTTGGGATGGTGTACACCACTGGCCGCTTACTGAAATAATGTACCACGACTAAAGTGTAAAGATTTCCCCATTCGGGCTCGGGAAAGAGTCCCGCGATATCCACCGCAATTCTTTCGAATGGTATCCCCACGTTGTAGGTCTTTAATGACCCCTAGTTCTTTGCTGCGGTCCTGTAACTGAAGCGCAAATTGTGCATTTTCTATACCAGCCTTCTACATCTTCGCGTTCATGGAGCCAATAGAAGCGATCACGTACTTTCGCCAGAGTTTTGTTCACGCCCAAGTGGCCTCCTGACGTTCTTTCATGCATTTCCTTGACGACATCCTTTAACTAGCTGCAGGGAAGCACAACTTGCATCCGGTATAATGTGCCATCAGCTGTTTCTCATTTCCGCTTGAGCACAGCATTTCCAGTTCCATTGAGCCCAACAGCTTTTCAAAACAAGACCGTGGGCTGATATATCTTTCCATTCCGGGCAGACCATAGCTTCTTACCATTCCAGCAGTGGCCCAAGATCCTCATCGGCTAACTGGGCATTTCGGATCTCCTGCGGTGACCAACCTTCGTCAATCTCAGTTGTTATCCGTCGGACATTTACACTTGTCTCATTTTCTTCGATTTTCCGGCAATGTTTGCAGTTAGGAGGATATGAACAACGAGATAGAGCATCAGCATTTCCATGGACAGTTACTTTCTGGTGCACTATTTCATAACCATAAGACTGCAACTGTCCTTCGGAATTTTCGAAATGAAGCAACCCATCTCAGCAAAGCGCAGTCTGTGCGAAGCACAAATTTTTGTCCATACAGGTACTTGTGGAAATGTTTTGTTGCGTAGATAATACCCAAAAGCTCCTGACTGGTTACACAGTAATTTGTTTTGATCTTTGATAGAACTCGGCTGTAGTACGAGAGAACTTTTTTTTCACAATCGACTTGCTGTGGAAGAACGGCTCTTATGCCTGTACTACATGCATCGGTGTCCACTACAGTTTCCCCGGTTTAGTGTAGGCCAAAACTGGGGCTTCACAAAGCTTCTGTTTCAAGGTTTAGAAAGATTCCTGACATTGCGTATCTCAGATGCAAGGAAGATTCTTTTCGGTGAACTGATGCAGGGGTTTCGTGATTTCGGCGAAATCCTTGACAAATCTGCGGTAATATGTCGCCAGTCCAAGAAAATTCCGTAGCTGGCGTTTGTTACTCAGTGTTGCACTTCGTCTATCTTCTCCGGGTCGGTTTTGATTCCTTCAGACGATACGGCACACGCCAGGTAAGTGACTTTCAGGGCAAATAGAGTTTACTTAGTGGGACTCATTTTCAAATTTGCCAGTCGCAATCTTGAAAACACTTCCTCCAAATTTCAGATATAGTCTTGCAACGTTCGCCCTTTAACGATGATGTCATCAAGGTATACTTAACCTGTCTTCTAGCTGAGCCCTCAGAGTACGCATTCCACTAGGTGTTTAAATGTGGCTGGGGCATTGCGCAGCCCAAAAGGCATTACCACAAATTGCCACAAACCTGTACCGACTAGGAACATGGTTTTCTCTCGATCTTTCTTATCAATTTTCCCCTGCCAGTAGCCACTCTTAAAATCAAGCGTAAAAAACCACCTTGAATTTAGCAAAGTGTCCATAATGTCGTCGATGCGTGGAAGCGGGTAGCTATCTTTCTTGGTGACGTCGTTGAGCTGCTTTCAGTCAATACAAAAGCGGGTGGTTCCATCCTTTCTCTTGAGTAGCACAACTGGCGAGGTCCAAGGGTTAACGGATAGTTCAATGACCCCTTGTTTCTCCATGTCTGAAATCAGGGGACTCTCTTCCTCTTATTTAGCTAGAGGAAGTTGCTTTGGTGCTTGCCGAATCGGCTTAGCATCCTAAGTGTTGATGACATGTGTTACCATACTAGTTTGCCCTTGGTCTTCCTGGTCTGTTGAGAAAACGTCGCTGCACGTGGTGACTAGGTCTGAGGCTTGTTTAAACATACCCACAGGTAATTTTGTTTGTTTTAATATCGCAGATACCAGCTCGCTTGTTTCGTGCGTCGCTTACTTTCTCCCCGAATGATGGTTGTTTGGAGTTTCCAAAGATGTTACAGTGGATACAAGCTGGCAGCTCCCGATAACTACTCCAGCTTTGATAATTGTGTCGGAGCTCGTGGTGTTAAGAACTCTTACCGGCACACAACTTCTTCCTAGAACCAAACTGTGCAGTGCCGGTGCCTTGGTTAGTTGAATCAAAAAGGACTGGTCGTCTCCATAACCACCCTCAATTTTTGTCCATTAGATGCTTTCAGACGACTTCGGCACGTCAGTGTCGGCAAGTACAATCATCACATTCAACCAAGTGGTATTGTCTCTAGCGTCTTCCATTACAACCTCGACGTTGCGCCAGCCTAAATCCAACTTGACTCGGTATAGCCACAAGAAGTCCATTCCAAGAATGTAATCATCCACTATGTTAGCGGCCAAAAACTGATGTTGGAATGCAAGGTCTCCCAATAGTACCCAGACATTGATCGCTTCGTGGAAGGGTGCAGTTTCTCCTGTAGTTGTTTGTAGTAAGAAAATTTTGCCCTTATGTATAAGATGTTGTCTTACTAGATTTGGTCGTATAATTGATTGTGTTGCACCGGTATCGATGGTTATTGTGCAGTGTTTTTCGTCAACCTTTCCACGCAGAAATAAGTCTACGTCTCCACGATGTTGTCTGGATACGGTGATGGTGGTTCTGGGGACGTCAATCCTTTTAGCTCTTACAAGCTTCGCGACCCCTGTATCTGAGGGTCATTGCTTTTGAGCTCTGCATTTGGTCTCGATTTTTTCTCGCCGCACAGGAAGGGCACTAGCTGCGCTTTCTCCGCTGTCTAAAATCCCGTTGTAGATAACCTTACTAACAACAATTCCAGCATATCTGCACTCCATACGTTGGCGGCTTTTTACTGATCTCTACGCGTTCGCATCGGCACTCCTCTGCTACTATTTCACGGACCCGTACTGTGCCTCGTGTAGCATTTCAAGTTCAAGCTGTATGCTAACGCGTCCTTCACCGTTGGCTTCTCTGCTAACCATCCAGCTTGTTGTAGCTCCCAATCAGATAATGCGTTAATCATCCTTGTGTTCTGGATCGTAAACCGGGTAGGCAAGCAGAGCCAACCTTTCGATTTTTGGTGCTGGTTCGGAGATGTGATCGGTGGACGTCTTCGTATCGACTTTCGAGGGTGTTCATTTTGGTTGCGGCGCCGGAGTGCAAAGAAACAGGAATAATTTGCAGAACCTGGGCAGTGGGACCTTTAAGAGTAAGAATTAAGGCTGTTGCTGGCTCCTGTTCGTTCCAGTGATGGGATTTGCTGCAGCTTCAAATTGGGTCTTGTGGATGCTTCAAGTAGTTTTTCCGTCAAATGCAGGTGCTCTTAAAATTCTGGAGGGTGTTGGGTTCGCGGCCATAGATAGGGCTGGTTTTATGCATTTCATTATAAATTTCTTCTTTCAGCAGCCAGTATTATTTTTGTTTTAGTCAAGCCTTCTTTTACCTTTTCCATTTCTTCGGATACCGATTCCAATTTACCAGCCACTATGTTGATCTGCTCATCAAAGTATTTGGTTCGGGCATCCAGCTTTTCATCCAGAGTTTTCAAGTCTGCCTTCAATTCGGTTGATTGTTGATCCAGGTTTTTGTTACTTTCGGTCGATTGTTTCTTGAAACCAGCTTTTGATTCGGTTGTTCGTTTATTGATATCAGCATTTAATTCAGTTGATTGTTCTGCCATCGACTTTTGAATCATCAGTAAATTTGCATTAACGCATTGCCCCCATTCCAAATCCGAATCTTTATCAGCTTCAAGATCATATCCTTCCGATTTCACAACTTCATGCAACCGTGCAATTAATGCTGCCTTAGTACCTTAGTATTTCGTCTTTTTAACTCCTCTTTAAGCTCTGGCACTGTCAACTGATCAATTTCATGGTCTTTAATTAACGATATTAAAATGTATTTCACTCTTTACGTGACGAATTGAATGCGTTTATTCAATCTATGATCAAATGTTTTGAATGTTCACTTCAGCTATTTAAATCGTGTATTTCACTGCAAAATCAATTCATTATCCTGCACTTTAACTAAATAGTTCACTAGTTTTCACTATTAGCATCCCACTTCTGACCCCAGTGTCACGTTTTTCTCAGGCGCGCTGTCCTTACCTTCAACTGAAAACACAATGTTTAGATATAATGTGCTAAGCCTATTTATTTGCACCAACCGTAAATAATTTGTCGCTATAATTTCCATAAAATTATACTCGCGTTCTCTATATCGCTACTTTCTATCGACACTGTCGCTGGAATCGTGGTTACATCACAACTCCAGTTCTAGTTTTGACTAATCGACATTTGCAATCGGAGGGAATTGTAGCTGCTTTCTCCCACTCCAGACAAAGTTCAGGCATAATATCGTAGTCTTCACCAGAATCATTTTAATTGCATGTACAGTCTGATGGTTTGTAAAGGGTTTCCAATAATAGGTGTTATTTTGAATAGTCCGCTAATTCGGTTGATGTCACTTTTGAAGCTGTCATTTGTTAACATTTGACAAGTAAAAACTATGCCATTGATAAAAATGGAACGAAACACACTTCAAAAGTGCATTGAAATTATTAAAATTCACTATAAAAATGGTGAAAATTTGGCAGAGATGGTTCGCAAAACACGAATATTTTTGGGTCGTCGTGAAGCACCTTGTCGTATCTCAATACAGAAATTGGTGGAAAAATTCGAGCTGTTAGGACAATTTAGTGATGTGAAGCATCAAATCCGTGCACGTCACTCAAGAACAGCCGAGAATATTGTTGCTGTAGCAGAAAGTGTTGAAGAAAACCCAGGTTTGTTCGTGCCTCGTCGTTCTTTGGAACTAGGCACTCCACAAGCCTCATTACACCATATTTTGCATGAAGACTTGGGTCGTAAGGCTTATAAAGTTCAGTTAACACAAGAACCCAAGCCAGTCGATCATCAATAATGTCGTGTCTTTGCTGATTGGGTCCTTGAAATGCATGAAAATTATCCGGAATCCCATCGAAAAATCAACTTGAGTGATGAGGCTCATTTCGACTTCGGTGGCTTCTTCAACAAACAAAATTGTCACATCTGGGGCTCGGAAAACCCAAGAGTTATCGTTGAAAAGCCTCTCTATCCTCAACGTGTGACTGTTTGGTGTGGTTTATAGTCCGGCGGAGTCATTGGACCTTACTTTTTCCAATATGAGGCTGGAGCAACAGTGACAGTGAATGGATTGCGCTATCGAGAGATGATTAATGATTTTTTATGGCCGGAATTAGATGGTATTGATCTGGACAACGTTTACTTTTAACAAGACGGCGCTATGTGCCACACAAGCAACAAAACCATTGATCTTTTGCGGGAAAAGTTTCCGAACCGTGTGTGATTTAACACCTTGCGACTTCTTCCTTTAAGGCCACGTGAAAGAGAAGGTCTACGCCAACAGCCCAGCTTCGATTCAAGACCACAAAGATGAAATTTGTGAGGCTATCGAGGACATAAGGCAGCCACTTTGCGATTTGGTTATGGAAAATTTCATGAAAAGGATATGGTCCTGCAAATGTGGTCGTGCTAGTCATTTGCGTAATGTAATCTTTCACTATTAACGGCATATTTTCTTCTTTATAATGAAATAAACATCCGATCATTTATATTAAAAAATAGCATTTTCTTTTAATGTCAAAATAACTCCTCTTATTTAGAAACCCTGTATAAGCTCACACCATAGACGCTGTTGAATTCATCCGAGAATTCTACCCGTTTATTTTAAAACGTGTCATATACTACTGTGGCCGAAAAATAATTTTAACTGCGGGCGTCGAAGGATTTGGAGAATTTTTTTTTCTAGGTTGGTAGTACTGACAGTGACATATATGTCAAATTTACATGTCGTTTGCGTAACGCTATCTGCCTAAAAAGGCCGGAATTGTGGAAAGACTATTCTTGGTTTTTACACCACGATAATGCACCATCCCATACTACACTCGTAATTCGTGATCATTTCACCAAAAACTCAACCCATATCGTTCCGCAACCACCGTATTCACCTGATCTGGCACCGTGCAACTTCTGGCTGTTCAGCAAGCTCAAAAGATCGCTCTGGGGACACTATTTTGATACGATAGAGGAAATTCAAGCCGCAGTGAAGACGGAGCTGGGGGCCATCCCGGAAACGACGCGTATCTCAAACACTAATGAATATGACATGCAAATTTGACACAGATGTCACTGACAGTACTCCCAACCTAAAAAAATAATTCTCCATATCCTTAGATGCGCGCAGTTTAAATTCAAATGTCACCTTATTTTTTGGTCACAGTAGTATATATGTATATATATATATATATATATATATATATATATATATATATGTGCGTGTGTGTGTGTGTGTGTGAATCTTTTGTAGCTTGCATGCATAACATGTTCATATTTAGAAGTGCAGTAATTTTACATTTTTCAATGTTTCCGGATCTGTTCGTATTTTTTGCTAACATTTTCTCCTCTGTGCTTCGCATAATGGCCTCTGTTTGAAAAAGAACATAAAACCTCATAGTAATCCATGCATTCAACTATCTTTATTCAACTCCAAGCGTAACTTTGACTACTTCTCACTTTATTCAAATATTGCTTATACTTTTCACGTTTCCGAGGTGAACAACGAAGTCTGTGTACTACGCTAGTGCATCTCCATAAAAGATGGACCGCAAACCATATAGACAGCAAAATAAGGCAGATACTCACATAAAACGTAAAACTCTCTCTCTCTCTCTGAAAAATTACTAGCAAACCACACGCTCTCCAAAAATTCTCCAAAACTGAAGACTTCAGTCCATCTAGCACCGAAAAAATGCCACCTTGAACTAACCACTCGAAAACCGTACTTTCTGCTCTACATTTTCACTGCAAAAAGGATTGTGTCTGGCAAACAGAATATTTCCCATAGAATCAACTAGAAAAGCATCCATCCAACAAACCGTAATACGAGTACTATGCATCAACTTAAAACCTCCCAAAAAAGAGGAAAATTGAAAAATTCCATTCACAAATAAAAATCAGCTTAAAGATACTCCCGACTCGTATTCTGGATGAATTAATGGTGGGCGGGGGTTGATGCAGTTTGTTTGAATATTATGCTGTGAAGGAGATTATTTAATTTGACGATGAATGCAGACATGCAGATGCAGATCCCCCATCAGAAATTCCGGAATGCATTAACATCATAAATTTCTGCCGGAGAGTTTGTGTTTCCCGGGCAAGCACAATACTAAACATTGCTTTTAAAGTTTTGTTTTTGGTAGTAGGAGTTTTGTTTGTAGGATCCTTCCTGGGCTAGGTGTACCTTTGAGTTGGAAAATGGAATAGTAAAGGCAGAAGCTATGCTAATGATGATATAAAGACTTGAAAGAAGATGAGCAGAAAGGTCCTTTTCAAAAGCTCTGGCGAATTCTCTTTGAAAATAAAAGGAATTGTAAACGATTCCTGGACGAGTGTTCACATATCATTTGTTATTCATTTTTAAGGAAAAGGTCATGCGAGAAGAAGATAAACATTCATGCTGTCGCAAAGGTTCCGTCTGCATTAATATATCTTATTGAAAATTTAATATCCTGAGTGCTGCAAGAGCTGAAGGACTAAAAGCTAGTATACATATTTATGACCGTCCAATATTTTTACGCATATTAACGTCTGCAATCTTTAATTTCTTGGAAAGGTCGGGAATGTAATTTCAAACTCAAGTCCTTACACAAATTACTGTTGTATCAGCATGCATACATTAAATACTGACCGCAGTTAAAATCGACTTAACCACATTCCAAACTAAAAGCTTTCTTCCACCTCAAGCTGCCATTAGCCTAATTTCTGGCATCTTACGAATTTTCCACGACTTTTTTGTGCCAAACCAATTCAACCCAATTAGCCTAACCTCCCTGTTCCACTCTAATCTCAGAGCCGTCTCGCCGCGCTAGTACCGTTGATTCGCTAAAATACCTCTGGTATATATTTCACATTTTTGCGATAACTTACCTTTCGTAATCCGGTAATGGTAGTGTCGGTGCCGTTGAAATTTGTGCGTAATCGGGAATGGAATCTTTCGTAACAGTTGATGCTTGCCTCCAAACACCTCCGGTCGGATCAATCCATACCCCGGCCGAGTTTAACGGTAGCGTTGGGAATTTTCGTACAGTACCGATTGCGTGATTGCCTGCAATAATACACAATGCGTAGAATAACATTATTCTTCGTCGTCTAACTGTTTTTGTTTGGTAACATTTTTGAGGTGGTTAAGGATGGAATCGTTAGAGGAGGAATCACTAATGGAAATATAAACGGGTTCATATACACGGACAATCGTTGCTTGTTGGAAATAGGATCAATTTCGCTTTTGTGGGAAATGAGGACATAAAACTAGCGAAATACGGAAATAGTTAAGTAATTCAGCCTGATTAATATCGATAGTTGATGAGAGTATGGATTAGTATCGATTTGGAACATTTTTTTGAACATAGATATATTTTTGAGCGCGAACAAAAAAGTATAATAGATTTTCTAGCTTCGACTTTTGTGACATAACTTAAGCATATGTATACTCGTATATAAAACAGGCTGTTGAAAATAATATGTTTGATTTAGATACTTTATTCAGTTGTAATTTGAATTCTATTAAACTATGTTTTGTTTTGCCATGGTTAGCAACATTGTGAAAGATAGATGTCACTAGTTGTTCTTTGGTGAACTACCAATCAAGTTTGTGTTCTTGGTTCTTGTAAAACCAACTTTGTGGATAGCTCAATGTAAAGTTGCGAACTAAGTTTAAATAAAAGTTGTCTGTATTTTCTTTAAAATAACTTCTCCAATTCAATATCTCCTCAATTTACACTCCATGGAACAATCATAATCTCTCAACACGTTATGGACCCAGTGTTGCGTGTGGGAACTGAGTGAGAAATTCTGAGTAGACTGAACAAAGAACTTGACGCCACGTGACTGGTATCAAGTGTGTCTAGTGGTAGTTTAATTAGAAGTGCGCGGGAAAATCGTGATTGGAAACTGGTTCGGGTAACTCAAGAACCATGGACATTCTTAAACAGTTTCAGTTGCAAAAGTTTAACGGGGAAAAGTTCGATCAGTGAAAACAACAGCTAGAAATAACCGTTCGGGCAGAATCAAGTATGAAAAACTTGGTGAACCGAGCAACGATATGCCCGGCGGCAACAGATGCGGCAAGGAGGACAGCCTGGGATACTTTGGATGTAAAGACTATGTTATAATCTCATCAGGAATGGAGTTCAAGCAATTCCAGGCAGTTATAACATGTGAGACGGCAGCGGCAATGTAGGCTCGTCTGAAAACGATTCATGAACAGAGATCATCAGTGAATAAAGTCGCCTTGACCCGACAATTTTTCAGCTACAGTATGTCAAAAGCAGACTCGATTGCGCAACACATAGGCAAAGTTGAAGAACTAGCACATGCTGGTGAATTAGTTCAGTATGTTGACAAATGGCAAAATTGCTAGAAGGGTTGCCATATAAATACAACGCATTTGTGACAGCTTGAGATTCATATGATGAATCAAAACAATCATTTGATAATTTAGCAGCACGTTTTTGAAAGAAGAACAAAAGCTAACACAATCTGAAGATATGTCAACAGCATTTAGAGCTGTGAACATCAAAGGAAAACAAAGAGCATCAGCGTCGGGAATATTAAAGAAGAGCGATAAGAAAGGTGAATAACGTACAAAACGTGTTACCCTCCACGTTGAGAATCCTTCCGTTTGGGACTTTGGAGCCAGTTTACCCATCAGAGACGGTTGTAGAACTCGCCACTCGCTTGTCTCTTGGTTCCAAGTAGCCGCCAAGCGAGAAACGCGACTGCTAAAATACTCCTCACAAGGCTGAAGTTAGTTCCTTTTTCACTAACCCAGCGGAGCTGCTCGATTGGACATACCCGCCTCGTTCTCACAGTTTCTTTGGTCCTACACCAAACTACTGTTTCACTGAATCTCTCGAGAAATTTCACGTTAGATACTTTTGTAGCCCTTCAAGGACGAGGTGACCACTTCGCACTCTTTACCATGTTTGTTTCACCCGATGAGAAATCAATTAAGAACCCCATTAAAGTTTACTCAGGATACTGAAACACACCCGAGCCAAGTGTACAATCCGCACAAAGAATACTCACGTTCAAATGCACAAAATTGTGTTAAAAAAAAACAATTGCAAAATATAATTCATTGTTTGGTCATAATTCAATTGAACAATAAATTCACGATACCTTTCCTTACTTCTATTTTCCTGATTGGGGCCCTCCGGATTAAGTCGCCTTGTGAAGTTATCTGCTCCGGCGCACTACTCGTCAAATTTCTAAATCCAATATTCTACATTGCTGGGGGTGTGATGAAATTCCACCCAGTTGCCTATAATACCTCCGTTGAACTGCTAGTTATGATACTCGTCCTTGATACTTCGCTTCGTCGTACTGTAGATCCTTCGCTGTTGATCGTCGTCCTTTGCCCACAGGTTCCTCGTCAGCTCCATTCAAACCGGCGAGCCGTTAATTTTTCTCGTTGATTCAATTGAACTTTCGATTGAGGTGCTGGGTTGCATAAGCGACCTCCCAACTGGCGTACATCGGGTACGCACCGATGTCTCGCATTCACTTCATCAGGCTTCATCGTCGTTGGTTGTTCGATGCATTGCCGTTCGTAAATGTCAATTCGCGCTGTGTCCATCCTTCGGAAGCGCAATCAAAACAAACATTTCGCATCTAGGTGAGTCCCCGATTAATTTTTGATTGCGTAGAATTTAGCCGCCTTGATGGAGGTGCTTGAGCAAAAAATGTTTAGGCAGATGAGTATCAATTTCGCTGATAACTTTTTTCCTGGATATCCGGCCTCATCAATATCATATTAAGCGTGAGATTAAGTGTGTTGCCGAATTTTCATGGTAAGTTCTTTGTCGGTAAAAATATTGTGTGGGTCATCCTAGCATGATAACGATTCTCTAATATACAAGAGATCATCCGTTGATTAATCGTCACAATAATTAAGTTTGTGTTCATTTGTGATTTCCATGAACATTTCATGCAACTCCCTATTGAAGTTTTGAATGAGATTGTACCACCGTCTTTTCTGGTATGATGAATCGCAACCAAGATAACTGCAATAGCAAACCTCCAGCGGCATCAACTGCCTTGGATCGTTTTTCTCGCATAGTAAGTAATTTGTTGAGCCTTGCATCACTTCTTGGAATGTGCTTACTCATAGTCAAAGTCCATAAAATATTGATAACACTCGGAGAGAGAAAAGTTGTTGGAAACACTGGTCCGGTTTTGAGATCATGAATAATTTCTTAAAGTTTGATTAACTCCTCTTGTACTTGTTGCTCCATTGGTTTCCTAGCGTAATGTGCCTGTCGTAAGTGATGAAGTTTCGATGTTCAGACCACAACTATCCATCGGTGCATGTGATTCCCAAACGAAGAAGAAGTTGTCTGATCGACATTAAAATTCTTCCCTTGTGTGGATTTCTTGAAGCATCTTGTAGCCCAGAGCTACTACCATATACCATATACCAAGTTTTAATCCAATGACAGGGCTGTTGTACTTCTGCGATATATATTCATACGCAAGGTGAGAACCTCCGAGTTCTTTTGCCAATTTTTGAATCAGAGTTTTATTTCCTCCCCATGGTGGCCATTTTTGACCTTTGAATTGGGTTTGTAGCAACTTGAATATCATATATCCAGAGTCATGTCTTTTGGTATGAATTTTCAAATTGAACCGTGATAGTATTGAATCACTTATTTTAATATCGAAGCGGAATATAAGAGACCCTTCAATTTCATCAAATAAGTCACCGTAGTATGTTTTATAATATTCATCTATATTCCCTGTTAATAATTTCAATATTTGGCAATTGGTTACTGTTTTTTCATGTATTTCCCTTCCTGTACGCCCCTTACAGCAAATAAATTTTGAAAACTCTCATCAACCTCTTTCATTTGATACCCATATCGGCTACCTTTATCAAAATTTTTTTCAGGGACCACTCTGCTATCTGGGGAGACCTTACCTTATAATTTTTGTTGTTTTTGAACTTTGAAGAGTGCAGCAATTTACACATATTTTCAAAATTTGATGTTTCTAGGTTAGGTGGTTTGCGAGATAAATTGCTGTGACATACGAACGGATGGACAAACAGGATGTGATTCTAGTAGGGTTTTGTAAAACCCTAAAAGTTTTCTAAATATTTAACCTTGGCGTACTCCAGTACCACATGTAGGGCTTAAGTACCTTAAAAATAATTTTAGAGACAGTAATAAAAATGCTTTATGTAATATAGAGGGCTATTTCCATTCCTCTTGTTTACCTCAAAAAATATTCAAAAAACATTGCAACAAGCTGTGTTTATGACACTTTCTGGATTTTATAGCGTTGGTATATCAAGTCGACAAGTTTAACGTGAAAACCTGCCACGAATAGCCCTAACCCCACAGACAGGGTTAAATTGAGCGTCAACCAATACCCCTCATCCCAAGGACGAGGTTTCAGTAACCCCAATTGAGAAACCATGACTGGTTGATGCACTAATTTCCTTCGTAACTTTAAAATAAAAACCGCAAACTGCCACGTTTCAGCAAACTTACTCAAACAACCCGATACCAACAACCAAAACGTAGCAAAGACGTCAGTCTCTCTTGCTGAGCAGAGCTGCAGCTGCTTTTGAAAAGCTTGTTGAGCATAAGAGTTTATTTCCGTGAATCATACTTCATCCACCAGAACCTCTTAGACCTCTACGGGGGATCTGAGTGGGTCTGTGCCATATACGATACAGAGCTTGGAATATATGTACATGCTGCCAAATCGCACCCTCTGCCCCACAGATTATACAAAATGCATCATCCACTAAACTACGACTAAATAACCATTCATTCAGACTGCCATATACTGTCGGCAGAAGCCCCAAACCAAGACAGAAGTCCAGGTGTGGAACCCGCATAGCTGACAGAACATCAGGCATAAACATATACGTCTCACGTCCTTTTTTTGTGGTAGGGAGGTGATTGACATTTATGCACAGAGTGTGGGACTCCCATGCTCGAAATAAGGTGACTGGACTACCCACTAAGCACCTCCCTTGTCAACCCGGGAACCCAGCCTTTCTTTCCTAGTGGGAGGTGAGACGGGAAGAGGAAGTGCTAAAAAAGCGATACCCCAGCCCCAGCGCTCCCGGCTACTGTGAGTCCCTTTTATCTTTTAGGACTGCCCTAGCATAATGTGCCACCTGGTTCCATTTGTCAACCGATTCGAGCATCACCGCAACTATATTATCCGGGGTGAGCGCTCCCGTCTCCCTGTAGAGTTCCTTTCGCAGCCTGAACCATTTCGCACACGCAAAAAATCTCCTGGGCAAAAGCGACAATCGAAAGACCATGACTTACCTTACCGTTCAAAAGCTGGGTCAGATAGAGGTCAATATCAGCATGCTTTCGATTTAGCTACGGTCTCACATCTGGGATGAGGCGCGTCGTCCACCTTCCCTTCGTGCAATTCACCGAAGACTGCTGGCAATCGTTGAGCGAGCGTTGTCTCTCCTCGCAGACAACCGTCTCCCTCGCATCCTCATTTCGGCGCAGGTGAATAGCGAGGCACTCTCTAGCAAGGAGGGCGACAGGTTTCACGCCTGCAATAACTCTCATCGCCGGAACAAAGACTGTTGGATACGAAGATGTAATTCTCAATGCTCCTCTTCTCTGTACCTGTGCCAAACGTTTTCAGTATTCTTCTTTGACTCTACAGCATTCATCAAGAGGTGTCTTCTTGACGGGCTGGGTCCCCCTACGTTGGCCAAAAGTCGACTCAGAGCCAATATTCCCGAAGCAGCCGTCTCAGCCGTTGCTCTGATTATCTAAGAGAAACTCATCTTCGAGTCAATCAGTAGCCCCAGGTACTTCACCGATATCTTCGATTCGATTCGTGTATCTCCAATGCTGATCACCCTTACTCTAGGGAATCTCTTTTTTCTCAAGATGTCCACTTTGATTTTCTCCAGTGCTAAACTGAGCCCGCGAGCAGTCGTCCAGTCTCTCACTCGGCGCATTAGCATACCTAGCCCTAAGTTGCACTTATTCAACGGTGCATCCAGTGACCAGAGCCGCAACATCATCCGCATAGCCGACCAAGCATGACTCATCTGGTATCTCGAGTCTCAGTAGTCCGTCCTAAGACACGTTCCACAGGTCCGGACCAAGGATAGATCTCTGGGCAACACCCGATGTAATTTCCATCCTTCGTTGGCCCTGTGCCGTGCCGTAGAGCAGGCGTCGGCCCCTCAGGTAGTTCCTCAAAAGCCGCATAAGATATTCTGGAACTTGAAAAGGGTTTTCCAGCGAATCCAGAACATCCACCATCTTGCGGGAAGGCGTTCCTGACGTCGAGTCTCACCAACCGGACGATCCGTTGCTGGGTGCGACTATATGTCTCTGCCTTTTGGACCGCGTTTACCACCTCTGCAATCGCATCAATGGTAGAACGTCCTGCTCTAAAGTCCCCAGCAGCACGAATCGCGTCAGTGAGTCTTCCCTTGATGAGTTTCTCTAGCACTTTCCCAGCCGTGTCTAGCATGCATAACGTGCGGTATGCAGTTGACGATTCTGGATTTTCCTTCTCCTTGCTGATCAGCATGAGCCTCGCCACCTTCCATCGTACCGGGAAAACCCCCACCCATAGGCAAGCGTTGAATGTGCTGAGCCGAAACACCTCAGCCGGAACACCATCTGGACCTGGAGCCTTCCTCGTTTCAATGAAAGGACTACATCCTTCAATTCCGGCTGTTTGAAGAGTGGACAGTCCACTGCTGTTTCACCATGGACAGCATCAACGCGGGCGGGATGGGCGGTGAAGAGTTCCCGCACTATCGCGTCTATCTTTTCCGAGTCATGTTTACAAGGTTTCCGTAGGGCGCCAAGCTTCCGCATAACTAGCTTGTAGCCAAGGCCCCACGGATCCTTGTTCACATTGTCCACTAGGTCTTGCCAGCAGCGAGCCTTGCTATTGTTGATCACTTTTCGAAGGCATTTCCTGGCCGACTTATATGCTTCCACCGAATTGCATACCTCCTCACGGTTCCGCGCCCGTTGAGCCTCACGTCGGAATTTGTGACACTCCCGCGTGTTCACTGGGGGCTTGCCGTGCCGGAGTTTTTGGCGGGGCATAGAAGCGCATCAAGCAGTCGTTATGATGCTCATAGCAGAGTTCACCACGTCTTGAGCTGCCAGTTCTTCCGTCCCCTTAGAAGCTCCCTGCAGCGACGAACCTCTCGACGTCCATCCTTCGGATGTTCCATCCAGTTGTGGAAAGCCGAGAGCACGGACGTCGGGCGAACACATCACTTATCTTAAGCAGAATGCACTGATAATCACTGGCTGAGTAGTTCTCTAATACTTTCCAATTGTGTTTCCTCTGTACTAAGGACTCCAGGGCGAATGTCACGTCCGATATGGTTGCCTCACAGCCAATACGGCGGAAAGTCGGCGTATTTCTGGAGTTTCATACGACAAGTGCCGTCCTGTCTGCCATTTTCAGGACTCGTTTTCCCCGCGGATCCGTTTGAGGCATGCCCCATTCGATTGCTTTAGCGTTGAATTTGCCCCCAACGAGCAATTTGCCCTCTGCATTCGAGACAGCACCCCCTCAGAGTATTAAGCTTGGCTTGAAAAGATGATATCGGTACACACCAAAGAAGGTGATCCTGGAGCACCGAACCCACATGAAATCATCCCCCCCCCCCATCCACACCTCTCCGCTTGAAAATCACTGTTCCGAACCCAGATGGCGGCAGTACCATTTTCCTCAGAATACCATAATGTAGAACTTTTATCATGATGTTGCTCACTCAGCAGCAAGAAGTCGGCTTTCCTGTCCCTCGCAAACTGCTCAAGCAGATTTTGGGCGGTTGAACTGTGGTGTAGGTTTAGCTGCAGGATGCGGGTCATCGAATTTCTGATTTTGCCTTGGCTAGGGCTTCCTGGAACATCCGGCATTTTCTTGATCCCAAGACGTGTCCAAAATCATGTCTTCGATCAGCATCCTTGCAAAGAATGCAGTGTGCCTCCTTCGTACACTCTTTTCTTTTATGTCCCATTTCACCGCATTTGTAACATAGGGAACTCCTATCGGGTCTTTGGCATACTTGTGTGGTATGACCATAGCCAAGGCATTTGAAACTTGAAGAGGAGTTACTCTTCGCCGTATCCTACAGACAACCCGCCCTATTCTTACTATGCCCTTGTTCGGGAATTGTTCGGCGTCCTTTTCGTTCAGGTCAACTATGGCCATGCGTTGTCCCTTGTTGTTTTCTGGTGTCAGTCTAACTTTGATCCTTCCCACGCTTGGGAACTCCCTTTTGATGGCCTCTTCTACCTCGGCCAGATCCGTCACGCAGTCAATGTTCCGTATTTCAACCGACCGAGGCTAAAGTTGCGCTTTTGCCGAGTGTTTTCTTTACTGCGTCGCAGAATGCTTCCTAATTGCCGGCCTCTGCTCCGGATTCGACCAGTATGTGGCCCGACTGCGTTGGTCGTACTACTTTAATGGTAGTGCTGGTGTCTTCGGGCCTTACGTTTCCCCTGATGTCCCACAATACCTCCGCGTAGGATCGGCCATCTTGGGGCTTTACGAGCAATGCCTGCTGCCGGGGTCTTCGTCGAGGCTTCTGCTTCTCCTGGTTTGCATCAAGTTCTTTTTCTGATTGGACGCCCGTGCGATTTTTACTTACTGGCACTTTTTGAAGTAGTTTCTTTGCGGCTTTCTTCGCTCATTTTGTAAGCACTATTTGCTCTTCCTCTCTTCCTTCCTTCTTTTATCCCAATCTCCTTCGATTGGGCTAGACGCCATTGTTTTATTGATTTTTAATGGGGGAGCTATTTGCATGCGGCCTTTGGATTTCACCCCAGCGCTTCTTTAGCCTTCTGCTCGTCTTCGGTCCTTAACCTCCTCCTCCCGATAGTGCCCTATGCGATCTAGGAGCTCTTCTAGTTCAAGCAGCTCAACCTTTACTGCTTTGCTGATTTTTCGGGAGTCGCATGCAGATTGTATTCTTTTCAGAACATCTCCCGCTTTTTGGATTAGCCTTTCTTCTTCATATCGCTGGGCGGTAATTATACCTTGCAACCATCCTTGGGAGAAGTTATCGCTTTCTGTTTCTGAATACAGTACTTTCGCCACATTTTTGACATTGGCGGTGCAATTACACAACGTCGCTTTATTTGTCTGGTCGCTTGTTGCTTTTCGTGCCGTGATCTCCTCGTTGGCTTCAGGATGTTCCTGTACTATGTCGGGATTTGCGACCCTTGCATCGGTCGCTTTGGTAACGATCGCAGCAGTGACCACCGATTTTTCGATGCCCTTTATATTATCTTCCACCGCTCGGAGACCTGAAGCGTCCTGCAGAGTTTCCCGCTTTTCCTTAATAGGACGCTCTGGCGTTCGCATCATTTTTTTGCTGCGCCCGAACGTCACAGGAATCTCAGTCTGAACCAGACTGCGTGCTATTCTCCATTTTTCGTCCGTTTTCGCTTTCATTGTATTATTCGTCGTTTTTGTCATGGTTAGTACCGTTCTCGATATATTATTTATTTATTTATTATTTATTTGTTTACAATATCATTTAACAGATTAAAATAAATCCAATTACAAAATGGAAAAACGACAAGCAGAAACAAGTAAGAATGAAAACTTAAATTAAGCAAAGAAAAATTAGGAAGATTAAATAATATTAATATTGAATAATTAGGCATTATTGTCTATTAAACTATGAAAAGGTTAATATGAAATTAACAGGCTTAAAAATGAAGTTAAAGCGCAAAAAAAAGAAAAGAAAAAAAAAACAACAAGTCGAACTATTCAAAATGAGTTGTAAGGACGAGGTTTCTTAGTCTTATTTTGAATACAAAATAGGAATCAGAAAAAGGGCCAAGCTCAAGTTTATTATGTTTCCTTAACATTCGCACAACGGGAGAATGAAAGTATAAATTCGTACGGGCAAAGGGCACCTCGAACAAAGTGTTTAATCGAGAAGGACGCGTTGATTGACGGAAGTGTAAGTCAGCATATAATATTGGAGAGATTTGATTGTAACAAAGTTGATACAGAAAACACTGATCCAAGTAGATGCGACGGGACAACAAAGTCGGAAGACATAAAAAGGATAAGCGGTATTCATAGGATTGATATGGGAGTTTGAGTTTGTAGATATACTGCTAACATCGTGGCTGCAACCGCTGGTTGTGGCGTCGTTGTTATTATTTTTTATTTCTTTTTTTGGATTTTTTGATCTTTTGATTCTAGTTGCTCCAGTTTTATTTGGTCCCCCCTCGGAGCCACTATCTCCGTTCGTGTGTATAGTCACCTTTTTGGTCCCATGGTTATCTTTGCAGAGCAGGGAGGCCATGCGTGGGTTGGCACAAGTCCTTATGGGGACAAGTGCTCAGAGTCAGTCCAGCGCTAATCGGGAGTCCGTCTCAATCGGACATACACCACCAACAAAATGGTGCGAACTTCGAACGTGCTCTGAGGCCTGCCAAGATTTTACCGGGATGGAGACGGCATGATATTTGAATTTGAGTCATTCACACACGAGTATCACCTCGGCGCTACCGTGCAAAGCAACTAGGTCCAAACCATCAAATCCGCCAGCCCGAAGCATCAGTTTCAGTTCGTTGTCCAAAGCGTAGTCCAGATCCAATCAGGGTCGTTACGTGTCATCCCAGGAGGGAACCTCACGGTACCCCCCATATCGAGTCCGTGGGGTCGGCGCTCCCAAAAGAATGCTAGCCTCCAAGAGTATTCCTGTCGACCAGCATTCTCCTGCGTCCCTTATTACACTCACTCCTCCGGTTTGCCAGGCGGAAATCATGCAATCCTTCAGCATGGTCAGAATGCTGGTCAGACTCTGACGTTCAGGGTCAGCACCTTATAACCACTCATGCTCACTAACAGGCAATCTTCTCCGCAATAAGAACGGACAACTTCTCCAGGTTATCTCCAAGTCAAGCGGTGGAGCTCACATGAGTTCCTGCATGGTGCCAGTCGAAACCGTACGACATACAGGAAGGCATGCTAGCAGGGCTGCCCTTTGACACATCATGATACGGCTTCTGCTAGTTGCACTTATCGCTCTCTCAATGACCACTAGTGCCCCGTAGGCCATTTATATATAGTATATTCTCTTGAGAACCCTCCGTTGAAGTCCTTAGTCCCTCTTTCACACTCGCCGCTGCAACGAGCCTAGAAGCGTGAGACGTCCCTTCATACCTCTACAACGCAGCCAGAACGATAGTCTCTCGCGAATACCCAATGTTATAGTTTTCTAATACTTGAGAGGTCGTCCCTTGTGTTGCACCCATGGCGACCGACTCAGACTGAGTGCATCTTTTAGAAGCATCATCGATGTATTCTCAGCAGAGACAGATAACCCCACTTAGCTACACCATTGCTGCACTACACACATATACTGCATAGTGTTGGTACAGTTGCAATAATCAAATCAATTCCGCAGACCCATACAATTAAAATTTAACACTTATTTATTGTTCTTGATAATCTTAATCAGTTTCGCTAGTGATTCCATCTCACGATTTCCAAATAAATTTTCAATAAAACCAAACAAATGCATCAACTTACCATGTATACTCCCCAATGATGTTTGCTTGATGAACTGATACCGTTTGAATAGTACCATGGCACCGAAAAAGAACACTATCACAGCTATAATAGATCCTAGCAATACGATGAACCACGTCTGGGTTAGAAAGTCATCAGATATGTTGCGACTTATTGGATATCTATTACGAAGGGAGACAGAAAAAAGAGAGAAGAAAATTTCAAGAATAAATATCACGGAAGCGAAAAAGCCACTTAAGAAGGTGAATAGGGTAACAAGACATGACATTTGTATAATCATCTTTTCTATCATGTTTGGCATGTCTGGTTGCCTTCCTTTTCCTTTTAAATGTATTCTTAATAGAAATAAAGTTGAATATATAAACACGATATCAAACAACACTCTGCAAACAAGGACATTTGCTCGTATTCGCCCAAAAATGAACGAATCTCCTAAGGGGGTGAATGTGAAGCGTTGTCTCGAAGGATATTTACCGGGTATATCCTTGATCTAATTTTTTAGTCTTGGGATCCAGACGAAGGGTGGCCGGCTGGCTGAATGGTCCGACACCCTTTTTAGTGGCAGCTGCCACACTTATGTAGTACGTCACACCTGATGTCAGATTAGCCAGGAGCAGGGATGGTGTTGTCGCATCAACTGTCATATTTGTCAGGATACGAGAGATGTTCAACGTGTCCAGGCCGCGCACGATGACGTGATATGCTGTTAGAATACCTGTAATAAACGTTCCCAAAGGGTGAGCATTAAGTTGATGAAATGGGATTGAAACATGATACGCCGGAAGGGAAACTTACCATTTAAGGAACTATTGCTTGGTGGTTGCCACTTCAGATAAACTGCGGTCGAATTGAATAGAACAGCTTCCATATTAGAGGGAGCAACACTTGGCACTGAAATAAAAAAGTTCATATAAGAAATGCAGCACGGAACAATATTCCATTTCCCATTAAATATGTTAACGGACGTGTGAAGCCTTAATAATGCTCCCTACAAATCCTTGCGAAGGAACTAATTTCGTAGATGTAAGAACAATGCTTTTAAAACAAATAAAACGTTTATAGCGTCTATGAAAGACGAAATAAAAATGCTATTCATCCTAAAAGCAAAAAGGACTCGTAGTAAAATCCTTTGCAAATCTCAATTGAAGCTCCACACCTCGTCCGTTACCTTAACAGGAAGCAGAACAATGGATAGGATAAGGAAAATCTTTATGCAATAACAACCCTCAAATAACATGACCAAATTCGTTACTTACCATCTTCAAATGTTTTAGCACGTCTCGAATTGGACGGTTTGCCTTCGACCACTTTATAGAAGGGTACCAGGAAAAATTCGTATTCTGTCGCTTTCAGCAGACCCGTGATTGTACACGCGGACGCACCGCCACCATGCAGAACCGTCAACATTTTATAGCTGCCATTAGTCGTCATCTCGCGCGAATAAATATAAAATCCTTCAACGTACTGTCCATTTACGATCTGAAACGATTGCGAATAAGGGTTAACGTCCGCTCTGTGCTACAAACCCAATTCAAATTCATGGTCATTCCGATCTGGCCGCCCCCGAGTCCTTGGCGGAATGCGAGCGCCAGCGGAATCATTTAGTAAGTTCAGAGCACTATGAGTTTTTCTAGGGTTATAAAAATGAAATTACACCAAGTTGGAGTTTTATATATGTATAAATGGACCTAGCAGGATCCTTGTCGGGGAATGGGAAAAAGTTGGAAGGAAATAAATTACTGGAATGGTCTTTATGGGACTTTTTTGTTCTTGTTGTTTTTTTTCGGGGATATCTCATGATGGTTGCTAACGGGAACACGAATAGAAACTTATGGAAGGAACACAAAGAAAAAAATAACGAAAGGAAATCTTTTCTCATTCCTCTAATGGCTTTCACTTCCTTTTAAAGCTCAAGATGTACATTCAAGTGATAGCACAAGTACTTTACCTCCCACGCCAGCCGTACGCTTGTCGAATCTGTGGCATTTGCCTCGAGCAATTCTACAACATCACCTGACGACAGAGTGGCCTGAGCCTCATTTAAGCTGATGTCCTCTTCAACGACCGTCTGTGTTAACAAAAGATAGACATAAGGATTAGATACGCAGAACATTGTGCTGGAGCTGGTGCTAGTGGTGGTGGATGTAGAAGTTGTTGACATCAAATTAATACGAAAAGAACGAAAGTACAATATAAAATGCGAAATTGCTCTACAACCACTTGACTGTAATTGTATTTTGAAGGACAACATTAAGAATTAAAATTAATTTCTATGTTCGAAGTCAATTTAAGATTATTTTCTTGCTGATGAATGTGGGCAGAATTTAATAATGCGTAATTTGTTTCGCGGAAGTAGATTATGTTATTTTTTTGAATTCATTATGCGTAGTGGAGTGAGTTATTACGTCATTTAGAGAAACATTTTTACATGAAACAATGAAAACAGAGGCACTTAGCTGAATTGTTACGAATTTTTTTTTTGTAAATTATCCCCCTCTAAGTTTGTTACCCTCTCCGATAGAGGGTGCTTCGATTGGGAGATGTTAGTTCCAATTAGTTCACCGAAGACGGCCCTGGCGCCACTCGTTCACCCTGCACCCCTTGAGTGAGCGAGCGAGATACCGGCTCACCGCTGATAACTTCACTAAGTCTCGATAATACCCCCAAAAAAAGAGAACAAAAACCATCAAGCCAAGCTTTCTTCTAGTAATCGAGTAGTCGCATAAGCAAACTGCTCGAAAACCAGCATAACACTGATCCAAATTTTAATTGCAGATTTTAAAAATTTAATTATTCAAATTTATAGTTTCATAAATTATAAAATTTAAAAAAAAACAAAATTAATTTTTGCTATGAATATAAATTTCATGTAATTTTTTTATATTGTATATTAAATTTAAATTTTTCTTTACATTTATATTCGCTATATTTATCTTTTTATTATTATTTAATTTTTTCTTGTATAACTTTAATAATTCAAATCTGCAATTAAAATTCGGAAATGGCAACACCGTTATTATGCAGCTCATCCAAGAATTGCATTGCCGGATGCAATCTACAGTGGATGGATGAAAGGTTCGCCGCAAACCACCGTTGCAGCAATTACAGTACGCTGGCGGTTCAAATGAAGTAAAAGATCTGCTTGGGCGGATCAAGGAGCCTACTTTTGACCGCAACAGCGGGCACGTCGGAGAGTCTAAGTTAATCCACCGCGAAATAATATTCATCCAATATTTGTTTGAAGTCTGAAAATCTGATTGGAAATTACAGAGTTTAATTTTATTGATTACTTGTGTGATGTTTTATTTGGTTTTTGTTGTTTAATTTAATTGTGAAAAGGATTGTTCCCTCTTCCGTTTATTTTAAATCGTTTATTGTGCAATGACGCGATAGTAGATACCTCTATGATAACTGTTTTCACTTAATTAAGTGGCGAAAAGTTGATGTGACCGTGGAGTATAAGCGGGAAATCCTTTTCCGAAATCCCAACCGAGAGCCCGTGGTGAAAGTGAACGTTAGGAGAAGGGCTTCAAACTTGCGAACGGAAAGTAAAAGTGGTGAAAACTAAAAGAAATTTCTTTATTTACCTTCGTTTGAAATGAAATTCATTCATGGGTTGTAAAAACTATGAGCGAGCGTGGTTTGTGTGCGATGTGCAACATATCTTGACCTTTTTTTCTCGCACCTCCTGATGCAAATTAACTACGGTCAAGATTTTGAGATCTTGAAGTTATTTATTTAATAGCCCTGCAGTGATTTTTGACCCCTTCACTTAAGAAACAGTGTTTTTGTAGACGACTCCGTTGATTTGAATGAGTCTTTTGTTAGCAATCTAGAGATGAATCATCTGTTCTTATTGCAATTGGTTAATACCATTCACGGTCTTTTGATAATACTAGTTGGGAGTACAGTTCTAAATCAACAATAACAAGGAACGACTCAATCCCGATTAGTGTAAATAAATGCGCGAAATATGGAACAATTGTTGCGAACAAATCGACTAGCTTTTATGTGAACTCAACTGGTGATATTCTGCATCAAGCTGTGGCGGTCGCAACAGTCGGAAAATATCTTTTCATAATAGCAAACCTTATGATTCGCTACTTGGGTTCGCGGGCTGTCATAACCTCTTGAGACCCAGAACCAATGTGAGCAAATGTTTTTAGTTTTTCTCCTTTAGAAAATGTTTCAAATGAAAAACGAACCAGTTTATTTGTATAAATTGTATAGTTTTTCCTTTGAAATTCGAAGATATACAAATATGCACCTCAGGTTTATCTGTGTGGAAAATTTTCAATATTTCTCATTTTGCCGTGTGATGAATTTCAAAGCAATTATTTTTTAAAATGCATAAGTCTCCGTTGCACTTGATGCAAATTGTTCGGCAACGGGACGGACATGGTGGATGCTTGCATTTTACAGCGTACTTGTCTTCCATGAATCGCGGCAGGTGTTTGATTTCATCAAGGCGTACTTCTAGTTTCGGCTGTTGTACGACGGTCCGATGATTTTTTTTGTGTTCCTGCGTTTGCGTTTGATTTTCCTGTTTTTCGGTAGCTTCTCTGCTCATGTCTAGTTGCAGAAAAAGTGAATCAATAGTCCCACCCTTATATTTGATCATGGTTGTTGCAACATTCAGCTTTTAGTCCATCAGAGCTGAACTGTTCTTGGCAGGTACTCCTTCTTCGTCGCAACACCGTATATACATTATCTAGCAGTTGACGATGCATTAATCTATAAAATGGCTAAAAGCGTGAACTCTCCACCTCCTAGTTTGCATGGCAGTGCGATAATAATCGATCAACGTATCATTTAGATCAATTCCACCCATACATTTGTTGTAATTTCAAACCACGCCTGGCTGTGCCACATCTATGTTATGCTTTGTCTGCTTACACCATCTTTCACAGGTCTCGACTGGTGTGCCTCCTGCGCATGAGGATAGCATAGTAATGGCTTTAGTATCTTTCCACTTCAAAACATAGACATTCCCATCGATTCTCAACTTCGCATTCCATTCGCCTCTTTTGAGCTGCTTGTCATTTTTCAATTTTTTGGAAACTTCACCACACCGGTTATTCATAACTGCCCCTCTGATGAACACGTTCTGTTTTTTTCCGTTAGAATAGTCTGCAAGTCTCAGACTAGTGAAAAATCTGTCCGTGTACAAGACAGAATCTTAATCAATTGCCTGGCACAGCAATTTGCCGACGCTTCCACATAAGCCAAGTTTAGTCATGTCCTGTGGATGTACCGTGTTAGAGCCAACGTAAAGGACAAAGTCCATCAAAATTTTTCAACTCTAAAGGATTAGGTTTTGACGGCACATATCAACGAAAGCCACATATTCCTGAAAATGGTATCATTAGACTGTGGCACTTACGAAGAGTTTTAGATAATAACGGCCTGATTTTCCAGAGTTTGTCTCCATCTTGATTTTCTGCAGTGTTGTCAGTGAAATGAATGTGGTTTCGGAGTTCGAAGAAGCAATCGCACGTCACACTTTTGCTTATGACGGGCAAAGCAAGGTCTCTTCTTCAACACAATCTCGCTTGGGGGTAATTTAGCGTACCCATCATGATTTGTACACCAATGAAGTTGATCGTCTCTACTAGACTTGTTTTCACCAAGCAAAACTTTTTGCTGCGCCAAATATAAATTTGTTAGATCTGCCACCAACTTTTAACACTCGAGGTCCAAATACTCAAAAAAGGAGTGTATACAACTAATATCTGAAGCTCCTTCACATTGGAGTATGTCATTAGGAATATCCAGACCACGAGGAATTATTTTCTTTGATAGCCAGAACATTCTTGAATTGCTACCCTAAGGTTGTTGCATTACATCATTCAGTTCCTCTTCTGATTTCAAAATGGTGGTTTCTGCAGCATCCTCAATCGGCACTAAATCTCTATCATCGTTATCGGAGAGATCATCATCTCTATAATTCAGGAGCTCCACTATCTCTTTATCCGTTAAGTTCAATCCTGATGTGCCCAAGTGTATACCTTACAAAAAGCACGTGATATACTAACGAAAAACTTACCAAAACTAAACTTTCCTACCGGTTTTGTAAACTTTTGTCCGATCCATCTTCAAAACACCAAAAATATTGGAACTTTAACGCTTTCCTGACCTTTTCGGTTAAAATAAACTTCAAATTTCGAAACAATGTATTGTTTTTAAGGGACGGGAAGCTAGCTAGTCATCTAGCCTTCATCCCGGTTGAATGGTTATTACTTTTGATTCCATTATTAGGAACGGAAGACTCACCTTCAGTATCTTACGTCAAGCTATTATAAACAGTCAATGTTGCTAGCGACCACCAAACAAGGAGGTATGTGTAGAATATGGTAGCAGAGCTAAATGTTTATTTGCAGATTTTGGCGTTTCTCGGCATTTAATGTTGCAACAGTAGGGTTCCAGTAAACCCAATGTGCGACCCCACCATTTGATGTTAGTCTGATCAATGCCCTTGATTGATAATGAGAGTGATGTAATGAATGGTACCTGATACTTACCAGATTGTCTTTTAGCTTTTAATACAATATCTGTATCATTATTATGTTTCTTTACAATAAAACATTTAGCCGTAAAATTTTTTTGACTTATTTTTGTCTCAAAAATCTTCATTTGATATCCTTTAGGGCAAATTGTAAGAGGGTAGGCTGAAGAACAATGCATAAATTTTTGAAGAGCGTGAACAAAAAAAACAAGAAGAAAATGGTGCAGAAAGTACAAGCAATTTCAAAGCTCCAAAATCATGTTTCATTTTGTGATTGGGAGGTGAAGGTTATTTATACACTAAGTGTGGGGCTCCCAGCCGTGTGAAACATCTGCATCACCCACTAAATACTTCCCTTGTTAACTTGAAGACCTAGTCTGGAACCGTTTGACACATTACTTTGACCTTAGCTTCGTTTAACTACACCGTGGGGCGCTTTCAATTAAGGGTTTCCTCCTCTAGCAGGAAGGGAGGGAGGAAGAGGGATGACTAGATACTGTGAGTCTTTTTTTATTTTTAGGAATGTTTGAACGCGCCACATGGTTTCATATGTCAACCACATGGTTCCATTTGTCAACCAATGTAAGCATCTTCCCGATTAGACTATCTGGGTGAGCTCTCCTGTTTACTTACAGAGATCCCGATGCTGCTTATCCCATGTTTTGCATGCAAAAGATATGTGGTAGGCATTGCTTACCTCTTTTGCGCAAAGCCTACTGACGGGGGACTGCAACTTAGCAATCTTGTTAAAGTAAGACTGGAAATATCCATGCTCACTCAAGAGGTGGGTCAGGTAGAAGTCAGTGTCACCATGCATTCGATTGATCCATGGTATCAAATATGCTGCTAATCATTGAGTGAGCGTTGTCTCTTCTGATGGGAGACAATCGCCCTTGTTTCCTCATTTCAATGCAGGTAGACGGTATGGTGCTCTCTCGACGATAGGTATCATGCCTGTAATGATTAGCACTGCCGAATCACATATTGTCGGATATGAAGCCGCAACCCTTGGCACTTCTCTTCGCTCTGCCTGTGCTAAACATTATTATTTATATATTTCTGCTCCGTATAGTAACCCCAGCTCTATGGAACTCAACAAAAGTCATATTCCTTATGGATTGCTTCCCCAATGTTGACTTTAAGTCAACTCAACCCGATATACCTGAAGCAGGCTAATCATCTATGGCCTGATTTGTTCAGAAAAACCAATCTTTGAGCTGATCAGTAACCGTAGGATTTTAGTGATAGTTTTAATTCAACCAGTATTTCCCCAGTACTGATCAGCTTTATTCTGGGGACTCTCTGCTTTTCAGGATCACCACTTTGGTTTGCCCCACAGCTAGACTCAACCCACGAGCAGTCATCCAGTCTCTTGCCTAGTGCATTAGCGTACCTAGTCTAAGTTGCATCTGTTTTACGGTGCGTCCAGCAACTAGTGCCACAGCATAATCAGCATAGCCAAACAGGCGAGATTCATCCGGTAGGTTTGATCTTAGCGGCCCATCGTATGATATGTTCCACAAGCCTGGACTCAGGGCAGATCGTTGAGTAACATCCAATCTAACTGCCATCTTTCGTCAGCCCTGCATCGTATCATAAAGCAGACTTCAGTCATTCAGGTAGTCCCTTCAAAGGCACACGAAATATTCTGGAAGTAGAAAAGGTATTTTTACAGTGTATTCAGAATATGCACCCATTTAGCAGAGTTGAAGGGGTTCCAAATATCAAGTGTCATCAATAGGACCACGCATTACTTCATACGATTATGTGCCTCGCTATTTGGACCCCTAACAACATCCGCAACTGCATCAATGATAGAACGTTGTGCTTAAAAGTCATACCGCCGAGCAGATAGGTCATCAGTACCACAAATTGTGTCAGTGAATCTACCCTTGATATGTTTCTCTAGCACCTTCCAAACCACATCTAGCATGCATAGCGCGTGTTGTGCAGGCGGTGACAAGGAACTCTCCTTCCCTTTGTTGATCATTATGAGCCTTGCTACCTTCCAACGTTTCAGGGAAACCCCTTTTGCGCAAGCAAGCGTTGACCATACTGAGCAGTCAGTCAGGACAATTTTTGAAAGCGAGCTGCAACAATTCAGCTGGGATGCCATCTGGACCTAGAGCCTATGTCTGCCTCTTCTAGTTCGAGCAACGTGAAGAGTGGGCATCAACATGAAAATGATGTGTGGGTAAAAGTGATTACACTATCTCATCCGACTTGTCCACTTCATATATGCAGGGCTTGCGAAGGGCACTAAGCTTCCACATAACTAGCTTGAAGCTAAAGCCTTGCGGATCCCTGTTCACATTGTCCACTTTATCTTGCCAGCAAAGAGCCTTACTGCTGTTTATCATTTTTTCAAGGCATTAATTGGCCGACTTATGTGCTACTAACCGGTTGTTGCGGTTTCATTCCCCTTGAGGTTGACATCAAAGCTTGTGATGCTTCATCTATCCCCCAGCTTTGGTACGTTCCAATTTTTAAGTTAGACGTATCATAACTGAACGAACTTATAGGCCATAAAAAGAACAACTCGAACTTAATCTCGTTGACACCAACGAGACTTGAACCGGGGACCTTTGGCTTACACAGCAAGCACTTTAATCACATCATCACGTGGATTACTCCGATGAAGATTAATCTGCAGAAGTACTTTGACTTTGCTCGGGCTTCCTGGAAAACCCAGCATTGGATGTACCTGGCATGCATTTCAAATCATCTGGCCTTGGGTCAGCATGTTAGCAGACAAAGCAGTCTGTCTCTTCTTTGCACGCCTTCTTTTTATGCTTTGTTTCGCCACAATCAGGGCAAAGAAAGCTCCTTTTGATCTCTTTACAGCCCCTTGCAGTATGCTTATATCCGAGGCAACTGAAACACCGGAGAGGGATTGCCCTTTGTCTTATCTTACAAACTGCTCAACAAATTCCATTCCATGCGCTTACCTCTATTATTGTCATTAGTTAGCTTGATTTTCGCTTCATTCAAGCTAGGAAAATCTCGCTTTAAGGCAGCTCCTATTCCGTGTAAGTCCGTATTATACTCGATTTTGTTTATTTCGAGAGTAACCCTATGTTCAAGCAAGGCTATGGCTATCTTATCTCAAACCGTTTTTGATAGCATTATGTGTTTTGAATGCATCTTTATAAGTGATTTCTGGTCCAAACGCCACCAATATGTCACTTGAACGAGTAAGCTGTACGTTTTTTTATGGCAGTTTGTATTTTTTCTAGTTTTACTGCTCCCTTAATCCCTCCCAACACATCCGCATACGATCTACTGTCATTGAGTATGACCACTATTGCCAGCCCAGCAGCTTTGCACTGCTTCCTTTTCTTCTTCTCCCAAATCACATCTGAGGTTCTATATTTTCCAAATTTCTAGGCTTACTTTTTCCTGTTCCTGAAGTAGCAATTGTACCTGCTTTTTGGCTGCTTTTTAGCTGCGTAAGATAGCACTACATAGAACCCTTCCTTCAATATAACCTGAAGCTTTGTTGGCTCCTCTCCTCGGCTCTTTTCCGCCGCTCTTCTCTGCTTTTCCCGATCCCTGTGAGTGGGCTGCAAGCCAACTTTATGTTGTTACTTGGCAGTAGAAAGACTTTGCTCTTTCTCTACCTTGAGCCATCTGCACCTTTTGGAGCTAGGAGCTCTTCTAGCTCAAAACTTCCACTTTGAGTCACCTTGCATAGGTGCGGTTCTGCATCGCAGGTAGCTTCCATAATCGATTCCGCTTTATGGTAGAGCCGCTCTTCTTCCGAGCAGTCTAAGATGATTTCATCGTTCGAGGTTCCTCTGCAGGTTTTATTTCGGTTTTTAAGACCCTTCCTTCAGTCGCTTTAGCAGCGATCGTAGCAGTGATTATTGATTTCTCAAGTTTCTTTATTTTTTTTTACGGCTCGTAAATCAAGCACGTCTTGCAGAATTCCCTGCTCGTCTTTTTTAATTTCGTCTACGTTGTTGGTATATTTATTGATTTTTTATTTTGTTTCTATTTTTGTTAATTTATTTTAGTTTTTTTAATTGAATAGAGTCGAGTTTGATTGGGACCACCCTCGGAACTGCTACCTCCATTTGTGTGTATAGTCGCCTTTTTGGTCCCATGGTTATCTTTGCAGAGTAAGGAGGGTATACGAGGGTTGGCACAAGTCCTTATGGGGACAAGTGCTCAAAGTCAGAACAGCACTAATCGGAAGTCCGTCTCGACGGAACCTACAAAAATAACCCGATGATGCAAACTTCGAATGTACTCCGAGGCCTTCCAAGGTTTTACCGGGATGGGGACGATATGATAGTTGAATTGGAGCCATTCACGCACGAGTTTCACCCTGTTGCTCGTGTGCAAAGCAACTACATCCAATAAAAAATAGCTTTTTTTGTCGTAACAGCGTTCAAAACTTCTGAATCAACCTCTATCTCTATCTCAATCTAAGATTTTCACTAGTTCGGGAAGTAGTTGATCGCCTGATATTAAGAATCGACACAAACAGACAGAATAGAGGGTAACGGCTAAATCATTAGATTTTAAAATCTTACAGGTATAGCTTTAAATTTGAAATATTTCAAGTGCTTTTATAAAATACTGAGGGCCACAAAGGAGCAAATTGGCTGTCTGTATGTCATAGACTCAATAACATTTGTAGTTTATTATTTTTTTTGTTGTTTTTTTAAGATATAATATTAATTATAAAAATTAAATCTAAATTAAAATATCACTGTAATTAAAATCCTTTCATTCGATCATTTTTTCATTTTAGAAAAACTATTCCAACTTTTTTTCTACAAAAATAGAATAGAGAAAAGTTTATCAAAAACTAATTAAATGTATCCTCATAAAACTTAATCCACCTTTTTATTCCTTCCGTTTGCACCACAGCCACCAGAAAAACTGAGAACGTGTGAATGCATAAATATCCAACTAAACCGACGTTCAAAAACAAAATTAAAACTTTCACAATCAAAATAGTACTCACCTTGCCGGCAACAATAACGTCCGACATCGGGCTCGGAGGTGATAATCCATGTAAGTTTTCAGCTCGAACAATAAACATATAACTAGCTCCATATGTCAATCCCGTTTCCGTGTACACGTTCTCCATGATTTTCATCCCCGTGGGTACCCATCCCTTCGTCATGTTGTTAGAAAAAATCTCCACACTATAGCCAAGGATGTCGGAGCCGCCTGACTTGCTGCTCGGCTCCCACATTATCGTGATAGAATCGTCAGTCACATTCACCACCTGAGGTTTTCCCGGCGCGCTGGCAAATTTCGAAATATCCGGTGCCCGGTAGAATTTAATATTCGGGTTGGTGGGAACCTCAAGACGAAGGAAACCGCTCCACGTTGATTTTCCACTCCTGCTGCTCGCCACACACGTGTACAATCCTTGATCCTCGTTCCGATCCAGGTCAGATATAATGAGAGTGCCCGATTCGGTGATGTTGGCTTTGCCGGGCTGTGCGACAACCGGGATGCCATCCCGGTACCAGGATATAATAGGCTTTGGTGTTCCAATCGCCTTACAGTTAAGCACGGCTATCGATTTCACGGGGAGTGTTTGATTGGTCGGTCCATAAATAATAATGGGAGGCGGTCGGTCCTCTTGAGAGGTGACGGTTAAGCGGGCTCGAGCACTTATTGACCCGACCGGGTTAATGGCACTGCAAATAACGACGAGTCCGTCATCGGTGCGCCTTATTTGTGGCAGCGTAAGGATTGTCAGGCCCTCGTCCGTGGACGTCGTCTCGAAACGATCCAATTTCGTACCGGGAAAAATTAATGAGCGGTTTCCTTCAATTGACCAGAACATTGTCGGTTTGGGGTTGCCTGATGCCTTGCATTCAAATGACACGTCCGCTGGTGGTTCTCGGGATTGTGGCGTCGGATGAATGATGAATTTTGGTGCAGCTGCAATGGCAAGATATAAAATTAGAGATGGTCAAATGGGGATGGTTTGTGTGCATAGAGATAGAAAATTTAATGAAGCATTTCTCTCCCAATGAAGCGAAACGTATTAAAAGCAAAAGGGAATACTCTGAGATTATTTGAATATGGTTTTGAGGTTTCGGACAAATGCATTCGGACTGCTGCAAAGATGGAAAGATGATACTGGATAGTAGGTCATTGTGGTTGGAAAATAAATGTGGGAAATGGAGTTAGTCGGTTGCAAGAGAATATGGAAGGACATGATGTCCATTTAACACTAAGGATTACGTGACTATCATACGAATTGCTATGAAAATGTTCTTCTATGTGGTGAATAAAATATTAACATCATTAGTAAGAAAACTTTTGAAATATAGAGAATATGGCTTTATGGTGTATCCTTTGTGGGTTGTGCATACACTTTGCTGGTTTTAATGAAGATTTTTGAAACTTTTGTTATATCACAACAATAAAGGTTAAATAAGCTTTTGGGGTAAAAATGGTTGCAAGCACATCTATTACAGCCGTCAATGTCATCGAAAAAAAAATTAAGTCAAATGAATGGATTCTAATATGCCCTCGCCAAAAATAACTACGCGAAGCGTGGTCTTGCAGAAGGAGCAGCATGATCCTTAGAGCTGTTTGACGCCATCTGCTCCACTGAGTTTATCCAGTTCTAGCGATGTGGATCCCGCTCCTCTCCCTCAATCTGACGAACAAATATCAAATTCCACGCTAGATTTCATTGAACATGAAATATCATTGCATCATCAAAGGACTCATAATCTGCAAGTGCCCAAGATACGCATTGTGAAGTCACCGCTCCAGATTTTTGTTTCCCACAAAGCCTATGATACCTCAGTAAAGGAACTTAAACTTCAATCGATTATAAACTTTATAAGCCTAGTGTTATAAATTGTATGAAAGTGACGAAAGACAATTGACCAAATCAGATTGTTGCTTTTTTCAAAATAACTGGGCCCAAGGACTATGCGTTAGTTGCCCAGAGCAATTTTCGACTACCTGGGACATTGGTGAAAAATTACACACCTTCGCTTAGAAAGAACTTTTGTGTCGCTGAACAACGGCTCACCAAAAACTAAATCTGTAACAAATTCTTCATGGCAACCTATTTCCATTTATTATCAAAATGTCAGGGACTTAAGAACCGAGCTCGAGGGCTTATCTCTCCTGTCAATTAACAAATGATTTCTTCATTTGCTTAACCGAAACTTGGTTAAATGGAATCATCTCAAATGCTGAGTTATTGCCTGACCATTAATCTACCGGTGTGATCGTGACGGTGTGATTATAACAAATAAATCTGATGGTGGGGGGCTTTAAGTTGCCGTTTATAAATCTCTTATAAGCTCATTATGTACTGACTTCTTTTTGACTCGTGCTATTGAGTGCGTAACCGTAAAAGTTTTTCTTACACATAATACCTCCTTATTGCTTTGAACAGTGTATGCTCCCAGCAATCCTTCCTTAGCTGTGTATGAACCCTTCTTCGATGAATGTTCGTCCTATCTTCTTGATTTTCATCCTCATTGCAAAATGTTGGTATGTGGGGATTTCATTCTGCCGTCTGTGGAATGGGCATCTACACAACTTCTTCTATTTCCTTTACAAGCCATCCTTCTTTGTTATTTTCTTCTTTTCTTTCCCTCTGTTCTTGTTCAAAACTTAATCATATTCGTAATCTTAATGGCCGTCTACTTGACCTTGTCCTTTCAAATATCCGACCCCATTGTGTATCTGCTTCTTATACTTTGCATACTTATGTCAAGCCAGATCTACATCAACCACCTCTGTCACTAGATCTTGCTATTGACACCATCCAACCCCCAAGAAATAGCACTAAACTCAGGTTCAATTTTTTTAAACACATAACTATGAAGCAATTAAATCTTATATGGACTCTGTCGACTGGTGCGCCTTTTTTTCTGGCCTTAATAGCGATAGTGCCAAAGGAAAGTTCTACGGCTATCTCAATAATTCGATTGCCAAATATAAGCCTCTGCAAGCTTCTCGTATGACCAAAAGTTTGTTCCTTAAAAGCCAAAGACAAGTGGTATCGGCGCTTCAAGCTAACTGGATCTAAAGAAGCTAGATCTGACATTTGTAGGCTGCGTTCCTTCGCTAAAAGTAAAATTAGGATAGCCATGACGTATTACTTCAGCAGTTTAGACAGTTCTTTGATGACAAATAATGTCAAACCATTTTGGTCATATGTACGATCCTTAAGATCTTCCTCTACTATTCCTTGTACTGTTAAATGGAGCAACACTGATGCTTTTTGCCCACAGGATATTTTAAACCTGTTTTTCAAATTCTTTTCTTCTACATTTTCACTAACTCAATTCAAGCCGGTCAAGTCTTACCTGTAATTCAATTCTATTCTACCAATCATTTTAAAGTTGAAACCCGAATTAATTCATTTGATTCGAATGTCAGTCCTGGTCCTGATGGATTACCAAATACATTTGTGAAGTCACTCAGTTTCTCTCAGCCTTAATACTGGTATTTTTACCATTTTTTGGAAAGATACAATGTTGTTCCCATCTTTAACTTTTTCAGGACCGTAATGAAAGTGAAGCTTCTATAACTTTTTTAGCTATTTAGAACCATCCATTACGCTAATAAAAAACATATTTCAAAATCAAAAGTCGAAAACCTGGTGTAGGTTTCTTGGAATATCCGGAAAGAAATGTGTCCCAATGGTCGCTAAGGGCTATTTTTTGCTAAGAAATTTTAGGTTTACTTTTTAAACTTTGCTTATTGATAAGGGTTTTGTCTCAACTAGAAACGCGCAATTATCATCATGTTTTCATGTATTCATTAAATATACAAGTATTATGGTTACATACATTAGTTAAAAACAAGTTGGGTAAACAGACCTACGCTCATGTCAGAAGGGTTTTGTATTCAATTTACAAACTGCAGTGACGCAGATCGAATCAAATCAAGAAACATGTCAAAGACGATTTTATTGGAGAAAGTATGAAATACGAAGCTCATGCTATTTTTAACAAAGTTGAACGAATTTCGACTTCTGAGGTTTTTAGTATTGTTATACCCATAAATATCTCCCTTGATAATTATTTCAGATGTCCATCCGCGACGGAGAAAACACTTTTTTTCATGTGTTTACACCCCCCCCCCCCCCCCCCCCCTGTGTCCCCACTGAAGCAAAAACTGACAGTTCAACAACTGTTTTGAAAAGCTCCCAGGGAAACTTTTATTTCATACTCATATCGGCTACGTTTGAAGAATTTTTTTTTCAGGGGCCACTCTCCTGTACTGTTATCATCGATCAATGGCCAATTTTTTCGAATCCTAGAATGGTTACAAAACCCTTTTGCTAGGAGCTCTCTCCCACCTCCTTGACTTGTTTCACTTATGAGCATTAATTGTAGGTACTCATCTTCAGTCATTCATTCAATTGAATCAAGTGTTCAAAGCATGCACCATAAACGTTGAAGTTGGGAAAAAATAACTCAAAATTATTCAATCTTCGCATTTAAATCAGCCACTATTTTGTTTTACGATTACTGATACCACTAACTGAACCGATTCTCAAAGATATACATGACACCTATCATTCCTAAAATTTTCATGCAAATCCTAGCAAAATTGTAGTGTCTGAGTCGGTAAAAGGAGCATGTTGTTCCATAGCCATATGTTGCCATAGTAATAAATGCAGCGCATATTGTTCCATAGTAATACAGGAAAATTCAAACCGCTATAACTTCGCTAAATATGATTCAATCTTTATGAAACTTTCAGGAGAGATCAATCTTATAAATAGACATCTACATACTGAATTTAATTGAATTTAAGGGTACCGTTAAGATTTTATTCAAGAAAACATAAAATCAATAAATCATACTATTACTAACAAAGTTGAGTGAATTGCGACTTCTCACGTATTTGTTGTTGTTGTACTCACCAAGGCCTACTTTCATGATTTTTTTCAGATTTTTCGGATCACAGGTGTCCAATCGCGAGGGGGGGGGACACAAATTTTTCGTACATTTCCCCTCCCTGTGCGCCCCTCGAAGCAAACTTTGCCAAACTAAGACCTGTTTTGAAAAGTTCTCATCAAGACCTTTCATTTGATACCCATATCGGCCATCTTCAATGAAATTTTTTTTTCGGGGGGTCACTCTCCTATATGGGGAGACCCCCCTTAATTACCTTATAAAATTTTTTTGTAGTTGAACTTTGAAGAGATCACCACTTTACACCTACACACAAAATTTGATGTTTCTAGCTTAAGTAGTTTCCGAGAAAAACTGCTGTGACACACGGACGGACGGACGGACGGACGGACGGACGGACAGACGGACAGACGGACAGACTGGTCGCGAAACTAGTAGGGTTTTGTAAAATTATTTTACAAAACCCTAATGATACTCTGAGAAGCAATTTTTTTCAATGGTATAGCAAAGATTAACATTATATTCACCACAAGTATTGTTTGTCCGATTTTCTTTTTTGAACTTGGCGTAATTTACGCACCGTTTTCTTGTGTTTGATTTTTCTACGGTGTGCGCAGGCAGTTGATGTTTTAATGATTTCCGTACTGCACTCGCTTTTGAAGTGGGAATGCCGCGCTGCCTGACAGTAAATCAAACTCCAAGCTACGACTTGCCGGAACTGCAAGGTGAACAACAGACATTCTTCCATTGTTTTCTGATTATGAAGCTTTGTATAGATAGTATGTGCACTATTTACTGATATGTCAAATAGAGCAAAGAAGAGTCAAAGATAGTATTTTATTTGTAACCTTCGATCTAATTCATAACAGACCTTTATTTTTTTTTTTCTGTGGTAGGGAGGTGAATGCCCATTTCCACACAGAGTGTGGGACTCCCATGCTCGCAAGAAGGTGACTGGACTACCCACTAAACACATCCCCTGTCAACCTATGAACCTAGCCTGGGACCGTTGGGCACATTACTTTGGGCTTGGTCTCGTTTCGTTACGCCGTGAGGCGCCTTCAATTTGGGGTTCCCTCTTCTAGTGGGAGACCTTACCTTGATCCGTAAAGTCTACTCCACCCAAATGTTTATTATAATGTAAAACGATCTGCTGATCTAGTTTGATACTGTTTTACATAACCTGTTCCTATATGTGACAGAAAATTGGTCAGCAAATGAATTCTTTATTGTCCATCCATTTCACATTTAATATATCTCAAAACTTGTGGTGTAAATGTCTGCACGCTTCATTAGTTTGTCACTTGGCCCAGTTTTCGGAAGGAGCATCCAGTTATTGTAGTTTAGACAGTTTCACACCCTTTTTTATTCTGAACAATCAGTTTACACTGCAACAACTAGGAGTTAAAAAAGTTGTCAAATTAAATAACACAGCCAACGCCTTCCGGCTTTTTTGTAAGCGGCAATACTACTGCTTCACCTAACCCATACTCAGATTCAGACTTTGATTTACCTGCATATAAATCAAATTCGAACAGGTAACCCGTTGCTCCATCACATCTGCATCATAATTTGAAGCCTCACTTAACAGGCTTATTTTTCGGTCTTTGTAAAAAAGTTTTTACAAAGACCTACTAGTTTCGCGACCTATCTGTCCGTCTGTCCGTGCGTCATAGCAAGTTTCTCGGAAACTATAGAAGTTAGACTGCTCATACTTTGTGGAAAGGTCAGAAATGATGGACTCTAAAAAATTTAGGTCTTACCAAAAATTTAAAATGTTTTTAAGGGGGATCCCCCCTAATAACGAAGTAGCCCTTAAAATTTTTTTTGATCAAAAGTAGTCAAGTTGGGTGTCAAATGAAAGGTCTTGATTAGAGCTATAAGAATTTGAACAAAAAGGACATTTTATGCATCACGGGGTCCAGGGGGTGGCAAAATGTATCAAAATTAAACACTTTTGAGACGATTAGACACCTTTGAGTCGAAAAATCTGAAAATATTCTCGGAGGTGGGTCTTAATGAGTACAAGGGCAACAAATACCTTGGAAATTGAAATTCACTCAACTTTGTTAATAATAGTATTATTTGTAGATTTTACATTTTTAACCCATGAAATCGATTTGTGGAGCATATTCAATAAGGGCTATTGGGACTTGAGGTATCATAATTGTCACACTTGATTGCCTAGACCGATGATAGTTGCTGGGCTTACATCAAAACAAGGGTAAACTGGGCTCTGAAATTGTCTCACTGTTGTATTTGTTATCCGGAGTGAGCATCTACCTATCGCACCGACAGCTTTCTCATGCCCAAAATTACATACAGTATATAACCCACGCGAGCTTTTGAGATCCCTACTGTCTCAGCTATCTCCTGTACCTTCAATCGGTGGCCTGCTCATGAACTTCTGTCATGTTTTCCCTCCGGGCAGCCGTTTTCGGGACGTGGTTCATCAAAAACTGACATACGATCGCGTTGGAACTCGTTAAACCAATTTTTTACGGTCACCATCGTAGGAGCAGAGTCACCGTAAATGGTAATCAAGCGCTCTTTCATTATGCTGCGTGATTTCGCTTCTAAAAACAAGAATCGAATCACCGACCGATATTGCTCTTTCTACATTTTTCTTAAATCCGCGGACACGCCCTCGTCCGCATGCGGTCAAAACAAAACTATGAGTCCGGTTCAGCTGAAATTTCGACAGTAGCCATCTACGTAAATGTACTATACGGTAGTGAATCTCTCTTGCAATAGTGGCGCCATCGGGTTGTAAGGCTAAGTACTTATTGGACCATGCTTGTAATTTGAGATAGTCCGGGCTGTTTCCGAGCAATTCAGAAAATTCTAAAACATTCTAGAATGTTGTGGAATGCTTTCATATGTTCTGAACTGTCCTAGAAACCACTTGAGGATGAGATTTCCAGCCCTTATAAGTTCAAAAGCACGTCCTTCAGGTATAAACGAGTTGAGTAAGCAGGAGGGTGCTCCTATCAGAAGGTCTTTGTAACCATCCTAGGGTAAGAAACAAGTTTTCTAATAGCGTGAATCGATAACTTGAATGATTCATCCAATACTTGAATATGAAATCGTTCAAATTTAAGCAAAAGATGCACAGTTTCTTTCATAAGCACAGTGCAGCCGCCATTTTGATCTAGCTTAAATGATTTTGTTGAATGCTTGGCCGATTGAATATTTACATGTTAAACACTATTCCTTAAGTATTCATGAAAATTGAAAGAAAATAATAGTGTCTAGGTCAATTTTAAATATGTATCAACCATAAACACTGTTATTGTTATTGTGATTCCATACAATTGAAATGGCTATAACTCACTTGATTGTGATTCGATCTCAATTAAATTTTTTGACCGTATATGCCTTATACCAGTCTATATAATTACATTTTAAAGGCACCGTTTTGATTTTATGGGCCTAAATGTAAAATCTACAAATCATACTATTATTAACAAAGTTGAGTGAAATTCGATTTGTGAGGTATTTGTTGCCCTTGTACTCAGAAAGGCCCACATTCGTGATAATTTTCAGATTTTTCAGCTGAGAGGTGTCCAATCGCGAGAGCGGGACACACATTTTTGGTACATTTTGCCTTCCACTGGACTCCCTAATTCATAAAATCACTTTTTTATTTCAGATTTTAAAAGTTCTGATTAAGATACCCCACTCGACTACCTTTGATCAAAAAAGATTTTAAGGGCCAGTTCGTTATTAGAGCGGACCCCCCTTAAACATTTTTTAAATTTTTGGTTCGACCTTAACTTTTGAGAGACTATCACTTCTGACCTTTTCACAAAGTTTGAGCGTTCTAGCTTTTACAGTTTCTAAGAAAATTAGCTGTGAAGCATGAACAGACGGACAGACGGACAGACAGGTCACGAAATTAGTAGGTCTTTGTAAAAAAATTTTTTAACAAAGACCTAAAAAGCAGCCCTCTTCATAGATGAGAGATAGGATAAGGTTCCAGTTGAGCAGGCGTGGAGGCAGCACGCAATGACCAACGAAGCAAATTACTTGGAATTTTTATGGAATCTTTCGGAATTTTTTTTTAAATTTATATGAAAGGAAAAGAAGTTAAGCATCTGGATAGGGCACACCTTAGTGGGCGCAAGGATTTATCGATGCAAGTATTGCGAAGATTTTGCGAGCACGAGGGGGCGTCGAGCGCAAGGATTGTATGACCACGATGAGTGGAATACTAGAAGTAAGAAGAAGGAACAGGCGTTAGATTCCAATTGAGAGATTTGAAAAAAAATATTATTATTAATTTTATTATTATCTTAATTTTTAATTTTTTATTGTTTTTTCAGTATAATTATTTGCTTTTTGGTTTTTAGTGATAAGCTAATAAGGCTTGTGGTTCCTTTTACGTTCCCGCAACAGTATTCCAAGGTCTTTCTTGGAGTCTGTGGTTACGGCGGGGAAATAAGGAATATAAGGAACTTCCCGCTACAAAACCATGCTTCACGTAAAAAGCCAATACCATTTGCAGCGTTTTTGCGAAAAGTTTGGGAGGGATGTGAAGCAAGAGTTCATTTTGGACTTGCTTGCTAGTTGTAAGATACAACTGTAAGTTTGCGATGATTTCAGCGATATAGAAACAGATGATGGAGGTAGTTACACAGACAGTGGCTCTTATTAAGCCAAGTAAGGAAGGGAAAGAGAGGCCAATAGGGTATACAACTCAAGAGCCTACATCAAAGGTGTCTAGGACTCTTGAAGTGAGCGAGCAGGATTTTCCCCAACTCAAAAAGGCGGGAACAGTAGCTTCTGCCAGTTTTTCAAGGGCCATACCCAAGCCGAGTGTCAAGCCAAACTTTCAGGGTAATTAAGCTGAATCTAAGCCCTCAGCAGCCAAGCGTGGCTGCTACCAAAATAGAGAGGGTGCCTCCTATAATGTGTTATAGGATTACCTGGGAGACTTTCAGGGATAACATTAAAAGGACATACACCCGAAATACAGTAAAGAAGCCAGAGTTCAACGTAACGGTGAACAGCTCTTTGAGAACTTCGCTTCACCCAAAGACGGCTGAGGATCAAACCAGCTTATTTAATTTTCTGAAGTGTGCGAAAGCGTCTTTTTACTCTTCCAGAAGAGAGAAAAAATGACTCTCCTACTCAAAGGTGCTCGCACGACGAAACAATTTCGTGGCTGAGCTGTAGGCGCATCTCGGAGAAGATATCCTATCAACTTAAAGATTCTCAACGATAGCCTCTAAGAGGGAAAAAAGACACTTTCCTCTTTTTTAGTTCCATTAAAACCAGACTTTGAAGTGAAGAAAGCAATGGACATAAAGTTCTTACTGTACCAGAAGATGGAATGAGAAAGCCTACAAAAAATAGCACTTCCCAATGCTTCAATTACCAAAGATTTGGGCACGTCGCTTCTAACTGCGGACTTAAAGTTAGGTGCGTAAAATACAATAAGGAACACAAATTGTCGACGAAAATAGAAGAGGTTATTTGTGTCAAATCCAATATTAAAGGACACCCTACGAGTTTCTGAGGTTATCCTAAGAAAACTGAGGAAAGGAGGAAGAACCTCCAGAACAAAAAAGAGCAAAGGAGGGATTCCGTTATCACCTCTATAAAAAATACTTTACAAAAAGGGGTCTCATACTCTACTTTTTTCCAAGGTACAAAGAAGCAGACTACACTACAGCCTGTGCCAAAGCAGTCGCTGAGTGACTGAAATACGGTTTTGGGTGTGACTTGTCTACACTCATTTGAAAAGTAGACTCATTCATCTCTTCCTATAAAAAACTCACTAATCCTAGCGAGAAAAAAAAGTGTGTTTTTGAAATTTGCCTTCAAAATATGTCATCGTTTCATTAAACTCCCCATCCTCAACATATTTTCACTCACTCCACGCTATAAAAGGAATTCTGTTCAAGAATACTTGAATGTCCATAGACCAGATTTATTGTTAATATGAGAAAAAAGACTCAAAGAAAGACACAGAGTGCATCCGGGAAAATACAAGATCATCAGGCTTGATGATCCAGAGGGAATTCTTGGAGTTGCTATGGCTCACAAAGGTCATCTGAAAGTTCAAAGGTACTTCTTCAAAGTCTGAAATGTATTGAAACAGTTATAATAAGCTCCATGCTGGGAAGATGGACCTTTGAATTTGTAAAGATCTATGTTTGACGTGGATATTTAGTGATGGAACTCATTGATAACTTAGAATTAGTGCTTACTCTGTGGAAAAAGTTCGATTTCTATTCAATGGGAAGTGATTTCCATGCGAAATATCTTTCATAGGAAAATATTGCATCTAACGACTAAAATACCTTTAACTAGGTTCAATCATATTGATTGTCCCGAAAGAGCTAACTTTCCACCGTAGCTCACCCATTATTGACTTCTACATCGTGTCTGCCAATCTGGTAAATCTATTTCACTGTTTGAGTTCTTGACGCCGAGTCTGACCATTTTTTCGTTATGCTGACCTTAAGAGTGAAAGATGGTGCATAACCTGAGGTTGCAGATCCTCAACTTTTCATTCCATACAAGCAAATCGATTGGGCAGCAGATAATGCTGACCATGACGGAAAGTTGAAGGAAATTATGATCAAAAGATCGAAAAATCTTTCTTTTCCTTAAATCGATGAGGGAGTTGCATATATGAACCTGGATACGGTCATCTCAAAGACCTTCATTAAGAAATCTTCGCCAAATTTCCATTATGGAGATTTACCAGAAGACATCTTAGAGCTTCATCGTAGACGTAGTTGGCTTAGAAAGCTAATTGCAAGAATCTATCACCGCAACTTAGTATGGATAACTGGGAATATTATGTATTTATGTCTCTATACTGATTGATCAGGAGAACCACGGCGATTGTTAACGAGTGATTTGAGCAGGCCCTCGAAGATATCGAACCAGGTCCTAGCATCTTTTCTCATATCAATAGGATAACTGGCAGAAAAAGGCTGCCCAGGGTCCTCACTTATGATGATTCCATGTTTATGGATGACAAATCTGTTGCTGAGTCTATCGCAAAATATTTTGCGAAAGTTCTTCAAGGAGAGAAGCAAGTAAGGACTCTTCCCTCATTTCGTTAGTAACCAGTATCACAACGAATTTCGACAAGAACTATGAGCAATTACGCTTGACCAGGCTCTCTGATTCAAATCCTTCTGACGTACTTACTGGCCATGGTCTGTTTGTCAGTCCTGAAAGACTCGCTTTGTTGGCATTGGGGCAAAATTCAAAAAATCAGCAGGGGCTGAAGAAATCTCCAATTACTTGCTTAAAAGACTTCTCCATATTTTCTTTGTTTTCCCCGCGATCATTCTGAATAATTGTATCAACATTTACTGCTTCCCTCTGCAATGGAAATGTGCAAAAATTTTTGCAATACCCAAGATGTTGAGCAGTACTGACGTGGTCATTACTTGCCTGATTTTGCTTCTTTCCGATATTGGTAAGCTTCGTGAAAGGGTAATACTTGAAAGCAGCCTACAATACTCTGCAGGGCAAGCATTGTGCCGAAAAGACCATTTAGCTTCAAAAAAGCCCACTACATAGTAGATGCTCTGGCGGCGTTCTGAGCCAATAACATAAGAAGTTGGTGCAACAATAACCTTTATTTAGCTTTCCTGATTGATGTGGAGAAAGCCATTGACTACAGATGAATGGGCTCTTCTACAAAATGATAAATTTTGCCTTTCCGGCTCATATTGTGAAAATTATTGGCAGCTTGATGAGGGGACGAACTGTCTTTGCAGTGACTGGTGGAGCTAGGTTAGGTCCATTTTGTATTGACTCGAGGGTCCTACAAGGTTCAATATTATGCCTTTTCTCTTTTTAGTGTATCCACGTCTAACGTCCCGAGCGGAAAAGCTGAATATAAGCCTCTTTGCTGACCACTAGTTACTGTGATCATCTGAGCACAATTTGCGCTTTGCTAAAACAAGGCTCAAAAAATACTTGGAATATACTCCCGAAAATGGAGAATCAAAGTAAATTAAGTGAATTAATTATGTTCAAGGAAAACTTTTGGGCGTCATGCAAGAGGCATCAGTAACTCCAGAATTATGTTGAATGGGCAGATGGTGCACTGCTCCAGGTGAACAAAAGTCTTGGGGTAGTTTTCAATAGAAAGGCTACCTTCAGTGCTCACGTTGACAATGGTTTGTTTTCTTTAAAGGTAATGTTGTGGTGTCCAAATTTTTTAAGATTTGTTTTTTTGAAAAGCTTAAAATTGTATGTCAGAGTAAAGTAAGATTATTGCCGGGAAAAGCCCTAAGCCACAACCCAATATTGTTACGCCAAGTTGTTTGCGAATTTAACATACTTAAAATAAGAAAACACTCAATAAAGATCGTGAATCTTGGAAAGGCTATAACACTGCATAACTCATTAAGTCTTACCGAGGCTTGTTTCTAAAGGGTTTTCCAATAAGAGGTGTTATTTTGATATCAAAAGAAAAATGCCATTTTTTAATACAAATGGTTGCATGTTTATTTCATTATAAAGCAAAATGTATGCTATTAATAGCAAAAAATAACATCAGGCAAATGATCACCACGACCACGCTTACAGGACCATATCCTTTTCATGACATTTTACATAATCAAATCGCAAAGTGGCTGCCCTATGTCCTCGATAGCCTCACGAATTCCATCTTTGAGGTCTTGATACATCGCTGAGCTGTTGGCGTAGACCTTCTCTTTCACGTGGCCCTAAAGGAAGAAGTCGCAAGGCGTTAAATCACAAGATCTCGGTGGCCAATTGTGATCACTTCTTCGAGAGATAACACGGTGAGGAAACTTTTCCCGTAAAAGATCAATGGTTTCGGTGCTTGTGTGGCACGTAGCACCGTCTTGTTCAAAGTAAACGTTGTTCAGATCAATACCATCCAATTTCAGCCATAAAAAATCATTAATCATCTCCCGATAGCACAATCCATTCACTGTCACTGTTGCTCCAGCCTCATTTTCTAAAAAGTAAGGTCCAATGACTCCGCCGGACCATAAACCGCACCAAACAGTCACACGTTGAGGATAAAGGTTCATTTCAACAATAATTCTTGGATTTTCCACCAGATGCGACAATTTTGCTTGTTGACGAAGTCACCGAGGTGGAAATGGGCCCCATCACTCAAGATGATTTTTCGATGTAATTCTGGATCATTTTCATGCATTTCAAGGACCGAATCAGCAAAGACATGACGTTGTTGATGGTCGACCGGCTTGAGTTCTTGTGTTAACTGAACTTTATAAGTCTTAAGACCCAAATCTTTAGGCAAAATACGATATAATGACGTTTGTGGAATGCCTAATTCCAAAGAATGACGAGAAATGGACAAAACTGGGTTTTATACAACACTTTCGGCTACAGCAGCAATATTCTCGGCTGTTCTTGAGTGACGTGCATGGGCATCACAAAGTTTTCCCAACAGCTGGAATTTTTCCACCAATTTCTGTAGCGGTCCGACAAGGTGCTTCACGACGAACCAAAAATGTTCGAGTTTTACGAACCGTCTCTGCCAAATTTTCACCATTTTTATTGTGAATTTTAATAATTTTGATGCATTGTTGAAATGTGTATTGTTCCATTTGTATAAATGTTGTAATTTTTTACTTTTCAGATATCAAAAATGACAGCTACAAAATTGACATCTACCGAAATAGCGGGGTATTCAAAATAACACCTCTTATTGGAAAACCCTTTATGTTCTAGCGGCACGAACCTTGTACCGCCACTTTTATACTATATACATTGGTTAAGAAAAGTTGAACTGTCTTAAAGAAAATCTCAGATTTGCTGAAATTCGGTAATCTTTTTAAAAAGAAATTTTTCGCAAGTAGTCCAACCACTATATTTAGTTTGTTAGTTATTTTTTCAAACGTTTATTAATTGATTATCAATCATCCAAAGTATGTATCAATTGTCTTATTGTTTTATTACGTGCTGTTTTAGATATCCCATTTCATTTTAATTTGCATGCTGACGTTTCAATTTTATTTTTATCCCCTAAATATGAGCATTGTTTGAACATTTTATGTTTATCCACTTACAAATTCATAATTAATTGCCTCCTTTGACGTCATAGCCTTTAAATAAAATTCCAAATTGGCCAAAAGGTAAGACAAAATCAACAGAATAAAAGGGAAAAAAAATCAAAATATAAATTTCACTATAAGCAACGACGTAGGTGGAAAAGAGCTCTTTTTTTCTGCCGAAGGACTTAAAGATATAAAGAAGGACATTAACATTAAGGGTGGTTCTTATGTCAGATAGCTTAGTATAACCTAAATATGAAATGCAGAATGTGTGCAAATGTGTTTGTAGGGCGTGTATCTATATAAGCATCAACAAAACTTAACTAGGCATTTTAAAAGCATTTTTCTAACCATATATGCAATAATAAAAGTCAAGATAACTTACAGTAAACCGTTAGGGTCCCCATTGCTGATATCGAACCGACCACATTATCTGCCTCGCAGCTATATTCACCCTCGTCATTTAGAGTGACACCTTCTAGTCGTAGACTTCGGTCCTCAAGGATATGTACCCTATCTAAAGAAACGTAAAAAGGAGAGAAAGAAAAAAAATTGTAATTTGTTTAGCATATATGGAGTATGCTATATGTGTGTGTAAAAGAATGTGTGAAATTTTGTCGAGTTAATAGGCAATGTAAATTGCGGGTAATATTTGATATGGATAAATTTTATGTATTTTTAAAAAAGTCTGGAATATAGTCTACTTTTATGATAAAATTTGTGTTTTTCTTTAGAAAATAAATTTTTAAATTTTGAATATTATTTTGAAGGTATGAAATTTCGGAAAGTTATATTAATGTAGGTGTTTCAGGCTACTTTGACCATGAGTTTAAAAAAAGTTTGTAATGCTAATTGACCCAAAATCTTACGTACCCAAAGGCATATTCCCACCAGATGCTGTCCTTCTCCACAGTACATCAGGCATTGGATCACCTCCTACTCGACATTGAAACGTAACGGACGAACCTTCGACAACAATTTGATTATGTGGACCACGTATAAGAAATGGTTTTACTGGAAATATTGAATGTGAAGAATAAAAAGAAACTTTTTTTTCAAGAAATTTTGCTAATCATAAATCCATTTTACCGTGAATTTTCAAGATAGCCATCGATGATTCTCTTGTCCCCACAACGTTTTTGGCTATGCATTGATATTGCCCTTCGTCAGTTTGACGAGCGTCTTGGATAGCCAAATTACCTCCATCTACGATTCGAAGGCGCTTAGTGGCTTCAAGTTCCAGCTTTTGCCCATTCTTACGCCAACTAACCACAGGTTCAGGAATACCTTTAGGTGGAGCACATTCTAATAGAGCGGTTTCACCTTGTGCTACTCTAGTGTTTTGTGGCTCCAAGCGAAAGTCCTCTCGGAGAACTGGAAAAAAGGAAAGAAAGACGTTTTGATTTCAAATTTACATACTAGGCGCACTGATTGTTGAGCTTTTGAATTTAGTACATTACTCGTATTACACAAAACTTTCATCCTAAAGATAGAAATGGAAATCGCAATTTCTGTACAAATAAGAACTAGTTGTTTCGTATAATTTCAATTTTCGAAATTTGTGGAACTAGATCTTAACTTTCAAGTCACAGATACATAAACCCATTACGCCCGAAAATATTGTCGAACAATAGCAAACAGAACTTTCTCTATGAATGGGTGTAATAAACAAATAAATAAGTTGAAATTCTCACGTAGTTGTACGGAGCTCCTTACTAGGATTTACAACACAGCCAATACGTGCTTAGAAACTTTCAAACTAAATGCATAAATGCAAATACTGCCACTCGATTTATGATTATTGCAGAATGTTTTTGATAATGTTCGCCAACCCTAGCGCAAGTAACTATAACTTGAAAACTTTGTTTGCGGCTAAAATCCTTGATAATATTGTAAAAGGAATGAATGTAAAATCGTGTATGTTTAAATTTACGGAATTTAAATGAATACAGCATACAGGAAGCGTGTTGATGCATGGTAATAAAAACCAGCAGTGAAGAGTTATTTTGGTAACCATTGAACTAATTAAGGACGAACAAAAATTGGTAATAAGCTAACAACTTACCAAGGAGAAAGCCAAAGATGTAGGCTAAAGCTGTAACAGGTTAGATCAACTACCTGTACTTTTTTTTTTTCATTTTTGGACATACAGAAAATTTCACTGATTTTTAAAGAAGTCTTCCATGTACGAAGGTAGTATTTAGGACTTTGCTAAATGAATTTCATAAACACCTACTAGTCTTGCGTTCTGTCTGTCCATCCGTTTGTCTTTCTATCCATATATCTGTGCTGAAGCTAGAATGCCTAGACTTTGTGGAAAGGTTAAAAGTCATAGTCTCTCAGAATCAAAGGTCTTATCGAAATTTGTTCAAGGGTGGTCTCCACTTATACTGAAATAACCCTTGAAAAATTTTTTTATATCAAAGGTGTTTGAGTGGGATATCAAATGTAAGGTCTAGATTATAACTTGAGAACCTGAAACCAAAAAGTTATTTTGTACATCAGGCGGCCCCGAGGAGGCAAAATGTATAGAACAAAGTCCAGTCGAGGGACCGCGACCTATCAATCTTGTACAAGTAAGACTAAAAACACTCATACCCGCTCAAGAGCTGAGTTATGTAGAAGTCAGTCTCACTGGGCATTAGATTGAGCCACAGTCAGAGTTTATATACAGGGTTTTCCAATAAGAGGTGTTATTTTGATGTTAAAAGAAAAATACAATTTTTTAATATAAATTATCAGATGTTTGTTTCATTATAAAGAAGAATGTATAAAAAATAACATCAGGTAAATGACTGCCACGAACACGCTCACAGGACCATATCCTTTCCATGAAATTTTCCATAACCAAATCGCTTAGTGGCTGTCCTATGTCCTCGAAAACCTCACGAATTCCATCTTTGAGATCTTGAATCGACGCTGGGCTGTTGGCGTAGACCTTCTCTTTCACGTAGCCCCAAAGGAAGAGGTCGCAAGGTGTTAAATCACACGATCTCGGTGGCCAATTGTGATCACTTCTTCGAGAGATAACACGGTGAGGAAACTTTTCCCGTAAAAGATCAATGGTTTCGTTGCTTTTGTGGCACGTAGCGCCGTCTTGTTCAAAGTAAACGTTGTCCAGATCAATACCATCCAATTTCGTCCATAAAAACTCATTAATCATCTCTCGATAGCGCAATCTTTTCACCGTAACTGTTGCTCCAGCCTTAATTTCGAAAAAGTAAGGTCCAATGACTCCACCGGACCATAAACCGCACCAAACAGTCACACGTTGAAGATAGATAGGATTTTCAACAATAACCCTTGGGTTTTCCGAGCCCAAAATGCGACAATTTTGCTTGTTGACGAAGCCACCGAGGTGGAAATGGGCCTCATCATTCAGGATAATTTTTCAATGGAATTCCGGATCATTTTCATGCTTTTCAAAGACCCAATCAGCAAAGTCACGACGTTGTTGATGATCGATCGGCTTGAGTTCTTTTGTTAATTGAACTTGATAAGCCTTAAGACCCAAATCTTTATGCAAAACACGGTGTAATGACGTTTGTGGAATGCCTAATTCCAAAGAACGACGAGGAATGGACACACCTGGGTTTTCTTCAACACTTTAGACTACAGCAGCAATATTATCGGCTGTTCCTGAGTGACGTGCACGGGTTTTATTTTTCGCATCACTAAGTTGTCCCAACAGCTCGAAGTTTTCCACCAATTTCTGTATTGCGGCCCGACAAGGTGCTTCACGACGACTCAAAAATGTTCGTGATTTACGAACCGTCTCTGCCAAAACTTCACCATTTTTATAGTGAATTTTAATAATTTTAATGCGTTGCTTAGAGGCTTTTGCCTAAATTTTCCTCTAGCTGATCGTAATAATCACATGGAAATACGATAATATGCATAGTTTTGAGTAATGTTCAAACGATGGTGAAATGACTTTGTCAGAACACTTACTATATTATAAGGCCTCTGTACCGCATACATTCTAATAAAGAAAATTATGTATATATAATGCGTTGTTCAAGCGTGTATTGTTCCATTTTTATTAATGGCGTGGTTTTTACTTGTCAAATGTCAAAAAATGATAGCTTCAAAAGTGACATCTACCGAAATAGCGGGCTATTCAAAATAACACCTCTTATTGGAAAACCCTTTACGAACGAGCTGATGCACTTCGTCATCGGCTCAATGAAAAGAGATGAATACTCGTAACTCGTAGTTTTTCGGTCGAACGGCAAGAATTTTTCGGACGTTTTGGAGGATTTTCGGAGGATTTGTATGAGCGCTGCAATTTGGAGGAGAGTGGAAATTTCAGGAGTTGTGGAATTTTGAAGGAACTTTGGCGGAATTTTGGAGGAAAAATTTGTTTGGAATTTGTGGAAAGGAGTTAAAGCGCCTGGGCAAGGCGCGTAGTGCAAGCACAAGTGGAGTGGACCGGAGGAAAGGAAAAGGAGTTGAATTTGGAGTTGGGAACACACGAAAACATTAATATTAAGGCTTTTTTGTTTCAAGTGTTACTGTTTTGCTTTATAATATAATTATTTTGCTTTTAAGTCTTTCAATTACTAGATAATAAGGGCCTCAGTTTCTGCTTTCTTTTTCCCGTCACAGTATTGCAAGTTCCGTCTTGGAATCTGGGAGTATGGGGGAAAGTAATGAATATGGGGAGCTCTCCGCTGCTAGATCTAACTTCACACGGAAAGCGAGAAAAAATTTGCCGCGTTTCTGCCAGAAATTCGGGAGATATAAAGGAGGAGTTCATCCTTGACTTGCTTGCTAGTTGCAAGATGCACCTGCAAGTGCCGGATGTCTCTAGTGACATGGTGATGGATAAGGGTGGAAATTCCATGGACTATGGTGATGAGGTGGAGGCTATCGTAAAGCCGGAAGCCAGAAAGAGGCCGATGGGGTCTCCAACATAGGAGCCCACATCAAAGCTATCAAAAACCTTTGAAGTGAGCGAGCGGGATTTTTTCCAGCTCAAAAAGGTGATGAAAATAGCTGCCGCTAGTTTCTCGGGGACCATACTCAAACCAGGTGGAAGGCCGGACCTAGAAGAAAATACAGGGAAATCGAAGGCCCAGTAGCCAAGCGTGACTGCCACCAAGAAAGAGAGGGCACCTCCTATAGTGTGCTATAGGCTTGACCTGAAGATTTTCAGGGATAGCATCAAAAGGGCTTGCGCATGAATCCAGAGTTCAACGTGACGGTTAACAGCTCCTCATGAACTTCGCTCCTCCTTTAAACAGCTGAGGATCACACCAGCCTTTTTAATTTTCTAAGGTGTGTGAAGATGGCTTGCTACGCCTACACCCTTCCAGGAGAGAGGATATTAACTCTCCTCCTCAAAGGCATGTACAGCTCATACAACGAGAATGATGCCGTGGCCGAACTGAAGGAACAGCTCGGAGAAGATATCCTTTCAGCAAAAAGGTTCTCCACTATAACCTCTAGGAGGAAAAAAAGAACGCTTTCATCCTTCTTAGTCCAATTCAAACCGGATTTTGAAGTGAAGGAAGCAATGGACATAAAGTTTCTATTGTACCCGTAGATACAATGAGAGCGTCTGCAAAATAATTGCACTTCCCAATGCTTCAACTGCCAAAGATTTGGCCACGTCATTTCTAACTGCGGACTCGAAATTAGATGCGTAAAATGTGACAAGCAGCATAAGTCCATGGAATGTCCAATCTTGAAGGACGTCAACTGCAATGCTAAGGGGAGTTTCAGAGGTTGCCCTAAGGCAGAAGAAGTTGAAAAGAGGAGGTAGAACCTCCAAAAGGAGGGATTTCATCACCACCTCTATAAAAAATACTGTACGTGAAGGGTTCTCGTACTCTAGCCTTTTGCAAGGTGCAAAAGAGCAGCCTGCACTGCAGCCTATACGGCAACAAAAACAGCAACCAATGCAGCAAACCCAGCAGCCGCAGAATGACCGAAATACGGTTTTGAGCACTGCCTGCCAACAATTTTTCGGGTGTAACTTGTTCACACTCATTTGAAAAGTGGACTCTTGTATCCCCCACCATAAAAACTCACTAATTCTAGTAAAAAAAGCTGCGTACTTAGAATTCGCCTACAAAGTATGTTGTCGTGATGAGTTCCATTAAACTTTCCATCCTCAACATATGTTCACTAGCTCCACGCTATAAAAGGAATTTCGTTCAAGAATGCTTGAAGCCTATAAACCAGACTTCTTGTCCATATCGGAGACAAGACTCAAAGGAAGACCCAGAGTGCATCTGGGGAAATATAAGATCATCAGGCGTGATGATCTAGAAGGGAGTTTTGGAGTTGCTATGGCTCAAAAAGATCACCTGAAAGTCCAAAGGCACTCCCTTCAAGTCTGAAATGTATTGAAGAAGAAATAACAAGCATCATGCTGGGAGGATGTACCTTTGCGCTCTTGGCGATCTATGTTCAACATGGATATCCGGTGAGGGAACTCATTGACAACTTGGAAATAGTGCTTACTCTGTGCAAAAAATTCGATTTCTATGCCATCGTAGGTGATTTTAACGCGAAGAATCCTTCATGGGGAAATATCGTATCTAATGGCTATGGAACAGCCATCTCTATCTGGGTTTAATCAAATATGGATCTCATATTGATTGCCCCGAAAGAGTTTACCTGCAGCCGAAGCTTGTCTATAATTGACTTCTTTATTGTGTCTGCTAATCTGGTAAACCTCTCCCACAGTTGGAGGAATTTCAAGTGACGAGTTCTTGAGGCCGAGTTTGACCATCTTTTGGTTGAGATTACCTTAAGAGTAAAAAAGGGTGTGAACGTTGAGGTTGCAGACCCTCAACTTTTCATTCTATACAAGCGAATCTATTGGGCAGCAGTAAGTGCTGATCTTGACGGAAAATTGAAGGGGATTTCGATCAATAGATCGAAAAAATTTCGTTTCCTGAAATTAATGAGGGTGTTGCTTGTATAAATTTAACCCTAGATACGATCATTTTAAAGATCTTCATTAAGAAATCTTCGACAAATTACCTTTATGAATATTTACCAGAGGACATCTTGGAGCTTCGTCATAGACGTAATCGGCCACTCTCAAGAATCTACCATCGCAATTCAAATATGGTAAACTGTATGTTTCCTCATACCAATAGGATAATGGGTAGAAAAAGTTCTCACTTATGATGGATCCAGGCTCATGGATGACAAAGCCATCGCTGACTCTATCGCAAAACATTCTGCGAAAGTTCTTCAAGGAGAGGTAGCAAGTGAGGACTTTTCCATTACTTCGTTAGTGAGCAGCACCACAACAAATTTCGACAGGGATAATGATCAATTGTGCGTGACTCGGTTCTCTGTTTCAAATCCCTTTGACGCATCTACTGGCTATGGTCTGTTTGTCAGCCCTGAGAGGCTCACTTTGTTGGCACTGGAGCAAAATCCCAAAAAATCAGCAGGGGCTGGTGGAGTCTCCAATTATATGCTTAAAATGCTTCGCCATATTTTTTTTGTTCTGCTTACGATTATTCTGAAAACTGCATTAACATTTGCTACTTCCCTCAGCAATGGATATGTGCAAACATATTCGCAATACCCAAAAAGTCGGGCAGTACTGACGTAGTCAATATTCGTCCGATTTCGTTGCTTTCAAACATTGGTAAGCTTCTTGAAAGGATAATACTTGAAGGCATCATACAATTCTCTGCCGGGGCACGAATTGTGCCGGAAAGACAATTTGACTTCAAAAAAGCTCACTCTACGGTGGATGCTATGATCGTGTTCCGAGCCAATATAAGGAAAAGCTGGCGCAACAATAAACTATTTGTAGCTTGCCTGATTGATGTGGAGAAAGCCTTTGACTCTGTATGGATCGATGGGCTTCTCTACAAAATGATAAATCTTGGCTTTCTCGCCCATATTGTGAAAATTATAGGCAGTTTCATGAGGGGGCGAAATGCCTTTGCGGTGGCTGGCGGGGCTAGTTCACACTCATTTATTATTGAGTCGGTGGTCCCACAGGGGTCTATATTAGGCCCATTTCTTTTCAACATATTCACCTCTGACGTCCGCGCGTAAGAGATGAATATAAGCGTAAGAGATGACAACCTCTTCGTTGACGACTTGTAAGTGTGGTCATCTGAGCGCTTTGGTAAAACGAGGCTCCAAAAATACTTAGAAGCTCTTACTGCATACTACTTATATGCAAAGAAAAGTGAATCAATTGTGTTCAAGGAACCCCACAAAAACTTCAGTCGTCGTGCAAGGGGCATCTGTGACTCCAGGATTAAGTTGAATGGGCGGATGATGCACTACTCTAGTCGAACGAAGTACTTGGGGTAGTTTTCGACAGAACCTTTCTACGTTTAGTGCTCACGTTGATAATATTTTGACAAAAGTGACTTATGCGTACCATCTTCTTTTACCTCAGACAGAAATGGAGCCGATAAAATTGTATGCAGGAAGGTTGGGAAAGCAGGAATCAGGAGGTCCAAAGAGTACAAGGCGGGAGTTATCAGGAGAGCGACGGACAACAGCTCTATGGACGCAGCGAGTGAACAGTTTTTAAGGTAGTCTTAAGGAAATAATGTACTTTATTCTAAGGAAATCAATTTTGAAACTAGTTGTTAGAGCAAATGATTTTTAACAAACTTCTTTTATAATCTATTAATGTGTATAAGTTGTAGGTGTCAACATTTTAAAGTTTTCTTTTACCAAAAAAATCATATTATAATGTAATTAAAGTAAATTATTATTGTACTCCGGGAAAAGCCCTAAGGCACAACCCACATGTATATTGTTAGGATAAGCTATTGATGAATTGTATATATGTAAAAAATGAAAAATCACCAAATAAAGATCTTGAATCTTGCAATTTTTCACATGGCACGCCAGGATTTGAAAGAGACAAAACATCTTAAATGATTGGTACGCTCCGAGAAAAGTCGATAGCGATAAATCGGCTCCGTCGACTTGCATGTGTGTGCGTGAAAAACTTCTCCACATTCATATGACTGCATGAGAAACTTCTCCGCATTTATATGTGTGTGTTGTGCACGAAGACAAAATGAGAGCAGATATTAATTTCGTCATATGGAAATTTTTTCACTTTGATCGAAATCATACATCGGGTAACGTTTGCAAAATGGCACTGAGATAATTTGAATTTTTGCATTTGAACAGCAAAATGAAAAGAAATAATTCATGTATAAAGTATCGGTTTTTATATAATGAAGAATGACCACTTGCTATTTTGAAGTGTTACGTGAAGTAAAACTATTCCTTTTTGTTAGTTGTGTAATTTCGAAAGTTCAAGTCCTGGCAACAGTAAGCCTATAATCAGATGATGGAACATCTTATGTCAGTTTTAAGCCAAGTTCTGATCGAGGTTTCTTTATAAACGAAAAACATGAGCCCATATCTGCTCACCTGGGAGCTGCTAAACCGCCACATGCCAAAATAATTCGCACAAAATTTGCTCCTAAGTCGGCGACATCCGAAATGAAAGGAATGTTTCCATTAATTGAGGATATCACGGAAAGGTTCGATCGTAATATCAATGCAGCATGTACGTGAGGAGAGGAACCAGAAGCAAAAGCCATATGTCCACTATGGATTGTGTACGTAATTGTATTTTCGGTATCGACAGCAAATGCCTTGAAAACCAAGATAGTGAGTTCTTACGATCCGGTTCACAAATTTTCAGCAATGCTAGGCGTAACATAGTAGGCTAGTTCTTTTCATCCATCTCACACTGCGCCAGTATGCAGAAACATTAAGGCTGAAAGTATTTAGGGATGAATTTTCGGAGTACTTCATGAAGCTTGTAAAGCAAATTTTGAAACTACGCCTTTGCAAAAATTAACGTCGTGTCGATATGATGGACATGTTAGTAGAGGCTAATAAAAATTTAGAGATGACTTTCACCGATGTCCTTACTCAGTCTTTTGAATTTCTGATTACTGGCTACGAGACTTCAGCGTCAACTATGAACCATCGCCTTTTCCAGTTGGCGAGGAATCTAGTGATTCAGGAGAAAACTAGGAATTATATACAATTTTTGTTTTTAGGAAAGCATAACAACGAGTTAATTTTCGAAGCTATGATGGAAATAAAATAAATTACCAATTGCTTTGTGGTAAATGTCTTGTTCCTCCTTCGAGTATCACTTAACCGTCTCTTTACAGAAACAATAAAATCATGCACTTCTCTTTCGAACCTCACGCGAGAAGCTATACCATTCCTAACGCGAACTATACATGTAAGAAAGGCAAACTCGTTTTTATACCAGCTCATGCAATACATCGTGATCTCGAGTTTTATCTTGGTCCTGAAGTATTTGATCCAGATAGATTTTTGGAAGAAAATATTTGGGCCAGGCCCCGACCACTTTCTTGAGTTTTGTGAGATGGTCCATGAAATTGCATCGAAATGAAACTTGGGATTATGCAGACCAAGTTGGGAATTATAAATGCATTGCGGCAATATCGGTACTCGATTTCTTCCAAGACGAAATTGCCAATCACGCTTCGAATAAAATATTCTGTCACTTTTCATGGTTAAAAGTTGAGTGAGCTAAGTAGGATTGATGAATTACTAGTCAAACTGCATGAAAATAAAATGAGTGGTTCAAAAATCTTTGCATGTCTCAGACGTTATACTGAACAGAGTTTTAAAAAAGTTCAATTACCACAAATAATTGCCAACAATTTACGAAAATACCTTAAAGGCTCGAAGCTTTTATTGAACAGAAAATTTAAATGCAATTATGACCGAAAAGGAGGCTAAGTCAATTATCTGAGGGATAGCAAAGGTATTTTCGATATATGGGTCTTTATCTTCTTGTAAAAATTTCGGGCAAGAAGATTAAGGCTGATAAACCAACTTAATATTCAAAACTACTGACTAAGCTGCTTTTTTTTGTTTATATTTTTAAAGTATAGTTGGCCAGATAATGTTTTGGTCTATAAAAAAGTCTTGGCTAAGTTAAAGGCACTTCCAAGTGGATTCGATATTTTGTCCCAAATACTGCGGGACTAGTTCACATACTGAGCCCAAACATGGCCACATGAAAATTTGTTAGTAAACGAAGGGGGCTCGGATCAAGTTAGTATTAGAGTTGAAGGACCAGGAAAGAGAGGATCGTGACTCTTTTTTAAGGGTGTATAGATTAAACAAATATGGTTATCTCAGCAAAAATTTAGGGCAAAATACATGCTGAGTCACATTATTGTAAACTATCATAAATAAATGTTATGTAGGTGAACCGCGTTAAAAAAGTATATTGTGAACCTACACTTAAAAAGCATATAAAGTGAGCACACCTCTGTATCTCTTACATATTGATTTGATTTATTTCTGATAAAAAGGCAGGACCTTTCTGCAGCTGCAGAGTATGGTAATTTGCTTGTCAAAAAGTTAGCCTATAATGTAGACGGTTAGGGGTAGTCCCCATAGAAGAAAATATCAAAATTAAAAAATTTGCATAAGCTATCCATCTTTCGTTCCTTAATCCGCGGATATCTAATACCATGCGGTTTTTAAATCTTAATCTCAGCAAATTCAATATCAGTTCTAAACTCAACAATCAAACTTCGGTCGTTTTTGACCAGGATATCCTTCTCAGTGACAAACCTTCTTAGAATTAATGAAGAAACCAAACTCGTCACTCATGATTTTGTATGTCACATCAAAAAAATAAATTGTGATCTGGGTCATCCACTTTATTCCACCGTAGTCGGTCCCAAGCCAGGTTAAAGAAGATAGAGGGATCCCCTTGTTTACCCAGCTTCCAGCTTTCATGATCTATCATCCTAAATTCCATGAAGTACTAGTAAATGCAAAGTAGCCAAAAGCCTGAAACGTGGTTATCAGCCCAAAACTACGCTCTGTCGTTGAATCATCGGCATATCATCGCTGATAAAGCCAAAATTGAGGAAAGCAAGGCATCATATTTCAAGAATCTCCTTAATCCTCTACACAGCTCCAGAACATCGGAGCCTATAAATGCCTGCGGACAACTTCCATTGGTTCCAGCAACTCTGGATGAAGTTTTTTCCATCATCAAAGCCCAAAAGAATAGTAAAGCGCCGGGCATCGATGAGATTCCAGTGAAGCTCATCACATATAATGGCAGTAATGCTCATCAAGCTATTCACAAAGTCATCCAGCACATTCGGCAACCAGAACATATGCCAAAAGAGTTGAGCATACGGCGTACAAAACATTTTCAAAGATCTTAGAAAACAAAATCAGATCACACACCAACAGTATTATTGGGGAGTATCAATGTGATTTTAGACCAAATAGACTGACAACCGACCAAATGTTCATAGTCAAGCAGGTAGTTGAAAAGTGCTGGGAGTTCAGCATAGATGTACACCAATTTTTCGTTGACTTTAAGCAAGCATGCGACAGTATTGAAATAATGCTTTGCTTTGGTATCCCAGCCAAATTAGTCTGTCGTACCATAATGACAAAGACGTCGAAAAACTCCCAAGTCCACATCAATAACCAACTCACTGATGCCTTTGACACAAATATCGGACTAAAGCAGGGAGATATGCTGGCCTCATTGCTATTTAATTTGGCTCTAGAGTACGTCATAAGGAAGCAACCTGTCGATGCGCGAGGTACATTACTACACAAGTCAAGCCAATCAGTAGCCTATGCGGGTAATATCAATATTTTGGCACCGTCATCAACGACCGCCAAAAAACTTTTCCTGAAATTCGACAGCGAAGCAAAACTAGTAGGGATACAAATCAATGAAAATAAAACAAATCTCATGACGCAGTCGAGGAAAAATACCTCAAGTACACAAAATATCACAGCTTGGCGAATACAGTATTGAAAATGGTAGCGAAAGTGTATATTTAGGCATGTTATCTCACGTTATGGCGATGTTAATTGGCTGCCATGATCATGTGACTTACACTGTTGGACTCATTTCTCAGATAATATTTAAAAGGAAACGTGTACGTCAATAAGCCAAGAACAATTTAAGAGCTTAAAGATGAGATAGTTCAGCACATTAACGGCATTGAACCTCAATTAAATCTCAGAGTCATTGAAAATATTTACCATCCGATAGAAGCATGCCACCCTAGCCGTTGTGAGTGTTTGTGTGTGCTCAAAGATCATTCTACTATATTAAAAGATATTAACATAATTCTCTGAAAACTTTTTGTTTTATTTACAATTAACATCGTGGGTTTTTGTTGGACCAGCCTTTATTTCTAATTTACCTAGGCGTAAAAGTTTTCTTCCGATTTTCATGATAATTTTAGGAAACGTATCAATTAAGCTGGAGCAAAAAAGCAACTATTATGTTCTTATGAAAGAGACCCTCTATCTTTCTAATATATGTGAGTGATTTCTTTCTTCCTGCTTACATGAACCATCAACATTTATGGCGCGAAAGCTCAAGCCCGGGCCTTGGTCTGCAGGATTAATCTTCTCCAATCATCACGGCTCCGCAAACTTGTTCACCTTTTGTTCACTCCCGACAAAGATCTGCCGTCACCTTCTATCGAGTCTTCCCATCCAGTATTCAGTCTTCCCACTGGACGTCTACCTTGTGCTCTAACCTTCAATGTTCTTTTGGTTAGCTGGTTTTCTTCCATTCTTTCTGCATGGCTCGCTCATTTCAATTTAACATACGTACTTTTACGCAAGATTAAACAGGGATCGTCAAAAAGTTCATACAACTCATCTTTGTAACGTAGTCTTCACTCTGTCCCTTGTTTCACTAGGCTGTAGATTTTCTGGAGCACTTTGCGTTCAAACACGTCCACTGCTTTCTCGGATTCGCTTGTTAGGGTCCATGTTTCACTTTTAAGTAAAAGCACAATTATCAATAGTGTTTTGTAAATGTGGAGCTTATTTTTGTTGTGCACAACTTTGGACCTTACAATGAGAAGTGCGGAGCAATAGGTTTTATTTGCGGCGTTTATACGGCGTCCAATCTCATCATTTTTGATGCCTCTTCATTTATATATAATTTTCTTTATTAGAATGTATGCGGTACTGAGGCCTTATAATATAGTAGGTGCTCTGACAAAGTCATTTCACCATCGTTTGAAAATTACTTAAAACTATGCATATTATCGTATTTCTATGTGATTATTACAATTAGCTAGAGGAAAATTTAGGCAAAAACATCTACTGAACTTATAATAGCTTAGCATAACTTAACTATCTACTTATAACTAGCTAAAATATATGAGGCTAGGTTACGGCTAAAAGAAAGATGGTAGCAACTGCTGATTTTCAATTCGCCAGGGCATGAATTAGCGGATTGGGCGAGTCATTTGCATTAAGGTTGGCTCCAAAATAGACAAAATTATCCACACTTTCAAGGTTATAATCTCGTACGGTCGGGTTTTGTCAAACTGGAGTTTTTTTCCTCATTTTAGACATGAATTTCATTTTAGTTTCATTAACTCATAGGCCAATTTGGTTCGCATAAGATTTTAGATTCAGAAATGCTACTTTGGCAGCTAAGATTGAGCGTGCCATAATATTGATGTCGTCAAAATATGGTATCAATAGTGTGGACTTGAACGTTAGTGTACCCGAGTTTTCAGCTGATGTCTTCCTGATGACGTGTTCCAGCAAAATATTAAAGAGCATTGGGCAAGTTCATCCCCTTATTTAATCCTGTAAAATTTTATAGTTTTTTTTCTCCAACATTTCAACATTTTAAAGCATATATAGGCTATTGAGTCTTTATTGAATTTACTAATAAATGGTTTGAGCTCTATGTCATCAGTGAGTCTTTCCCCGATGAATTTTTCAAGTACTTTGCTGGCCACATCTAGCATATATAACGGGCAGTATACAGACGGCCACTCGGGGTTTTCCTACTCTTAGCTTACCAGTATGCGCTGTGATGGCTTCCTGCGCTCCGAGAATGTCACATCACATAGGCAAGCGTTAAGTGTACTAAGAAGCAATTCAGAATAATTCCGTCTGGTCCTATAGCCCTTTTAACATTTAAAAAAACAAAAAAAAGGTGCCTCCTCCAGCTTTATCTCCATAAATAGTAACCATTCTTTTCAAATTTCATCATGTCTGACATCGTCATGAACGGGGTATCTAAGGGAAAGAGCCCGCAATATCTTGTCCATCTTTATTGCCTTGTATGAGTAGAGCAAGCTTAGGCTGTCAACGTTCTTGGCAGCCATTAGCCTTGCTTTTTTGATACTTTTGCGGGGACGTTTTCTAGCCAACTTGTATGCAGGAAGTCTTGTACATGCCTCATCCAAACTTTGTGTGTACTAGACCTCTTGTCAGAGCTTGTGACATTCATTTTGCTATTTTGTGATTTAAAATGGTCACCACTATGCTGGTGCTTAGATTTCCGATGGAGCATTGAAGACCTGCAGGCGGACTTGATACTGTTCATAGTTGAGTTCATAGCTGCTTATCCTCAACACCCCTGCTCTGCCACAATAGCACATCAACATACTTGTCAACATCCATCTTTCCAGTATTTCATCAGAACCTGGAAGAATGGGCATATGTGTACTGAAAAGCTCCACCTTTGACCTCAATCGCCATTTACTGGTAGTTACTTTTCGGACAGTTCTCTAGAATTCTTCAGTTCTGTACTCTTGGTACTAGGGGCTTCAATGCAGTCAAAGCGATAATAGTTGGTAAAGCTGCCATTGTTCAACAAAATAACCTTAGTTCTGGCTACCATCTCCAGGACTCGTTTCTGTTTAGGAGCTGACTGAAACACTCAAAGGCTTTCGCTTTGAAGTCTCCCTGATCGATGACGTGCCATTCTGCGTTCAAGACAGCATCTTCCAGAGCGTCAAGACTGGCAAGGACTTGTTTAACGTGTGTGCAGCGGCCGTCCGATAAGTTGCTTATATGTTAAAGCTACTTACGCTGTACTTATTTTGCCTCATTTAGCAGATGTTGTACCTATTTGTCTAGTTACTAGTTTACTGATTCTTCAATAACATAAGAAAATTCCCTAGAACCGGAAGAATTCAAATTATATTTCCTTAAAGTTGGCAATACTTGGTATACGAGTAGAACCAATAAAATCTCAACTGAAAATTCAAAATAAGCTCAAAAATTTAACAGGATGAAAGCGAATATCTCTTAATCAGTGATTGTACAATTATGAGTTTCTTGTAGCAGATTCTTTATCGCATTAAAACTAAGAAATATTACGAGTACACCAAGTATCATCTACATTTCCCTGACAAAAGCGTCATTATATTTACGTGTTAAGCATGGCAATATACCTACAATAGACACAGGTACATGAAATGTAAGATTACCTTTATATTTAGTACTTTGAAAAGACAGAAAACAGATTAGATGAATATGCTCCGCAAGGCATTAAGATAAGACTCAACATACGTGTCTAAAGATGAACATAACGAATACAAGTAGATACCAAGTAGCTTAAAAGCTATTGTGGCTTTCTGTAATTTCCCACTTAAACATAACGCTTTAAAGTAAAAGTTCTTAAACATTTCACAAAAGCTGAAGTACATCTGCTAGCTATATTCGTAAACGAGTACCTCATATGCTGCCACCTTAACGAAGAAAGTCAAGTGTGCTTTAGTAAATTACACGCATTAACATGAGAAATTGCCATTTTCCAACAGAAGACATGCACGTTTCATTTAAATTGTCCTGAGAATGATTACGCAGACACCGAACAAACAAACAAACTGTCACTACACGACGATATACGTTGAGATACATTATCTTAAAGGAGGAGTTGAGAATGAGGAGCTGTTATACGAGTATGTTATTCCCTTCGTTGATTCGTGATTCTAGGAACGTTTCTTTCTTATTCCCGAGAGATCGAATGATTGGCTTGATGTCTATTCTTCGCTAGACATGAGACAGTTTGAATGACTTGTGTTAAAGGCGTTTTAAGAGTAGACGCGAAATGATAAGGATCGCAGAAAGATGTTCGTATTGTAAAAACATCATTTGAAGATTTACCTGTCGCATTGCCGTTGCCATGATTGTGTCAATTCTAATTCAACTTGAAGCGAAAGTAATGGGGACTTTAGAGAATGTGATTTTTCAAAAAAACCTGATTTGGCGGAAGGTAAAAATAATATTTAATTTGAAAATCTACCAAATTAAATTCAGTTGTTCAGTGCTGAAGGTGCAGACGTGGTTGAAATAAATCGGTTTTCAGACAAAATAGGGTCAAATATACATCTTTTACCATCTACTCCTCCTCCTAATTGAGTCTTAACGATTTTGGGAGAAGTGTTAGAATTCAATAAATAAAGTAAAGGATTTCAATAAGTAAAGAAAGATTGTTAGAACTGAATAACTAAAGTAAAAGAATCCTTTATGTACAATAAAAGCAATATGTTAGGATTCAATAAGTAAAGCAAAATTTCTCTATGTAAAAGCAATTTTTCAGACTATTAAATTGTTACATTCAAATGTCTTTACTCAATCAGCAAATTAGCAAGTTCAAGGGGTATTTCATCAACATCTATATTTTTTCCAAGCACTGCATCTAATATCCAGGTGGATGTGTCGTTTTTCCATTAAAATTAAAATTCGCATAGTGGAATAATACCAAATTATTGCACCTGTAAAAAAGCCTGCGCGAGCATATTTCGGTCACGATGACCTCGTGCTGAAATTGGAAAAGTAAAAGCAAGAAAATGCTGACTAGGGAAAATCAACTTTGTTTATTAGTATTTAAGTTTAATTGATGTTAATAAATTGTTCCATTTGCTCACCATGTCGCGTGTCATTTAGACCATTTAGCTGAAGTTAATTTGTGTATCTGACTTACGGTTGGATATACCTACAACATTTTCGAATATACATGGCAAGTAAATCGTTTTTATCGTGCTGTATCCAACTTAAGGTCAGATACCGTCCCAGCCAGCCTACGTTTAATTTTTGGCTCTGACTTACGGTCAGATATACGTACCGGTCCGTCGAGCCAGATAGATCCGAAAATTCACGTCAGCTTAATAATAGGAGAGATATCTGGGCTACTAATCAGCACCCATACATCATGGCGATCCATCAGCAGAGACACTACAGAAAATCAAGTTCAACACCATAAGTCGAATAAAAATCAACTTCTCCGAGGACTTCAAGGGCCAACACAGTCTACAATATTTCAAAATGCGGCTAGAACGTTTGCAGGAACGTTGGAAAAAGTGCAAGGAATTACATCTAATCACACGACCCACCCTTTCTCAAGGACTACATCTTATCCCCTGAAGCAGCAGATGAGACAGCAGTGAACTTGATGACAAGATTCAAGGAAGCCATTAGGGAGTTCAAGACAAACGATCCACCCGCTGAAACAAAACAACCGGTTCAGTCACCGGAAACATTAGTCAAAGATGCTATACGTCTGGAATGGATTAAAATCCCAAAATTTGAAGGAGACTATCTGAAGTAGGCAACCTTTAATGAATTATTTCAGACAGTAGTTTATGAAAACTCGCAGCTAAGGGATATTCAGAAGTTGCAGTACCTCCTCACATCAGCTCGGAGAGAAGCAAGGAGCTTGATAGAAAATCTTAGTGTTACTGAAGCCAACTACACTAAAGCATGGCAGCTTCTACAGGATCACTACAACAATAAGCGAGTCGTACTAGCAGAATATCTACTAACATTTTTAAATTTAACAATGATAAAATCGGAATCAGCAATCAGCTACAAGAAGATTTTAGATACAACGAACGGGTTGATGTCCAGAATTATGGTATCGAGCAAGAGACTTCAACATGATTTGCAATCATAATTCACATCGCATCGCACAAACTAGATTTCGAAGCAAGGAAAGAAAATCCCAACATGGAAGGATTTCGCAGGCTTTTTGGGGCGAAAATTCAGGTCGCTAGAAGTCATCGAAAAGGAAATCTCATCGAAACAGCAAGGAACTAAGGCTCACCTAACGACACAGAGTACCAACAAATGCCTGGTTTGCAAGGATAACCATGCAACATACAAGTGTGAAAAATTCCAAGGGATGAGGGTCCAAAAACGCAGAGAGTTAGTGAAATTACATAACTTGTGCTTCAACTGCCTTTAGAACCATCGAATACCTGAGTGTGAATCAACATCTCCATACAAAACGTGCAATAAATGACACAACTCAATGCTACACATAGACACCAGTAGTCCAGCAAGGGATCCTGAAGTTAAGCACGCAAGTGCACCCAACGGCGTCAAGGTACAAAGCAACCATGTAAATTGACGAACTTTCTGGAATGTTTTGCTCGTAATGGCAATCATCAACGTAAAAAATGTTCAGGGACAGTATGTTGGACTCAAAATGCTATTGAACCAAGGTTCTCAGAATTCTGTTGTGACTGAAGAAGCTGCAAAAATATTGGGAATTTAGCAAAACAGGGTCAACATGATTGTCATTCGTATAGCCAGCTCAACAAATAAGTCTCACGGGCAAACCCCATTTACAGTCAAGGAAAAGTGGACAAATTAAATCATCAGTACCAATGCCTTGATTTTAGGTCATATCACGTCTGACTTACCATTGAAAACAATCAACAGCATTAAGTTAAATTGCAACACTGATGAACTGGTTGATCCTAACTGAAATATCAGTGCTAAAATTGACGTACGACTAGGAGCTGACATCTATGGAGACATAGTGCAGGAGGGCATACGTTGAGGACAACCTACAGCCCAAAAAACTAAACTGAGTTGGGTGTTAGCCGGTCCTACTGTTAAAAAGACATCCTCACACCCAGCCATTACAATGGTAAGCACAGTGGAACTTGAGCAAACGCTCCGGATTTTTAGCGAGCAAGAAGAGCCCGAACGAAAGAAATTTTCAACTCAAGAAGATGAAGGGATCAGAGTTCACTATCGTAAAACTACCCAACGACTTGAAAATGGAAGATTTTAGGTTGGGCTGCCGTTCAAAGAGGACCCACGTACCCTACCAGCAGCATCGCGAAAAATCGCAATATAAAGGTACTGTGCGATGGAAAAGCGTTTACTAGTAGATTCAAGGCTGATGGATGAATACGACTATTCGAGCCATATGGAAGAATTATCGCATAGTGAGGTCAATAATCCACCCTATTATCTACCCCACCATGCTGTCATCAAGGAAACTAGTACTACTACAAAGGTACACACCCTTTTCAATGCGTTCACTTAAACTTCATCAGGCAGATTTATTATTAGTGGGGGGGGGCAATAGTTCAGGACAACTTGTTGACATTGCTTTTAAGGTGGAGCTTATATTCAATAGCCCTTACAGCCGACATAGTAAAAATGTACTGGCTAATTCAAGTCAAAGCAAAGCGCACCGACTTTCAACGAATCGTCTGGCGTCCTCACATAGTGGATATCACTAGATACTACCGGCTGAAAATGGTTACTTTTCGAATAGTAAGTGCCCCCTTTCAAGCAATCCGCACCTTAAAACAGCTGGCAAATAATGAGCGAGAACGATTTCTAAGAGTGGCGAAATAATTGCTTGATGACTTCTACGCAGACAATTTAGTGACTGAAGTCGACACACCTGATAAAGCAATCTCATTGTATTACGAATCAACCGAGCTTTTAAATATGGGTGGATTTAATTTCTTCTTCTTCTTCTTCTTAGCAATAAAGCCTCTTGGGCCTTCGCTTCCTGCAAATAGCGCCTCCAACTGTCTCGGTCCGTTGAACGCGTCCTCCAGTTTCGAAATCCGAGCAGCGATGAACTTTCTTCGCCGACCGAATCAGATCAGCGTTTTCTCGGTTTCCCCACTGATCTCCAGCCTTTGGTTCTCCCAACAAATACCTTTTTTGGTATCCGCTGTTCCTCCATACGATTCATGTGGACAGCCCATTGCAGCTTCCACAGTCTTATAATCATTGAGACCTCCGGGGCGTCGAAAATTTCGTACAGCTCATGGTTGTATCGAATTCGCCATTGGTCTCCATCTAGCTTCGCTCCGATTATTCGCCTCAGGACCCGTCGCTCAAAGGCATTCAATATGCTATATTTGCGGATGCTTGGGTTAGGGTCCATGTTTCACACCCATAGCATAACACAGGTCTTATCACAGATTTGTATACTAGGAGCTTTGTTTTCCTGTGTATGCAGCTGGTCTTTAAGATCGTCAATACTGAATAAAATATTTTATTTGCGCGATTTATCTTCGGTGTATTTTGTCTCTTTCAGTGCCTGTTTTTGTTATTTTATCGCCTAAATACACAAATTCGCTAACATTTTCGATACTGTATCCGGCAAATGTAATGTTTTGTGTACTTGGGGTATTTTTTCTTGACTGCGTCATGAGCTTTGTTTTATTTTTATTGATTTGTAGCCCGACCAGTTTTGCTACGCTGTCGAGTTTCAGGAAAAGTTCTTTGGCAGTTGTTGATGACCGTGACAAAATGTTGATGTTGTCCGCATAGGCTACTACTTGGCTCGACTTGAATAGTATCGACAGGTAGCTTCCGTATGACGTACTCTAGAGCCAAATCGAATAGCAATGGGGCCAGCCCATCTCCCTGCTTTAGTCCGATATTTGTATCAAAGGCATCGGTGAGTTGGTTATTGATGCCAACTTGGGAGGTCGTCGACGTCATTGTCATTTTGATAAGACGGACTAATTTGGCTGGGAAACCAAAGCAAAGCCTTATTTGGTACAGTACGTTACGATCAATACTGTCGTATGCTTGCTTAAAGTCAACGAAAATTCGGTGAACGTCTATGTTGAACTCCCAGCACTTTTTAACTACCTGCTTGACTGTAAACAATTGGTCTTTCGTCGATCTACCTGCTCTAAAACCACCTTGATACGTATGATCCGATTCTATTTTCTAAGATCTTTGAAAATAATTTGTACGCCGTACAAAGTAGTGATATGCCTTTATAATTTTCACCCTGTAGCCTGTCACCTTTTTTTTTGTGGATAGTGCATATAATTGATTGGCTCCACTCTTTCTGCATTTGTTCTTGTTGCCAAATGTGCTGGATGACTTTGTGAATAGCTTGATGAACACTACTGCTACCATATTTGATGAGCTGCATCGATACACGGCGCTTTATTATTCTTTTGGGCCTTGATGATGACACAAACTTCATCCAGATTTGGTGGGGCCAATGAAAGCTCTCCACAGACACCTATAGGCTACAATGATCTGGAGCTGTGCGGAGGGTTAAGAAGGTTTTTGAAATATGATGCCCATTTTTCCTTAATTTCGGTTTCATCATCGATGATATTGCCGATGTCATCACGACAGAGCGTAGTTTTGGACCATGTTTAAGGCTTTTCACTACTTTGTATGCTAGTATTATGTTGTTGCTCGCCAAACTTACATCTTTACTTCTTAATTGGTCGTCATAGTATTTTCTTTCTTTAATCCTAATTATCTTATTCGCTACTCTTCTGAGATTTTCATAGTGTTCTCTTTTCGTCCTGATTTTCCTATCTCTGAGTCTCAACGCAGAGGACGCAATCAAGGCTCTAAGTTTGCAGTGGCATCCACAACAAGATGTTTCCATCTTCAACACTAGGGAACTTCAACCTGGGGAAAGGATGACTAGACGAACAGGGGCATCATTCATGACGACAATGTTTGAACCTCTGGGATGGCTCCAGCCGAACATAATAAAGGGAAAGGATTTCATGCAGAAATTATGGCTACACAAACTCGATAAGGATAACCGTTTGCCTAATACTTTGGACAATGGATTGCGGACTTATTTATCCGAAGTACCTGCAATTGAAATCATAAAAGTACCATGCTGGACCAGCACCAGCTCTTATGATCAGTTTGAAATCCATGGTTTTTGTGACCCTTCAAGGCAAGCGATAGTGGCAGCAATATACATTTGGATCTAGAAGGTTGAGCAGAATACACCTATTGTCAAGTTATAAACCTCAAAAACAAAGGTGACGCCACTTGCTGCTCAAACTATCCCACATCTTGAGTTATTCAGTTCTTCATTGCTAGTGAAATTTATGGGACAAACTAGATCATCCTACCGCAATTGCACTGAAATCCCAGTACATTATTGGAAAGATTCGAGAGTCGTCCTCTCTTGGCTTGATGATCATCCGGCCCTTTGGAATACTGCATACGTTGTAAATTGCGTAAGTGAGACACATTTGGCCAACACCATCACTTAGTGGCACTATATATTATCCGGAAGTAATTCAGCTGATTGTGCATCACGTGGGCTCTCACCAACTCAACTTAAGGACTTCAAACTATGGTGGAATGGCCCAAGTATCCTACATTCTCCAAAAATCAAATTCACGCAGTCGCCTAACAATCAGCCTACTCAACTGAAAATGAGGAAAACCGTTCTTACAACAATATCAGAAGGAACTCTAACGTATTACATCGATTTTCAAGCTACTCCAAACTCTTAAGAGTGATAGATTGCTGCCGATAGTGGCTGCCGCCTCATTACACGAAACAAATTTGATGACACAAGAGCAACAAGAGGCAAGGCTTGTATGTGTTAAAATTGCTCAGTAGGTAATTTATGAAGCTGGAATTGCGAGATTGCCTAAGGAAAAACTAATCTACTCCAATTCACGAATTTTGGAGCTGAAGCCCTATTTGAACGCCAATGGTGCCCTCAGGGTGGGCGGATGACTGCAGAATGCAGCTATTAGTACAGCAAAAAAACATCCAATAATACAAAGCTACCAACGCAAATTATCTGAAATAATAATCAGTTACTTTCATCAAAAAACATTACACGGATCAGCGCAATTGACCTTGGATGCTGTACAAAGGGAATTTCGGATAATAGGGGCACCAAAGTTGGTGAAAACGTACATTCAAAAATGTATAACATGTTCTAGAAGCAATCTCCAACCAGCTCAACAACAGAAGGACAATCTTCCCACCAACTTTTGGTCCACCGGTGTGGTTTTGGTGGCCCCATCAAGATAAAATGGTCCAGTGTTCGAGGTACGAAATGCCTCAAAGCATACATAGCAGTCTTTGTCTGTTTGGCAACAAAGCCTCTGCATTTGGAACTAGTGAGTGACCTTACCACCTCCACATGCATCGCCTCTGTTAAAAGATTCATTTCTCGGCAAGGAAAATGTAAGAACATATACAGTTACTGCGGTACTAATTTCATATTGACTGGAAAAGAACGACGAACAATTTACAAAAAGTTGAAAGCGACACAAGAGCATATTTAACCAATTAAGGCATGATTTGGCATCATATTACCCCCAGTAGCCCACACTTCGGTGGCCTCTGGGATGCGAACGTCAAGCCAGTTAAACGATCCTTGACCAAAGCATTCGGAGAAATCTTATTAAATGTGGAGGAAGTATACAAAGCTCTTGCTCAAATTGAAGCTTGTCTCAAAAGCTACCCTAGTAAGCTGATTTTCTGTGAAGTGTGCTGGCTTGAAGCCAAATTGTTCATCTGGAAGTATTTTTTTCGGAAACAACCTGAGTTAGTCGATTTAGTAGCACCTGCTCTACTATTTTTGACAGATAGGATAATAGGCTAATAGGTCACTAGTTTTGTAGAAACATGAGGTCTTTAACAGGTTTGGAAGAACAATGACATTTGCCGATTTCCATATTTTGGGGTATTTTCGCAAGCGGAATAGTCACTGTTATTGCGTCGAGAATGTTATCCGGGAGTCATTTCACCATGGTATTTAATATTAAATTAAATCCGGGTACTTTCCGCCTGTTCAAGACTCGTATGATGTATTTTACCTCTTGAATACAGGTGCAATGTATTTGATCGGAGTCTGTAATGTTTGACCTCATCAGCCTGTTGGTCAATCAATTGACGTGATCTTCATGGTCTTCAAGGTCCTCCACATCAGATGAATTTTCACAGAACTGCTACTCTAGAGTATCTACAAAGGTCTCCGCCTTACCAGAACTGTCGAATCTGAAACCGTAAGGGCCGTGAACTGGTGGTATCATAAGTTTGTCTTTCATACGTAAGTATTTGAAATCCCTCTAGGAACGGTCGCACTCTGGCTCCAGACTTTGCAAGAAGCTCTCTTATTGTTCATTACAGAATTTTGATATCCAATTACAAACATTGTTTGTAATTTCAGCCTGGTAGACGTTGGCGGAGTGGATTCAGGAGTTCCTTTGGCATTTCCATTTTCTTCTGAGTTTTTGTAAGAATCTTCGAACTGTTGTGAGGCGGTAAAAGTAGCATTTGGAGATATATTCATTTTATCCTTCAACCAATCTCCGGCTTCTCGAAGAACATATTTTATTCATCTTTTTTTTGTTTAATGTAATCATTTGATTTTTTTCTTTTTGTTTTTGGTAATTTTTGCTTTAACATTTTTATTTTAACATTATAACCTTGGCTCGGGCGGTATTTTAACGACCACATGAAAGAATGCAAAGGGTATCCATGACATGGCAATGGACGTATTTGAACGCAAAGTGCTTCGGAAAATCTGCGACCCAGTGAAACAAGGAAAAATTAGAGACTACGTTACATCGATGAGTTGTATGAACTTTCTGACGATCAACCTTTTTCGTTACGTAAATTGCGATGGGTGGGCCATGTAGAAAGAATGGAACAAAACTGGCTACCCAAAAGAACATTAATAGGTCGAGCCTAAGGTAGACGTCCAGTGGAAAGACCGAAAACTTGATGAGAAGACACGCCAGAAGCTGACAGCAGATCCTTATTGGTAGGCAACAATTGGCAGACAAGGTCACGGAACCGCGATGATTCGAGGAGATTAATCCAGAAGGGCAAGGCGCGGCTTGAGCTATCGCACTATAGATGATGATGATATGATTGCAGGAATATTCCAAAGAACTTGTTGGTAACTTCTTTGAAATTTACTCAATATAGTGAAGCCAAAGAAAAAACCTTACAAATTTATAACTAATTCCCTAACAAAAACCATCAGAAACAGAAAGTGTCTTAAAACAATGAAAAAGTGAAAAATCAAATATTTGCCTTAACTCTTGAACTTTCTCAGTCACAATAGCAAAACCTCCACTCACAACAAAAAAAGGACAATACCAGCATGATAACGAAAAATATAAAAGATGAACATCTCAGAACATTTTCAAAAAGGACATACTCAAGTTTACTCGCAATCACAATAAAACTCAAACTACAAATGCATAAAATGAAGAGTAAACTCTAGCGGAAAAGTTTTAGATAAAAGTTTTTCACTTCCAAGCTGTACACTACAATCTGTACATAGTTGAAGTGGTTTTTCCGTACAACTTGTTTATTCTTTTTTCAATACACTATGTTTCTCTCTATTTTTCTATTTGTCTCTCTATTCCACTCCCAATGGGATTGGAGCAAAAACTAAGAGTTGGTAGTACAGGATCAAGGGAACTGGATGATATAGTAAAATTGGAATAAACTTTTTCCCCAAGTCAGGAGTTGGAAAGAAGTAAACAAGGGCACGAAATTATTTTTAAAGTGGACTTTAGCAGGATCGCTGCCGACACTATGGGCAGCATTTTGCATGGTTTCAGTTGCATTGAGAATGCGTTCTTTAGTGCCATTGTGCATTGGTCAAAAGAACATTGAAGAAATATTGTTAGGATTTTTTTGGATTTGAGTAGAGTGTGGATAAGTACACTCTAGGGCTTAGTTTTGCAGTTAGCTTTTTGGTTGCATCTTCTGAAATTTTTAAGAATGATTTCACAAGCTCTGTTGGCTTTAAAGAGATTAAAATCGATCAAATCACGCAGATATTAAAAATTAGTTTTGCTTAACCTAAATTTATTTCGTTGGATTTTTTAAGTTGCTATGCATAGGATAAACTGAAATTTAACAACGGTTATTCAATTCCCACCTTCTTGGGCTACTCTGCTAAGTAATTGCACCATTTTCTTCATCCATATCAAATTGCACAAAATCTCATTGCATAAGTTAAGAACTGCCCTTACAACACATCTCCCATCCCCATTCGCTCGCGTTTCTGTTCTGTTCGCCATGGCATAGATAATTAGGAAAATGAGTTTAGAACGAGGAAAAAAGTTCTTTTTCCACCATCTCTTCGCTGAAATAGTCGTACATTAAGAGATTTACCTTCTAGCAGCCAAACAAGTAGCCATCGAACCCCCCAGCGAGGCCAAATAGTCGGTCTTACAGCAGCCAACTAGCTTACCAACGAGCATGATTTAAATGGCAAGGAGAAAATTGGTAAGGGGAATATGCAAGAAACTTTGCACAAAAGGATTTTCGCTTTTCATGCTATGCTTCTTTTCAAGAGCTATTCTCGTTTTTTTTAGATTTTCGGTCCAACTTTTGAATGGGGATGATCTGTAGAAAAATGTCTTAATGCGATAATTTCTCAAGGATAATTATGGAATTAGGGCAAGGATTTTGCATTGTTTGATGGTAGAGGGGGGTGAGAAATATTTCTGGTGTCGAAATGATACAACTGTTTTTGCTTGTTGGAAAAATTACTTGTCGGAAGTGGTAATGACTTGTTTTAATTTGAGAGATTTGGACTAATTAATATAAATTTAACATTTTAAGTATAACAAGGGTTGCACCAAATTTTTGTGAAAGATAAACTTTAAGACCAGATTAAAATAAGAATAATAGTAGCCACACCAGGAGGAGACAAATTGTTGAAACAGAAAGACAATTTCATCAACAAAAATTTTCGTATAGGGAGAAGATTTATAAATTCGTTTTTGCATGTTCCAATTTTCTACAACCAATAGAAAACTTTTTCAATCAAATTTAATCCTATTTACTCTAGTTTATGATGAATTATAACCTGCACTCTAGTATAGTAGTTAAAGTGCTCGCTCCGTAAGCCGAAGGTCCCTGCATCGAACCCCGTTGCTGACAACGAACGGACTATAAGCAAGTAAGCACTAGAACGTATTACTGACCATACATGGAACATACAGGAGCTTTGTTCTGATAAATTCGAGTTTATTTATTCAAAATAGTCTCCTCCGGCCTCGATACACTGTGTTGCGCGATTCAAAAGCTTTTCGAAAGAATGTTTCAGATCATAGACCTGAATGTCCTTCAGAATGTCGGTAGAATCCTTTTGGATGCCCTCTATGGACGCAAAACGTTTTCCTTTCATAGCCAAATGCAATTTCCTGAATAGGTAGAAGTCACAGGGAGCCATAGCAGGCAAATACGGTGAGTGATTAATGGTTAAAATGCAATTTCTGGTCAAAAAATTAGTCACAAGAGTGGAACAATTATTGGTCATCAGTTAATTTGTGCGGAATAAAATGTGCACAGATCTTTTGTAAGCCCAAATGATCGATTAAAATGCGATAAATCGATGAATTTCAATGATAATTTCGGCTCATTTTTAATAATTTCACGCACAATTTCGATGAAGTTTTTGGTGATCACTGAGTTTGGGCGGTGTTAGCGATAAAACTATCCCAAGAATCCAACCATATCTGCCGAATCCGGCTGGGGGCGTTTTGGGTCCCAGGTCACTCTATCGGAGGCGGGCGTAGGCGCCACTCCATTGCCCGTAAATTTGTCTCCCAAGCCTCGAGGCGAGCTTGGCTCGCGCCGGAATCCACTTTTATGGGAAACGATGAGTGCATTTATCTACGTACCAACCTAGAAAAGGAGGACGACCCACATGACTAACTCCCGCAACAATCCCGCAATCTAACTACCCTAAATCCTAATTTCCGAGAAATTACCTTCACCGGGAGCTGGGATTCGAAACCAAACAAAAGACCAAATATACCCCAGAGCTTGCGGAATATTGGCGCAGAAAATGGGCGCCTTGAAATTTTCGCATTCAGTCCCGAACCAAGTCTCACACTTCACTTCTAGCGGTTTTTTTAATTAGAAAAAAAAAATAAAAGGAAATCTGATTCACCGAAAGTCCAAGTCTAATTATTATTCATAAGTTATGATACTCATTTCAAACAATCTTAAGGAAATTCTTCTTTAACCCTATCATTATAAGTTATGATACACATTTCAAACAACCGCAATGCATTTCTTCCTTAACTCTACCATTATATTTAACCTTAACTCAATTAACTCGACGACGGGGACTCCCGGTAAATTTTCCGCTGCGATTGTGTCCCGTAACTTGGTCTACTTGCGATCGAACTGGAGTCCGTAAACTGTTCACTAAAATTTCGGTGTTCAAGTGCTCCATGCTGCCGACTATACTTTTATTCTTGATTTGTCCATATGATCACTCAATACAACATTTTTACTACCGGTAGCGGTAACAACGATGTCTACATTTCGAGTAACTTCATTAAGTTTAGCCGCATGAAAACCATCCATGCTGGGATAACGAGCGCAGGTAAGGTCAATCCCAGTAATATACACGGTTCATCCCAATTCTTCCAATGCTTGTGCGCATCCTTTTTCAGCTTCAACATATCCACAAATAACTACTTGCTTTGAGGCTATAAAAATTACCAAATTTTGTTTTAGTGACGAAATCCAATACATTCATAACTGGGACTGTTAACTTGTCAGATTCTGATAGCTAGTACAGTCTATGCACCCCAATGACACCTTCCTCTCTCATGCCTTTAACCATTTTATGCATGGCTGGTTATTTCTTCAACATCAACTGTGTTGCATCGCCTCCATCATCATTTTTTTCAGCATTTAAACATTTATCGTTGCACCACCAAAAATCCCCTTCGGTCTCACCACGCCATGCGAATGTCGGATAATCTGCTTCAGCCAATGCTGTAGCAACTTCATTCTGCGTCCAATATATATTCCAGGCCGCCCATCGAATCGTTATACCTACGAGGACGATCCCAAAATTACCCGACCCGGCAAAGAAAACAGTAAAAAAATTGCAAAAATGTTTTTTTTTTTATTTTTCAACATATTCTTCTTTCAGCTCGATACACTTTTCCCAATTATGTTCAATAGCTCCGATACCCGCTTTATAGTAGGAACCGTCAAGCCCCACAAAATAGCTATTAACCGCAGACTCTACATCTTCATTGTTGACAAATTCATTTTTCAAATTTGGAAAAAGAAAATAATTCTAGGGAGGCAGATCTGGCAAATAGGGTGCGTGAGGAAGCCATTTGAGCTTCAACTCATTGTTTTTAGCAATCGCAATGACGCACGTGTGGACTAGTGCGTTATTAAACAACACTTTCTTTTTTGTCAGACGGGGCCGGTTTTCTTGATTTCATAACTTTTTCGAGATAATCAATAAATATTATTCCACGCGCATTCTAGAAAACGGATGCCATGACCTTGCCAGCTGATTGAAATGCCTTTAATTTCTTTGGAGCTGGATTTCCCTTTTCAGTCCACTGCTTTGACTGCTGCTTGGTCTCAGGTGTAAAATAATGGACCCATATTCCATCCCTGGTTATGAATCGACGCAAAAACTCGGCTTTATTGCTGCAAAACATTGTCAAACACTCGGTGGAAACATCCTCACGTTGCTGTTTGTGCTCCATTTAGGTTAATATGCTAGGCTTCTAGGGCTCATAATGAATGTTTTAACAAAACAACACGGAGACAAAAAAATGAAACGAAGACTCATAGGTAACTGAACTAGTTCTTTCTACGATGAAAAATCAGCTCCCAGCCTGCAAACCAATGAGCGATTAGGCACTGTCTCACAAAGCAACTCATAGTCCATCCTGCTAAAAAAAACAGCATCGAGCTTCCATTCTTAACTGATATCAACTATACAAGCTATACGCAGCCGTTTAAAATGGATAACGGATCAACATTTTTTTTATCTTTTTCTTCTTCTTCATAGCACTGCAGCCCTTTCGGGCCTTCACTTCCTGCATAAAGCACTTTCAATTGTCTCGATGCATCGACCGGTTCCTCTCATTCCAAAATCCGAGCAGCAGAAAACTGTCTTCTGCAACCAGTTTCGTCAGTTTCCCAACTGGTCACCGGTCTTCAGTTCTCCCAATGAATACCATTTTGGGAATCTATTGTTCACCTTTACGATTTATGTCGCCAGCGCATAGCAGCTCCCATAGTTTTGCGATCGTTGAGACCTTCAGCGCGTCAAACATTTTATACAGCTCATGGTTGTATCGCATTCGCTATGGGTCCGCATCTAGCTTCGCTCCGGATAACCGCCTCAGGACCCGTCGCTCAAAGTCGTTCAGTATGTTTGCGGGTGCTTGAGTTAGGGTTCATATTTCACACTCATACCAGAGCATAGATCTAATCACGGATTTGCGTACCTAGAGCTAGTTTTCCTGTGTATGCAGCTGGTCTTCAAGATTATCGAAACTGAATAAGATATTTTATTTGGCAGCTATATTCTTCGACATATTTCGTTTCATTATTGGTTCTCGTTATCATAGCACGTGAATATACAAAAATTTGCCAACATTTTCGATACGTGTGATATTTTGTGTATTTGGGGTGCTTTTCCTCAGCTGCGTCATGACTTTTAGTTTTTTATCATTGATTTCCAGCCTTACTTGTTTTTCTTCATAGTTTCAGGAAAAGTGACAAAATATTGATATCATCCGCAGAGGCTACCACTTGGCTCGACTTGTATTATTGCGTACTTTTTGTAGGGAATTTTTTATGCAGTATTCCAGAGCCAAATTGAATAGCCAGCCCATCTCCCTGTTTTAGTCTGATACTTGTGTCAAAGGTATCGGTGAATTGGTTATTGATGCAAACCTGAGAGATTGTTGACGTCGTTTCCATTTTGGTACGATGAACAGGTTTGGCTGGGATACCAAAGCAAAACATTATTTGTACAGGGCGTTACAATCAATACTTTCGTATGCTTGCTAAACAATAACGAAGATTTGGTGTACGTCTATGTTGGACTTCCACCAATTTTCAAGTATGTGCTGGACTGTGAACAATCAGGTTTTTAGCCACCTTGATACTTATAATAATACTGTCAGCGTATGATCTAATTTTAGTTTCTAAAGTCTTTGAAAATATTTATAATGCCGCACAAAGTCGTGATATATCTCTATGATTTTCGCAGCGTAGCTTGCCACCTTTTTTGTGGATAGGGAATATAATTGATTGGCTCCATTCATTCGGCATATGTTCTTGTTGCCAAAGATGCTGGGTGGCTTTGTGGATGGATTTCTGAACACAACTGCCATCATATTTTATGAGCTCTACTGGAATTTAATCGATGCCTGCTGCTTTATTATTATTTTGAGCTTTGATGATGGAACACACTCCAACCAGAGTTAGTGGGGCCAATGTAAGCTGTCCGCAAACATCTATAGGCTCCGATGGTCTGGAGCTGTGCGGAGGACTAAGATAGCTCTTAAAATATGATGCCTAACTTTCTTTAATCTTGGTTTCATGAGCGATGATATTGCCGATGTCATCACGGCAGAGCATGGATTTGGGCTGGTTACCACGTTTCAGGCTTATCACTACTTTGCAAGCTTGTTTTGTGTTGTTGATAGCTAAACTTATATCTATACTTCTAAATTGGTTGTCACAGTATTTTCTTTTCTTAATTTTAATTATCTTATTAACCTTTGTTCTGAGATTTTCATAGTGTTCTCTCGTCGTCCTCGTTTTTCTACCTATATAGTCTTTGTATACCTGATTCTTATTGGCTAATGCATTCTGGCACTCATCATCGAACCATATACTTCCCTTGCGTCGGGCTTCATGTCCGATCGTCTGTTCTGTCTTGGTATTAATAGCCACTTTGACTTCCATCCAGAGCTCATTGCTTGACTTGAAATATGTGTCTGATAAGATGGGAGCCAGCTGGCTGTCGAGGATCTCCGTGGCCCCAGATGCCGTTTGGAGCCTTCTGATGTCAAATTTTTGTAGCGGGCTGATCTTCGCTGAATGTGTGTTTGACAAATGACATGGATAGGGTGATTTGATCAAGTAATAATCTGAGTTACAATTGGCTCCTCATTGTGTACGGACGTCAAGTATGCTCCAGGCCCATCGTTGTTAGATCTTAAAATGGTCGATCTGGTTTTGTGTGTTGCCATCCGATGACACCTAGGTCATTTTATGAATGCGTCAATGTGGGAAGCAAGTCGAATGTACGACTTGATTTTTGCTACATGCAAAGTCAATCAGGCGCTGGCCGTTGTCATTTGTTTCATCGTGGAGGCTATATCCTCAAGTCGTTCCCTGATAAGACAGCTCATAGCGAACCTTAGCCAGAATTATTTTTGTGTCATTTGTAGGCAATAATTTGACCAAACTTTCCGGGTGATTGTAGAACGTTTCCTTCATTTCTTCATCCTTTTCTTCGGTCAGGGTGTGAACATTTGTCAGTCAGATTTTAAAGCATTTCGCACTAATGCGGATCACACACAACCATTCATTGACTGTCTTAAAATCAATAATGTGCGATTTGAACTCCCTATGTATTGTCGCATGTTTTTGGTTCGCGGCCAATAATTTTAATGTTCCGGGAAAGTGAAAACGCAATGTCTTTGAATTTAAGTTAAAAGAGTTTATTTAATTACAAAAAAAATGCACAATCACTTGTTAATTATTTCACAATTTTAATTTTCACTTTCAAAATTATAACTTTCACTTGTCCAAAAATTCCTATCGCAATTGTCTTTTAAAATTACTTCACTATTACTTGATCGCTATTCACACTCCACACACTATCGCCGTGTTTACTCTCGCGGTTGAATGAATGATCCCCCCATTCATTCAGCTGGCCTTTATATAGGGTCTCTAATCATTCAACTCAGTTCTCGTACATTAGTGAATTAGCGGAAACATTCCATCAGTGAATGAATGGAGCAGTGACTCACTTTCAGATGTTGTTTATGCTTGTTAGGTTCTCGTGGTTTCGAGTAAATTCCTTTTGTTGATGTTCTTAATTGTTGTGAAAACAATTGCGACAGTAGCTCGCAGAATTATTTATACATGTAACAGTATAATAAAGGCCACTCCAAATTTTCGTTTCCCGCTAGGCTTTCCACCTTTTAATAATGTGTCATACCCAAATACGAGGAAAATGTACGTTTTGAAACATATTGTAGAATTTCAAAAAGAAAAGTTGAAACCAGTCATTATGACTAGCATAGTAAGTCTAGTGTTAAACTGCATCCGGTGTTTGAGTTCTTCTTTCTCATATAATTATAGGATTTCCATATCTGGACGCATAAATACTAACTGAGTAAATTCAAAAGACCCAAAAAATTTAGCACTACTCATTCGAAGAAAAATTCAAGTAAAATATACCCAACCAGATTCGTCCAAGGAATCTGTCTGATAATATAGCATCAATTCAACTCATATTTCATTGAACAAAATTTCTAAATGCTCAAAGTTATAAACCTTTTCCACCATTTACATTGAATTCCTAGGGCAAGTCCTTTAAACGTGTATGTACAATCTATAAAAAAACTTCCAAAGAAAAAGCTCTGAAATATTCGCTCTTAACCAAAAACGCCTTGAAATATAGCAAAGTAAAATTTTCCATTTAAAATATGCATAAGCTGAGGGTGCTCGACAAACTCCATGATACATGCGTTAGCAGAACTGGACATACCCTTCCCTACTTTGAATTCCCAGAGCTCTAACCACCCCTTGCGGCACTGTCGTCGTCGTTCAAAATAGCTTTCAAGTGCAATAAAAGCTAAAACCGTCTACCAAACGGAGAGAATTATGGATTTTAATTTCCATACAAAAACAACACTTTATGGGAATTGTAAAATTTCGTTCTGCTATCATTTCTCTTCCACGGTGGCACACAATGTTACGAAGGTTATGCAATGTACAGGTCAAAATCATATTTCTTTCAAAACGACAGTCGAATTACCGGTTAAATTCTCTGGTATGGAGGGAGAGTCCAGTGAGAGCGAGAAGGTGTGGAGTTGAATTTTTGAAAATGTGGGCTTGAATTTTCTATACGTAGACGGCTGTGGATTAACTGAATAAAGTAGAGTATAATGGTTTGAGAAAAATTTTATTTAGAACATCCATTAGTTTGCAAAGGTTAAAGAAGGAAACAGTGAAGTGGATACAAAAAAAGTTTTTAAGGCACGTCCCGATGCATTGATAGGCTGCCCGACTAGGCTTCCAGAATGATATCCACATGAAATCGTTTCGTTGATCGATTGAACCATTTTTGAACTAAGAATTAGTGAAGAAAAACGATCGATAGTCGACACTATCGATAGTCTCCTGTAGTTTTCAATAAATTGTCGGTAAACTATCGATAGTATTGGGGATTATCAAGGTGGTTTTACAGCAAGTATGTTAATGATAGACGAATTGTTTACAGTCAAGCAAGTACTTGAGAAATGCTGTGAGCTCATCACCACATTTTGTTGACTTTAAGCCAGCATACGTCAGTATTGATCGTAATGTACTATATCATATAATGTTTTTTTTTGGTATCCCACCCAAAAAAGTTCGTCTTACCAAAATGATAATGACATCGACAACCTCTCAAATCTGCATCAATAACCAACTCACCAATGCCTTTGAAACAAATATCGGAGCTGGCCCCATTGCTTTCAATTTGGCTCTGAAATGCGTTGATAAAAGAGGTGCATTTGTGTACAAGTTGGGCGAAGTTGTAGCCTATGCGGATGACAACATTTTGTCAAGGTCGCTAACAACCACAAAAGAACTTTTTCTGAAACTTGGAAGTGAAGCAAAACTAGTAAAGCTACAAATCAATGAGAATAGAACAAAACCCATGGTGCAGTCGAGGCAAAATACATTAAATACACAAAATTTTACACTTCGGGAATACAATATCGGAAATGTGGGAATATTTGTGTGCATATGCACCAAAGTTACGAGAACTGGTAATGAAAGAGACGAAATGCACCATAGAATACAGCTCGCAAAAAAAAAATTTATTTTATTCAGTTTTGACAATCTTGAACACCAGCTGCATACATTGGAAAACAAGGCTCCAAGTATACAAATCTGTGATGAGACCTGTGTTATGAAATGGGTGGGAAATATGGAGTCTAATCCAGGTTTCTGCAAACATATTGAACACCTTCGAAGAACGGGTACTGAGGCAAATAATCAGAGCGAAGCAAGATGGGGACCAATTGCAAATTCCAAACAACCATAAGCTGTATGGACTTTTCGACAAACCAGAGGTCGCAACGATGAAGAAACAATGAATACCCGAAAGGGTATTCGTTGGGACAACTGAAGGTCGGAGATCAGTGATAAAACCGAGAAAATACTAGTCTGACAGGGTCGACAAAGACAGGTCATTGCTGCTGAGATTTAAAATTTAAGGACGCCCTCAATGGACCGAGATTGTTGGAAGTAGTTTTTGCAAGAAATGATGGCCCGAGAGGGTTATAGTGCTACAAAGAAGAAGAACCTATCGAGAATTTCAATATTGCATAAGAAAAAATAAATATAATATTTATGTTTGTTCTATTGGGAACAAACAAAGAAGCAACATTCTGACTTCTTTAGTCACAATCTTGCTTCTCTGTAAGTATTTGTTTGTCAGCAATATATGTCTTCATTGCAGACTTTGTCATAAATTGAGTACTGTGAGAATATTTGAATAACATAGATGTAACAGAAAGTTGACAATCCTTAGTTTAGTATTAATTTTTCCATTGGATCAACGTATCGCAGCATGTAAGATGATTTACTGGTTACATCCTGAAAATCTGTACTACATATCACAGATTTTCAGGATACCAGTAAATCATCTTGCATGCTGCGATAGATTGCATGCTGCGATAGGTTGACCCAATGGAAGAATTAATAAGATTTGGTGCTGTTAGCTTGTATTCAAACAAACTCAACAAGAACAGATCGCTTTTATCATTGTAACACCTCTGATAATAATGTAGTTTCAACTATTCTATAGAGTTCATCCGCAGGAGGAATGTCGGTTGACAGGAACACTCTTAGAGGCTAGCATTTTTTGGTGAACGTCGCCCCACCCGAGTATATGGTGGTCACCATGAAGTTCTTCCTGGGATGAAGGCGACTACACACACGAACGGAAATAGCGGCTCTGAGGGGAAGATTCAATAAAACTGGACCAATTTCAACTAAAAACCATAAAAATATAGATAAAAGTTAAGTATGCAGAAGAGTGCTCTCACCAGAAGGTCTTTGTAGCCATCTTAGGATTCGAAACAAATTTTCTAGTAGCGTGAATCGATAATTTGAATTATTCATTCCAACACTTGGATACGATATCGTTCCAATTTATGCAAAAGATGCAGATTTTTTTTAATGAGCACATTGCAGCCACCAAATTGATGCATTTCTGAATGCTCAGTCGATTGAACATATTTAAATTAGACACTGTTCCTTTAAATTTTCATGAAAATTGGAAGAAAATAAAAGTGCCTAGGTCAATTTGAAACATGTATCAACCATGAACACGTGTTATTGTTGTTGTAATTCCATTCAATTGAAATGGCTGAACGAATTTTTCTTCTGAGGGGTTTGTTGTCCTTGTACTCATTAAGACCCACCTCGGTGGTCTATTTCAGAATATTCGGCTCAAACGTGTCCAATCGCGAGGGAGGGGGACAAGAAATTTTGGAACATTTTGCCACCCCCTGGACCTCGAATGCATCAAATGACCTTTGGTTAAAAAAATTGGGCTACTTTGCTATTAGGGGGGACCCCCCTTAAAACAATTTTAAACTTTTGGATGAGACCTAAACTGTCGAGAGACCATCATTTCTGACCATTTCACAAAGTTTGAGCATTATAACTTTTATGGTTTCTGAGGAAACTTGCTGTGACGCATGGATAGACGGACAAACGCACAGACATGTCGCAAAACTAGTAGGTCTTTGTAAAAAAAATTTTACAAAGACCTTAAAAACTAAAAGAAGCAAGTCAAAATAATAACAACGACGACACAACCAGCTGCTGCAGCCACGAAGCTTGCAGCATATTGGGATCCTTACTAACGACGAAAACGATGATAAGTACAATGACACCGAATGGACAAAAACGGAGATTAACAGATAGAGTTGCCCAGACTGAGATTCTTGCAGCTTTTGGGCACAATAAAAAAAATTATGTGAACACCAAAAAGTCCTGAAATTGAAGAGCAGGAAACTCTGCAGGACGCGCCAGATCTTTAATGGCGGAGGAAGAAATAAAGAACATCGAGAATTTGATGGTTACTATTGCGATCATTACCGAAGTGATCGAGGTAAGGGTCTTAAATCTTGAAATAATAAAGAACCGTTCTGAAGTCTACAAAGTGATCACGGCAGGAAAAGACAGGAGTCACCGGACAAATAAAGCACCATTGTGTAGTTTCATCGCCAGCATCGAGAATGTGATAGCAGTACTGTACTCGGAAACGGAAGCCGATAACGTCTTCGAAGCATAAAGAAGAAAGGTTAATCCAAAAAGCCAGAGACGTTCTAAAAAAGATACAATCTACATACTGCATACGGCAAAAATTAACTTAAGAGTAAAGAATGGACTCCTTGAACTACAGGAGCTCCTAGGCGGCATAAAGCATTGCTGGAAGAGCTGGCTAATGGTCAAAGAAGACCAGAAGGCCAAAGAAGAGCAGAAGGCTAAAGGAGCGCTCAGGGTTAAGCCTAAAAAACATGCACAGAAAGCTCCAGTAACAAAATCAATATAAGAATAACGAAAGAAGGAGGAGGCACTTGATGGGCGTGGAATGCTAGATCAAGGGTTCCAGACAGTGCTGACAAAAGGAGCAAAGAAAGGTGCAAAGAAACTGCTTCAACAAGCGACAGAAAATAAAGTTCGCATGGACGCTCAACAAGAAAAGAGACCTGATGCGAAACAGGAGAGAAAAAAGCTCCGACAAAGACTCTGGTAGAAAGCACAACTCGTAAAACCCCAAGATGACCAGGCCTACGCAAAAGTGTTGTGGGATATCAGGGAACATATAAGGTCCGCAGACATCAACACTGCCATTAAAGTAGTACGACCAACGCGGTCGGGCCACATACTGGTCGAATTCGGAGCGGAGGCGACAATAAAGAAGCATTCTGCAAGGCAGTAAAGACACTCCTCAGCAAAAGTGCAACTGTATCCTCGCGCGAGCCAATGGCAATGATCGAAAGAAGAGACATTGACTGCGTCACGGATCTGGCTGAGGTAGAAGAGGCCATCAAATGGGAGTTCCCTAGCGTGGGTATGATCAAAGTGAGGCTGACACCAGAAAACTATAGGGGATAATGCATGGCCATCATTGACTTGACCGAAAGGGACCCCGAACAATTTCTAAATAAGGGCAAAGTAAGAATAAGGTGGTTTATGAATAGGATACAGCAAAGAGCAGCGCCTCTTTAGTGTTTCAAATACCTTGGCTATGGACACACCGCACTAGTATGCAAAGAACCTGATAGGAGTTCTCTATGTTACAAATGCGGTGAAATGGAGTGTAGTGTAGAAAGTAGAAGGAGGCATCCTTTGCAAAGATACTGATTCAAGACTGGATCTTGGGCACTTCTTGACATCAGAGAAACGTTGGGTTTTCCAGAAAACCCAAGGCAATGCAAAATCGGAACTTTAATGACACGATTCCTGCAGGTAAAACCACATAGCAGTTCAGCCGCCTAAAACATGCTTGAGCAGTTTGCTAGGGTGATGAAAGTCAACTTGGTGCTGCTGAGCGAGCAACACCATGATAAGAGTTCTGGCTTCACAGTATCCTGATGAAACTGGTACCACCACCATCTGAGTTTGGAACAGCGGTTTTCAGAAGTAGATCTGGTTTCGTGTGGGTTTGGTACTCAGAGACCACCTTCTTTAGTGTGTACCTAATGCTCAAAGAACCGATATTATCTTTCCAAGCCAAGCTTAATGCTTTGAAGGACACTATCTTGAATGCAAACGGCAACATGCTTGTTGAAGAAGACTTCAATGCTAAAGCAATCCTCGAGGAAAACAAATCCTAGAAACAGCAGCCGGGATGGCTCTCGTCGTACTAAATACCAAAATACACAGATTTTCCGCCATATTGTCTACGAAGGAACCATACTGGATGTAACATACACCATGGGGTCCTTAGTACGGAAAATACGCAATTGGAGAGTATTAGAGAAATACTCAGCCCGTAATCATCATTGCATTCTGCTTGAGATCCGTGATGTTGTTTCCCGACGTTCATGTTCTGGACATTCTACAATTGGGTGGAACATCGGAAGAAAAGATGGACGAGATAGTGTGCGCACTCGTTCCCGCCCATCCCATCCGTGTCGATGTGATCCACGGCGGAAAAACACGGAGTATCCACTCTTCACGCAATTGGAACTGGAAGAAGTACTCCTTTCATTAAAAGCAAGGAAGGCTCCAGGCTCAGATGATGTTCCAGCAGAGGTGTTGCAACTTGTCTATTACTTTTGCCCTGACTTGCTGCTCGGCACGCCCAACGCTTGCCTATGAGATGAGGTTTTTCCAGTACAATGGAAGATGGCGAAGTTGATCAGCAAGGGGAAGAGAAATTCCAGATTGTTGTTTGCATTTTGCCTACTATACGAAGTAAGACAATTAAGCAATGAAACTGATTTTATTGCCGCGCTTCTAGTAAACCTGTAACCTTGAAATTCCCTTCACGTTCCCCTTTCCATTGATATATTTATCATCGCTCAAGCTTGTTTAGTTCACCTACTGTGTCGTGTTGAGTAGACGTGTGTTGGAGGTGCTCATCACGAAAATAGAGAAACAAAATCAAGAGCAACGCGTCGCGATAAAAATTTGCGCCAGATTGGGCGAAAGAGCTTCGGGAACGTACGCTAAAATTGTAAAAATGCATGATGATACTGCTTTTAGTCGTGCCCAGGTGTTTCGATAGCATAAAGAGTTTAAGGTGGGGCGTGAAAACGTAGAAGACAAGGCCAGTCGGGGTGCGGGCTGACGCGAATGCGCAGCATGTGCGCGCCCCAGCGCATGAAGATCGATGTTTAGACGTTTAAATGTTGGCCTCGGAACTAGGTATGAACCGTGAAACAGTCAGACAAATTTTAAGACGATTTTGGGATCAAAAAGTTGTGTGCGAAGATGGTTCCAAAGAACCTTTCTGAGAAGCCCTCAGCGTGTCCCAGTATTTGGCCTCTAAAGGGATCGCCGTGTTGGAACAGCTACCTTATTCGCCCAATTTGTTAGTCTGTGATTTTTTTTTGTTCCCTAGAATAAAATCCGTAGTCAAAAGAACCCATTTTGAGTCGATTACGGACATCGAGGGTCCTCGCGGATATCCCAGTTGAAGCGTTCCAGAGATGTTACGAAGCATGGAAAACGCACTGGAATCGATGTATAGCTGCCCAAGGAGACTACTTTGAAGGGGATGGCAGACTTGTAGAATAATTTTTAAATATACAGTTTTCATGGAGTCAGTCTCATTACTTAATTGTCATACCTCGTACACGCTAGAAACTGCTGTAAAAGCGCTAGAGAAACTTATCAAGGGAAGACTCACTGGCACGATTTGTGCTGCTAGGGACCTTTCTTTTCGGCAGTACGGCTTTATCGCAGTACGTTCCACCATTGATGTAATTGGAGAGGTGGTGAACCGCTTGGTGCGGCCATATAGCCGCACCAAGCGATGGATCGTTCTGTTGGCAAGAGTCAACGTTACGCACGCGTTCAACTCCGCTCGATAGGTGGATATTCAAGATACGCTGAAAAACATTTTTCAAGTTCCAAAATATCTTATCTGGCTTTTGAGAAACTAAATAAAGAACTGAAGCCTGCTTTACGATATGACACATGGCCAGTGTAGGAAGGAAGTTACGTTGGGCTCAGCCCAGGGATCTGCCCTCCGTCCAGACTTTTGGAACGTTTCTTACGACCAGCTACTGAGACTGGAGATGCCGCATGAGCTAAGCTTGGTCAGCTATTCAGATGATATTGCGGCTGTAGTCTTTGGATGCACCGCTGAATAAATGCAAGTTAAGCTAGGTGTGCTGATGTACCGCATCAGAGATTAGAAAACTGCTTATGGACTCAGTCTATCGCTGGAGAAAACCTAAGTGATCATTTTGTCAAAAAAGAGAATCCCTCGTGTAAAGATGATCATACTACGAGTACATCCCAATCGAATCGAAGCCAGCGGTGAAGTACCTAGGGTTACTGATCCACTTGTAGATGAGTTTCTCTGAGCAAATTGATGCAACGGCTGAGAAGGCTGCCTAAAGAGTCCGGCTCTGAGTCGTCTTATGGCCAACGTCCGGGGAACCAACCCATCAAAAAGACGCCTGTTGATGATTGCTATAGGGTCAGTGCTACTGTATGGAGCCGAAATATTTAGCAACGCGGTCAGTAAGGAAGTACATCGAAAATGCTTGGCATAGTTAAAGGAAAAAGGAGCATTGAGGAATGCATCTTCATATGCGACAGTCTTTGATTCGGCGTTGAAAATTATTGCATCCATGATACCTATTGCCTTCCTTGCTAGAGAAGCCCGTGGTATAGATGTTACAAACCAGTATACCCTGTGTATACTGGTAAGAACTGGGAGCACATTTGATGTGTATCCAGTATACATCATCAAGGCTCCCGGGGAAAGAACTCCTATTAACACCACTTACCTGCTACTCTGACCATCAAAACCAAATCACCAAAGGCAAGAGTTCACTTTAAAGCATAACTTTTATTGTCCTATTGTTATTTTCTAAAAACATTTACATTACATCAGAATTTCCAAATTATTTTAAAACACTAAATATCAGCCAGCCTGAAGAGGGAAAAATTATATTACTTATGGTGGCCACACAGCGCTTACACGCTAAAAGCCCTGGAGGAACACGGCGCTAAGAGCCAACACCTCACCATAAGTAATTCGTTGATCGACTTGAATGAAAAATCACGTTAAGACCCGGAACTTGAACCGTGCTTTATTGTCGCAGCACGTATCACGACTGACTCACTAATGTCTGCCCAAGTACTTTAAATACCGTTCTCTCGTAAGCTTTTAGCCTCGATTCTCGCAAAAAGTGCTGAATAGCCGAACACGTGCGTTCTCGTTCCACGAAGCACTTTTCCTCCCCGCTCCGTTTCGCTTATGAATATGTGAAACTGGGGAATTTGAGCGAGAGAACGCTTTCGCTTAAGCTTTCGGCTTCTTGAGGTGAATTGATGGAGCTGGGGAAATTGAGCGAGAGAACGCTTCCGCTTAAGCTTTCGGCTTCTTGAGGTGAATTGATGGAGCTGGGGAAATTGAGCGAGAGAACGGTTTTGCCTGAACTTTCAGTTTTCCCTTCAGCTGGGAGTACACCCGAAGCATGTCGTCTACGTGGTGATCATTCGTGTGAAGCGAATCGTGTATTGATATTTGCTCGAGCTTTTGCTCGCTCACTAAACGACAAGTATATGCTTCGGTGATAGTGGCCTATGTGCCTGCTTTAAAAAGTTGATTGGTGAAGCGCGAGTATATAGGCAATGCTCGCTCGCTTCGTAAATACGTAGGCGGTATTTACTCACTCACAACATTTCTTCCGGCGGTTGAAAATTGGATTTATTTTACTTGGAGAGTACAATAAATCGTTGCTCTACTACGATTATCCGGATTCACCAAACATATCTCTAACTGATTCTTTTAGCCTTTGTTCTGTCGTACATATGGGTTGTTAGCTGATTTTCTTCATATTTCCTTTTATGCAGGTCGGTTATACTTATATTTCGCGCTCTTACTGTGTGCTGTTATCCGCTGTACTTCTTGCTGATTACTGTTGGTCGTTGTTCCGCTGCCGGTTTGCGCGTAATTTATTTACTATTTGCTAACGTAATTCTATCAGTTAATTTCGTTACTACAAGTAATTCGTTGAAATTTCCAAATTAATTAGTTCATATTCGATTTGATTCTATAATATTGTGGAAATGATTTATTTTGTTTAGTCCTTAATCTGCGTAATTATCCACTAATGTTTTTTTTTTTTTTTTTGCAATTATGAAGCGGGAATATATCCGGGTATGTTTATGTGTTCACTCGCAACATTCCTCCGGCAGTTGAAAAAAGGATTTAGTGTACTTGGAGAGTACAATAAATCGTCGCTCTACTCCGGTGATCTGGATTACTTAATGTACCCCAATAGATTACGCTCACTCTTGATTTTTCGCAATTTTTGTTGTTGGTTGAGTCTCGCTACATTCCCTTTTGTGCAAATCATTCGTACTTATATTCCGTGCTGTTACCGCCATTGGTATTGCCCACTGTACTTCTCGCAACTTATTATTAACCGTTGTTTTGCTGCTGATTTATGCGTAATTTACTAGATGCGAACGCGCCAATGTTATAATTCTATCCAATTGACGTTACTTAATATGTTGTTACAAGTCAACATTAGAATTGTAAATTTCCACATTTATGAATCAAAGAGTTAATATTTGGTTTGATAATATACAATGTTTTGTTTGATTCAATCATAAATTAATATAATAATATTTCGTTCGGTACCATAAGTTGATGCTAATTAATATGTATTAAATGTCAGTGTTGTATTTGCAAATTACTACTATCAAAAATTACTAAGTTAAGATTTGATTTTATACAATTATGTATCATATTTTCCTATTTTGTTTGGTACCTTGAGTTAATGTTAATTAATAAGTATTACATATCCATGTTGCTTTCATAAAGTACTACAATTATAAATGAATAATTTGAAGTTTGATTTCATACAATGTTTTGTTTGATTTAATCATAAGTTACTGTAATGATGCTTAAGTATTTCTTTGGATACAATGAGCTAAGATCCTGTTTGGTTTAATAATTTGTTTGCTTCAAACATTAAGATGTTACTATTTCATTTGATTCTATGCAATAATGGAATAGTGCTAAATTTGCTTTTGTCGTAAATTACAGGATAATAAATTATTTCGTTTTACTATAATATTGAAAACCATACTGAACATATTTTCCGACCTTAAATTGTTTTTTCTTGACAATAAATTATTATTTTACAATTGAAAAATAGCGGACTACAATTTCTTCTTTTAATTGGCTTTACTTAATAATATGGTTACAACTTCTTTTAAGATTCATATTCAATGCCAATCTTTTTTTTTAATTTGGAAGTTAATGGTTTTCTCTTATTTTGAACATTAATAACCATCTTGGAATTTTTATTCTACTCGTATATTTTTTGGCTTTTAATTTCCTCATTTCTTTCAAATAGTATTAAAGTTCTCTTGCGTATATTCAAATATTTTAACTACTAATTAATTCGATGTTGCTTTTGGTTAGTGGTTATTACTCGTATTAGGGTGTTACTATTTGTTTAGTACAGGTTTTAGTAAATTATAACAGTTAGCGTTAGTGAGGATTTAATGTGGACGGCTTTCAAAATAGTTTAAATGTGCAAAGAAATTCGTTTTTTATTCTATTCATGGTTTATTAATATTCTATTAAATTACTTTCTTTAATGCTATGACAAAAGTTCTTTATGTAAGCTTCTGCTAGCATTTTGTTAAATTATGTATTGTGCGAAAAGGTTAGTAGGGAAGTCTCAATAGGAAATATTGTTAAAGCTTTAGCGGTTATTTATTGCGAATGAGTTAATATGTAAGCGGGGAATGAATATTTCACACCATCGTTACGTTCGGGAATTGATTCGCTTCGGAAGAAGTTTTGCCGAGAGAATAACTTCCCATTGATGTAGCTTGGGAGACGTTGTTGTTGTATTCCCAAGGCTTTAGTATAAGCTATCTTGGCTTTATAGGGTGCGAGTGAGTGTGATAAATAAACTTTCCCCTTAATATGCATGGTTAATGGTGTTAATGGGAATGGGAGTCATGGATTGAAGGTTTATGTGATTGTTTTTGCTCGCCGCTAACGAGCTTTGAAGATATGATTAGCATTGCTTCTGCAATGATGCATGAGAAAATTGAATGAAGCGATGTATTGTAGCTTTTACATGCGCTGATTGCTAGGAAGTATGTGAAGTATATGATATGTATGTACTAATTCGTGGTTGGCTGGTAATTGCCTTGAAGAGCATTTGTTTTTAATTAAGTTGGCTTAATGCATTTCGTAGTGGGCAGGTCTTTTAATTCATCTATGCTATACGATTGTGTAGGAGGAAGAGCTTTTAAGGTATATGCATTTAATTGTCGTTTAATTGGCTTAAGTCGTAAATTACATACTTGTTTATTCATTTGTAGTTGTAAAAAGGGAGGGTTATTAGAAATGTATTCAGCAGTATGTGTAAATAGTTGTGGATTATTTATAAATCGGAATTATTATGTACGTTTTTTTTATTAAGTATAGAAATGTTTAATGAGTTAATATGAATGAATTCGACCTTTTTCTCAAACTAAAACTAGAAAGAGTGATTTTGAGCTCTGTTTTATACTTTTATTGATTTTAGTGAATTGTTAAATAGATATACTGCATTGAAAATTTCTTGCGAGAAATTATTGTAAAAGATGATCGAAGCGACACAATCACTATATGGGCTTGGGAACATATAGTTTCGGTCTTCATTCAAGACCCTATATGTGTTCCGTCTAATTTTTCCCTAGTGTGTGTCTACTAAGTTTGGCATAATGCTGTCCTGGACCTTACTAGAAGACAGTACAGTGCCGTGCGAGGTCACTTCATTAGCCGTTAATAAATTTCTGATCTCGATCTTGAAAAAACGATTGTTTAAAACATCTTGAAGTATATATTATAGCATTCTAAGATCCCATTTGGTATTTTCGCCATATATGAAGTAAAAGGGTGGGAAATGGGTGGGTTTTTGAATTGTCTTGCGCTTTCTACAGGGATTTTATTTGTGACTTTTTTCTAATAGTTAGCAGTTATATAATGCATTCATTGAGCAAGGAAACGTAGTGGCTTGTTTAAAGGGTACATGGTTGATAGTGTGTTGTAAACCCTTTTGGATCAACAGCTCAGAGGCTACGACTGGATGGTAAATTGATGTCTCTTTTGCATATGACTTAATACTATATGTAGCGTGTCTGCCGAAAGTTGAAATCGGGCAGCTCAGAGGCTCAGAGGGACTTATAACTAAAAATAGCGTGTCCGTCGACAGCTAATGCCAACGGCTCAGGGGCTGTTGTTAAATTTACTGGTTTTCATTCCAGTGATTGTGCAATTAGACATAGAAAAAGCGTGTCTGCTGATAGTTATGGTTTGGAGTTTTACCGGGGTTTTACCGACTTGACTGCCACTTTTTCCGTTTCCTTAACATGATGGAGTTGCAGTGGATTTTGTAAGAGATAATTTGTTTTGGGGTAAAATCGTTTGCATTGTGCATTGTTCTTATAACTAAAATTCTGTTGTTTCAAATTTCCCATACTTTAATTGTTTCAGTGTAACTTGAAATTAAATTAGTTTCATGTTTATTTGCGTTGGAAAATTGCCGTTCTCATGTAAATTTTTTTTTTCATTTGTTTAGCGCAGTTAATTTATTTAGTTTGCTCTTCAATGTTTTTGCATTTAAAAATATTGCCCAGATGTCTACCTATTCAATTTGCAGTTAAATGTTTGTTTTTGTTTGCTCTTTTAATTATGCTTCAGTTAATTCGAATGCTCATTCAATTCAAGAGATAAGACTTTAATATGCATGTGGGTACGCGTATTGTCCAAGCAGTCGGAGTGATAAGTGGTATCATATTTCGATAACAATGGGCACGCGTTTGTTTGCTCGTATTAAGTTTTCGTTTTGCTTATTTGTGTTTAATATTTACTTGTAATGTTTTGTGTTTTGCATGTTAGTTGATTGAAACTTTATATCTTTATAAATTCTACGTTGGGTTTGAACGAGTTAGGAGTTAGTTCGAATGACTTTCAGATAAGAAAGATGAGATTTAAGATATATGAATGAGGGAGTAAATGAATGAAGAATTAAATGTTCAAGATGACTATTTGATTTTGGGACTGGTCTTATTTGATGGATATTATGAGTAGAAATATTATTATATTTGAATGTTGATATTATGTTTTAGTTATTAAAATGATCAATAGGATTTTTTGTTTCGATTAAGGAGTGATCTGGGTAGATGACCAGTATGGGTAGCGTTAAACTGATATTATGTTTTTGTTGTTTAAACGATTAACATGATCCCATATTTTTTAGGAAGACTGGTGAAGTTTCATACTTTCTTTTTGTTATTTAAATGATTGAAATAATTATTTGATTTTTTTTTTCGTTTTAAGAAGGTTGATTTAGTTTTATGCACTGTATTAGTAGCACCATTATGAAGTGTGGTTATTGATATTATGTTTTTGTTTTTTAAATGATCAAAATTATTATTTGATTTTTTTTTTTTAGGAAAGCTGATCTAGTTTGATGAACAGTATGAGTAGCAATGGTGTCTTACAGGAGTTGAATGGTTTGAGATATCGGCTGGGTGAATAGATTTTACAGCCCATTTAAATTTGCTACACAGCGCACTACACTGTGGTCTCTGCAAAACCGATATCCTACCGGCTGCGCCAATTTTGTTACAAACCAGTATACCCTATGTATACTGGTATGAACTGGGAGCTCAACTTGATGCGTATCCTATATACAACATCAAGGCTCCCGGGGAAAGAACTCACTGTAACACCACTTACCTGCTACTCTGTCCATTTTCACTAAATCAACCAAGGCAAAAGTTTATTTTATTAATTATTTTATTTTCTCTGTTCCTATTTTTATCTAACATTACATTTTACAAATTACATTATTGGAGACTTATATCAATATTGAGCCTGTAGAGAATCAAATGGACGTGTTAATGGTTCGGGGTGGCCATACAGCGTGGAACGCAAAAAGGCCGATTGAGGATCGCGGCGCAAGCCAACACCTCACCCCTCACCACTTCGTTGAACACTGGACGATATCTTCGGCTGAACTTTAAATCGCGAATACTTTAACCGTCTAACTGATAACTGGGTAGCAGCACGCTCCCTTTTGGATTTGAATACAAAACTCACTGGTATAAGACTGCCCAAGAACATTAAATACCATTCTTTTGTGAGCTTTCAACCTAAATTCTCTTTAAAGGTGCTGAGTAGCCGAACACGTGCGCTCTCGTTCCACGAAAGTTTTTCCTCCCCGCTTCGTCTCGCTTGCTCGGCTGGTGAATATCCGAAACTGGGGAAATTGAGCGAAAGAGTGTTTTTCGCTTAAGCTTTCGACTTCGAAAGAGTGCTTTCAGTTTAAGCTTCCGGCTTTCCCAAGATCTCTTGAGGTAAAATAGCGAAACTGGGGACATTGAGCGAAAGAGTGTTTATGCTGGAACTTTCGGTTTTCCTTTCCGCTTACCTCTCTTCGAAGCACCCCGTTCGTTCACGATGTGAATATCGTTGCGGGTTGAACTTTCTCGTTCACTTAACTGCTCGCTTATTTACTTGCGCATGTGTTTCCATGGCTAATTTTCATTGGCGAAGTGCGAGTACATAGGTATTGTTTGCTCGCTACTATTGCAGTAATGAAGCGGGAATATATCCGAGTATGTTTATGTGTTCACTCGCAACATTCCTCCGGCAGTTGAAAAAAGGATTTAGTGTACTTGGAGAGTACAATAAATCGTCGCTCTACTCCGGTGATCTGGATTACTTAATGTACCCCAATAAATTACGCTCACTCTTAGTTTTTCGCAATTTTTGTTGTTGGTTGAGTCTCGCTACATACCCCTTTTGTGCAAATCATTCGTACTTATATTTCGTGCTGTTACCGCCATTGCTGTTATCCACTGTACTTCTCGCAACGTATCTTTTACCGTTGTTCTGCTGCTGGTTTGAACTTTTACTAGATGGTATCGTAGTTCTGTCGTTTAATTTCGTATTTTCATTGGTAGGCGTTATAACTTCTAATTGACGTTAACTTAAGTTTGATTCTGTACAATTTTACATTCCGTTTGATTCGATCGTTGATTTGATGTACTCATATTTTAATACTGGGTTTGGTACCGTGAGTTAAGGGTAATCAATATCTATTACATGTCAATGTTGCATCTATAATTTATTAGAATTAAAAATTACGAAGTTGAGATTCGCCTTTATACAATTATGTATTAATATTTTGTTTGGTACCTTGTGTTAATGTTAATTGATATGCATTACATATTTATGTTGCTTTCATAAGCTACTACAATTAAAAATTACTAAGTTGAGATTCGCTTTTATACATATTTAATATTTTGTTTGGTACCTTGAGTTAATGTTAATTAATAAGTATTACATATCCATGTTGCTTTCATAAACTACTACAATTATAAATTAATAATTTGAAGTTTGATTTCATACAATGTTTTGTTTGATTTAATCATAAGTTACTGTAATGATACTCTAGTATTTCTTTGGATACAATGAACTAAGATCTAGGTCGGTTCTATATAATCGTGGATTAATATTTTGTTTGCTTCAATCATTAATCAGTATAATTAATCACTATTGTTTCTGTTTGATGAAATTTTAAGTCAACAAGCTCGTGTTCAGTTTGATTCTGCTCAGTAAATAATCTTTGTTTCATTTGATACAATTATAAATTAAGATGTTAATATTTCATTTCTGCCGTAAACTACAGGATTATAAATTGTTCCGTTTTACTAATATATAATGTTGAAGAATATACTGAACATATTTTCCGGCCCGAAATCGTTTTTCCTTGAGAATAAACTATTTTTTTTTTACAATTGAAGAATACCGGAATTAAATTTCTTCTTTGCAATAGGTGCATAATCGGCTTTACTTGGCAATACAATACACTTTCTTTTAACATTCACATTCAATGCCGATTTTCTCTTTGGAAGTTAATGATTTGCTTTTATTTCAGCATTTTTCATCTCAAAATAGATTCTGATATTTAATTGTTACATATTCTGCATTTCTCTTTTTTTTATTTTCCTTTTGAAAACTGTAATTGTAATTATTAACTGTAATTGCCAAAGATAGAATTTTACATTTTGTTTAGGTAGTGGTTATTATTAGTGTGTTACTGTTCAATTAGTGCTTTTTTCAACTGCCGAAGGAATGTTGCGAGTGAACACATAAGCATACTCGGATATATTCCCGCTTCATAACTGCAATAGTAGCGAGCAAACAACACCTATGTACTCGCACTTCGCCAATGAAAATTAGCCATGGAAACACATGCGCAAGTAAATAAGCGAGCAGTTAAGTGAACGACAAAGTTCAACCCGCAACGATATTCACATCGTGAACGAACGGGGTGCTTCGAAGAGAGGTAAGCGGAAAGGAAAACCGAAAGTTCCGGCATAAACACTCTTTCGCTCAATGTCCCCAGTTTCGCTATTTTACCTCAAGAGATCTTGGGAAAGCCGAAAGCTTAAACTGAAAGCACTCTTTCGAAGTCGAAAGCTTACGCGAAAAACACTCTTTCGCTCAATTTCCCCAGTTTCGCATATTCACCAGCCGAGCAAGCGAGACGAAACGGGGAGGAAAAACTTTCGTGGAACGAGAGCGCACGTGTTCGGCTACTCAGCACCTTTAAAGAGAATTTAGGTTGAAAGCTCACGAAAAAATGGTATTTAATGTTCTTGGGCAGTCTTTTACCAGGGAGTTTGTATTCAAATCCAAAAGGGAGCGTGCTGCTACCCATTTATCATTAACAACATCGAAGTATTCGAGTTTAAGTTTGAATTGGTAGTGCTGTCCAGTGTTCAAAGAAATGGTGAGGGGTGAGGTGTTGGCTTGCGCCGCGATCCTCAACCGGCCCTTTGGCGCTTCACGCCGTGTGGCCACCCCGAACCATTAATACGACAAGTTGGTTCCCTCTTCAGGCTGGCTGATATTTAGTGTTTTAAAATAATTTGGAAATTCTAATGTAATGTAAATGTTTTTAGAAAATAACAATAGTACAATAAAAGTAATGCTTTAAAGTGAACTCTTGCCTTTGGTGATTTGGGTTTTGATGGTCAGAGTAGCAGGTAAGTGGTGTTACAGAGAGTCTTTCCCCGGGAGCCTTGATGATGTATATTGGATACACATCAAATGAGCTCCCAGTTCATACCAGTATACATAGGGTATACTGGTTTGTAACAAAATTGGCGCAGCCGGTAGGATATCGGTTTTGCAGAGACCACAGTGTAGTGCGCTGTGTAGCAAATTTAAATGGGCTGAAAAATCTATTCACCCAGCCGATATCTCAAACCATTCAACTCCTGTAAGACACCATCGCTACTCATACTGTCCATCAAGCTGGATCAACTTTCTTAAAAAAAAAATCAAATAATAATTTTAATCATTTAAAAAACAAAAATATAGTATCAATATCCCCACATCATAATAATGCTACTCATACAGTGCACAAAACTAAATCAAACTTCTTAAAACAAAACAAATAATTATCTCAATCAATTAAACAACAAAAAGAAAGTATGAATATTAGTGATCAAACTAAATCAGTCTGCTTTTAAAATAAACCCAAATACTTATATTGATCATCCTAATAGCCAAAATATAATAACAATATTCAAATATAATACTAATCCTACTCATACTATTCATTAAATAATATCAGTCCTAAAATCAAATAGTCATATTGAACATTCAATTCTTCATTCATTTACTCCGTCAGTCATATATCTTAAATCTCATCTTTCTTATCTGAAGTTCATTCGAACTAACTCCTAACTCGTTCAAACCCAACGTAGAATTTATAAAGATATAAAGTTTCAATCAACTAACATACAAAACACAAAACATTACAAGTAAATATTAAACACAAATAAGCAAACCGAAAACTTAATAGCGAGGAAACAGACGCGTGCCCATTGTTATCGAAATATGATACTATTTATCACTCCAACCACTTAAACAATAATAATAACAATAACGCGTACCTAACATACATGCATATCAAAGTCTTATCTTTTGAATTCGCTAAGGTGCAATTGAAAGAGCAAAGAAAAACAAACATTTAAGTACAAATTGAATAAATAGACACCTGGGCAATAATTTTTAAATACAATAACACGGAAGAGCAAACGAATTAAATTAACTGCGCTAAACAAGTATAAAAAATAATTTACATGAGAACAGCAATTTTCCAACGCAAATCAACATGAAACATTTAATTTCCAGTCACACTGAAACAATTTAAGTATGGGAAATTTGAAACAACAGAATTTTAATTATAAGAAAAATGCAACAAAGCAAACGATTTTACCCCAAAACAAATTATCTCCTTCAAAATCCACTGCAATTCTATCATGTTAAGGAAACGAGAAAAGTGGCAGTGAAGTCGGTAAAACCCCGGCAAAACTCCAAACCATAACTATCAGCAGACACGCTTTTTCTATGTCTAATTGCACAATCACTGGAATGAAAACCAGTAAATTTAACAACAGCCTCTGAGCCGTTGGCATTAGCTGTCGACGGACACGCAATTTTTAGTTATAAGTCCTCAAAAAACAAATAATAGCCTCTGAGCTGCCCGACTACAACGTCCGGCAGACACGCTACATTTAGTATTAAGTCATATGCAAAAGAGACATCGATTTACCAACCAGTCGTAGCCTCTGAGCTGTTGATCCAAAAGGGTTTACAACACGCTATCAACCATGTACCCTTTAAACAAGCCACTACGTTTCCTTGCACAATGAATGCATTATATAACTGCTAACTATTAGAAAAAAGTCACAAATAAAATCCCTGTAGAAAGCGCAAGACAATTCAAAACCCACCCATTTCCCACCCTTTTACTTCATATATGGCGAAAATACCAAATAGCGTCTTAGAATGCTATAATATATACTTCAAGATGTTTTAAACAATCGTTTTTTCAAGATCGAGATCAGAAATTTATTAACGGCTAATGAAGTGACCTCGCACGGCACTGTACTGTCTTCTAGTAAGGTCCAGGACAGCATTATGCCAAACTTAGTAGACACACACTAGGGAAAAATTAGACGGAACACATATAGGGTCTTGAATGAAGACCGAAACTATATGTTCCCAAGCCCATATAGTGATTGTGTCGCTTCGATCATCTTTTAGACACACACTAGGGAAAAATTAGACGGAACACATATAGGGCCTTGAATAAAGACCGAAACTATATGTTCCCAAGCCCATATAGTGATTGTGTCGCTTCGATCATCTTTTACAATAATTTCTCGCAAGAAATTTTCAATGCAGTATATCTATTTAACAATTCACTAAAATCAATAAAAGTATAAAACAGAGCTCAAAATCACTCTTTCTAGTTTTAATTTGAGAAAAAGGTCGAATTCATTCATATTAACTCATTAAACATTTCTATACTTAATAAAAAAACGTACATAATAATTCCGATTTATAAATAATCCACAACTATTTACACATACTGCTGAATACATTTCTAATAACCCTCCCTTTTTACAACTACAAATGAATAAACAAGTATGTAATTTACGACTTAAGCCAATTAAACGACAATTAAATGCATATACCTTAAAAGCTCTTCCTCCTTCACAATCCCACAGCATAGATAGATTAAAAGCCCTGCCCACTACGAAATGCATTAAGCCGACTTAATTAAAAACAAATGCTCTTGAAGGCATTAGCAGCCAACCATGAATTAGTACATACATATCATATATTTCACATACTTCCTAGCAATCAGATCAGCGCATGTAAAAGCTACAATACATCGCTTCATTCAATTTTCTCATGCATCATTGCAGAAGCAATGCTAATCATATCTTCAAAGCTCGTTAGCGGCGAGCAAAAACAATCACGTAAACCTTCAATCCATGACTCCCATTCCCATTAACAACATTAACCATCATATTAAGGGGAAAGTTTATTTATCACACTCACTCGCACCCTATAAAGCCAAGATAGCTTATACTAAAGTCGTGGGAATACAACAACAACGACTCCCAAGCTAAATCAATGGAAAGCTATTCTCTCGGCAAAACTTCTTCCGAAGCGAATCAATTCCCGAACGTAACGATCGTGTGAAATATTCATTCCCCGCTTACATATTAACTCATTCGCAATAAATAACCGCTAAAGCTTTAACAATATTTCCTATTGAAACTTCCCTACTAACCTATTCGCACAATACACAATTTAATAAAATGCTAGCAGAAGCTTACATAAAGAGCTTTTTTATAGCATTAATGAGAGTAATTTAATTGAATATTAATAAACCATGAATAGAATAAAAAACGAATTTCTTTGCAAATTTAAACTATTTTGGAAGCCGTCCACATTAAATCCTCACTAACGCTAACTGTTATAATTTACTAAAACCTGTACTAAACAAATAGTAACACCCTAATACGAGTAATAACCACTAACCAAAAGCAACATCGAATCAATTAGTAACTAAAATATTTGAATATACGCAAGAGAACTTTAATACTATTTGAAAGAAATGAGGAAATTAAAAGCCAAAAATAGAGTAGAATAAAAGTTCCAAGATGATAAGTAATGTTAAAAATAAGAGAAAACCATTAACTTCAGAATATAAAAAAAGATCGGCATTGAATATGAATCTTAAGAGAAGTTGTAACCATATTATTAAGTAAAACCAATTAAAAGAAGAAATTGTAGTCCGCTATTTTTCGATTGTAAAATAATAGTTCATTGTCAAGAAAAAACAATTTAAGGTCGGAAAAAATATGTTCAGTATGGTTTTCAATATTATAGTAAAACGAAATAATCTATAATCCTGTAATTTACGTCAGAAGCAAATTTAGCACTATTCCATTATTGCATAGAATCAAATGAAATAGTAACATCTTAATGTTTGAAGCAAACAAATTATTAAACCAAACAGGATCTTCGCTCATTGTATCCATCATTACAGTAACTTATGATTAAATCAAACAAAACATTGTATGGAATCAAACTTCAAATTATTAATTTATAATTGTAGTAGTTTATGAAAGCAACATGGATATGTAATACTTATTAATTAACATTAACTCAAGGTACCAAACAAAATAGGAAAATATGATACATAATTGTATAAAATCAAATCTTAACTTAGTAATTTTTGATTGTAGTAATTTGCAAATACAACAATGACATGTAATACATATTAATTAGCATAAACTTATAGTACCAAACGAAATATTATAATATTAATTTATGATTGAATCAAACAAAACATTGTATAGTATCAAACCAAACATTAACTCATTAATTCATAAATGTGGAAATTTACAATTCTAACGTTGACTTGTAACAACATATTAAGTAACGTCAATTGGATAGAATTATAACATTGGCGCGTTAGTATCTAGTAAATTACGCATAAACCAGCAGCAAAACTACGGTTAATAATAAGTTGCGAGGAGTACAGTGGACAATACCAATGGCGATAACAGCGCGAGATATAAGTACGAATGATTTACACAAAAGGGAATGTAGCGAGACTCAACCAACAACAAAAATTGCGAAAAACCAAGAGTGAGCGTAATCTATTGGGGTACATTAAGTAATTCAGATCACCGGAGTAGAGCGACGATTTATTGTACTCTCCAAGTACACTAAATCCTTTTTTCAACTGCCGGAGGAATGTTGCGAGTGAACACATAAGCATACTCGGATATATTCCCGCTTCATAACTGCAATAGTAGCGAGCAAACAACACCTATGTACTCGCACTTCGCCAATGAAAATTAGCCATGGAAACACATGCGCAAGTAAATAAGCGAGCAGTTAAGTGAACGACAAAGTTCAACCCGCAACGATATTCACATCGTGAACGAACGGGGTGCTTCGAAGAGAGGTAAGCGGAAAGGAAAACCGAAAGTTCCGGCATAAACACTCTTTCGCTCAATGTCCCCAGTTTCGCTATTTTACCTCAAGAGACCTTGGGAAAGCCGAAAGCTTAAACTGAAAGCACTCTTTCGAAGTCGAAAGCTTACGCGAAAAACACTCTTTCGCTCAATTTCCCCAGTTTCGCATATTCACCAGCCGAGCAAGCGAGACGAAACGGGGAGGAAAAACTTTCGTGGAACGAGAGCGCACGTGTTCGGCTACTCAGCACCTTTAAAGAGAATTTAGGTTGAAAGCTCACGAAAAAATGGTATTTAATGTTCTTGGGCAGTCTTTTACCAGTGAGTTTGTATTCAAATCCAAAAGGGAGCGTGCTGCTACCCATTTATCATTATCAACATCGAAGTATTCGAGTTTAAGTTTGAATTGGTAGTGCTGTCCAGTGTTCAAAGAAATGGTGAGGGGTGAGGTGTTGGCTTGCGCCGCGATCCTCAACCGGCCCTTTGGCGCTTCACGCCGTGTGGCCACCCCGAACCATTAATACGACAAGTTGGTTCCCTCTTCAGGCTGGCTGATATTTAGTGTTTTAAAATAATTTGGAAATTCTAATGTAATGTAAATGTTTTTAGAAAATAACAATAGTACAATAAAAGTAATGCTTTAAAGTGAACTCTTGCCTTTGGTGATTTGGGTTTTGATGGTCAGAGTAGCAGGTAAGTGGTGTTACAGAGAGTCTTTCCCCGGGAGCCTTGATGATGTATATTGGATACACATCAAATGAGCTCCCAGTTCATACCAGTATACATAGGGTATACTGGTTTGTAACAAAATTTGTGTTCACTCGCAACATAGACTTGCGTTGAAACAATGATGTGAGGGAGACGGTTGTCTGCGATTAAAGACAGCACTGGCCCAACGGTTTTCAGCAGCCTTTGGTGAATTACACGAAGGCAAGGTGTACTGCGCGCTTCATCCCGGATGTAAGACCATGGCTGAACCGAAAGCCTGGTGGGGCTGACTTCTACCTGACCCAGCTTTTGAGCAGGGATGGGTGTTTTCAGTCTTACCTACACTAGATTGGTAAGTCACGGTCCCCTGATTGTTGGTTTTGCCCAAAAGGGAAATACGATGCCTGCGAGAAATTTTTGCGTCCAAGAAATGGGACGAACCTCCACAGGGAGACGGGAGAGCTCAACCCGGATAGTATAGTCATGCTTGAATCGGATGAAAAATGGGATCAGGTTGCACATCATGTTCGGAAAGTCCTAAAAGATAAAATGGACTCAAGGTAGTTGGGGACGTAACGAGTTGAGGATTACTTGCCTGGCAGTTCTCTTCCCTTCTCCCTTTCCGCTAGAAGAGGAGTCACCCAGGTTGTAAGCGCCTCACGGCGTAACAAAAACGAGACCTGCGCCAAAGTAATGTGTCAAATGGTTCCAGGCTGCGTTTGGGTATAGAGGGAGGTTTTTATTGGTAGTCCAGTCGTTTACGAGCATGGGAGTCAAATACTCGGTGCGTAAGTGGCATTCACCTCTCAATCACAAAAAAAAAGGTCAGCCTATAGTCAATTTAGTTATTGTACTGCCTTTTGGCTTTATTTCTGTCTGTTCAATTTAGCCTCAATAATGTAATGTATTGTCTGTAAGGATTAAATTTCTGCGACGAGTACATAATATTGCCAACTAATGAATTTTTGTATTATACATAGTTTTTCAAGGTTCAATATTAGTAAAAATCTGTTCTTAAATTTTTTATATAAGCCGATGATTGATTTTGGAGAAGTGCATTCACACTATGGATTTGTATCAGAGAACACTCACCCAAACTGCTATAATTTTACTTTAAATATTCCAAATGGCTACTAATACTGCCGTGTTTAGCTAAAAGGGCGTAACTGCGAATTTAAAATGTTTCGGAAGAGGCATGGAAATGTGCTTTTTGTATGCAGTCAAAACCGCAACTATGATAAACATGCAACAAGGTATACGTATTTCACTATAACCTACACAATTTTTTGCATTTTTATCATGATTATTATAGTTTCGTCTGCATCTAAAAAGTAAAGTTTTTTTATGCTTCCTAAAATTTTTTATTTGCAGTTATGGTATTTTAACTAGATACGGCAGTATAATACAGATACGAGTATAGTCATTATATCAAACATTTTAAATATGAAGTGTTCAAAAGAGTCCTTAGAGTCAAGTGGGTCCAGTGAGCACAGTGAGTAAGTATGTGCTTAGTGAATACCTCGAAAATGATTTAAAGCCTTGCGATAGCAACTCCACTCATCAGTACTCCACGTGACGTGCGACAGAGAGCTTGTATGGCAGTGATAGCTAGTTCGCCGTTTTGTTTCCACAAGTGGGTGGTTTTGTATCGAAATAGATGGAATTTTCTCAAACTTTGCATATAACCTTATGTTGGTGAATCAACCTCCCTTTCTTGCAACGCATGTCCATTAAACAGCACATGCTTTCTCATTTGAAATGAGATAATTTTAGTTTTGTGAGGATCAAGCAATCGTGCGCGATTTGAATCAAATACTGTTTTGAACATTGAGTTAAGTGTGCGCGTGAGCTTGTCGTGTAAGTTTGCACATGTGCACATGCACCTCTCATAAGCAATTTGTGTTTGTTCCATTTTGAATTGTTAAGTTTTAATTTTTCAGAATGCAAATAGAAAGCAAAAATGCCTCAAAGTTATCAAAAAAAGGCACCAAATCAACATGTCATCACGAAGTATCAGCTATAAACTGCCAAATTTTTGATTGCAAAGGGTGTAAGCAAACTAAAATCTGCTACTCAACTTGGATTAAAGGAAAGTACACTTAGAAAGCGGTTAAAAATCGAAAACGCAGCTGAGAGTGTGGGAAGATTTTCGATCACATTCACCAAGTTACAGGAGGAATATATAAGGAATTATGTAACAGAAAGCAATGATCTCTTTTATGGATTTACTATACATAATCTGCGGAAGTTGATTTGCGAGTATGCAGAAATCAACAACATTCGACACCGTTTTAACATATCTAGCAAACTAGCTGGACGAGACTGGGTATATGGATTTCTGAAGGTTTCCAGAACTAAAATTACTGTTGCAAAGAATAATATCAAAAAAAGTACATAGAGACATCTGTTGATAATCATGTAAACTAAACTGTCAATGTCAAGTGCCTTTTTGTTCTTTTTCTCAATAAATAGTTAGTCGTTACCCATAGACAACGCGTGAATAAATTTTGTTTGATTTGATTTCTAATAATTCATGCTACTCACGATATCGTTTCGATTGTTACAATGTTTATTAATAAACATTCTAACTAATTAATAACTTTTTGTTCCTATCTGACATTGGAAAGATTCAAAACTTAAGTACGCAGACTTGACCCACATGACTCTGCATGTTACATTCTAGAGAAAATAGGATAAAAATCAATGAACAAACTTCCTCAAGTTAAATAAAAACAGTCACATTGATTTATCTGCTCATCAATATTTCACAGCAATCAGCACTACTTTCCATCCGACAAACATACATCATTCAATTTTCAATTTTGTCGTTCACACTGTTCAAATACATTCCGGACATCACTTGATTGTAATATAAATGAAAGCTGTTCAATTCGTTTGCTCTTACCCAATCTTTCTTCGCTCACTCACTCACTGGCTCATTCATTCATTTATCCATTCATTTATTTCCCCCCCTCCACTTCGCCCGCCGCCCATTGTCACGCTTTTCACTCCAATTGACTCACCTGCTACTTGCAATGTGGCATTCCTGCTCCTCGATACACCCAATTCGTTTTTCGCCTCACACCAGTAGACCCCAGCATCGCTTTCCCGTCGAGAATTTACAACCTGCAATAATGGATAAGATGAAGAGCTTATAAAACGTTTATATAATGTTACATGCACACATGTCGCTACATCTGTATACTCATATGTCGTCTCGTATGTGTGTATCAGGAGAGTATTTGTCGAAAAAGGACGTACGTCAGATTGTTAAGCCTTTATACATTATAGCAAGTTACCTTTGCTTTGGATAGATGGGAAATAAGTAAATCCTAGCAACAAGGATGTAAGGTGAAAAGATGATACTAGGGTAGAGGTGTTCTTCAAAACGGGCGTTCAAAAGTAACCAGAGATTCAAGCTGATGGTGGGATGAGGGAGGGAATGTGTGTGGTTGTGAATGTTCCCACCTTGAACAAATATTTTTACAGGATAATGTTTTCCCAGCAGTGCTCAGATCACGTATCTCTGCTACTACGGCTCCCACCCACACACGAGTATCCTTGAAAAACAAGCAACGCCGGCCATGCTTTGCAGGCGAGCCACCAAAAGGTACCCTGTCACTTCAATGACGGAAAAAAACACCCTCATATTCTTACTCGACGTGAAGCTTAACTAAAGCGGACCGACAATCCCAAGCATTAATAAAGTGCCATCAAGAGCTTTTCTCCATTTTCACTCACACCTGGGATTTTTCCCGGTTTACGAATATATTCCCGTCTGTTTGCTGTTGCTTCGGCTCTTTTTACGCATATTTGGGACGTTCAGCCACACACTTGGTGTAGGTATATATTTTTCTACAAAAAGGGATTATAATACTGTTTTTTAATTAGCTTTTTGTGCTACAGGATCAACATAGCGCTTGTCTTCTAAGTGTCATGTTAGCGATGAAAATTTAATAGTTAGCAAGCTTTGGTGGGGAGTGAAGAAATATCAGAGATTCTTGAGGGAGCATAGTATGTTTATGATAAGTGTTCTTATTTTGAACTTCTTAAAGAATGTGATATTAGCTTAGGATCAACGGCCATCAGTTGGTGTTTTCAAAACGTGAATAAATATAAGCTTAATTAAGAATAGCAACTATAGATTTCGAATATTGGAACAAACGATTTTTTGTAAGTAAATCTAACTTTGAGAGCCTCAACTATTCTGAAGTCTTAATTGATAGACCTTCGATACAGCAAAAAGAACATCTTATTTAACCATTTAAGAGTCAGAGATCATTACATAATGCTGTGCCATCTCAGCAAGAATCAACTGTTGAACTTTATTCACACGATGAACCGATGAATTATTCACCCATTCTTCTCCTTCTTCTTAGCACTACAGCCCCTCTCGGGCCTTCGCTTCCTGCAAATAGCGCCTCCAGCTGTCTCGGTCTATTGACCGCACCCTCCAATTTCGAAACCCGAGCAGCGATGAACTGTCTTCATCTACCGAGTCAAACCAGTGTTTTCTCGGTTTTCCCACTGGTCTCCGGCCTTCAGTTCTCCAAACGAATACCTTTTTGGGTATTCGTAACTTTGTTTTGTGCATTTTTTGAGTCTAAAATATTTTAAACCACGTCAATTTTACAAAAAGAAAAACACTGTGAGAAGGCACAGAAAACGTGAAAACACGCTGAAAGAGACCAAGTGCAAGTAAAAAGGAAAACCCGCAACATTTTTTCTAGCGTCCCATCACTGTAGATCAGAGTGAGACAACATTGTGACACTAGACCTTACATTTTGACCGACAACGCGTTGCTCAGTCACATTGGCACACATCCACATACACGCAGGTTACAAGATGGTGGTTACAGGCTTCATGTTTACCCAAACTATGTCACATAAATGCATGGACGTGTTCAGTATCTTCTATCTTCGCATTTGCGTTGATCACAGGAACTCAATCGCTTTTGTGTAGTAGAATTTCCAAGATTTTCAAGAAAAGCACTGCAGTTTACCTCAACATTTGTACTGCACAGAGTGAAGAGAAGAGAGAATTCACAACCCAGCTGACCATCGTATGGTACCCGTTTTTGCGCACCTAGTGACCATGAGCAACCAGAACTCAGGAAGGTGCCCTTTTGGCAATCATTCTGGCAAACTTCTAGAAGAGTAGGCCTTACTGGCAGAATCAATGTCACTTTTATAGTACAGGTTTTGTACGATTTTTTTCATATTACTGTTAATGGCGTGCGGTTTCAACGTTTTGATTTTTACTTTTCTGTATAACGATTTCAAGGGAAACATGATGAACGAAAATGAAAATCTCCCTATCACTCCTTCAGCAGGTTCTACGTCATAAGTTGACCACGAAATGGTTAAATTCGGTGAATTCTAGACAAAGTTGATCACGACATGGTTAAGTTCGGTGAATTCCAGACAAACCTTCCACTGGGTTACTTCATAATGACTGAACACATTTTGGGTTGCGTACACATCATCAAGGAAGACACAATGTATGGTCACGCTCTCTTTTCTTACCTCAACGAACCATCGCATGGAGCGATACTCGACAGAAATCTGTCATCCCTACACAAGTTTTTTTAGCCACCTGATAAGTGTTAGATGATAGATCTCTGTCGCTGAGTCGCTACTCGTCGAGATAGCAAATTAAGTCGCGGAGTTTTTCTCGGTTTGAGGTTGTCGATTTAGCCATCGTAGCGATAAAACTCCTTTTGTGCAAAGTGTTAATAACCGCTGACAGCGTCGAGTCAATTTTGGAAGCAGGTTTGCTGCCATTTTAGACCTTGCTTTTTTCATCGGTGTTATAGCTGCTGGAACCGTTTAGAGCTTGCGTGGAGTTTCCGCTAACCTTGCCCAACGCAAAATTTCTCCACCACAAGATGTGGTAAGCATGAAAATGTACGAAACTAATAGCCAAAATTTCCTTATTTTCTTCTAGTTCCATCAAATTATTGCCTTGCAGAGTCACCCCCTCTTGAACTATAAACAACGAAGAACTATTCAATTAGAAATATGGGGTGACACTCCCAGTAAGGAGGTATACCAAAAACGCTTGGCACAGGTGCAGAGAAGAAGAGCTTTGAGGATTTCATCTTCATATCCGACAGTCTCTAATTTGACGATGAGAGTTGTTGCATGCGTGATACCTGTTACCATCCTTGCTAGAGAGAAACGCACTATCTACCTGCTTGAAACGCGCACGCGAGGGTGACGGCTGTCCGTCAGGAGAGACAGTGTTTACTCAACGATTGGCAGCAGTCTTGGGTGAATTGCAAAAAAGGAAGGTGGACATAGGTGTTTTTAGTCTTACCTGCACACGATTGGTAAGTTACAGTCTTCCGATTGTCGGCTTTGTCCAAAAGAGGAAGAATATGCTTTTTAAACATTTTCGTGAACAAGAAATGGGACAAGCTGCAACGGGATCTCTACAGGTAGACGTAAGGGCTCAACCCGAATAGTATAGTCGCACTGATGCTTCAACCGGTTGACAAATGGGACCAGGTGGCACATTATGCTCGGGTAGTCCTTAAAAGATAAAAGGGACTCACGTCAGCCCAGAACGTTGAGTAGCGAGATTGCTTGTCTGGCAATTCCTCTTCTCCTCTCTGCTCCCGCTAGACCAATGATCCCCCAGCTTGAAGGAGCCTTGTGGCGTAACAAAACGACCCCTGATCCGAAGTAGTATGTCAAACGATTTCAGGCTGGGTTCTCGGGTTGACAGAGGAGGAGTTTAAAGAGTAATCCAGTCATTTGCGACCATGGAAACCCCACACTCTGTGTGTAAATGATATTCACCTCCCAATCACAAAAAAAAATCCAGGAAGTTTGCTCATTGCCAAAAGCAGGGCATCGGTAGGAGACTAACCGAGGAAGAAAATGGAGAAAGGCTGATTTTCTAACAGATACTCCAGTCAGAAATTCGTTGGTAGCCGAACTGCGTGAAGGAGGAAAGAAGAAATCTGAAAATGATACTAAGAGGTCAAAGATTTCAAAGATAAAGAATAAATGTAATGTTAAAAAGAAATTAGAATTTTCCTCAACAGAATTTTAGCCCGATGAAATTCCTTAGGTAGAAAGTGATAGGGTGGCGGACAAGACGGCGCAACGCGTTTTAACGGCCGCAGTAACCGGCTTATGAGTGCACGCGTTTTCGCTCTGGGGCCAAAAACTCGGTTTTTGTCAAGTTAGTTGTGATTTATGCGTAATAAACCGATTGTGTTTTATATCTCAATATAAGTTTTCTGGAACTAACTCTAAACGTTTTTCTTGTTTATCAATGATTTTATTCAAATCAGCATTGGAGGGCAAGGTGGGGTATAGAGTACCCAATCTTGCCCCTCGAAGAAATTCAATTATTTCCATATGACATTTTATGCTGTTTCAAAACTTCTTTGTTTTTAATCTTGTTTCAGAATGGTTAAAATTATAAAAGAAAGTCGGAGAGGGGAAACTGGAGTGGACAGAGTATGCAAAATGCGGTAGATGTTGTAATCGAAGGGAAAATGGGGTACAAATCAGCGGCGAAAACATGTTTTGTGCCACAAACGACCCTTTAACGAAAAGTTAAAGTAGTTCGTGCAGCCCTAGAAGATCCTACTACAAATGCAACTTCGATCAAAGTTCCTTTAGGCCCAGAAAAGCAAACATTTACTGATGATGAAGAGAAAGAGCTTTGCAACTAAATAATGGATATGAAGAGTCACCTTTACAACAACAAAAGATTTGATGGCTTTGGCGTACACTCTGGCAGTAAAAATGGGAAGCAAAATTTCTTCAACTCTGAAAGAAAAGAAGCTGACAAAACTTGGGTGCAGCGGTTTTTAAGCAGGCATCCAGAATTGTCGATACAAAAACCGGAAACCACTTCAGCTGCACGCGCTGGGTTTAATAAACAAGCTATTAAACAGTTGTTCAGCTTCCTCGGCAACGTTTATGATGAGCATAAGCTTTCCCCCTAAAAGAATTTATAATTGTGGTGAAACAGGAGTTTCAGTGGTACCAAAAAGCAAGTCAAAAATAATTGCACGAAAAGGTAGAAAACAAGTGGGATCTATAACTTCTGCGGAGAGAGGTACGACAATAACTGTGGAACTATGTTTTAATGCTAGTGATCAATACATGCCTCCGATGCTGGTGTTCCCACGAAAGAGAATGGACCCACAGTTAATGCTCAATGCTGCTTCTGGAGCTTGGGGTGTTTTTAGTAAAGCCTTTATTTAGTCTTCTACAATGGCAACGGCAGTGAATGGCTTCAAGAAATATGGGATTTGGCCGTACGATCCAACCGTTTTTTTAACAGTGACTTTGGTCCATCATTGACGTCTGATATCCCACAAACAGACAGGTTCTTCATCAATGAAGGATTGTCTGAAACAAAGACAATGAACAACCGTGCTACTGCGCTAAATAGACCAATCGTTGTTCCTGAGATGGTAACGGCTGCAACAGTAAATTCAATTTTGGCAGTTGGAGATTTTGATAAAGAAACTATTAATAAATCGCTGACAGATACCATGCCTGTATAGCACCATCTGATATTGAAGCAGAGTCAACTCACGTGCATGTTGTCCTTTTGACACCCTCTCTCACAACAACTAGCTCAGTGCTTGTAAATTTTATGAATCCTGAGCTCGGATGCTCGACTTGGACGAAAAATACAGAAATAGACCACACGCCAACTACTCCACCTGAGCAATCAGTGTTTTCTATTGTTAGCCCTCAGCAAGTGATGCCTTATCCCGCCACTCGCAAAATTTCGCGCGTGCGAAGGAAACGAGGAGAACCGGCTATCATAACGTCTTCCCCATTTAAAAATGAAGTGGAAGAAACAATGAAAATAAAGAAACTGTCAGAAGATAATGATAAGAAAAAAAGGCACGCAAAAGAGCAAAAAAAGAATAAGAAAACGTAATTGCCTTAGAAAAACAACAGAAAGGAAACCAACAAAAAGTTCTATTCTCCATCAGAAACGGACAATATGAAAATAATATCCCTTGTTTTTACTGCCATGGAAAATATTTAGATTCAAATGAAGGATGGGCCGCTTGTTCTCTCTGTGGGAATTGGGCACACAGTAGCTGTGCTGGCATAGATGACGAGGCATCGCACATTTGCGAATTTCGCACACAAAAATATAATATGTCCCCATAACCCATGTTGCCCCATAGGATACCCCGTCTTATCCATCGTAAAGGGTAAGATGGGGTATTGGACATGTTTGACATAATTGTCCACTTTCTAATTTTTCTATGAGTGAAAAGTTCTTTTAGTTCCTTATTTCCAAAGATGAATTATGACGGAGTAATTTAAAATATATAGATATAAATGACATAAAAATACCCGTGTTAATACTCTTCAAATGTTAAGGACCCCGTCCGACCCCCCCAAATAGTTTGGCCTGGAAAGTTGATCGGCCTGTCTGTTAGCCTGGTTATTTGATAATTTTTTCGAGTATTGTATCTAGATCTTTTATAATAAGGCTAGGGCTGCTGCCAGAAGCATAGAAACACGTGACAATTTTGGCTTGGGTAAGTCTGACGTGTATGTGTTGAACAGTGTTGGACTGAAACATGAGCCTTGTGGAACTCCCGAAAGTACAAGTCTCACAGTGGATGTTATTTGTCGCACGTTCACCTAATATGTTCTGCCTTTTAGGAAAGCTGAGATCATACGGAGAAGATATGGCGGGGTACTGCATTTCTTGAATTTAGGGGTGAGGCAATCATGCCAAACGGTTTCGAAGACTTTTTCAAAATTGTGGGTTACCATACCAACTGATTGTTTTGCACTCAAAGCTGCTTTGATATATTTTGAATTTTAAAATCAAGTATGGTTTATCCAAACTTAAGATAAAAGTCCATGTTTCCAATGAGTGCAAGAATGCTGGTCGACGAAAATTGATCGAAAATGCTTAATTGCGCTAGTTTTAACCGTAACGAACCATTTTCCATTCGAGTCCAACAACTTTTCCATGAAAACTCACTACTTCTAGAAACAACTTAAAATATATGGGAAAGCTCTCATTATTTCCTAGGAAAACCAGAAACGAAATCCTTTCTATGAGACCAGACTAATATGACTGATATCAAAATATTATTTATAGCTTATATCAGTATATCAAAACATAAAAATCACTTTTCTATCTCTTACACTTGATTTGTGACTTATAGCAGACATTCCCTAAAGACCTCTTACCTTCAGCGAATACAATTCTATCCAATCAATCCATTTCCAGTCCATTGAAAATATTGACTTATTTTTCCGGTCTAATAATAAAGGCTCGAATCGATTTACTATCTCTGAACGTTATATCTCTCCAAAGTAGCGTATTTATCTGACTGTCTGTCCATTCACCTTTTCCAGCCGTATCGAGTTAGTAAGGCAAAGCAAGACAAGGCATGGCAAAAGTCTTTCTATTCCTTAATCGTACGTTATTTACGTTGTGGAAACATCAATTCGCCTACCTCTCTGCCCAGTACGATATAAAGGAAACGAAATATAATTGCACCTGACCGTCAGGACTAATCGTGAGAATGACGGCTTCACCCCACTCTAGCACAACGTAACAAGAAGAATGAGCTTTCTAACCTTTTGTGCTAGAGGATATACCAAGAGTCAGACAGAGCTGAGTCAGAGTTAGAAGTCAAGTCAGTCAGTCCAAGGTATAGTTTGTGAGTTTCTTCAACTTTTTTTCGTCCTCTTTCAATTGGTCTGGGATTCTTTTCAGTTGTTAACTTATTTTTCTCTATTTCGCTGTTATTTTATTTTCGTTCATTTTCAACGGTATATATGTATGCTTTGAATTACCTTTAGAAAAAACAAACCACCAGCTGGCAAGACTATACGATGTGATCCTGGCAATATTTTCAATGGCGTTCCGTCCTTATACCATTGTATTGTTGGTGGTGGAAATCCTTCAGCCTTGCAATTGAGTGTGGCTGGCTCGTGTCGAGGTACGGTGGTGTCTATAGGATGCTCGATAATCCGAGGAATTTGTGATCCTGTAATGAATGAAAAGGAAATGAAAATGAGTAAAAAGGGAAAAAATTGAAAACGTGAAAAAAATATTTACGTCTGCATAATTATCATTGAAAAGCAATGGAGACTGTTTTGTTTGAAATTCTGCAAGGTAAAAGTATTTTAATGATGTGGAAAGTGAAAGAGGAGGCAAAGATAAAATGCTGTCAAGTTCACATATATCCTAAGGCATTTTGAATTTCAAAAATTTATTTTGCATTCATTTTCATGAAAAACGACTGGTTCGTGTCGAGATAAACCGATTAATTAGGACTTTCTGTGTGGTTACTAATTTAGTAGAAAGTGACGCTCAATCTGGGATAGCAGCCCTAAATAATTGTTGCAGTCTTTCAAGGTGAAGTTTATGAAATTTCAGCAATTCAACTAAATTTGTCGATTTGTTTTCTTTTAAGGCAGGCTAGATGTTTCGGCTGCTCTTGACCACTTATACCTGGTATCATTATTTTGGTTTGACATATTTTCGTCCGTAAGCGTATTCTAGCTCATTGCTGCGAAACCAGATATCCATAAAGTGGCATAAGCAGGGACTGGACATTTTTAATTACCGTTAGCAAATACAGATTTTAATAAACATAAGCAGTCGAGTGGCTACTCCTGAAGAGATAATGTGGTCACTCCGTCGAAACTGCTTAGTTTGTTGTTTTACAAGATTGAAATCCTTTAGGTGGAGATGAGTGGTTCACTTCAGCCACTTTAACATCTTTAGGTTTGACATTCCCCTTGTAATGCAACGACCTTCTTCGGAAAAAGTAACTGTTGCTTTTTGTATGATGTTTGCGTTCTGACTCAAACCTTTGCTTAATAGTTTGGAACAGCAATCATCCTCTCAGTGGGTATGCCCAACTCAGAGACATGATCCATATAAAATTTGATACTGTCATGAACTCTTGAAAATTCTCAAAAGCATCCTGATCCCAGAAATCTCAGGGCAGATATAAGAGCCAACTTTTTTCAGGGCAAAGGGAGGCAACTTTCATACGACACTCAACGCACTACCTCATCATCTATGGTGCGACAGTCCAAGCTGTGTCATGGCCTCCAGGATTAACCTCCTCCAATTGTTACGGCTCTGCTCGTTCGACAGTTGATAACTTTCAGCAAGTATCTGCTGCCAGCGTCTATTGTGTCTTCCCATAGCACTAGCTGGTATTGTGTTGAGCATCTGGGTAATTCACAGACCATACATACTATCAAATGCAGCCTGGTTATGCAAGGTGTGCCCAATAGCATTATATTTTGTATTCCTGGATTACAGACAGCTAACATATCAGTGGGCTTTTATTCATTATATAAAGTATTAAACCACACGAATTTCTGGAAGTATTCTTATGAAGTCTAAATAGTTGAAGATGATATAATGGTTCGAAAGTGATATAATTGTTCCAAGCATTCATTGAAAAAACGTAAACCGCAAGTGGTCAAGTTAAGGTGCCCTCCCGTGATCGCATCTGAAAACGCTAACATATAGAGCTAGCTGATCGCATCGTAATTGGCTGATAAGCATCTTAATTGGCATCCGCTCTACCTTCAATGCAGTGGAGTAAAGATGAAATCGCCAAAAGTCACAACAATGACTAAGACATTAAAGATTTTACGAGACATTAAGGGTATTAAGAGCGCAGATAAACAGACGACTGGCTCATCGAACACATATCAGCCAGATATAATAGCAATATGTTGAACCAGTAAAAACTGCGCACACTCTAGAACGCCCTATGAGAGAAGAGCGTGTAATGAAACACTCCGAAGTCGAAAAAGAAATGGCAACAAAAAACAAGTTGGGTAAACAGACCTACACTCATGTCAGAAAGGTTTTGTACCCAACTTCTGAGAAATGCGGTCACCAGCAATGAATAACGTCAAGAAACATGTCAAAGAGATGTGCACGTTCAAAGGAAAATCCATTGTTTTTCTACTTTCAACGGTCGCCATTTTACTGCACACCGACAAAAATCACTCAAACCATGAATTCTCAAAAATATGAATGTTATTGACCTTATTGGGTAATTTCAAGAAGATCAAATCAAAACTGCGTAGACTGATTTGATGTTGTTGTTGTAATTGAAGAAATTTCAAATGGCTATAACTTCCGTGTATATCATTCGATTTTTTTCAAACTTACAAAGTTTACGAATCTTTAGTAGGACTACGTAAATGTTGAATTTCGTTCAGTTTAAGGGTACCGATGCGATTTTATTGGGGAAAACGTGAAATTTGAAGATCATACTATTATTAACAAAGTTGAGCGAATTACGACTTCTAATTTTATTCATATTTTTCGGATTAAAGGTGTCCAATCGCAAGGGGGGCACCAATTTTTCGTGTATTTCCCCTCCCTGTGCGTCTCTCGAAGCAAGAAGTATCAAATCAAGACCTGTTCTGAAAAGTTCTCATCAAGACCTTTCATTTGATACCCATATCGGCTACCTTTGATGAAATTTTTTTCTTCGGGGGCCACTCCCCTATATGGGGAGACCCCTCCTTAAATACCTTATAAAATTTTTTGTTGTTGAGCTTTAAAGAGAGCACCACTTTACACCTGCATACAAAATTTGATGTTTCTAGCTTAAGTAGTTTGCGATAAAAAGTGCTGTGACACACGGACGGACGGACGGACGGACGGACGGACGGACGAACGGACGGACAGACGGACAGACAGGTCGCGAAACTAGTAGGGTTTTGTAAAATTATTTTACAAAACCCTAAAAAGGAAAGAAGACCAACGAATTGCCATTGCGCAAAGTTGTTGACATCGCCAAAAAGATAGCTGAACCATTGTATCTAAAAACTGAAAAAGACAACGTCTCTCCAAAGAGAAAGTTGGAAAGTACAAAAGCCATGGAGTGCTCTCAAGAATAAAGGCTAACCTGGAACGCGAGAAGCATCCTGCAGAGAATTAAATCTGGATGTGACTCACAAAAAAAGCATTAGCAGATATATAAGAAACGTGCTCTTTGAGCTGGAGGAGCTCCTAGACCACCTTGGGCATTACCGGTAGAGCTGGCTGAAGGATGATGAAGAACAGAAGCCCAAAGAATAACAGAAAGCCAAAAAAGATCTGAAGACTGAATCCACTGAGGAAGCGTAGATAGCTCCACCATCAACAGAACGACTTTTCGTCCATTCAAAAGTGATCGACGTTAAATAAAGGAAAGAGAAGGCACTTAATAAGCATCCAACATTTGATCAGGGGTTCCAGACTGTTCCGACAAAAACAGCTAGAAAACCCTTCAAAAACACCTACAAAATGTCCCAGAAAAGTAAGTTTTCATAGATACCCAGCAAAAATAAGTATGGGAAGTAAGATAGAAGAGAAAACCCCGATGGCAGACACTACTCTTGAAACTAGAAGATAGCAGGCTCTATACAGATGTATTGCAGGAGGCCAGGGAATGTATAAAGTCTGGAGACACCAGCGCTACCGTTAAAGCAATGTGACTAACCTGGTTTGGCCATACACTGGTCGGGTTTGGAGTAAAGGCAAATAAGAAAGAAGCATTCTGCAATGCAGTCAAGTATGTTTTTGGCAAAAAAAAGTAGCCTTAGTCTCACGCAATGATCAAAATCAAGAACATTGACTGCATCACAAACCTGACCAAAGTAAATGAGGCCATTAAGAGGGAGCTTCTTGGCCTTAGGAAGGTTAAAGCGAGGCTGAGACCAGAAAACAATAGACTACAACGAGTGGCCATCATCGATCTAACTGAGGAGGATGGTATGCAACTTCTCAATAAAGGAAAAGTAGGAACAGGGTGGGTTATCTGCAGGACTTGATGAAGTGCAGTACTGTTCCACTGCTTTGTGCCTTGACTATGGTCATACAGCACAGGGATGCAAGGAACCAAATAGAATTTCCCTATGCTACAAATGTGGTGATATGGGACATCAAAGAAAGGAATGTGTGAGGGAGGCACACTGCATCCTTTATAAGGATGGTGATCTGAAACTGGATTCGAAGGACATCTTACGACGATACAACAAAAGATTTAAATCATGGCACCCTGACAAATCTGGTACTACCACCATCTGGGCTCGGAACAGTGCTGATTTCCTAATAGAGGGCTATGAACGGAGAGACGGTTTCATATGGTTTTGATGCTCAGGAACTTTATTTTTTAGTATGTATATAACACCGAATGAACTAATATTATCTTTTCAATTAAAATTTAATGCTTTGGAAGACGCTGTCTTGAAAATAGGTGTCCATGTACTCGTTGAGGGAAACTTCAGCGCTAAAGCAATCGAATGGGGCATGCCTCAAACTGATCTGCAGGGAAAACAAATCCTAGAGATGGCGGCCGGGGTAGGACTTGTCATGCTGCATATTGATGATACGCCAACTTACCGTCATGTTGACTATGAAGGAACCATACCTGACATGATATTTACCTGGGAGTCCCTATTGTAGAGGGTACACAATTCGGAAGTATTAGAGGACAACTCTGCCAATGATCGTCAGTATTTTTTGCTTGAGATCTGTGATGTTGTCCCCCAATACTCATGCTCTCTTGGGTGGCACATTGTGAGGATTGGACGTCGAGCAATTCACCGAAAAGCAAGCAACTTAAGATGTGATGAATAGTTGCAGAACTTCTATGACACGTTGGAGATACTGGCATTGCAGGCCTCTAGTTTGCTAGTGATCAACTAAAATCACTGAAAAACGAAGAGAATATCACAAGCTTCCTATGGTCCTCCAAAATGAGTTGTTCTACGCGGCAAATGTTGTCTGGTGTAATGCTGGTTCGCGGTCATATAGCTCATTCTCGATAGTTTCTCAACCATCCTTGAATGCTTTGGCCCATTTAAATACAGCAATCCTACTCAAGCTCTCACTACCAATATCCTTTCCGTATTTTGGTAACTTTGTAATACATTTTACAAAATATAAAGTAGTTTTCGCACATACATAAAGTTTCCATTTTTCCATATTGTACCACTTCCCTTTTTCCTCTTTTCGCGCCTTTGTTTAAAATTATCAATCTGTTAGACGTTAATGCAATATGATATCTGGCAATGCAAAATGATATCTAACGAGCACTAATGAAGTCGTCATTATCTACCACTTCCGTCAGTGTTTTTCTGGGAAGCAGAGTCAATTAGTATGGAACACATTCACAGAGACTGTCAAGCAAACCTACTTGCAATCAGATCTTACATCATATAAAATCTTTGTTACATCACAAATTTATATTTTTTGGAAAATTCAGACATTAGTCTATTCATTAATACCAAAATATTGCAAATCGGTTAGAAAACGTAGCAGCAGCAACGCCATAAAGGGAAGAATTTTTTAGGAAAATCCATGTCTATGCCTACTAAACGTCATAAAAATTAGTATTTTCATGTAAAGTACTACTTATTTACACTTGGCGGAAACTATGTGAGGTCAGCTACAAGATGAGACCAAAACTTAAATATCAAATAAACATTGCGGGCACAGTAAACGATCGAAGCTAGAAATCTGCACAAAAAGCGCACTTGTTCTAGAAACAGCTATTTTTATACCGCCTACATACTAGATAATTTGCCGGAAACATTTTGTGACCGCCAAAATACTCATTTGGGTTAAGCCTTTAAGTTAAATTGAATAAAACCGAAATTTGCACGCTTAAGGGGAGAAAAATCGATTTATAGTTTTGGGAGGGTGACACATCTAGATAAAGAATTCATTTAAAATCCAAATTGGCAGTCTGTCTACATCTGTTTTTTTTTAACAAGATAATCTCAATCCTCCAAGGCATCAAATGAAGATGAGCCTCAAGGCAGATTTCACAAAATCTGCATTGCCCTAACCCATTTTGACCACCAGGACAGTTGTCAATCCAGTGGTCAGTTCGCGTATATACTATGGATTTTAAACCCTGAGAAGTCTTTAATTCTAATCCCTTGCTATTGATGACATACAAATGATAGTGCTAATCAGCTTAGTAGGGGGTGGGATCTTACATAAAAGTGAACTTCACCATGTTATAAACTGGAGCATTGGGAACTACTAATTTAGTCAGCCATTCCTTGGTCCACTCCTACTCGTACTTTGAAAAGAGAATGCCACTACTGACGAAAAGTCCATATTTCTCGAGATTTCAAGAAATGACTGGAGAAACCTCTTTCGTACTCAACATCAACCATTACATCACTTCAGGCTTCCAGTAACTTCTTCATAGTCACCACCTAGTAACAGTTTTGTTGTCGAATGGAGCCAGAGTAGGTATCCCATCTCCAATAGGCTGCCACGTTGGAGTTATTGGGGTTGGTGTGTTGGAATGAAACTTGGTCCTCCTATAAATATTCTTTATTCTCTAGAATGATAAAATTAAAAACAAGTTATTTTGGAGTCGCGGAGATAGATTCGATTGTGTCGATCACTTTGACTTGATGTGACGATTTGAGACTGAGAGAGATTGCTGTGTGTTGTTCGCTTATATTCCTTGAAATCGCTGATACGGCATCGGCAACGATAGCTCCATGGTTGCTTATCGCGTTGGTTACAACATCTGCTGACGAGCATCCGTTCCATCGTCGCATATCGTCAGCGCAACGCTATCCAGGCACAACATAATTGCACCCATTCACCGCGTGGACATGGGATCGCGGAATTTTCCAGTCAGCGATATTTCAATCAAGCGCAACATAGTCACGCATGTTAACAGCGCTGCAACGGACTTCGTGATTAATTTTCCCTAACCCAGGGCACACACGTATGCACGCTGGGTGCGTTGGTGGTCCGCGACAGAGTTATTAAACTTGTGTTGCCATTTATATCGTTATTTCACAAATTCAAATGTTCCTCTCATTTTCAAGTATCCTGAATCACCCCTGACCAGCAACCACTCAAGAAGAGGAACAAAATTTTTCTTCACCAATAAGTTCATAGTTTTCAAGATAATCAGGAATTTATGTTTATAATTTTGCCATACAAGTCCCCAACTGCTAATTTTTTATGTGTAGTTCCTTATTACGATATTAGATGTGAAAGATTAGTGACAATTTGACATTCGTCTTAAATATCCTTTAGATTGGTTTTTTATTTCGTGGAAGTCAAATACAGTCCTAAAAGGATAAAATAATTTACAACTTCCTTTCCAATAAAATTGCCTCGCATTCAACTAATTAAACATCTTTAAAATTACTAAAACAATGTCCGTCTGTGCTGTTTACACATTCCACCCTGTTCTTATTCGTTTATAGCTCAATTCCATTGACGCCGTCCGTCGTCCTTCATGAATAGCAAAAGGTTAAAAACGCCTTGCGGCCATTTCATTTCATCGTCATTCCCATCTAATTAAATTGTATAAACAGAGTTTACCATCTGTTAAAATATTCACATTGAATCTATATGAGTATCTTTCTATCTTTAGAGTTATCTACAGTGCAGACTTATAGTTATACCAGTTCCGCTCTCACCCTGTTTTCCTCTCTTTGTGTAAGGTCTACACAATTTCCACTTAACTTTATACTCTACATATATCTGCCAATCGAAATGGGAAAATTCCAGACTATAACGGATACAGAACGGGTGAAGCATCGACCGAGGAAACAGAACAGCGTAAAACAGATAAAAGAAAATGTATAATGGTTCTGACTTAATGAAAATTAAACAGTAAAATTTCAAGTACCACCGCCATGACCAAAAGTCATAAAAATCGATCGAACATTTTCAAATCGACCACACTTTTAGGTCGATTCATCGGTGCATGCAAAAGCTAGAGAGGGTGGTTTTCAGTTGATGGCTAGAAGTTGGTATTGGAACCTTCCCTGAAGGAGAATCAGAAGGTACAAGAAATGGGAAGTAACGACGAAGACTTTTTGCTAAAAGTTTGTTCGGAATTGGTTCGAGGAGTACTTTTCTATCTCTAATGGAACACGACAGCAAAAGTTAACGAAATTGTCCGATACCCTTCACCCTTTTAATTGCTTCACTGCAGTTATTCACACTCTGCGCTGCAGAATTTCACAATGAATTTTATGGTGTATAAATTAATAGGGAAGTTTGGTTTTACGGCATTTGGGGTTTTATTATCATTTTCATTTTTAAGTTAGTTGATTATGGGAAGGGGAGGGATTGATGAATTCGAGGGAATTTCACGGATATAAGACATTATCAGTTTCTGTTGGGTTATATCAAGAATTGCATGTTCTTAAGTAGGAGAGATATTCAGTGTTTCAGCACCTTTATACAGCGGTTATATTTCGTCTTCAATCCTCTTTTATTCGGTATTCTTGTTGAATCTGAAAAGGTCCTGCTGAAAATCAGAGTTAATAATACTTTCCAGTAAAAAATTCCACGTATAAGAGAATGGGGCTAGGCTCAAGACTAGGTTCATTCTATTTGTAAGGCTTCGCTTAGCTCTGGTCACGTTTTAGAGGTAAGCATGATCGTGTTTGGTGCACTGAAATAACAGCTCAGAAACTGCCTTTTGTACTTTGTAAGAGGTGTCAAATATGCCTTAGACGAGGTGGTGCTACTAAATTTTCGGACTTCAGATACCATGAACATCTGCGAGTTCCAATAAGACTCTTATTTCGGTAGCTCGCTCTGCCCGGGTGAAAGATTAGTTCAGGGAACACTCGTAGGACTTTGGACGGGATGGGACAGAGGACACCAGCAAACTAGAAGGTGAGCTATGCGTCTCCAGTAAGGCCATAATCGTCAACATCGGTACAGAGAAGGGATGCGATTTACGTGATTTACTGACAATAAAAGATCTAACCGCTCTATCACCAATGATATGAATTGGTAAAATACGCCAATCAGGACTCCTTAAACAAGAGATGAGATCCCAGTTCACTGCATTCAGAGTTTCCGCAAAACTACTTTGTAGTCCGTTTCGAAATAACTATCATTCACATTCCTGCCATTAAGCATCTTTCTATGTAGAGACAAAAGTTCTGTTAAGTCTCCGTGACACTCTGCCCAAGTATCATACTTATATAGCTCTATTTTACGGGGTGGCCCTTCCCAAAGACTACTGGTTTCTGAGTACTCTTCATATGTTTTAGCAAATTGTGCTTCATTTCTTTTGGAAACAGGTTTCATTCGGTGCAGAAATATTTTCGTGGGCTACAATTCATGCCCCTTCTAGACATTTCAACTCATATGCCACATGAGTCAATGACTGCCAACGCTAATCTAATTTACATTCTATACACATTCATGTTCATGGTTTTCACTTCCTTATAAGCTTTCGCCATTTGTCAAGCTCTATTTTTCTCTCACGGCTACCACTACTCCAAGTCTACCGTTTCCCATTTTTACTTGGCACTCATTCTTCGTCCAGTTCAACTTCACAATTCCGGCCACGACGTAGCATTAATCCATGAATACCTCCAGGTTCATAATCTCCTCTTTGCTAAGCTTGCGTTGATCATCTAGTCTCACTTCTGCCTTCTGGCAAGCACGCCCCAAGCCTTCGCTTTCTTCACTGGTTGGTCCACTATGCCTTATAGTCGGGTTTTCACTTCTGCGAAAATTGCAGCCACCATGAACCACAGTTCGCAAATAGAGTTCTCTCGTCGGATGATTCCACTTTCATTTGCAACAATTATCCCTACAACTTTACTTATGGGTCCACTGCGCTCTAGCTTCTCGCAACCTGCCACTCCATTCTTCGGGTCTTCGGTTCGTTTAAGACACATGAGACTCCCACAACTCCGGCATACCTGTATGGCTTATAATTTTTTTTCTACTAAGCTGCACGACTTGATGAGGTGTTAACCTCAGTACACTGAGTATTAGCCATACTATAAGTCTTCCAAAAACTCCAACTTCAAAAATCAACCGATGGGAAGTGTCTGTGGTGAAGTGCAGCAGCCATTTTACTAAGAACCTAAAACAGGCAAACTTTTATGGCACCTATATGCAAAATCAGTATCAGCAAGCCGTTTTCATTATTAAGAAGGTTGCTAGTAATGAAAGAAGGATGCGGAAATTTCAACAAGAACAAGCAACAATTCTCAAGATGAGAGTGAACTCATAAGGCAACCTGGTAGGTTTGCTGACAGAATCGAGAATCATGAAAAAGCGAGTAGCTTCAAACTCGTTAGTTGAACACCAAAAAGTTCGCTCTAAAAGATTCCACCTTAGTTGTAGAGGTAATTTGCAGGTGGTTGAAGCGGATGAACTCTTGCCTAGAGGTTGGTTATCTATGGAGGCATGGGCGAATGTCGAAGGTACGTTATCAGAGATGGTTATAAAGTGCCGGTTGAAGAACTTAGTGTAGTCGAGACTTTACTATAACAACAACAAAATTATGAGGATGTCCCAAATTATCAAATATATGGACTAGGCTGGCTTCAACTTCCTCAGCAAATGCATCGGTAAGGTCAGGATGCATGGAGTGACTTGAGGTTCAAGCTGATTGCAGCTTATAGATTCTTACTAGCAAGGGCTTACATTTGCTTACTAATTATGAAGGCAAAAGCTAGACAGCTTTTCCAGGACCTCTATATATGACTGGCCAGGCCTCAAGACAGATCGACATAGGTCATGTCATGCTAAACATAACAAACTTGAAATTTTCTCATCCTCAAATTCAGAAGAATAGGTTGAAGGAACAGTGAGTTGCTCAAGGGTAGGAAGATTGACGAAAACGTTCTTTGGACAACCTGAAAGTCTTTCTATGGGAGCATTTATAGGAGCTCCATATTAGGAACTATCAATAAAAGCAAGCCTGAACAAAGATCATAGCCTTTTTAAGACTCCCGCCACTCTAGCTTGCAGGCTTAGAGATTTCATTCTGGCTAAGAGGAACAAAATTACTATTTTGGGTTCTGACTTCACTTTTGGAGATTCAACAGTGGCTAAATTGAAAGTTGCACCAGAGAAGCGTCCTTATGTCTCCCCTGCCTAGGGTCTATAACTAATCAGGAACGTTTCAGGTGCTACGCCGACTAATTCGTAATATGTCCCAAATGAAGTTCACCGAGTTTATAACATACCGTCTCGCCCCGGTGAAAATATGGCTAGCCTTGGAGTATGTTCGAACTTCACATCGTTGAGTTTGTTGCGTGGGCTGGATTGAGATGGACTCCCTATTAGCGGTGGCCTGATTCTGAGCACCTGTCCCCATAAAAGCTAGTCCTAACTCTTGCTGTAAAAATAAATACGGAAACAAAAATGAGACTACACATACGAACAGACATAGTGGCTCCAAAGGGAGACCCAACAGATATGGCATCTCTCAACTCATCAAAAATAACAAGAACGACTAAGAAATTAAGGACTTTAATAGACACTAACGATTCAAAAAAACGAAGATAAACGGGTGACTGAACAAAAATATTTAGAGAGCACATATCAGTTGGGTTAATCTACTAATCAGGTCGTAGTAACCAACCACCTCAGTGGTACACGAAAGCCCCACAGCAGGTACCCAGCCAGCTGCCAAACCCCAACAACCTTGACGATAACCCACCAGCCATGACAACTATGACTGCGGATGTTCCCTCTCTGCCGGAAGCCTTACGAACAACAGTGTTGAAACGACCACCGCAGTTACTGCCTGAAGAACCTCGGCAGCCGTGAGCTCACGTACTAAAGCCATACCATGTTCGACTGCAGGAATATCGGGCGGCTCGACAGCGAGTATTTGCTTCCGAAGAAGTCACCTCTCGCCCGCACAAAACCAAATGGTCAACCCGTTATTGGCAGGGTTTCCGCAAGAGAGTGCGCACTTGCCGCCAAACATTAAACTTTTGTAACATCTCGGAGGTTACTGCAAATGATGCCAGACCTTACGCCCCAATAAAGTGTTGGACGAAATCGCGATCGCGCTGATTGACATGGGTGCAAGTATCAGCTGCCTTGGCTCGAAGGTACTCCATCAACATCCTACCTTGATTAAGCCCTGGCGCTCTGAAATCAGCACCGCGGATGGCACCAAGCATTCTATCCAGGGTAGATTAACCACGCCCGTGAGATTCCGAGGCCAGACTAAGGATATTACTTTCTTTACTAACCCTTCTCTGACTCAAAACGTATATCTTGGCACCGATTTCGTCTTCCAATTTGGTTTAGCCCAAGATTTATTCACAGGTTCGTCTTTAAACACCAGATATGTCAACGAACTCCCTTCTGTACCCGATAGGCATGAATTAAAACCTAACCAACGACAATGTCTGGAAGCATCCATCGCTGCTTTTCCTTCTCACGCTACGCAAGGCCTTGGCCGCACCACACTGGTCTCACATGTCATCGATGTTCTTAATCAGGTCCTAGTATAAACAAACTGCACGCACTTTAAAACGCTTTATAAGAGAAGAGCGTGAAATTTACCACCTTAAAGTTGAAAAAACTACAGCACAAGTAGAAAAAAGAGATAAGACAAATGAAATGCTATTGCTTGAAGCTGCTGATATCGCTAAAAATGGAACTGAGGTATTATATCCAGAAAAGAAGCAGAAAACCTCTGTCCAAAGAAAAGGCTGGGAAATACAATAGTTGTTGAGCACTATCAGGAAGAAACGTTAGCCCAAAAAGCGGGACGCATTTTAAGGAGAATTAAATTTGAAGGTGACTGACAAAAAAAAAATCAGAAAAGTCTCACGAATGGGCTCGAGCTAGAAAAACTCTTAGATCAAAATGGGCGTTGACGGTGGAGTTGGACCGAAGACCAAAAAAGAGCAGAAGGCCAAAACAAGCTCAGGGCTAAATCTGCTGAAGAATTGCAGATAGTTTCACCATCAAAAGAATCGTTCGAGACCGGAATAAAAAGAAAAAAGAGGAGGCACTTAATGGATATGAAACGTTAGATTAGGGTTTCTAGACAGTGGTTACAAAGGCAGCTAAAAAAGGACTACAAAATGTCCCAGAAAATACAGTCCTCATAGATGCCCTGCAAAAAGAAGCACCTGGTATGAGGTAAAAGAGGAAGAAACCACAACCTAGACCCCGACAGCAGGCACTACTTGTGAAACTTATGGATAGCAGACCCTACGCATATGCGTTGTGGGAAATCAGGGGAGGTATATAGCTCAAAGACGCCTAATCTGCCATTAAAGCAGTGTGACTAACCCGGTTTGATCACATAATGGTATGTATTGGATTTGGAGTAGAGGTCAATAATAAAGTAGCATTCTGCGAAGCAGTCAAGAAGGTTCTCAATAAAAGAGTGAATGCAGTATCATTAGAGTCGAGCGAAACAATTGAAATCAGGAACATCGACTGCATCATGGGCCTGGTTGAGGTAAGGCAAGCCATCAAAAGGGAACTCCTTAGCATAAGCAGAGTTAAAGCGAGACTGACACCAGAAAACAATAGGAGAAAACGTATGGCCATCATCAACCTGACTGAGAAGGATATCGAACAACCTCACCGGGAGGAAAGAGTAAGAATAAGGAATGCATGGATGCATGGATGAAAGAAAATAACTCTTTAGTGCTGTAAGTGTCTTGATTATGGTCATATGGTACAAGGATGCAAGAGTCCAGATAGAAGTGCTAAAAATTTGGTGACATGTGATACAAAAGAAAAGAATGAACGAAAGATGCACACTGCACACGTTGCAAAAATGTTGATTTAAGCACGTCTTGGGATCAGGAAAGCCAACGATTTTTAAGGAAGCCCAAGCCAAGGTAAAACAGGGCTTCAATGACCCGTATCATGCAGGTAAACCTACACCACAGTACAGCTACCCAGAACCTGCTTGAAAAGCGTTCAAGGGGCATGAGAGCCAACTTTTCACTGCTAAGTGAGCAACTCCATCGAGTTACCCTGACAAAACTGGTACTGCTGCCATATGAGCTCGGAACAATGCTGGTTTCCTAGTGGAGAGCTATGGACAGTGGAATGGTTTCGTGTGGGTTGGATATTACGCCAACTGAACAAATATCATCTTTTCAAGCTAAGTTCAATTCCTTAGAAGAGACTTCGATGCTAAAGCAATTAAATGAAGCATGCCTCACACTGACCAGCGAGGAAAACGAGTTCTAGAGATAGTGGCTAGGTTAGGACTTACCGAGCCAAATACTGATCATATACCGACTTTCCACCATGTGGGCTGTGAAAAAATCATACCCAACGTGACATTAGCTTTGGAGTCCCTAGTACGGAGGGTGCACAATTAGAGAGTGTTAGAGGACTACTCAGCCAGTAATCATCAGTATATTCTGTTTGAGATCCGTGATGCTGTCTCGCAAAACCCATGCTCTCAACATTCCACGATTGGCTGAAAAATTGGAAAAATGGATATCGAGAGGTGCTCATGGCAAGTGCGTCTTTGCTAAAAGATTTGCAGGGGACTGAAACGCTAGTAGCTCAAGACGTGGTGAACTCCACTATAAGCATCATTACGTCTGTTTGCAGTAGCGTCCAGTATACTACTGGTGGATAACCGAAATCACTGAGGAGCAAAGGGAGTTTCACAAGCATAGATATGAAACTCAACGGACAAGAAACCATGACAAGGAATCTAACCACTTGGCAGTACACAAATTGGCCAGAAAATGTCTTTGAAAAATGATTAATAGCAGTAAGGCTTGCTGCAGGCAAGATATAGTGGACGATGTGAACAAGGATCCATGGGGCCTTCGATACAGGCTAGTTACGTAGTAGCGTAGTACCCTTCGCAACACCTATATAAATGAAGCAGAAAAATATACGAAATAGTGTGAGCACTTTTCCCCACCCATCCCGTCTATGTTGGTGCTCCAGGTGGTGCAACAACAGCCGGAAACCCACTCTTTACGTGGCGAGAACTGAAACAGGAAGGCTCCAGGTCCAGACGGCATCCTAAGTACAGTTTTAAAGCACCCTTATCACCATTGTCCTGACTTGCTGCTCAATGCATTCAACGCTTGTCTGCGGAAAAGTGTGCTCCCGGAACATTGAAAGAGAGCGAGGCTCGAACTGATCAACAAGAAAAAGAGGAATTTTGTGTTTCTGTCTGCATAATACCCATTGTACATACTAGACATGGCTGGGAAAGTGCTACAGAAACATATCCAGGGAAAACTCACTGAAGTGACCCGTGCAGCTGAAAACCTTTCTCCTGAGGAGTACGGCTTTAGGGCAGGAAGCTCCAATATTGAAGCAATTGCAGAGGTGATAAATACGGTCAAAAGGCAGAGGCATACAGCGGTACCCATCAATGGGCGGTTCTATTGGAGATACTAGATGTTTAGAATGCCTTCAACTCAGCCAGATGGATGGGTATTTTGGATATACTGAAAAAACTTTTCAAGTTCCAAATTTTTTAAGCGGCTTTTGAGGACTACCTGAAGGACTGAAGGCTACTACATGACATGACACACTGCAGGCAAAGAATGCAGGTTGTAAAACTCGTTGCTCAAGGACCTATCCTTGATCCAGGCGTATGTAACATATCATACAAGGGGCTTCTGAGAGTAGAGCTGCCGGATGAGTCGCACTTGATTGACTAAGCGGATGATGTTGTGGCCCTAGTTGCGAGACGCACCGTCAAATAAGTAGAACTTCAACTAGGTATGTTGATGTGCCAGGTGAGAGACTGGATGACTGTTCGTGGGTTCAGTCTGACAATGGGGAAATTGAAGTGGTCAACCCGACAAAGAAGAGAATTCTTAGAGCAAGGACGATAATAATTGAGGAAGTACTGGTTGAATCGAACTGGTTCATGAAATACCGGAGGTTACTGATTGACCCAAACATGAGTTTCTCTGAGCAAATCAGAGTAAAGGCTGATAAAGCTTCTTCAGAGGTATTGGCTCAGAGTTGATTTATGGCCAATGTAGGGGACCCTAACACATCAAGAAGACCACTTTTGATGGGGTCCGTAAGTTCGGTACTGCTTTACGAGACAGAAATTTGGGACGATGTTCTCACCAAAAAGCTGTACCGAAAACACTCGGCACAGGTACAAAGAAGAGGTGAGCTGAGGATCGCATCTTCATATTCAACAGTATTTGATTCGGCGGTGTCACACAGACCTAATACCTCCTCTTCTTTTCTAGAGAGTCCAAAGTCGACCTGCCTCAAAACAAACACATAAGGGAGACAGTTGCCAGTAAGGTGAGACAACGCTCACTCAATGATTGGCAATAGTCTTGGGTAAACAGCACGAAGAAAAGGTGGACTGCGAGCCTCAACCCTGATTTGAAGACGCGACTTAATCGAATGCACGGTGAGAATGAGTTCTACCTCACCTGCCTATTGGGCAGGCAAAGGCGTTTTCAGGTTTGTTTGAACAAGATTGGTAAGTCACAGTCCGGCAAGGCTTTGTGTGGAAAAAAAACAACGCTTGCCGCACATGTTTTGCATGCAAAAGATGGGATAAGTTTTGCCCAAACTTTTATAGAGAGACAGGAGAGTTCTTTCGGATAGTATCGTCGCTCGGGTGCTAGGATTGGTCACCAAATGCAGCCAGGTGGCAAATTATGCTCGTGCAGTCTTAAAAGATAAAAAAGACTCATAGCAGCTAGCGACATCAGGGTTGAAGGATCACTTCTCTAGCAATCCCTCTTTCTTCCTCTCTTTCCACTAGAGAATCAGCGCCATGGTGTAGCCAAACGAGGCTTAGCACAAAGTAATGTGTCAAACGACTCCCAGCTAGCTCTCAATGAATAACCTTATAAGAATGTGGAGAGTATTTTGAAACAAAGCATCGAGTAAATTACGATGAAAAAAAAGTCCTATTGGCTATTAATCACTTTTTTTATTACAACTCCCCAGCTTAGGAGGTTTACTACTGATCACGCTTCAAAAGCTGTGTGACCTTGTGGCTTCTGGCTTAGTTAGTATTTACAAAAGTTCTTTGCTGAGCAATTACCTCCCTAAATCTTGGAAATGATCTTGAACAGTATTTATCCTAAAAGTAGGCAGGCCGGGCCATGGGTTGCCAAAGGACTTTAGACACATGAATTAAGTATCTTTCATACTTAAAATGATTGAATCTACTAGATATTTTTTGTAGAACATTATAGCGATGAACGCGTGCCCAAAAATCAAGTCTAGCGATATACGCGGTGTAGCAATTGAAGGGTTTCTCAATAGACTGGAGGGCCCAGGTACAAATTTGTTTCAAGTGGTTCCTCGGACGGGTTATAAGTCCGTTTAGCTATGATACGTACTGGTTCAAAGTCAAAGGGTATTCAAGCTCGGTGAATGAACATACGGCCAAACTGTGGTAGTCACATCACTTTTTCGAGTGCTAATATGTACAATCAAGATAATGAGGTGCTCTAACTACCTCCAGTGAAGGCCCAAAAGGGGCTTCGGTGCTAAAAAAGTTCGAGTCTAAAAGAACTACCCTACATGAGATTGTACCTACTGTTGAATACTCAATCCAATACAAATAATGAAAACTTGATACTTCTTTAAACAAAAAGGGAGCTTTGAATAAGATCCGCACTAAAGTCCTTCAAAAATTTCTCATCATGGTGGAAGCGAAGAGATGTCTGAGTAATTCGATAGATTTGATGCTGCAAACTAGAGTTGGCCTGTAGGATTTAGTTGAAAGCAACGTATTGAGATCCATATGTAACGGTGCACCTTATAGAGGATTAATTAAATCTAATTTAGATACCAATGGTGGAAAATTTGCCGTCGATTTTAGACGGGGTGGGGATCAGCACTGTGGTATATGTCGGTGGCTCGATAATATTTCTTGAGCAAAAGCTTCAAATATGCCCTGAGGTAAGTTCATGGGCTAGAAATTCTAAGAACAAATCAGGGGAAATGGAATGACCGTGATAACTGAAATTGCTTAGATTAGTCTCCCCGTCTCCTCATCTTCCAACGCCAAGAACCTCAGAATTATTCTAAGTCTACTGGAGGGTTAATATAGAAAACTATGTCAAAAAGGTAAGTACTGCCTCCTCGTGTGCTGGATTCGTATTGCAATAATATGTTCGATCCTCACCAATGAAATATTAGTTTGGTGCTCTACTGTATGTAAGGGCTGTATAATGTTGAACCTTACTAGGGTGCAGATACATACAATATTAAGAGCTATGGGCACTGTGCGTTGAACTCCTATGAATATTATAAACGTACTTACAAATCCCTTTCGTATTAACCTCCTGAATTAAGCTGAGGAAGTCAGGATGCTGACTGGCCAAGCCATACGGCCACAACATTATTCTAGCTTTCTAGGCAGGTATGTAAGGGAAATTCCCTTTGGCTTTTAGAACCTTAGCCAATGCTACTGTTGTTACATAACAGAATTTTCGGAAGATATGCGATCTACACAAAATACTGGATCACCTAAATTTAAATAATTTGATTCAATACTTTATTCTACTTGAAAGGACTTGCCAAAAAGGAAGCCATCCACATAAATCCAGAATCTATTTCATTTGCATGTACATTTAAATTCAATACAACAATATTTATTCCGTAAACTATTTTCAATACACTCAAGACTCATTTTGTATTCAGAAGCATAAATCCCTAAAATGCATCGATTTCTATTCATCCTTGGATCCATCCATTGCATCTATTCATGCATTTGCCTTGAACTGGATGTTCTTCTTGCCAACAAAATAGATTCCCTAAAAACCTAGAAAGGATCTAAGGCATATACTCGTATATCCATCGATAATACTGATGATGATGATGCCTGATGATATATTTACGGAAGGCCCTTTCCCATCTCTTCGTGGCATCGTTCATTTTTGGTAAATATTTGACTATCCATCGACTTTATAAGGCATCACAGAAAGCACAAGAAGGAAGTACTAGATTGAATGTAAAGTTTACAATGTTCAGTTTGTGTGCAAGTGTTTGCATTTATGTGTGCTCGAAGTTCGTTTGTATTGTGGAGAGGATGTTGGCTGCCTAAGAAAAATCTACGCTGCAGGCATTATTATATGGCTTAAGGGTAGTGGCGTATAGGAAAATAGATTGATAAGGATTGGATCGATTGGGAAAACATGAAGTGAACAGTCTGTTCAGTTGATATGAGAGGAGTGAATATGGTAGTACCATAGAGAGCTGATGGACTCCTCTGAAGATAAATTTCACCCCTCAAAAGAAAGAGTTGAGTTCACGTTCATGAGAGCTGGACTTCCTTATTTATGGTAACTTACTATTTGCTTTCTTGAATAACTCACAATAACTTCGATGGATGTTTGCGTACTAGGTACGTTGGTATTCTTGTTTGTAGACTTCCTCGAGATACGCAACCACTCTCAAATATAATTTAATAAACCTTGTAAATATTCAATATTTGCAAAGTTGATACACAACAAAGGATAATGCAGCTCCGATATTGAATGAAAATATTTTGAAATTGCTGGCAGTGTAATATGAAATTTGGAACAAATTTTTGCCTAAATATTGTCTTATTTCAACTCTTTTGTGCAAATTATCCTTGCAATAGGACATAGTTTACAAGCACTCATAAAATGAGTGTTGCCTGAAAAATTAGCATTGATGCTACTTTCTTGGGAGTCTATTTCATTCAGGCAATAAACGTTTTAAAAGTGAAATTTTTCAGATTCGATTATTTTGAAGGGTAATGGATCCTCAAGGAAGGCTAGATTAAAATGAAGCAGTGTAGTCCAAATCAAACGTTTGTTATTATTGTAACTTTGTAATGATTTTAACACGTCTCGAACGTTCGAGATTTTCCGAAGGAAACCTAAGCCGATCTCTTATCGGTTCTAGACGTGCAGTCTTGGAACGTGACAATGGACTGTACCAATCACGTCAACAAGTCTGGACACTCTTACTCTACTCCAAGGTTACTACTGGCTTGCTAGCTAGTTTGGAGAGGAGTTTCGGTCGCAGGTCTTACGCGAGCAGACTTAGTCTGGACTATAAAATAACTCAGCCGCTGCTTCCATTTAAAACGCATCGAATACCTTCCATTGACTCTACTCTAAATTACGTACTTCATTCCAAAGAAAGAAGAACGAAAACAACCGCTGAACCGCTGGGTTCTTCAGGCAGTAAATGTGGTGGTCGCTTCAACAGTGTCGTTGGAGAGGCTTCCAGAAGAGGGGCAACCTCCGCAGTCATAATTGTCAAGGCTCGTGTATTATCGTCAATATTAGGGTTTGCAGCCGGTTGGGAACTTACTGCGGGGTTTTGGACTACCACTGAGGTAGTCGGATACTCCCTCCTCCGTTTTTTGAAGTGGCACAATCTGGGCTATCCAGGAAATAGGTGTCAGGCTTAACGCATTCATAGCAGAAAACCATACGCTCTGCCCGACATGTAATAAACTGATGTCCGGTTTGCTTACAGTTCCAACAGGTTGTGAGGTTCTCCACCGCGGCTACAGTAAGCTTATCTGACTCCATGTCGGTTTCCTCAAAATTTGGAGTGTTGGGCTCTAGTGCCACTTCCGCAATTCCATGCCGCGGACCCGTCCTCGATAGTAGGTTTGGCCGTTCTCGGAGGTCTTTCTCGACTCCCTCCTGTCAATCGACGGCACAACGGTTCCATATCCTGAGGATCTGAGTTCGCGCCATTGTGGCGAAGTTCCAGCCTAAAATTCCATTTAAACATCCGCAGCAGTTGTGTGGGTGTCATCGGCTTGGATAAGTGGTCGTTTAGCCGTAGGATGTTGACCCAGTACTTATGGAAGGGCTTGGCGAGGCGTTGCCATCTGGCATGGATCTTGTCCAAAACCCTCTGGTCCAAATTGGCTGTGGGGTACTCCATACGGGGTACTTCCTTCAACCGTGACCAGCGTAGAGATGGTGGAATGGAATGTTTATGCCAGCATGTTTCCAGTGTTGCTCCCCTAAGCAGCATCAGCAAGTAGCCGGTCAGCGCCGTGTGATTTCCTGCTAGCATCTGTTTTATCAGGGACTCCACTCGACCGATTAAGACTTCCACTTTGATGGTCTTTGGCTCCCTGCTAAAATGCAGATTCCAGCCCTGAACGATGCTAGGAATCTGCGTTGGCTTCAGCCGATACGGTATTTTTGGAAGGCCATGTTGGTTCGGAGGAGCTAGGGTCAGTGGTTGCACATGGTTTAGCCTGAGCCTGTACATCAGAGCCATGGTTTTCATCACTGAGCTAGACCTATTTCTCTCGGGCTTGCGTCTCGGGTCCAATGGGAAGTCCCAAGGGTTTAGGTTCGAGTCCCACATCGGAGGCGTTCTTGGACGTGCTGCGGGTGGGTTCTCCCACTTGCTACCCGGGTGGTCAAACTCTATATCAGGGCCATCAGGTCCTGCAGGACTGTCACCTCCACCGCCACAATTTGCCTCTGCCCTTCAGCAGGCGCCACTGCTTCGGCTTCTGGCATTGTGTCGAGATCGTCCGGTATCGGCGAACCTCGTTCCTAGCGGTCATTATGCTTGGGCACCGCCCTTTGTGCAGCTGGGGTTTCAGTGTGGCTGGACACGTCCGGTTGACTATGAGGTGTTAGGTCACGCAGGCCTCGTGGAACTGGTGGCTGCACGGTAGCGTTTGCGCAAACGTGCCGTCATCTCTTGCCTGCTGGCAAATAATGCGTAACGCCATGGGTCCAGTGTCTGAACGCAAGCGACGCTTATCTGATGTGCACTTTATTGACATTTCCAAAAAAATGTGTGGGTCTGGATTTCAGATAGCTAATGACAGACACAAAAAAAATATATATATGAAAAAAACCTTAGAATGACGAATATTTAAAATGCATGTAATATATATAGGAATAAAATTATGTGACTGGCCGTCAGTGGCGAACTAATGAAGCAATCTATCGAAAAACAAAAATGTGTGCTAAGAAAAATTTAATTATGTTGTCATGAAAAAATTCGGTTTTTCCATTTCATCGGTCCCTTTCCAAGGTAAGGATACCAATGGTGAGCTCCTCCTATTGCGTCACAGGGGCTACTCTCTTGGGGCGCCATAAGGATCAGGGTTCGGAAGTGCTCTTTTGTTCGCAAATTTTCACAAGGTACAACTTGGCAGTCCAGGGTGAATTCTGACCCACAAGCAGCGCATGTCTTATTATGGATATTCACGAACTAGCTAAACAGCCATTCACGTGAAATCAAAATCCATCTAATGGAAGATACTTGAGCACCACAAATATGATGTTGGGATAGTGACTTCCGAATACTCATAAGGGCTCTGATATCATTTGGCCTTACTAGTCATACAATGGTGGTAAGCCACCAAAGTATAAGCCAAAGCAGGTCCAAACGATATTGATGTCCGAGGACAACACACGTCCGGAAGTTATTAAGTTGCTGGGGCCCGATTTGTGCAATATCTCTAAGTACCCGCCAAAAATCTGGACTTTCACCTTTGAGATGATGGTCTGTCTCATGTCCACGACTGTTGATACAGCCGGGCTTTTTAAGCCCCACGTTGGGCGCCATTTGTAGTAAAGTAGATCGATAAAATGTCCGTAAAGGACTGCAGCGATGGTCTGCTACCTAAGCGGAATAGGATGTTAAGCTCCGCCGAGATTGGTCTTTTCTAGGGACGCGTGAATACGTTGCGGTGTCGTGGGGTGAGTTTTTTCTTCCTAGCACAAGGACCCACTAAAAAAATAGTTCGCATTCACGAACTAAAAGGGTCGAATGCCGATCGACTGGTGTCGAGACCGAGGTAACCTAGTAAGGGTTGCTATGTTTGTTCGGAGAACAAATTAGGCCGAGCAAAAACGGACGGACTGGCAGAGACTTCGTCATTGTCAACAATCCTTATGGTCCACAAATAAGAGTTGGGCATCAAAATAGACGTGGTGCCCCCTCGTGCCCTCCTAACCAGATCAAGATCGAAATGTAGACGTGGCCATATATTTTGTATTCGAGTGGAAAACTCATACAAGCATAATTAGTATAAACTTTCCCACCAAATGAGAAATATAGACGTGACCAACTTATGTTATAGAATTATGTGATCGAATCACATAACTCTATACCATAAAAGAGCACGCGAGCGAAAGGCCACTCTAGCTGGCAAGAGCCTCTGTTAAACAACAAAAAACGGAGGAGGGCGCCCGATGGCTAGCCCATTTTATAGGAGAAGCCTGCCATCGTTGCGGGTCCTATACCCGGTCAAGTAAAACGAAATGGAAATAATTAAATATTTTTCTAAATCTGCCTTTAAAATTTTGAATAGGAGATAGGAAGGTATTTGAGCAGTTTGCTTGTGTGACTACTCGATTAGTACATTTTTATTACTATTTTTGTTGGTATATCACATAATTTTTCATTATTTCATTGTTTTCACTTGTTTTTTATTTAGAAAATAGTTTTCATTTCTTTTTTGTTTGTGTCATTACCATCTATGTAACATAAATGCTCTACAAATATGAAATATATGATACATATATGTATACGAGCTTCGATGTATCTATGTATGATTCGTTATCATTTGGTTATTTTTCTGATTATTTTGCAATAAACTCCCTCCCATTCAGTTAATTGCTTATCGTGCTCATAGAATCCAAAGTGACCGGTACATCTTCTATTGATTCAGTCTTTCAATGTGCCAAGGATCCACTAACTGCCAGACCATCGCTAACATTACCATTCCTTGTTATGTTTAAATCATTTATAATACCCTTGACCAGCTTGAAGAGCATTTGGGGCACATAAAACTGGAATCGAAACTGTGCAGGCAGCATACTAATTCGTTCCCTCATTATTTGATTCATTTGTTTGAAATTTTTCCATTTGGGTTTAATCCTGGAGAAAAGAACAGATGTATGATGATCGAATGAGTGGGTATCAGTTCATAATGTTATAATAAATCACAAATATGATTGGCATCACACACGATTGTCAATTTTTCACTGCTGTAGCTCCAAAAAATGACCAAAATTTAACGGCTTAGATAAAATATGTAAGTATTGCACATCTGCTGAGCTTTGCAACGGTAAGTCAACAATTTATAGCACCCCTAAGTCAAATTTTGAGTCATAGGGTTCACCGTTTCTATAGGCATCCATCGACTCTTATAGTTATGGTGAAATAAAAACTGAAGCAATACAACCCCGAACAAATTCTGTTCATTCATACCTCATTTACTAATCTAATCTTCCACGGACCTTCTTTCCTTGGACTTTGAGTGACGTGACCGCTCCACTTGCAGCAAGGGAAAATCATAGCGCACCTTGTTGTAGCGTGAGGTTTCAATTTCTTGAAAATGGTAAAGGATTGGGTCGCTTTTGTATCGTGGTGGTAGACAATTCGGATCCTGCACTCGCAAATACCCTGTCTCCCGCTCAGCACCAAAATTTGCGCTGGAGTTCTGGCTCCCTGATACACCTGAACGTAGACATTAAATTGAGGTTAGAAACACAAAGAACCTCGCAGCACCATAAATAAATACACCTGATAAAAAGCGTTGAATGACCGGAGTCGAAAACAGTTTATTTCACTGTATGTGTTTTTGTGTTTTGCCGAATAATAATACAACAATCGCTCCAACTATAAATTCACACTTTGGCGCCCACATCGAGAATCTTCTCAGTATGACGTGTTCCTCTTGCTTTACCACAAGTTTTTCCACGACAAGCGTCAAGTCGCTGCTCAGTGGCAGCCAATAGTTTTAAAGTCGCCCACCAACTGTCGACGTCAGTGGCGTAGGGTATATGGATCGGCTGGTCGGCGTCAGTGGAGTAGTGTGTAGGGATCTGCTGGCCGCGTCAGAGGTGTAAGGGCACCATGAGCAAGGTTATCATAGCTGTTTAAGGTATATTTTTTGAAAATAAGTTTTTCTTATTCACCTGGCCCACTTCACATTCACGTCCATATGCCTATATATACGAGTACTCTAAATAAGATGTTGATATAGGAGGTCAGGCTTCATATTACTAAATTCTTTTCCTTATCTATTTGCAAAGGGTCTCATCATTAACGGAGATGGAGTTTGGGGCAGCATTTGATGTTTATGTGCCATAGGCAAAAATGGAAGAGGTGCACTGGTAGCTAGGGAGATTCGGGATAGGCTAATTTATGAGTGCATTCGAGTTTCTAATCGATATACTATGCTTAAATATATGATTGCATATTCGATTTCAATTAGATCCTTTTTTCTTTTTAATTGTCAGGCAGCTCATAACGTTTTTTCTATTTGTTCTAGTCATATTACCGCAAAGTAGAATACTTTGTAATGAAAACAACACAAAAAAATCATACAAAAATTTTATATTATAATTTTTTTTACATTTTTCTGTAAACCAAATTTACATCTGCCTAGGGTTAGACAAACCTCTATTTTAATTTACTGTCCGTGAATATGATTGTAAATAACTATATCAAACAAAGACGAAAACCACAATTTTTTTCTATTTCATGGTCAATTTGAATGTATAACCGAATGGCACGCAAGGAGTCAGTTTGTATCAGAAGACGCTGATGATTAGATTCCGTGAATTGAGTTCGAAATACTAGTTAGTGCGATTTAGCACCATAACACTCTCATATCTGTGAGTACTTCAGTACCCATCTACCTTCCGGAACCAGTTTAAATCATTATATGATTTTAAGAAATGAATTTTTGCAGAGTTATTTGGTGGATAGTTAGGAAACTTAATTCATCCCTGTTCCATACAGTTTAAAGGAATACAAGGCTACTATTAGTATGGTTATCAATTGTGTCGAAGAACTTCAGTGCCTTGTTACGTATGTTTTTTTAAGCGTCTTAAGTCCTTGTATATGCCAGTGTTTCTAATGCACCGTGGAGTGCTTTTTTGTTAGTCCTTGTCGTCTAGTAGAAAGCAGAACTACCATATAGTAGCGTCGGTCATACAAGTTGCTTCCCAAAATAAACAAGACTGAGCTAAAATATAAACGACAGGAGTTGTGTTCTGATAAATTCGAGTTTATTCATTCAAAATAGTCTCCTCCGGCCTCGATACACTGTCGACTTGATTTTTGACTTCCCCAAACGTGATTTTTGGGGCGGTGGCTCATCTGGGGTCTTCCATTCAGCATTTCGACGCTTGGTTTCGAGTTCATATTGGAAACACCACGTTTCATCACCAGTTATAATGTTATAAAGGAAGCTCTCGTCTTTTCTCGCCACTTTAATGATGTATTTTGAATGTTGAATTCTGAGCTATTTTTGGTCATCAGTTAACGTGTGCGGAGCAAAACGTGTACAGACCTTTTGTAGGCCCAAACGATCGGCTAAAATGCGATAAATTGATGGTTTGGAGATGTTTAACTCCGGTTCCATGAATTTCAACGATGGTTCCGGCTCATTTTTGATAAATTCACGCACAATTTCGGTGATCACTAGTTTTGGCAGCCCGTATGTTGATCGTCATTTATGTCCTCACGACCATCTCTGAAACGTGTAAGCCACGAGATAGACAAGATCGCCATAAACTTTTTACATCAATTCAAATGTTTCGGTAAAAATTTTACCGATTTCAAAACAAAATTTGATATTGGCTCTTTGTTCGAAACTCATTTTTGTACCGATGACACAAACATACTGTCACTTTAGACGCAATAACTTCGCTTCCACTAAACCGAATGTCACCAAACTTTCACTGGGAGTCAGGAAGGAATATAACTTAACAACGCATTATCTCATTCACAGATGGCGCCACAAAAAAAAATTATGACAAAAGTCTCGTTTATTTTGGAAAGCACCTTGTATAATTTGTTTGTTTATGAGTAATCAATTTTTAGGGTTTTGTACTAAAATACAAAACCCTATTGCAATCACGACCTGTGTCCGTCTGTCCGTCCGTCCGTCCGTCCGTCCGTCCGTCTGTATGTCACAGCACTTTTTCTCCGAAACTATAGAAGCTACAGCTATGAAACTTTGTGGAAAGGTCAAAAGTGGTGACCTCTTGAAAGTTCAAGGGTGAAAAAATTTTTCAAAGGGGTTTAAGGGGGGTCTCCCCATATAGGGAGTTGACCCCTCAAAAAAAAATTTTCACCATTGGTAGTCGAGTAGGGTGTCATTGGAAAGGCCTCAATGAGATCTTTTCAAAACAGGTCTTAAAATTGCCTTATAAGTACCGAGGGGGGCAGGGGAAGGGGAAATGTACGAACTTTTCGCGTACCCCCCCCTCGCGATTGGACACCTTCCATCCGAAAAATCTGAAAAAAATCATGCATGTAGGCCTTAATGAGTACAACAACAACAAATACATGAGAAGTCGAAATTCACTCAACTTTGTTAGTAATAGTATGATTTATCGATTTTATGTTTTCTTGAATAAAATCTAAATGGTACCCTTAAATTCAATAAAATTTAACAAACAGATGACTATTTATAAGATTGATCTTTTCTGAAAGTTTCATAAAGATCGAATAATATTTAACGAAGTTATAGCGATTTGAATTTTCCTGTATTACTATGGAACAATGTGCCCTGTATTACTATGGAAACATATGGCTATGTAGCCATATGCGCTTTTTACCGACTTAGACACTACAGCTTTGCTAGGATTTGCATGAAAATTTCAGGAATGATAGATATCATGAGGATGACTACATACAATTGAAACAAGTCGAAGAGGCAGGAGAGAGCTCCTAGCAAAAGGGCTTTGTAGCCATTCTAGAATTCGAAAAACTAGGCCATGAATCGATGATTACAGTACAGAGGAGTGGCCCCTGAAAAAAATTTCATGAAAGGTAGCCGATATGAGTATCAAATGAAAGTTCCCTATGAGAGCTTTTCAAAACAGTTCTTAAACTGACAGTTTTTGCTTCCCCCCCCCCCCCCCCTCTGTGCCCCCACAGAGGGGGGGGAATTATATGAAAAATGTGTTTTCTCCCTCGTGAATGGACACCCGTGATCTAAAAAAATCTGAAAAAATTATCAAGCGAGATATTTATGGGTATAACTTTAACAAATACCTCAGAATTAAAAAATTCTTTCAACTTAGTTAATAATAGTATGATCCTCGAACATGACGTGTTTCTTAATTTTATTCGTTGCTGGTTACGGCATTTTGGAAGTTGAGTACAAAACCCTTCTGACATGAGCATAGGTCTGTCTACCCAACTTGTTAAGGCTGTCTCTTGGATTCAATGAGTGAATATAGAAAGGAGAGAAGTCCAATACAGTATCTGCGTTTATTTTGTATGTGTTGTTTCCATGCGAGGCTTCTGTTGAATGTAAGTCCAAGGTATTTGACCGCTGGTGTCCAGTCTGTTGTTTCATTGTCAACGTTAAGTCTGTGGAGTTTGCAGTATTTTCCTTGTGATGAATAGGGCCTGTGTTTTGTCAGAATTAATCTTAATTTTCCATTTACGGAAGTATTCAATAAAATATGTATTGATCGTTGCAACTTGGAAGTAATGACTCTTGCTTGTCGTGCTGTATTAAGTATGTAAGTATTATCAGCGTAGAGTGATAGTTTTACTATTGGAGGCAGAGTGAGAAAGTCTGCAGTAAATATATTATATAAGACCGGCGAGATGGGCGAGCCCTGAGGAACTACAGCATTAATGGGTCTCAGGGTTGAGAGTTGTTTGCCAATTCTAACACGGAATAATCTGTCTTCCAATAAGGAGCCAATAATTTGAGTAAGCTGCAGTGGCATTTTAAATTAATGCATTTTGAAGATTAGTCCTGCATGACAGAATATATCAAAGGCCTTAGCTATGTTAAACATAACTAGGCCTGTTGAGTTCTTGCAATTTAAGCTTGTTCTGATGTGTTGAACCACGCTAACTAACTGAGGTTCAGTAGATTGTTTAGCTTTGAAGCCATATTGTTCTTCCAGTATAACATCTTTGTCCGATACAACCTCACTAACTCGATGCAGAATTACCTTTCCGCAATTTTCGACAGCGATGAGAGGAGGCTAATGGGTCTCCAGTTTTGTGGAAATTGAGGGTCCTTTTGAGGTTTTAGAATAACAATAATAACCGCTGATTTCCATATTTTGAGATAATTTTGCTAACGGAATATTGCATTAATAATGACAGTAAGTGTTTGTAAAATATTTTCCTGTAGCCAAGAAATTATTGTATTTGTAATAGTGTCATGTGCAGGTGCTTTATGTTTATTAAGTGTATGTATAATGCTTTTGATTTCATCTCAGTCCATTGGTTCAATCCTGTCTTCATGTTGTATGTCATCTATTAGGAGTCGGTTGATTGAAGGTTCAATGCTTACTTCAGTTTTAAAGTCCACCTAGTCTGAGGAATTGTCGCGAAATTGCATTTCCAGAGAATCTGCAAATGCTTCAGCCTTACCCGCTCGTTGAACTGCATCCCATTGGGGCCATGACAAGGCAGTCCCACAATTTTGTTGTTTATCCCAGAGTGTTTGGACATTCTCAAAAAACGACCACACCCAGGCTCAAGACTTTGCAAAATGCGTTCCTATTGCTCGTTTTGGCATACTATTATTTTATCTTGGATCTCATTTGTCAATCAATTAGCGTTTATGCGGAGCGTAGAATCACCTGTGTATATCTAGCTCTCCTTCACATTTGATTCCTTCTCCTTATCAGTTGTTTGATGTTCTGAGGGAGTTCATAGGAACTCGTTTCCCTTCTTGGAGTTATGACCATATGGTCTCCTTTTGCCTGTGAAATTTTCTGAGTTTCGTTCTCAATGATGTTGTTGAAGTCGTCGGCCAAATCAATTTTTTTATAAATACCTCCATGCCCTACCACTCTCTCCATCACTCTTTCATTGTCCAATGCGACTTTAAATGCTTTCCAGTTTGTAGTTTTCTTTTCCTGCATAAGAACATCAATGAAGGCATTTTCTATGTGGAAAAGGACTAGTTTATGGTCAGATGACAGTTCGTCAAGGATGTTTAAACGAACAATTTTTGTGAAATCTCGAGATATTTCAATGTCCAGTGCAAAGCCGTTTCTTGATCCACAATGTGCTAGCTCATTGGGGATATGTAGACTAAAGTGGTTGGCTGTGATAAAAGTGTTTATTGCTTTTCACAGCTCCCCATAGGTAGTGGTAGGCATTCAGATCTACTGGAATAAAGATAGGGCCTTCAAATCTAGCAAGTGATCTAAGATCATTTAAAAGAATTATATTTTCTGGAGGATTATAAGCAGAAATCACAATGAACTCTAGAAAATCAGTGCACACCTTTATTTCGGTGGCCTCTAGCTTTTGAAGTATGGGTGTTTCGTCTCAATGGCCGTTCCACCTCCACTACCCCTCATCCTGTCATTTCTGTACATAATGTAGTTTGGGATGCAGAATCATCTTCCAGGCTTCAGAAAGGTTTTTTGGATCATAATGATGTCAAATTTATGATCGAATATAAATTGTTGTATTTCACCAGTATGCTGAAGCAAGGAATTTGCATTTCACGTCGGAATTGAAATGCGGTTTATTTAACTCGTTAGTGTTTAGTGTTGACAATGTTTTGAGATGCAGCAAATTGGGTTTGAATCATGTTGGCCATCATCTCTTGCATTATATTTTGAAATTGTGTCTGTATTTTGGTAAACATTTGGTCCATATTGTGAGGTTGATTTGACGTATGTGAAAGTGTATGTGTCGTGGTTGTTTGTTTTTTTGCTGATTCTGTGGGTTAGGTCACAGCAACCTGCGCGAATGATTTTCTCACGTTCTTTGGATTCCTGAGACAACCTCAAAAGCTTACTGGATATTTTCCGCCACAGTTAGCACGTTTTGGTTTCTCCTCAATTTTCTTTGGACAGTCTGAGATATCGTGAAGCGAATCGCATTAAACGCATCGAGACTTTGCATGAGAGTTTTTAGAAGAATGTCTAAATCGTTGGTAATTGTGGCACATACCCTGGCTCGTACGAGGACGCTGTGCCTCCACGATGCGCATAAGGTGGCAAACAGATTTAATATTATAAATGTTCGTTTCAGATTTTCGGAGAAGAGCCTTGACTACTCTAGAAATCCCTTCCTTCATTTTGATATAGTGGATTCTATTAAGTTGAAGCCCTGAGACTTTAAATTTTCCTTGATCTCTTCAACTGAAAGGCCATACAGGCCCCTGATGACAACATTTAGCTATCTATCCTCCGGAAGTATGTACGTGTGGTATTTATTGTACTTCATTGTGTGTTAGTACTTTTGTTAGTCCCTTGTGATCTGCGGGTGTTGTTGCTATAATTGGTATGCCAAGGTAAACCCCTTTTGCGGATGTGTATGAGATGTTTTGTGTTTAGTAATACCAAATATTTGAGACCATTTTGAGGGCTCTCGAAGAATGATTGGAACTGTTTTGGGCTCTTGTGCTTGTGGTGCGGGTTGTGTGTTTGTAGTATACGGCAGTGTTGGTTTTGGTGTAATAGCCATGTCTGTAAATGTTGACGCTGGTTTTAGTGGTGAAAGGGCAGGGAAAATCTCATCATCTTAATTTTTGCTGCCTCTCATGCAGTCAACTTCCATCTCGCTTTCCAAATTTTTAGAAGAGGAACAAGATTTTGGAGGTGAAGACATCCTTACCTTTTGTTTTTAAGGTTTTGTAAAATAATTTTACAAAAAACTACTTAAATTGTGTCCTGTCTTTTCGTGTGTCCGTCCATCCGTACCTGTGTCACAGCAATTTTTCTCGCAAACTACTTAAGCTAGAAACATCAAATCTTGTATGCAAGTGTAAAGTCGTGCTCTCATTAAAGTTCAACTACAAAAAAATTTTACATGGTATTTGTGGTAGGTCTCCCCATATAGGGAAGTGGCCCCCAAAAAGCCGATATGGGTATCAAACGAAAGGCCTTAATGAGAACTTGGCAAAATAGTTCTTAATTTGACACTTTTTACTTCGAGGGGCGCACAGGGAGTGGAAATACAATGAAAATGTATGCCCTCCATCGCGATTGGACACCTGTGATCTGAAAAATCTAATAAAAATTATAGTGGTAGGTGTTTATGGGTACAACAACAACAAATACCTTAGAAATCAAAATGTGCTTGTTCGTGGGTGGGAACATTTTTATCCCCGGTTTCATTGTTGTCGTTGGTATTATCTAGTTGTTCGTTCATGACACTCTCTGCAATCTCATTATCTGTCATAATTTGAAATCCTTGGTCGTCTTTATTACATTGAAGCCACTCCTCCACATCATCAACATCGCATTCTGAATAGCCTGCGATTGCCTTGGCAATGTTAACAAATTCTACCACAGACAGACCATGTTCCTGTTCATCAGCTGCAGCTGTAGTTTGCTGTTGTTGTTGTTTAATTTGGTTCTCGGCTTCCAGTTGTTCCTTTGCTGATGTGCGGTTTATTCTATTCCAAACTCGTTTAAGTTGAACACTTTTCACCATATTCCAGGAATTGGTAATCATGTAGCAACAGTCTTTCAAATTAATTTTTTTATATGAATGCAAAACTATTTCTTCGTTGTTCTCTTCAACCAATAACAATTTTTAGAGCAACTGGGGTCGGTAGTGTCATTTGGTGCACTCAATCACGCCCTAATCCATGGGCTGCAGTAGATTAGTGGCATTAGGCGGCAGGAATAAGCATTTCAACTCACCATTTTCACTTTCAAGAAGCTCAACTGGTGGATGAGTTGGCGCATTGTCGATGATGAGTAGAACTTTTTCCTTTTTGAAGTTTCTTTTTTAAATTTTTTTACATCAGTGATCAAGGTTTTGTTATACCAGTCGAAAAATATACTTGAATCCATTCATGCGCTTTTTTGGTTTGTGTAATTCAGTGACAAGTTGTTAACATTTTTATAAGCTCTTGGCTTCTTTGCTTTGCCAATCATTAGCAAAGGTAGCCGATGGTTGGCTGTGGAGGTAGCACAAACATGTATGGTGATGCGTTCCTTACTAACCTTATGCTCTGGAGCACTTTCCTCTCTTTTAGATGACAATTTTTTCCTAGGCAAAGCATTTCAATTTAAACTAGTTTCATCGGCATTGTAAACAAGATCCGGATCACAGATTTTAGTTTCCTTTTTAAAAGTGTTCAAAAAGCTATTGAAAGCTTCACGATTGGCAGACAATTTTTCTCCCACTACATAAAATTCCTGAATGCCATGTCTAGATATAAAATTGCGGAGCCAACCTTGGCTTGCTTTAAAATCAACCATGCCCATTTTTTTACTAAATATCAGTGCTCTTTATCATAAAATTGGACGTGAAATCAGTTGTCCAATTGAACGTTGTTGTAGGAACCACCTGAAAACCGGGCTCTCAAGCTGATCATTTTCAGCTTTTTATGTAACTTTCCTAGATGAACATCCATCCTCACTATCTAATGCACTTACAAAACTTGAAATTTTAGCGCTGTTAGTTTTAATGCCCGATATTGTAGCGGCTCCGCAAATCGCTCTGCCAGTTCTTTTCCAGGCAAACCTTTATTTAACTGATTGATAATTTCCACTTTACCACCCAGTGAAAGCACAACACGTTTAAGTCTTGCACTCATTTCGGACACTTAATCCAGCAGTAGACGCTAAACGCAATATCAACACGAACGACAGCAGTAGACGCTAAACGCAATGTCAACACGAACAAAAATGAACTGGACTGAAAGAATAGTGCAGCGGTTGAATGCTCGGATACGGATGGATAATCTGGTGTACAGCTGTGAGTGAACTTAACCAACCAGGAAAAGGGCAGCAAAACAGACTGGTGGGAATGCAGGGGCGCATCCTCAAGGAACGGTAGATAGTGAACGTGTCGTTGTTATAGCAACGATATGTGGGCATTATTTGTATTGTTAAACATTTATTATTCGGATAATTGGGGATTCGGATAATTGGGGCTCGGATAATTGGAGTTTTACTGTAATATAAAAAAATCGAAATTGGGAAAACAAGAAAATATGACTGAAACTGACCCAGGTCAGCGAAATAATATCAAAGTACTCACCCAGAGTCCCCTGCATTCTTCTCTTTTTATATCTTCTATCTTCTGTCTCCTTCTATCTTCTGTCTCACACTATCTTCTATCGCTCTATATTCTGTCTCCCTCTATCTTCTTTCTCACTCTATCTTCTTTCTCTCTCTATTTGCTGAATATATCACTCTATCTTGTATTATCTATCTCCTTCTACGTTCTATTTCCTTCTCTTCCTACCTTCTGTCTCCTCCCTCCTATGCTCTATCCCTTTCCTTTTCTATTTTATATGCACTAATACTTTCCAATTTAAACTTTTTAAAAGCCCTAAAAATGCAGCCTACGAAAACCCAAAAGCCTTTTTTCGCTAACATACACTAATTCAAATTAAGACCGACTTCCATCAAATCAACTTTCCTAACAATGTCAGCATTATTTAAACTTTATTATCCTGTCTCGTAACAAATTTTCCCCAGGACATCCACCACCGGAACGAATAATGCGCGGTGATTAATGTCATGTTATAGAATGGGAATTTGAATGTTTTTAAGCATTATAATTTATAGGTGGCATCCGATCCTATTGTAACTATTGTCGTCCGCATTGTTACCGTTTGTAACCATTTTCAATTCACCATTGTTGTACTATAGTCCTTGTTGTTGGAGCTGTTGTCACTTTATAGGCAGCCACCACCCGCTGCTGCTCCTCGCTGTTGAATTGTTGCATAATTAACATAACAAAAGAGGAAACAACGGGCACGAGTGAGTTCGCGTGTTTAAAACATATAAAGTTACATTTCTTCTCAGCACAACCGTTTAAAGGTGAAGACAGTGGGAAAAAAGATATGAATATTCCCTAGCTAGTGGTGAAGTAATGCTTCCCTATATGAACGTACAAGCAGTGGAGAAAATTTAGTTTTACTTAGATTCCTTCTGCAAATTTTCATGTAAACTTCCTTCTCGTTCGTTTTGGTTAGTGGATGTTCATGCTTTTTTAGGGTTTTGTAAAATAATTTTACAAAACCCCTTCTAGTTTCGCGACCAGTCTGTCCGTCTGTCCGTCTGTCCGTCCGTCCGTCCGTCCGTCCGTCCGTCCGTCCGTCCGTCCGTCCGTGTGTCACAGCAGTTTTTCTCGGAAACTACTTAGGCTAGAAACATCAAATTTTGTGTGTAGGTGTAAAGTGGTGATCTCTTCAAAGTTCAACTACAAAAAAATTTTATAAGGTATTTAAGGGGGGTCTCCCCATATAGGAGAGTGACCCCCCGAAAAAAAAATTTCATTGAAGGTAGCCGATATGGGTATCAAATGAAAGGTCTTGATGAGAACTTTTCAAAACAGGTCTTAGTTTGGCAAAATTTGCTTCGAGGGGCGCACAGGAAGGGGAAATACACGAAAAATTTGTGTCCCCCCCCCTCGCGATTGGACACCTGTGATCCGAAAAATCTGAAAAAAATCAGGAATGTAGGCCTTGGTGAGTACAACAACAACAAATACGTGAGAAGTCGCAATCCACTCAACTTTGTTAGTAATAGTATGATTTTTCGATTTTATGTTTTCTTGAATAAAATCTTAACGGTACCCTTAAATTCAATGAAATTCAGTACGTCGATGTCTATTAATGAGATTGGTGTATCCTGAAAGTTTCATAAAGATTGAATCATATTTAGCGATGTTATAGCGGTTTGAATTTTCCTGTATTACTATGGAACAATATGCGCTGCATTTATTACTATGCCAACATGTGGCTATGGAACAACATGCGCTTTTGACCGACTCAGACACTACAGTTTTGCTAGGATTTGCATGAAAATTTCAGGAATGATAGGTGTCATGTATATCTTTGAGAATCGGCTCAGCTAGTGGTATCAGTAATCGTAAAACAAAATAGTGGCTGTTTTAAATGCGAAGATTGAATAATTTTGAGTTATTTTTTCCCAACTTCAACGTATAAGGTGCATGCTTTGAACACTTGATTCAATTTAATGAATGACTGAAGATGAGTACCTACATAAGTGAAACAAGTCAAGGAGGTGGGAGAGCTCCTAGCAAAAGGGTTTTCTAACCATTCTAGGATTCGAAAAAATTGGCCATTAATCGATGATAACAGTACAGGAGAGTGGCCCCTGAAAAAAAAATTCATCATACGTAGCCGATATGAGTATGAAATAAAAGTTTTCATGGGAGCTTTTCAAAACAGTTGTTAAACTGTCAGTTTTTGCGTCAGTGGGGGCACAGGAGGGAAATACATGAAAAATGTGTTTCCTCCGTCGCGGATGGACATCTGAAATAATTATCAAGGGAGATATTTATGAGTATAACAATACTAAAAACCTGAGAAGTCTAAATTCGTTCAACTTTGTTAATAATAGTATGATATTCGTATTTCATATTTTCTCCAATAAAATTGTCTTTGACATGTTTCTCGATTTGATTCGATCTGGTGACTGCATTTTGTAAATTGAATACAAAACCCTTCTGACATGAGCGTAGGTCTGTTTACCCAACTTGTTTTATTTTACTTTGAACAGTGTGCAAGAACATTTTGAGCAATTGGGACCAAACCAAGGACAGGGTGAGAGGAAACGATGGTAATTTCTCTTCCATTGTTATAACTTTACAACCCTCGGACGCCTTGTACATTCAGAGCTTTTTTCATCAGTTCAAAGTCATTTTCCATTGTTGCGCCCGGAAAAAAATCTGGAGCATAAAGCACATAGATAGAAAAAATTACAACGGTTGGAGAATTTATAAGACCACCAAGCAACGAAATGTGTGGAGTAGGAAAAAAGGACAAGTCATAGCTTGTTGTGAAAAATTTAAACAAAATTGATGGAGAGGTCAGTAGAAGGAAGAGGTGCCAACAGTTTACAAATTATGGAATCAGAACAAGACAACGCTGCGCTAGGATTTTTCATTTTACTTTTCCCTTGGAATAGAGTTAATGTAGTGCTTGGCCGCGATGTTGGGATTGAACTATATGTAGTGAAATACGGTATATACATGTCCACATAGAACTGCAGCGATGGTGTGTTGCCTCGGCAAAAGAGAATAGAATGATCCGCCAAGGTTGGCCTTGTCTGGGGACGCGTGAATGCGCTGGCAGGCTAGCGTTGCGGTGTCGCGGGACGGGTTCTTCTTCCCCAGCGCAAAACCCACCACAAAAATATTTTTCATATCCACAAATTTCGGAAGAGGGTTCAATAATTATTGATCAGAGTTGAGAAAGGAGGTAACCTGCTAAGGGCTATTAAATTGCTGATCCAGAGGACGAATCGGGCCTGGAGAAAATGGACGGACTTGAGCGGACTACTTATGACCCAAAAATAAGAGTGGGGCATCCAAGTGGAAGCGGTAAAAGCGGTGGAAAAATTCCAAATACACTTTTGCAATGAATACGATTCAATTTCTTTGATAATATAAGATGTCAAGACAAGCTGCTTTGGGTCAATTACCTTAACACATGGTTCAGTTATCGCTACTTTTCGAATACCATCCACATCATAACACAAAGTACATCGCCCCACCAATTAACGATTCTCCTCCTTATCCTGACGATCTTCAATTGCAGTCATGAACAAAGTTTCACAATCTAGAAACATCATCTTGTTTCCCTTTAGCCATTTATCTCTTGCAAACCCAGCGTATCCAACATTAATTCGTACAATAAACAGCATCCCATTCATTCAGGTGGTATATAAACTTCTCAATCCCATCCATCCGATTGTTTCTCTGACGCCAAAGTGATTCAAGTTACCCGTACACAACCTTCTACTGGTACTAGCGCTGGTGACAGTACTCAATCGGGCTTTCCCTGTATTCCACGGAGCCACTCGGCTGTACACTCATGCTCGGCGACACACCAGAAATCTTTTCACATCTTTCCACAAATTTCGTACGAATTCCCACTTCTTCCTGCTTTTCCGGCGCACACACTTCAGCAGCAACGCACCACCCAGGTTTTCGCAATTGCCAACACTTTGCAGAAACAAGACGATGAACGCGCAAAGCGAACTCTGAATTTTCATAGCAAAATCATCATTTTTGAACTTTTCCTTTTCAATTGGCTACAACTCGAACTACTACTGGAAAACTCATCCTTTCGACTCTATTCAGCAATTTATGGTTGTTTGGAAAGTTTTACTCGTATTTTGTACCGCATGCGCTTCTGTCTCTGCCACGACAGAAACTGAAACTTCCCTTTTCTTTTATATATTTTTATATGATCATTTTTCCATTAATGTAATCGTTTTATAATTGTTCTCTATGTTTAAATTTTTCGTCCTTTCTCGCGCAGCTTAAATTATTAGATGGAATCTGTAGATTGTTTTTGCAGTGATTGATGACTCGGGCGACTTTTTAATTTCTTGCAATAATCAGTTAAGATCTCACTTGCTTACCTTCAACGGGGATTACCTGCACTGGCGACAACCCCGGGATTCGTTTATGCAAATGATGCATAATCAGCCGATGTTCGCATGCCAAAAGCTTTGGTATCTGATGGTTAACCTCACAGGAGAGGCTGGGTCTTTAATCAGAAAGTTTGCGTTATTGGACGAAAATTATCTAGAAACCTGGAAGACACTTAATGAGAGATTTGATAATCGACGACTCTTTATGTTGGCCCTCATCAACAAATTGAGAAACCGTCAGTGGTACCCATAAAGTCGCTGCATGACACCACACAAGAGTTTCTCAGAGGCCTGAAAAACCTGCAAATATCCGTAAGGGATTGGGATCCATTGCTCCTACACGTTTTGCTACGAAAGCTGGATTCGATAACACATGACCTCTATCAGCAATCTTTGGCTAACCCACGCGAGTTGCTACCTTTGAAGGCTTTACTGGATTTCCTACAAGTGCGATTTCAGGCACTTGAAGCGCTCAGCGGTACAACTATGGACCCAGACAGGACAACCTCAAGAAGGTTACCAAGGCTACCGCGACCACCATGGCTGCGTTGCGATGCCCAAGGTGCTCGCTGGATCACCCGCTTTATTACTGCCCGGAGTTTCTCCACGACAACGCTGCAAAAAGGCTGAGCTTTGTACGTTCAAGGTGACTACGCACAGCCAACGTTAGGGTGCTTGCCAGCAATGGGAGAGCGACCGACTGCCGAGCAGTGTCAGACCCTGGCTTGCAAATCAACTTAGTAACTGACCGGGTTATCAAAAAACTGGGTCTAGCGTCTTCACCACAACTTGCACTGATTGAGGGGGTGGGCAGAAGCATCGAGAAGGTCCATCGTAAGGTGGATCTTGGCCTAAAACCCAGAGTGTCTGGATATGCCACGCAGTTGAACGTCTACGTCCTGAATCAAATCATGTCTCCTCAACCTTCCCAGAATTTCGACAAATCGGAGAGGCAAATTCCTAGAAACATAAGGCTGATGGATCCGGAATTCCACCAAACGGAGCGAATCGACATGCTGCTGAGTGCGGAGCATTTTTACGAAGTCCTTCCCATCAGGCAAATCAAGTTAGGCCCTGAACTACCTGTACTCCAGAACACGCTCCTCGATTGGATTGTCGCCAGAAGCGTAGTTGCACCTCAAATGCTTCCAGTAACATGCGAAGTTCTCACCAAAGAGACTCACCTGACTGAGGCTATCAAGCGATTCTGGGAGGTTGAGGAGGTACCGGATCCACGCACAATTTCACAGCGACTGAAACAGCCTGTGAAGTACAATTCACCCAGACGACTCAACGTGAGTCCAATCGCCAGTTCTTGGTGCGGCTTCCTTTCAAGGAAGATCCCGAAAGGCTGGGTGACTCGCAGGACGTAGTCATACGAAGATTCATGGCGATCGAGTGCAGACCAGAGAAGAATCCCGATCTAAGACGGCAGTCTTTCGAGGTCATGGACGAGTACGAACGAGTGGGACGTATAGAGCAGATCAGATGGTCAGCGAGTAAGGAAACACATTATTTTCTGCCGCACCACTGCGTTCTGAAGCTAAGTAGTAGCACCACTTAATTGAGGATAGTTTTTAACGCGTCCAGTAAAACATCAACAAACGTTTCCCTGAATGACATCCTACATACCGGACCCACGATTATGGATGATCTATTTGCAATTTTGACCCGTTTCTGTATGCCCCGCTTCGTTTTTACGGCTGAAATCACCAGAATGTATCGGCAAATAGCACTTCAGCATGACGATTGTAGATTTTAACAGGTGATTTGGAGAACAAGTCCAGCCCAGCCTTTACGATATTATCAACTCAAGACCGTCACGTACGGTACAACGTGTGACCCGTACTTGGCAACCAAATGCCTCCAGGTTCTGGCACAGGCCGAACAAAACCGAGCGCCCTTGCGCTGCAGTGCTCTACAGCATGATTGTTACATAGACGACATTATGACAGGTGCAGACAGCTTGATAGAGGCAATTCAAAGACAAGAAGAATTGCTTCAGATTGCAGGGATACATTAGCACAAATGGTGTGCCAATCATCCGCATCTTCTGCAGCAAATCAGCGTTGAAGACCAGGAAGTCCAGTTGGACTTTGGTAGCCTCTCAGAAGACTACATCAAGGCTCTGGGAGTAATTTGGCTCCCGAAAACAGACGACTGCCAGATCGGCATTAACTTGGACCTTGTTGAGGTAAAATTCACGAAATGGACGATCGCATCAGTCATCACCCAAATGCTCGACCCATTGGGCATCTTAGCCCCGGCTAGCGTAACTGCCAAATTGTTCCTGCAGCCGTTATCGCGATTTGAGTTGGACTGGGGCGTGACCTTTCCGCTTGACATATATACACAGTGGGTCCGTTTTTGCGGTGAACTACCATCATTGCGAAGGGCTCGCTTTCCTCGGCACGTTATTGCCTGCAAAAATCCAGTCCAGCTGTAGCCACATACTTTCTACGATGCCTTGGAGAAGGTGTATAGTGCTGTGATCTATGTCTGCTCAACACCCCCGAGCGGTCAAGTCAAGGTGGGGCTGTTCTGTGCCAAGTCCAGGGTGGCTCCCATCAAGGTGTTGACAGTGCCGCCTTTGGAAATTGTGTGCCGCCAAGCTGGAAGCAGAATAACGAATCGAATCAAGAGGGCGCCCAGTCTGCTGGATGTTTTTCACGTCCTCTGGTCCGATTCAGAGGTCACATTGGCGTGGGTCAACTCAACCGCTTTATCCTACAGCACTTTCGTGGCCAACCATGTTTCGACCATTCAATCGTTGTCGAGACCAACTCAGTGGCGACCCACGACAATCCTGTTGACATCCTGTTCCGTGGCCTGGCGCCAGCCGAGCTTATGGACTGCAAGCTCTGGTTACAGGGGCTTTCCTTCTTGACCGGACCTGAGATGGACTGGCCGCTTCCGTATAAGGGTACTGTAGCCTGTGAACTCGAGCGGAAGCAGATCAGGATTGCGAACATCACAACGGCTAGTGCAAGTAACCATTTTGTGTACGAGGTTCAATACGGCAACTCATTTGGAAGGCTTCAACGGGTGACCGGTTATATACTGCGTTTTGTGGAGTGTTGCAGGACAAGTTCCCAGTCTCTTCAAGTGCGCAGCCGTACAGTAATGAGTTACGAACTCTCCAGAGCAACTGTGAAATGTATTCAGCAACATGATTTTCATGTGAACCGGCGAGACATCCAAGGCAGGTCAACAAGAGCAGCTCCCTACCGGCTCTGGCTCCTTTCCTGGATTCGGATGAAATCCTGCGCATTGGGGGGAGGCTGAAGGCATCACAGCTGGCCTTCAAGGCCAAGCACCCTATATTGCTACCGTATGCGAATCCACTTACAAGGTTACTGATGGCGGATATTCATCGCAACAATTGCCATCTCGGAGCTCAGGCGCTGTTAACTACCACAAGACAACGCTTCTGGCCTATCAAGGGGAAGCAGCTGGTACGGGCGATTGTTCGACAATGCATGTGATGTATCAAGGTAAGGCCACAACTGTTCAAGCAGATCACGGGGAATCTACGAGGTGCTCGCATGCAAGGGCTCGCCCGTTCATCCGCTCGGGCGTTGGCTTCTGCGGACCAGTACTGATACACTACTGAGGCAGAGGTGTGTGGCCTCAGAGGGGATAAATCGCTATATTCTACTGCTTCGCTACCAATCCATCTGAAATCGGTGAGCGATCTCAGCACAGAAGCTTTCATCGGTGCTCTGAAGCGTTTCATCGGGAGACAAGGTCTCTGCAAGGACATCTATTGCGACAAGGTGACCAATTTCGTAGGTGCGCAAAATCAGCTACATGAGCTGTCTTCCTCACTTCACTCAGCTGAAGGTCAACACAAGGTGGCCGAATCTTGCAACACTCGGGGAATACAATTTCATTTCATCCCGTCTCACACCCCTCACTTTGGTGGATTGTGGGCAAGGACTTGCTTCGTCGAAGCGCTTCTTGAGCCACACTCACGTACGAGGAACTGCAAACCCTGGTGGTCCAGGTGGAGGCCATTCTCAACTCCAGGCCTCTAACTGCGATGTAGGACGACCCTAACGATCTAACAGCGTTGACTCCAAGACACTTCCTCATCGGTGAACCCCTCACAGCCATGGTGGATGCTCGGGTGGAGCTTGTTACTGGTGGACTTCATGCCCAACGGAAGCGGATAAATTATTTGTTGGACGAGTTTTTGCGACGATGGTTCCGCGAATATTTAAACCATCTGCAACATCCCGTTAAGAGGCGACAAGGTCAACCAAACGCTACCCGGAGAATCATCGTTATCATCAAGGACGATAACCTACTAAATATGAAATGGCTGCTGGGACGAATCATAGAAATACATTAAGGGCCTGACGGCGTCGTCAGAGTAGCAGACATGAAGACAGCCACTGAAACAGTAAGAAGGCTCATCCATCGTCTATCGCCCCTACCAGTGATCGAGAACACGACACCAGAAGCAGCTGGTCCCGAGGGCAATATCCAAATCCGACCCGAGGCACAGCATCAGGCAGATACGCCCAGCGATTATTACAAGGGGCTTCGCTCCAGGAGCAGAAGCACACCACTCCTATCGCTCTTTCTGATCTGCCTGCATGAACAGACCCGCCACTTAACCGACCAGCTTTCCAGCGCGAACCAGGTGCTGAGGATCAGGTCAAAGCCAGGAGCAATAAACGCAGTGGGCGGACTGGCCAGGTCGTTCTTCGGGGCTCTGGACGAGGAGTACGCTAACCAAATGGCTCAGATAATTAAGACAATGCAGGGAGATCAGAACAAGCTGCACTCCGTACTCAAAAATCAAACATCAATCATCGACTCGAAATTGAACCTCCTCGGCTCAAAAATGTTTCGCGTCCGTTGAGCACGAACTGGCAAAACTCTCCAACGAGATCAAGGTTTCGCAACTGAAGGCACCACTGCTCGAGTTCCAGACTTAATTTCAATGCTATCCTTACAGATGACCTTGGCTACTCTCAATATGTAACGTATTCAATCCAGCATCTTAGACGTGATCACGGACATACCCACTTCAACGCTCTGCTGTAGTCTCAACAGCAGCTTAATGCAGCAATAACAGACATCAGGGATCACCTGCCGGGGAATCAGTGTCGTCCTGTCGGACGAAAAGACTTTCTAAAATTATTTGGATTGACATCTATCAAAACCAAGGCAAATGCGGACTTCATCCTTTTCGAGCTCAGGGTGCCGCTCATCGATGTATCAACTTTTGAGCTGTATCTAATCCTACCAATACTAATGGCGAAACGTAACAATCTCATCGCCATATAGCCTACCACTCCTTATCTGATCATCAGCCCACATCGCGACGTATACTATCTGCTCAACGAGATGGGCTACGCTGCCTACAACTGAATGGAGCCAAACATCCAGCTATGACAACAGTTTCATCCGTTAAATCACAGGGACGCCAATGTGAGCACTTGCGAGGTAATGCTGCTAAAGGGGACGCAGACGACGACCAACTGTCACCTGGTTGAGCTGCCTACATCCTTCTCGTGGACGAACATCCCACAATCCAATGAGTGGACCTATGCCTTCACAATTCAGGTGGAGGCCCAGCTTGTGTGCAGTGGCAAAACATCCACCCTAATACTGCAGGGCTCCGGAATTCTGCAGCTGGCTCTCGACCGCACGCTCAAGTCCGATGCAAACAAATTCAAATCCTCAATCAAAGCGACTCATCCCAGGACCCATTATTCCACTGCTGATGACAACCGGGGCTATGTACAGTAGCACATTGCGCCCACACCTTCCCAGATGCACGCCTCGGATATCAACGACCTGCGAAACCAACTCAAGGCGCAGGAACTTTCTTGGAGTGACCAGCTGGATGTGCATGATGCTCACCAGTATGTACTGGGATATCTCAGCTTCATCGCGGTCATCACTATCACCCTGGTGCAAAGCGAAAAATGTAAGCTGCCGACCATGATCGCAATGACTTAGGCCAGTTCCATTGCCCAGACGTCACAGCCTGCCACACACACTGGAAGAGGTTGAACGGAGCATTCAACGGGGAGGGGGGGGGGGTGGATGTTAATGCCACTCGACCAGCAGCAGGAATCTTAATTTAGGTTAAATTTTAATTTCGGTAAATTCAGCTAATCACTGTGGCTTCAACTTAATTTTGGAAATTTGTAAATTCAGTTCAAACACCAGTAACTTTCGACGTACAATTAGTTTTGTCACCTTATGTGACCTTTAAAACTTCTGGTAGCCACTTAGCATACACAAATTTCTTACACACACGAATCAGCAAAATTTCGTTCAAAGCTGATCTCGTGCATCAGATATCATGCAATGTGAATCTCCACATCAGACGCGAGCGTCAACGGTTTCATTACGAGAGACGTTTATGAACGCTCAAGAGCCAGCGCTTTCTTTCATGGGAACTGCTGACGCTTGTCGGAAGATAAACACTAATGCGTTAAGTTTAATGAAACTTGAAGACTCATAAAATGTATTCAAGAGTCAGCGTTTTCCTGTATGGGAACTGCTGACGCTTGTCAGAAGATTAACACTACTGTCTTTAGTTTAATGAAACTTGAAGACGCATAATATGTATTTACAGCACATATGTGTCACTTTTCTGTCACAGCACATTTGTGTCACTTTTCTGTGTGCAAATCGAAATGTAGTGCCGACATAGACAATGAGGTCTGAAACGTCTGGCGATAGCGCAAAGACTCCCTGTTATTCGTGGTCATCTTGCGCGACCCCACACAACGGCAGTTGACGAGCCTTCCATCCACTTTCAATTGCATTGCGAAAGTGCAGTTCGTGGATAAGCTCCGTTTTAAAGGGGGTTACCGTGTCCAGTTTACAAAGGCGACAGCTCGATTACTACATATAAGAAATAACAAATGAATTGCAGGTTTGGTGAAAAGGGATTTTTAATGGTCAGTTATCAAATTAAGCTATACAAACTGGCGTTAGCAAAATTCAATTTCCACAATCCTTTCATCCGTCAATTCGAATGTTCCTTAGTAGATAAATGTAGAACTATGAACTTTAACTGATGCGAATCAGCTGAAGTTATTGTTACAATGAAATGCATTCCACATACGTTACGCTGAACTACGGTTTGAAGTTTCCCAAACTGGACACGGAATGCGTCGCTTAGATGATAATACTGCCATCTTCAGTTTTCATTTGAAGAATTTTTTATATAGTCTAAAACTCTTGTGGGACTAAAAATATTTAAATGGTAAGTAATTTATAATAAATAGTAGTGCATACTTAAAAGTACCACGTGAATAGGGTTAATCGGGGTTGGTGTTTATAAGCCATACTTTTGATATAATTTGGCATAAAAATTTGTTGAGATTATCGAAGCAACAGAGGGACGACCGGTTTGAAGAGGAAGATAACTTTGAATATATATGAGTACGCTTTATTTGTTTTACAAAAAGTAACTTCTTATTGCACACGTCTCGTGGACAACAGCCACAGAGCAACTAACGAAAAATTACTGGTGCCGCAAGTAGTGCGCTCCGGCACCTTAATACTGGGTTTCACTTACGCCTGCGCGGTGAGCCTATCGACGTACGGTAACTTTACTTCTCAACAAAATAAACTTGATGACATTTCCTTGTAGCTTTAAATTCATTTTCCGATGAGCTGTTCCAATGTATGACATATGCTAAGCAAATTTACTTCACATGATAAACTTTATTTTGATAGTCATATCATTAACATATATCCCTATGAATTGTAAATCCTTGAAGGCTTATTGTCACAACAATACTGAATGATACAAGCTGAAGGCTCAAACAACAACTCACAACATATAAACACTTCATTCGCTCTCATGAACATTTCAGGATCAAAATCCAGGACTCAACATTTATTTAGGCAACCTATCCCCCCTCTTATCACTTGCTCCTACTTTGAATTGAAAACAGAGCTCTATACCACACATCGCCTCAAAGCACATTACACACACACCCACACATTCACAAACAATATGAACTAAATCCACACAACCGAAATATCAAAGGCTGGCAAATCCATCCAAACCAGCTTTTAGTTCCATCTCCGGTATCTAATTAAAGGGGGAGAGTTGTCTTGTTAAATATTTATTCTCATATCCGGTTGAGTTGAAGTTATCTGACTTAATCCGTGGAATGCTTAATAACAAGCGTAAACTGAGATAGTAATTTTCGTCAATGCAAATAGTAACAATTTCTAGGAATGAATGTGTAATAGAAATAAGGACTCGTTGCTGTATTGGATGTTGGTTGGTGTAGCACGATGAAGGTTTAATGTTCGGTTGACTATGGAATGAAAGGGTTAAGGCACACAATGCCAGTACAGCTCCATAAAAGTTACACACAGTAGAGAATGTGGCCGGGAATGGAAGTGTTTATCATTAATCGTTATATCCTTGGTGTCATTGTGCCAGGACTACGATTCATATTAGGAATTATCAAAGTGAAAATTGTCGACGTTAGTTAACAAACAGCTTTGCATAGTCATCAGTGGGGGCATTTATGCGAGTTAGGATGATTGACAGGATTCGGGTTTCATTATGATATAACGCGACAGACGCCGCTCCTATTTCAATACAATCCTTTAAGTTTATCTATTTGCTGACATTTAATTAAATAGTACTGATTTGGTTTGAGGTAATATTCACTTTGATATGTCTTGAGCATTTGTTTAAAGGAGATGTCTAGGGAATTTATCTTTAGTTGGAATAATTGATTGATGGAAAGGATAAAACCTAGAGATAGACAAATGCTGAGCTTAGAAAAGGGGCTTTTTAATTGTTTTAAATAAGTTTTACTTCGAAATGTGTTGAATTGTAAGTCTTCTAGATATTCACTTTATATTAACACTGATTCGATAGAAAATATTGTTGTAACCACGGAAGTCACTGCAGTTGTAGACATTAATTTTGGCAGAGGATTCTTAAGCCCGGGGTGGCATATTGAGGTCGGTAGCGCTCGCTCGTGTGGTGGGACTTCCGTGAAAGCGCTCGGGCGCCTCGCGGCGTAGCAAAATGAGACCTGGCCCAAATTAATGTGTCAAATGGTTCCAGGCTGGGTTCTCGGGTTGACAAGGGAGGTGTTTAGTGAGTAGTCCAGTCATCTTTTTGTGAGCATGAGATTCCCAAACTGTGCGTAAATTAAATTCACCTTTCATTTACAAAAAAAATTTTTTTGAATGTATCGTCAGCGTGATAAGCTGATAATTTATTCGCCGGACATAAACGCGTCAGTCGTTCAAAGGAAATTCCAGACAATCATCAATGATGTGCAAGCCTACACGGACACTTGGCGAATGAAACTGATTACGCGAAAGTGTGAAAAATTTTAATTCGGATAACGCTGCGGTTCGCCAGTCAAGACCGAGCGCATAGTTGGCAATATTTCCATATTATGACGGGTGAGGAAAGCTCAGATCGTGCTCCATTTGAATTTTGTGTTCGATACTTCAGTTTTCATCTGTACTTTAATGGAGATTTATTTATTTATTTATTTATTCCATCTTACAGACAAAACAATCCAATCACAAAATGAAACGCAAAGAACAATTACAGCAAAATTTAAATGAAAAAGAATACTAAAATGTCGATAATTAAAAGTTAAACTAGTAGTAAGTCTCTTAGTTTTTTCTTAATATGCTATGTAAGAAGAGGGGAAAGGTCCAAGCTCGAGATTATTATGATTTCGTACGATTCTTAAGATTGGTGAATAGAAATATAAATCAGTTCAAGCATATGGTATAACGAAATAAGAATTCATCCGAGATGAACGAGATGTTTGTAGGAAACGCAGCTCAGAGAAAATATTTAACGGAACTTGATGGTAGCAGAGTTTGTACAAAAAACATTGGTCTAAATATGTACGTCGAGATATTAAGGATGGAAGAGATAGGAAAGATAAACGACTTTCATAAGGCTGATACGGCACATTAAACTTAAGGAAAAGAAAACGCGTGAACTTTCTTTGGACAGTTTCTAAAGAAGTCACGAGATAGGAATATCGGGGGGACCAGATAACAGAACAGTATTCAAGCAAAGGGCGAACAAGACAAACAAATAGGCGGACAGAAGAAGATATGCTTTTGAATTTATGTACATGTCTAAGGATAAACCCGGAAACTCTAGACGCTTTAGTAATCACATTTAAAATATGTGCATCAAATTTGAGTTTTGGATCAAAAGTTACTCCAAGGTCTTTATGACTGAACACTTCAGAGAGCAAAGCATCATTTAATATATAATTAAAATTAAAAGGAGAGTCCTTAAGAGAAAAAGTCATTTTATGACTTTTAGTAGTGTTAAGATATAAATAGTTTGAAGCACACCATTTATTTAGACCATTCAGATCATTTTGGAGGAGCTGACAGTCTAAATGCGATTTGACTGCTCGAAATACTTTGAAGTCATCTGCATACAAAAGGCACGAGGAATTAAATACAAAGGGAAGATGATTTATGAACAACAGAAAGAGAAGAGGCCCAAGAATTGAGCCTTGTGGAACGCCAGATGAAGGATAAAAAGGACTAGACGTAGTACCAGAGAGACTTACTCGACAGGGACGACACGATAGATAAGATGACATCCAAGATAGAAGAGCACCCGAGATGCCAAGAGCTTCAAGCTTACGACAAAGAAGTAAATAATTCACAGTCTCAAAGGCCTTGGAGAAATCTGTGTAGATCACATCAACTTGCAGTTGGTTATCCAAAGCTCTTGCAATACTGTTTGTGAACTCCATTAAATTAGAGGTAGTGGAGTACCCTTTGAGAAAGCCATGCTGCTCTGGAGCAATAATAGGAGCTAATGAGTTTGAGAGTCGATTATGAACCAACCGTTCAAGTAACTTTGTAATGCAGGATAGTAAAAAAATAGGGCGATAATTGGAAACTGACGTAGGATCACCACTTTTAAAAATAGGCACAATCTTAGCTGTTTTCCAAGGGTTTTGGAAAGTACCAGTACTCAAACTTAGATTGAAGAGGAGAGATAAAGGAAAACTAAGCAATGAGGCTAACGACTTGACAAATACGTTTGGCAAACCATCCGGCCCAGGGCTGAATTAGGATCAAGAGCATTGATCAAAGCTTCGACTTCAGATGCATCTGTCAAAATAAAGGAAATTGGGAAGGGAAGATGATTATGTAAGACAACAAGATGCACAGCTGCAGCGGGAGAAGAGAAAGTTTAAGAGAAAAATTGGCCAAATGAGTCAGTAACTTCTTGAGGAGAAGAAACCTCTGCACCATTCCAACGGACCTTACTAGGAATGGAAGAAGAGGATTTCAGCGACATAATATAAGACCAAAAAGGCTTTGTATTATTAGCCACAAGAGAGCTATCCAGACTGCTGAAATAAGTCTTCAGAGCATATCTGATCTCTTTTTTGGCAATAGCACGCAGCTTGCTAAAATTACATCTTGCTTCAATAGTGCCGAGTGTTTTAAAGACACGATGTGCCTTATCTTTTGCTCGTAGGGTACTATTCACTCGCTGTGTAAGCCAAGGCTTATGATTTGCTTTACGGAATGTCTGAAGAGGCGTATAACAGCGAATAAGATTATGAATATATATGTAAAATTTATCCAAAGCAGCCTCACAATTAAGGCCTCTAAAGAAATCTAGTCAGTTGACTGAAAGTAGTTCTGTATTAATAGCTTCATAATTAGCTTTAAAACAGTTAAGTTTTGGAGTAGGATGAGGTTTGTTAAATTTAATTTCATCGACTATGAGATCTATAGATAAAGGAGGATGGTGCCGATCAGGAGGAACATACGGATGTAAGGCTTGAGATACAGATAAGTAGCCAACTGTAACATTTAATAGAACAAGGTCAAGGAGACGACCATTAGGATTGCGGATATGGTTAAATTGAGAGAAGGAGCAATGAGATAGGAAAGATAACAGGGTTAAAGAAAAAGGGTCAACTGACGAGATTAAAGGAGTACTATAATTTTTCCACTATATGTATGGTAAGTTAAAATCCCCGCAAACTATGATTTTGTCGTGAGGATGTTGCAAAACTAGATAAGAGGATAGATCATCAAAAAACGTCTCATAAACAGTTAAAGGTGAATTACAAGGAATATAAATAGACAAAATCAAGAACTCTGTATTATGAGGGGTAGAAATTTTGATAATAACACATTCTAAAGTAGGAGAAAAACAGAAATCAGAACAAGGAGAACTAGGTAGAGCTTTGCTAACTGCAACCAAAACTCCACCACCATCAGCCTTATTATAGCAATCAGGTCACGATCACATCTATATACAATATGATCAGGAAACATTCCACTGCTAAAAATGCTTCCATTCAGCCAGGTCTCGGAGAAGCAGATAATAGAATCATTACTAACTTGATAAGAGATAAAGAGTTCCTCAAGCTTGGTCCTTAATCCTCGTACATTTTGGTAAAAAATAGATAAACACATTTTATTAGGAGAAGAGAAGTTACATTGAAGAGTATTAAGGTTTGAAAGAGATTCATTGATGTTTAAAGAGGATACAGTAGAAAACACATTATGATTATCAGAATATTCATCAAGATTACTTATGACTAGAGCTTTGGGATTTCGTTTATTGCCCGACGAAAATTTCTTCGTCTAGATTCAAACGGCTTAACAAGTACACCAACAGGCTAGTAATTCGGATTCAGGACAATATCAGTTTTTGCAGAAATCACCAATTTGAATGAGGCAACTACTTTGTCCGTTAAATTTTCCTTAGTCAATTTATGACAACTAAAGACTTTAACGGATGACCCAAACTTTTTGTTGACATAACGCTTTAGGTCCTCAACAGAAGTTTCGTACAACACTCTAGATATGAAGATATTCTTCAAAGGTATAGATGCACGAATGACAGGAGAATCGAGATCTGTTAAGGGAACGAGGTCATTCGATTTCTGATGTTGAATTGGAGGTGGTATTTTCTTTGGAATCGCTCCCCGACTGTTGGATGAAGAACCAGATGGGCTGATGGTATGAATAGGCCGTATGATTGGGCCGTATTTTTTTGAGGATAAAAATGACCATCATGTTACCGTTAATGGAGAGCGCTATCGTGTTATGTTGGAAGAATATTTGGGGCCAGAATTAGGTGAATTTGACATCAACGATATGTGCTTTTAGCAAGACGATGTCACTAACCACACAGCATGCCTCACAATCGATTTATTGAAATTTCTTTATTTATTCTAATGTCCTGAATGGAAAACTCAATAGATGGGTCGGAGTTCCCAACCTACCCTAGAACGAATACATATTTGGACGTTTATGTTGCTGATGCAAGACCTCAGCTTTAACAATCCTTAATGGTAATGGCAGATGCTTTCTTATGATAGCGACCATTTTGTCATCGTAATGGAAGTAAATCATCAAAAAGTTGACATCTTTCTCATCCCAGTTCAAAATTAAAGGCAAAGGCTTAATTTTAGAGAAATAGATTGACAAAAGTTTCACAAGACGTCGGGACATCCATCTTCTGATGGCAGTAGCCCTTGTCCAATTGTTCTCAATGACAGAAATCTAAACAACGATTGAACAGATCTTTATTCGTCAAAGTTAGAGAAGGTGAAATTGGCAATCATTGAGAAAGTAGTTTCAAAATTAAGCATCGAAACAATAGGCAAGGATATGAAACTCCATCCATTAGAAGGTTCAAAAGAAGAGAAGTTACATTGAAGAGTATTAAGGTTTGAAAGAGATTCATTGATGTTTAAAGAGGATACAGTAGAAAACACATTATGATTATCAGAATATTCATCAAGATTACTTATGACTAGAGCTTTGGGATTTCGTTTATTGCCCGACGAAAATTTCTTCGTCTAGATTCAAACGGCTTAACAAGTACACCAACAGGCTAGTAATTCGGATTCAGGACAATATCAGTTTTTGCAGAAATCACCAATTTGAATGAGGCAACTACTTTGTCCGTTAAATTTTCCTTAGTCAATTTATGACAACTAAAGACTTTAACGGATGACCCAAACTTTTTGTTGACATAACGCTTTAGGTCCTCAACAGAAGTTTCGTACAACACTCTAGATATGAAGATATTCTTCAAAGGTATAGATGCACGAATGACAGGAGAATCGAGATCTGTTAAGGGAACGAGGTCATTCGATTTCTGATGTTGAATTGGAGGTGGTATTTTCTTTGGAATCGCTCCCCGACTGTTGGATGAAGAACCAGATGGGCTGATGGTATGAATAGGCCGTATGATTGGGCCGTATTTTTTTGAGGATAAAAATGACCATCATGTTACCGTTAATGGAGAGCGCTATCGTGTTATGTTGGAAGAATATTTGGGGCCAGAATTAGGTGAATTTGACATCAACGATATGTGCTTTTAGCAAGACGATGTCACTAACCACACAGCATGCCTCACAATCGATTTATTGAAATTTCTTTATTTATTCTAATGTCCTGAATGGAAAACTCAATAGATGGGTCGGAGTTCCCAACCTACCCTAGAACGAATACATATTTGGACGTTTATGTTGCTGATGCAAGACCTCAGCTTTAACAATCCTTAATGGTAATGGCAGATGCTTTCTTATGATAGCGACCATTTTGTCATCGTAATGGAAGTAAATCATCAAAAAGTTGACATCTTTCTCATCCCAGTTCAAAATTAAAGGCAAAGGCTTAATTTTAGAGAAATAGATTGACAAAAGTTTCACAAGACGTCGGGACATCCATCTTCTGATGGCAGTAGCCCTTGTCCAATTGTTCTCAATGACAGAAATCTAAACAACGATTGAACAGATCTTTATTCGTCAAAGTTAGAGAAGGTGAAATTGGCAATCATTGAGAAAGTAGTTTCAAAATTAAGCATCGAAACAATAGGCAAGGATATGAAACTCCATCCATTAGAAGGTTCAAAAGATTGAAAAGCCTTCTTCTTACACGCGTCAGCAATATTTATCGGCGATTTTTGGGCTACAGCCATCCCTCATCGGCCTTGTTGAAATTACACTTTAAGAATGTCTGCAACAAAGCCCGTTCATGCTACAGGATTGAAGTGAGCAGCCAATGGGCAGAAAAACTGGAGCATATAAGACGAAAGTATCCAGGCGGTGTTTATAAAAGTGTAAAGTATATTAACTTGATTATTTGTGACGATTTAAAGAAGCATGCTCTAATTGGAACGCATTTTGAATTGGTCCATTTACCAAATCCCGAGAGAAGTTTTCACTTTCAATTAAAGCCTGAACGGTGAATCTATTCTATATTGCAATGAAACATTGACCTCCAGCCTCATATTGAGCGATAATCTTCTTGATTATTTTGTCAGCTATGAGGAAACGTGTTTCATATGTGACAGGAGAAACAACAATAAATCAGGCGGTGTTGACGGTCATATGACTATGAAATTTGCCTGAGATTGCTGTTAGAAATGGTTGCATACTGTTCAGCGACATGTCAAGCAATTCATGTTTCCCAAATCAGTCAAAGAAATTTCTGATCTTGAAGAAAGAAAGAAATGTTCGTGCCCTAAAAGCTTTCACCCAACCAGTTTTCTTCCTAATATCTGTTACGTTATAATTTAAATAGGTCAGACTTGAAAGCTTCCTCATTACCATAGCCACTGAGAAGATTGCTAAATTCCAAAGCGGAATGAAGAAACCGAAACAAATCAAAAAACAAACTACATCAACTAGTAAGTAAGCCATAGAGTCCCAATTATATTGTTAATAAGCGCAATGATTTGGGAAGAAGGCTGATTAGGGAAATTTGAAAATTTGTTCTGGATGACCAGAAGCAGAAGTTGCCGCATGGAGTGCCATCGAACGGCTTGGTGAAAAACGAGATCATGTCAACCAACAACACTAAATATACTCACCGCTAATGCTGACCATTGAATTAATTGGTAAAATTCAGCGTGATTGCACATGGTACCCGATGATTCAAAACACATACAAGAAGAACGATTATCACTCGCACAATATTAAGCGGGTCCAAATAAAATCACAATCTCTAGTCACGCATACTTACCGCATCTACCGAGCTTGTTAATAGCGCACAAATAAAGGCTAATCATGCTTCCACGCAATGTAAATATTTTATAGATAGTGCTTCACAATAACAAGATAAACGAACAAACTGTCAGCGTGATAGTCAAGTGTGGAGACTTATCCGCTGGCAACGTTTCGATGGGAAATGTAGCCAACACCAGGTTTTCATACCAACCGCTGAACTGTTAGGACGAGCTTTTTTGCACCACTCGAAAAAATATCAACAGGCTTTTGTAACAGAGGGCTTCATGGTGCATGCATGGATGCACCTAGAGGTTGGTACCATCCATATATGGAAAGTAATTTTATATGTGCCAGTACTGGAGAAACTGGACCACTGGTAACAACGAATGCCAGTCGTGAAATGCAGTCAGCCAAGCACACCAGCGAAGCCGAGTAGACGTGTGTTGCTTACGGCGAAAAATTAATTATATAAAAAAGTTAAATTGGTTGAACTCGATTGGTTTCATTCATTACCCATTCTGACAGTTCACAAGTGGGATCAGTCATGTACGCGATTAAAATGAAAAAAGGAGAAACAAGACTTGTGCCGCGAGTGTGGGCTGCCGATGTCGGGAAATAAACCCGAATTAATCAAAAGATTCGTGCAGTCAGATTCCCCAGAAGCAAGCAGCACTCCAAGGCAAATGGCCGAAGTTCAAATTGTGCGAGATTTAAGTGGCAACGTGAGTGGTCATGACGGCGAAATCACCCTAACCGAGAGGACGGGCACACCCTGAGAAGCCGTGGAGGTGATGCATGAGCACGAGGCACCCAGGCGATTAAATCTTCGACAGCGTGAACGCACTTTGCTGAAAAGGGAGCAGGCATTCCTAGAATCATCATATCAACAAACGAAAACGTTTTCCTCCATCCGCGACATTGCGGAGATGTTGCCAAGTTTCGATCCAAACAAGCGAGACAGGACGGCAGAACAGTTTATTAAGAGCATATGCGAGTTGAAGGAGGCATACGCTTGGGACGATAAATTGGTATTGTTTGCAGCACAATTAAAACTGTGAGGCTATGCAAAAATATGGAATGACGGAGAGATGCAAGTATTTAAAAGTTCCCCAGAGTTTACGAACAAACTAGTGATCGACTTTCCTACTCAAATTGACAAAGCCGATGTGCATTTAAAGTTGATGAGAACGATTCTTGCAAATTGGGAAAGTTTGGATGAATACTTTTCTAAAATAACAACAATTGAGCGACGGGGAGAAGTGTCAGGTGCAGCGATCATAAAGTAAATCCGACGAGGCTTCAGTCATCCAGCACTGCAAAATGCTCTTGCGGGAAGTGGATTCGCAGAACTACAAGAATTTCACATGGCTATTAGAAGCTTCAAGGAGAATGTTGTGCCGGCTATATATCCGCATCAGATGCGTGCATCACGTAGTGCATTTGTGCGAGTTGCGATCATTGCCGTCGTACGGGACATAGAACGAGCGAATGCCTTGACAGAGCTCAACAATCGAGAGGAGCAGTCAGATGTCGTATTGCAAAAACAGGAGGAGGAAAATTTATCAATCGTTTCTGGACCGCTCTTGCCACTGAAAAAAAAATAATAATAAAATTTACCGAAATAGGGAAAAAGCACATTCGCCAAAAGTAGACTCAGGAACCTCACGTTCATTATTAGCACGATCTGCTGTGATGCCATTGGGCCAGTGAATATTCGTATGCTTCTCGGGAGGTACTTATTTAGAAAAATCAGATTCAAAAGAATTATGTGGACTGCCGAGAACGAAATAACATTACGGTAAAACATCCCTTCTTGATGCTTGTAGTAGATGAGCTGCTAGCACAACTTGCAGATGCTGAGTTGTTCACAACTCTGGACCTGCTATCCGGATACTACCAAATCGAATCGAGCCAGAGTCACGAAAATATACTGCCTTTATTACGCACGATGGGCACTTTGAATTTCTAAGAATGCCATTCGGAGTTGTAAATGGACCAGCTGTGTTCCAGGAAGTAATGAAAAAAATTTAGCGTATGTTGTCCTCTGGAGTACTCATTACATATTTTGACGACTTAATGGTCAAAAGCAAAAATTTTGCCAAAGGCATGGAAAAGCAGTGGAAGGTATTCGAAGTGATTCGAGCAGTCGGAACTACTCTCCGCCGCTCAAAATGCAGATTTTTTGAAAGTGAAATTAACTGTTTGGGCCACTGAGTAAACGCCAGCAGTATAGCACCCGGGAAGATAAAAGCAGCAGCGATAAAAGATTTCCCAACACCCGAAAATGTTAATGACGTTCGAAGATTTTTAGGGTTAACCGGATTTTTTCCGAAGTAACATTGAAAAATTTGCCAAAATAACACAACCAATCCCACCTGCTGAAGAAAAATGCAACTTTCCTATGGGATGCTGATCAAGAAGCCGCATTTAGCTGTCTGAAGGAGATGTTATCCAACGAGCCTTTTCTGTGCTTGTACGATCAGTCGAAACGCCAAGAGATCTTTACAGATGCAAGTTCCAAAGGGCTCGCCGGGGTGTCTTCAGGTGAGATTAAATCGGTTTGCTACTGTGACCGTTGTTGTAGCGAGTCAGAGAAAAATTACCATTCGTATGAGCTGGAAGTACTCGCTATTGTAGAATCGTTGGAAAGGTTCCGAATCTATGTGTTAGGGAAACGTTTCACGATTGTAACAGATTGCTCTGCAGTCACCACGGTGCGACCAAAGAAGCCTCTACCTCCAAGGATAGCACGATGGTGGTTGAAGATGTCCGAGTATGATTTTAAACTAATTCACCGAGACAGCCGCAGGATGCAGCATGTGGATGCTTTAAGTCGTGCACATACCGAAAACACCACTGAAGTTGTTGAGAAGATTTTAACAGTCAACATTACCGACGAAGACTGGCTGGTTACAATACAACAACAGGACCATGCGCTACGAAATATTACGCGGATAATTCGAGGCAAACAGTATTCCGACCAGCTGGAGCAGTTACGTGAGGACTACGTACTGGAAACCAGCCGACTATATCGGAAAGTGCGGGGAGAGCTTCGACGGGTCGTGCCAAAAGCTGTACGCTGGAGAGTTGTGAAGAAAGCTCATGATGACCAAGGACACTTTGGGGTGGACAAAACATTAGAACACATACGGTCCTATTATTGGTTCAAGCGAATGCGAAATTACGTTAAGGGATATATCGCTGCCTGTATCGAATGCTATTATTTTGAAAGGGCTGCTAGAAAGTCTGTTGGGAAACTGTATGTTAGCACGGTTGTCCCTATCTCGTTCAAAACAATACACATAGACCACCTGGGACCCTTTCCTAAAAGTACCGCTGGAAATCAATACGTGCTAGGAATAACTGACTCATTTTCAAAATATATTGTGGTAAAAGCTGTAAGGTCGGCGAGAACGCTCCCAGTAATTCCTGCGCTAAATGATCTAACTACCTTTTTTGGGCTTCCGCGACAAATCACAACAGACGGAGGTGCAGCCTTCACTTTCAAAAAGTTTGAAAGTTATTGTGCTGATAACGATATCAGCCCTGTTTTAAATGCGACTAGGACTTCCAGGGCAAATAGGAAAATCGAGAGAGCGCATCAACCTGTGCTTCTATATTTGCGAACTTCAACAGATAACGAACGCAAATGGGGCCGAAATCTTAAAAGGCTTCAGTTTGTTTTGAATTCCCAAGCAAACTTGACTACCAGTCACACGCCGAGTGCCAGCTACGTGACATTCTCCCAAATAAGCTGCTCAAAGCGCTACACGAGTTGGATGGGACTAAATCCACGGAAATTTGCTATGACGAAATCGCGAAAAGAATTAACATCGAAAAGCAAAAATGGAAAGAACGTTTCAACAAACAACAAGGGCAACCAAAACAGTTTGCGGTTAACGATCTGCGACTGGAGAATCTCGAAAATTACAGCCACGCTACAAGGAACCGTATGTAATTAATCGGGTATTGGATTGCGACCGATACCTCATTGGAGATTTAGATAGTTGCTAACGGAATCAACAATCGTTCCAATCTGTATTCCATGCGGAACGGTTGAAACCCTGGTGTTCCTTGGGACCAGAAGCAAACAGCGACGATGAATCAATGGATGTCGAAACAGAAGTTAGCTCCGATCCCGCCTTGGTTGAAGATGTATCTCGCAACGAGTCACTTTAGGATGGCCGAGCTGTCAGCAAACTGATTAACTGGCCACAACGGATGCCAGTCGTGAAACGCAGTCAGTCGAGTACGCTAGCCAAGCCGAGTAGACGTGAGTTTCTTACAGAGAGCAATTAATTAAATAAAACAGCTAAATTGGTTGAACGCGATTGGTTTTATTCATTACCCATTCTGCCATTCGTACATATGTAGTGATTACCTGGTATTCGGCAACACCCTGAAAAACATGTACGACTGGCTGAAAGGCTACATCGAAAAATTAAACGAAGAAAAAGACCCTCTGATCTCGCGACAGTAAACTCAGTCTCGTGCCAACAACTGAAGCTACCTGGAAATGGAATGCAGTTACGATGAACTAGCGGCCAGAATTTCCGAAATCAGCGTTAAAGATGAGTAGAAAACTTGAAATGTTTAGATAACAGATCATATCAATCAAAGAGGTTGTTTCATGCCAATGGTCGAAGGATAGTGAAGGCCGCAAGAATTTTTCGTCTCTTCATAAATATTCTACAAAAATGAAAAAATATTCTACAAGAATGAAAAAAACTTCAAGAAATTTGCTTCATCTTTAAGCAAAGCAAATCATCAAGAAAAAATGTCTCAGCTTTTAGCCAAAATTGATAAGGTTGAAGAGAGAAGTGCGAAAACATAGTAGAAGGGCAACAAAAAATTCAGAAAAAGCAAAATAAAATTCATAGCGTGCCGCAGGCTCCCTGTTCAATTGATACACAGCCCAGTAGAGCTTTCTTTAACTTGCATACTCGCTCCGGATATCTTTTATCAACAAAAGTTTTAGGCTGCTCCATATATATCTCCTCCTTGAGCGTGCCGTTAAGATATGCAGCAGTTACATCAACTTGATGTAACAACAAATTAAATTCAGCAGCCAATGCGAGGACACATCTTACTGTCGAATAACGTGCTACCGGCGAAAAAGTGACCTTAATAATCAATATTCATTTTTTGACACCCTTCCGTCACAAGTCTTGACTTTTAGCGAACTATTTTTTCTTTTTGGTCGGTCTTTCTACTACCGATTTACATTTAATGGGCTTTCGTCCTTTCGGCAAGTCTACCAAATCCCAGGTTTGACTCTTTATGCTGCCATCATATTCTGCTTGCATTGACTTTTTTCAGTCATCTGCTTGTGGACTTGAAAGCGCATTTTCCACAGTGAGGGAGTTTTCTGCTCGACTCACATCTGTCAATTTAATTGAGTTTTGTTTTCCGGTTCGAATTAGGCGCGGTTTTCCTGATTTACCCTTCCTGATAATTCTGGGTCTACCTCCATTATTATAGGATTTTGCAATTGGTTTTTCTTTATCTTGCTCATTTTCGTCTTGATCGCTTTCGTAAACTTCATCACTGTCCACGGGTTAGTTTGGTGATAAAGTCTTACTAATAGAAGTCTCTCCCATTGCCTCGAATGTTTCACTTTCTACATTTTCTTCTTCGGGTTCATTATCGAAAATAACTAACTGATAATCGTTATTCTCATTTGTATCACATTCGTTTTCCAAAAATGTTACATTTCTGCTTTTGTACATTTTCCGTGAATTGAGTTCATAAGGCCGGTAAGCCTTTGCTTCTTCGCTATATCCTACAAATACAACTGGTTTTGCTTTCGGATTAAATTTCGACTTGCTTGTCTGCTTATTTAGCATTTTTGCTCGGCCTCCGAATTTTTCAGGTGTTTTACTGTTGGTTTTACTCCATGCCAAGCTTGAAAAGGTGTATTTTTTTCAAGTTATCAGGTAGGCGCTTGGTTTCGCAAATAACATGCCGTATTCACAGCCTCCGCTCAATACGACTCCGGCAAATTCGCTTAAATCAACATACACCGTACCAGTTCGATCAGTGTGCGATTTGCACGCTGAGCCACATCATTCTGCTGCGCTGTGTATTCAGCACTTAATTGACAGATACCATGCTGAATGAGATATTCTGTGAAATCACGACTTAAATACTTTTTTGCATTATCGCTGCGAAACATTTTTATTTTACACCCGTCTGGTTCTTTGCGATTTGCTTAAATGTTTTTAGCACACCAAGTATTTCACTTTTTTGCTTCAAAAATGCAACAAGCATCATTCTAGTGCAATCGTCCATGAAAGTGACAAAACATTTTGCTCCACCAAACGAATTTTGTCTCATCGGACCACATATCTCACTATGTATTAGTTCTAGTGACTTCTGACAACGATTTTCCGAAAATTTTGTAAACGGTTTCACTGTCATCTTTCTTTTTAAACTAAATTCGCAGTTTGCTACGCGATCGACACTTGAAGTGTTAACGTCAAGCCCGTGCACCATTTTATTGTTATACAGTTCACAAATACTTTTTCTATTTAGATGACCATACCGACTATGCAACTTCAAATAATCATTATTCAATGCACTATTTATCGCGTTTCCATTCGCAAACTGTGCATCATTTGTGCAAATAAACAAATTCCCGACCGTTTTTGCTATTAAAATCACCGATTTTTTTTTTTGGTTTGGTTATACAATGCTTGCATTCGAAACTCACTGTCATGTTTTCCGCTGTTACTTTTGACGCTGAAATAAAATTTGCGCGAATATCAGGTACATATAATACTTCTTTTAGATTTATTTAGGCTGATTTTCGGATGTTAATCTCACTGCACCTCTGCCTTTTGCGTCAAATGTTTTATTATTCGCGAGAAAAATTGTTTCCTGGTATAATTCGAGCACAACAAACAATTTTTTTGTCATTGCATATATGAGCTGTCACCCTCCTTTCAATAATCCAAGTATTATTGGTGATCGGTTCATTCGATGAATTCGCAGCAAGCGAAGTGTTCATTTCGACTAATGATACGGATACCGGTTTTCCTTTCGCTTACTCCTACATTCGGCCACGTAGTGGCCTGTTTTGTGACACACAAAGCACTCTATTTTCTTTCTAAATTTGTCACTGTCTTTTGCTCGGGTATTCAGTTGCTCCGATTTAGCTTTTGTCATTAAAACATGTTCGAACTCTCTCCTTTCGTCTTTTTCGGCATCTCTCCTGCGGCCTTCGTCGATCAATTTTGTTTTTAAATTTTCGAAAGTCGACAATTCATCTCTTGTCTCCAGCGTAACTATATAATTGTCGAATGATTTTGGCAGACTCGCCAATAGAGTAATAGATATCAGGCTTCTTCGACTGATATGTCTATCTCTTTTAATTTTTCCGAAATGTCGACAAAACCATGTTTATGTGTGGAGATAGATGAACTCTGCGCCATTTTGAATGACAAAAGTTGCTCGAAAGGCGTAACTTTCCTACCAGGCCCAGCATGTTGATAAATTCCCTCTAGAATTTTCCAGGCATCTTTTGCACTTTTAGCGTTTTTAATGTGAATAAGCTGTGATACACTTATAGTCCAGCCAAATAAGACTTTGAAGGTTACAAAAACTCCCATAGAGCTAAAAATTGGTATGAATGTTCAGAATACTATTATAAATGAATTGTCAGAAGCCCCCATCAATACCCCTTGTGGAAAAAATTTTATTGATGGTTTTCATCTAAACGGTGAGTTTTACAGCAAAAATAGTTCAGACAAAAATTGTAGATCATCCAATTCTCTACAAAAAATGTATCCACGCTTTTTCATAAGTATTGCCATTTTCGTGATATAGCGGTTGAAAGAATTGAAAAAAATATCTTATTCATAATATGCACGTTAATTTACTTTTATATTCATTTTGAACCGTTATACGAGTAAACATATGAATCCCTATGTCTTATACATTCAAATTCTAAAATTCTTAGAATATAAATGAACGTCAAAAACTCCGCCCCTTTTTTCATTTAGTCGCATTGGCCTTGGGTAACATCTGTCTTCAATTCAATTGTCAGCTTGGCGATGCTCGTATACATGCTCCGTTTCAAACGTCTCATACTCAACAAAATAGTGTTAGTCGTAAGCATTCCTTCGTAGTGACAACTCGCGGCTTTCGCTTATATTTTGTAGCAAACATTGTGCATTTTACTGTTTTTAAAAAAAATGTCGCAATTCTGCTTTATTTGTAGTCAACCTTTGACTGAAAGTGGAGTTGTTACTGTTGATCGTGGCATGAAAGCATTAATTGATGCAAGAATTGAAAGAGGTGATGAGTTTTCAAAGTACCTGAAAGACCAGACATCTGTAAAAATTCATGTGCAGTGTCGAAAAAATTATACTCGAAAAAGTAGCATTGATGCCGTTAAAAGACAGCGCCAAGAAGAAAAAGCTGGTTCATCAAAAATAAGTCCTCCCCGTACTAGAGCACGAGTAAGTGAAACTACATTTTGTTTCAATCAGTGTCGTTTATTTTGCGGTAATGAATTAAATGAAGAGTTGGAGAAGAAAAAAGCACTGCAGTACCGACTTAAGATTTTTAAAGTGACCACACTTTCGTTCAAAGACAGTATTCTAACTATAGCTAAAACTCGGTGTGATAATGTAGCCAAAGCTGTTGCAGCTCGAATTGAATTTGAATATGATTTAGTCGCTGGCGAGGCTAAGTATCATTACGATTGCTACAATTCTTTTTTGAAACCGACCACTGGGAGTAAGTCGGTCGGCCTCAAGATAAAGCTACAAACATTCCGATGAGAGAAATATTTAAGTATATTGAAAATAACTATGATTGTCACTCCACATTAGACGAATTTAAAAGTATTTGTAAAAAATCAACAATAGATCACAGAACCATTAAAATACGATTGAAGTTGGAGTATGGTAAAAAAATTATTATTATATTATATTATTGCCGGGGAAACCACTTTAAAAAAAAGCGCTAAGCACACTACCTCAAAGGTGGTGTGGAAACGTGGGCATATTACGAATAAAATATTTTTTTCAATTCTTCCAACCGCTATATCACGGAAATAGCAATACTTATGAAAAAAAGTGTGGATACATTTTTTGTAGAGAACCGGATGGTCTACATTTTTCGTCTGAACTATTTTCGCTATAAAACTCAGCGTTTAGCTGAAAAACGCGAATAACCTATTTTTGCAAATTTTCACCATCAATAAAATTTTTTTGCACAAGAGGGATTGATAGGGACTTTTCACAATTCATTTATAATAGTATTCTGAACATTTATGCCAATTTTTAGCTCTATGCGAATTTTTGTAACCTTACTTGTATATTAAGGACTAATTTGACTGGACTATTACATTCAGGGTAATGGTGGCTAAAACTTTTTCGTCTTTGGTGGACCATTACACTACGACGGTAGCTGCGTCAGTTTCCTCCGGTTTCGGGTCATTTACATATTTCCACAGATCCTGACAAATTAGAGCACTTTTCATCTGGAGCTTCCAGCTGCAATAATTTTTATCGTGCAGTTTTTCAATTATTGAAGCAGTCGTCGCACTCATCTTTCGCGATCACTACTTTTTATGTTTTCACGAGATTCACTTGAAATTTGTTACTTTTTAATAGCTATAGCTGGGTCTGGGCCCATAACCTGTTGAGGTTAATTCGATTTACAGTAGTTAAAAACCAGCGTGTCTTGCTCAAGCGGGATATTCAGTGCGACTGATTCCTTCTACAAACGAACACAAAGTAATGATAATGCAGTAATCTGATATACATGTAATAGAAGTGAGAGAGAAAGAGCAAAGAATTTTAGAACTAGTATTGCATTTTCACAGTGTTATGTAAATGTATTTCAACAAATATCAAGTTCAGTTGTTACAAGTTCAGTATTAAGTTAATGTTGAGAAGTGAGATGTTGTTGCTGTAATAGTAAAATGGGTGAATATTGAAGGTTATGATAAGCAAATATATATGAAAATAAAATAAAATTTTTTAAAGCGTCAGTCTTGTAATTTCCTATGCATCACTTCGTATAACTAGTTTTTTTAATATTCCATAAGCAAATTGAAATCGAATTTTCAAGCAGAAGCGGATATTAAAATACACAAACCGAACTCTTATAATTCCAAATTTCGCTGTTTTTCCAAAATCCATTCCCGCCTATACTTCATCGTCACCCCAACACAACTGACCTTAATCATCAAGAAAACAATTCTTTTCGTCTCTTACACTTCATTACGTATTCATCCACTTTCTGTCCTCTGATCCGACATAATCCAAAGTAAACTTATGTGGTGGAACATTTTGCACATTGTGCACTATCCAAAGATGCAGTCCTGCATACTTTTCAATGCATCTAGTGAAACAACTGCCAGGATTCGTAAGCCTCCTCCCGATCCAGGGCAACAACAACAGAAAAGATTAAGGCTTTAAGTTGGATATGCATGCATGCAGTCGTCGTCGTAGTCGTCAGGAAGGCAGACAGGATGTTTATAAAGTGAAATATGCTAGCAGGCTACCTCGAATGTTCCGTACATTTGCACAATGCATCCTTCTTCCAGCCTACATCAAGAAGACGAAGAAGTAGATTGAATGCATGTGTATTTGATGATCCTCTTCCTTTTTCTCCATCTCCGACAGACTCTGCATGCCAAATGAATTTCATTGCTAAAAGGAAGCAATCTCTTTAGTATTCAAACAATTGTATTTTATACAACGCCGTCACCGAGTACAATTGTCGTTCCTGTTCTGTTGTTTTTTGCTCTGCGATGACATCATTAAGTGCAAAAAATTATTCTTGAATTATTTATGAAATGTTAATAGTACAGTTGCAGTGGTAAAGGGCAAAAAGAATAGGCAAAGTGTCAAGGCATACAACAACGTTCATTCTGCTCGTTTGGTAGGCAGCCTGGTAAACGATTAAATCCTTGAGTATTTTGTGAGTTTTCAGAGTGTTATATTACAAACAATGGGAATGAGGCTCGAGTGTGGAGGATGCATCCTTCTCTGCAAATGACTGGCGTGAGGTAAATTATTTGTGGAAGTTGGCAGCGGCAGTTCACTTATCCAACGATATAATGAATTATCAAGATGCTTTGAGAACTAGCACATAGTAAATATTTAACCTAAGAGCAGTCAAATCATCTGACACTGAGCGTTCCAGGACCCGCTTGCAAATGCATGTGTTGTAGTAAGTGCAAGGAAGAAGTCTGGAGTGGATGGTGAAGATGTCGAGAAGTGCTGAAGTAGGTTGCGCTCCAGTAGTTTTGTTTCACACTTGACAGTATTTAAAATAAATAGCACTAATGGAGCGATGGCGCCATAAGCTTTTAAATTTTGAAGAGCAATTAAGTGTTCTTGAGGATAAGATGAACTTTTCTAAAGTGGGCTTAAATTTGAAAAGCATTTAAATTATGCATGGGTGCATAATTGTTTCCAATAAAAGGTGGTATTTTGAACATAATTTTTTTTTTTTTTTTAATTTTCTTACCATCGAAAGCAGGTCTTTGACCGTGAAATTAATTTAATTTAAATTCAGTTATTATATGTACATAACAGTTTGATTACTACGAGCGTGGTTCAAATTTGATGGAGACACACGCTATAGATGGTGCGCATGTATGTTTTGAAGATTGTGGCTTGAGTATGGTTGCATGAACCATCACCGCCGTGCTTCGCATCTTGTTGCTGCGTTCGTCCGTATTCAGCTGTTGCTTATACACACAGTCACCTTCTGTGTATTCATTTTCTTTCTGCAAATTCTGCTATACCAGCGTTTGGGATTTTTTCGATACGCACTCGATATCGGCTTTCTATTACTTTGTATTTTGACGTAACACTTTCCATCAATTATGACTCTAGTGAAAATCGATTCGCTCTCAGTGTCATTGTGGATTCAATGCCTCCAGCAACAAGGCGGCACTTGTATTGCGGCTCACCGAGGCCATGCTGAAATTGAAGTTTACGAGGTCGATGACCCCAAAACGATTGAAATGCAAAAGTCAATCGCGAATCTGACAGCGATTTTTGAACGACTTAGTGCCGACGTCTGTTTTTGAGTGGAAATCAACGACTCACTCAAAGGTCAACTCCATTCCCCAAGAATGCAGGTGCCACATCGAATTTGTCTGCTGGTGGATGAACGCACTGTCGACCAATGCTTCATAGCGCGAGGGACGTAACTGACCTCCTTCCAGACTTCGACCCGCAAAAAACCAGCTCCTTATTCGCGATTGCTTTTGTATATCGGGTTCGAAAGTTAATGTGCCAGTACGGGTGGAAGAAGACCGTTGTGATTTATGCAATTTAGGCCAAGTTGAAGGGCCCCATAAAACTCTGGCTGGACTCAAACAGTGATGTGCTTGTAAACTTCGAACAGTTTACAATAAAATTCTTGTGAACATTCCCGGATAATGACGACGAGTCAGACGTTCATTTACGTATGGCCGCTGGCGTGAGAAAAATCAGTACACCCGTATTGGACCAGCATTTCCAATTGTATGGTGAGGGTAAAACGGGTAAATTGTCAGAACGACCCATTGTACAGTATATTTGCAGCGGACTAAGTTATTCGACACTACAAAACTCGATAGCCTCCTTGAATTTCCAGGACACAAACGAGCTATATATGTCCATTTTACAATTTTTCGTGAACGCTAATAAGCCGCCTGAATGTTGAACAAGTGAAACCTTTGCCAATAGTTTGGTCCGCACCCCAACAAATGGATGAAGGACAAAAACGTATAAGCCCTACAAAAGGATTATGTTATAATTGTTTCAAACCAGGGCACACATCAATTGATTATTCGAGGCGTCAGGTCATAGGACATTCCGTTGATAATTGTCCTACGTGCCGTGATGGACAAATCAACACAGTAAATGCTGTGCCAAGTTCACATCAATCCTATCTTGTCATTACGAAGGGGCTTTTGTACAATAACCATATAGATGCACTGATTGATCCGGGAAGTAGCCGTTCGTTGATCCATGAAAACAACTCCTCTGGCGTAATCGAATGCCCTCTAATCACACTCAAAGGGTTTGGAGGAGGTACTTATACGTGCCCGCGAAAAATTCGAGCATGACTAAAGCTGTGCAACTGCACACTACCAGCCAAATTGCTTGTTGTCGAGTATAAGTTAATTCCCTCGCCGATATTATTGGGAACCGATTTGCTCATTCACGATTCGAGTTGAGTCATCCTACAATCTGGAATGTGTTTGTCGAGAATATAAGTAAGCCGATCGTTACTGTAAAGTCCAAGCTTATGGTACCCAAGTCATTCAAATTCGGACAAATGTTGTCCAAATTTTGATCGTGTTTTGCCGAGAAAACATCCGAGACGGGACGAAGTAAGTCATCAGTGATGACTATTCAGCCAACGTCTGAGAAGCTGATTCAAAGTCGCCCGTACCGGATTCCAATTGCCAAACAAGCTGCCGTAGATTCAATAATCGATGAACTACTGACACACAATATCATCCGCCACAGGGAACGTACATATTCGTCTACGATGGTGCTTGTGAAAAAGCAAGACGGAGAGGACTAACTTTGTGTAAATTTCTGAGCCATCAACATACTCGCGCAAAAGACTCCGCTCCCGATGCCGATAATCGATGAGATACTCTCGAAAATAGCTAGAAACAAGTTTTACATAACATTGGACTTATTCTCAGGCTATTACCAAATACCGTTGGATGAAAACTAGATGCAATACGCACCATTTGTGACACGCAGTGGTCGCTACGAGTACACCATCATGCCAATTGGGCTAGTGAACCCACCGATGGTATTTCAGCAGATGTTAGTGACGATGATCTATAAACTTTGTTCAAAAAGCCTATAGGGGCGAAGTGATTATTGCGAGTGATGCCATTGTCGAAAGAATTGAGCTGCTAACGGAATTCCTCGTGGTACTTGAAGAGAAAGGACTGACTTTGCGAACAACAAAGTGCATTTTTTTGCAACCGATGTGTTGTTCTTGGGGCACACCATCTTGTACTCTGAAATTGTTTCAGGAAATGTCAAAGTCAACACCATCGTCAATTTTCCAGCACCAACGAATGCAAGAGAAGTTTTTGGGACTATCTGGCTTCTTACGAAAGTTCAACTGGGAGCGCACCATCATCACCTGGCCTTTAACTGTGTTGTTAATAACAAAAAATTAACCAAAATTTGACTTGACATCGGATTACGATGAAGCCTTTGAAAAATTGAAGACTCTGCTTAGTGCTGATCCGATTTTAGCACCATACGATCCATTGGAATTTCGTCAAGTCCACACCAACTGTTAGGCTTGCTGCCGTGCTATTTCAATCACCAGACAAGGTGATGTAAAAGCCCACCTTTTACTACAACCGGCAATGTAACGAGGCAGAACAACGATACAGCAGTCACAAATTGGAAATATTGGCACTTGAACGGTTTAAGCTTTACTTGCTGGGTAAACAGTTTCAAGTAGCGACAGATTGCCAAGCCATATCAACAACCAAGCTATTGACTTCGTCAAACAACCATATGGCACGTTGGTGGCTCAAGCTTCAGGGGTTTGACTTTGAAGTCACACACCGGGCAGGCAATCGTATGTCCTACGTAGATGCTTTACGCCGATCTACGACCCTGTTGAGCCGAAGTCCGTTGCTGAGAATATATTGGTGATTGGTACGAACGAAGACGATTGATTGCTATCAATTCAAAAATGGTATAACTAATTAAACAATATTATCAATATCTTACCTGACGGGGGAACTAACCGGCAAACAAAACAAATAAAAATTTTGAGGACGGTCTGAAGTTCGTTGTATCTGCCGCTTTACGGTGGAGGATTGTACGATGTTGACACGATGAAATGGGATATCTAGGTTGTGAGGGTACAATCTAACGGTTCCAGAACCTTTTCTGGTTTCCCCGAATACGTCGCTACGTTAAGCCTTACATCAGCGCTTGCGTCGACTGTTGTCTCAACAAAATACCAGCCAGTAAATGAGAAGGGCGAATGTTCATCGAGGAAGTCATCCCTATGCCTTTTCGTGCCTTACACGTATAGCGTTTTGATCCTTTTCTGAGAAAAAATGTGGAAACAGTCATATAATGGCACTGCTTGACCCATTCACTAAATATACGATACTCCGAGCTGTTCGAGGTACGAGCACCAAACACATCATCGCTATGCTACGAGACGTAACAACTTTCTTTGGGTTGCCGACGCACATTATATCCGAGAGAGGATGTGCCCACACATCGAAATAGTTTTCGGATTCTGCTAGGTGAAGCGTATTAACCACACTGTACTAACAAAATTATGCAGCTCGATGATCGACCGTAAAGATTGGGGCCAATTTCTACTGATGATTCAGTGTGCTTTGTATTCCTAACCACATTCAACCACGGGATTTATGTCGAGCCAGCTATTGTTCGACTTTCAACTACGTGATGTAACAGCCAATCGCGTGGTGTTAGCTCTGAATGTCAACGTGAGACTACTTCACTATCCAAAATTCGTCAAATCGCAGCCAACCGTATCCTTTACGCGAAACAGCGTTGGAAATAACGTTTCGACGAAAAATACAAGCAACGGCAACTGTACTGAGAAGGAGACCTTGTCGTAGTCAACAACGTTCCTACCGCTTGTGGCGATTTGATGAAACTCGATCCGAAGTATAATATAAAGGACCATTTAAAATCATGAAGGTTCTTCACCACGACAGGTTCGTAGTAGAAGACTTGCCCGATATGCGAAACCGAGGACGAAAATACAGCGGAGTATATACCGTTGACCGACTCAAGCCATGGTGTCACCGCAGACCGGAAATTCACTGTATTAATGTCAAGGACGATAACGATCATCGGGACGATTATGGGTCAGAAGTGGCCGAGCTGTCAACTTCAGCCGATTTGGCAACACTGACTTTGCCGAAGAGTGTCGAGTAACTCAAGGTTTCAAGGACTCGCGACCACTCGCGACGACGGCTCATTGCTCAGCCGTCGTCGCGAGTGGTCGTAGTATCTCTTGTCTTGCATAAGTTGCTAACAAACATAAGTACATAATATAATATATCGTGTTTCAATTAGCCATGTACCATTTCAGCTATCCTTGACAATATCTAATGCAGTACATAAGTATAGAAAGAGAGAATCTAAACAACAATTTTTTTTTTGAAAATCCAGCACAAAATCACAGACATATTTATTGGAACAAACATTCATGCAGATATTGTATATAGAAAATTATGTAAAATTTAAAAAATACTTACTTTGAATAATTTTCTTATACAATATTAACCAAATTGCTCATAAAATTAGGCTGATTACCTGTAAAAAAAGAAAAGAAATATGAAACGAGATGTTATAATGTTACATATAAATTTAAATTCAGACACATTTTGGAAGTTTGATTTTGAAAATTTTGGGCATATGATTTAATTCAATTTATTTTTGGGCTTTTGTTGATTGAAGATAAAACACTTACTGAATAATTAAAAGAAATAAAATGATCGGTATAGTCAATTTTAACCTTTAGCTGGCTTCGATATTTCAAATTACATTCTTGGTATCCAGGGATAAAGTGGACGCCAATAGAAAATGTGTAAACAGATTGTGTTCTATAAATCTAAGAAGTTAAGAGTTTCTATGTACTAAAAGGGCACAATAAATTCTTTCTATGCATTACCATACTTAAAATTTAACAGAAATTTGTTTTAAGATTGATTATAAATAAAAAAGACAGACTTTATGTAACTTAAAAATATTAGTGAAAAAACGCGAGATCAGGGGTTCCAGATAGTACTGACAAAAGGAGCGAAGGAAACCGTAAAGACACTCTTGCAAATAGTGCCAGAAAATAAAGTTCACACGGACGTCAAATAAGAAAAAAGACCTGAGATAAAACAGGAGAGAAAGAAGCCCCGATGAAAACCCTGGCAACAGGCACTGCTCGTAAAACCGCAAGATGGCCGATCCTATGCAGAAATGCTGCGGAATATGAGAAGAAAGTAAGGCCCAAAGCTACAAACACTTCCATTAAAGCAGTACGACCCAGTCGTCGGGCCACATACTGGTCGAATTCAGAGTAGAGGCTGACAATAGGGAAGCACTCTCCAACGCAGTATAGAAACTCCTCGGCAAAAGCGCAACTATAGCCTCAATTGAGCCGACGGCAATGATCGAAACAAAAGACATTGACTGCGTCACGGATCTGATCGAGGTAGAAGAGGCAATCAAAAGGGAGTTCCCTAGCGTGGGCAGGCTCAAAGGGGACAATGCATAGTCATCATTGACTTGACCGAAAAAGGCGTCGATACATTTCTCAATAAGGTCCAAATGAGAATACGGTAGGTTGTCTGCAGGATACGGCAAAGAGCAGCGCCTATTCAATGCCACAAGTGCCATGGTTATGGTCACAAATATTAAAAGGACCCAATAGGATCTCTTTATGTTACAAATGCGCTGAATCGGGGCTTCAAAAAAAAGAGTGTAGAAAGCAGGTGCACTGTATTCTTTGCAAGGATGCTAATCCAAACAGGATCTTGAGTACGTCTTGAGATCAGAGAAATGTCAGGTTTTCCAGGAAGTGCCAGCCAAAGCAAAATCGGAACTTTGATGACCCACATTTTACAGCTAAACGTACACCGTAGTTCAATCGCCCAAAATCTGCTTGCAAAGTTTGCGAGGGATATGACATCCAATTTTATGCCGCTGAATGAGCAACACCATGCTAAAAGTTTTGCATCATAGTATCCTGATGAAACTAGTAACAACGCCATATTGGTTCAGAACAGTGGTTTCCAGGCAGAGAACTGAAAACGGGGGATGGTTTCGTGTAGGATCAGTGCTCAGAGACGACCTTCTTTAGTATGTACCTAATGCCGAACGACCCGATATCATCTTTCCAAGCCAAGTTTAATGCTTTGAAGGCGCTGTCTCGAACGTAGACGGAAACGTGCTCATTGGGGGAGACTTCAACGCTAAAGCAATCGGATGGGGCATACCCCAAACAGATCCGCGGGGAGACCGTATCCTGAAAATGGTGCCTAGGATGGTGCTCGTCATACTAAGCACCGGTAACACGTCAACTTTCCACTGCATTGGCTGTGAAAGAACTATGTCGGACATGATATATGCCTTGGAGCCCTTTGTACAGAGGATACACGATGGGAGAGTATTAGAGGACTAACCAACCAGTGATTATCAGTTTATTCCGCTAGAGATCAGTGATGTTGTCTCCAAATGTCCATGCTCTCGGTCTTCTAGAATTGAGTCGGACATCAGAAAGATGGACGTCGAGAGGTTCGTCGAGGTGCTTACAGCCACTGCAGGGAGATTCACAAGGATGGAACAACTGGCAGCTTAAGACGTTATGAACTCAACTATGAGCATCATCACAACTGCTTGCAATGCTTCTATGCCCCGTCAAAAATTCCGGCAATGGCAAGCCCGTAGTGTACTCGTGGTCAGCTGAAATCGCTGAAAAGCTAAGGTGGTGTCACAAGTTTTGGCATGACTCTCAACGGGCACGGAGCCGTAATGAGGCATACAATCAGGTAACAGTATATAAGTCAGCCAGGAAATGCTTTCACAAATTTATTACCAATACCAAAGCTCGCTGCTGGCAAGATCTAGTGGACAATGTGAACAAATAGCCGTGGGGCCTTGGCCGTAAGCTAATTATATACATGATGCGGAAAAGATGGACAAGATAATGCGGACGCTCTTCACCACCCATCTTGTCCATGCTAACGCTGTTCATAGTGAAACATTAGTCGAGTGTCCACTCTTCAAACTGCTAAAACTGGAAGAGGCAGTCCTTTCACTGAAAGCGAGAAAGGCTCCAGATCCAGATGGTATTCTAGCAGAGGTGTTGCCACTTGTCTATCACCGTAGTTCTGACTTGTTACTCAGCACATTCAACGCTTGCCTACGAAACAGGGGTATTTCCTGTACGATGTAAGGTGCCGAGGTTCATGCAGATCAAGAAGGAAATCCCAGAGCATACCCTCCGCTATGCATACTAAGTACCGCTAGGAAAGTGCTAAAGAAACTCATCAAAAAAAGAGTCACTAACGTGATTCGGGCTGCTGGGGACCTATGTCTTTGGCGGTACGACTTTAGTGCAGGGCGCTCCACCATTTATACGATTGCAGAGGTAGTTTGCACGGTTCAAAAGGCAGAGGCATATAGCCGCACGTCCTGTTGGTGGCACTCGACGTTAGGAATGCTTTCAACTCCGCTAGATGGGTGGATATTCTGGATACGCTAGAAAATCCTTTTCATGTTCCAGAATGTCTAGTGTGGCTTTTGAGGGACGGAAACCTGCTCTACGACACGATGCAGGGCCAACGAAAGATGAAAATTTCGTTGGTTGTTACCAGGGATCTATCCTTGGTCCAAACTTGCAGAACGTGTCTCAGGATGGACTACTGAGACTGGAGAGAGTCACGCTTGATCGGCTATGCGGACGAGGTTGTGGCTCTGGTCACTGGACGCACCGTTGAACATGCATAACTTAGGCTAGTTATGCTAATCCACCGAGTAAGAGACAGGATGACTGCTGGTGATTCAGTTTACCACTGGAGAAAACCGAAGTGGCCATCTTGACAAAAAAAGAGTCCATAGAGTAAGGATGATCAGTATTAGAGACATACTAATTGAATCAAAGGCAGCAATGAAGTGCCTGGGGTTACTGATCAACCTATCAAGAAGACGCCTCTTGTGAGTGCTGTAGGGTCAACGCTACTGTATGGAGCAGAAATATGGGGCGACGCTCTCAGTAATTAAGTATACCGAAAATGCTTAGCACAAGTACAGAGAAGAGGAGCACTGAAGATTGTATTTTCGTACCGACAGTCTCTGATGTGACGATGAGGGTTATTGCAGGCGTAATACCTGTCGCCCTCCTTGGTAGAAAGTGCAGTGCTTTTTACCTGCGTCGAAACGAGAACGCAAGGCAGACAATTATTTTTGGGGAAAGCTCCCGCTCACTCAACGATTGGCAGCCATCTTGGGTGAATTGTACGAAGGGGAGGTAGACTGTGCGACTCATCCCGGATGTTGAGACCGTAGATTAATTGAAGGCATAGTGAGACTTCTTTCTGGCTCAGCTTTTGGCGGCGCATGGGTATTTTCAGTCTTAGCTGCACAAAATTGGTAAGTCATGGTCCCCCAATCATCGGTTTTGCCCAGGAGTTGCTATGACGGGACCTCTTTAAGAAGATGAAAACGCTTGCCCCGGATAGTATAGTCGTGTTAATGCTTGCATCGGTTGATAAGTGGAGCCATGTAGGACATTATGTTTGGACAGTCCTAAAAGGTTAAAGTGACTCACAGAAGCCAGGGGTATTGAGACTAGGGGATCGCTTGTCTGGCAATTCATCCTCCTTCCCACTAGAAGAGGAATCCTCCAGCTTGAAGGCACCTCATGGCGTAACAAAACGAGACCTGGCCCGAAGTAATGTATCCAACGGTTCCAGGCTAGGTTCTCAGGTTGACAGGGGACGTGTTTAGTGAGTAGTTCAGCTGCTTGCGAGCATGGGGGTCCGACACTCTTTGCATAAATGACTCTCACCTCTCAACCACAACAAAAATCGCTAAGAGCTTGAGATACAGCAAGTGCAACAAGGAATCAGCGATCCTTTTCAGCACATAAATTGCATGATTTGTGAAAAGGATGTTCCAGATTTATGTATGAATCTGTAACCAAGAGAGGAGTCAAGCAAAATAAATAACTAACATCCCATGTCTATATATAAAATCGTGAATATAACTGAAAACACTCCATACCTTTCATATTTCCTTTTAAAGCTCACTCACTGCCTGTCATCATATCCTCCCCAATTACGTAAATGTTGTAACAACTTTAATTTTCAGCATACCGACCCTCTCAGAATATTTAAAGAGCACTCAAATGTACGACATTTCCTGCCAATCATCATTTTCTTTTCCTAGCGCTCAGTTTCAGTTCATAATTCATTCATACCATTAGAGTTTCATATTTCCGTTGATACACATTTACCATTGACAAAAGCATGAAAAGTATGAAAAAATAAATGAGTGGCAGAGTATGGAGAGGGCTGGAAGGAGCACGACGAATCACGGAGAATATGCCAATTCGTATGTTTATTAGCTTGCTTATGAGTTTTAAAGGAGTCTTTCAGTGATGTATGAAGAACGTTTCGTTGTTTTTCTTTTTATTTTGATTTAGAATAGACAGGCAAAAGATTGGGGGAGTTTATTTTATAAATAAATTACACCATTAGGGATTTATTAAGGATAATGTTTCCATGAGAGATACCTTCAAGCTATCCGTGTAAAAATTGCTGAGTAATCGGAAGTGCAAACGTCGTTTAAGGTAGCATCCTATCGTGAAATCAGCGGTAAAGAAAGAAGGAATCTTGCAGCATTACTTTATTCCAGAATCACAGAAATTGATTTGTCAATCAGTTCCTGTGATATTTTTGAAGGTTTCCGTGTCAACAATGGAGGATTAAATATTATTCAAATTAAACTGCGTTCATCTTTTTGAGAAGATTTTTTTGGATACTTGAAAATTTGAATTTAGTTTTAATTAAGAACGAAATTCTCATCAGGCAACAGCTCATGGAGTATCTATTGATGTGACTTCTATCAGGCGTAGTAGCAATAAATAATTGAAAGCTTTGTGCTCAATAGCTTATATGTGGAATTTCTTATGAATGCTATTATACAGTGCAATTGGAGTAAGCTTTTTTTCACCAACTGGACGTTGAAGATAATTACCTTAAAACAATTAGCTTTCGAAACAGCAAACATTTCTTTTAATAGGATTTAAGGCTGAACCAGTTTCAAGCTCATTATACATTCGTTGAAAAGTTTCAATTGTGTCAACAAAATAACATTCCAAAATACAATTAGTTTGTGCTATTTTATCTCTGCAAAATCCACCAGCGCCACTACCGCGAATGACGATGGAAAACAACAAAATCCATTTCATTCCATTCCAGACTCATTTGCATTAACTTTAAACTGTTTTAGGCCGCGCGTAATTCGAAATTATATTACAACTTTACAGTAATTGGTTCAATTCCCCATTATGCATGTTTGCCGTGTTTCATGCAGCTTTCTCTCCCTCGTCCTTTCAACTCTCCTCTCTATGCAAAAGCCTATGGCAAGGATACTCCGGAAATGTGAATTCAGTAACCACTCGACTCACCCCTTTAGTTTGGCTGCCACCCCCTCACTGGGCGCCATCTACTCGCATAAACTACATTTATATGCAAAGGGCTTCCAACGAGTCCTTATGTATACTCGTACAGTTGAGCGGAATATTATAGTAATTTTTGGGATCAAGGGGATGAGAACGCTTCGAGTCATAAAAGCTCATTAGCTCGAATAGAGTTGAGCGCATTAAATTTTAATGTTTTGGGTGTTCACGTTGACATGTCGATGTGTAAACAGTTCCCACGCGCGTTAAAGGTAAAGGTTGTAGTCATCGCCGACAAAACCAAGCGCGCGATTCAAATAAGAATGGTGTACGACGATATCGCTGAATGTCCTGCAGTCATAAATGGTACGACAGCTTCGGGTTTGCTTCCGGTAAGTTGTGGCGATACGTGGTTTAGCGGTTTGCGATGCCTGATTGTGAAAATGAGGGAAGAGTCCTTTTTTATCGAGTATACATGCTTTTTTAGCTTAACGAAACGATAATGCTGGGGTAGCCGAGGCTAGTAAAAGAACAAGGCTCCGGAAGGTATTGTCGGAAGGGCGAGAGGGTTGGTGAGTGCAAGTAACAATGAAAAATGCCTGCAGGGTAACACGCAATTGTAGACAGAACTTTGGTTACATTGTAATTATAGATAGCATCAGAGGCGTTAATTGGAAGTAACATTAGGTAGGCAGTTACCGGTATATCCTTTCTAAGCTTGCCATTATTGTTCATTTTACGTGGAAACAAAGGTAGGGGCTACGAAATCAATGAAGGAATGATGAGGCAAAGAGCACTAGAGGGTATTTTTAGCTGGTTTGCGGTTAGTGGGTTAACCCGATAAGCTATTACCCATTCGTCTTAATAGCAAAATGGATATATAGTGCATTCTTTTTGGCTCATTTTATTGAAGTGTTCAATAGAATAACGAAATGAAAATATCTTGTGTCTTACGAAAGAGAACAGTTCAACAATAATCAAATATTTAAAAAAATCAATTGCGTGTTTAATGTATATTGCAATAAACAACACTGAAATTCGGTAGTTTTAGCAGCACAGTCATAATAAGCTCAATTGGGTTCCTATTGTAAAATAGAGTTACGAAATTCGAGCAATTTAACTGCTGCGAAATTTTTTTAATGGTGTTTTCTAGTTACTTCATGATGCAAAGAGATAGTATTGATTGTGATTAGGTTTCGTTTGCAAAAATTAGCTTGAAAAACTTTTTGAGAGGGCAGTGACAAAAAGTTGGTTGCCAGATGTGGGTTGGTAGATTTCTTCAAGACGATGTCAGCGCCTTCAGTGGTGAAAATGGTGCTCATGATCGCCACTGCACCCCCTTCTCAGAATTGACGTCAGTTTGATGTTGGCTTTGACATCCAGCTGTATTTTGCAATATACGCTGGTTTGAGTTGCTCGGTTGAAACGGCTGAATCTTCTCCTTTGACCTTGATAATGAAGATTCTTTAGACCACCTCGTGGGGTCCTGTATAGGGTAGCTTCATCGGCTGCCTGACTACATCAACTCGCAGGAAGACATGAGTGCAAGTGTAGAGATCCTTGTATTGCAAAAAGCTTCTCTTTGTGTGGTGATCTGTTGGTGTTAGTCGAAGGTGTCGCATGTGCTCACGATATTTCCCGACAAAATAGGTGGGTTAGTTGGCATGTCCTCGTTTGTAGAAAATTCGCCCGGAATACGTAGCTGTTCGCCGTAAAGTAGTTCGGGGGATGAAACTCCCAAGTCCTCCTTGAGTGATGTTCTCAATCCCAGTACAACAGTTGGAAACACTCGTCGTTCTATCCATCCATCCTGTTGGTTGACCACATATAAGAGATCATTTGAAGATTCGGTGCCATCGCTCAATAGCACCATTGGACTTAGAATGAGAGGGTGTTATTCGAATTCGTTTTATTGCAGTCAGATTGGCAAGAGCTCGACAAAGTCCGTTCTCAAATTGAGCGCTTTAGTCGGTTGTCTACGTTTTAGGAGTTCCAAAACGCGCAACCTTGGTGTTGTTAAAAGCGCCGGCGACTGTTTCTGCAGTCATGCTTCTGGCCACCATGAAAATCTGTCTACCATTGTAAGACAGTATCGATAAATGCTCACCAATGGCAAAATGATGATATCGATGTGGACATGATTGAATCTTTCGTTCGGTACATTTATTGAAATTAGCTGGTTCCTATTGCGTCGTTAGATTTTCGATTGTTGACAGGAGATACACTTGTAGGTCCATCGTATTGTGTCCTTGCTGCTCGGGTGAGTGAGTCTATGAATTGAAGCAAAGGCCTGTTGACGAATTTCCGGTGGGACGTAAGTACGAATGTGTCCCGTTGAAGTATCGCAGTAAACTGTCGCAGTGCCGATTGACAACTTTTGTAGCTATAGTCCGGTGTTGTAGCCATTGTCTACGAACACACGAAGCTCGTCGTCTTCTTAGTGATCCTCAGCTAATTGAGTTGGTTCTAAGGCGAACGGAATGTTGTTAATATTCATTCTGGAGAAAGCATCGGCTACCAGATTCTCTGCGTCGGAGATGTGAACTGTCTTCGTCGTAAGCTGAGAGATGAAGTCCAACTATCTCAATTGTCGCGGATTAGCTTTGTCAAGACTTTGAGCGAACATGTAGATTAATGGATTGTAGTTTGCTTTGATATAAAAAGGCTGACCCGCCAGAATATGCCAGAAAAACTTGATCGAGCTAATAACTCGCGATCATACATGTTATATCTAGCTTCCGTTGGACTCAGCTTACGAGAGAAGAAACCAAGTGGATGCCAGTGTTCGCTTTTGTGCTGTTCTAAGCAATGTCGAATGCGTTAGTAACAAGTTGAAGTTATGCCTTGTGTTCTGAGTGGGCGAGTAAGGCTGCAGTTGCGAAGCCGCATTTGCACATTTGTAAATTTGATCCTTTTTGTGATTTTCAAGGAACTTTGTGGTCGTCGTTTTTCTTGCTGTTGCTTAAGAAAGCATTCAGCGATGCCTGATGTAGGGGCTGAGTGTTTGAGACAACGTCTGTAGAAGTTACAGATCCCAAGAAATCGACGCAATTCAATGATGGTCTCATGTTGCTTGCAGTCAAGCAACGCAGTGATTTGCTCTTGTGTTGGTTTGTGTAGCCCAAATACTTAGTCTCCGTTTGACCGAATGTACATTTACAAATGTTAATAGGAGCACTGAGAATTGCATCTTCGTATCCAACAGTCTCTGACTCGGCGGTGAGAGTGATTGCAGGCGTGATACCTGTCGCCCTCCTTGCTAGAGAGCGCCGCGCTATTTACCTGCGCCGAAACGAGGATGCGAGGGAGATGGTTGTTCGCGAGGAGAGACAACGCTCGCTCAACGATTGGCAGCAGTCTTGGAGGAATTGCACGAAGGGAAGAGGGACTGCGCGCCTCATCCCGGATGTGAGACCGTGGCTAAATCGAAGGCATGGTGAGACTGACTTCTATCTGACCCAGCTTTTGAGCGGGCACGGGTGTTTTCAGTCTTACCTGCACAAGATCGGCAAGTCACGGTCTCCCGATTGTCGGTTTTGCCCAGGAGAGGAGGACAATGCCTGTCACACATTTTTTGCGTGTACCAAATGGGCCAGGCTGCGAAGGGAACTCTACAGGGAGACGGGAGAGCTCACCCCGGATAATATAGTTGCGGTGATGCTCGAATCGGTTGACAAATGGAACCAGGTGGCACATTATGCTCGGGCAGTCCTAAAAGATAAAAGGGACTCACAGCAGCCGGAGGCGCTGGGGGATCGCTCTTCTGGCATTTCCTCTTCCCCTCTCCCCTCCCGCTAGGAAAGGGACTCCCCAGCTTGAAGGCGCCCCCCGGCGTAACAAAACGAGACCTGGCCCGAAGTAATGTGTCAAACGGTTCCAGGCTAGGTTCTCAGATTGGCAGGGGAGATGTTTATTGGGTAGTCGAAAGGTATCCTCCATGGGAGTCCCACACTGCAAGACTCGGCGGGCATAAATGCCTTCACCTCCTTACCACAAAAAAAAAAATGTTAATATGCAGGTTATGTTGCTTAAGTCGTTGAGGGACAATCCTGATGTGTTCTTAATGCTGATCAGCATTATCCAACATGATATTATAGCAGAAGACGAATTCTAGTCCGTAGAGGTTGTTATTCATGTGCCGTTGAAAGGTTGGTGTGGCATTTCTTAGACTGCAAGGCATGACCAAATATTTAAAAAGCCCGACTGGCGTTGTAACAGTTGTGTTCGATGTCCGGTTCGGTGATCGAGATCTGATGGTAAGCCCGCTCTACGTCCAATTTCGAAAATATAGTTTTACCATGAAGTCGGTCAAGCACGTCATGAATGTGTGCAAATGGATATCGATCCGGCACAGCCTGAGCGTTTATTTTACGGTAGTTGCCACAAACTCTCCACACACTGGATTTTATTGGCAGCCATATAGATGGGACTAGCCCAAGTACTACTTTATATACGGCAGATACCTATTTTCAGCATCCGATTTAATTCTGCTCGTGCTGCTTTCAGATTTTCGCCTATCAGACGGTGAGGCCGTTAAAAAACTAGTGGTGTAGTTATTTCGATGAAATGTGCCACTAGGTAAGCTGGTCCTGTTCCATGTTTGGCTGATAACGTAGGTGCTGATGGGCATATTATTGTTGCCATTGAGAACGTGTCGTGAATTGTAGACTGAATGATAGTTGTTGTGGTGCGCTTGGTGGTTGCCGTTGCAAATTGATAGTTTGTGTTATGTTGGTGACGTTTGCCGTTGGGTTTGTGGCAGTTGTTGTAATGTACGTGGCGATTGCCATAGGAGTTGTGGCGGTTACTATAGTGCTCGTTTTGTAAAGTTGGTGGCGGGTGCCGTTGCATGTGTCGTGGAGATCATGAGAACATCAACCAAAGGGGGTTTTTCCCAGGCTGGAGCAGATGGAATTGGTGTCTAAGAGCCTTCTATTTTTAAATCAATCAGAAGTCCATAATGCGTTAAGACACTAGCCCTGATAAATGGTGTAGAGATATTTGCTACAATGAAATTCCACACAAATAAATGCTTGAAACCCAAGTGAATCTTCAAGGGTCGTTTACAAAACATAGTAATTGTGGTGCTGTTGACGGCATAAAACGTTAGCATTTGTGGCTGTTGGAGTTGAGCAAAGAGTTTCGGAAGAATCGAGATGGACGACCCGGAGTCAATAATGAAACTTAAGTGTGACTGTTGATCGACTATGTGTATTTGAAATTCCGGAACTGTGTCTCTGTTGTCTCCCACTTTGGTTATGGAAGGCAACAGTCTCAGTTTCTCTAGTTCCGATTTGCTAGGATTCGAAGAAGGCTCTGAGGGCTGTTTCGCGTTTACGCCAAGTTTTGTATGATGATAACTAGTCTTGTTATTAGTTGGAGTGCGGTAGTCTTTTGCACCACCTACTGAACGTCATTGAGCTCACGCTCAATTTTGTCAATCCTTTTGTTCAGTTCCGACATATCAGGTGCCTATGCCTGCGGAAGAATAGGCGCCCAACCCTGCAATGGAGGAGCCTCCGTAGCCAAAACGTAAGCCGGAACACCATGTGGTCAGCTATTTTTGCCACCTTGTAGAGTTTAGAATCCTTGCAAACAATCAGAATGCACCTGACACTCACAGGTAGCCGTTTTACCTACAATGTTTTAAAGGTGTTCTCAGACAAATCCGAAAGCATCACTCAAAGTAGCTGTGACCGTTGTTTTCCGTTGAGGTCTGCTCCTATGAGCAACCGGTTAAGCTATCGCTTCTAAGGTTCAGAAAATCTGGTGACTGGTGGTGAACGGATAATGTCAGATACTTGCTGCAGGATATCGATTTCCAGAGCAGCAATAATAGTGTAATAACGAGCATTTTTAGTCGTTATAAATCAAAGCGTTGCATAAATCAAAGCGTTGTGTCGCCTCGCCAAAATGGTGATGATTTTATGTCTTTGACAGAAGCAACTTCTGCAGATGGTGGAAAGTTTGTTGCTGTGACAACAATTTGGGCGAAGATATCACGTCCTTGCTCGGTTAATATGGCGTGTCGGGCAACGTGCTGTTGTCGTGCCTTGTTGGCCGCGATGCATTTCGCATGGACATGGCTTGTGTCAAATCCTCAGTCGACATTGTAATTTTACTTTACTATCGCGAAAATTTCACGATACACTAGGATGGTATTGTCCTCAAAATGTGAAAATTTGAGGACCGGCGAACACGTTATGAAAAGTGTCTTCGTAAAACACGTCGCCTAACCGGGGCGCACGTCGAAGATCCCCAATTGTGGCGGCCTGTATATCCTGTGGACCAAGACGAACACAACGCAACGTTAAGACTCACTTAATGTATTAACAAAATAATTGATTGCAAAATTAAATATACAATAAATTCAACAAAGAAACTTTAACTCGTTAATTTTTATTCGAATCGCGACCAAAAAGAGAAAGAGCGGCTGATTGTCAGTTCGCTCGTTGTCAGAATATTGGTTGGCAGATATAGGTTGTTAGATTTCTTTGAGATGATATCAGCGCCACTCAGGGGTGAAAATGGTGTTCATAATCGCCACAAATTGCGGACAAAAAACACCATTTGACGACCAATTAGTTTCATGAATCAGCCCGGTTAATTGGCCACTGCAATCATGCGATTTGACACCGTAAGAATACTTTCCTTGAAGATATGAAAAGTGGAATATCTACCCTAGCAAACCCAAAGTAATTGAGTACTTAAAACCCCCGATATCCGATGCATTATTGCCGAAATACAGCCTTATTTACTTCAAAGAGTAATCATTTTTCACTATTGTTATAATTTTGAATAGTTTCCCTAGCACTTATACTTCTGCATTTTGAATCTTTGGACTTGCATCACTGAATTACTATACTTAGAGAACTTATTTGGTTAAGGTTCACATAATTTGTTTATTTACCGACTTTGGAAGCAAAAAAAAGAACAATGCTTCTACTATTTATAATGTTGAACAATTCGTCGTCAATACCAAAAATACTAAAATTAGGCTGCTCTAATGCGCTATTTATTTCCATGCACATTCTTCTTCAAATGTCTTTTTCTCAGGTAAAACTAGCAGTGCTGTCAGGGGGCAAATTTTATGATGGAGCGTTATCCAAGTTTGGCGCCTGCCTTTGATGTGTATATAAAGTGTGGTTCAACCATTATGCATGATGTTAATTGTGAGTCACACCTTAACGTTTACTTTTTCGCCCAATTTAATTTCACATTTTTTTGCTTCCATGTTTGACAAATTCAACTATGGAGAGGCACACAATTGAGCAGTGCGTTAACATTGTTGAAGCCTTTTACGAAAATGGGCGTTCAAATCAAAACTTATTTCGTGCACTTTTTGTTTTTTTGGTCACCATAATCGAACAAATGTGTCCACAATCGGGAGAATTGTGCGGTAATTTCAGAAAACCGGATCTGTAGGAAATGTGAAATCACTTGCAAATCTTTGCCTAGTTCATTCTGCAGAAAACATTGCTGTTGTTCGCGATAGTGTGGCAGAAGAGCCGTAAACCTCAACTCATCGTCGTGCGCAACAATTGAACATCTCACGCACATCACTGATACGAATCGTAAATAAAGATTTGAATTCACACGCTTCTAAGGCTCAACTGACTTAAGGGCTGAAGCCTACTGACCATTTCAAGCGTCGGCAATGCGCCAAATGGTTGGTTGAATAGACAGAAGGGAATGGTGACTATTCAAAGGAAATCATCTTCAGCGACGAGGCACGCATTCACCTCAGTGGATTCGTTAACAAGCTGAGTTGCCGCATGCGGGCAAATTTGAATCCACAAGTGATTGTTGAAAAGGCGGTGCATCTACAAAGAGTGACTGTTTGTAGTGGTGTATGGGCTGGCGGCGTCATTGGGCCGTACTTTTTCGAAAATAAGGACGGCCAAGCGATTACCGTGAATGGTGTTCGCTATTGCGAGATGATAACGTACTTCTTCTGGCCAGAAATTAAGGTTATGGACCTGGACGACATGTGGTTCCAACAAGATAGTGCCACTTGCCACACAACCAACGAAACAATGGCTCTTTTGTGCAAAAAGTTCAATAGCCGTATTATCACACGTTGTGGCGATGTTAATCGGCTACCACGATCATGTGCTTTGACACCGTTGGACTTCTTTCTATGGGAATATTTAAAAGAAAAATTGTACGGCAATAAGCCAAGAACAATTCAAGAGCTAAACGATGAGATAATTCAGCACATTAACGACATTGAACCTCAATTATGTCTCAGAGTCATTGAAAATATGGACCATCGGAAAGAAGTATGCTACCGTAGCCGCGGCGAGTATTTGGGCGATATGTTGTTTCACACATAATCATAGATCCTTCTATTAGAATAAAAAATATTAATATAATTCTTTGAAAACTTTTTGTTTTATTTGCAATGAAGATCGTGCTTTTTGATTGGACGACTCTTTACATGCTCGTAAGTGCAAATAATACTATTTAAAAAGCCTTCCAATCAATTTTAGCGAATTTTTTTAAAAAGATTCTTATAGTTAGCTTTAGTGCCATTAACCAGTATGAGATGTTTTCTCTTATTCTTCAGTTTTCTTTTTATAGGTTAAAATGCGTAGCCATCTCCGTTCCATCATCGTCTCTATTCCACATTCTTTAGTGTGCAACGTGATTTATCTACAAATATCTGCACCATGAATCAACATATTTTTCGCTAAGCAAAACTCATAATATTTTTATGAATGGCATAGAGTGAATGTTCCTAGTCATATCCACCGCAACGAATAAACAGCTTCACCATACGAGCACACATACTAGGTTTATTCCATCCTCATTCATATGTTCCAGAATACTTACATCCCTCGCCTAACAGCGCAAATAAATTCACCTCCTCGCCAAACATCGCTTGCCATTCTTTATGGCATACCATACAAGAATCAAACATCCTAAACATATTTTTGCTGCTGCTTCTAGTCATCCTTGTAGGATGTTGCTGATGCAGTCTTCCTTGAACTGGTACCAAGCACCAAAGGCCGATGATCATAAAGGACGGCAATGCTATGTGAATCTTGTATTCATGTGCTCTACGTGATTTCCACCCTATCACGCAATAAAATAGCATACAAGCATCGTGTCGTCCGCCAAAAGGACATTTTCGTTTGTTCGTTCATATTATATTGACAATGCTCCAGTTTGCATTATAGATGATGTGTGCGTGAATGTGGTACAAAGGAAGGATAGAAGCCAAATTGGAAGTGGTGTTTGTCCATTTGTCTTGGCGGCTATTTGCGAAATTGTGAAGCGGGAAATAGACAATTCAAGAGATAGACCATATAATATTTTATGGTTTGTTTTTCATTGAAATAATTTAGTTGACTGACGACAAGGATGATTTTTACGAGGACACTTTTAGTTTGTACAATTCATGGCAGAAAGAACATGTGGTATTACAAAAAGTATGTTTTTGTAATCAATGAAACTTCGTATCCTGATTTTACATTTAATAAAGTGGAACACTTTATTTTAAAAAGATATGAGCTTTCAAGAAATCGATCTTTTTCTATATATTCCTTATTTTTTTGTAATGGGATCCAAAGGAGTTTAATTTGTTAAATTTTCATATTTTCTCCACTTTCAGCAGCTTCAAAATTTTAACGATCTCTCTAACCGAATGTTCATCATAATCTCTGTTACATTTTCTAAAATACAAAACAATAACGACAATACCTTAAAAAAATTCGATACCAAATCCTTAAAATATCCACATCCGTTCACTTCATCCTTCGTATCATCCAGAAAAATAAGGTTTCAAATAACTAGAGCGAATGCTGACGACATGCTCGAGTATCTAGCAACGATGACGATAATCATGATTATGATGGAGACGATAATATAGATGAGATAACAAAGGATATTACCTCGGAAACAGGACTAATTGGGAATGTTTTCTGCGTTCCATGACGATGGCAAAAAAAATTTTTCTGGAAATATTTTCAAAAATTCGATCGTTTCTACGATGAGGAGGATGGCAACGGCAATGAGAGCGTAGTAGATGATGCTGATAACAGTAAAGGATGTCGCCGCGTTTAGCTATTTGTTGAGCCCAATTTAATACGAATCGCCTGAGAGATATATTCTGATAACGTAGTTTCGCTGAAAAACTTTTTGTTCTTCTGAATGATTTCTGGCTTTACTTGATAAGGAGGGAGGAAAGAATGTGAATCATAATGGAAAAAACTTAAATGAAAGGACTTCAGGAAGATGTTTCAGGTTGATTCGATTAAATTTGGCTTAAGGTGGCTTTGCCTTTGAAGTTTACGAACATAATCTAATTATGCAAATAAAGTCAGCCTTCTAAGTAAAGGGGAGTTATTTTTAAGGGAAGTATTTTAGGTCTGATGTAATGAGGTTTTAGTTGAAACTTTTAAGCCATACTTCCAAACTAAAGTTAATAAATTTGAATTGAGGAATAACGTGTGATCTTTTCATTTAATTAAAAAATTCATAGTTCTGACCTTTTGCTTCCATCGTTTTACTTAAAAACGTGCTCCGATATTAGAAGCAATCAAATCGAATTCATTATCTATGGGTGACAGCCCAAGCCGGGCCTTAGCCTCAAGAATGAGTCTCCTCCAAGCATCGCAGTTCTGCGTCCTCGTTCTCAATAGATCGGCTGTCAGGTTCTGTTGTGTCTTTGGTCTTCTCACTGGATGTCTGTCTTGTGCTCTATCCTTTAATGTTTTTTTTTGGGAAGCCGGTTTTGTTCCGTTTGCAAATTGAAAATCTTAAACTGATCAATTTAATGTCATTGTTAGTTTAGCAGTTAAGTTCCTTTATGAATAATAATATTAAAATTTTACACTGGAGTATGTAGTAATCGAGCAGTCACCCTAGCAAACAGCTCGAAAACCCTCCTATCTCCTATCCAAAATTGTAATGGTAGATTTAAAAAATTATGTAATTATTTCCCCTGTAATTTTAATTTGTAGAATAATTTTTATGCTTATTTTTATTATTAAATGTAACTTCATATCAATTTTCCTCTATAGTAAATTTAAACGCTTACCTTTAATTATATTTTTCATGAAATTTAATTTTTATTACTATTTAAAATTCTCAATTCTTTTCTTCATTTAAATTTCTTCACCTCATTTAAATTTTATTTGCTTCATTTAAATTTCTTCACTTCATTTAAATTTTCTTTAGTTCATTTAAAATTTCTCTACTCCAGTTAAATTTTGGTTATAAAAAAATTTTAAATCTGCCCATTAAAATTTAGCATGCGGAAACACTGATTTGGTGCAGGCCAACGGTGCATTGCATGATAGAATGCACTCGAGTTCAGCTGAGTGGGCAGCTGATTGAATTTTACCGGTAGCGACACGGGAAAGAAAGAAGAAAGACAACCTTTGCTGACGGATCGAGGAGTCTGCTATTCACCTTCACCGCGGTCATGTCGCGACGCCCAAGAGAGGAGTCAAAAATAGAAAAGTTCCCGTGGCTGTGCTCGTATTATTCGCATAAAATTTATTGGATTGTTTGCAATACGTGCGCGCGAAATTAGTTTGCGATTTTCACGGCGCAGGAAGTTAAAATTTCGGGAAATATTTGGATAACACGTCGTGGATGTCGTCATGATTTTCTAGAGAACGCCACGCAAGGCGCACGTCGCGAAAAACCGCGCTGAAAAGGGAAAAAGTGCGTGAAAGGAAAACCCCGGTTAAATTCATGTAAAGTAGTAAATTCCTATAGCCATCGTAATTTGGATTGAATTTTCACTCTTTTGTGTGCTCGAAGACACGTATAAATGACGGAAGTTCTTACGGTGGATGTGTGTGTACGCCCTGTGCAAATCTTTGTGGAGTGCGAAGAAGAGCTTGCCATTGGTACGTCCTTACTCTTGCGCCGACCTATTTACTCGCGGCGATAAATTGTTGTGAGGAAATGTGTGTACAATGTTTCCTCAGTTAAGTACTTGAATTGTATATTACTCATAAATCCTGAGGCTACCACCTTTTGGCATATGCGTTGGCAGCTGGTGGAGAAGAATAAATACAAGTGATCGTAATAGGAATGTGTGATCGATATGCTGATGGAGCAGTGAGTAACAGTCAAGCCTGGTCGCATCGTCAATGGGTTCTGAAGTGCGCATCTCATTTGCTACGATCAGAAATCCTGCATACGGAGCGGTTCATTAAGAAGCGTCTCAGGGATTATAGTTACTTTCATTATCGCCAATTGGTGTTACAGACAATGTGCGAAATCTTTTACTGGGGCAGGGAACGGGATGAGTATCCTTACCTAAAAGACTTGATCAATTTTTATCTAAATTAATGGTGTATCATCGGTCGAAGGATTTATACGAACTCTCTTGCCAAATATTAATGCAAGCTCTTTGAAAGAAGAAACATTGAAACATTTTCCATATGAGTGTAATTTTGCTGCGTGCGATATCAAATTTAGCAATAATTTGAAAAATCTTTTTTTTGTTGGTTTTTGGGAATCATTCGAGGATCATCGTTAGTGTCATTGAAATTAAGTGTAGAGTATATGATTCCTTTCATTTATTTGTTCAATATGCATTGCTTTTATTCGCCACCCTCTGTAAAATTTATAGTTTTTTTCACCGGGAAGATTTTTTTATTGAATATTGTTTATTGAACACGGCATTTCTGATTTGATTGAATTAATTGGGCGGTAGTTTCATTTAAATTTGGTTCAAGACACATTTTGTAATATAGATTACGATTACATGTTTTGGATCTTAAAGCGTGACCAAGCTTGGCCTGTGCACACGTAAAGTTTTGGTTGTATTGATCGTTACGCAGAAATCGGTTAATATATTCCATATTTTTGCTTTTTTGAAACATGGTAATGTGGATGGCTTAACGTTAAATATTGAATTAGAGTATCCGCTGAGAAAGTTATTTCTGTGATTATCAATTGTCTGACATATTGTATTTTGAATTTGCAATGTGTTACAAGGTCAATCAAATTATTATTCATTCCAATTATTTCACATTACATTTCATCGGCGTTTATGTGATATGTTCAGCATTTTCAGAATTAGAATATAAACACTTAACGATTCTCATAATTTCAAATGTAACATTATACCCACGAGTCTAGACGTAATATTAGAATCTTTAAATGTGTGAAAGATTCATAACTTGAAATTTTCTCGTGGGAATGTATATTTTGCAAGTAGCAATTTTGTTTGGTCTAGCTTTAAGATTGTCGTAAGCAATTATTCTGTATAAATTCTTTAGAGATATTAAGAATAAAGTTAGTGTGTTGTTATAAGTTAAACGCGGTGTTTCGATTACAGTACTTGAATTGGTGTTACACTTATTCAAGAAATATATAAACATCATTTTCTTTTACAGGTAATATTCGCATCTAAATCTGATTGGGTGTTACACCTAATGAGAAATTCAATTTTAATAGGTATTTCACCATTACAAACATTCAATTTCTAATCTGAAGCTATTACACTTAATCAGCATATAGATTGTGATAGGTGTTTCACAATCGCAAATAGCTCCCTTATTTTCAACACAATGAATAAAGTAATGTTTCGTTAATGTTAGAAGAATTTCGGTCTTTCCCTTTTGTCGATCTGACCAGGTATAGGACCCGCGACAATGGAAGGCTTTCCGCATAACATGGGCTGGCCATCAGGCACGCTCCATCTATTTTGTCGTTTTCTGGGGCTCCTGCCGGGTTGATTGGCCTTCCACTCACGTGCCCGTTTTATGACATAGAGTTATGTGACCCAATCACATAATTCTATGACATAAATCGGTCACATCCATATTTCCCGTTGATGGGAGGGCTCATACGAAGGGGGTTAGTATGAGTTTTCCACTCAAACGGGAGATGTACGGCCACGTCAACATTTGGATCTTGATCCGGTTGGGCGGGTGCGAGAGGGCACCACATCCATCCGGGTGCCCCACTCTTATTTGTGGGCCATGAGAATCGTCGGGTAACGATGAAGTCTCCACAAGTCCGTCTGTTTTTACCCGTTTCAACTTGTTCTCTGAGCAAGCAATTTTCCCCTTCGCTAGTTACCTACATTTTCCGACTTCGGTCGACCTTTCTTTTGAGACCCGAGAATTCATGAATGCGAAATTCTTTTGTAGTGGGTCCTTGTGCTGGGGGACCAGGCAAGGCTAATCTCGGCTGATATGACCATTTTCTTTCGCCGAGCGAGCAAACAATCGCTGCAGTCCTTTACGGACATCTTCATACCTACTTTTCACCACAAGTACACAAAACATTAAAAATAAATCATTAGAAGAATTCAATTTTAGCACTAAAAAATATAAATGTTTCGCTATCACAGAAAACTGACTAACAACGCACGACCAGCTCTCTCATCCTAATTATGCAATTTATAGAAAAGATAGAACAGGAAAAATCGGGGTTGGCGTAGCACTTGCCAGCAATAAACCTCTTAAACATCGCATTTTACCTGCCTTTGATTTAGCAGAAATCGAAAGCATCTGTGTTCTGATTCAAGGGATAAATGCAAAAATTTATTTATTCTGCCTATTTTTCAGGCACTAAGATGACCAATGAAAAACTGGGACAATTCAAAAGAGATCTGAAAATGTTTATTATTAACAATGATATATATATCCTTTGCGGCGACTTGAATGCTTTGCATCAGCAATGGAACTGTATGCGGTCGAACAAGACAGGCCGAGATCTTTACAGGCTAATGACTGAACACAACATCTTTGTACATTCACTAAGCGAGCCAACATATTACTTTCATCGAGGAGTTGGTTCAACTTTGGACGTTGTACTCAGAGATGGAAGCTCTAACATATCCGAGCTTCGTGTCTTGCAGGCCCTTTTCTGTCCGCATTTACCTGTAGTCTTTTCAATAAAATGTGGCAAATGTGTTCAAAGACGATATCAAACGGCTATTCAATATAAGAAAACAAATTGGCTTAGGTTCAAGAGGTTCATAAACGATAGCATTCCTTTGACTTCAAGCAGTGCCACTTCCATGAAAATCGTGGCTGAAATAGATACACAAATAGCTAAACTTAACAAAATTATTTGGGAAGCAATCGAAAGTGGCACACCTACGATGATAATTTGCTACAAATCTATAGAACTGGATGCAGTAACGTAAGGCTGATAAGACGAAGAAATTCTCTCAGACGACAGTGGCAACGAACAAAAGGTCCATACATTTAGCAAAGTGTTGACATTTTAACGGAAGCTGGAATTCAATGCTTGGCAAGCTTAAATATAATGCTCTAAATTTTCGGAAGCTAAGCCAACCCCTTGAGGGGTACCGAAATCGATTTCCACATCAATAAGCAATAAGTAATGGTATTTGTGAATACTCTAACGTAGAAAAAGCTGAGTTCCCTGCTGATACATTCCATTCAAACCACAACACCAAAGATATACAAACCATTGTCACAGAGATTGTAGTTGTTAATAGTCTGAGATCTTTGGCTCTATTGAGCTCTCTTGCTGTCTCTGAAATGGTTAAGCCAACGAATTAATAAAAATTCTAAAGAAACTAAAGAACAACAAAGCACCTGGCATTGACAATATACCAAACATTGTCCTTAAAAACTTGCCTAAAAAAACTATTGTGTTAGTATGCCACATTTTTAATACCTGTCTCAACACTAGCTACTTTTCTTTGACATGAAAACAGGCAATGGTAGCCTCCGTTCACGAACTAGGCAAGAATCAAATGCTCCCTATAATTTATAGACGAATTGGCTTATTACCACTTATAGGCAAACTATTTGAAAAAACAATACTGAAGCAGATTAATAAATTTGTTGAAGTGAACAATATAATAGTAAACTCCAAGTTTGGCTTCAGGCATAAGCATTCGATCAAACTACAGCTCTTATTTTGTTACACAGGATGTCCGTCAGGCTTTTAGACAAAAACTCTCCGTGAGGATTGTTTCCCTTGACATTGAAAAAGCGTTCGACACTGTTTCGAATGATTGACTTCTATTCAAATTAATTGACCTGAAATTCCCGCAATACCTTATTAATATCACCCAGTCTTCCTTAAAGGATAGGCAATTTTCAATTTAAATGAGAGAATTCCATTCTAAAGAGCGTTTTAAAGACAACATGTTAAATTCTGCTGAGAAGATTTTATTCAATAGCTCGAGTTACAAAAAAATCACAAAATTTTATTCTATCTTAAAAATCACCTGACGGATTGAATTTTAGACGCTGCCCTTGAACTGCCATTTTTTATTTACTTTGCCTAACAAGCTGCAAGTTAATGACCGATAGAGACTCTTTAAGGCGATATAACCAGAGAAAGAATAAGGGTGTTCCGCCAGTGTGATTTATTGATTTCAGCAACATGCCAATTGAACGTTCCCAATCCAATACGCCTGCAGCAACTAATCAAAAACCGCCAACGTCACCAAACAACGCAACCGCCTCTACTATGCCAGCTGTCATGTCTGAAAACAGTGATATTAATTGAGATGCAATATCAAGGTAGTACAATTGTAAGTGGCTTGACATGAAAAACTAGTTTGGCTGGTAAATGCATGCCATGCAGGTGAAACTCATCTCAAATAATCAGCAGCTACAAAGCTCTGTAAGTAATCTTCAAGAAGAAACGCGTCAATATATAACGCCGACGCAGCAAATATCACAACAGATGCAGCAACCATCATAGCTGACGCAGCAACTTTTACAGCAGAAACCGCAACCGACAGAGCAGTCATCACAGATGGCTCGGCAGCTATCACAACATATAGCGCAACCAACACAGCCGACGCAACAGCCATCATAGTTGATGCAGCAGCTTTCTCAACCGATGCAGAACTGTCACAGCCGTCAACACAGCTAATACAGCAGCCATCACAGCTAGTGGAGCAGCAATCACAGCCTACACAGCAGCTGTCAAACTCAATGCTGCAATCGACACAATTCGTTACGCAGTCTTCAATTATGCCATCAGTTCAGATGCCATCCATGATACACGCGCCTCAAGGAATAACACAATCAGCTCAGTTTGATCTAACTGCGCAATAATTGCCGCGCAATACTCCGTTTTTCTTACCTGAAACAGTATACAGGCATAAAAAGTGTACCCGCTGCCCCCATTTTCAGGTTATCCGGAGTAATGGCAGACGTTTGCCAAAACATTGGGTACGACTACTGCTGAGTTTGAATACTCGCAACTACATAATATTATGCATTTACGTGAATCACTAGGTGCCCGTGCTACAGATGCTGTTAAACCTTAATTCTACAGCTCTAGTAATGTCCCTCCAATTATGGAAACACTAAGGGAAACTTTTGAAGGCTGGATCAACTAATTAAAAGCCGAATTGAGAACATACGTACTATGCTCCCATCAGTTGGAAGGCAATCTTGACGCTTTGATTGAATTTGCAAACAAGATGGTTAATATGGCAGCATTTTTACAGAGTGCTCACGGCAAACATCACCTTGCCAATCCAACATTGTTAAGTGAGTTCGTCGCAAAACTGCCAATCTCGCGAAAAATGCAGTGGGCTAAAAAATGTATTTTGCTTGAGCAGCCACCAACGTTGTTTGAGTTTAGTCAGTGGCTTAAATACTTACGACACCTGGCAAATATGGTGTTGGTTGCGCTGCCAACATCATCCTTGCTGACACAAGTGAGAAACCATCGTAAGCAGCCTACTAACCTTTTAAAGCACTTTGCCGGAGTAAGCGTAGCGCAAATAAAATGTTGCATCTACGATGAGCATTGCCCCCCGTTAAATAATTGTAAATTTTTCTTGCAGCTAACTGTGGATAATCGCTGGTCAAAAGTTAAAGAAAGTCAAGTTTGTTTTTCTTGCTTGAAGAAGGGCCACCAGAGGAATAACTGCAGGCAGCGGCGTCGCTGCGGAGTCAACATATGTCAGAGGTTACACCACCGGCTACTTCATGCTAAGTAAGAGAAACAAATTGATATCCAACAGGTACCAGCAACACACACATCTCACATAGTTGTTGATGATGGGGCAAACGTCTCGATGGTGGACCAGAGTCTTGCTCAACGATTAGGTATCCGTGGAAAACAAAATGTTTTAGACTTGCAATGGCTTAGTAATCAAACAACGTCACAACGAACTGAGATAGTGAACTGACGTATAAGCAGAGTGGACGGAGCCGCGAAAATTTTTAACATGAAAAATGTTTATACGTCATTGGAGTTAGCACTACCAGCGCAGACTTTTAAGTATGGTGAGTTAAATGAAAATAATTGTCAGCATCTCGTAGGGTTGCCAATACAGGAGTATAGCGTTATACAAACACAAATAGTTCTAAGTCAGGCTCACGCTTTTCTTACTGTACCAGCTGGAGCACCACGTGTATCATTGTCTGCTGGACCGATAGCAGTGAAAGCTCGATTAGGGGCGTGGTCTATAGACCGACAAAAATTAAAGAGCTCAATACGTATCTTACATTATAGAAGAGCGAATGACATGTTAGCAAAGATGCACAAGCTAATGTCGGATCATTTTGATGCTGAAAATTTTGGTCTGAAGCCGAATATAAAAAAAATTGCTTCAAAAGATGACAAAAGAGCATTGAATATTTTGGAGTTATCAACGATGAGATTGATATGAGGCTGGACTCCTTTAGAAAGAGTTTGTTCCACCTTCTCCAGATACTTATTCAATGGCCATGCGAAGATTAGAAGGCGTTGAAAGAAAAATACTCGGAGAAATGTAATACACCAACGTATATTGCAATAAAATCATTGATTATATAAGAAAAGGGTACGCCCTTAATCTAACTATCGCTGAAATAGCTCAATGGTCAGAGAAAACATTTTAGTTACCGCACTTTGGCATACAAAACTCAAACAAACAAAGATTACGCCTAGTTTTTGATGCCGCAGCTGAAGTTCAAAATATTTCATTAAACGAGCCTCTTCTTCCGGGTTCTGACATAAACCAGCCACTGATTAAAATTTTACTCAAATTTAGACAGGCACCAGTGGCAGTCTGCGGAGACATAAAAAAGATGTTTCGCCAAGTGGCTATTTTAAAGAGAAATCAGGATAGTCAGCATTTTCTGTGGATAGGTGGTGATGCGACTAAACCAGCTGAGGTGTACGTGATGGAGCGTTTGATTTTTGGTGCCACATGTTCGCCCACAATAGCGCAATATATAAAAAATATCAATGCCAGAAATTTCGAAGAGGAGTTTCCCCGTGCAGTTGAGGCAATCATAGAAAGACATTATGTTGATGACTATGTGGATTGTTTCCAGTCCGAAGTCAATGCCATAAATGTAATACAAGCCGTCATCAAAATACGCCAAGCTGGTGGGTTTGAATTTCGAAACATAGTTTCTAACTCGGACAAAGTTAAAACTGCTGTGGAAAACGCTGCTGGTGACTCAAGAAAAACGGTCAACATCGAATGTGAATTGGAGAGAATCCTAGCCATGCACTGGCTGTCACAGCCGGATGTTTTTATTTTCAAGTTGCAATTCCATAAAGTACCAAAAGAAATATTGAACTTAAGTAGAAAGCACAAAAAATGCGAAGTGCTTTGTGTGAATATGTCCGTTTTCGATCAATTATGTTTTTTAGCTGACTTGATAGGGTCAGCAAAAGTGTTGATGTAAGCAGTGCGTAAAGCAGGGTTGCAGTGGAACGAAACTTTAACTGATGACTTATACCGTCGCTGGAAACTTTGGCTGTTCAGAGTAGCACGATGTTACTTCCCATATTTACACGTCTTTGCTGACGCAAGCGAGGAGGCAACGGCTGCGATAGCGTATAGGAGAGGGATAAGCTTAAATACACTGAAAGTAGCATTTGTCCCAGGAAAAAGTTCGTGTGCATCCGGCCGGTACCACACTATATCGAAGGTGGAACTACAAGCACCAGTATTGAGCGTGAGGCTTAAGGAAACAATCGTGAAGTGCCACACAGTCAAAATAAACGAATTTGTTTTTTGGGCTGACTTAAATACAGTGATTTGGTGGATCCAATCAGACCACCGAAAATATAAACAATATGTTGCAAATTGGGTGTCGGAAATTCTGGATGGTAGCGGAGTCGGAGACTGGCGACGGTGTCCGGGTTCTATCAACTCGGCTAATGAGGCAACAAGGGCAAAGTTTCCGAGAAATTCCGCAGCAAATGGAATTTGGGTAAATGAGCCTGATTTTTTGAAAAATGAGGCGGAGCAGTGGCCACAAGAATTTTCGACAGGTTACATCAACGATGAAAGCGACGAAAAACTAAGATCCAAGTATCATATTTTGGCAGCGTGGCAAATAAATTTGATTGTACCAGATATTAAAAGATTTTCCAAATATTACAGATTTAAAAGAGTGGTGGCTTGGGTATACCGGTATTTTGATAATCTGCGTAGGAAAATACGACAAGCACCAAGAGCCAATGTAGAGCTGACATCTTCCGAAGAATTTGCAGCCGAAAAATATTTATGTCGTTGGGCACAGATGCAATCTTTTTGAAGCAAACGTGTGCGCTTACAACATGGTGAACCAATTTCTAAGAGCAGTCCATTGTTGCAATTGAATCCGCATATTGACAAGAATAGGTCGGGCTCTGGTGTTACCAGAAGATACAAGGCAGCCGATCAGCTTAGCTAAAAATCATGCGATGGCTTTCCTGATTGTACAATATTTTCATACGAAACTTAATCACATGAACCATGCAACAATAGTCAATGAGATTAGACAATGTTTTATGTTCCTGCATTTAGGAGCTTGAAGAATACTGTGCGATTGCAGTGTTTATTCTGCAAAATTCATAAGCAGCCACAAATGAGGGAACTTCCTGTGGAGCGGCTGATTCCATATGTTTGACTGTTTTCGTATACGGGGCTAGATTTTTTGGCCCTATAAATGTGACAATTTGTCGAAACCGAGAAAAGAGATGGGTTTCACTATTTACCTGTCAAACCATTCGTGATATCCATTTAGAAATTGCCGCTGATCTCTCAAGCGACGCTTGTCATGTTTGCATTAGAAATTTTATGAATAGAACAGGTGTTCCGGTTCAAATTCTCAGTGACAATGGAACTAACTTAGTTAAAATAATCAACGAATTGCAAGGTGTTCAAGGTTTTCTCGACGACGACCATATGAAAGCTAAACTTAGTCCACTAGGAATCGAGTGGAAATTCAATACCCTCTCTAATCCGAAAAAAGGTGGAATTAGGAAAGAATGGTTTAGTCAGTGAAAAAGGCCTTAACGGTATTGTTGGCTGAACAATCTCCACGTCTGAAAACGCTGCAAAGCTTATTGATTGAGGCTGAAAACATAGTCAATTCTCGGCCACTTACTGATCTGCCTGTTACGCCAGAACAACCGGACAACCTTACCATGAACCATTTCTTGCTTGACTGCACAAATTCTACACAAACGCCATCAAAGTTTGAACCAAAATTTATGAATTGTGAAAGCAGTGACGTTTTGCTCAGAATCTGAAAAGCGGAATGTGGCATCAATGAATAAGGGAGTACTTGCCAGAATTTACCCACCGAGTGAAATGGTGCCAGTCATCTGAGCCTATACGAGCCGATTGTTTCGTATTTATATGTGATGTAGATCTTCCATGAAATAAATGGAAGTGTGGCGAACAGTACAAGCTACATTATGGAAGGGATGGAGTGGTGCGTTCAGCTGACGTGAGCCCAAGCACAAGGATCCTAAAGAAACCAGTGTCAAAATTGGCAGTCCTAGATGGTGAATCTGGGAATTTTCGTTTGAAGAGAGAACCCAACAACTTCCCTTTCTCATAAAAGACAAGTTTATTTGCGTCCGAACAAAATGAACATCATATAAACGAATGTATGGATGATGCAATGTTGGTTGTCGATGCGTTGTCGCGTGCGTTTCGCGGTAGACTAACTCCAATGCCAATCTTCTCTTGGTGTTAGGATTTGTTTCCTTCGATGTGTTCGTATTGCTGGTGGCGCTATTTGTGTCAGTGCTGGAGCCCCAACATCCACCCCCTTCTTAGTGACTTTCTTGGAATTTTTGGAAAAAGTCACAATTTTTTTTGGCAGTTGCGTTTTCTTGAGTTTTTGGTATCGCTCGAGTTTCTGGAACTTGTGGAGTTTCTGGAATCTGTGGAGTTTCTGGATTCTCTGGAGTCTGTGGATTCAAGTTTTTATTCGCTTCGTTTGCCTGGTCTGATTAAAGACGTGCTGCAGTCTGTCGTGATATTGAGATGTTTTGTTCTGAATCGTTGACAAGGATTTTGTAAAGATCATCGGTTATCCGCTCGAGCACTTGATGCGGCCTAGTGTATAGTCATCTCTGCAGCAGGCTTATCACGTAGTCACAGCGTACAAACACATATGTGCATGTTTTAAGCTCTTTTTTGCAAAAAGGTTTTATTTTTCAGTGATGAGCTGTCGGCATGGGCTTGATGCTGCGCATTATTTTGCGGTGGTTTTCCACAAACTTTATAGGGTCAGCGTTTGTGGTTTCAAAAAAATTCCCCATGTATACGTAAAGTTGTGCCGTAAAGCATTTCAGCAGGTGATGCTTTGAAATCTTCTTTGTAGCATGTACGAAGGCCAAGTATTACTGACGGAAGCGCGTAGATCCAGCCAATATCATTTTTGCACATAAGTGCTGCTTTTAAAGTATGATGTCGTTGTTCAAAGAGTCCGTTCGACTGAGGGTGATCTGGCGAGGTCCTGGTTTTTTTACTTCCCAAGAAGTTTGTCGTGGCTTTAAATAAGGCAGACTTGAATTGCCGGCCCTGGTCTGTCGTGATGGTGAGAGAAGACTGTCATTGCAACTGTCGGTGGTATGATCTCTTCCAAAGGTGCCACCATGGGCCATCGTGAAAATCTGTCGATGATTGTTGAGCAGTAGTGATATCCCTCTACAGGCGGCAGGATGATTAAATCGATGTTAATGTGATTAAACCTAGAGTCTGTGACGCTAATGTTTTGCGGAGTTGTTTTGTTGTGTCGATGAACTTTTGATTTTTGGCACTCAATGTATTCTCGTGACCATTTTAATGCATCTTTTTTGATACCGGGCCAGATGTATTTTTCTCGTAATGCGCGAGTGGTAGTGCGACCACTTGGATGTGAAAGGCCGTGAGCGATTCCGAATGCAATTTTCCTTAAGTATTGAGGAAGGTACGGTCTTATTACATATGTGCAGATGTCGCAGTAGACTGGCTTGTTTTCGATGTAGAGATGTTGTAACTTGAGGGATGTCGAGATTTTTTAATAACTCAGATAATTCCTCGTCGTTTTTTTGTTGCTCACTAATTTCTTTTGGGTCAAATTTTGACGGCATATCGATTGTGTTGATTTTCAATAATGCGTCTGCTACGACATTCTCGCTGCTTTTAACGTAAACTATGTTGGTCAAGAATTGTGAGATATAGTCTAAATGTCGTAATTGGCGTGGAGATGCTTTTTCAGATTTTTGTGAAAACGCATAGATTAATGGCTTTTGATCGGATTTTATTTCGAATGTCCTGTATTCGAGTTGATGTTGGAAATGTCGAATCCCTGCAAAGATCGCCAAAAGTTCACGATCGTAGACGCTCCAATTGCGTTCTGGTTTGTTTAATTTTTAGGAGAAGAATCCGATCGGCATTAAAACGTTGTTTTTTTTTTTTTGTTCAAGTGATGCACCAATTGCTGTGTCGGATGCATCGCTTGTTAAACACAATGGCGCCGTTGGGGATGGAAACGATGTGAGTGTGATGTCGCCTAGGCTATTTTTGCTTTTCTCAAATGCTTCAGTTCCTTCTGGCGTCCATTTGACTTCTTGTTTGTCGTTCTTTTTGGAGAACTTAGGAGTGGTTGAGTCTTGGCAGCATTTGGTATGCAATTTCGGTAATAGTTTATCATTCCGAGAAATCTGCGAAATCATGGATTGTTTTTGGTTTTGTATAATGGGTGGGGGTTTCTATCTTCTTTTGTGGTGGCTTGTAACCAGCAGCATTTATTGTATATCCAAGAAAATTCACTTGGTTTTTCACGAAAGCATACTTATTGCAATTTATCGTGATCCCGTTGTCTTTCAGCCTTTGAAAGATGGTTCGTAAATGTTTCATGTGCTCTTCGTGAGTGTCAGAAAATATGATGAAATCGTCAACGTAGCAAAAAATGTAATCGAGGTCACGAGAAATTGAATTAATCAAGCGTTGAAACATTTGGGTGGCGTTTCGGAGACCGAATGGCATGACCAAATATTCAAATAGTCGAAAGGGTGTAGCGATGGCTGTTTTTGGTATATCTTCTTCAGCCGCCATGGGTATTTGATGGTAGGCCTTCACAAGATCAATCGTGGAAAATACTTTTTTGTTGAAAAGCTTAGGAAAAATATCTTGTATCAGCCTTGGCGTATATCGATCAGGCACGGTTCGGGCATTTAGCTTTCGATAATCGCCACAAGGGTGCCAATTGCCAGTTTTCTTTTGTTGCATGTGCAACGGAGATGACCACTGCCTTTCTGAAGGCCTTATATAGCCGGGTTCGAGCACGGCCAAAATTTCGGTTTCTACGCTTCGTCGTTTTTGACTTTGACTTCAGCAATGATGAATGGAAATGGCATGTTTCGGCGCAGTCCTAGATCCAAACTTAATAGACGCTGGCAATATGTTGGATTACTGAGGAGTTAGCTGCGTAGAGTTTCAGTGGGGATTGTTCGAGCTTTGTTTTGAACCAGATGCGTGGAACGACTGATACACAAGAACCAGAATCTACTAAGTATTGTTGTCCTCTCTTATCTTGCAAATGTATTCGGTGTTTTTTTTCCTGCTTTTGCTACCGTCTTCCGCCTTTGATGTTGTTGATGTATACGACAGCATATTTAGTTTCCCAGATTTTTTCTTTTGTTATTGGAGCATGGCACGCGTCACTTTTGCGCGACTTCTGTGAAATGTTCATGATAGTAGCACAAGTCTGAACTAGATTTTTGTTCTTTTGGTTCGTATTTTCTCTGGTAATAATTTTCTCTTTTTCGCGATTTTCATCTCGAGCACTCCAATTTTCGTGAATTCATTTGTTTTTTTAAATCCTCAAGCTCTCGTGAGATTTTTGCGATGTGATCTCGTAGTTCTGTGAGCGGGCTTGTTTCACTTTTTGAAATTGCCACCATCTCAAATCCATCCACTTTCGACACGTCTAGAATTTTGTCGACTTGCACCGCAAGTTAGCACAGATCTTAGACTTCAGCACTTATTGCTAATATACTACGGACTTGCTGTGGAAGTTGTTCTAGGAAAAAGTTTTTAAAATCGAGTTGTTGCAATGTCCGCCTGCAAGATTTCTAATTTTCTGTAGGATTTAGGACGGTATCCCATTTGTAATTTCTAAACCCCTGAGGAGGCGTCTGAGTTTTGATGCACTTGTTTCGCCGAGAATTTCGGTGATTCGTTAATTCATTGCATCGTATTTGTTCGTATTTGTTCGTATCTGAAACCAGAGGGAGCGTCTTTGTGTCGAGGTTGAGGACCACATGTTGAAATTTTGTTTTGTCGGTGGTGATTTTTGAAATGGAAAATGCTGCTTCTAATTGCACGAACAAAAGCACTGGGTGGTCTCTCCAGGATGCGAGTATTTTGACATGATTGTTGTTGATCATTGCCACTTCGGCTTCCGTATTCCCGTGTGACATTTCATTATAATTTGTTGACATGTCTCTGAGTTGCTGCATTTGATCGTTGATTCGTTGTTCCATAGCCTCAAGCTCCACTTTAGTTTCTTCCAGAGTCATTACAATATTTTCTGATTTATAATTTCACCTTTTATTTGAAGTATTTTTCCGTTTGTTTTTAAAATTTTCATTTTCGTTCCAAGCACTTTCACTTTTCATTGGTTTTTGTTCGAGAGATCTATTCTTTTTGTTTTATTTGCACTTTGTTTATTTGCGGGGTCACCAATGTTGGTTTTCTTTCGGAGACGGAACCCAGCAACTTTTTAACGTGTGAAATGAAATTCCCTCCCCCTAAAAGACAAGTTTATTTGCGTCCGAACAAAATGAACATCATATAAACGAATGTATAGATGATGCAATGTTGGTTGTCGATGCGTTGTCGCGTGCGTTTCGCGGTAGACTAACTCCAATGCCAATCTTCTCTTGGTGTTAGGATTTGTTTCCTTCGATGTGTTCGTATTGCTAGTGGCGTTGTTTGTGTCAGAGCTGGAGCCGCCACAAATCCTCTTCCTTCGGGTCAATTCACAGGGGTGGGAATGTTAATAATTGATTTGAGATGGTAAAGCAGAGTAACATTCAACACGAGATGGGCCATCGTACAAAATACAATGTTGTCATATGAGAGTATTAGTTGTAAGGTTAAAAATAGTACTGTCTGAAAAATGTTCGTTCTTTTTTGTAGCAGTGATAGAGCGAATAAGATATAATAAACCAACAGTTGCTCAACTTTGAATCCAGGGTTTTAAAGACAACAGGTTAAATTCTGCCGAGCACGTTTTATTCAATAGCTTGAGTTACAAAAAGGCCACAGTTATCATGCATTCTTAGTCTAGTTAGCACATTTAAACTAGGGTACCTTAAGTTAGTTGATAAGGATAGGATAAATTAATCATAGGCTCAAGTAAAGTTTTTTGATTAACAATTTGTCCTTCAGATAAACAAAACATTATTTTTTAACAAAATATTAATAGCTAGGCTTAAATTTGACTTAAGGATGTAATGAATTTTATTTAGGACCCCTCACATAAGATCAAGAACTATACAAAATGACAGTATGTATTAATAAATATATTATTTGCTTAAATAAAAAAAAAACTATACAAACACCACTGTTGCCAGATAGTACATGCTAAATTGATAAAGGGGCCTTGTTTTCAAAAATATCTTAACAAAAAACTTGCTGTAAATTTTGCAAAATATTTTGCAAAATTAGCATACCAAATAAGATAAATATCATTCTATTTTTCAAAAATTTGGATTTCACAGACCTGTGTTATTAATTAATCCTTAACAAAATACATGACACCTTCATTCCCAAACAGCTTTGAATTATTGCAATCTTTTGTTCTTCACCGCAACGCCCCTCAATATCTTTCACTCTCCCTGGCTTTGTGTAACATCAACACAAAGCCTCTATAATTGCACAAATCACCCACCATAATGCTAAAGCATGAACACTAACTGTCATCACTTGGGCAGATTTGAATTCAAAACGGAAAACGGACGTGAATCAAGCAAATCAAGTGTCCTCTTTGTCAATGCGTGCATACAAACATTTATTTAATTTACCACTTAATTATTTTATCTTATCTCGTTAGTCCCGGATAGCATGAAGGCATTTATGGAGTACGTTGGATGTCGTAATGAGTCAAATACCAGCCTTCATGCAAGGGGCTCGCAACTCCTCTTTACTACTCGTATTATATCGAGTACAAGTGAATTGCATGAATCATATCAGGACTTTAACGGAGACTAAGGACTCGCACGGGAGTATGGGCAGTGAGAGGGTGATAAGACATGCATGAGCGGATTTCGAATGTGTTGTGAATGAAAGCTTGTCACGGGTTCGAGTGGGGTGGACGGACATGTTCTTGAAAAATTCAATTACAAGGGGTTTGAAATCAAGCTGAACGGACCCGGCAGGACTTAAGCAGAGCGACAAGAGTCGGAGCGTCGATGGTCACTGATCCCTAAAGGATTCAGTGAAGTGGACGTTGGGTATAGGAATTTGACTTTCGTGATATGAGGGCTCTTCGATTTGCGAGTAACATGTTCAGTCTCTCGCATCTCCGCCCGGCAATCAAGACAAGGATTCATGGCTTCAATTTGGTACTAAGTTGAGTTGAAATTGCAAAAGTCAACAGCATCTGCACGATCTCTGCGCCCGGGTGGGTGACATTTGATTAGAGATAAGCCTTCGCCATGACAGGTTCCTCTCCATTGACCAGGTCCGAGCCGCTCTCGCACTTGCAATTCAGTTGCTGCTCTCGACTTAGTATCTTTCATTTACATACCCTAGTTAAATTGTACGTAAGGGCTGGTTCGGTTTCTACACATATCTGGCCATGACACTGAGAGTTTGTCAATGTTTGTCGCATTCAATCTAAACGCCCGGTACGGATGGAGTGTATATTGGGTGGGAGCTAGAAATAAACCAAACCCGACCAGTATTGTGCCTGTGAGGACGACCGAGGGTCGTTAGCTAGACTTTTGGCTCGTTTAGACTTTCCAAATGAAACGGACGAACCCCTGAAATTTCCTTTGCATCCAAATTCCGTTTGTTCGCAAATTGAGGCGAACTTATGGAATATGACCACCATCGCACCGGCAGAGATAACAATTTATCTGGTCTGCAGTCATGAAGTCAAATCAATATACTCAATGGCTTTGACTCGAATACATCCTGCGGAGATTGTCTGTCCATTTGATCAGGATGAACCAAACGAAAAAAAAAATTAACGTGGAAACCAAACGAAAATGGAGTCGTTTTTGTAAATGGACATTGTACGAATGAAAGGTTCAGGTTTTAGGATGAGTGAAATTTTTTTGTGTGAAGCTCTTTGACAGACGTTGTGCGATGATATTTGAAGGGGTTGAAATGACGATTTTACTTGCAAAAGGATGTGTGCGTTGAAGCTATTCAGAGATAGTAATACGATTATGTTGTCGCCATTGGAGTAATTAAAATTTACCAATTTAGTGTATGCTAGCGGCGAAGATATGTTTTTTTGTTTGATCGTAAAAAGGACTTCTAATTGTTCGTGAGAAGTGGTGGTGTGGGTAAAGCCCTTATATTAAGTACTTTCGTAAATTAAAATATTATGGCAAGTATCCAAAAAACTTCCATATATTTGTTTTATACGAAACACTTACAGTACAGCAACAGTACCCACAATCATCTTGGAATCTCGCAAAACTTACAAAATGGATACAAATTTAAATATAACCAGGGTTAGCTTTAAGATGAAAAAAATTTTACAATGCCAGGTACACAATTTCCCGAAAAATCGGTAGGTGTAAATTTTTGTTTTTTCACAATAATTTTTAAATAAAGCAAATAAAATATCCAAATCAAAATTTGTATCTATTCAATTTAGTAACAACATTTTTACAAAGTATTCTTCGATACCTATGAATTCAATTTCAAATTGGCTTTATTGTTCAATCCTTACAAATTTTACAAAGCAAGTCTCACAAACTAAAAGTACTCAAAAACTTTACGACCCACGGAGGATATTCTACCTTTTTATTGGTACCCAACCTATGAGTATATATATGATATATAAATGGGCAACCATCAGAATCAAATATATACCGATTCATGTCCAAATACATGAATGCTTCTGAGGGCATTAGGCCAGTGGTGAGACAAGCCTTAATTTACCTTATAGTGGGGTGGAACGGCTGTGAAATCCAGTGATTTTCGCCCGCAGTTAGAAACTTTGCAATATGATTTCGAACAAGCTTCGAAATTAATATATTGACACTCATCACTTTGAAAATTTGATAAAATCATCGATTAGATATAAAGTGCTACCAATGCGTCTCACGCTTGCTGTACAGACCAGTATATGCTCGAAGATGTTTCCTTTCGATTTTAACATTCCCAACTTTAAGTTGGCAACAGCTTGTAATGCTACGTATGCTTTGACAGCTATCATGCGTGTTATAGTTAGTATGGTTTGCCATTTTATCACTAATATGTTTCGTTATATCATTTGAAACTATAACCGAATGGTGGAATTTAGAGGTTGTTTTTTAGAGGTATAGAGCTTTAAGTTGGCAACACTTTTTAATGCTACATATAATGTTGCAGCTACTATGCGTTTTGTGGTTAGTTTTGGTTTGTCATTTTATCATAAATAGGATGGAATGAAGGCCAACATTCGCCACGTTATTGGCGAGGTACGGCTCCAATTATTGGTTAGAGCAGTCGAAAATTGAACTCTCGTTTGGACTCCTTCCTTCATATTCAGACAAAAGTGCCGGAGAATTATCTTTTCAATAAAACCAATTTAATAGCAATCAAAATAAATTATCTGTATTTTAATTTAATCCAAAGTTCTATAGCTCTAAAAACAAGATCCTGTAAAAGCACTCTAATTATTCCAAATCTGACATCCGTATATCAAAACTGATCTGACCGGAGCCTTATAACAGATGTATTTGACCTTCTTATCAATGTATCTGGAATAAAAGAGTCGTCGAAGGAACATGAAAAAAGTACGCGCCCCACTGAGCATGGTTTTGGTATTTCTGATCGAGATGAAAATTTTATGTGTTACCTGTTCTAAACTACCCTCTCCAGCCATAATATGAAAATCTTCCAAATAAGTTTAAGTCTTGACTGGCTAGTGTTGTCTGAAATAAAATTGTTTCGCAGCTTTGTAAATTCACTTTCGTTCGCAAATTGCCCATGTACGCCCGCATATCGTTGAACATTTTCTAAAAGTTACTTTGAACGACTGATTCTTTCTGGTCTGCTGTATAAATTTTCAGGTCATCAGCAGATGGAAATTGCATTGGCAACACGTTAAAATCAAAGCTCATCAACGTGCTGCGAATGAATATGGAGAAGAGTAGGGGCACAGTTACTGCTCCTTGCTGTAGACCATTCAAGACCTTAAGATCACGCATTATCATCAGATTTTCATTCAGTTATTAAAGATACAGCAACAAGGTGCTTGGGGAACTTGTCCTGAAAAGGGCTTAAAAATTAGTCTGTCTAACCAAATCATGTCGAAGACTTTCTCCATACCATTGAGAAATGCTCCAACATATTCTCTATTGTTTAGTTTCCAAGAGTAGTCTGAGGCTACTTTCATTATCGCATGAATGGTCAAATGCCTGGCACGGAATCTAAACTGGCAATTTGGCATCAACTCATATTATTCAATGGTCGCGTTTAGCACTTGTTTCAGTATCACCTCAAACACCTTGCTGATGTTAGGCAGCAAGCTTTTAGGGATTGAATATTTCTTTCTTTTGTTCAAGATCGAAAATACCTTGGCTACCTTTCTCTGATTTGGAAAAAATGAGTTTTACAACATGTTAAGCCCTCCAAGGGGATGACTGTCTCAGCTAGTGTAAGGAAGAAGAAAAGGGTGGATCGCAAAGGGAGTGAATCTGATGGGGAACCAACGCAAAAGCTGGGGCAGTAGGAAGTTTTCGTGATACAGTTGAACTCACGTACCGGAGGGGCTGATGTGCCAAAGTACCGAGTGTACCAACGTATGGAGGGACCGAAGAGTTAGATTGCCAGAAGAGAGGAGTAGAACCAAGTGAAAGAAGTAGTAAACCTAGTAGTGAAGAGGCTGAACGGAGAAGTGGAACGGAATGAATCGCGTAGGCCTAGTAGAAATGGAAAGCGATGAAACTTGAGGCATGTGGGTAGGTGATGCATAATAGCTGATGGGAGAACTTCAACTGGACGAATGGCATGGCCTTGTAGGAAGGGGAGGCGATGGATCTGGCAGTGAGAGGGCCAGAAGGAAGAAGTGGAACTGAACGAAAGGAGTCATAGCCTAGTAACAAGGGGAAGCAGAGACCTGGAGGTGAAGAGGCTGAAGGGAGAATTGAACCGGATGCATGGCATAGGCCTAGTAGAACGGGGAGGCGATGTACCCGGAGGCATGTTGGATAGTGGTGCGTATTGGCTGAAGGGAGAAATTGAACTGGACGAACACCATAGCCTAGAAGAAAGGGAAGACAATACACCTAGAGGCATGAAGGCCGGTAAGGAGGAATGGAACCGAGTGACTCGTGGACCATAAAGAGCTGAATAAAATTAATGATACACAAAAGAAAGGTCGTGCGTTGTAGTCCGTGGCTACTTTTCTCGACCCTAAACTATATATGATGCTGCAAATGTTAAACACGGATGGCAAAAGCGCAGGGGGATAAGCTCTGACAGAAATTTTTAGAAAGTAACAGTCCTTTGAAAAAACTATTGTGTCCCACAATAGGCAGAGTGTCACAAAAAGCTGAACGGAGCTTTGATCTGTAACACGGGCTAGGAGTAGCCCATGACAGGTTACTATCACTCCCTACTTGGCGAGGAACCTATCCTGTGGTGGCTATAGTTGTGGTTTGAATAGTGTAGAAAATATGGGTGAGGGGCACTGATTGGCGCATTATACGAATTCCTGTCTGATGACGACCGTAGAGTACGCCCTATGTCTGGCAGGTAGCTACATCAACGTCTATGTTCAACATGTTGTTGAATAAAATGCAATAATTACTAATTGCAAACTCAGCAAAATTTCTTTGTACTTTATTGGGACTGCCATCAATATCACATAATTTTCTTTTGTTTATCCTACCAAATATAAGACACAAATCTTCTTCGCTGGCAAAATAATCAAGATTATCACTTGGTGCAATATTTCATTGGAATGAAGAATGAATTCACCGTTCAACGACTTCTGAAAGTATTTGAATCCCATCCTCATTATTTCGTAGATAGACCAATTCATAATTAGTTTCAAACAAAGCAAGCTTCTGTAAGTCGTCACTTACAATCCTATTTCCATTTGTATCAGGAGCTGTACTATTGTGTCCTATATGAGTCTACCTAGAAGATCTATCTCACAACTAGTGACCTTAAGATTCAACACATTCACCCAAGACTACTTACGAAATATATTATTAATTTTTGTGAACACGCCATCTGGATTCTGTAGGCTGATACTCCTCAGTTTCTTCGCCTATTGGCTAGTCGGTTTGCTTCTTTACTATCAACGAATGAAGTTCTGGACATTTGTGGTGGCTGGTAAAATTCAACGACTCTCCACCATGAGCAGCACTGCTAACAGGAAGAACGAGAATAAGCAAAACTCAACAATATTCCGTGAAAAACTTCACTTCTCATGAGGTCTTCATCTAGTTTTGATGCCTGGAGAACTAGTCCGCTCAGCAAGCGAATAATTTTTCTGTGTCTTCAAATTAGTTATTCGCATGAATTCTACTAGTTTTTATGATTCCTATATTGGTCACTTCGACGGCAGTAACATATTACCACTAGTGAAGCGATGGATAAGCGGTACAATCAAAAACCGGATCTAGTCGCCATCATGGTTGGAATTAAAATTCACCATTTTGAAGCGAGTACCCAGACTTGCGGTTGGCCCAAGTGGAAGCCATTTCTGCCACCTTCAATATCAGAAGTGACAACGCCAAGTTCATTATTGCGTTCATTCACTCTGAATATTCACATGAATCAACCGGTGTCTCTGACGTCTCATCGCTAACTGCTCACTGTACTTGAGCATCCTCCCTCTACTTGTTGAGTGTTGCCATCCTGGTAATCTAAGCTTGACAGCTTGGCCGTCCTACTTGAGCTTGCTCTCAAGCTCTGCTGTTGATAGTTCTATATCATCGTGATCGTTTCCGGCATCATGTTTGTCATGCAATGAAAATGCATCCACCTCTGGGATTAGCGAGCGCCACGACTTCATATTGTCAATTACAAAAGCCCCAGAATAATGCTTCATTTGTCTTGAAGTCTTGTTATTTCCTATTCACGTCACTAAGCACCGATTATTTGGCAGGACTCTGACAACTAGATAAGTGCCCTTATATTTAGGCTCCCCTGTGGTGGATGACAAATTCGAAATACGAAGTCAACTTCTCTATAAATTGTCGGCGTCTTCCGTCTGGCATCAAATCGAAGTTTGCATTCCGGCTACTTTAAGTAATGTTATCGCCTTCTTCTTTTCGTCGCTTTTAAAGACTCAGCTCTGTTTCTTGCAGGTCATCAGAATCAAATTGAATGATTCGATTCCTTACGATATCTTTCAAAGTGAAGTCGAATACCAATTCATGCGCAGCGAATCCAGTTGTTGCACTCTTCATGCTGTTTAATGTGAACTGCATTCAGTGGATATCGGCAACCTAACATATTGCGCCATTTACTAGAGTATTAATAGGCTGACCTTCTTAGCCTGGCCATTACCCCAAAGTTTTCTCACTGCCGTTTGAATATGTCGAATCGGGTATTTTCTCATAATACCATTTGAATGCATTTCCTGTAAACATTGTTGCTTTGTTCAAAATCATCCACTCGGGAAGTCTCCAGAAAGCTGTCATGTCACTAAGAATCTTAAGAACGAGTCGTGCCTTGTTAACTCAAACCGCTTGAAGGAATACAAACTTTGAGAATGGGTCGCTATGACATACAAATTTCTATTGTGGCTTCACGGAAATGGTCTCAAATACTTGACAGATACCGTTCAAAATAAAACCGGATTTACTTTATCCAAATGGAACTCTACTTCAGATTTTCTCGTGGCCTGCTTAAAGTAGCAACATTCCGGGCATGCTCAGATTTATTCTCCAACTAACTTTTATTGTCGTGCAAACTAAAACCTTTCTTGAACTCACTGTAGAGTTTTCTGTTCACCAAAGTGCCCCATTTTGTCGTGGAAGGTTCGAGTAATTTACCAACGTATTATTTTTGGCACCACGAATTACACATTAGCTCCCACATGGCTATACATGCAATTATCATTTATGGTATAGTCCACTTCTTACTGTCTTATTTGGTCAGATGACTGCTGGCCTTGCACTACATCCAATATCTCTAGGATTTACAGATTTTGCAGCTGCATTCCAGCCGGTGAGTCTTGCTGACATACTTCCAACTTCCAAACCTTTTCAGCTACGGGTAACGTCTCGACTGCTGTACCAACAGGTGCATGACTGAGAGCATCAACATACTGCATTTTTTCACCCTGCCAATAAGCTGTTGTAAAGCTATATTCTTGCAATTTTAAGTACCACCTAGCGATTCGTGGCACCAGTGGCCACTATAAAAATCTTACAGAGCTAGCACAGTTGGAAACGTTCAACTGTCTTGACACTCGCCTACATCTCCAATTCGGGGCTTCAGTATGTTGCCTCGCTATCTTCTATAGTACGGAATGGATTTCCACTGACAAGTGACATATTTCTGCAATACCATTCCATACAAACCATGGGTGCTTGCATCAGGGGGCACCTCATGATTGCGTGTGACATCGTATACATCGAGGATCGGCTTGGTGGCTTAGGCACCTGTGAGCTTCTCAAATGCTTTCTGTTGCCGGTACATCCATTTAAACTCTTCCACTGGAACAGTCTTCAGCAATTGTCAACAAATCGTCTTACTTCACTTCGATCAGTCGGTACTGAAAACTTCCTAATACTTTCGGGTTTTACGTCAGCTGGAGCGATCCCTACACTAGATATCTTATGTCTGAGAAATTCAAGTTCATTCAACAGAAATGAAGAGTCGTGCCGGCATCACCTAAAACTTGAAGAAACTCCTTCAGTGTCTCAAGTGTATAGTAATCGAGCAGTCACACAAGCAAACTGCACGAAAACCTTCCTGACCCGTATCCGAAACTTTAATTGCAGATTTAGAAAAAAAAACATTTCAGTACTTCCATTGATAGTTGTAATTTATAAAAAATTTATTTTCCTTATTATTATTATTAAATTTGATTTTATATCATTTTTCTTTGTATTAAATTTAAACGTTCTCTTTTAATTATATTCTTTATGAGATTTAACTTTTATCCTTATTTAAAAAGTTTTTCATTTTTCTTTACTTCTGTAAATTTTGGAAAAACTTTAAATTTGCAAATTAAAATTTTGGACATGTGAGTACTGATTTAGTGTATCTTACATTACCGAAATCAATCAAACTTGGCTGAGCGAGCAGCTGATTGGAGTACCGTTGCGAGACGAAAGGGGAGAAAGAAAAGATTTGGACGAAGAGTCCCCAGGAGATCGTGAAGAACCACGGGTGAAATTGGCGAATTTTTGTTCGAGAAGACCCGTTTTCGTATCCGATAAGTTTTGTTGGCACTTGAATCAGTTTCCATGCAAGTCGAAATATCGGCTCACTGTTAAAAATCAATTAAGCTCCTGTTCCGAAAGCTTCGCAAACTTCGTGTGGAGTACGCTCTTTAGTATGGCAACTGGTCGCTTGGTGTTTCTGGGTCACAATTTGTTATATTGGGAAGAATAGAAAAAAAGACTCGATTCGGTTCTGACGTTGGCGTGGCCCGTCTTGTTTTCGTGTTTCTGCTTGGGTTTATGTGAAGAGAGTGAGTGAATCGCAAGGTTTCAAGAAACCTCAAACGAAAACATTTCTCGACCATCTTCTATACGAGTGTATGTGAATATCTTTACTGAAAGTGAAGAATGGCGTAAGATCTTAGCAAACTAATATGACATCCAAATTATAACGCGACAGTTTTGTTTGTTTGCAATTTACCGAGAATAAAATCTGGCGGCCATTTGTGGCCGTGACATTCACCCAATGAAAGTGGGCGATGCGAGAAGGAAAATTCCCTTCTTGTAATTGGTTGCTGGGGCGGCCGTCACAAGAATCGTGTTGAAAACTAAGAGTTGCAGCTAGCCAGCTCCTTCATTAGAAACCGTTTCGGAAAGCATAACTGTGACCTTGACGCTGCCGAATTTCAAGCAAGGAGAGGAGTACAACACCATTATTTTTTGAGGCGTGCCTTGAAGTTATCTGTGTGTTATTTCAATGCATCCTAGTGAAACACCATTTCGAAACTTGTTCAGAAACTCGTCCTTTTTGGTGAGAATGTACGTGCTGCGAAATTGATAAAACGCCACAATGGAATATTTGATCGGATGGTGGATGTTAGGCTCTATACACTACAAACACCGTAATGAACTGAATCTGAACTGATTATGAATTATTATTGAATTTGCATGCTGTTGCAAATAATTTGGAATCGCTCAGCGTCTCTAATCGGAAAAATAACAAACTTGTCGATTATCTGCGGTTGTGTTGGTCCCAACGACAATGGTAGCAGTCCGCACTGGGTTATTTTGGATGTAGAAGATAAGCGAAAACGATAGAGACCCTACTTTCAGAGCACCAAAAACAAGCAAACACGTAGGACTGACTCAACTTTTGGGTCACGCGAACGTCGCGTTTCATTAACACAACGCATTCTATCTAGGAATTCTGTTCCAGTGAGGGAAACGCAGATTGTAAGAATGAAATAGTAATTTTAACGCCTTTTTTCAAATATAAGTATAAATTTTTAATTTGCAAGTCAATAATACCAACGTAAATGTATAGCTATAAGAGTCTCGTTTTGTTTTTTGGGGAAGTGAAGTTTGATTGGAAGATGTAATCAGCATATGAATAACGTAACTTTATGTAAAGTAATAAGAAGGTAACGATACAGAAATAAAATTTATTAAAATTATAAGATACCGATAGGAAAGGAAAGCTAAATATCCGTGAGAGGAAATGCATTAATAATTGGTCGTAATCAAGTCAGTGACGTGTGGTCTCACACATCATCGATGTTGGCAATAGTAAGCCCATTAAGCAGAGACACCATGCCATCTCACCGGCCATGGAGACCAGTGTGGTGCGGCCAAGGCCTTGCGTGGTGTAAGATGGAAAAGCAGCGACGCATGCTTCCAGACGTTGTCGTTGGTTAAGTGTTAGTTCATGCCTATCGGGTATAGAAGCGAGTTCGTTGGCATATCTAGCATTTATAGATGAATCAGTGAATAAATATGGGGCTACTCCAAATTGAAGGACGAAATTGACGCCAACATACACGTTCTGAGTCGGTGACGGGATAATGTAGAAAGTAATATCCTTCGTTGGACCTCTGAACGTCACGGGTGTTGTCAGTCGACCTTGGATAGGATGTTTGGTGCCATCAGCTGTACTGATTTCAGAGCGCCAGGGTTTTACTACGGTAGAGTTTTGTTGTAGTACTTTTCAGCGGAGACTCGAGACAAGGCAGCTAATACTTGCACCCGTGTCGATCAGTGCAATAGCGATTTCGCCCAACACTTTGATAAGGGCGTACGGTCGGTTATCATTCTCAGAAACCTCCGAGATGTTACATAAATTTAAATTTTGGCGACATGTGCACACTCTTCTGCGGAAGTTCCTCCAACGACGAGTTGACCACTTAGTTTTGTGCTGGCGAGGGGTGACCTCTTCTGCGGCAAAAATCCTCTCTCGTGCAGCAATATAATCCTGCAATCTAATATGGTATGGTTTAAATATACGAGTCGATGGATGCCGGGATTCTTCAAGCAGTACTTGAGGTGGTCGCTTCAGCACTGTCCTTGGAGAAGCCTCCGGAGAAGATGTGGCATCTGTTGCAACGTGTACCAGCAATGGTATCGTGGTGGCGTTTGACTCTAATGGTTTTATTGACAAGGAACTTGTCGTGGTGGAACTGTCAGTAGACGGGACAACGTACCGTACCATTATTGCGTCTGTCGTGAGTACTGCGGGCTGTCGTGCGCACTGGCTTGCAAGTTGCCTGGCATGCGGAGAAGCGGTGTCCCGTCTGCCGGCAGTTCCAACACGTGGTAGCCCGTGCCCAGGAAGCCAGCTCATGTACTTCAGCCTGAGGTTCTGGATCTAAATCGGTGGATAATGGAGGAAGAGTCCCCGCGGTGCTGACGATGGTGGGTGGAATGAGACCAGCTGGCGCGGGTAAAGCTGGCACCGGTGCTCGAGCGCAGCGATCACGCGTCGTTCTGGCTGCTCTCGTTGGCCAAAATGTTTACTCTGTGACGCAGAACGCTGGGAATATTGTACCGCTTCCAGTTCCATCGCTGACACGCGAAGCGCATGCACGCTTTGGCGCAGGGCGAACACCAGTCGCTCTTGCAGCTCTGGCCTGATCCCCTCCCAGAAGAGGCTGAGAAACTCAAATTCTGGCATGGGGACCATCAGACGCTCCAACAGGCAGCACAGGTCCTCGTAGAGATCGTCTACGGTCTCATGCGACTGTTGGTGTCCGTCCCTTATCCGCCGCTTTAAGGTGTCATCTCCTTCGGCTGGTCCAAGCTCCTGCAGTGCTGCACCCCTCAACGTCTCCCAGTCAAATGTTGGAAAAGTGTCCACAAACCGCCAAAACCAACGGAGCGCGCTCCCACTGAACAGCGTTTGAGCGCAGTGTGTGACTGCTCTCACATTTCCGCCTAAATTTAACCACGCCATGCTCTCGACCCATGAAAGCACCTTTTGTCATAGGGTCATTCCGGCCGGTGAACACCAGCTTCCAGCCAGCTACTATCTTGGCTACCTTTGATGGTGTAAGGTCTCCTGGCTGGGTGGGTGGTGGATGTTCCCAGTTGTCATCACGCATGGGTCGAGATGGCGGGTTCAGAGGCGGTGGATCAGGAGGTGGTGGATCCCGAGATGGTGAACCAGACAATTGTTACTGCATTTGCTCCATGCTTTCATCCAATTCTTGCATGGCGTCTAGCAGTTGGGACATCTCGGTTATAGATTCTTAAAAAAACTAATTTTTGATTAAAAACAAAGCGGCCGTTAGTGTCGAGCTATAAATAAACACCTCACAAAAAAAAAACAATTAGATAAATACAAACAAATATATACCGTGGATTTAAAAAAATAAAATTTTTTTCACTGAAAATATAAGGAACTTTTTCAATATCAATATCAGATTCGGTCTTTTCATTCCATTTCTCTTCACAGCCAAGGACACCAATGGTACACTCCTCCCGTTGCGTCACAGGGACTACTCTCTTGCGGCACCATAAGGATGAGGGTTCGGAAGTGCTCCTTCATCCGCAAATTTTCCACAAGTTACAGCTTGTCAGCCCAGGTTGAACTCTGACCCACAAGCAGCGCGTGTCTTGTCATGGATAGTCATGGATTAGCTAAGCAGCGAATCACATAAATCAAGATCCATGTGGTGAAAGACATTTAGGCACCGCTTGGTTTGGGGTGCAGATCAGAGTCCTCCGCAAATAGTATGTTGAGATAATAACTCCCCAATACACATAGGTACTCTAATATCATTCGGCCTTACTAGTCATACGATGGTGGTAAGCCACCAAAGTAGAAGTCAAAAGCAGGTCCAAACAATATTGATGTCCGAGGACAAAACACATCCAGAAGTTATTAAGCTGCTGGGGCACGATTTGTGCAAAACCCCTAAGTAGTTACCCACCCGCCAATAATCTGGATACCTTGTAGGGTCACCTAGAGACGATGGACTGTCTCGTGCTCACGACTATTGATACAGCCTGGCTTTTCGGGCCCAACGTTGGGTGCCATTTCGTAGTGGAGTTAGGATAAAAATGTCCGTTCAGGACTGCAGCGACGGTCTGCTGCCATTCTTGGCAAATCTTAACATCTTCTACCGCTGAGGCAGCAGACCTTCGCTGGAGTCCTCAACGGGCATTTCTATCCTTACTTCACTACATAGTTCTATTTATTTGATTATAAAATTAACTGAATGATTGACTCTGTCTGATTTACATTCCTATGCATCAAAAGAAATATGTTTTTTTTAAAGGAATCTGTATATTTCGACGGTTCATCCTATTTGAAATTGCTACTAGATGAATAAACCTTTTTTGTTGACAGTCTAGCTTAAAAATGGGTTTCTTGCAAGTAATCTTTTGTGTAGCGTAAATTTAAAAAAATAGAATCAGTTGTTTAACATCGGTATATAAATAATAATAATTGATTGTTAAAACTGAAAACTCGGTCTTTCCATTTGTTTCGACCTGACCCCATATAGGAGAGTGACCCCCCGAAAAAAAATTTCATTGAAGGTAGCCGATATGGGTATCAAATGAAAGGTCTGGATGAGAACTTTTCAAAAGTTTTAGTTTGCCAAAATTTGCTTCGAGGGGCGCAGAGAGAGGGGAAATACACGAAAAATTTGTGTCCCCCCCCCCTCGCGATTGGACACCTGTGGTCCGAAAAATCTGAAAAAGATCGAGAATGTAGGTCTTGATGAGTACAACAACAACAAATACGTGAGAAGTCGTAATTCACTCAACTTTGTTAGTAATAGTAGGATTTATCGATTTTATGTTTTCTTGAATAAAATCTTAACGGTACCCTTAAATTCAGTACACAGATGACTATTTATAAGATAAATCTACCCTGAAAGTTTCATAAAGATTGGGGTATATTTAGCGAAGTTATAGCCGTTTGAATTTTCCTGTATTACTATGGAACAATATGCGCTGCATTTATAACTATGACAACATACATATGGCTATTGATCAACATGCGCTTTTTACCGACTCAGACACCACAGTTTTGCTATGATTTGCATGAAAATTTCAGGAATGATAGGTGTCATGTAGATCCTTGAGAATCGGTTCAGCTAGTGGTATCAGTAATCGTTAAACAAAATAGTGGCTGTTTTAAATGCCAAGATTGAATAATTTTGAGTTATTTTTTTCCAACTTCAACGTTTAACGTGCATGCTTTGAACACTTGATTCAATTTAATGAATGACTGAAGATTATTACCTACAATCAATGCTCATAAGTGAAACAAGTCAAGGAGGCGGAAGAGAGCTCCTAGCAAAAGGGCCTTGTAACAGCTCTAGGATTCGAAAAAATTGGCCATGAATCGATGATAACAGTACAAGAGAGTGGCCCCTGAAAAAAAAATTCATCAAACGTAGCCGATATGAGTATGAAATGAAAGTTTACATGGGAGCTTTTCAAAACAGTTGTCAAACTGTCAGTTTTTGCTTCAGTGGGGGCACAGGGGGGAAATACATGAAAAATGTGTTTCCTCCCTCGCGAATGGACATCTGAAATACTTATCACGGGAGATATTTATAAGTATAACAATACCAAAAACCTCAGAAGTCGAAATTCGTTCAACTTTGTTAATAATAGTATGATCTTCGTATTTCATATTTTCTCCAATAAAATCGTCATTGACATGCTTCTTGATTTTATTCAATCTGGTGACTGCATTTTGTAAATTGAAAACAAAACCCTTCTGACATGAGCGTAGGTCTGTTTACCCAGCTTGTTTGTTTATATTTAACAGTGATTGATGCTTACGATTTATAAATATTAAAATTTGTTGGTTCCGATAGAAAAAAATTATTTTATTTCAAATTTCCCTTAACCCGAGCGTACCTTATTTGTCACAGCCTTATTTTATATATATAATAGGGAAGCAAATTAACGTAACCGTCTGTTGGGGTAAGATTGGCCCTTTAAGAGTAACATTGGCCCAAAGTTAGAAAAAGTTTTGCTGTGCTGTATTGTAATCATGTGATGTGTTATCGACCTAGTTTACCCATTCCTGGATAGGTAGCACCACTGGCCCACATGTTGATGAAGTGGGAGATTAGTTCCATATCTCACTGACACTCCAGTGTTGCTCCATCTTTACTGTGAGAACCCAACTTTTACTTGTGAACGCTAATTCTTGAAAAGCTACTAGCAGGTAAGTGTATAATAATATTATATATTCAATTGTTTCAAGTATTTTTGGTGTAATAATGCTGTTACCTTTGTTATATACAAAATAATTCGATTTTACTATTTCATGACATCTTTGGCCCAGAGTTGGGGTAAATTTGGCCCAGTAGTTGGGGTAGCTTTGACCTAAGATGGTGACTATACCTTGATCTACAATAAAGAACAAACTTAAAGGGACTCATACAAAAAATGTTGGCCGTGCAAGAATCTTTAGTGATGAAGAAAAGCATGTTTTCGAACAACATTTAATAAAAATGTCAGACTATGGGTTCCCTGTAGTTAAAATGGATTTTCGTTATGCAGTCAAAAGCTATTTGGACAAAAAAGGTGTCCACATTTGTCAGTTGAAAAACAATCTCCCTGGCTATGAATGGACACAAGCCTTCTTAAAAAGACATGAGAATCTGACTCGTAGGATAAGTTCTAATATCAAAAAGGTCAGAGCCAAAGTAGATGCTTCTCTCATCGAAAATTACATTGATAGCCTCAAAGAAGAGGTTAAAGATGTTCCCCCAAATAATATATTCAATTACGATGAGACGAATCTTACTGACGACCCTGGGAACAAAAAGGTTATCAGTAAGAGAGGAGCAAAACACGTGGAAAACATTTGCAATTTCAGTAAAAGTGCAACATCAATAATGATGGCTGGAAATGCTGCAGGCGACCTCTTGTCCCCATATGTTGTCTATAGCGCTGAGCACTTGTGGTCCACATAGACTGAGAATGGTCCTGAAGAAACTCGATATAACCGCTCTAAAAGTGATGCAGTATGCTTCGAAGATTAGTTTCAGTCAACATTGTTACCGGGTGTTAAAAATCTAGATGGTCCTAAAGTTATCATTGGAGATAACTTATCTTCTCACATCAGTTTGCATGTGCTTAAGCTCTGTGAAGAGAATAATATAAGGTTCGTTCGCCTTCCTCCGAATTCAACACATCTAACACAACCATTAGACGTTGCCTTCTTTGGATCAATGAAAAGATCGTGGCGTGACATCCTCCGCAAGTGTAAAGAGTCAGATTCAGGATCAAAATTTGCAACGATCCCTAAAGATTTGTTTCCACGATTGCTAAAAGAGCTAATGGCAAGTTTAGAAGAAAAGCGAAAGGACAATTTGACGGCTGGATTTGCCAAATGTGGAATTCATCCCTTAAACAAGCAAAGACTACTAGACCGTCTTCCAGAAAACCAGCCCGTGGATAAAGACTCTATAGGAAAAGTTTTTATGGAACAGTTGGAGAAGAAAAGAGCTGGGTTTTTAACTAAAGACGGCCCGAGAAGAACGAAGAAAAAATTGCAAGTGCCTGGTGGCAAGAGTATTGCATTTGAAGAGGTTAAAGCAGCCATCTCAGAAGCAACAAACAAACCTTCTACCAGTGCGTCAAAGAAAACACAAGTTTCCAAGAAGAAAAACAAAAAAAAAGCAAAACTCTTCTTCAGATGAAGAAGATGTTGAGATGGTCTTAGAGTCTGATGGGCAAAGCGAAACATTTTCCGATCTGGAAGAAATATTACAGGAAGTAGCAGGCATATCTGTTCACAGGTCTAATGATGAAGAAACACCAGTTGCGTTGAAACCTGAAGACTTTGCCATTGGCAACTTTGTAGTGGTTAAGTATGATGGACAGAAATACCCTGGCAAAATTATTAGTTTATCTGAAGAAGGACCTATAGTTGAATGCATGGAAAAAAGACTCAAGTTTTGGCGCTGGCCAGAAAAACAAGATTGCCTGACTTACGACTGGCTGGATGTTTGCCAGAAGATCAGTCCTCCAAAAACAGCTTCAAAGAGGAACCAGTTCCATGTGCCAGAACTGGACAACTAGTATGTATTATGTAAACTGATATCTTTTTTTATATAATACAATTTTTTTCAATAAAATGAAGTTCGTTTCATTGATTCCCTTTTCTAATCATTTCATGGATGTTTTTGAAGTAAAAGCAGGTAAAACAACAAACTAATATGTCTAGTGGTAATTTTATCTTGTCTAACATAAGCCCAACCAATAATAAACATATGTTTTATATGGTTTAAAAGTATGGGACAAAGTTTCCCCAATTCAAGGCAACTTTGACCCAAACATTTAAAAAATTCAGTATAATATTGCAAAATGATTGAGGGGTCTCAATATTGTTTCAATTTAATGGTATAATGTTTGCTTACATTAAGATACATTGAAAATTAATATAATCAATGTCAAAAGATATGGAGCTGATAAAACCATAACAAAGCTTTAGATTTGGGCCAATCTTACTCCAGCTGACGGTACAACTAAATTGTTACTGATAGTGTCATAAAGAAATTGCTCTCCTAGATCCCCTTTTATCAATTTTAGCGTTGAAGTCTTTATTAAAATCATTGGAGTATAAATGATCGAACTTTTTTTCTAGGGGGCTGTAAAGCTTACGTTTAAAACATTATCTAGCTCTTGAAGCTTGAAGTGCTCTAACGAAAATTGCAAATTCAAGCTTCTAACAGTGAATATTTAATCTCCTGCATGAATGATAATTAAAAGCTAATATCACTATTAATTGAATTCTCCATTTTATTTAAAAACTAAAAAATTCCCTCCGCATGTTTGCATAAAATATAGAGCAATAATTAATTAAGTTTAATCTATTCTCATTGTGTTGTTTTAAACATTTTTCAGCAATGCAAGAAATACCGGAAAATTCAAACTAGATAAAATTTAATTTAAAATATTCCACGTCCCGATTTCCGGCTTTTCTCTTCTTCCATTTGCCGTTTATTCTGTCAACATAAAAATTAGCATGTTAATAAAATTTAAATATCTCAATTCTCTCACAATGAAAAATGGAAATTCATTTGTTATTCCATAGTGAGCCATTCTTTCGTTGATGTCTCTCTCCCGCTTTTATTCCACCCACCAGAATTTTCGTCATTCATCTATTCTGCACAGTCCGTGCGGCTCAGGGCTTGTATTGTAGTTCGTTCCGCCGCGCATCCTTTTCCATTTTACGCGCTCCTATCTGTTCCATGGTCGTTGCCGCGTTCACCGTATACCGCCAAATGGTGATGAAATCGAATATTCACCACTAATTCAATTACCAATTTTATTCAGCTGAACGCGCGCCTTTATGCTCAATTGATTTCATGCTGTTTCCTATGTTCAGTGCAGACCAGGCCAACCATCATTGCCATCCAACCATTTTATGTCCTTCCTAGTATGCAATGATTTTGCTCGCCAGTCTCGTTGAATTTAATATTCGATAGCTTTTATAGTATTGTGTAGATTTTATGCTTAGATATAGAAAGATAAGGACTATATGTGTGATTGGAGGACACATAAAGCATTATCAGCTCCCATGGGTAGTCTGGAGAAGAATGGAATAGATAATGTCATAGATGACTGTCGTAATGGATCTTTGGCTTCCGAGCTATTCACAAGGTAATTGGACTAACCCTGGTAGCTGGTGGGATTGGTAGAAATGAGAAATAGTTACTTTTATCAAGGAATTGGTAGGATTCGTATCTTTGAAGAAACGCTTTAGCTTCAATTAATTAGCTGAGCATCTTAAAAGCTATCAGTAAAAGATCTTATCCAATTTCAAACTGAATCCACGCTTGAATTTCCGCCAAGTCTTTAATTTTCAGTCGAAACTTAAATACAACTTACCAAAATAAAAGCGCACCATCCGAAAAGAGCAATAAACAACAGCTCAAAGAGAAAAGATACTTTTCAACTTATTCTCCCCCATCTTATCGCCTAAATTAAAAGTGAAATGCCATGTAATAAAAAACAGACAAAAGAAAAATTTATTTCTTCCTTTTTTGCCTCCGTTCATTGTGCTACACTGAATTTATTCTGTTTTTCTCTCTGTGCTACTCTGTAAGTTGCCCAAGGACATGTTTCGCGATTTTCTTGTGCTGTCATGAAACTCAACACACAGGGAAACATATTTGCGCGAAAATAGAAACAGTCAGCCCGGATGAATTGAAACCGGGAGACTTAGCCAGGACAATAATCCTCAACTCAGCAAGCATTGTCACAATAATATTCTCTCCGTTCGCTCACAAAACTAAGCCAACAGGACATTATATGATCTTATCCCGGGGAAAAATGTCCGTTGGAATTTCCCGGACAAGCAAACGGACAGAAACTGATGTTCATCAACATTTTTCACGGTGATATGCAAACGCGTCTCGGGTAGTTGAAATTTCCGCGTCTATCCCTAGTTGTGTCATCATCCTTGGTAAAGCAATCATACAGTGTCAGTTTACAGCCGCAAGCTTGGTGTCTTGTTATTTTTCTTTGTCTTTTCTAGCATTTGTAGCTTTTGCAGTTTTCCAGCAACTCAGTTGTTGTAATTTGTTTCCATGTAACGTCACTTTAATCGCGAACATTTCCTCTGTCGTTTGTGTCCCGCCATCGAATATTGTTGCAATATTTCTACGAGAAAAAATATTAACCCAACGGGCATATACGTAAATGGAATGGGAGAAGCAAGCAGGATCCCATTTGTCCCTTTTCACATGTATAGGCCGCTATTTATGTTGCCACAATGCGATGGCAGCTTGAAAAGCATCCTGGCGCGCTCATGAAGAGTAAAAAAAATACAAAAGCAACCAAAAATAAAATTCCCAGAAACATTTACAACAACCGGATGAAATATTAAAAACGAAATTGAAATAAACGGCAAATTTTTCGGACATTATTCCCCGGCACTTTTATTTATTCCATGCCGATGATTGCATCCTTGATTAAAAAAAAATCCGATATTGGTCGCTATTTTAATTACCCTTCTCTGTTTGTGGGAAAAAATTCCCGAAACCAAATCTTTGCAAGGAAGTTAAAGCGGACATGGAATTTTATTTTTCGTAAATGGACGTTGGAACGCGTTGGTCGAATTTTCCGTGAATGGAATTCCGGAAAATGTATTGCAAAATCATTTCCGGTGGAATTTTAATCTCTATATATGGACCACGGTAGTTTAGTTTTCTGCAAGGATAGTGCAGGAAATATTTTTCGTGTTTTCATTTTTATGGTGCTAAGGGAATTTTTCATAAAATTTATTGAGCTTGGATGTGCGCGGCAAATATTCGGTTGGGTGAAGGATTAATTAATTTGAATGTATGGTTATTGTTTGGTTTAAAGAAATGGATTAATAAAATAATTTTAAATTTCATATGTTGGAGGATTTATACTTCCTCATACACAATGTAGTGAATAATCAGTAAATAAATAGTCAATCACAATTAGTGGTAAATAAATGGAGCCCTTCAGTGAGCTTACAGAGTGAGAGCCTGTTACCCCTAAACTGAGGATACTCCCGTGGGGCTGCTTGGTCCTGATTAGCTTCCCAGAGGACGGGACGCACTCATCTTGAGACGTTCAAAGAACTGACGATAAGTTTTCCGCCCACCGGAGTCTGCGATTATGAATATTCCGATAGGGAAAACTATAAATTACCACTGTGAAACAAAAGAACGAATTTGAAATTCTTTCTCGAAACCTAAAACTCCCTAAAAAACAGCGAATGGAAATCGAAAAGAAAAGAAACCTTCTACCGAGATCTACAATACATCCGGTCCCTTCTTAATTGGCCAGTACTTTCAACATTAACTGACCAATTATATAATGCGGACAAATCTTGCCAGTTAACCGAATTGACGTTGTTGCGAATTCCGGCGTTACGGCACTCTCCCATTCGCAACTTCAAATTGCCGCCATAACATTTCCACCTTCCTTTGGGCACTTATACCTTTTCCTCTGTATATTTATTTATTTTTATTAAAATTTTACCAATTTTCAAGACTCAGACTATGAGTGTTCACTCGGTGGTAATATGTACTGATTTAATCAGATTATATCATAGCTGAGCAAGCACACGGGAGCATGGTACTGACCAAACCAACTTCCGAAAAAATGAATACGGTCGTGAAAATGAGAATCTCTAACTATCTCAGAGCGAAGGCCCAAGAGGGGCTGTAGTGCTACAAAGAAGAAGAAGAAGAAAAAAATCTTATTTTTTATACTAACAAAATTGCATTCACGCTTCCTTAATCACAAATTTCATCTCCATGTCCATTAAGGAAGGTGCATAGTTGAAGTTGCTAATTCGATGAATGGAAAATCAACAGAAGGTGGCACCGTTAGTAGCGTCGTGGATTCTCGACCGGGGGTCCACTGGGACCCTGGGTATGAGTTCCCCGAGCGCAGGAAAACACTTTTTTTGGAATATCGGCAAAAGCAATTGTTTCCGTACATATATATGACGATTTGCATCTAACCAAACGCTATCATGGTTATGCAAATTGCTAGATATGCAAAATGGAAATTGTTGCATTTATCGATATGGAAAAGATGTGTGAGTAGCGGAATCGAAGTGTTTTGAACTCCGATTACGTTACCCAGATGTAGTAGCGGTAATTGGGAAGGAAAGGATTGCGGGATTAGTTTTCTGGGAACGGATGGCATTCAGTACTTGGTTTTTGAGAAGAAAAAGTGATTTTTGCGTTCGAAAAAAGTGGGTCTGTGACGACGACATTAGATGTTGAAAGAGAAAAAGTGGAGTTAATAATTGGGGAATACTTAGTGTTTGAGTTGTGGGATAGATGGACTTTGCATTGTGAAGTGCATGAATTTTTTTGGTGAAAAAGAGAAAGACGAGCATCGCGTGATTTTTCTGAAAACTTGTCAGGACGATACGATTTGTGAATGATTTTAGTGATTGAAATTATTGTGGCCAAGGAACAAATGGTGCAAAAGTGAAAATTTTTCCGTAGGTACCGCGTGGAAACCATTTCAGCATAAAGGAGTTCTTAGTGAATATTTCCAACATTTGGACCATATTGATATAACAGACTACCAAGCGCGTCAGCTTTTGTAGTTGTTTCATACAATAACGTGAACAATGGCGTAGCTCATTTGTTGTATGACGGTATTCAAAAAAAAAACAGAATGCTTAAGCATTTACCTATCAATGACGGGCAAGGAAATGAAATAAACAGCATCGTTGATTTTTACAATATTCAGTTCGAGTTTTAAATTACTGGCAATCCGGGAAGGTGGAATCAGTGTTTTATCGACCTAAATCTACAAGAAACATGTAAATCACATAAATAGTCGACATTTTATTCATTTCATCAAATTTAATTCTTAACCAGGAATTTTTAAAGTAACTCTTTCAGGATCGCACCTCTCCAGTTGCAAAGCGCTCGGCATCATTGGAAGGAGTGAGTAATATTTTTATTATCCTCTTATATTATATATCAAAATAAATTTTTAATAGCCATTTTTTTCATTAATCAAAGAAAATTGGACTATGAGTGTTTGAAAAAACTTCTTTCCTCTCGCTGACAAAGGGGGTTTAATTTTCTTGTTGAAATCAATTTGGAATTTTCATTGATTTGGATTTTTTTGTGTATTGAATTGTTTTGTTTCTTGCAATAAAATGCCCCGAACATATTAAGACAAAGTTCTTTCATTTCTCAATATGACCTCCCCTTTTCCCGTCCTTATCCCTTCGTGTTAGTTTTTATATATAGGGTGGCTCAGCCTGAGCAGAGGGTGTCCCAGAAGACCCGCGACACGACTGAGCGCTAGCCGGCCTCAGTATGCCACCCCGGGTTACTCACCCTCTGCTAGAAAATGTCCATCTGACCTTTAGATTACCTAGAAACGTCTCCACAAAAAAGGAATCAAACTCAATCCGTCTCTTTAACTTTGCAAATGTTGTTATTAATTCGCAATCTAAATCAATTTACTACATTTATTTTGTCCCTCATCGTACGCGTCCTCAGGTATCGGATAGGGGGTACCCTAATCAGTAAGTCAGTGGGTACTGGGTAGGTGGTAAATAAAATACCACTCTTGGACCAAAACCGACTAAGTCAAAGCGCTGACAATGCTCCTCTTAGTATTTTCTTGTCATAGAATCAGGAGAACAGCCTCGGATCGGACGGAATAAAGGACTATGCTTTTGGCATTTGGAATGTTAGATCATTGAGCATACCATATGCACTGCGGCAACTTCTGGATGATATATAAAATCAACATCCCTGCAGTGCAAGAAACCAGATGGCACGGTGAAAACATATTTGACATACGAACGCACACTGTATTGAAAAGAGGGAAACTGCAAGAAAGCCACGAGTTCGAGGTGGATTTTATTGTTGACAGAATATTTTTTAAAATTTTCTCTGACTTAAAGCCCGTTAACGAAAGCTCTGTGTGATTTGTATCGAGATAACATTTTTTAATATCTGACCGGTAAATCATTACATGCCCACAAAAGACAAGAAAGAAGCAATCAAGGACAAATTTCCCAGCATCCTGAAACGCACTGTTGATGTATTGCCGTCAAATGACCGTAAAATTGTTCTGAGTGACTTCAATGCAAAAATTGGCTGAGAAATGGCACATAGAGGAACAATTTGTGGACACAGCCACCATGCAGACATCAGCGACAACGGACAACACCCGATAAACTTCACTTTAGCAGAGGTACCACCGTAAGCTCCACACGCTTCCATATCGAGGCATCCATAAAAGAACGTGGGCATCCCCAAACTGCTGTACATTCAACCGGATCGACCATATTCTCATACTAAAACGAGCCACCACTAGTATTCTCGACATGCGCTCATTCCGCGGCGCAATCTGTGATTCGGGCCACTACGTTATAGGGTAAAATTTCGAGGCCACATCTCCAAGAGCCATAAACAAGGAGCATCAGTTACCTCATGGTACCAGTTACACAAGCTAAATGATAGCTCAGTAACGTCCACATACATGTCAGCACTGGAAAATTGCATCAACATATCCACGCAGTCGGGAGAAAGTAATGATGACATTAAAACTATATGGAATACAGTAAGAGATGCAGTAAAAGAAGCAGCCAAGGAAGTCTTGGGGCATCAGCCAAACAAAAGTAGGAAAGACTGGTACGACAAAGAATGCAAGAAAACGATGAAAAAAAGAGCCAGACGCACAAAAAATACATCCAGCGACCAACAGAACAATATGAAACACTTCGACGTAAAACTTAAAAAATGTGCCGAAGGAAGCAACGGCTAAGTATCAACACGAAGATCCAACAGACAAATGAAAACACAACTCTACATGAAGTCAGATTGGCGTATGACTCTATCAAATAACTAAGAGACGGCATCAATACACAAGCAATCATAGGCAAACCAATCGAAATTAAAAGCAAATGGCTGCAATATTTTCAGAAGCTATTCACAGTATCCCCAAAAACGGCTGAAGCTGTGAACATTCCAGCAGCAGGTCAAGACATCCCAGTCTCACCACCAACCAGAGAGGAAGTACAGGCAGCAGTACGGGACCCCAAAAAATAGAAGAATCATGCAATAGATGGATTACCAGCAGAACTACTCCAGAGTGGGGGTCCCCATCTTAAAAAAACTTTCTGCATCGAACAATATGCAAAATATGGTCAGAGGAGCAGTTATCAGAGGACTGAAAAAAAAGTATGATATGCCCTGTACGCATAAAGGGGGACAAATTAAGGTGTGAACTCTAATGTGCACATCTTTTAAAGTGCTCTCCGAAACCAAAAAAGAAAATTAAAGCCGTACTTTGAAAGTATTAAGGAAGAGTATCACCGAGACTTTTGCGGTGGACGGTCTACAATAGACCAAATATTCTCAGTAAACCAGGTGCTCGAAAAGTGCTGGGAATATAATAACGACGTGTACCAACTCTTTGCAGACTTCAAGCAAGCATACGACAGTGCCGATGGAAATGCGATGTACAAAATAATGCTTGACTTTAGCATTACAACAAAACCAGTCCGCATGATCAAGGTCACGACGCCAAACACAGAGCCCCAAGCCAAGGTAAACGGTAAACTAACGGACAGCTTCATTATGACATCAGGCTTGAAACAAGGGCATGGACCTGCCCCAATGTTCTTTAATATTGTGCTGAAAAACGTCATCTGGAAGACATCAACTGAAACTAGAGTACACTATCGTTCATGTCCACAAATTGGTAGCATATGCTGATGACGTTAATATTATGGCACGTTCAATCCTAGATGTAGGAGGAGCATTTCTGAGGCTAGAATCTAAACCAAATCAAATTGGCCCACGAGTTAATGCAGCTAAAACTAAATCCATGACTAAAATGAAGCAGGAAATCCCAATCCGACAAACCCTTACCGTAGGCGACTACATACTAAAAGTGTAGATAACTTTATCTATAGGGTTTTTCATTAGGGATATAACAATTTCTTATCTTTATATGAATCCCCGCTTAAAATTTTTTAATAAACTTTCAATGTCAAAATGTTAGTCAAAGTCAACAGTTTCATTCTGGTAAAGTTTAAGAACCAAAAAATTTTGGAAATTATTGAAAATTACTACCGAAATTTTTGTCGGTGGTCGCAACTTTAAGGGCGCTTACTTCAATTTTTGACCGCGATAATCGTCCAACCCGAGAGGCTGTGCGTACTATAGTGGATTAATTTGAGTCCAAATTTTCACTATTGGACGTTCTGCTGCCAAAAAGACATCGTACTGCTTGAATTGAAGGAAATATCGCAGCTTTGAGTGCATCGATTCAAAATGAGCCAAATGAGTTGATTCCACGTCATTCTCAAGAATTGGGCATCGCTCAAACGACTCTGTGGCATATTTTGCAAAAAGATCTTGGCCTACATGGCTACGAAATTAAATTATTCCAACAAGCCAGCTGAAAGACAACATCCAACGCAAAATTGTCAACGTTCCGGTCGAAATGTGTGCCCGATTAGTGGAAAATTTGGTCCAAAGAATCGACTACTGTAAACAGGCTTGTGGGGGTCATATGACCAAAAATGTAATGCATGCACAAAGATTTCTGCATTTTGTCAATAGATAAAATTGTTATGTCCTTAATGGAAAACCCTTTAGCTTCGAGGCAACCTGAATAGAAGAGATGTAGAAAAAGACGAGATTGTACGCCGCATAAGCGTCCTTAATGGGCTAAAATTAATTATTCACAGTAAAAAAGTTATTGGCTAAATAAAGTGGTTAAGTGTTTTTCTCTCATGCAGTGAACCTCTAGTTTATGTCTTGTTGGTGGCAATGAATTTTCTTTCATTAGTATATTACCCAAAAATTGACAATTCCAGCTGTGAGTTTTGATTAAAATCAGGTAGAAATCACATCAACAAGCATGCTACTGATCATACCATTTTTAGCTCAGTAAGCAGTACGGTTACAACGATTCGACTGTGATACGATTTATCGTAAAGGAAGAGGGCTTCTAGTTCCAGATGCATTATCATGATCCATGCCCAAAGTCGACACAATACAAGTAGCGGAAAGCACAACAGTTATGTGGGTAGAAAGGATGATGTGGAATCTTAAGAAGGAGCCTGACAAATTTCCAGGTTGGCAAGTCGCTTCAGGTTAACTAGGGAAGCACCTTCCAAGCCAATACTCAGAATTAAGAGATAATACGTGGAAGCAAGTTGTGCCAAAATCTGCACAAATTAAAGTACTATTTCAGTGTCATGGGAGCCACATGGGAGCTATAAAACAGTGCAAAAACGTACAGGAAAAGTACTTCTGGCCTCAAATGCAAACCGATAACAGGAAGTGTGTTGCTACATGTTGGAACTGCCAATTCATCAAGTTTAAAAGGGAACCTGCATATTTGTCAATAGTATCAAAGGCAGGGAATTTTAAGGAGTCTTGGGAGCTGATTTGTGTTGATTTAATCAGCCTTCTTCCTCAAATATCCCAAGGGTGCTGTTATATTTTAACTGTAGTAGACTACTTCAGCAAATTTCCAATAATATTTCTGCTTAGCCGAGTGACCCCTACCGTCGTTACGCCAATATTAAAAGACCGCACCTTCATGATTTTCCGGGTTCCTGTAATAATGGTTTTCAGTTTCGGTCAAAGAAACTTCAACAGCTGCAACATACTGCATTTTACCATCCACAGGCAAATTCCGCGGAGCGGATGAATCAGAACATCGAAAGAATGTTGAGGTACTATGTGGGGGAAAATTATCATAAGGGAAAATATTATGGCGAAAATTGGGTGCACGTTGCAGACGATTGGCAGCAGTCTTGGATGAATTGCACGAAGGGAAGGGAGACTGCGTCCCTTATTCCGGATGTGAGACCGTGGCTAAATCGAAGATATGGTAGGACTGACTTCTATCCGAACCAGATTTTGGCGGGCATGGATATTTTCAGTCTTACCTGCACAAGATTGGTAAGTTACAGTCCCCCATTTGCTGATTTTGTTCAGGACAGGAAGACAATGCCTGCTACACATTTTTTGCGTGCACAAAATGGGGCAGGCTGCTAAAGGGCCTATACAGGGGGACGAAAATGCTCAGCCGGGATAGTATAGGCATGATGATGTTCGAACTGGTTGACAAATGGAACCAGGTGGCACATTACGAGAAGAGTCCTAAAAGTACCCGACCTGACTTATGAGCGCAGATAGTTTTAAAAATTGATTGACAATAACACCTTTCAACAACTTAATGTGAAAAATTCATAACGTTACGTTTATTATTATTTTTTACAGACATGTAAAGTGAACGCCCTCAGTGAATTTGTAAATATGGAAAAAGTTGGGCATCGTTATGTGATACAATACTTTCATTTGAAAGGTCTCAGTCCAACCGATATCAAAGCCGAGTTGGATTTTACTCTGGGAAAATCTGCTCCTTCATATACAACGGTCAAATATTGGGTAGCTGAGTTTAAGTGAGATTGTACGAGCTGCCAAGATGAACACCGCAGTGGTCAACCAAGTGAGGTCACTACGTCAGAAAATTTGGAGAAAATTCACAAAATGGTATTGAATGACCGTCGACTAAAAGTGCGCAAGATAGCAGGCATTTTAAAAAGTGCTGTGCATCGGTTTTAACCAAAAATTTTGACATGAAAAAGCTGTGCGCAAAATGGGTGCCACGTTTGCTCACAATGGAGAACAAACTGCAACGTGAGGATGTTTCCATCGAGTGTTTGACCGGTTGAAATTGCTTTTCGCAGCAATAAAGCCGGATTTTTGCATCGATTCAGAACCATGGACGAAACATGGATCTATCATTTTATACCTGAGACTAAGGAGCAGTCAAAGCAGTGGACTGAAAAGGGAGAACTGGCTCCAAAGAAAGCAAAGACAGTTCAGTCAGCTGTCAAGGTCATGGTATCCGTTTTTTTGGATGCGCGTGGAATAATATTTATTGATTATCTCAAAAAAGGAAACAAAATCAACGGCACATATAACTCAGCCTAATTGCAGCGTTTGAGTGATGAAATCAAGAAAAAACGGCCCCATCCGACGAAAAAGAAAGTATTGTTTCATTACGACAACGCCCCAGTCCACACCTGAGTCATTGCGATGGCTAAAATCAATGAGTTGAAGCTCGAATTGCTTCCTCATGCAAAAGATTTGCCAACAATGAAGAGGTAGAGTCTGCGGTTAATAGCTATTTTGAGGAGCTTGACAGTTCCTTCTATAAAGCGGATATCAAACCTATTGAACATCATTGGGAAAAGTGTATCGAGCTGAAAGAAGAATATATTGAAAAATAAAAAACACTTTTGCAATTATTTTACTGTTTTCTTTGTCGAGTCGGGTACTTTCGGGACCACCCTCGTATGTTCGGGCAGTCCTGAAAAATGAAAGGGATTCACAGCAGCCGGGGGCGTTGGGGTTGGGAGATCACTTGTCTGACATTTTGGGATCTCAGCTGGGCAACTTATGATGAGCTCTCACTTGAAGTGAGCAACCGGCTACAATTTCGATGTCGCTGCATTATCGATAGCGATTGTCAATTTAGTACGATTCATCAATTGTACTAGAGAAGTATAGTAAGTCTTATGAAGTTAGTGAGGAACGAAAGCGCCAAGAAAAGGCATGAAAGGGGCCGTCGACAGGAGTCTTTGCTCTTTTTTGTGTCAAGTTAAAACGAAAGGCTCTACGAGTTTTGCGAAAGTAAAACAAACACGAGGAAAAAAGTTCGGGGGAGTGGAAAAGGAATATCTATGCGGATAAGACTCGGAGGATATCAGGAAAGGACGTATGTGGCGAAGGCAAAGGTAGATATAGTCTGACAAGGAAAAAGTAACATGTATTGGTAGAAGGTTATCCAGTCGAAGACACCCTTTCTGTTAGTATTGCGAAAGTGGTACCACTTTTTTATATATAAACAACAACGCGCAAATAGTTTAAAAATTGTATATTTTATTTTTTTTTTTTATTTTTTAAAAAAAATCTTGAATAATAACGAGAAGTATTTGATATTGATATTTGTTATAATTTGTGGGTGCAAGCATGAACAGCTTGCGAGGATGATGCCGTACAAAAATTTAATGGCTTCCTTGAATCGCCTGTCTGCTTTCGAAAAAGATCAAAAGACTCTCCTTGGCTAAATAAAAATATCACCTCTATCTCAAAAGCAGAGAATCTTCTTAGCTATAAAAGTTTACGCAGAGAAGGTAAAAAATTGGATAATATTGACCAAAAAAAGAATATTGATTATGTTGAAGCATCAATTAGAATGAATCTGAGCAAACCTTTCTGATCATACATCAATGGGCTTAAATAAAATGGTGATTTACCGAATTTGATGCATTATAATGGATTTCAACATTTCAACTGCTGGAAATGTTGATCATACTGCCGCTTTACCTTAAATTTGCCCTTTGCGTATGTAAGTCCTCTTGACGTAGAGTCATTACTTAAAGGTCTAGACAATAACGTTGGCTGTGGTCTGGATGGAATTCCTAATATTTTTGCCAAATCTTGGTCATCTCCTTTGCGTATTCCCTTGTTCTTGATTTTTTTTCAATCGTAGTCTTTCTGACAGTGAATTTCCTGTTCTTTGGAAAAAGGCGAATATATTTCTGGTACATAAGTTGGGTGATAAATCTGATATACGAGTATCTAATTATCGTCCTATCTCCCTACTTCCGTAATTCAATAAGCTTTTTGAAAGAATTCTGTATGTTCAGGCTTATCTCCACTTTTCTAGTGAACAGCATGGCTTTATCAAAAGTAAGTTCACTCTTACAATTATTTTTTCCATTTTAAAATACAATTCTGTCAGCTTTTGATAAATCAAAGTAAGTAGGCAGAATAATAGTTCATTTTTAAAGACTTGAAGAAAGCGCGGTCTAACGGTTGAAGCCAATGACTGGTAGGGGGAGGAATACTCATCAAAATTATTTGATTATTTTCTGTGAAATCTAGCGTTTCAACGCAGCTAGCGTGTGATGTTTGTCTATCTAAAAGAAGAAGCACCTTTCCTGCTGGTTTTCTTGGAGTGAAATGGTTTTTTAGCTAATTAAAAAACAAATTGCTATTTACATAGCCAAACTTTGGCGACATTTTTAATTCAGCGCTAGATGGTAAACTGTCACAAAACTCCTGCTTTACGTTCTTTCCTTTCATTATGCAAAAATGTGGTAAGAATGTACCCTCTCCATTCACACGTGCCAATACTGATATTGTTTCACCCTTTTCTCCTGAAGTAACATAAGTTACATTCTTGGAACCTTTCAAAGCAACTACCTTCCCTGGTTTGTTATTTAGCTGTTAACCTGTTGCGTCTATGTAGAAAACGTTGCCAGGTTTATCTATAAGACCATTTTCTTCCAAAACATTCTTTAAGAGAGCAAAATACGCTTTGACATCTATTTTATTTAGACCTTTTGCTCTCGCAATAGACACACCTTCAGATTGCCAAATGGGCAGTTCAGGATTGCGAACAAGAAAAGAAGAAAGCCAGTCGTAGCTTGCTTGCTCTGTTTTGTGATTGAAACTATGCTTCAATTGCAGGTTTTCAGCTAAATAGTAAGCCATAGAACGTACTGAGTCTGTGTCGATTGTAATTTTTTTATGTGTACTACAATATTTTTTTCATTTTCAACTCCTAGCAATGAGTTTTTTTTTTTCCATGGAACATTTACTAAAAGTTTGTAGCTTGATGCGTCTTTTCAAGGTTGTTTTCGGTATACCGAACGCCTTCACTGCAGCATTAACTCCCATTTTCTTACTTTGAACAGCTCTGGCTGCATTTTCCAAGCTATGTTCAGACCATTCTACCCTCCCAGACATGCATTTTCTGGTATAGAACGTATGCATTTTCCTATAACATAAAAAAAACCAACGTATCAGGACACATCTTTGTGTTTAAAATGATTTTGATAAGTATCATTTAATTTATATTAGAAGTAAAGTCTTAATAGGAAATATGGTCCTACCATTCCAGGTTCTTTTCAAGTGGGCCAACTATCCCAAATGTCACTGATCGATCTACCCCAATTGTCAAGGATAGATGGACCAGCTACTCATTCAGACAAACAACGCTACTGGAGCACCATTTTATGTTAAGGCCTTACTCAACTATTCAATCGAGCTACAGCATTGATCTTACGTCAAAATCAATTAAACTAACTTAACCACATAACAATAAAATCCAGTGAAAAATATTCTTCAACTCACCAAAAGAAATAAACCAAGTTTTTTTCCTAAAAAACATGTGACACTCACGAGCAAAACTAAACGTGTTAACGTCTGCACGAGTAGAAAAATACTAGCCAACAAATGCGGCGATGCTGTGACAGACGAGCGAAATATTCGAATGGTCCATCTATACCGGTGGTCCATCTATCCCGGACTTAGCCTAGCTCACGTGGTTTGCAAAGCCTCTCGAATGTCAGGTGTTATATTTAAATCCACTAAAGGCTCCAAGAATAATTCTTCCTGTATTTGTTTATTCTTCTCATTGGTTAGAAGTTTATTGGAATATTGCTCGCAAATTTGCAGTCCTTATCAACTCAGTCTATGTAGTACTGTGAAGACTGATCAACGTACGTTTGCCCGCTCTATTCTCTTTAAATTTCACACCTCTTATAACCCTTATAATGATCGTCTACCCGTCTCACGCATGCCTTCTTTAGTCTCGCGTCGTGTATTTCTTGATGAATGTTTTCTTTTTAAACTTAAACACAAACTCTTGCCCATGGAACTCTGTAATGAGATATACACCTACATTGCACAGCACTCAAGTAGATCGCCAATGATTTTCAACGTTCCCTTTGCCCGAACAAATGTGTTTTATTTTCCGCCATTGTTTCGGTGGGCTAACCAGGACCCAAAGGCCTCAACCGAATCGACCTATCTAAGCTGTAACATTACGATATGGCCATAAAATAGAGTTCAATCACAAAATTATAACATGATTAATGTTATATAAAGACCAATTTTCCCAAAAACTCTGCTATATGTAAAACACGAATGCGTATGAGACCAGGAGGAGGTGCTTTGAGCCATGCTATCTTATATACACCATCTGATAAGCAACATACATTTCGTCTTCAAAAGCAATGGCTTAAACTCCAATTCGCACTACGACATCTCAGTACCAGATGTCATTCAAAGTTTATGGCCACTCAAACTATGTTTAAAGCTTCTCTTTAACTTTTACCTCCTGTATTTTATTATCAAACCATCAAGTGCTTCGCATGAAATAAAAACCCAATCCTTATAAATCAAAAATGAGATTTTATGAAAATTTTCAATAAAACATCTTACTACCCTCTCAACCCAAATCTTAATAGACCTAGTCATTTTATATTCAAAGCTCCCCAAAAATAAAAATTTATTACTATCACTAAACTATCACACAACAAAAGGTTCATATTCATACTACGACCTATGTACGTCCTACGATTTTTCTTTCATATATATAAAAGGATGCTATCCTTTCAGTGATAAGATTTAGATTTAGTTTTTGATCCATACCAGCCTTATCGCAACGCAATGTTAGAATCGTAAACTCTTCCCTTACTTCACAACGACATACTTTCTCTTCATACCCAGCCCAGCTTACTATTCAAGGATAATCCTCATCTTTGCTCCTTTTCGTTCCAACTCTACATACTTACATAATCCATTTCGCCATCGTCTTAGCCGTTCTAACAAGAAACTTAAAGTTTGTCATTTTTCGAAGAAAATTTTTAAAGCTTTACTGAAAAAAGGGATTTTCTTCAGAAGTTGCTCCACTTATTCCTTGAAAGTAAGTTACTGTTCCTCTAATCTCTCTCTCATTTCGCTCTGAGTGCTTCCTATGTATCTATCTTTCTCTTTTCAACAAGTTTGCGAAAGTTAAAATTGAGGAACTCAGTTAAGTTTTCTTTTTATGCATTCTAGATGCCATTCATGTGGTTCACATAATACCAAGAGTTGAGTCCTGAAAAGAGATTTCCTTAGGAACAGTTACCATAGTGTATCTAATATCTGAGAAAGTTTTCTTTGTCTCTCTAACACACGTTCGTGATACAGGTCCTTAAAATTCGGTAACCAACAAAATGTTTCGTTTTAAAAATAAAATGCAAATGACTGGAATCGTTGTCCCTTTTGCGTTGGTTGTGCCTGAATCGCTATATGGGCATATTATTGGACATTACATCGATTCCGCATAAAACGGTTCACATCGACCGGAATACGATGGCAAAAGGTATCAAGGAAAATATATTTTACATACTAAACTTCGGACGTATGCAGATCCGAATAAGGTGGTTGTAGTCAATTCAGCTCCTAACGTAGGAAATGGGTCATTCAAAGGCCTATCAAATAAAATACGCGTGCAACCTTGTTCCCTTCACGTGTCCTTCGAAGGGAAGCCTGAATAGTCGTAACTGTGTATCTTCTCTACCGAAAATCGAATAGCTGAACATACTGCTTACGCAATAATATTTTTACATATTGATATCATAAAAAATGTTTTCCGGCTTTTGCTAGGATTTTTCGTTGCTTTCGTTTTGTATTTTGCTTTGCGCTATTCCGGCAAGCAAGAATTTTATGACGGAAATTTATGAGGAAATTTATGATATCAGGATCAACTTGTCTGTCGTTGTTTTGAGCATATAGTATTCAAGAGTGCGTCAAGGTAATGGGAGAGAATTCAAAGGAGATAGGATTCAGTTTACTGAAAGTGGTTTTTTCCTGGAGAAAATTTATTGCAAAGCAATTTTGAAAGATATCATGATCAGATTTCAAAGTGTATTTTCAGTTATTTTTATGGAAGGTGATTGGAGAGATTTTTGAATCAGAAACAGTTTTTTGAAAACAATCCAGGCAAAAAAATTTCAAATTGAGCTTTTTGCTTTACTTATAGTGAATACAACTTGTATACTTTGCCCTTTTATGCTATCTGAAATTTCACCTTAAAATAGTTTTTGTTTTTTGGTGATGCGGTACTCTATAAAGCAGAGTTTGACATGGAATCAATGCTTCAAATATGTGATTACCAACAACAATACTGTTAAAACAAATAAAATCATAAAGCAGGTATCAGCTCAAAAATATAGAAGTTTTGGTTATTCTGCCTCATGGCTGAAACAGTCGAGTAAACAGGTGTTACCTTAAAATCCCAAATATTCAAATTTCAGGCAAACATTCAATATGATATACCCGGCCCAGAGAGCTGAAGAAATGACTGGAACACATACAAAAGACTTTGTATTGCGATGCAGGATTAGACAGTGAGAACAAGAACTAAAGAAGAGCTGATGTTCTCTTTTGGTTGTCCTTTAGCAATTTTGAAGAATCAATTCAAATAATTCAGGATTGAATTAAAAAACTACAGAGTCTGAATTACCTCTCCCTTACAAGACAAGCTTCGACTGAAGCGTGCTAAGCGGTGAAAATTGTTTACGGAGGTCTACCAAAGCGAACGATACCCACGCCAGTCACCTGTGGACTATTATAGACTGCATGTGACCGTTTATTTGGACCTCTATTGAAATGACGCGTCAGATTTTGAAGATATCTTGTTTCTTAGAACAGTGTTATATAATAAAATTCTGTGTTTTACTCAACAAAATGAGTTCCGAGACTTTTGTTATACTATGGAAGGCTTTTGGAAATAATAATATCTCCCAAAGCATGATTTATTACTAGCACAAAACTTTTAGGGTAGGCAGAGGAAATACCAAAGATGAAGACAACCCATAGGTCTTTTTTTGACTTGAAATGCCACTCGAATTTCATGCTATCAAGACAAATGGTGAATAGTCAATTTTACTTGAAAGTCCTTAAAAGGCTGCAAACTAGAGTGAACCGCGTGAAGGGGGCGATCGCGAAGTCCTGACATCTTCCTCATGACAAGACCCCATCGCATCCGGCCTTCGTTATTGTCAACCACTTAGTCAAACGCGTTGTAGCAATACTGCTCCAGTTACCCTAGAACCCGGACATGACCCTCCGGACTGCTTGTTATTCATAAGGATCAACAAGCACCTCAAGGGCCACCATTTTGGGATTTGAGAGGCGGTGGAAAAAATTACGTTAAGGTGCTTGAAGGAATGTACTGAACTACGTAGATAAAATGTCCGTGAAGGACTGCAGTGATGGTCTGCTGCGTCAGCGGAAGAGGATGTTTGAATCCGCTGAGACTGGCCTTGTCTGGAGACGCGTGAATACGCTGGCAGGCTAGCGTTGTGGTATCGTGACGCGGGTTCATTCCCTCAGCACAAGGACCCACTGCGAAAGAATTTCGTATCCACGAATTCCGGGGTCAAATAAAAGTCGACCGAAGTCGAAAAAAGGAAGTGACCAACTTAGGGTTGGAAATTGCTGACGAAAAAGAACAAACTGGACCTGGGAAGACAGACGGACTTGGGAGGACTTTGTCGTTACCCGACAAATTTTATGGCCCATAAATAAAAGTGGGGCATCCAAATGGAGGTGGTGATCATGATTCAAATATAGACATAGCCATATATTTCCCATTTGAAGAGAAAACTCATACAAACATAATTTGCGTGAATTTTCCTATCAAATGAGAAATATAGACGTGGCCAATTTATGTTATAGAATTATGTGATGGAATCATATACGAGTAACTCCATATCACAAAAGGGCACGCGAGCGAAAAGCCACTCTACACGGCAAGAGCTCCTGTTAAACAACGAAAAACGGAGGAGCGTGCCCGATGGCTAGCCCATAATATAGGAGGAGCCTGCCATCGTTGCGGGTCCTATACCCGGTCCGGTAAAACAAAATGGAAAGACCAAAGTTTATAGCTTTAAATTTCATTATATTTATTGCTTTCGAGTATATAAAAAGTTTACTTCATAATAAGCTATACATAATAAAACAATAATTCTTCTATTGATGAAAAAGAAATGTACATTACCCCGTGGTAAAATATAAATTTTTGTTTCAAATTTAGTGAAATGAACCCGATTTTCGTTTCATTTTGCCGCAAATCGTATGGGAGATGGAGTATGACTTTTAACTACAAAATAAATACTAAGGAAACAGTGAGATGGTGGAAACCATCTTGCAACTCTATCAAAAATTGCTAAAGGTAAGCCTTTGCTTAGGAAATATTATTAGACAACTAACAAAATCACAAATAAAGATTTTTCATTCATAAATACGTATGTGATGTTTAAGTGCTGAAAACAAAATTGTTTACCTTCATGGAACAAATTTTAATAAGCAAATGTTCTAGCGTATTGGAGATTGTAATCAGCGTTTAAGCTAGATTCAATAAAACCCGAATTTGTGTTTGTGACCTTGTTTTACAACAACAATAAACAATAGGAGTACCATTTGACAAAAAAAATATTAGCTATCTCTCAAGTTATTTTTAAGAAAGAAGTTAAAACAATTAATTTGGCAATAATACCTCGCACAGTAGACAAACCCTTGAAAAGAACGGTTCACTTCGCTTTTCATGATTTCGATGTGGGATTGGCGCTGATGATACTATATATTCGACAGTGGCAATCACGTGGACGAGAGTTCGCCAGTAGCAGAAATAGCTGTTTCATTTTCTGGTGTTTGTGTTAACCTTTCTGGGTCTCGGCTAACTTTTCTTCATCGGAAAATGCGCCTCAAACTTCGACAAATTGATTCGTGATTAATTGATACAACACTCCACCACTGACGTCGATCTTATCTTTGCAACGATTTCTCCTTAGAAGCATTTGTTTCCCTGATAAAGAAGGCCACAACGTTCAACTCTTTTACCGACAATCCGATTACTTTGCATCTACTCGCAATTCATTTCGCGCAGCCACTCTAATGACAAACCAAATTTCTCTCACTTTATATTGAGACAACGAATTTATCCATCCACGCTTAACCTTGCAGTTGGCTACAACTAACACAGACACACCCGGTCAACTAAAATAGCTGTCATTTACTTTGGATTTCACCAAGGTGGAAAGTTATTCCAGCAGCTAGATGTAGGATGACACAGGCTTGCAATGAACTCCCGAATTCAATCACAGATTGGGTTTCAAACCAAGCTCTTTTTTGACCGCCGATGAAACAGATGAATAATGAAGTGCGGATTGCAATGGCGTTTTTTAACGAAGAAAGAGTGTGGAGAGTGATGGAAAATGGAAATATTTTGAAAAATTCTAAATTTAATGATTCATGATCTCGATAACTGACTTAGCTCAAACATCAAGAGAACCTTGGAACTCGAATCTTTTAAAATAGTTGAGCATGATGAAAATGCGTGGAGATCACATAAATAAGAAGTGCCATAATCCGTGGGCAACATTACATGCAAATTATGTTGACATTTCAAAATGTTGACATTTCAAAATGTAAGTGCATTATAATTTCCTTCATGCATTCATTCACCGTGATAATGTATCCAATTTGAACAGTGTGCAGTTTTTGTAGCCACAAAAGTCGGAAATGAAGCGTAGATAATATCTTGCAATGCTCCCGCTTCTGTTTCCGTTGAAAAATTGAAGCTACTTGCATCAGAATGTTGAAATAAATGCTGCAACTCCGTTATTTAGTGGGAGCTCGATCACTTCGAAATATAATCTCTATCCTTGCAATTTAATAGAGTCCATCACTACACTACGAGTATTACAGAAACTAGCTATTGACGAATTTTAAAAGTTTCGAAAACATATGTACATGGACAATGCTCTAGCAGGCGTTCACAGCAGAAATGGTGAGTACAGTGCACAGAAGCAAGTCATTCACTTATTCGCATTGGCAGGCACAAAACTAGATAAGTGGGCTGCAAACTTACCACTTACTCTAATGCCATCAAGTACGAATGCCGTCTCGATATTAAGCTGTGATCCATTTACATATCAAGTGCAATCACACACATTGTTAGAAGTCGTAACTAAAAGAGTTGTTCTCTTGAATATTGCCAGACTATACGACCTTTCAGGATAGCACGGTCCAATCATTTTACGAGAAAAATTCTTACTACAACACATATGGATCACAGGAGAAGATTGGCATGAACCCATGTGCACATCTTCTTCTCCCTCGTAGCACCATAGCCCCTCTCAAGCCTTCGCTTCCTGCAAATACCACCTCCAACCGTCTCGGTTCATTGATCGCGTCCTCCGATTTCGAAATCTCAGTCAGACCAGTGTTTCCTCAGTTTCCCCATTAGTCTCCGGCTTTCAGTTCTCTCAACGAATACCTTTTCGGGTATCCGTTGTTCGTCCATACGATTCATGTGTCCAGCCCATTGCAGCTTTAGCAGTGTTACAATCGTTGACACCTCCGGATCGTCAAAAATTTCATACAGCTCATGTTTGTCTCGAATTCGTCATAGGTTCAAGTCTAGCTTCACTTCAATCATTCGCCTCAGGACCCGTCACTCAAAGGCGCTCTATATATTTGCGGATGCTTAAGTTGGGGCCCACATTTCATACGCATAGAATAACATATCTATTATCACAGATGTGTAGACTTGGAGTTTTGTTTTCCTGTGTATGCAGCTGGTCTTCATGATCATCAAAACAGAAAAAAAAATATTTTATTTGCGAGCTGTATTCTTCAGCGTATTTTGTCCCTTTCATTACTGGTTCTCATTATTTTGGCACCTAAGTACCCAAATTTGCCCACATATTTGATGCTGTATTTGCCAAGTATGATATTTTGTATGCTTTGCTGCCGAGTTTCAGGAGAGTTCTTTGGTAGTTGTTAATGATCGTGACAAAATTTTGATGTCGCCCGCATAGGCTACTGCTTGTTTAGTAATTTACCTCCTGTATCGACAAGTAGTTTTCTAATGACGTACTCCAGAGTCAAATTGAATAGCAATGGGGCCAGCCCAGCTCTCTGCTTTAGTCTGATATTTGTGTCAAAGGCATCGGTGAGTTGGTTATTGATGCCGATTTGGGAAGTCGTTGACGTCATTATCATTTTGATAAGAAGGACTTTTTGGCTGGGATGCCAAAGCAAAGCGTTATTTGGTACAGTACGCTGTCACGGGAGCCTTCCACACACGAGTTTAAGGGTGCCCGCGGTCTTATTTAAAAGTATAATAAAAAAAAAAAAATATATAAGTTCACCGCGAGGATAACTTCCCGAGCCAAGCGGAAGTAGAAATTTAAAATGTATTTAATCCTTTTTTTTAATTTTAGTTGAAACTCTTAACCTAGTCACGAAATTTAGTGTAAAGCAATAAAACATTAGTTTTCTGTTTTGCGTAGATAAGTCAAGCTTTACATATAAGTAAAAAAAAAAAAAAACACTAAACACTTTAGTTATTTAATCCGTTTTTAAAACGAAACTACTCACAACATCGTAAATTTTAACTAACCCGACAGATACGAAACCATGCAAAATGTTAACATTTTTATAAAATACGATTTACTCATAGAGACATTTTAACCTTTAAATCAGCTAAGGAAAATCAGCGAGTCCACAAGAAAACGAGACAGAAACACCAACAAAGAAGGTGGAGAAACACACGCTGAAAAGAGCACTTACAAAATCGCAGAGTGATGATGAGGAAGAGTCCAAACCTAAACAGACCAAACAGGTCTAGTCGTCGACTAGCAAAACACAGGATACACCTTCAAAAAGTGTGGCTGAAACATCATCGCTCTACTGTTGCTTAGCCAAATGGGTTGATAAAAAAATATTATGCGGGACGAGTGACAGAAGAGAAGGCCGGCAACAAATTGGTAGTTTTATTTGAAGACGGAGCATCCAAAATACTTCCACGAGAATCAATTGTGTTTGGCGAAGGAGATACTCTACCATTGAAGGATCATTCTGTCTATGCTCTGCTCGACGATGACTATGAACTAGGTACAGTGAAAGCAATCGACAAAAGCGGCGAAAAAGTAATGTACACTGTAGACATAGACGGAAAAGACATTAAAGTCAATGCTTCCGACATTTATTTGACGGACCAACAAGCGAAAACAATTCAAAACCAAAAGGATAGTTCAAGTACACCATCATCGTCCAATAAGAATGCAGTTGACTCACCAACAGAAAAATCATCACCTGGTGCATCGCGATCGACCAGAAAACGACCGGCAACGTCACCAATAACACCAGAAGCAGGATTTTCCGGCGGTCTCACAAAGAGAGGTGGCAGGAAGCCGAAAAGTTCTTAAACAAAAACAAACAAGCGTACACACTGATTCGACGATTAACCAATTATACTTGCCGCTCGCCGTTACTTCGGATGAAAATGAAGGAAAGATCAATTTTATCAGATATTGTAAATTCTTGATCATCGTCTGTATTCGCATTTCAAGACTCAACTATAAATACATGCTTCGAACAAGAGAACAAAAGTGTTAGTAAAGAAAATATATCGGATATTGTGGCAAGCTTATTAGATATAGACCAAGAAAAGGTCCAAAATGATACAACGCAAAATTGTGCTACTGCTGATATGCCAAATGAACAGCAAAGCAAAGCAGAGCAAATATTTTATTGTTCCATATGTGGAAAACCATATAACAATTTGCACACTCTTGCAACACATAAAATACACACAAAGAAAGGCAATATGAATGTGAAATTCGCAAAAGAAGATTCTACAAACCTTACACTCTTCAAAATCATATAAACTCTCACGGAAAAGGAAAGCGGCATACTTGCACTCAATGTGGCAAAACATTTTCATTCAATTGCAATCTACAACGACATTTAAAGTAAACGCAAAACAAAAGTTGGTCTCGGCAACTAAATAAACATTGGGAATGACAGTTCCCACCAAGAGCTTTTGAGCTGCCATATGATCAGTGCGTTCAACTGAACTTTTACAACAACGCCTACGGATAATGCAGCAAAGTTTGTAATGCCGCGCGCCTCCACTGGATGAGAAAGTGGAGCCACGTTTGGAAGCTCGTTTGGAGGAAAGCGTGGCAACGAGAAACGATAAAAGGCCCCGGATGGAGCTTGAAAAGCTCTCTTCTTTGGATTCTGGGAATTGGACTAGGCGAGCGTTTTTGGCGGAATTTGCTTTTGGAGGTTAGGCGGAATATTGAAGAAAATACAATTTTGGAGTTGGCGGGACGGCAGATTTCGGTGAACTGCACGGAAAAAGGCGATTGGAGGCGGAATATTCAAGCAAGTGCTATTTTGGAGTTGGCGGGACGGCAGATTTCGGCGAATTGCACGGAAAAAGGCGATTGATGGAGGGAGTCAGGAGAGCGCTACAGTTGGAAGCCGCAGACTAGGGGGCCCCTGGATAGTTAGCTACTATCTACGTACGAGCGTAAGAGTATTTTTTGTTGTAGTATTTCTTTTTTTGTATACTTTATTTTTTTAAATCTGAATTTCACGATAATAATAATTAGTTCCAATAACATTTGCTTTTGTAGAATTTATTTCCACAAGTGGAACGTGCCAAAGTGTAAGGTTTGGCTCGGGAAGTGGCGTAGTGGGCGAGCACGAATAGTACCCCAGGTGTGGAAGGCTCGAGGGTGCTCCGTCAACACGTGGTGTGGCTCAAGGGTCCGGCAGGACATAAATTCCCCTTAGATTCCACGCGCTGTTTAGGTGTGTGAGTTGGTGTAGGGAGGAATAGGCGACACAGTCGGTACGCGAGCGCGGAAATAACATCGGTGCCGGTACGAGTCTTTGACGAGTCGCGATTCTCGCTTGGCGACTCCCGTGGGGCCCATTGGAAAAGCGAGTGGCGCACGGCCCCTCTTCATTGGGCTAACCGGGTCCGAGGGCCCCAGTCGAAGGTCTCTACCCAGAGGCCCAGAGTGCTCCGGGACGGAAAAATTGTAATAACGCTACGATCAATACAGTCGTATGCATGCTTAAAGTCAACGAAAATTTGGTGTAAATCTAAGTTGAACTCCCAGCATTTTTCAAGTACCTGCTTGACAGTAAACTATTGGTCTGTTGTCGATCTACCTGCTCTGAAATTACCTTGAAATTCCACAATAATACTGCCAACGTATAATTCGATTTCATTTTCTAAGATTTTTGAAAATACAAAGGCATTATTAATAAACAATAGCAAGGAGCTTTCAACATTACAAGAGTTAATCATACCACGCTAGATTGGGACTAGTGCACAATCTAACCGAATATTGAATGGTTTTTCCAATACCTCGCAAAAAAAATCCACGCGGTTGCAATATATGCAGTAGTTGAACATACTGCAACATTACGAGAAGCCTTGAATCTAGCAAAGCATAGAGCTACACCAATAAAAAAGCTAGTTTGCCATAGCTTGAGGTTTGCGGAGCTCTTTTAATAATATTTGCTCATCTTATTCAAGAAATGGATTGGTCTTATGTTCCCAATAAAATTTAGGTCAAACTAGCAAAAAAAACGACTTTCATCGTCGACAAGAATGTTGAGAGTCATATTACACATCCTCGCATGGAAGGACTCTAAATCATAAACGCGCTATTCTATCTTACTTTCATTAAACGCTGAGGAGCTACGCAATACTTAAGTAGAGGCCATCAGTGGTGTACAAGAGGAATTATATGGCAATGAGTTTTCACGTTAAAAATTAAGCAAGAAGTCATTCAATGGAAGCCCAATTAAGAAGTTGAAGCCATTTATCGATGACAAGGGCATATTATGTTTAGGTGGCTGACTGCATTTTTAATTTTTCTTACATAGAAAAACAACAAGCTACACTACCTCGGTGACATTATGTCACCGGGCTTGTTATCAGACATGCCCATACTATGACATTACATGGAGGCCCCCAACAACAACGATTTTGGATCACATCCACTCGGCTCTAAATTAAAGCCATTGTTCATCAATGCATGCGATACGCAAAATTTTGAGCTCAAACAATGGAACAGCTTCATTATCTGCTGTCCAAGTATCGCCTTTTTCAGCATTCACTTACATGGATGTTGACTATGCAGTACCATTTCCCGCCCATACAACCAACGAATGAGGATACAAATTGACTAAGGGGTACGATGGAATATTTACATGCATGGTCACATTGGTCGCACATGTTGAAGTTATACCGGATTATTCATCCGAACGCTTCTGGTACCGCTCAATTGTTTCATATTTTGACGTGGACAACCACTTCAACGGCCTTTTCGTGAAGCATCGGATTTCAGCATAAAAGCTCCAGCTGCAGTTGCCAAAAGCTGTCTACTTTGAAGGTCTCAGGGAAGTCACCGTGAAAATTCTAAACATGATTTAAAACGAAAGCTTGGTGTTGCGATTCGAGGAGTTTTTCACACTTGTCTTCGCATTGAAACGTGCTTGATTTCACGACCACTCTCAACAATCAGCAATAACCCTGCAGGTATAACAGCTCTGACACCAGGCCATTTCAATATTGACGCAGCCTGGAAAGCTCCACTTGTCTTCGAAGATCTCACACAGTAGCCTTTGGCGCTAGCAAAGGCTTATTAATATGCATAATCATTTTCGGCAACGACCGTGCAAAGAGGCATTATGCGAGCCATAGCAGCACTGGAAATGGCTGGATAGCAACTCAGCACCACAAGTCGGTGATCTGGTAATTATCATGGAGGATCAGCAACGAGCACAACATTGACCACTCACACGAGTGCTGGAAATTCATACTGACCCCGATAAAATAGTTCTACCCTGAGCACACCAATTCAACATTGAAGCACCCAATACACCAAATAGTACCATTACCTGTCAACAACGCGTTTTTAAACAACGAGTGATGCTATGATAGGTGGCGTCTTAGATGGTCCTTATTAAAAATCCTTTTTCCTACATTAGTTCCTACAAAAAATACATCAAACGGGCAGTACTCTGCATAACACTTGTATAATACGTAAAAGGTGGCGCAAAATTAATTTTCCAATTTTTTTCGAATAACCTTTTTACTAAATGGTTTTGAGTGATGAAAATCTTTATTCGGACCTTTACAATTTCGCATTTTCCATGACTTTCCATAATATTTCCGGTGCTAACTGCTCGTATTCCTGCCGAATATTCTCCTTAATGTAACCGATTGTCTGAAGCTTGTTGACATACAGGTAAGCATGCGACTTCAAGTACCTCAAAGAAAGGAGTCTGAGATAGTAAAATTCGGCGATCTTCCTGATTACGCCAAATCACCAAAACGGGAGATTTCGCGATCCAGAAACATTTCCTTCACAATATCCATTGTAGCTCGTGCTATGTGTGTCGGCGAACCGTCTTGTTGAAACCACATGTTCACCAAACCCCTCTCATGCAACTCTGGAAGTAAGAAGCCGTTTATCATGACTTTGTAGCGTTCGCCAGTAACAGTGATAGTATTGCCGATGATATCTCAAAAAATACGGCTACATCACTCCTCCCTCACGAGCGCCACACCATACAGTGGCTTTGAGTGTATGTAATGGCTGTTCGCGCATCATACGTGGATTTTCAATGCTCCAAAAATGAAGATTTTTCTTATTGACGTAACCCCTTAAGTGGAAGTGCGCCTCGCCCTTCATGATCATTTTCGTCACAATTGAACAAACACAATTATTCCACGCTCTTACGGAGTATAGTGCTCCATTAGTTGTCTGTTTAAATATGATTCACGTATGACGCCATTTGCGAAAGTTATAACATCTTCCGATAAGATGATTAATTTTGCGAGACCCTGTATATGTAATCAAAATTCAAATTTCTCAGTTCTTGTGAATCCGTCGTGAAACAAATGCCATGTTGTTAGTTAACTCTCTAGTTTCTATATTATATGGTCTGTTGAAACTTTGCTCTTACTTAGATTTTTCGTATGCTTGACATCCATATTTATGTGAAAATAAGTTTTTTTCAAAATTATAGCTAAATTTAGCAACGTTATAGCACTGCACCCTATGGTGTGCACCAGGTAAGGGAACAACAATACAGTACACTTTGCACTTAACAGCCGTTGGTTTTTTTATTGTTTCAGAATTAAAAGTTGATTACAGAAACATAGGATCAAATACATATTAGAATTATTATTTCAAAATATTCTGTGAAAAAAAAACCTTATTGAAAAGCTGCATGAAATTCATACCAACAGTGAACATGTAGGCCCACTTCACATTTTTTGCACTTGAATCTGGTGTTTTTGTGACATTTTCTGCATCATCTTTGTCCACGTGCAATTTTTACATGATCCGATGAATCGTTTTTTGCATTTTCGATTGTGGGACGATCTCACTCGTTTAGCGGCTGATCCGTACTAAGAGCAGTAGGTCTGAACTACAGCCCTTCTGAAATCGCAATAAGTTTGAGGTGAGCATTTTTCGCAGCTGCCATCCATTCTCGCAGGAAGCGTTAATACTAAAAATAAAAAGCGGATTCTCTACCCTTCAAACTAAATCTTAGGGATGCTACATTTTCATCGAATCTATCTACTCCAAGCATTTATCGATTATGTATTTTGATGACGTTAGGGCAATTATAGTAATTTTTGTTTTATTTTTCCCACAAATCCAATGCGATCAACTTTTTGGATTGGGTTCATTCTAAGGCAATTGGAATAACAGTGACAATCCTTTTGTCATTCCATCGCAAAATCCAAAAATCATCCTTAGCTCTGATGGGAATTGACCCTCTTGCAGCTTTTTCGTGTCTTCTATGGAAGAAAGTGGACTTTCGGTTCTGTTCTCCCTTATTGTGCCGCAGATACAGTAGCCTTTATTGGTCATCTAATGTACTAATGGCAGTCCTGAAAAGAAGCTGTCGACGTAAAAGTTGTAGGGGCCACATGAAGAAGGAAGCCTAGATGATAGTTCAAGCATGACTGAAGCCCTCAATCCATACTCTCCTTGTAGCGGCAAGGGGAAGCTCTTTAAACCTTGGGAGGCCTCAAACAAAATAAGGTAACCAATTCGCGTCAAAAATGGATAGGCTTTCCTTTTGTATGCTGTTTTTATCCATGGCAACAATAATATGGTACTATGGATTCATCGATTGCAATGTGGGATGAAAAAATGGTGTCGAACTGGTCCAAGAAATTTTGGCTAAGTAAGGAAAAATATTTTCTTCCTTTAGCTAATTTGTCGTTCTGAAACAAATTGCGGTCGTCACATAAGGGAAGATATTGTTGTATCTCACGTCTCATGCTTTGGGCTACCTGTTTATTCTAGGTATCGCTCTGTTCTTCTCATAACATGCGCATGTATTTTGGAGAAAGACAAACTGTTAGAAGAAGAATGGTAATGAAAACTTTAATCTCTTCCACCGTTAAGTGGAGCACGAGATTTTTGTAGCTGGCGTATGTGTTGGACATTTCCACATGCAAATCAAATGTCTCAGAGTTGTGCATTTTTCTGAAAGACTTAACATGAGACAAAGCGGGACCTTAATAATTATTGGTAACTTCTGGATCATCAACTAATCCTGATCTTTTAGTAAAGTAATTTTCATCGCTTTTCCATTCAGTATGCGTTTTTCTTCTGCGTTTTCCTTTTTTTCTGTTTTGTTTCGGATGCTGATGGTTGGTGTGATACATCATTCAAAATCATTCAAAATCAAGGTCAGACTCAAGCCTGTTCACATCTTCAACGGCTGCTCCAACTTCGTTTCGAAGCACACTTCTCAGTAAATGGTTGAACTCGTTTTCTACTTCATCTCCACTTTCTTCTTCTGTGTTATATCCATCATCGGGTAGAAAAAGAGTTATTTCGAGGACACCGCTATTCGAGCCGGATTTTAAAAGGGCTATTTAAGGGTTTTCCAATAAGAGGTATTATTTTGGATAGTCCGCTTTTTCGGTAGATATTACTTTTGAAGCCGCCATTTTTTGACATTTGGCAAGTCAAAACTACGCTATTAATGATAATGGAACAATACACTCTCCAACAATGCATTGAAATTATTAAAATATACTATAAAAATTGTGAAAATTTGCCAGAGACGGTTCGTAAAACTAAAACATTTTTGGGTCGTCGTGAAGCACCTTGTCGGACCGCAATGCAGAAATTGGTGGAAAAATTTGAGCTGTTGGGACAACTTAGTGATGTGAAGAATAAAACTCGTACGCCTCACTCAAGAACAGCCAAGAATATTGCTGCTGTAACCAGAAGTGTTGAAGAAAACCCAGGTTCGTCCATTTCTCGTCGTTTTTTGTATTAGGCATTCCACGAACGTCATTACACCGTATTTTGCAAAAAGATTTGGGTCTTAAGGCTTATAAAGTTCAGTTAACACAAGAACTCAACCCAGTCGATCATCAACAATGTCGTGTGTTTGCTGATTGGGTCCTTCAAATGCATAAAAAATGATCTAGAATTCTATCAAAAAATCATCTTGAGTGATGAGGCACATTTTCACCTCGGTGGCTTCGTCAACAAGCAAAATTGTCGCATTTGGGGCTCGGAAAACCCAAGAGTTATTGTTGGAAAGCCTCTCTATCCTCAACGTGTGACTGTTTGGTGCGGTTTATGGTCCGGCGGAGTATTTGGACCTTACTTTTTCGAAAATGAGGCTGGAGCAACAGTTACAGTTAATGGATTGCGCTATCGAGAGATGATTAATGATTTTTTATGGCCGGAATTGCATGGTATCGATCTGGACAACGTTTATTTTCAACAAAACGTCGCTACGTGCCACATAAGCAACAACACCATTGATCTTCTACGGTTAAAGTTTTCGGACCGTGTTATCTCTCGCAGAGGTGATCAAAATTGGCCACCGAGATCTTGTGATTTAACACCTTGCGACTTCTTCCTTTGGGACTACGTGAAAGAGAAGGTCTACGCCAATAGACCAGCGTCAATTCAAGACACCTCAAAGATGGAATTCGTAAGGCTATCGAGGACGTACGGCAGCCGCTTTGCGATTAGGTTATGGAAAATTTCATGAAAAGGATATGGTCCTGTAGGCGTGGTTGTGGTGGTAATTTGCCTGATGTTATTTTTCACTATTAACGGTATACCTTTTTCTTTATAATCAAATAAACATACAATCATGTATATAAAAAATGGTATTTTTCTTTTAATATAAAAAACACCTCTTATTGGATAACCCTGTATTAATGCAGTTTCTGGACACTTGCCTAGATAAAGTAGAAAATCATATTCAATTTGAAATTCTGAAATACTCTCATCTACCAAAACTCCAAGATCCATCCACGATTTTATAGGTAATACCTCCTGATTGTCTTCATTTTACCGAAACCCTACCTAATATTATAATTGATCCTCAACAAAAATGAACAACGCAGCCATCATTAAGCAAATTACCACTACTCAATTGTAAATTGCCTCGTAATCGTTCATTCACCACCATGAAAGCCTCTCCCTGGTAATCAACAAACATGGCCAGGACGAAAATGAAAAGTGTCGAAACCAAATATCCTCCACGAAATCGCCCAAGACTAATAGCTTAGGAAATTACAAAGTATCAAATTTTCTTAGCCAAAGTATCGCAGCCCAGAAAGGCAAAATATGAAAATAAAAAAAAAATTAAAAACGGAATCAAGAACAATAATGCGGATATCAAGCGGTCGATTTTGTGGGCTAATATAATTGCCTTGAATTTGGTTTGATACCTTCAGCTACATCTATTATAAGTCAATAAATGTAAACAGTTCATTACCGATGACTGGCAATTTAACAAACTTCAGACATTTTTGTTTTGTTTGTTCTTTGGAGTTTTATTTCTACCAAAAACTTCGTCCTGATCATCCCCACAAGTTAGCTGATTGCTTCTTTGGAACGGTGAGCTAGTGTGTATACAGGTTGAAGTGACTATTCAAGGTGTGTATAGCGAAAACTCGGGTGAAAATCGAAGTGGAAAACGAACAAGTTCTTATTGACTTTTGTTGCTTGTCGTCGACGGACGACTATGATGACACGGACGAGGAAGGACGACAATGGAAGAAGTTTTTCCTCAGCACTACTAATGTTCGTAGGGCAGTTGTGGGTACGGTGTCTCAGCTACTTTTCACCTATAGTCGGTTAGTTCGACGAAGTCATTTAGAATGTTTTATGTAAGGATATGTAAGTCTAGTAGTTGGCTGCTGAATCAACAAAAGTTTCTTCTACGAATTTGCACCTTTAGATAACATTCAATGCAAGTTTGATGTGTTAAATGTGGTTGGGTTTAGTGGGAAGGGTGTGTTATTTTCGCCGGTTTACGTTGTCTCGCTGGTTACCCACTATTGATTGGAAGTGTGAAACCACATGTCATGGTATATGTGAAGCGATAATTTAAAGGCAGGCTATTGATTAATATATCAAGTCATTTAAGGATTCTTTGAATGTTTTATAAAAAGTAAATTAAAAATTTGCTGGGGCAGTTCAGATTGACTTAAAAATTCACCATAACGTTTCCAATTTAACCGTAAGATGAAAACTGAGTTTTGGTTTTAAATGGAAAATAAATGATTACCAAAACTGTGCTTAGTAGTGTAGCGACTACAAATTAATATCATTTTTTACATTTTAATCCATTTTATACATTTTTATTTCTGCATGTCAATATTTGCCAGAAAGATTATTACTAAATTGTACAGTTTATTCCACTGCACTAAAAGCAATAATAACCAAACTAGTGCACTAACAGCAGTGACAAAAAATTCGGTTTGGATAAAAAAAGAGAAGTGAATGTGCGCAGTCACAACCTACACGCGAGAATGAAATCGAATTACATCTAAATTAGAAAACATAATTGTGAGTTTTTATTTTACAAAATGAAGAGTCCGCTACATAGTTGGGACCCCTGTAAATTGATTTTCGTAATTAAAAAGTAAAACATTCGTGTCGTACCGCATAATTATGTATGCTACCAAAAATATACAACGAGGCAGGTGAAACGTCAGAAAATCATCCAAACGATCCAAAGAATGATACAACGGTGGAGCCCAAGCAGCCTGTTTGTAACACTTGTCATTTAAAGCTCCCGCAATTATTCACGGCTAACCGTGAGCTGTAGTTTTATCAGATTGAGTCCTTGTATTGAGAGCAAAGATCATAGAAGAATTTGCTGATAGAAAACAGACCAAGCTAAGGAAATTATTGTCACAAATGCAATTGGGTGATAGAAAACTATCATTTTTACTGTCTGCAATGAGACAATTAGCATCAGCAGCTAATATATCAGCGATGATATCCTAAAAACTCTATGGCTACAGAGCTTGCCCGAAACTACACGTGCAATTCTATATATGTCATCGGAACCATTACTTGGCTTAGTGTAAATTGGAAATCAACTGACGTCCCTCAGGTTTATGTGACCGCAAATCATACAACTGGGACGAAAATACTCGATCATTTCAAAGGCAAATTGAGAAACTAGAAGCAGAAGTTCAGAAGCTGCGTAACGCAAGCCAGCGTAATCAACTATCGTCCAGTTCGGATAAGCTTCACAGCAGCGCTAGCAAGCCCAAATATAAGAACTGCTGGTATCATCATAAGTTCGCGCTAAATCCAACCAAATGTGTACCACCTTGCCAATTCAAGAGCTCAGAAAACTAAAGCACCAAGTTTGTTTCGAGGCGGACGAGCTTGGCGCATCCACACAATGCCTTTTTATATGCGATACCCTTCATAATGTGGATTTCTTATAGATACAGGTGCAGATGTATCTGTCATCTCATCAACACTAGAATCAAAATATAACAATGCCGGTAATGCCAATTATAAATGACTGTATGCTGCTGATGGAGCAGTGATAAATACGTACGGCCAGAGAAAACTTACCGTTTCACTCAATTAACGCCGCACTTTTGACTGGACTTTTATTGTCGCTGATGTTAACACACCGCCAATAGAGGCAGATTTTTTGAAGTATCATGATCTTGCAGCAGACTTACAAAAATGAGCACTAGTAGATACATCAACTAAACTTAACAGCATAGGCATCGTCATCAAATCTTCAACACCTAAAGTAATGCTTACTAATTCTAGGATAAATTCATAAAAATACTACGAAGCTATAAGCAAATGTTGCATGAACATGTGATACCGATGGAAAAAATCAAAACAATGGCCACGCATTGCATTGTTACAAAAGTTCCACCCATTAAGAGCAAGAAGATTGTGTCCCGACAAACTTGCCGCGGCTAAAGCAGAGTTTAATGACTTGCTATTGAGGGGCATATGCCGTCCATCAAAGAGCAATTGGGCAACACCTCTTCATATGGTCAAAAAAACGTGATGGTACTTGGCAACCATGTAGCGATTATCGTCAACTCAATTCTGTTACGGTACCAGACAAGTACTCGATACCGCACATACAAGATTTTGCATGCATTTTACATGGGAAAATATTTTCAGCAAGATTGATTAAAAAAAAGGCTCCGGTTGAACCGTGTAATATACCAAAAACTGCTATCATTACGCCCTTTGGCCTATTTGAGTTTGCATTCATGACATTTGGTCTCATTTCAACGGCTAATCGATGAAGTACTTCGTGAACTTGATTTTGTCATAGCAAACTCGTACATCGATGATATTTTCATCGTAAGTCACCATATCGAGCAACATCAACAGCATGTTAGAATCGTTTTGGATTGACTTTCACAGCATAGACTAAGCATAAAACCGGACAAGTGCTAATTTGCACAAAATGAACTGGAGTTCTCCGGTCACTTAGTCACACCCCAAGGTTTCAAACCATTAGCTGGTAAATCAGAAGCCAAAATCCATTTCGAAAAGCCTCTTGTTGCAAAACAGCTCCGAAAATTTACAGCAATGCTAAATTTCTTTACCAATTTCATTCCAAACGCTGCAACTATTCAAGGCAAATTGCAATGTCTTATCAAAGGCAAAGGTTAAAAATGACAATTCTGTTATCGCTTGGACTGAAGACACATCTAATGCATTCAAAGAATACAAGGAAACGCTAGTGAATGCAACATTGCTAGTTCATCCATCCAAATCAGCACCCATTGCATTAGAAACTGATGCAACTGAAGGATGTAAACATTTGGCCTTTTTCTCGAGGAAATTTAATAATGCTCAGAAAAAATATAGCACATACGATCGAGAGCTGTTAGCAGTTTATGAAGCAATTAAATATTTCCGGCACATGTTGGAGGGAAAAGAATTTGCAATATATACTGATCATAAGCCACTTATTTTAGCCTATCTTCGAAAAGGTGAGAGAGCATCACCTCGACAAGCTCGGCAATTAGACTACAGAAGTCCGTTTTCATCCGATATTCGCTACATTTCCGGCCGGCAAAATATCATCCCTGATCTTCTATTACGGATTGATTCAATCGATTTTGCCGAAATTCAATTCGAAGCGAAAGCTAGAGATCAAGAAATTGATGATGAACTACAAAATATTTTGCATTCAAACACAACTTCTTTGCAGCTTAAACGCATCACACTCCTTTATTCAGACATTAAGCTCTACTGCGATTTAAAATGTATGGAACGTAGACTTTACATAACCAAAAACTGTCATTTAAAGATTTTAGCCAAAATTCACAATTTATCCCATCCCGCAATAAGATCAACTATACACCTCGTACCTTCGTACAAAATTGCATCTCATCCTAAAGAGCCAAAGTGCACCGCCATACTAAATCACCCATTCACGCTTATAAGGAAGCGATTTGCAAACATAAACATTGATTCAGTTGGACCGCTTCCACCAGCAGGAGGTTAATCATACATTTTAACAGTAATAGACCGTTACTCCAGATGGCCAGAGGCAATTTCGCATCTGCACTAATATTTGGCATCTGCACTAATATTTGGCTGGATATCTCGTTACGGTGTCCCCGCTAGAAGAACCATGGATCAAGGACGAGAGTTCGAATCGGAAGTATTTTGCCAGCTTAACAGAATCTTAGGAGTATTACATCTATGAACGACAAGCTATCATCTTTAAGAGCCAAATTATCTAATGATTGATATAGCAAACTACCCCTCGTTTTACTAGAAAAATGGTATAAAAGCAACACCAGCAGGCAGAAATGACTTTTGGACAAGCACTTCGCATTTCAGGAGAATTTTTCTAGCCATCGAAGGAGCACTCCAGTGATGATGCATTTATAAAAAACTTTCGATGAAGAATGAATATTTTTCAACCTACAAAGACCACACATCATACCAGTAGTAAAGTTTTCCTCCACTCTGCTTTAAAAGATTGTTCGCATGTATTTGTCAGAGTCGATACCATTCGTACTCCACTTCAGCTACTGTACAAAGGACCATACATCGGCATTAAGCGTGGCTGTAAAATTTTTAAAGTAATAGTTAATGAAAAGCATCAAAACATTTCTATTGATCAATTGAAACCCGCCTTCACAATACAAGATCAGGACGGCCAAACACCGAAATCCAGTAAATCAGTACACCACCGCAGCGATGACGACCAGCCAAACCAGCGCAACAATCATTCCTAATCACCATACCAAACACGATACGGAAGAAGAAGATCGCCAAGCCGAACCATGTCATATGACAGGTATCATACTAGACAGGGAGTGATGTAGCGACTACAAATTAATTTCGATTTTTACATTTTAATTCATTTTATAAATTTTTATTTCTACATTTCAGTATTTGCCAGAAAGGTTTATAGTAGACTTTACTAAATTATACAGTTTGTTCCACTGCACTGAAAGCAATAATAGCGCACTAACAGCAGTGACAAAAAATCCGGTTTTGACAAAAAGAGAGAAGTTAATGTGCGCAGTCAGAATGTACACGCGAGAATAAAATCAAATTATATCTAAAATAGGAAACATAATTGTGAGTTTTTATTTTACAAAATGAAGAGTGTGCTACAGAAGCTTCCTTTTGGGTCTGTGTTCAAAATTTCGTCAAACTCCGACTTTTTTTAGCAAGTATAAAGGTTATAAACTCACTAGCCTTTTCAGGAAATACTTAGCCCTGCCTGAGTGACACCGGGAACAGGAAATGAGGACTTTTAGGAAGCTAACCATAGCTGAAATAAAAATTGTTTTATAATAAGACCGTTTCTTTTGTTTTTATGAAAAGTTTACTTAGAACCCTGGAGAAGAAATGTACGATATTTTTTAATGATTTTTTTCATCCCTTTGTATCCACAATTTATAAATGATGTATCTTTTTCCAGAATATCTGGGGTATGTAACAAAAATCTCTCAAATATTAGTTTTTTAAATTAAAAGAACGGAAAACAAATTTATTTAGTAGAGATTGGCCTTCTATTCAAAAGACCTTCCAAATCCCATTCATTAATAAAGGTCAACATAACAAAGAATATTTTTCAGATGAATGCCTTTACTAACTGTTAATTGTTTCCTCAATTGAATTTCTCGGGGAGTGACTTTGCTTTCCTTGTAGTAAAATAAAATGCTGGGGATGACTTTATTAACCTTCAGGCAACCTGACTCTTTTTATATCTTCTTCTCCTTTGTAGCACTTTAGCCCATCTCGGGCCTTCACTTTCCGCAAATAGCGCCTCCAACTATCTCGGTCTATTGACCGCATCCTCAAAAATTAAAATCCGAGAAGCGATGAACTGTTTTCGTTGACCGAGTCAGAACAGCATTTTCTCGGTTTCCTCACTGGTCTCCGGCCTTCAGTTCTATCAACGAATACCTTTTTGAGTATCCGTTGTTTATTCATACGGTTCATGTGACCAGTTTACTGCACCTTCCACACTCTTACAATCGTTGAGACCTCCGGTTTATCAAAAATTTTAATAGAGCTCATGGTTGTATCAAATTCGCCATTGGTCCCCACCTAGATTCGCTCCTATTATTCACCGCAGGGCCCCTCTTTTGAAGGGGGGCGTCAGCGGAAGCTTGGCTTAGGTTCAAGGATTCACACCCATAGCATAACACAGGTCTTATCACAGATTTACATACTAGGAGCTTTGTCTTTCTTTGTATGCAAATGGTCTTCAAGATCGTCAAAACTGAATAAAACATTTTATTTATGAGCTGTATTCTTCGGCGTATTTCGTCTTTTTCACTACCCGTATTCGTTATTTTTGCGCCTAGATACACAAACTCGCCAAAATTTTCGATACTGTATTCGCCAAGTGTGATATTGTATTTGACGTACTTGTCTATAGGCTCCAATGTTCTGGAGCTGGGCGGAAGATTCAGGGGGTTCTTAAAATATGATGCCCATCTTTCCTTAATCTTAGTTTATCTGCGCTAATATTGCCAATGTCATCACGACAGAGCGTTGTTTTGGGCTGATGGCCGCGTTTCAGGCTTTTCACTACTTTGCATGCTTGTGTTGTGTTGTTGCTCGCTGGACTTACATCGGTACTTCTCAACTGGTCATCATAGTATTTTCTTTTCTTAATTCTAATTATCTTATTCATTTTTCTTCTGAAATTTTCATAGTGTTTTCTCATGATATTGGTTTTTCTACCTTTTTTATGTACTCTTGATTTTTTTCTCTAACTCATTCTGGCACTCATCATCGAACCAATCATTTCTTTTGCACCGGGCTTAATGTCCGATCGTCTGTTCTGCCACGGTCCTAATCGCCGTTTTCATTTCCATCCAGAGCTCGATGTTTGTTTTTAACGATGCGTCTGATAAGATGGGAGCCAGCTGGTTTTCGAGAGTCTCCGTGCAATTTTTGGCCACAGATGCCGTTTGGAGCCTTTCGATGTCAAATTTTTTTAGCGGGCTGATCTTCATTGAATACGCCATTGACATACGACATCGGGGTGTTAATTTGATCAAGTAATGGTCTGAGTTACAATTGGCTCCTCGATATGTACGGACGCCAGGTATACTTGAGGCCCAAAGTTGTTGGATCAGCACATGGTCGATCTAGTTTTGTGTGTTGCTATCTTGTGATACCTAGGTCATTTGATGAATGCGTTGATGAAGAATACTCGACTACTTCGACTACTCTAGCCAATAATTGGGGCCGTATCTAGCCAATAACGCAACGAATGTTGTCTTCCAAAATTGTCAAAAGTCTCGGACTTATCGGCATAGATGAGTGATAATTTGCCGTATCTCCACAAGAAATAGTACAGTGGTGTTTAATCACAAGATTTTGCAGGCCAGTTCACAAGGCCAAAACGAGAAATTATCTGCTCATTTAATGCTTTTTTCAATATGTCTATGGTTACTCTAGCGTTATGGCATGTCACGCATTAATGCTGAAACCAGAGGTCCCCAGTATTACGGCGGATTAATTCCGGCACGAGAAAGTCATTGTTAATGGCTCTATAGTGGTCACCATTGAGTGTAATTTTGTTCCCAGTAGAATTTTTGAAGAAATATGGACCAATGATTCCACTGGCCCTTAAAACACACCAAACAATGACTTTCTTTGGATGTGACAATATCTAGACAACTGGTTGTAGTTGCTTATCACTTCAAATGTGGCAGTTTAGTTTGTTGACGCAGCCATTCTGCCAGAAATGAGCAACATCGCTAAACAAAATTTTCTTAAGAAATTCGGGATCTGCAGCAATTTGTTCTGGGGCCCATACACAGAATCCACATCATGCCCGGTGGTCTTTCAACTTCAATACTTACACGAGTTGAATTTTGTAAGCCTTCAAACCAAGATTCTTCCATAATGTGGATGGGCACATGTTTAATTCTTGAGCAAGATATCAAATCGGCTCATTTGGGTCTTCATCGATACTGCGCTCTACAGCCGCTATGTTTTTTTTTTCATTACGCACTGTTCGATGTCTAGATGAAGCTGTATTATCATTTAAAGTAAACTTGGGGCGGAAATGATCCATGTTTAATCGAATTACTTGTACTGATGGACGATTAAGTCGGCCATGAAATTGACGGAGTGTGCAATGAGTTTTTCCAATAAATTTTTTTTTTGAATGAATCTGCACAATCGCAGACATTCAACCTCTTCATATCAAAATGGCCAACCAAACTAACCATAAAACGCATGACTACTGTCACAAAAAACATTGCATTAAAATTGTTTGCCTATTTAAAGTTCTATACCCTTTTTAAAAAACACCCTTTATAATAGAAAATAAAAATTATAGAGAAAAGATGAAACAAAAAATGAAATAACAAGTGAACAAAGTGAAAGATTTTTTGATATTAAGAGCATTACATACAATCAACTTAGAAGCAAAGAGAGAGAGTAGGAGCGGACGAAGCTGAAGATTGTTAAAACAAGGCAAGGCAAGAACAATTGGCTAGTGGAAAAATATGTCATAAATAGCGAATAGAAGAACGAATTGGTAAGAAGAGCGTGCAAGCCTGAAAATAAAATAATTCAGTGAATTTTGAACAAATAAAAAATAAATCGATCTCGATAATATTTCTAATTCCAGATAGAAAGATGGAAAGGGAGTATAGGGATAGCTCATGAAAGAAAAAAGAAAACTGTCAAGCAAAGATGAAGTTGAGTGAGAGAAAGAGAAAAAGTCAGCAAAGAAGTTGCGAAAAGCCTAGCTATCAGAGGCTCGCATACCATTTCGGGTAAGGATGCTAGGGACATTGAAAGAAACTATGACGAAGTGCACATAAAAACGAAAGAATTTTGAATTGCTGGAACGCTAGGAAGCTTAAATTCGATTAAAGCATGGCCACATAACGCATTTAATGACCACTTTAGTACTCTTCCAACGCTTTGGAACCAGAACAACCAGATCAAGGTGCAGTTTAGTGACTAGATATTTATGGCGAGCCCGCTCTCTTAGATATGAAGCCAACCAAACCCGGGCTAGACTTGGGAGGTGCCCGACAAAGCGGAGTAGGTTTGAAGATGATATTCTTCTGGGTATCAGAAAAGACCCTAACAGATTTTTTTGCAGCCTGCGTACTGATGAAATGTATTCTTATCAATGCATCTGAGCTCAGTGTTATTGTCAAGGTAATTATTCCTGCGGAGACTATATCTTGAAGAGGCAGGTATAAGCTTACATTGGGTCGAGAAAAATAGGATATGGTGGACTCAAATCAAAATTCTCAAAGTTTTCCAGTCCTGCCATCTCCGAAACCGGCCATTTATTTTCCAAGAATGGCACCTGAAAGCCCCTCACAAGCTTTCCACCTCAAATCCCAAATAAAATGTATTACAAAAACATTCGAATGTTCTCAATGAGGCACGCCCTAATACTACCCCTATTAGCTTCTGTGAACCGTAAAAAAAGGGTAAAGTTGACTAAGCTTATGAAGCTGTTAAATATCAAGTACAAATCTGCCAAACGCATATACTGCCCATCCAGATTATACCTCAATCCTCCACAGATCATAGAAAAATAACGAAGTTTTTAACAGAGCGAAACTGGCAGCGCAGTTTTCATGGACTATCGGTGTAAAAAGTCAAAGAAGATCTTCAGCAGCAAGGTTTCAATCCGGCCCCTCCAAATACGGAGGAGGAATCTACAATGGAGGCGAGCTAGGAATATGGGTGATCCTAAGTGAATAACCAAATCCAACCAGTTAACGAACAAAATACGAGATCAGATTCACGAATTTGGCGACACCATATCGGAAGGATTTTTGCCGAGCCTCAAGCTTGATGATAATAATTTTGATTTCACTCAAAATATTTTAGGTTGATAAACAAAATAAACAGCGCTTCCATTCGCGGGCCAAATGGCCTTAAATATGAAAGCACAGAAAAAGCCGAAGCCTTGGCAGACACTCTTGAATAGCAATTCCTGGAGAATAATTTCCCTGAGGAAAGCCCAGAATCTGAAAACGAAATTGAGTCCTCTGTGCAAAGACTGCCAGTTTCAAAAACAACCGGCACTAACAAAATCCGTTTACTGGACTTACCTGAATTAAAAAACACGATAAGCATGCTAAACAAGCCAACGATTCCAGGTTTTGATTATTTGACAAATACTATGCTGGAACGGCTACCAGACAACATCTTACAAGCCTTGATGGACATTATCAACAGCATCTTCTGGCTACACAAATTCCCCAAATCGTAGGAATCGGCAATTATCATCATCATCCCGAAATCAGATGAAGCCATTATTGTCCCGCAAAATTGTCGGCCAAAAGTCTTCTGTTTTCTCTCTCTAAACTCACAGAAAAGGCACTTTTAACTCGGTTGACCGAAAATATTGAGGACAACAAAACTTTTCCCGAAGAAGAATATGGCTTCTGAGTAAGACACTCTGCTGAACTCTAGCTGATAAGGGTGATCCATCATATCAGAAATGGGTTGAATTGCAGAAAGGTAACAGGTCTAGTTATTTTTGCTGTTGCATAAGCTTTTGGCAAAGTCTGGCATGCAAGGCTAATCTTTAAAATGCATGAATTTTCAATTCCACTACCTTTAATAAAAATTACCGATACCTTTCCTGCAGGGCAGATATTTGAACATCAAAATTAACGATAAACTATCCAACATGTGACCGATTCAAGCTGGAGTTCCACGAGGATCACCACTCTCCTCATTACTGTATACACTGTGGACCTTCTTCGTCTGCCCAACAGATTTAAAATTTTCCCATATACCGACGACTCTTGTATATTACACCTCGCGACTAGCAAAAGCCGTGCCGTCAAGTCTGCAACGATCGATTGAACTTCTTTCGGGGTATTTTCAAAGGTGGAAGTTAAAAACTAACTCTGACAAGACACAAGTCATCTTCATTACAAGAACAACATGACAACAACCTCCCGAGCTACAAATAAACTTAGACTTAATACCATGGAACTAAACAGCTAAATACCGAGGACAAGATTGTGACAATAGACTAACATGGACTGACCACATACGAGGCAAGAGATAACGTTCTTCAGGTATTCTATCGTCCTTATAACCCATCTCAAGCTCAGAAAAACTAAACGTTAAAAATAAACTGCTCGTCTATAAAGAAATTATAACACCTTCTTTTCTCTATGATTGTATAATTGCCAGATCTCAAAATCTAACAAAAAAGTACTTCAAGCCCTGCAAAACAAGGCCCTTGGGAGAATCTTCCGGACTCCCTGGTACATTAGGAACATTGACATTCACAAAGACCTAAAAATAGATACAATTAATAAATATACAAGTATACTAGACCGTGCACTAAAACTGTTCGACAGGATAGATGATCATCCTAATAGTACTCTGAAACCCTAAGATCAACCAATAACGGACAAAGTTTCATCCAGCCTAGCATCAGGTCAATTACAATACTTTCAATATAGGGGTGTCCATTAGGGACATTACAGTTTTGTACGAGTATCTTGATATGAACGCTTCCTTAAACTTTTTTAATGAACTGCTAATGTCAAAACAGTAATTAAAGTCTACATATTTATCATGGTAAAGTTTACAAACCAGCATTAAGAGTTAAGAATTACTACCGAAATTCTGTGTCGGTGGTTACAACCTTAAGAGCGCTTACTCCGATTTCGGCCGTAGTAATCGTCTCACCCGACAAGCTGTGCGTGCTATAGTGGATAAGTTCAAGTCAAAATTTTCACTCTTGAGTATTCCGGTGCCAAAAAATGGCCCGAACCTAAGGAAATATCGCATCGACTCAAAATGAGCCAAATCAGTCGATTCCACGTCATTCTGAAGATTTGGGCATCGCTCAAACGTCACTGTGGCACATTTTGCGAAATATTTTGGCCTATCGTTACAAGATTTAATTGACTCAAGAATTAAAGCCACTTGATCATTCGATGCACCGAAACTTCTCCAATTGGGCTCTGGCAAAGCTTGAAGAAAATAACGAATTTCATCGAAAAATCATCTTCAGTGATGGAGCTCATTTCTGGCTCAATGGCTTTGTTCATAAGCAAAATATGTATTATTGGTCAACAACAAACCCACATGTGTTCTTGAGATACCATTGCATCCGCGAAAATGTACTGTTCGGTGCGGTTTTCATGCCGGAGATGTGATTTGGCCGTATATTTTCGTGGATGAAAATGACTGTCAAGTTACCGTCAATGGAGAGCGCTATCGTGTTATATTGGAAGATTATTTGGAGTCGAAATTGGATGAGCTTGACATCAACAACATGTGGTTTCAACAAGACGGTGCCACTAGCCGCACAGCATGCCTCAAAATTGATTTATTGAAAGAAAAATTTGGTGAACGCGTTATCTCGAGAAATGGTTCAGTCGAATGGCTGCCTCATTTATACGATCTAACTACATTGGGTTTCTTTTTATGGGGCTATATCAAGTTACTGGTTTGCGCCAACAAGCCAGCAACTTTAGAAAAGCTCAAAGACAACATTCAACGCGAATTTGCCAACGTTACGATCGAAACCTGTAATAGGGTGGCGGAAAATTGGGTCCAAAAAATCGACCGCTCTAAATGGGCTCGTGGTGTTTGCACTACACCCATAATATATTTGAACTCAATATCTCAAATATTTCTGTGTTTTATGAGTAAATATAATTTTTTATGTTCTTAATGGGAAACCCTATACAAAGAAGGAAAGTTGCTTAACCTTTAATTAGTCGCGTGGGGTCCATTGAACCCCATCGAGTTTATGAACGTTATATTTCAGCAAATATTACGCATACTGGCCTGTGCATCCTGATAGCTTCCTAGCTTACGTGTATCTTTCTTTTCAATATTCCGCTGGCAGCTGCGTTAACTACACAGTTCAGGGGAGAGTGCAAATAAAATTGTAGTGCAATTTTTCGAAGTATGTGCTTAAATTTTATTTATCTTTTCTTTTCCCAAAGTTAGGTTTAAACTTGTAGTTAATTTCAACTTTATAGGTCAAACAGCACAATGACGAGCCGCTTTCTAAATATAGAACATATAACGGCACTTCTGAATGAGAACGAAGAGGAGCAATTTGATGAAAGTTACAACGAGCTAGTCATTGAAGAATGCTCTGTTGAGCAACATAATCATTGTTCTAACGCTGAGCAGGGTGAGTATGAAATTGAAAATGATGGTACATTTTCAGAGAATAACTTAGGGAAAGACAAGGAAACAAAATGGTCCAAAACGTCTTCAAACCAAAGAATACGACAAAGAGCCCACAACATTGTATTGAATTCACCTGGAACAAAAGGAGAAGCTAAAATTGCCAAAAACATGATTGATTGTTTCAATTTATTTTCTGATACGTATTAAAAGATCTTATTCTTAGAAATATCAATGTATGCATGGAGAAAGTACGCCAAAGATTTCAAAGAGAACGCGACGCAAAAGATTTGACGGGCAAAGAGCTACAAGCATTTTTTGGTTTGCTGATCATGTCTGGTGTGCTTAGATCCTCGCATTTGAATTTTAAATGACGGAACGGAAATAGTTTTTTTTTCTAATGTGATGCTAACTCAACGTGTTTTGTTTATACTTCGTTTTCTACTATTTGATGATGCACCATCAAGTATCAGTATCTATCATCAAGATTACAGCTTGATAAATTGGCACCAATACGAGAATTTTGTGATCTATTGAGAAAGAACTTCAAAAAATACTAAACGGTTCCCGAATATGTTACAATAGACGAACAGTTACCAGCTTTTAGATGCCCAGCAAACTTAATAAATGTTGAATCAACACCATTCAATGGTGGACGCCAAAACAGCTTATCTTCAAACTTTTTAAGTTTATTCAGCCAGACGGCCCATTTAAGTTACCAAATGATACAGTTAGCATCGTGAATAGACTTGTAGAACCAATCAAAGGTCCGGGGCAATATTATCACAATCGATAATTGGTATACTAGTATTCCTTTGGCAAAAGACTTACAACAAAAGAAGGTTACTTTCTTTGGTAATTTACGAAAAAACGATTCCATTGAAGTATTTCCCTCAAAAGAAAAATGAAGTACATTCATCAAAACTTGGTTTTCATTATGAACTGACTCTTGTTTCATATGTACCAAAAAAGTCTAAGGCGGTGATTCTGTTGTCAACTATGAACCACGATCAAGCAATATGTGAAGACGATCAAAAAAAGACGGAAATAATACAATTTTATAACAAAATCAAAGGCGGTGTAGACACTAACGATAAATATATAATATAACGTTACCCGGGGGAACAAATACGAGTAGATGGCCCATGGTGATTTTTTTCACCTCTTCAATGTAGCAGCAATAAATGCGTATATAAATAATATAATACGAATAATAACATTAGAATTAGCAGGAGAGAATTTCTAAAAAAAAGCATCCACAGAACATGTACTAAATTTGAAAACCAAAAGAGCTAAAATTCTCGCTCTGCCACGGACTTTGAAAATAAGACTACAAATTGACTCGGAATCTTCACTTTCCGAAGGGCATTTAAGTAATTTCAAAGGCCGTTGTTGGGTACAGTGGCGGACAAAAGTCTACGACAACTCCTTATATTGAGATTCTGGTTGATTGGAAGCTTAAATCAAAAATCCATCGGTGTACATTTTTCAGTCTAGTAAATATATTTATAACAAGTTGGGTAAGCAGACCTACGCTCATGTCAGAAGGGTTTTGTATAGAACTTCTCAGAAATGCGGTCACCAGCAATGAATAACGTCAAGAAATATGCCAAAGAGATGTGCACGTTCAAAGGAAAATCAATTGTTTTTCTATTTTCAACGGTTGCCATTTTGTTGCAAACCGACAAAATTCACTCAAATCATTAATTCTCAAAAATATTAATGTTAGCAACCTTTTTGGAAAATTTCAAGAAGATCAAGTCAAAACTGCAGTGACTGGTTCGATGGAAAGTCCATAAAATACCAAAATCATGGGTTATTGTTGTTGTAATTGGAGAAATTTCAAAGGGCTATAACTTTCGTGTATATCATTCGATTTTCATCAAACTTACAAAGTTTAAGAACCCTTAGCAGGACTACGTAAATGTCGAATTTCGTTAAGTTTAAGAGCACCAATGCGATTTTATTGGAAAAAATGTGACATTCGAATATCATACTATTATTAACAAAGTTGAGCGAATTTCGACTTCTACGGTATTTGTTGTTGTTGTACTCATAAACATCTACCACCATAATTTTTTTTCAAATTTTTTGGATCACAGGTGTCCAATCGCGAGGAGAGGGGACACAAATTTTTCGTGTATATTCCCTCTCTGCGCGTCCCTCGAAGCGAAAAGTATCAAATTAAGACCTGTTTTGAAAAGCTCACATCAAGATCTTTCATTTGATACCCATATCGGCTACCTTTGATGAATTCTTTTTTTCGGGGGCCTCTCCCCTATATGGGGAGACCCCCCCTTAAATACCTTATACAATTTTTCGTAGGTGAATTTTAAAGAGAGCATCACTTTACACCTGCGTGCTAAATTTAATGTTTCTAGCTTAAGTAGTTTGCGAGAAAAAGTGCGGTGGCACACGGACGGACGGACAGACGGACAGATAGGTCGCGAAACTAGTAGGGTTTTGTGAAATTATTTTACAAAACCCAAAAAAGCAAAGACGAAAACATTTCATAACAAACTTAAGGAGAAATATTAAAAACATAAAAAAGCGAATGGACAAAAGTCTACGACAGTATATTTTCAACTAAACGCATTGGAATTTTTAGAGTTTTTACTGGCTTAATTTTCAGTTAGACTCCATTTCGCATCAATTACTGCTTGTAGTCCTCGGGGCATAGAGGCGACTAAATTACCAGTTTCTGCAGATGTGATATTCTGCCATTCTGTAGCAAGCGCTTCCTTCAACAAATTTTTGATTTTAATGCGACATTTTCGAATTTTCCGCTCCAAAAGTTCCCATAAATACTCTATTGGGTTTAAAACCAGACTTTGTGGAGGCGTATTAAGTTGCGTGGGGCGTAGTATAACAACCAGTTCTTGATTAAAAATGCTGTGTGTTTTGGATCAGTGCCTTGTTGGAAAATCCATCTCTTTCCAGGACCCAACTTCTCGACTGATGGCTTCAAATATTGTTCTTACATGTTTTTGTAAGCATAACGGTCCGTCATGGTTTTAACAAAAGCCAATCTGCCAAAGTATAGATGTAAGTTTAGCGAGCAACAACACAAGACAAGCATACAAAGTAGTGAAAAGACTGAAGCGTGGTTATCAGCCCAAAACTACGCTCTGTTGTGATGACAGCGGCAATATCATCGCTGATGAAACCAAGATTAAGGAAAGATGGGCATCATATTTCAAGAACCTCCTTAATCTTCCGCACAGCTCCAGAACATCGGAGCCTATAGATGTCTGCAGAGAGTGTCCATTAGCGCCACCAACTCTGGATGTAGTTTGTTCCATCATCAAAGTCCAAAAGAATAATAAAGCGCCGGGCATCGATGGGATTCCAGTGGAGTCCATCAAATATGGTGGCAGTAGTGTTCATCAAGCTATTCACAAAGTCATCCAGTACATTTGGCAACAAGAACATATGCCGAAAGAGTGGAGCCAATCAATTATATTCACTATCCACAAAAAAGGTGACAAGCTACAGTGCGAAAATTATAGAGGCATATCACTACTTTGTTCGGCGTACAAAATATTTTCAAAGATCTTAGAAAATAAAATCAGATCATACACCAACATATTATTGGGGAGTATCAAGGTGGTTTTAGAGCAAGCGGATCGACGATAGGCCAATTGTTTACAATCCAGCAGGTACTTGAAAGTACTGGGAGTTCAATATAGACGTTCGCCAAATTTTTCGTTGATTTTAAGCAAGCATACGACCGTATTGATCGTAACGTACTGTACCAAATAATGCTTTGATTTGGCATCCCAGCCGAGTTAGTCCGTCTTACCAAAATGACAATGACGTCAACGACGTCCCAAGTCCGCATCAATAACCAACTCACAGATGCCTTTGACACAAATATCAGACTATAGCAGGGAGATGAGCTGGCCCCATTGCTATTCAATTTGGCTCTAGAATACGTCATAGGGAAGCTACCTGTCGGTACGCGAGGTACATTACTATTCAAGTCGAGCCAAGTAGTAGCCTATGCGGTCGACATAAACATTTTGTCACAGTCATTAACAACTGCCAAAGAACTTTTCTTGAAACCTGACAGCGAAGCAAAACTGCTCGGATTTCGGAATTGGAAGACGCAGTGAACGGACCGAGACAGTTGGAGGTGCTGTTTGCAGGAAGCGTAGGCCCAAAAGGCGCTGTAGTCCTAAGAAGAAGAAGAAGAAGAATCTGCCAACCCCAGATGCAGCGATTGCTCCCCAAACCATCACATTGCCTCTACCGAACTTGACAGTAGGAATCCAATGGTTAGTCTCTAAAGCTGTGTTCTTGTTCCTCCATACTTTTGTGAGACCATCATTTCCAAAAATGTTGAATTTGGACTCATCGGTGAAAAGGACCCAATTCCAAAAATCATTGTCCTTGCGAATATGGGCCTGGGCGACTGTAAACACAGAAGTCGGTTTTTGGCGGATATTAATGGTTTTTTACGTGGAGTTCTACTTTGAAACCCATTAATATTTAATGCTCTCGTCATGGTTCTTCTATGGATATACTTTTTCTTTCCGTAGCCATTTATTTTGCCAAACCTGGAACACTTATTTTCGGATTACTGTTCACTTCTTTTAGAATGAAACTAGTGTTCGCCAGTTTGCGGCTTATTTTCAATGGAACAACTGTTTTCAAAGTATTTGATGATCATATACACAGCAGTTTATTTAAGTTTCAGTAATTTTGCTATTTCCGAGCCCGATTTATTGTCTTTTTTATACTATACGACCAAATTTCGGATATCGCTAGAAATTTCTTTTCGCGATGACATTTTGCGATCCATACAGTTAGAAACTAGCGACAAAACTAAAACAGAATCGTTAGAAACTAGCGATAAAACTATACCGAATGACAACAAAAGCAAATAAATAAATATTGATAGCATTCCGATACGTTTAGTTGGAAATTTTTTGTGCATAACTGAGTCAGCACTCACAGTCGTAGACTTTTGTCCATTAATTTTTTTATATTTTTATGAATTTTTACTTAATTCTGTTATGAAAAGTTTTGACCTTCATTTTTTTGTAAATATATTTACGTTGCTGAAATATGTGCATCAATGGATTTTTTTATTAAAACTTCTTCGAAAGGAATATGCCAAAACACAACCATTATGCAACAGCATAAATACTCTTATTTCACCATCTCCAACCGTAACCCAAAACGCCATAACTTTTACCTCATACTTGTAATATCTATTGTAGATACCTATCACTAAATACATCGAAACACCACTCAGCACGTCCTTACACACCTAATTTGCTAGAACAAATCGACCAAGTAAAACTCCCTTAACAACGTCCTACACTGCCAACCAAGCAACCAGCCAGCCAGCTGATATCTCTACAATGAAATCTAGATATCCTTACAACGAGCAACAACGATGAAACCAATATTTGTGCAAGGATAGTTGGCTTCGAGGCGAAAACTTTGTCCGGGATACCAAAAAAAGACGAGAAAAAAATAGAAGGAAACTCCAACAAGATTTTGTTTCATTAAAGTTCACTAAAGTTTTCCCATGTCAGACGATACATAAAAGTCGGTCGAAGGCTCAAGTCAGTCGTCCTGTACAAAACATACCACAATTTCATCTTCTCATGTCGGTTGGACGTTCTTAAATTTTTCTTATGTGTGTTTTCCGTTTTCTTTTTTGTTTAACGCTTTTTCTCTCCTTTTCTACACTTCTCAGTCGGAAGGAAGTCGAACCTGAGTGGATAGAGACATGCGAGCGAGGACACATAGAGCCCACAAAAATTTCCTGTCTTCAAGGAGAACGAAGAAACTGTGAAACGTTTCCTGTATACTATGAACGGTATATCAGTTCAAGTTTCCTTTTTTTGTTGTTTAGTGAATTCAACGAGAGTGAACAAGGTGAGTGTATCGCAAAAAGCCGATTGAAAATCCTGCGAAAAAGAGGAAAAGCAACAGAAAAATTGATGAATTTTATAGGAAAAGCAGGCCAAGGATGAGTATGTCATATTTGTAAATGAAATTAGGCTTCATGCTACTGTAGGTGGAATTTAATCAATTTCGTTTTCACTGTTAAGGTTTGATAAGATATTAAAATCTAAATTGAATCTAAAGAGCAGGATGATTTATGAACAACATTTTTTTCTTACCTTTTACACCACAAAACCACAGGGACAATGCCAGAAACGTGAAGGTCAGCCGAAAATCCATTTTCCATCGGTCGCCCATGACCAATTGATGTAGTGGTGCAGATATCCTGTCGATTTACCGTTGCCTCCACATGAATATCCGTTAAATCACTCACAAAATAAAACCAAAAATTAAATCAAGCCAATACTCCACTAAATACAAAATTTGCACAAAACACAAATCCTCCAAACAATAAAATCCTAGGCCAATTTTTAATCAACTGATTAATTCACTTTATATCTGAAATTTTCAATCACATCTCTTCCATTTCATGGATAATTTCAATTTCATGCTTTTTTAACTCAATCACCGCCAATTGACCACAACAAACCAACAATATGGGAAGGAACAACTTGCAGCCGAACAACACGACACACATTCAACACAAAAAGGCGGTTGTGAGAACGTTGTAATCCAATTGTTTCATTTTTCTCTCTATTCGCACTCCATACGCTACGCAATTGCTACTACTAATAAGTCCTCTTCCCAGTGCAGCAGGACTTTAGGGCTTGTTCCTGAAATGTGAATGTTACTAAGAATACGCCACGCGCTTAACAAAGCTCACACATGAGCTAATGCACTGCAAACGGAAAATATTCAAGGATCCGGGACAAAAACAAACTACTGAAAATAATTTGCACTCGAGTTATACTATAAACAATCAGTAGCAAACTCGCTCCTATACGAAGGACACAGAACAGCGAACTTTTTCCATCCAATTAGGCCAGGACTCGAGGCTCAACTGATTCTAGGAAAACAAAGCTACCGTGTTTCATGCTACGACACGACAACGATGAAACCTCGTCAGAATTAAGCTGGCGAATGCCATGCATATCGACAGTCAGAGCAATCCTCAAGTCCTTGAGGATTTTGCGCGAAAAATCCCCAGCAAGGATGAATCTCCCGGCAATTTATTCATATCAGTTTGTAGGGTTGGCAAAAGCTTTTTCTACGCGCTCCGCTTCTCCAACTTGCAAGGAACCCGCCACCGGATCTACTTATTCAACACGTGGTGAGAATGCGCAGCAACCCCACTAGTCCCCGGGTCGTCATATGGCCACAGGAACTTGCGAGTCCTTATTTTTGTGTAGTGTGAAGGAATGCACTATTATATCATAAGTGAAATGCGGATGCAATCATGAAGGGATGAAAGTGAAAATGATTGAGGTATGCAGTTACGGAGTGAAGTTCTCTCTCCCGCTGCAAAAGTGGAGACTCTGTCTTTTTGCTCAGCAAGGATATACACGTAGGATGTTGCTTGTTTTCATGATAAAAATAATGTCAAGATAGCATGTAGATCCTTTCATTGCAAGTAGTTTATTCGCATTCATTCATTTTGTGTGTTGGGGTAAAGAGCGTGAGTTTGTTCTGGAAGTTTGCAAGACGATGCTGATGATGTTCATGAGGGTATGAATGCATAGCTGGGCATGTAGTTATCTGGAAAATCTTTTACCTAGTTTCGCTATTCAGGCTGAAGGATGTGGTGCGTGCACTTAATTTGCAAGATGAATTGCATGATTGCTGTTGTTGTTTAGTGTTTGAAATGGTAATTGGTAAGAGATAGGAGTGAATGTATTGGTTTTGTGGTAAAAATTGAATTTTTTCAGAGTAAGGGCAGAATATATTTTTGTTTTCTTTACCAATAAGAATAAAAATAATATTCTGAAATGCTGAGCACTTCATAATAAAGCATTCAATAGCAACAGGGCTTTAGAAAATAGAGTGCTTAAAAACGTAATACAAATACCGTTGAAATTATCCTTGCCCTCCTTAAGGTGGGGTCTTCATATCAGCAACTTTGCACTTGAACTTAAAATAAGTTCAAATCAGTAACAAGCTCGTTAGTATAATTCATCCACGGTCTTGACAGTGATTGCTGTTGTTGTTACTATATATAAACAAACCAGTCAACAGTCAACGAGCTTTGCTGTGTTGCTTTTTGCATCAATTACATCCTACTCTACTGATCCTTCTGAAGTTGACTCCCTTATTAACTTGATCGATCGGAATGTTAGTCCTGGTCCCGGTGGATTGCCAAATATGTTTCTAAAGTCACTTTGTTCCTCTTTTTAAGTTTTCCTCTATTCAATCGCAGCCTTGGTACTGGCACCTTTTCTGCATACTAGAAAGATGCAAACGTTGTTCGTATCTTTAAAAACGGTGACTCATTAACAGCCTCAAACTATTGTCCCATATCACCCCTCTCCTGTTTCCCTAAGCTACTGGAACGACTTGTACACAACAGGCTTCATGAGTCATTGAGTTCAGTTGCCATACCACAGCAACATGTATTCTTTTTGGTCATCGATTTATCGATAGTGCCCTCAGACCGGGGAACCAAACGCGTCCCCAGGGTTGCGGAGAGGGGTAGACCTTTCTCAAAAGGTTCGCTGCGAATAACCAATAAGCAGCCTTGGACAATGGTCGGCAGTGAAGGGAGAGTCTCAGGACAAATACCTGAGTGTCAATGATCGTCACTGTGACATGACGAAATATATGGCGTCATCAATTATCCATATATCCTGGCAGTAGGTAAAATGCTATGGGAACGGAAACCCAGACAGAAAACCAACTCATGCAGGTCCACAAGGGGAACCAAATTACGGTGCAGGGGGTCGGATCCCCAGTACCGGCGGCAGAGGGTAGTGAGCGAGCAGGCTCCCGGCCGTCGTCATCCAGCGACTGCAATGTTATAGAAGTGGTGAACTTGGCTTCTGTATCAGATATAACTACAAGCAAACAGGACGCTAGCACGGAGAACCCTTTCAGGCGAAAACCGCTGTTGGCAAGAACACCGATAAAACAAGTCACCCCAGAAACACTGTCAAAGTCAGCATCACAGGTTAAATCATCGAAGACAGACCACAGACGGACTAACGAACGAAAGAAGGCAGAGTGCGTTGTGGAACCTGGCATCGTTGCGGCCTTTGGGCGCAGTAGAAGGACTATGCGCACCCCGGAGCGTCCAGTGCAAGACGCACACAATCCGGATCAAGCTGCGACGCTAACAGAGGCCAGTGTAAGACTGGGGGAGGGAGAAGTTTTGCCGTTGGCCGACGCCACTTCAAACGCGACCCAAGCGATAGAAGCAAAAGGGCTAGGAAACGGGGGCCTCTCCCAAGAGGTGGCGCCAAATAACACAATCGCCCTTGACCGCGCCGAAGAGGAGCGGCTTACTCGGAAAGCGGGGACTATCGTCAAACAACTGAGGGCTGCCTGCGAAGAGCAGAAAAACATAGGCAAGAGTGTCAAGAGTGGCATTCTTGAACTGGAGGAGCTTTTTGGACTACAGGCAGAGGTGGCTTGCAACCGAAAAGCACCAAAAAGACACGCTCTCCCTCGAGGCATCAGTGGGTCCTAGCAGCAGCAAAAGAATGGCCGGCAGCCCAATTGAAGGTGACCGTGAGAAAAGGAGGAAGGACGAGACCAGAAACGAAGTTGACACTCCAGGCGAGGAGTTTCATGTGGTGCGAAACAAGGCAGCGAGAAAAGCGGCCAAAAAGCTGCTCCTAGAAAAAACAGACAAAGAGCTCAACCACGAAAAGAACAAAGAACCCCCCGATATACCGCAGAAAACAAAAAGGAAACCCTTGCGAGAGGCACTGCTTATTAAACCCACTAAGGGCCGAACCTACGCAGATGTCCTCCGTGAAATTAAAGGAGCGGTCAAGCCAGACGACACCAAAACTGCCATCAAAGCAGTTCGACCAACCCGGACCGGCGGCTTGCTGGTGGAATTCGGGCCAGAGGCCACAAACAAAGATGCATTCCGTGACGCGGTTCAAAAGGTTCTTGGAGATGCGGCAACGGTTGCCTCGCTCGAACCAATGGCCACCCTGGAAATCAGGGACCTCGACTGCGTCACGGACAAAGCTGAAGTAGAGGATGCCATTAGGAGGGAGTTCCCCAGCTTAAGTGAAGTCAAGGCAAGATTGACACGTGAAAACACAAGGAGGCAACGCATGGCTACTGTCGAACCAGCTGATAAAGACGCCCAGCAAATCCTGGCGAAGGGCAAAATTAAGATAGGTTGGGTGACCTGCAGGATACGGAGAAGAGCGATCCCTATCCGCTGCTTCAGATGCTTCGAATACGGACACACCGCGTATTGCTGTAGGGGACCCGACAGGAAATCTCTGTGCTACAAATGTGGTGAAACGGGGCACAAAAGGAAGGAGTGCACGAACGAGGCAAAATGCATTCTTTGCAAGGATGCTAAGCTAGCACCCGGCGACCTCAAACATGAGCCGGGGACAGGGAGATGCTGGGTTTTCAAGGAGGCCCTAACTAAAGCCAAATCGATACTCAAATGATCCGTATCCTGCAGGTCAATTTGCACCGAAACACAAACGCCCAGGACCTACTTGAGCAGTTTGCGAGGGATAAGAAAGCTGATCTCCTGTTGCTGAGCGAGCAACATCATAACGAGGACTCGCAAGCGCGGTACCCTGACAAATCTAGTACCTCGGTCATCTGGGTTCGAGACAGCGCCCACCTTCAGGTGCAGGGCCATGGATGCGGGGATGGTTTTGTGTGGGTGCGGTGTTCAGGGATAACATATTTCAATGTTTATCTGACGCCTAACGAGGCAATGCGATCTTTTTGAACCAAACTCGATGCCCTGGAGGATGCTGTCTCGAACACAGAGGGCCACATGCTGGTCGGGGGAGACTTCAATGCGAGAGCCATTGAATGGGGTATGCCACAATCCGACCCAAGGGAAAAGCAAATCTTGGACATGGCGGCCAGAACAGCGCTTTTTGTCCTCAATACTGGTAACACCCCTACTTTCCGCCGCTGGGGTTGCGTAGGAACCATACCCGATGTGACACTCGCTTCGCAGTCCCTGGTACCTAGAGTACACAACTGGCGAGTACTAGAGGACTACTCGGCTAGTGATCACCAGTATATAGCGGTTGAGATTCACGACAGTGCCACTCTGCGTGCATATGCCCAAACTTCAATCCTCACATAGAGGACTGGGAGGATGGACGTTGAGAGGTTTGCTGGCGCGCTCACGGCAGGCGCACCGTTGCTGGGAGCTCCGCCAGGGAGTGGAGGGCCTACAGCCAAGGACTTGGTGAACTCAACTATGAGTACCATGATAACTGCTTGCGAGTCTTCCATGCCCCGTCGGAGACCCCGACACGGTAAGCCTCCAGTATACTGGTGGTCAAACGAGATCGCCGAACAAAGAAGCCAGTGTCACCAACTTCGGCGAGAGGCCCAGCGGGCGCGAACACGGGAGGAGGCAAACACTAGGCTAGCAGCATACAGGTCCGGCAGGAAATATCTTCGCAGGATTATTAACAAGAGCAAGGCCCGATGCTGGCAAGACCTCGTGGACGATGTAAATAGGGATCCGTGGGGCCTTGGTTACAAGCTGGTCATGGGGAAACTTGGTGCCCTACGGAAGCCTTGTATACATGACGCGGAAAAGATGGACGCGATAGTGCGGGGACTCTTCCCCGTCCATCCCGTCCGTGTTCATGCTGTCCATGGTGAAACAGCAGTCGAGTGCCCACTCTTCACACAGCTGGAACTGGAGGAGGCAGTCCTCTCCCTGAAAGCGAGGAAGGCTCCAGGTCCAGATGGTGTTCCAGCTGAGGTGTTGCAGCTCGTCTATCACCATTGTCCTGACTTGCTGCTCTGCACATTCAACGCTTGCCTACGGGACGGGGTTTTCCCGGTACGATGGAACGTGGCGAGGCTCGTGCTGATTAGCAAGGGGAAGGGAAATCCCGAATCGCCGTCTGCATACCGCCCGTTATGCATGCTAGACATGGCTGGGAAAGTGCCGGAGAAACTCATCAAGGGAAGACTCACTGACGCGATTCGTGCTGCTGGGGACCTATCTCCTCGGCAATACGGCTTTAGAGCAGGACGTTCTACCATTGATGCGATTGCAGAGGTGGTGAACGCGGTCCAAAAGGCAGAGGCATATAGTCGCACCAAGCGACGGATCGTCCTGTTGGTGACACTCGACGTCAGGAATGCCTTCAACTCCGCTAGATGGGTGGATATTCTGGACACGATGGAAAACTCTTTTTAAGTTCCAGAATATCTAATGCGGCTTTCGAGGAACTACATTAAGGACCGAAGCCTGCTCTACGACACGACACAGGGCCAACGAAGGATGGAAATTACATCGGGTGTTGCCCAGGGATCTATCCTTGGTCCGGACCTGTGGAACGTGTCTTACGACGGGCTACTGAGACTTGAGATGCCAGATGAGTCGCGCTTGGTCGGCTATGCGGATGACGTTGCGGCTCTGGTCGCCGGACGCACCGTTGAACAAGCGCAACTTAGGCTAGGTATGCTAATGCGCCGAGTGAGGGAGTGGATGACTGCTCGCGGGCTCAGTTTAGCACTGGAGAAAACCGAAGTGGTCATCTTGACAAAAAAGAGAATGCCTAGAGTAAGGATGATCAGAATTGGAGATATACAAATCGAATCAAAGCCAGCGGTGAAGTACCTGGGGCTACTGATCGACTAGAAGATGAGTTTCTCTGATCAAATCAGGGCAACGGCTGAGAAGGCTGCTTCGGGAATATCGGCCCTGAGTCGACTTATGGCCAACGTAGGGGGACCCAGCCCATCAAGAAGACGCTTCTTGATGAATGCTGTAGGGTCAGTGCTACTGTACGGAGCAGAGGTATGGGGCGACGCTCTCAGCAAGGAGGTATACCGAAAACGATTGGCACAGGTACAGAGAAGAGGAGCACTGAGAATTGCATCTTCGTATCCAACAGTCTCCGACTCGGCGGTGAGAGTGATTGCAGGCGTGATACCTGTCGCCCTCCTTGCTAGAGAGCGCCACGCTATTTACCTGCGCCAAAACGAGGATGCGAGGGAGATCGTTGTCCGCGAAGAGAGACAACACTCGCTTAACGATTGGCAGCAGTCTTGGAGGAATTGCACGAAGGGAAGGTGGACTGCGCGCCTCATCCCAGATGTGAGACCGTGGCTAAATCAAAGGCATGGTGAGACTGACTTCTATCTGACCCAGCTTTTGAGCGGGCACGGGTGTTTTCAGTCTTACCTGCACAAGATCGGTAAGTCACGGTCTCCCGATTGTCGGTTTTGCCCAGGAGAGGAGGACAATGCCTGTCACACATTTTTTGCGTGTGCCAAATGGGCCGGGCTGCGAAGGGAACTCTACAGGGAGACGGGAGAGCTCACCCCGGATAATATAGTTGCGGTGATGCTCGAATCGGTTGACAAATGGAACCAGGTGGCACATTATGCTCGGGCAGTCCTAAAAGATAAAAGGGACTCACAGCAGCCGGAGGTGCCGGGGCTGGGGGATCGGCCTTCTGGCATTTCCTCTTCCCCTCTCCCCTCCCGCTAGGAAAGGAGCTCCCCAGCTTGAAGGCGCCCCACGGCGTAACAAAACGAGACCTGGCCCGAAGTAATGTGTCAAACGGTTCCAGGCTAGGTTCTCAGATTGACAGGGGAGGTGTTAAGTGGGTAGTCCAAGGGTATCCTCCATGGGAGTACCACACTGCCAGACTCGGCGGGCGTAAATGCCTTCACCTCCTTACCACAAAAAAAAAAACATGTATTCTTGAAGGGTCGTTCAACTTCCTCCACGTTGGCTGAGTTCAAAGATGACATTGCAAGAGCTCTAGATAAACAGCTTCAAGTTGATGCAATATTCACGGACTCCGTGGACCGTGTTTTTCTCTGCCAAAAGTTAGTTTTGCTTGACGTATCCGGTTCCCAACATTCTTGGATTTCTTCCTATCTATCCTCTTATTCATGTCGTGTTAATCTCTATGGCTCAACCTCCTTTTCATACAATTCTACATCTGGCGCCCCTCAAGGGTCAATCCTTGGACCTCTGTAATTTCCTCTTCTTGTCTCCTGTATGATGAAAATTTCAAGGTATTCTGGATAATTAGATCCCTTAAAGATTATGAGCAACTCAACAATAATCGCTTAAGCCTGTATAACTGGTGCAATGCAAACTCCCTTCGTATCAATGTTTCCAAATGTTTTAATTGACTTTTACTTTGAAAATTGTTCCTTTGACTTAGAATTACACACTATGTGATTTTTCTCTCTCCTCTGCAGAATCGTGCAAAGATCGTGGTATTATATTGGATCCCAAGCTTGAATTCAATGCCCATATTTTTAGCATAATTCCCAAGGTATCAAAAGTTTCGGGTTTTATTATGCGGCATTTGCAAAAGTTTGCAAATATTGCTACCGCTGTTCGCTAGCTTACATGTCTTGTCTGCCTGCTTTTTGAGTACTGCTCAGTAGTGGGGTCTCCTAGACATTTATATCTTGAAAGCTTGCTAGAAGCTGTTCAGCGTAAGTTTATCCGTATTTTGTTCTTCAAATTCAACTTAACTTATGAGTCTTATGAGCATCGATTATTCATAGTTCGTCTCCCTTCTCTGTCGTCTCGTACAACCTTCATAGCTCAATGTTTCCTTTATAAGTTGTACCACAACAAATCACTTGCACTCTAAGCGAAGACTTGCACAACAGACTGTGTGCGCGTCCTAGTCAATGTAGTAACGTTCTCGAGGTTTCGTACGCCTGGACGGATTTACATTTTCAGTCAATTATGCCGGGAATCATCAGAAAGCATAAATTCTTCGAGCTTGGCACTCTATCCACGTCCTACTTGGTTTTCAAAACTAAAATAAAGACGTTACTTTTTATGAATTGCGATTAACATTTCCTTATCACTCAATTTTTCAAACCTTCGTCAAGCCTCCAATTTCTTGTTTTACATGTTTTAATTAGTATTCTTAACTTTTTCTGCTTGATTTTGTTGTATACGAGGCGTGACAATTAAGTAATAAAATTAATTTTATTGCCGCGCTTGTGACATACCTGTGACCTTGAAACTCCCTTTCCCTTCCCCTCTCTATTGATATACTTACCATCGCTCAAGCTTGTTTAGTTCGCCTGCTGTGTCGTGTTGAGTAGACGTGTGTTGGTGGTGCTCGTCACAAAAATGGAGAAACGAAATGAAGAGCAACGCGTCGCGATAAAATGTTGCGCCAGATTGGGCGAAACAGCTTCGGGAACGTACGCTAAAATTGTAAAAGTGTATGCCGATAGTGCTCTTAGTCGTGCCCAGGTATTTTGATGGCATAAAGAGTTTAAGGAAGGGCGTGGAAGACGTGGCACGGAGCGGGAGACCAGTCGAGGTGCGGGCTGATGCACCTCCGTGAAGATTGGCGTTTAACAGTTCGGATGCTGGTATGAACTGTGAAACAACATTTTAACCGACGATTTCGGGATGAAAAAGTTGTGCGCGAAGAAGGTTTTAAAGAACCACACCACACTGTTCTCAGCGTGTCCTAGTATTTGGCCTCTAAAGGGATCGCCGTGTTGCAACAGCCACCTTTTTCACCCGATATATCACCCTGTGACTTTTATTTGTTCCCTAGAACAAAATTGGTGGTCAAAAGAACCCACTTTGAGTCAATTACGAACATCCAGGTGGCCGTGACGAGGGTACTCGTGGACATCCCAGTCGAAGCATTCCAGCAATGTTACGAAGCATGAAAAAAGCACTGGGGTCGTTGTATAGCTGCCCAAGGGGACTTCTTTGAAGAAGATGGCAGAGTTGTAGAATCATTTTTAAATATACGGTTTTCATGGCTCCAGTACCTCTCCTCTAGCAGGAGGAGAGAGGAGAAGAGAAATTACCTAACAAACGCTCCTCCAGCCGTAACAGACCTGGTCACTGTGGGTCCTTTTCATCTTTTGGGACTACCCGAGCATAATGTGCCACAAGGTTCCATTTGTCAGCCGATCGAGGCATCACTGCAACTATACTATCTGGGGTGAGCTCTCTTCTCTTCCGATAGAGGTCTTGTCGCGCTCAATCCCATTTTTCTCCCACAAAAAATGTGTGGCAGGCACAATCTTTCTTTCTTGGCCAAAAGCAATAATCAGGGAGCTGTTTCTTAATAATCTTTTACAAGTAAGACTGAAAACATCTGTGCCCGTTCAAAAACTGAGTCAGATAGAAGTCAGTCTTGCCACGCTGTCAATTCAGCCATAACTTGACATCCGCGATGTGGCGTGCAGTACATCACCCCTTCGTGCAATTCACCCAAGACTGCTGCCAATCGTTTAATAAGCGCTGGCTCTCCTCGCGGGCAACCATCTCCCTCGCATCCTTGCTTCAATTCAAGTAAATAGCACGGCACTCTCTAGTAAGGAAGGCAACAGGGATGACACCTGCAATAACTCTCACCACCGCATCAGAGTCGGTCGGATATGAAGATGCAATCCTCAATGCTCCCTCTTCTCTGTACCTGTGCCAAGCTTTTTCGGTATACTTCCTTACTGAAAGCATCATCCCATATTCTTGCTTCGTACAGTAGCACTGACCCCATAGCACTCATCAAGAGGCGTCTTCTTGATGGGATAGGTCTCCCTACGTTGGCCATAAGTCAACTCAAAGCCAATACGCCCGAAGCTGCGTTCACAGCCGTTGCCCTGATTTGCTCAGAGAAACTCATCTTCGACTTTAGTATTTCACCGCTGAGTTTGAATCAATCAGCATGCCTCCCATACTGATCGCCTTTACTCTAGAGATTATCTTTTTGTCAAGATAACCACTTCAATTTTCTCCAGTTCTAAACTGAACTCACGAGCAGTTATCCATTCTCCCATTCAGCACACTAGCATACCTAGCCTTAGTTGTGATCAGAGCTGCAACACTATTGGCAAAGTGTATCAAACGCGACTTATCTGGCATCCCCAGCCTCCGTAAGACACGTTCCACTGGTCCAGACCAAGAGTAGATCCCTAAGTAGCACCTGATCGTTCGTCGGAGCTGCCTCGTGTCGTAAAGCAGCCTTCGGTCTTTCAGGTAGTCCCTTAGAAGGCGCATTGAATATTTTGTAACTTGAAAAGGTATTTCCAGCATATCTAGAATACCCGCCCATCTAGCGGAGTTGGAGGCATTCCTAACATCGAATGTCACCAAAGGAACGATCCGTCACTTAGTGCAGCTATGTGCCTCTGCAATTGTATCAATAGTAGAGCATCTTGCTCTACAGCCATACTGCCGAGGGGATTGGTCCCCAGCAGCACGCATCGCGTCAGTGAGTCTTCACCTGATGAGTTTCTCTAACGCCTTCCCAGCTGTATATATGCATAATGGTAACTATGCAGATATTTTTCTTTCCTTGCTGACCAGCACGAGGCTCGCTACCTTCCATCGTACCGTGAAAACTCCGTCCCGTAGGCAAGCGTTGAATCTGTTGAGCAACAAGTCAGAACGATGAGGATAGACAAGTTGCAGCACCTCACCTTCCAATGAAAGAAGTACCTCTTCCAGCAACGGCTGTGTAAAGGGTGCTGTTTTACCGTGGACAGCGTCAATATGGACGGAATGGGCGGGGAGAGTGCCCGCATTATCTCATCCATTCTTTAGCCAAGTACTCGTGGATCCTTGTTCACAATGTCAACTAGACCTTAACAACAGAGAGCCTTGCTGTTGTTGACCTATTTTCGAAGGCATTTCCTAGAAGACTTATATGCTGCTACCTGGTTGCATGCTTCGTTACAGTTCTGTGCCCGTTGAGCCTCATGTCAAAGCTTGTGACATTTATTTTACTTTCAGCTACTTTACTTTAGAGTACACTGGGGGCTTACTGTGCCTGGGCTTTCGACCAGGCATAGAAGCATTATAAGCAGTCGCAATGGTGCTTATAGTCAGTTGTTGAGCTGCCAATTCTTCTGTCCCTTATGAACCACCCTGCTATGGAACACCCTTCATGAGCACCTTGATGAACATCTCGACGTCCATTCTTCTGATATTGCACCCAATTGTAGAAGGTCGAGATAATGGCCGTCGAGAAACAACATCACTGATCTCAAGCAGAAGCTAATATACTGATGTTCACTGGCTGAGTAGTCCTTGAATATCCTCTTACAGTGTATCCTCCGTACTAAAGACTCCCAGGTGGATCTGACGTCCAGTATAGTTCTTTTGTAGCCAATATGGTGGAAAGTCAGTGTATTTTCCGTAGTTAGTACGACGAGCACTGAAGACTAGAGATTTTATGTAACACCAAAGAAAATAATATAAAGGTGTGATATGACAAGATCTACGCGGCTAATTTAATAGTCCAAAACGTGAAATCAGTTTCTCACAATCGAAAGACCTGACCACCATTTCTAGGATTTGTTTTCTCCGTGACGTGGAAGCCGCAGTTTGTACAGCTTTTGCGGTACACGTTTCCAAGCCTGGTTGAAAAAGGAAGAGGGAACCCCTTTATTTTTCCCCAACCCCCAGTTTCCATGATTCCTTATCCTGAACCCCACAAACAAATGGTACTAAATGGTCTTTTTTTTGTGGTAGAGAGGTGAAGGCATTTACGCCCGCCGAGTCTGGCAGTGTGGGACTCCCATGGAGGATACCCTTGGACTACCCACTAAACACCTCCCCTGTCAATCTAAGAACCTAGCCTGGAACCGTTTGACACATTACTTCGGGCCAGGTCTCGTTTTGTTACGCCGTGGGGCGCCTCCTAGCTGGGGAGTCCCTTTCCTAGCAAGAGGGGAGAGGGGAAGAGGAAATGCCAGAAAAGCGATCCCCCAGCCCCAGCACCTCCGGCTGCTGCGAGTCCATTTTATCTTTTAGGATTGCCCGAGCATAATGTGCCACCTGGTTCCATTTGTCAACCGATTCGAGCATCACCGCAACTATATTATCCGGGGTGAGCTCTCCCGTCTCCCTGTAGAGTTCCCTTCGCAGCCTGGCCCATTTGGTACACGCGAAAAATGTGTGACAGGCATTGTCCTCCTCTCCTGGGCAAAACTGACAATCGGGAGATCGTGACTTACCGATCTTGTGCAAGTAAGACTGAAAACACCCGTGCCCGCTCAAAAGCTGGGTCAGATAGAAGTCAGTCTCACCATGCCTTCGATTTAGCCACGGTCTCACATCCGGGATGAAGCGCGCAGTCCACCTTCCCTCCGTGCAATTCCTCCAAGAATGCTGCCAATCGTTGAGCGAGCGTTGTCTCTCCTCGCGGACAACCATCTCCCTCGCATCCTCGTTTCGGTGCAGGTAAATAGCGTGGCGCTCTCTAGCAAGCAGGGCGACAGGTACCACGCCTGCGATCACTCTCACCGCCGAGTCAGAAACTGTTGGATACGAAGATGCAATTCTCAGTGCTCCCCTTCTCTGTACCTGTGCCAATCGTTTTCGGTATACCTCCTTGCTGAGAGCGTCGCCCCATACCTCTGCTCCGTACAGTAGCACTGACCCTACAGCACTCATCAAGAGGCGTCTTCATGATGGGCTGGGTCCCCCTACGTTGGCCATAAGTCGACTCAGGGCCGATATTCCCGAAGCAGCCTTCTCAGCCGTTGCCCTGATTTGCTCAGAGAAACTCATCTTCGAGTCGATCTGTAGCCCCAGGTACTTTACCGCTGGCTTCGATTAGATTTGTATATCTAAATGGTCGATTCGATTTGTATATCCAATAATGACACTGAATACCGAGAAATGCCAATAACTGCAAAGACACCTGCAGCTCTGCTAATAAATCCTACTTACGCCCCCTTTGTGGCGATGTAAAAGGGAGAAGGTGAATCTTCTGTCCCTGATAACGGGATCGAAGTAATAATAATGCTGCTGGGATGGAGGTTGAGCAACGGGCTAGCTCCCCACCCCTGTAAAATTCTGCATTGTTTAGATCTACGGCAACGACTTCGCAACCAAAAACAGGCCAATGATGTTGAGTTCTGGAATGTCAGATCTTTTAACTATCCTGGTGCTGTATAGAAACTTTTACAACAGGCCGCTAAATATAAATTAAAAATACTGGCAATCCAGGCAACGAACTGGACTGGTAGTAATATTCAAAATATGGGTTTGCTCACAGTATTCAAAAGTAGGAAGCCTGGTGGAAAGCGAGAATTTGGAGTGGCTTTCATTATGTATAGGGAGTTCAAATCACATTATGTTTAGGGAGTTTGTACGCTATTAATATCGGTATCTGTCCGTCCGTCCGCCCGTCCGTCCGCTAGTGCACCAAAGCAAGTTTTTTCAAGAACTATAGAAACTACAGTAACTAAATTTTGTGAACAGCTCAGAAGTTTCTGAAAAATGAAGTTTTCATAGTTTGAAGAAATTACAAAAGCTTTTGAGGGGGTTCTCCTCATAAAAAGATGGGAGACCTTAAAAAATTTTTTTCACCGAAGATAGTCGAGTAGGGTACCAAATTAAAGCTCTTAATGAGGTCTTTTAATGCCTGTTATTCAAATTGCAATATTGTTGACCAAGTAGGCAAGGGAAACGAAAGAATACGAAAAAATTGCTCGATAAAATGAGGTCGATGATTTTTTTGCTAACGTTTAATACAGGATTGAGTTGGCTGAGGGAGCAGAGGGGCTAGAAAGACGAAAGTGTAATGGAAATTTCATTAACTGAAGATATAGAAGAAGCGATCCAGCTTATCGACGGCATGTTGAAATCATCACAGATCCGGATCCGGAGAGAGGGATTTGCATTATTTATAAATAAGGCAAGCTCACCAAAAAGCCGTTCAAAGTAGCAAAGTGGCATATTACAAGGAACGTACGAAGATTGGTAGAAAAGTTTATTTGAACTGCGATACTTTCTACAGGCGGAGAAATGTTCAAATAAGAGCAACGTGAAGTCTGAAAGCTATTGTTGGCCGCTATTAGCACACCCCCACCATTTGATTTCCCAGATAATAGGCGATTCCTATCTTGTCTAAAGACTGCATGAAGAGAAATAATTTCTTCATGCGTAAAATCATTTTTAAGCCAAGTCTCAGAAAAACAGATTATGTCATTGTTGGTAATGTAGGATGCAAGGTTTATTGCGTTCAGCTTGGCCCTCACATCGCGAACATTTTGATGAAAGAAATTGAGAGAGAATAACGAAGCAAGGCCATTTAATCTTTCCATTGAGACTTGCCTGATGGACGCAGAGTCTGCTCAAAGCGTTTTACTGAAAGACTCGGAGGAAGTCTAGATTAAGTAAGAATGATAAGTTTGCCGGAACTGTTAATTTAAAAGAGCCAATAATACGATTTGGACGGTCGTCACGCGTTAATTTAATAGAGTCAAAAAACTGCAAAGAATGATCTAGTCTAGGAGTAATGTATAATTTTCATTCTTCGACAGAAGTGTCCGAGTCTACACATGAGACCAAGAGCGATAATGGTGGAGAGACGATCCTGATTGAGGATAAAACATCAGCTGAACTGCTGTTATTTTCGTTGGTACAGCTGCTTACACATGGGCTTCCTACAGAGTGTTGAGCATGGCTGTGATTCGGAAGTCACAGAAGATTATCCTTCACAACATTATTGGCGTTAGGAGTATTTACCATCGTTTTATTGCTACTGGTATGAATTATACGATTAACGTCCGAGTCTTTTCCTGTCTAAGAAGTTGGTTTGATTTTCTATCTCGTCATTTGCATCGGTGCAGAAGAATTAGCACATGCAGCAATTGGCGATTTTAAATTTCTGTTAGACTCCGCAGTATCTAAAGGTAAAAGATTCGATAGGCTATGGTTAAGAGGCACCGTAAGCGGTAATAGTGGCTGTTCTTTAATGTCTTCAGTTGAAAAAATTTGGCATATTTCCTCCTCCTCCTCTCCTTTAATTTGAGCATAGAGGATGTAAGTATATCCACAGTTGATTCAGCCTTATGAAGCCTAGTGACGTAGACAGCTATGTCATACGAGTATTTTGGGTATTTTTGGCAAAACCAGTAGACACCGGTATCCTTTTTCATGATTTCGTTAGCAGTGGGCTCCAGCAATCTACGCACTTAGTATGAAATGGCAATCCGCAGAAGCCATAACAGGTGACGAAAATTGTTTTATTGTTTTCATCGATATATGTTCGGGCTGCGAAATTCGACATGATGCAGATGTTAAGACTATTAGTAAATATAAGGAGACTTACGTATGATATCAGGAAAAAAGTCGTGTATTTTTAAATGTTTCACTTAGAAGCCACGATCACCACACTGCACAGTATATTATTGCACTAAAGTTTTATTTGTTTTAATTAGGCTTCAAGATGTCGATTGGTTTATCCCTGAAGGCCAGAGACTTCATGTAATCCCCAAAAAAATATCCTAAGAGGTGATATCACACGATTTAGGCGTGGAAGCGACCATTACTCGTGTCATTCGTGAGATATCGGTCACTCTGCTGGAACGCGTCGTCTAAAATTTGATCCTCAGGAGGTACCGTTTACGTCGTAGTCGCAGTCAATATTTAAACAAGATAATTTTTTCACAATTAAACTTTTAGTATAGAATGTCTTTGATTTGAGATTAAAAACCCAACTTTTGAGCCTTTTTTGTCACCAGATGGTGCTCGTTGTCATACAACGGGCAATACTAATTACATTGAATCAAACTGACATGCGTTTGAAAGGTGACATTACAGTCTACAATTTTCATATGGACAATTTTGTATTTCGTCTTTCGTGTCAAAAGTTGTATTCATTTAAAAATGAGTGAAATTTCTGAAAAAATTCGTTATATTTTATAATATCACTATGATCAAGGTGAGAATGCATCGCAGGCTCGTGAAAAATTTGTGGTATCTACGGTCAAGATAGTTTATCAAAAGCAACAGCCAAGAGATGGTTCGCTTGCTTTCGTTCTGGAAATTTTGATGTCGAAGATGTGCCTTGCTGAGGTCGGCCAATCACTGAAAAAGTCGGTGAAATCTTACAAAAAATTGAAGAAGACCAACACATAAGCAGCCATGACATTGCTGAGGAGCTGAATCATGTTCAAAAAAATTGAATCATCACAAACGACTTCAAAGCCAGGATTGATACCAAATATGGTTATGCTGTGTGTATGTCAGGATTGGAAGAGAGTTGTTTATCATGAGGTACTAGAACCTGGCCAAAGACTCAATTCAGCTCTGTACTATCAGCAATCAACCAGATTGCAACAAGCAATTCAAAAAAAAACCGGCCAGAATTGATCAATAGAAAGGGCGTTGTCTTCCATCATGACAATGCCAGAACACACACATCTTTGATGACCCGGCAAAAATTGACAGAGCTTGGCTGGGAAATTTAGATGCATTCATCGTATAGTCCAGACGTTGCACCATCAGACTACCATAGTTTCGATCTCTGCAAAACTTCCTTAATGAAAAGAAATTCACTTCAAAAAGGGACTGTAAAAATCACTTGGCCAAGTTTTTCGCTGATAAACCACAGAAATTCTACACAGATGGAACAATGGCTCTATCCAAAAAATTTCATAAGGTCGTAGATAATAATAAACAATATCGATTGGGTGTACAACTTAATAACACTAGATGTCCGTACTAACAAAAATCGTGAAAGCTTGAACTTTATATATATGTCATTTTGAAGGTACATTTGACCGCTATCAAAATCAGTCAACAAAACAATTTTATCTTGTGCGCATCATTATTATTTTTCACGATGAATAACTTCGAAAATTGGAGAAAAAGATACCATTTGCGGGAGGTTCTTTTGGATCATTTTTTTGAAAAGAAAACTGCTGCGGAAAGTCTCGTTTGCTTGTAGAAGTTTATGGTGACAATGTTTTAGTGAAAACACAGTATTTTGAATTGTTTCAACGCTTCAAAAGTGGCGATTTTGACATCAATGGCAAAGAACCCCCAGGATAGCCAAAAAAGTTTGAAGATGAAGAATTGGAGACGCTACTCGATAAGGATTCGTGTCAAATGCAAGACAAATCGTTCGGAGTGACTCAACAAGCCATTTCAAAATGTTTGAAAGCCGCCGGATACATTCCGAAGCAAGGTAATTAGGTAATTGGGTCCCCTATGAGTAGAAGCCGAAAGACGTTGAACGGCTCTTCTGTATGTCTGAAATGCTACTTGAGCGACTGGGGATGTAAAGTGGATCCAATATGATAACCTCAAGCGCAAAAAGTCATATGTGTAGCCCGGCCAACTTGCCAGGTCAACGGCAAAGTCAAATATCGATGGCACCATGGTTATGCTGTGTATTTGGTGGGATCAGAAGGGGGCCGTTATATCATGAGTTGTTGAAATTGGGCCAGACAATCACAAATGACCTGTACTAAATCCAATTAATACATTTGAAGCGTGCCATCATCGAAAAACGCCCGGAATATGCGACCAGACACGAGGCTATAATTTTTCATCATGTCAACGCTCGGCCGCTTGTTTCAAGACCCGTGAAAAACTATTTGGAAAATAGTGGACGGGAAGTTTTGGCCTACCCACCTTATAGTCCAGAACTTGCACAGTCTGACTTTTATTTATTTCGCTCGATGCAAAACACCCTCACCAGAATACGCTTTACTTCAGAACAAGGCATGCGAAATCGGATAGATTCGTTTTTGGCTGCCAAGCCGGCGTAATTTTTTTGGGATGGAATACATAAATCACCTGAAAGATGGGAAAATGTTGTATCCTTGGATGGACAATACTTTGAATAAAATATATTGTAAGATTTTTCATCAATAAAACATCAAATTTTGCAAAAAAATTCCGGTTATTAAGTTGTACACCCAATACTTAAATAAAATTCATTTTAAATCTAAGGAGTCTTCAATTGAAAAATGGCAGAAAAAGGCTCTATACTTTTTAAGAGTATCCAATATATAATGAATCACCCTATATTACCATTGGGTAAGCATGTCCAATATTTTGAGCATAGCGCACCAGCTAGGTGTGAATAGCTACCTCAAATCGAAGTGCATTTTTAAGCTCAGTGGGTTCATATTAGTCCAGGTATATAGGGTTACTCATTAAGCTTGGGAAAGTAAAGCTAAAGAAAACACATAAAATATTCAGACAGAAACAACATTTTTTATTCAATATAAAGATTGCCATTATACGTAAAACACAACATCATTCAAATGTCTTCCACGGGACCTCTTACAGGCCTCCATCCTTTTGAGGCAATTTCCAATGACTTTTCGGCACATTTCCGGCAGTATCTCGGCCATAACTTCACGAATATTGGTTTTCAGTTGCTCAAGATTTTGAGGGTTGTTCGCGTAAGCACGATCTTTCGCATAGCCTCATAAAAAGAAATCCAAAGGTGTTAGGTCGCAGGATCCTGCGGGCCAATTGACATCACTCAATCTCGAAATTACACGTCCTGGAAATTTCTCTTGCAAAAGTGCTCGGTTAGCCTGTGTTGTGTGGTTTGTGGTTCCGTCCTGTTGGAACCACATGTTCTCCAGATCATAATCTTCAATTTCTCTCCAAAAATAATCGGTTAACATCCGTCCATAGCAGTCAGAATTGACTGTAATGGCTCTTCCTTGATCGTTTTCAAAAAAATTCGGGCCAATAACACCACCAGACCATAATGCACATCAAATGGACACTTTTTCCAGATCCAAAGGCCTTTCTGCGATCACCTGAGAATTTTGAGAGCCCCATATCTGGCGATTCGGTTTATTTACGTAACCACTGAGTGAAAAATGAGCCTCATCACTAAAGAAAATTTTGTTCTAAAAATCGTTATCAATGGCTTGTTGTTCAATCACCCAATTCGCATACATTCTGCGCTGTGTATGGTCTTGAGGCTTAAGTTCTTGTGTGAGTTGGATTTTGTACGGATGGAGATGCAAATCCAAAAGCAAAATCCACCACAATGAGCTGTAAGACAAACCCAAATGTTGAGGACGTCGAGTCATCGACAAATTCGGGTCTTCCTCCACACTTTGAGCGACGACAGCAATATTTTCAGCAAAACGAATGTTGTGATGATTCACAGGCCTTGCAATATCAAAAACCGATCCAGTCTAATCAAATTTTCTCACTGTGTTCGAAATTGCTTGCTGTGTAGGTCGATTATGTCGACCGTAATCGGCTCGTAAAGCCCTTAATATTGATACAGCCGAATCACCATTTTTATAATAAAATTTAATAATTTTAAAGCGTTCTTCGACTGTTAAACGATCCATATTTCTAAATCGTAAACCTTCAACTAAAAAAAGCACGCTTTGTATGACATTTAATCCTGACAGATGTCAAATGGCAGGGTTATACTTTCCTACCACGAAATGGATAACCCTGTATATCCTGATGGATAAGAACGAATGGTGAATGGAAGGGTTAATATTCCCAATAGTTACTATCCATCCAAATCATACAACTACTAATTCCATGAAATAAGAACAATCAACTTAAATGGCAACCATAATAAAACATCCAGGGCCACGTGTCATTCTCACTTCAAAGTCCTATACCCTTCAAACTCTTCTCAGATATCAAAAGAAATTTTAGATAACCATGCAAATACAATAAAATCCCTTCAAATTAAGTATACAAACAGCTACCATGAGTTAAATTAATTGGAACACTTGAATGCAACAAACGTGCCAAACAACATGAAAATCAACTCTACCATGTTGCATATGTTCAGCTTCAAATTTCTAATTAGTAACAACTTAGACATCTTGAAAGTCCTTATCTTCCACAGTAAGGATATCAAAATAGCCCCAGAAAAATATTTTCAAAATATTTGAACCCAACAGAACGAAGAAAAAGAATTGTCGATGAAGGAACTCTTGTCTATGCTCGTGTACGTGTTTTCCAAACTCTTCAAAACAAACAAATAGACGAGTAAAAGTTGACTACAAAGTTTTCCGATATTTCAATCTCAACTCGAAGGAGTTTGCTCAATTCACTCCCTCGAGTTATGTTAAAGTTATGCACAAGGGACCTCTTGTAATTGCACGTGCGTCAATTACGTGATTAAGGCGACTGAAATGCGGTCGTTGATGAGAGTAGGGAAGGAGTAAAAATGGTCTAATTTGTATTTTTTTCAACTTTCATAGATCTTACTTTTGAAATTATTCTTGTTTGTCAAGTGAAATTGGAACATAAATTTTTAAAGGGGGCGACCTCAGCGACTTTAAATGGTAGAAAGGTCACAAGGGTTATGTGCAATCCTTGATAAAAAAAAATGTATGCGAGTCAGCCTGTTCAAATTTTCATATATTAGCACTTTAACGTGGTCGTTGTGATTTCAAACATTCAACCCTTATTCCGGATGGGGTGTGTGAGGGCGAGAAGTCTGTCATGCTAAGCCACAATGATGTAGATGATTGACGTTAAACTTGATTAAATTTAATGGAGCGTTGAAGGCGTGAGATTTAATTTGCATAAAATATTTTCATGCATGTTTCTTTTGCACTGATCTTTTCAATAGAATTAAGCAATTGTAGGATATTGAATTCAGACACGATAGCAAATGTACTGATAAGAAAATGTCGATAGGATACGAACCGAGTACCTTTTTGAATCCTTAAATAATATCAATTCTGTATTGTAAAACAGAACTGGGGTTTCTACGGTATACAGAAATTCAAAGAAGACATTTGCAATAATTTATTCCAAAGCCAAAAATTTGGTTTCAGAATCGAAAATTGTATACAGAAAGTAGAAAGCTTGCAAATCCTGCGTGAAACATTAAAAAAAAAAAAGATTTCAAACTGATTTCTATACTTTTCGGAGATTGGTTAAAAATAAGGTTAATTGTAAAGTAATCCTCAATATCAGTCCACGTTCTCAATTCAATACTAACCAGGTCATGTTACAACGCCATGGCACCACTATGCAAGCAGTTGGAAGTGAAATTTAATAATCGCTCCATGTTTCCGACCACGTACTTTCTTTCCTGACTTTCTTCCGAACAAAATAAATTTTCGTTATGTTCTATCTAACATTCTCTGAAAGAGTAACTTGACAACAACTCAGAGTATATGTGTACATGCTTTATAAGCATATGCTTGTATACAACAAAATTTCCGTGCCCTAGTGATGGAGTGAAATTTATTGAAATGCCAGATGGTGAAAGTTGAAAGATTGTTGTGCAGAGGACATGGTTGAAACAATGTCAATAGTACTAATATATAAATGCACAAGAATAGCCTGGATGACTTTGCAGTTCCCTGTCACATGTGAACTTAAATGTAGAACAACATAACTGGTTTATTAAATGTCCTACTAAAAGCAACATCAGGATATGTTGGACATGCCATGGTTATTGAAAAGTGGAATGGATATTCTATATCCAGGACCAGATAACATTTAATAGGTTTAGATAGACCCAATCTTGCTCCCTTTCTGAATACGGTAACTCTTTTATTTTAAAGATTTTATGCTACTTCAAAATACGAGTATATTGAAATCAGTTTTGTCTGTCCATTTATCTGTGTGTCCTAGCAGTTTTTCTCTGAAAATATTCCAGCTACAGGCACCAAGCTTGATACAAAGATCAAAAGTGATTATTCTTTAAAAGTTTGGGTACAATCTATTTTTCAACGTTTTATAGTGTTTGAAGGATAAGTTTAAAGGCCCGTTTGGGACTGCAGCCGTGGACTATTCCCTGAGCTAGCGGAAAATTTTTGCTCAGCTGAAAATGGCCTTGCCTGGCGATGTGTAAGCGTGCTGGCAGCTAGCTTTGCGGTGCTGTGGGGTGGATTTTTTCCACCAATGCAAGGATCCACTGCAAAGAATTTCACGCTTACAATTTTTATGACATGACACACTAGAACCATTCGACAGGTATCGGAGGCCGAGGTAACTGACCAAAAGATATTTAACGTAAATACGCGACAATCTTTCCGACTTAATCTCAGGCGAGGTTGGACACAACCCCGTCTCGGAAGTAAAAAGCGGTACCCCTCGCACCCTCCACAACCGGATCAAAAGATCCATATGACGACTTGGCCATTTTAATGAAGAAGCAGGCCAATTATCCCTGGCGAGTCCACAGCAGTTGCAGCTGAAAATATCACAACAGCAGCAACAGTACATGTCGCAGCAACAGCGAACTCATCTTCAATAGTAACACACTTTGCAACAACAACAACATCAGCAAGAAGTAATTACGAATTTGGTATTCGACTTCTTGCAGTACGATTTGACCATCAAAATTGTACGTAAATATGAGAATAGCGAGTGAAAAGAAAGTATCGGAACATGCCGCAACGGTAGTTGTCCAAGTTCAAGTTGGAGACACGCATTGGTCATTGAATTTCGTGCAACAGCAACACCAACAACATATGCATCACTTTACCAACATAGGAATAGCTGCAGTACCTCATGCTGCCACTCGTCGCTCGGTCCATCATTATACACCATCACGCACATCCGGGCCGAATTTAGAACAGCACTTTGGTGCATAAGAAGCAAATGAATAGAACGAGGAACTATACGGGGGTGTGGACTTTGAAACGTGAATGACCCGTGAAGTCCCAGAAGAAGGAGCCGCTAGGCGGGGAAAATATCAGCTGGGAATTTTGGCGCTAGTTAGGCTATTTGGATCATTCCAGTATTTTGTCTCAAGAGGGCAGAGGGGGCAGCGTAAAAAGTTCAGGAGTCAGTGGAATAGTTGGTGTTTCTCTTGATTTTCTCCGGGGGTCTGCTGCACAAGGGCCGCAATGGATAGGATTTAGCTAGGTAAGTTGGCTTTAGACATTATTCGCATGCGAATTTAATTCTATAAAATACGATTCAATTGAAGTGTAATATGGATTTGAGTTTAATTTTATGGTGAAGACGTTTCGCTAGAATTTAAAGGTCGGGTTTCACTCGCCTTCTACATGTTGGGTAAAGGGACCAAGGTCTATGTGTTCCATGAGTATCCCACCGTCTTCGCGTGACTTTTCTTTTCTTTCCCTTTTCTCGAAACATAAAAAGACAAAGACTCCAGCAAGCCGCAAACTCACTAGGCGTTTCTTTAGGCCAATAAGATGGGTGAATGGCGCCCATGGCCCGTCCTCCAGGGAGCTAATAGGGACCAAGCAGCATCTCTTTTCAGAAGGTAACATTTTTGGTGCCCATCATTCAAGGGTGCTTCTTTAAAGCGCGACGTGAAGTACTGAGTTCGTAGAGTGTAGTAATGAAGAAAATATTGACAGGTTTCTTTAAGTGAATGATTGGTTCAATAATGAGTGCCAGAATGCGATGGATAATAAGAATTAGGCATACAAAGAATATGTGGGTAGGAAAACCAGGACGAAGAGAGAACACTATGAAAATCTCAGAAGAGTGGCGAACAAGATAATTAGGGTTAAGAAAAGAAAATACTATGACAACCAATTGAGAAGTATAGATGTAAGTTTAGCGAGCTACAACACAAGACAAGCACACAAAGTAATGAAAAGCCTGAAACGTGGTTATCAGCCCAAAACCATGCTTTGTTGTGATGACATCGGCAATATCATCGCTGATGAAACCAAGATTAAGGAAAGATGGGCATCATATTTCAAAAACCTTCTGAATCCTCCGCACAGCTCCAGAACATCGGAGCTGATAGATGTCTGCGGAGAGCTTCCATTGGCTCTACCAACTCTGGATGAAGTTTGTTTATCATCAAAGCCCAAAAGAATAATAAAGCGCCGGGCATCGATGAGATTCCAGTGGAGCTCATCAAATATGGTGGCAGTAGTGTTCATCAAGCTATTCACAAAGTCATCCTGCATATTTGGCAATAAGAACATTTGCCGAAGCAGTGGAGCCGATGAATTATATTCCCTATCCACAAACAAGGTGACAAGGTACCGTGCAAAAATTATAGAGGCATATCACTACTTTGTACGGCGTACAAAATTTTTTCTATAATCTTAGAAAATAAAATCGGATCTTACGCCAGCTGTATTATTGGGGAGTATCAAGGTGGCTTTCGGGCAGGTAGATCAATAACAGACTAATTGTTCACAGTCAAGCAGGTACTTGAAAGGTGATGGGAGTTCGACATAGACGTACACTAAATTTTCGTTGACTTCAAGCAAGCATAAGACAGTATTTATAAGTGATGGGAAATTTGAATTTGGCGGGTTTGTGAAGTATTGGCAGTCCGGCGCAACAGGAATGATTGGTTCGATGATGAGTTCCAGAATGCGATGGATAACAAGAATCAGGCATACAAAGAATATGTGGGTAGGAAAACCAGCAAAAAGAGAGAACACTATGAAAACCTCAGAAGAGTAGCAAATAAGATAATAAGGATTGAGAAAAGAAAACACTACGACCACCAATTGAGAAGTATAGATGTAAGTTTAGCGAGCTACAACACAAGACAAGCATACAAAGTAATGAAAAGCCTGAAACGTGGTTATCAGCACAAAACCATGCTTTGTTGTGATGACATCGGCAATATCATCGCTGATGAAACCAAAATTGAGGAAAGATGGGCATCATATTTCAAAAACCTCCTTAATCCTCCGCACAGCTCCAGAACATCGGAGCCTATAAATGTCTGCGGAGAGCTTCCATTGGCCCCACCAACTCTGGATGATGTTTGTTCATCATCAAAGCCCAAAAGAACAATAAAGCGCCAAGCATCGATGAGATCCCAGTGGAGCTCATCAAATATGGTGGCAGTAGTGTTCATCATGCTATTCACAAAGTCATCCAGCACATTTGGCAACAAGAACATATTCCGAAGCAGTGGAGCCAATCAATTATATTCCCTATCCACAAACAAGGTGACAAGCTACAGTGCGAAAATTATAGAGGCATATCACTACTTTGTACGGCGTACAAAATTTTTTCTATAATCTTAGAAAATAAAATCGGATCTTACGCCAGCTGTATTATTGGGGAGTATCAAGGTGGCTTTCGGGCAGGTAGATCAATAACAGACCAATTGTTCACAGTCAAGCAGGTACTTGAAAAGTGCTGGGAGTTCGACATAGACGTACACTAAATTTTCGTTGACTTCAAGCAAGCATAAGACAGTATTTATCGTAACGTACTGTACCAAATAATGCTTGGTTTTGGCATCCCAGTCAAATTAGTCCGTCTTACCAAAATGGCAATGACGTTGACGACCTCCCAAGTCCGCATCAATAACCAACTCACCGATGCCTTTGACACAAATATCGGACTAAAGCAGGGAGATGGGCTGGCCCCATTGCTATTCAATTTGGCTCTGGAGCACGTCATAAGGAAGGCACCTGTCGATACGTGAAGTACGTTACTATACAAGTCAAGCCAAGTAGTAGCTTATGCGGACGACAAAAACATTCTGTCACGATCATTAACAACTGCCAAAGAACTTTTCCTGAAACTCGACAGTGAAGCAAAAATAGTAGGGCTACAAATCAATGAAAATAAAAAAAAAGCTCAGTGTCGAGAATGTTAGCGAATTTGTGTATTTAGGCGCCAAAATAACGAAAACGGGCAATGAAAGAGACGAAATATGCCGTAGAATACAGCTCGCAAATAAAATATTTTATTCAGTGTTGAAGATCTTGAAGACCAGCTGCATACACAGAAAAACAAAGCTCTAAGTATACAATTCTGTGATGAGACCTGTGTTATGCTATGGGTGTGAAACATGGACCCTAACCCAAGCATCCGCAAATATATTGAACGCCTTTGAGCGATGAGTCCTGAGGTGAATAATCGGAGCGAAGCTATACGAAGACCAATGGCAAATTCGATACAACCGTGAGCTGTATGAAATTTTTGACGATCCGGAGGTCTCAACGATTGTAAGACTGCGGAAGCTGCAATGGGCTGGACACATGAATCGTATGGATGAGCAATGGATACCCAAGAAGGTATTCGTTGGGAGAACTGAAGGCCAGAGGCCAGTGGCAAAACCGAAGAAACGCTGGTCTGACTCGGTTGACGAAGACAGTTCATCGCTGCTCGGATTTCGGAATTGGAAGACGCGGTCAATGGACCGAGACAGTTGGAGGCGCTGTTTGCAGGAAGTGAATGCCCGAGAGCCGCTGTAGTGCTAAGAAGAAGAAGAAGAAGTATTAGTAGAAGTGTTTGCAGAAGTAGATCAAATTGTTTCAATTTTAATTAATTTGTTTATAATTGTATATATATAAGATAAATTTTAAAAAAATTTGGGGTGTTAATTTTGTTTAGTTGTTGTTTGTGAAGTTTTGTTGTATACTAGAAAATTTCAATGGCGAAAACTTCGAAAATTCAGGTGGACAGGCTAGCGAAGGATGAGCTACCGTGGCGGACATGAGGCGTCGTCTGCGGATAGCATTACGGAGTGAATGATTGTTTGTTGGAGGCCAAAACCTATCCTTTCACTTCAAGGGAAAATCTAAATGCAGTGATAGAGAAAGTAAAGGAGGTTCAAGTATTAATTGATAAGTTCTCGTGAGATATGTAGGGCGAGGAATTATTGAAGGTTAAAAGTAAAGTGTTATTCCGACTGCGCTGTTTACCCAATGTCAAAGCTGAGGATGCAGATCGAGAAAGCGAAGTGATTAGGCTGAAAGGTGAATCAATTATGTCATTAGGCGAGATGTTGAAGTGGAAACAGCGTCGGAACTAGGTGTAAATCCAATGGCTCCTGTAGAAGGAACTCACAAAATGCAGCTACCAAAAGCTACTAAAGAAGAAGCTAACGAAGATGCTGAGTATGAGATTGGAGAGAAAGTGGTTATGCCAGACAATGATGCATCACCAGATACACCACATACTCCGAAAATGTCAGTGATGAGGTGTTCGACGCCCCAGATGGACAGGGTCTATGAAAACCACCGGATCTATCCAAGTGGAGGGTTAAAATTTTCAAGTGACATCCCGGGCTCAATGAATGCATTTTCGGAGAGGGTGGAAGAGCTTCGGCTAGAGAGGGGTGCGTCTCAATCTCAACTCTTTCGGATGGTAGCGGAGCTTTCCGAGGGGTATGCCATGATCTGGCTTCGCTCGGTAAGGGCCAGGGTTGGAACCTGAGATGAGTTGTGTCAGGACTTGAGGGAGAAGATTCTTCCTTGAAACTACATTGAAAGGCTTTGAGAGGAAATGCGTCAGTACACCCAAGGTGAAGATGAGTCCATATGGGTGTATCGCACAGAGAACGAGAAATTACGAACCCTGTGGTGAAATATAAGCCCATTTTATCAGACGCAGATCTCATTGCATGAAATTTCATCTCACCTTCGTTTCCTCTCTCAGTCGGAGGTCTATCCGCCTGCTGAAGCCAGATCTTGCTTATATGGACGCATTTCAAGTGAGTACGATGGCTAGTGGAATGGCGCGGGAGAGTTGTTGGAATTATGGTAGCCGGACGCATTTCTCTCGTGAATGTTCCGAGCCCAGGCGATGTTTCGGATGCGGCCGTCAAGATGTGGTGAAGGCTAGATGTACAACATATTCTCTCCAGAGTAGTGGTTCTAAGAGGGGGTCAGAAGCGCAAGCAAAGCCATCGGAAAACGAGCGTAGTAGTCATTAGGTGGTGAAATGAATACCAGCCACGTTAAGGATCGGAAGCTGCCAATATTAAAATAGAGTACGTTTTCACTCTACAACACGGTGATGTGAGGCCGTATATCACGGTGGATATTTTAGTCACCAGCATGATGGGCTTAGTGGACTTGGGGGCCTTACGTCCAATTGTTGGACAAAATGATAAGCAGGCATTGAAACAAGCAGGGTGCGATTTGTTGAAGGTGGAGCATGCAGTGGGACGATTGGTGGATGATGCACGATGTATGGGGAGGGGAAGTTTTGTTACCTGTGCGCCCTCAGAGAAAGACAAGGTGGCTTAATATGTTGTGGTCCAAAAACTGGCTCATGAATTTCTGCGGCAATTTGTGATTTTTATCAATGTCGGGGAAGAAACGTGGGATTATGTGTGCAAGGTGGATCCTTTAGGAACAGGGCAGTTGTGGGGCCGTTCGGTTCTTAGCAAAAAGGAGCAGGAGGAACTAGTTGGCTTGCTGGAGAAGGAATTTAAGTGGATGGGGGACAGATTAGGGTGTAAAACTCTGGTGGAATACGTCATCAAGATGGATGAAGCTCCATTAAGTAGCGATACTATCCGGTCTCTCGAATGATACAGAACCACACCAATGTGGAATTGAACGAGATGGTAACCTTAGATGTCGTGGAATCATCGGCAAGAGCTTGTTTGTCTCTGATTCTAATAGTGAAGAAAAAAGATGGGGGTTACTAATTTTGCGTCAATTTACACAATATTTCGGTGACGCTGGACAAGCTCCCAGGTAAGAAGTATTTGTCTATTCTAGATATAAAATCCGCATACTGACAGATCTTGGTTGTGAAGAACTCACGGCAGTACACAACATTCACCGTTCCTGGGAAGGGATTGTTTCAATTCCGAAGAATGCCGTTTGGGTTACCAACGCACCAGCAGCGTGGCAGCGCTTAACCGATCGGGTGTTAGGGCCGGCTCTAGAATCCTACATTCTCGCCTTCTTCTTCGTAGCACTGCAGTCCCTCTCGGGCCTTCACTTCCTGAAAATAACGCCTTCAACTGTCTCGGTCTATTGGCCGCCTCCTCGTCGAATTTCGAAATCCGAGCAGCAATGAACTGTATTCATCGACCGAGTCAGTTTTTCCGTTGGTCTCCGGCGTTCAGTTCTCCCAGCAAATAGCTTTTTGGGTATTCGTTGTTCATCTATACGATTTATGTGTCCAGCCCATTGCAGCTTCCGCAATTTTACAATCGTTGAGACCTCCGTTTCGTGTTCACCTACTTGACGATATCATTATCATCACTTCATCTTACCCAAATATATACAGATATTGCAGGAAGTGTTTCAACGGTTGAAGGACGTAGGATTGAAGCTATCAAAAGACAAGTGTCGTTTCTGCCGGTCCCATTTACGGTATCTGGGTTATATTGTAGACGAGACAACGCTAAGTGTCGATCCAGAGAAGTTGGAAAGTATGATGAACATACCAAGGCCCCAGTCGATAAAGTAAGTCCGGTCATTCCTAGGGATGGTATCCTAGTACCGACGTTTCATCCCTGATCATGCATCTCTGGTTGGTCTGCGCCCCAGTTTGCTGCGGAAAAAGAATTTTTTCGACTAGAATCCAGAATGCGAGGCAGTTTTTAATCAGTGCAAAATAAAACTTTCAACTGTACCTATTTTCACGTATCCAGACTTCAACTTTCTTAAACGGCCAGACCGATGCTTCAAACGTAGCTCTTAGAGCCATATTGGGTCAGACCTTTCCAGAGGGGGTGAAAGTTTTTTCCTACTTGAGACAGTCTCTCACAAAAGGGGAAGGGAAGTACTCCACTACTGAAAAAGAGTGTATAGCAGGGCTATCGCACTTCAAAATGATAATGGATAGCCACTCCCTGGTGTGGCTCAATAAGCTAAAAGACCCAACTGACTGGCTGGCGCGTTGGGAAGCCAGCTTACAGCAGTATAATTAAAAGGTCATTCATTGCGAGGGGAACGAGCACCAGCAGATGCACTGTCATGTTCCGTCCATGTTACAACAGCGGACATCATGAAGAAACCTCAGACTCGTAATTTGAGCGTATAAAGGTATGCGTGGTTGAGAAATGGGACCAATACCCTGACTGGTGGGTCAAAGAGGGGATAATATGGAATCGTGCACCACCCCATCATTTAGATTTGGATGGAGGCGAGTGATTCCAAAGGGGAAGAGGAAGGAAGTATTGATATGATGTCATGATGATCCTACCACGGGGCATATAAGTACTGGCTGAACTGTGACAAAATCGCAGCGAATACCAAGGCATATATTCAAAAATGCAAAGTATGACAGGCGGTTTACGTGGAGAGGTGGGTATCTCCTTTCGTTGTCACAATGTGGAGCAGCCAGTAGGCCCTGGGAAATGTTTTGCATTGATTTGGTGGGTCCTTTCCCTCGATTAAAGCATGTTAATACTTTTATCCTCATAGTCCTGGATTACGTGACCAAATTCTTACCTTTGTTCCCGTTGAGAAAGGCTTCAGTGGTCAGGGTATGCCAATTACTTGAAGAACAGATTTTTCTCATTTTTGTACTACCTAAATGGCTGATATGTGATAACTGGGTGCAGTTCAAGAGAAACAAGCTGCAGTGGGTTGCCAAAAGCTCGGGGGCCGCATTGAGTTCACCGCGTTTTACCCTCCATAGGCTAATCCTGTCGAAGAAGGAAGCAAGAGCATGGGACAACGGGGACTACTCCTTATTTACACGTGTTTGGTAGGGAGATGGTGATATTTTGGGAGAAAATAGAGCCACCATAGAAAGTAGGTCAGGATTTGGGACCTAATCAGCAGACGTTGAAGCTCAAAATGCTACAGAAGGAGGGACTGAGAGAATCCAGCGAGCGGCACGAGAAAGCGCAAAATGTTACAACCTGCGAAGGCGAGCAGTGATGTATCATATTGGCGATCACGAATGGAGGCGGAATGTTGCTGTTTTGGATGCCGCGAAATTTTTTTCAGCAAAGTTAGCTCCCGAGTATTTGGGCCCATATTGGATAAGCGAGAAGGAATTCAAGTGGATTTGCAGACTTCAAGATGAGAGAGGCATAGGCGTGGAAACACGGCACGTGAAAGATCTTAAAACTTATATGGAGTAGGTGTAATTGAGTTCCGTCAGGACTGATTAACTTAAAAGGAAACACAAAGTAATACAAGAAGTAGAAAACAACACGAAAAGAAGAAGGATTGAGCTTTCTAAGTGAAAACAATACTTCTTGTCTGTCGGTCAAGCTGATGTGAGGCAGCTCTGCCTGAGTGTTGCCTTCTACGTTTTTTTTCCATTTTCCTCTTGCTCGGTAATTGTTATGCTAAAAGAGAAATTGAACAGTGAATTATTTGCGAGCCATCGGAAGTAGACAGGGAAATAAGTCAGTGGGTTAATACCTAGCTAGTTAGATTACATAGTTAGCAAGCTAGTTAGTTCCAATTTGTTTGTTTTTTTATTTCTTTTCTTTCCACTATGTGAATACTTTGCCAGTCGACCTCCGGTCGCGATAGGCTTACGGACAAGTGCCCATATGAACTGAATTTTATCGGGCATTGGCTTATGCTGTGCATTATTAATTTTAAATATAAATTCAATTGAATTTAGTACTGTTGATTATGGAGAGGCGGTGAACGGTAGACATATTTACATTTATCATGAATATACGAAGGGGAATTCAGATTTCCCACTTGTGCTTTGCTCCGGTGCGTTCATGCGTTTTATGTTATTCTTGCATGTAACATGTGAGTATGTGAATGCTATAGCAGAAGCTTGGTTGAATTCGATTCGATCAATGTGAATGCAATATTTGAGAGCGCGTGTTTTTGGTTAACGCTTTAGTGTTATTCTTTTCCTCGGATCAAAAGGAAATGAGAGCAAAGCAAGTTGAAGACGAGTCAGAAAGGTTTTAAATTGGTCATTTGAGCCATTGGCTGATTTTTGTATTTTGAATTGAGTTTGCTCACGAAAGACCTGCGACCGCAATTCCTCTCCAAACTAGCTAGCCAGCTAGCAGCCACCTCAGAGTGGACTACGAGTGCCCGGGCTTGTTGACCTGATGGACACAGTCCGTTTCTCAGGATTCACGTCCAAAACCGATGAGAGGTCGGCTTGGATTTCCTTCGGTAAATCTCTATCAAACGAACAAAAGAGAATTAAAAATCATTACAATTCATCCGTTTGTATTCGTTCCTTAAATCTTTAGTGTCTAGTGAAGTCTTCAATGTCTTTGTCAATGTTGTTTTTGATGAGTTCAGAGATGGCATATCTGTCGGATCCCTCCTCGTAGCTGGTATCTTCGCTTGTATGTGTTGTAGCTTTTTGTTCCCATGGTAATCTTTGCAGAACAGGGTGGCCATGCGACGGTTGGCACTAGCACTTATGAGAATACGTCGCAGAACCAGATCAGCACTTATCGGGAATCCGTCTTAACCCAACCTACACCGCTAATTTAACAGTGCAAACTTCAATCGTACTCCGAGACCGTTCAAAGTTTTACCGGGACGGAGGTGATGTAGTATTTCGATTAGAGCTGTTCTCGCATGACTGTTACTTTGGCGTTACTGTGCTATGCAACTAGGTCCAAAATATCATATCTGGCAGCCGACAACGTATGTTCCACTTCAAAACCCAATTCATAGTCTAGAGGCCGTTGCCAGGTCGTAATCCCCGGAGGAACCTTACTGACATCTTCACTTCCTCGGGTACGTAGCGGCGGCACTCCCCAAAGAGTGCTAACGTTCAAGAATACTCTTGTCAACCAGTACTCTCGCTGCGGAACTAACTAGTCCTTTGAAACTTGCTAATTATATACTCGTGTGACCAGGGGCTCAGAAACGAGCATTAAATTGGATATAGTTTTCACACAGTTCCAAATTTGGAAGGTAATGCGTGTTGCGAATATTTCACATGATATGTGGTATTTTTGCTGGTATATCAATATCTCGTTTTCCCCACGGGTCAGTTTAAGGCATACGCTATTCAATAGGTCCAGCAATGAAGTCCCCTTGATGCGTAAATGACCTTTTCTTGTTGCAACAGCATTTCAAACGCATTGTGCCCAGTATGGTCTACAGTTTCCCTTATGATTCTTTTACTTTTCCAATCAACTTATACTCGTAATTCAGAGTAAGAGATGGTTATAGGCATCTTACAAACATCGACCCCTTTCCATAGCACTCTTTTGCCGAGAACGCTTTTACGGGTATATCAACAAATCGGTTTCGATATAAATTTCACCAATAACGATTCTTACGCACGTTTTGCCTTTTTGTACCCCAAATTTTTTTCGGCATCCTCTATATCATATTCTCCCAAAGCAAAATACTTTCAAAAATTATTTTTTCCCGATTCTATAAACGCGAGAAACTCCCCATTGCATGGTTAAAACAAGCTAAAACGAAAAACGTACCGAAAAGTTTCCTTGTCTTTCTTCTTCCACACAATTTTTCTCTTTGTTTGTTTCTTCATTTTTTTCCTGGGGCTTTTCAGGATATTTCGCTGATAAAAGCTTATTACCGGGCACTTGACATTCTGTCGAGTATCAAAGTAAATTAAGTGGTTCTTGGGGAATCCGTAAATCCGGCAAAATAATTCGATAATATGAGCACCACAACAAAATTGCGATTTTTCGGCGTGCGAGAGTAAGGAGCGAAAAGAGACAACGAGAGCGAAGAATGAGAATGATTGGGCTCCTCCCTCTCTGCATCTACCGCCAGACTCTGAGAGGACAGATAACAGGCTTTCTTTTTTATTAAGGAGACCAGTCAATGGCATCAAGATTTCGAGACAGGCAAAAGCATCGCCTTAAGCAACATGTTGACAAGAATAAGTTTCGCAGTAATTAACAAAATTTACGAAGTTTCAGATTAGATGAAGATGCTGGCTGGCTGGTTGGTTGCAGTTGTGGAGGTTGCTTCGGGATGAGAATTAGTGGCGGCAGTGCCGTGGTGAGACAGTGTCTTTTGTCGGAAAGATTTTATGGCGAGACAACGCGTCAGAAATCACGTTTGCGAAATCTCCCAAGAGCTTTGAACTGGAATCTTTTGATTTTAGGAAGTTGCTTAGGTACGCTGGTGTAATGATAAAAGGCTGAAACGCTAGAGTTGTGATTTGAAGAACGCAAAACTATCAATAAAATCTTAGAGAAATCAAATCAGAAGTCGAAAGATATGCAAATTTAACTGAAAAATAGTTTCGATAGATTTTTAATTTGCTTCCCTAAGGAGCTTCTTTCTTTTCATGGGAAACCTTTCTTTTTCGAAATCTTCAAGCATTTTAAAATTTGAGCCTACTAAAAGCTAAATCTTCTTACACCGTCACTCATCATCGAAGCTACTAAATTTACGAGTATTAAGAAAACTTACACTGATTCACGAAAAATAAGTTGAGTAAGCAGGAGAGTGCTCCTACCAGAAGGTCTTTGTAAACATCCTAGGGTTAGAAACAAGTTTTCGAATGGCGTGAACCGATAACTTGAATAATTTATCCAATACTTCCCCCGCAGGGAGAATGCTGGCTGACAGGAATACTCTTGGAGGCTAGCATTCTTTGGGGAGTTCTGCCCCCACGTACCCGAGAAAATTCCCGCAGGGGGAACGCCGGTCGACAAAAGCACTCTTGGAGGCTAGCATTCTTTGGGGAGCGCCGCCCTCACGGATCCGACGATATGGGGGGTGCCGTGAGGCTCCCTTCTGGGATGACAAGTAACGACCGCGACTGAATCTGGACTACGCCTTGGACAACGAACTGGAATTGATGCTTTGGGCTGGCGGATATGATAGTTTGGACCTAGATGCTTTGCATTGTAGCGCCGAAGTGGCACTCGTGTGTGAACGGCTCCAATTCAACTATCATACCGTCTCCGTCCCGGTAAAACCTTTGCAGGCCTGGGAGTATGTTCGAAGTTCGCACCATTGGGTTGGTGGTATAGGTGCGGTTGAGACAGACTCGCGATTAGCGCTGGTCTGGCTCTGAGCACTTGTTCCTATAAGGGCTTGGCCTCCCTGCTCTACAAAATAACCATGGGACCAAAAAGGTGACTATACACATGAACGGAGATAGCGGCTCCAAGGGGGACCCAATAAAACCAAATCCCTTAAAAAGTATCAAAAAACTCAAAAAAAGAAAGCAAAAATAACAATAATGACGACGCAACCAGCGATAGCAGCCACGATGTTAACAGCACATCGGGAGCGATACTAACGACGACAAAAACGACGATTAATACAAAGACAGTGAAGACGGACAAAAACGGAGGTTAACAGACAGTCTCGTCCAGACTGAGATTCCTTTGGGCGCAACAAAAAAGTGATCCAAACGCCAGAGCGTCCAATGAAGGAAAAGCGGGAAACTCTGCAGGACGTGCCAGATATTCGAGCGGTGGAGGAAAATATAAAGAAACTCGAGCATTCGATGGTCACTGCTGCGATCGCTACCGAAGCGATTGAATCAAGGGTCGTCAATCCCGAATTAGTAAAGAACCAACTTGAAGTAAACGAAGAGATTACGGCAGGAAAAGAAACGTATGAACAGGCAATTAAAGCGAAGATGTGTGACTTCATCACCAATGTCGAAAAGATGGTGGAAGTACTGTATTCGGAAACAGAAGCCGATGACCTCTCCCAAGGACGATGGCGGCAAAGTACGATTGCCGCCCAGCAACACGAAGAAGAAAGGCTATTCCGGAAAGCGGGAGTTGTTCTAAAAAGAATACAATCTGCAAGCGACTCGCCAAAAACCAGCAAAGCAGTCAGGATTGGGCTCCTTGAATTAGAGGAGCTCCAAGACTGCATGAGGCATTATCGGAGGAGTCGATTAAAGGCCGAAGAGGACCATAAAACCGAAAAAGAGCAAAAGGCTAAAGAAGCGCTGAGGGCAAAATCTAGAGGCCACGTGCAGACAGCTCCACAATTAAAAATTGATAAAAGATTGGCGTCCAGCCCATTCGAAGGAGATCGAGATAATTTGAAGCTGAGTTTTTGTAGCTTTATCTTCGGTTGTATTTGAACAATTTAACGATTCCGTGACTTTAACAGTAAGATTAGCTTTCTTTAATTTTGTCTCAAGTATCTAAGCTTTGGTACGCAATTTTTCTTGCCTTGTTCCTATGTCTGTCATAGGGAATCCCTTGGAGATATCATTTATTTGTCTAGAAGATATAGTATGTTTGCTGTAACACGATGATTTTTATGTTATTGGACTAATATTAATTTAAAATTAAATTAGAACTATTTTAAACTAGTAGATTGCTCAAATTTTATCAGATATGCTTTTGAATTATGTAATGAAAACTACTTGACTTTCAGTAGGAAACATTGCTACAATTTGTTCAGAATAGTATTTGATTTGATTGATTGTCATGGTTTCTTTTTTGCTCATGAAATTTTCCGTAATTATTTCGATTAATATTTTTTTATCGTCTTCAGTTAACATTTTATTTACATTGAAGCTATTGAGCACTCGCTGCCCATAAGAGCATGATTCAAGTAATGTTATGGGCTCCTAAAGTAAATAGATGTAATCTTTTAGTGAAACATGAATTTTTTTTACTGGTGTAGAAGAGCTCATTGGAGTGACTCCCATGCTTTTTGTAGAAACAGTTGAAGTAAGTGGCAATTGTTTGTATCTTTCTTCAGATATTGATGTTCGTAAAGCGTCTCCTTCAATGTTTTGAGCCTTTTGCCACAAATTGAGGGAGGTTTTGAAACGAACTCGATCTCCCATTTGCCACACTGGAAAAAGCTCATTGATATCGGAGTCACAAATATGTTTCAAATGCCATGTTGTTAAACCTAAGTCTATGTATAGAAGATATTTAATCCATTCCCACGTTAAAACATGCTTCAAATTTACCAGAAAGTTTAGCGATACAATAACGTCTCATTCCCCACGACATATGACATATGTGACATACATATGTGTATCATGTTAGGTTATGAACTTAATAAAAAATAATAAGACACTTTTCTGATAAATGAAGACATTTCATTGTGTTTTGACTTGATATTCAGTTATTATATAATAAATTAACTCTGCGAGGTGTAGAAAAAAACTTCTCCAAAACTCTTTGCGGATCGACCTCGACATCGCGATGTATGTTGAGCGAGGCTAATCCGTTCAGCCGATCTTCAGACATTGTTAACCTGAGGTAAGTCTTGAGGCGACGCAATGTTGAAAAGGAGCATTCATTCGTCGCTGTCGTTACAGGCAGAACTGGCAAAATGCGAAGCATTTGATGAACATTTGGAAACGCAGCTCCATTGTACACATCGAGTGCTTCAAGCGAATTTTTAACGTTCTTTCTGGCGATGCGTTGACGCCAAAGTTTGACTTCGTCTACCCAGATGTCACGGGAATCATCCCGCGAAATTGAAGAATATGGTTCAAACAATTGAGCGCAGGATTCTTCATTGAAATTCTTCATTTTGTTGGGGAAGAGGCAAGCAAAGTTTGATAAAATTTTGCGGTGATTCAAAAATCGATCTTGTAAATGGGTCAGAAACAAATCAATGTATGGGATGTGAATCGTTATGCGAAAATAATCTTCAACTGAATCAGTTTGTACGTTGGAGCGTTGAGTCTGTTTTGACGCGAGCCTTAATTTCCGCAGTTCAATGTCGTATTTTGCGCTGATTTCGTTCACGGTTTTGAAAATTCCTCTGAAATCCTTTTCGGCGTTTTCTCTTCTTTCAAGCAGGACTTGTTTCGCAGCATCAGCCAGTTCGATAGCCTCGCCAAGATCCTGGTTTTCGGACTGAAGTACTCGACTGAGAGACAAAGTCAAAGAATGTACTGAGCTCAAAATATGCATGGAGATCTGGAAATTAAATTCAAAGAATGAAGAATAAACAAACATCTCATAATAGAGAGCTGGTAACGTGCTAGTGTGAGTCTTGAATTTTACCTGGAAATTTGCAGTTTTTATAGCTGAAAGAAGTTGGAAAGCTCCAGATGAAGTCGCCGAATCCTTCCAGGTGGTCGAAATCACATCAAGAGCGCGAATTACTGCTGGTTGTAAGTGCAGATAATTTGCAACAGACTCGTGTTGCTCTACCCATCTGGTTTTGCAAAATTTTTTCAATTTCTTCAACCGACTTTCACGTAGCGTCTCATCTTCATTGATCGCATCTTGAAGAGCATTTTGGCGTTTCGGATAGATGAAGAAAGTATGAATGCTTTCGAGGTTTCCTAAACAATTTCTGATTGCTGTTATATTGCATGCAGAGCTGACTGCCAAATTAAAGCTGTGAGCAGCACAATGGGAGCAGAGCGCGAGTGGATAACGCTCTCTGGCAACAGCTTGGGCTCCATGGGATTCTCCACTAACCGCTCTCGCGCCACGATATCCCTGTCCGAGAAAATATGTGCAATTAAGTCCGGAAGAATCCAAGAAATTGAGATAAGAAGTTCGTTTTCCTTTTCCAGTGAAATCTGCGATAGTGATGAAGCACAAAAAATCTTCACGAATGATAAACTTCCCGTTCTTATCCAAGTATCGAGTGCAAATTGAACTTTGTTCTATTCCTGCAATGTCCGGTGTGTCATCACCAAGAAAAGAAAAGCCCATCGATTCGTTGACTCGATCGACAATGTAATTCATGATCAGATCGTGACAAATGTTAATCAGTTCATTCTGAACTCGGTTGCTTATATACATAGCATTTTTTGGCGATTCAACCACTTGTTTCTTCAACTCCTCATCATTTTTTGCTCGAAATCTCAGGACGCTCGGAAATTTTCATCATTAATTAACGGTTCATCTTCAGAAATTCTCCCCGTATCCCTGGAGCCCCGAAGAGCAAGCCCTTGCCGGCCACAAAGAATAATTGTTTCAATAATTGGAATCATGCGTAGTTTACTTTCATTTATAAAGTCAAGTTTTTGTTTCGAAAGTTGTAAATCAATGGATAAAGCATTTTCGTCTTCGATTTCCAGTCTCAAGCTCCATTGCAACAGGCTTCTCTTGTGATATTCTGATGCATTGTGCTTTTCGAAAGTGTCCAGTGCTTTTTTCCAGTTTCTCAATGGATTCGTGACTAACTGGCCCAAGGTTTGGCGACCAACCCCTCCCGCTCGAGCACAAAATAAGACACAGCATTTGCAAAATGCACCGTCTTCTCTCTCTGAGTACGCCAGCCATGAGTATGTCAGGAGCCAAGAGCGTTGGAACTTTAAATTTCTAGGGCCCGATGCGGGAAAACTGTAGCCATCAGGTAGAGTCCAAATTTTCTTTTGCAATCCAGGGATTAAATTTATCCCATCAGCCAAAGACCTTTGTACGAATAATCCTATATCATATGAACTTAGATTTTCATTCGTAAAGCAAACTGGCGAAGATGGACTTTTCGGTACTTCACGATCAATGTCCATATCTGAAAAACTCTGCAAAAGAGAATACAAGAAACATTATTTTCTGTTCATACTGAATTCATTATCTTTATATATAGGGTTTTTCAATGCACTGAAAGAATTCTTGGAATTTCTCAAACAGGATTTTTTTAAACATCGTAGTAGGACAATAATATTGTTAAGAAGTACGTCGAAAATACACATATAACAGATGTTCGGAGGAAGTAAATACATAATAAATATCCAATTTGTAGCAAAATCATAAGAAAATCCGTTTTTTGTAAAATCGTATTTTGTTCATAAAGTTTGAATATTTCGCAGTTTTGATGATAGATACGTTTTGTTGTTGAAACATTCATGAAAAGTTTATACTAGCAACAAATATGCATTATTTGCAGTTTTTCGTACCCCAGTTAGTTTTTTAATAATTAATGAGTGTGACATAAAAATAAATTTTTTTTCGTTATCAGCAATTTTCTAAAAATATAACTGAAAAGTCAATATCATATTGAAATAAAAAACGTATCAATGATAATGCTCCGAATAAAAATCAACGAAACCTTCACAATGTTCTAATTGCAGTTGTGAATCGTGCCCGCCCTAGAAATTCAAATAGATTTTCTGATATGAAATGACCTATTATATAAATTAAAATATACCTGTCCTCCTTCCGTTTCTTGCTTGCATGCTTTTTTTCCTAAAGATCCGGCCTGAGTTTGAACCGTTGGTAGTTTATCTTGATTACATTCACCCACGTCCTATCAATAAACAAAAGGTATCATCAATACCATAAACTGGAGCACAATAACCTGCAAATCCTTGCTGTGATTGATATTCTACTGAAATCAACAGCATTCGATACATTTTTGTGTTCAATCCGCGGTTTTTTACACAAAAAGCGACGAATGTCCATTGTAAAAAATATGAGGATCGAAAATCAATCAATGTGAACAAATGTCCGCACAGCTCAAACAGCTGACTAGTCAGTTCAAGTCAGTTGTATCGATACTATCGATGATTGCATTCACAATGACACTGATAATAGGAGGTAAAAAAGGCGGGAAAATTAAAAAAAAAAACGTGCACAAGATCGAGAAAGTTGAGAATGTCGAAACAAAAATTGACAACAAAATATTTATTATCAAGTCGGTTTGACTTTCGTAGAATAAGGACTATTGCTAGTGGAAAATTATGTGGAAAAATTCTCGATGGGGGGGGGTTAGAACCCCCAACCCCCCCTGCGCATGGGCCTGAATTAAAAACACTCAAAAAAATAATAAACTCCTCACGTCTGACAGAGTCAACGGTCTTGACCGTAATGCAAACAAGTGACCAGTTGCAAATTCACTTTTAGCGGATGTTTATGGTAAACAACAAAAGAAATTTGACATTCAAGGAATGATTCACCGTAAATATGAGCATATATGCTCAAAATAATCACAAAACTTGCTGACATCAAACAACTGTTGTTAAACTGAGTCCATGATTACGCAAAACATTCTCAAATCGAGCATTCCATACTAAGTATCACAGAAATACCAAACATAAGCTACGATTTTGCTAGGAATATTGTTAAACATGGTAAAACGAATGTTATAGAGTTTACTCTAAAAAACGAATATTGATGCATATTCAAACAAAAAATGCTAAATTTTAGCAGAATACTCAATTTTAAGGTTTAAATTTTTCACTGAGTGTATGATTTGATCTCGATTAAATTTTGTGAACGTTAATATCTTATATCAGTCTATATCATTGCAAAATTTCAAAAAGTTTAAAGGTACCGTTTTGATTTTATGGGCGAAAATGTAAAATCTAAGATCATACTATTTTTAACAAAGTTGAGTGAATTTCGATTTCTGAGGTATTTATTGCCCTTGTACTCATAAAGGCCCATATTCGCTATAATTTTCAGGTTTTTCAGCTCGGAGGTATCCAATCGCGAGGGGAGGGGGGGTACACAAATTTTTGGTGTATTTTGCCTTCCCCTGGAACCCCTAATTAATAAAATAATTCATATGATTTTAGTTCTAATCAAAACCTTTCATTTGATACCCTACTCGACTACCTTTGATAAAAAAATGTTAAGGACTAATTCGTTATTAGGGGGCCCCCTTAAAAAAATTTTAAATTTTTGGTAAGACCTTAATTTTTGAGAGACCATCACTTCTGACCTTTTCACAAAGTTAGAGTATTCTAGCTTCCATAGTTTCTGAGGAAACTAGCTGTGACGCACGGACAGACAGGTCGCGAAACGAGTAGGTCTTTGAAAAAAAGATTTTTGACAAAGGCCCAAAAACTGTTGAGATTCCCCAAAAACTTACATGAATCGAATATTTATTTTATATAAAAAGGTTTGCGCTAAATTAATATGAGTCAATCTTAAGTTTGTCATATGCATAAGCATTACCACTTCATAGTGAAGCTGTTATATCACCTATCAATTGCTGGTTTTGCAAGTTGAGTTCCCAAGTTTTTTTTAGAACCCACCAATAAACAAATCATAGCATCTAAATTAAGTCATACATTTCTAATAAGTACAAACCACTGGAAAAAAACTCAAATTTGAAAAACAAAGGCTCATTCATAGAACACTTGAGACCAGCTTTTTGTTTGTTTAATTAACAATGAAATCTAGTCATTCTAGTTCTCTTTAACTTCTTAAAATTGCAATCAAGCATAAATTAGAGATACATATATAAATTGCAATGAATGGATAAACCAAATTAGTTCTTACCAAAGCATCGAGATGAAGAAGTTAATTATCTGCACTTACGCTTTTGCCTTAATTTCTGTTGTTGTTACGGTGAATGGTGATGAAGTAAGTCCTCCAAGTGTACTCGTATCAACTGAGTCTTCAGTCCCGAAAATAAATTCTAATACTCTGCGACGACCCTTACCTGGCGCAAAAATCGTTCCAAAACCAAATGTTCAAAAAAGTGCTCCAGTTGTCTGGAGTCCTGTAATTACTCCAAAAATTACACCTGGCCCCGTGGATACAAGTAATTCCAATGACAAAGCAGCGGTTGCCTCCCAACTAAAGTCTTCGAACGTTTTGAATAGCGATGGAAGTTTTGAGTTCATGTAAGTTATCTTTATAACTACATACATTTATTAAATAAGTGAATTATTTAAACATTACTATTTTATTTTCAATTTAAAAGACTGGCCGGTCCAGATGGGTCAATTCGCATCAATGGTAATGTGAAGAATGTTGATGGCGTGACCACGCTAGAAATCAGCGGACTATACAAAGTAGGAGCTTCGCAGTTTAATTTCATAGGAAATGAAGAGGGTGGATTCAAACTAATACCAATTGGAGCTTTTGTACCATCTATCGCGCCAAAAGCTATTCGTACTATTGTGGGATAATATGTTAACTAAAAATATAAATTACAACTTGATTAAATTCTAAAATCCAGAGGATTGCGTTTTTTATGGACAAAAAACGGACTCTATCGCTTTATTTCATCAAATGATTTCTCTTAGCTTTTGGAATGAAATGAAGTAGTTGCTGACTTTCCAGGACAGAAGCTGCTTGGATATTTGTAATCAATAAATGTGTCTGATAAGTAATTATTCTTGCTCTTATTCAAGTTTAGTATTAAATAGCTAAATAGTTGCTTTTAATCTGGAGATATCGAAGTCAAAGTCAAAAGTCCGCCATAGACGGTCCCAAGTCCGTTTGAGAAAGGAGCAGGGAACCCCCTTATTTCTTCAACCCACAGCTTCCATAATTCTTTATCCTAAAGCCCCCCAATTAAATGCAAGTAAATGCTCTCGGGGTCACACATTGAGTTTACTGGTTCCCCAATACTGGGACATTAAATGCCGAGAAATGCTAATAGCTGTGAATTGTACATCTACAGCTCTGCTACTAAATTCTACTTACACCTCCCTTGTGAGGACGTAAGAGGGTGAAAGTGAATCGACCGCACCTGATAACGGAATCGACGTAATAATCATGCCGCCGGAATGGAGGTTGGGCGACGGGCTAACTCTCCGTCCCTGGAAAACCTTTAATTGTTTCGAAACCTGCTGATAGGCCTCGGAATGGATTGGACTCACGGCAACGACCTCGCAAAGGAAAAAAAAACGGTGGCATTGGATCCTAGAATGTCAGATCATTCAATTACCCTGGCGCTGTTAAGGACCTTTTACAACAGGCCAGTCAATATCAATTAAAAATACTGGCAGTCCAGGAAACGAATTGGACTGGAAACGAAATTCAAGACCTGAGATCGCACACAATATTTAAAAGTAGGAAGCCTACTGGAAAACGAGAATTTGGAGTGGCCTTACTTGTGGATAGGGAGTTCAAATTGCACGTTACTGATTTTAAGGCAGTCAATGAACGGTTGTGTCCGATCCGTATAAAAGTGATTTTCTTCTAAATCTGGCTGATTAATGCTCACGCCCCGACCGAAGAAATGAAGGAATCGTTTTACAATCACCTGGAAAGACTGGTCGAATCATTGCCCCAAACGACACAAAAATTATTCTGGGTGATTTCAACGCGAAGGTTGGCAATGAGCTATCCCATCGGAGAACAACTGGAGGATATAGCCTCCACGATGAAACAAATGACAACGGCCAGCGCCTGATTGACTTTGCATGTAGCAGAAATCTGGTCATACGTTCGACTTGCTTCCCACATCGACGAATTCAAAAAATAACCTGGGTATCAACAGATGGCAGCTCACGAAACCAGGTCGATCATGTTCTGATCCAACAACGTTGGGCCTCGAGCATACTTGACGTCCGTACATACCGAGGAGCCAATTGTAACTCAGATCATTACTTGATCGAATTAAACTATCGATGTCTTATGTCAAAGGCATATTCAGCAATGACCAGCCCGCTACAAAAATTTGACATCGAAAGGCTCCAAATGGCGTGTGTGGCTGAAAATTTCACGGAGACCCTCGACAACCAGCTGGCTCCCATCTTATCAGATGCATCGTTAAAGACGAGCAACGAGCTCTGAATGGAAGTGAAAGCGGCTATCAGAACCGTGGCAGAACAGACGATCAGACATCAAGCCCGGTGCAAGAGGAATCAATGGTTTGATGATGAGTGCCAGAATGCGTTAGACAGAAAGAATCAGGCGTTCAAAGACTACGTAGGTAGGAAAATCAGGAAATAGAGAGAACACTATGAAAATCTCAGAAGAAAAGCGAATAAAATCATTAGGATTAAGAAAAGAAAGTACTATGAGAAGCATAGATGTAAGTTTAGCGAGCAACAACACAAGACAAACATAAAAAGTAGTGAAAAGCCTGAAACGTGGTTATCAGCCCAAAACCACGCTTTGTCGTGTTGACATCGGCAATATCATTGCTGATGAAACGAAGATTAAGGAAAGATAGACATCATATTTCAAAAACCTCCCTAATCCTCCGCAAAGCTTCGGGACATCGGAGTCTTCAGGTATAGATGTCTGCAAACAGCTTCCCTTGGATGAAGTTTGGTCCATTAAAAAAGCCCAAAAGGACATTAAAACGCTGGGCATCGATTGGAAAAACAATACAACAATAAAAATGCCAGGAAACTTTCATCTAAAAATTAATGAATTGACCATATCGCAGCTTAACGAGGAGTTGGAACAGCGAAATCTGGCTACACAAGGTACACCGGCCATACTAATTGCACGCTTGCGTGGCGCGATCGAGTCGGAAGGTGCGTATCTAAATTCGGGTGAGCCCTCAGATGCGAAAAAAGCGAAGAAGCGGGAGAAGCAGAAACACCAGAATCAAAGGAACCAGAAAATGCGCTGATGCAAATGTTGATACTGATGCAGCAAGAGCAGCGACAACAGTCATCACTGGAAGAAGCAGTAACGAGCAACTGCATTGATCCTTGCCTTAAGAGGTCCAGCTGCCGAGCTTTTGCAGACCATCTCAGTTGAATTGCACTCAAGCCCGGCTGCTTTAATGAATGCGCTCGACATGCATTATGGAAACGATTATCAAAAGCAGATTTATCGGTCACAGCCACGGCATTGGACGCAGAAGTCTGGCGAAACTTTACAGCAGCTACCCCAAGACATTGAGCGACTGGCACTTTTGACTTACCCAGCTTATGACCCAGAACATCGAGATGACGCAGCAACAGAAGCATTCATCAGCGCATTAAAAGACCAGGAATTGCAACAAGCCATGCGTTTAGCTCAAAAGCAAACGGTTAAGGACGCATTGGCTTACAGTCTAAACTTTGAGGCAGCGAAAAATATGGCTCGTACCACTACCCGGGTTCGCGAGATAGTGGCAGATGAGTGCAGGTGTGAGCGCGTGGAAATTGAGCAAGAGCCACAGGTAAATGATGCGCCTACATGCTAGAATTGCGGAGAGAAGGGGCACCTGCGAAGAGACTGGAAGAAGCGGAGGAAACCGAGCTTTTGTCCCGGGTGTGCAGCTAGAAGGAGATCCAGACCAATTCAGGAGCCCAGAATGGAAGCCCTTCAAGATGAGGGGTTGGGAAACATGTAAGAGCCAACTTCGTGGGGCAGAAGTTGGATAGGAGGATCGATGTCTCCAGCACCACCATCACCGTGTCAAGACTACATCGTGGAAAAGCGGACTTATGCCTTCCGGGTCAATTTGACGGCGAAGATTGCACCATAACCATCGACACTGGTGCAACCCGATCGATCATCCGACCAGACCATGTGAGGTAACAACTACTTCAAAAGGGCCGGATTTTCTCACTACGGACAGCTATGGGAGAAACTGCACCTGTCCATGGAGAGGCCAACCTCCAGATACAGTTGGGAGACCTTGCGTTCCGACATAATTTTCTGGTCGCGAACATTATGGATGACTGCATTCTCGGAATGGACTTTCTGCAACTACATATTATCACCTTGGACTTGGGCAAACGGGTACTGAAATTGCAGAATGTCGATGTATTGATGGAGGGTCCCAGCGTCCAAATTCCCAAGACTTATGTGTTAGTATGTACCGACACTGATGTACCGAAATCTTCCGAGAGCATTGTATGGGCCAAGCTTGATGGTGATTCTGGAGACCACCGATCTTATCTGATAGAGCCAACGAAAATGTCCGCATTGCGCAGTTTGATTGTAGGATGAAGCCTTGTAAGATCTATAAGGAACAGATACGTGCCGGTTAGAGTCCTTAACACCGCAGACTCAACCACGAGCATCAAAGCGGGAGACGTCATCGGCAGCTGCCAGCTTGTTTCCACCATCACCTCCTTGGAAGCTACTCACGACTATCATTGCAAAGGAGGCAAGACACAGACAAAGCCCGGGAATTCACGTCTGCAATATTGAAGCAGGAATTCGTGCTACGTAGCTTGACCTGGAAGACCTGCTTGATGTACCTAGATGACATCATTGTTATCGGGAGAACCTTCGAAGAGCATGTGCGGAACTCAGAAGAGATTGTCTCTCTATTGCAACTGACAAATTTGAAACTTAGTCCCGACAAATGCACCCTTTTCGCAGCTGAAGTAAAATACCTGCGACACATCGTATCAACAGAGGGGGTCAAAACAGACCCTAAGAAAATTGAAGCCGTGAAAAGCAGGCCAACACGAATCAACAAGCGCCAACTACGAAGTTTTCTGGGTCTGGCAACCTACTATCAAAGATTCGTCAAAGGCTTTGCCAAAATAGCTAAATATCTCCATCGGCTAACCGAGACAAATCGCCCGTATGTTTGAAATGAACAATTCCAGACAGCCCTTGAGACCTTGAAGGAGAAGCTGTGTGGATCACCTAAGCTGGCATATCCGAAACCCGGAAAAATGTTTGTAGTTGACACCAATGCAAGCAACGGCGGTACCGAAGCAGTACTCTCCCAGCAGATGAATGGCGAAGAAAGAGTCCTCTCACATTACAGCCGAGTTCTCTCAAAAAGTGAGAGGAACTACTGCGTGACCAAGAAGGAGGTATTGGCTATAATAGAGGCCACCATGCAGTTCTACAAGTACCTATATGGCCAGAAATTTGTTCGTCGAACGGACCATGCATCGCTGAGATGGCAACTCAACTTCGAAAACCCCGAAGAACAAGTTGCGAGATGGATCGAAAGATTGCAGTCATACGAATACGAAATCGTTCATCGGAAAGGTGGAGTTCATGGAAATGCTGACGCCTTTTCTCGTCGTCCATGTCCAGCTATTTGTAAGCATTGCCGACGGATTGAAGTAAAGGAGCCGCTCGTCGATCTGTAATTGATGACGGCCGAATCCGATGAACGTTGGTCACCGCAGGAGATTCAAAATGCCCAGTTAGCCGATGAAGACATCGGACCGCATGGAAGGAGACAGCTGGGCAACCTGAGTGGAAAGACGTTTCAATGCATGGCGTAACCCTGAAAAGCTATTGGGCACAATGGAACTCCCTTCAGGGGGAGGGTGGCGTATACACGCGGAAATGGGAGCTGGCGGATAGCAGCTCCTATAGGATGCAAACTATACTTCCCAAAATCCGAGTCCACGATGTGGTTAAGGAGATGCACGAAGGATCCTCGGGAAGCCACCTTGGTGTTAACAAGACCTTAGCGGAATTGCGGGAAAGGTTTTACTGGGTCCACGCTCGAGAAGACGTAGAGGACTGGTGCCGTAGATGCACAATTTGTGCTTCCGTCAAAGGTCCAAAGCAACAACTGAGAGGACAAATGCAAACCTGTAAAGTGGGTGTACCATTTGAAAGGATTGCTGTTGACATCGCTGGACCCTTTCCTGAATCCGAGTGGGGAAATCAATACACGCTGGTTGTGGCCGATTATTTCAGCAAGTGGCCCATCCCCAACCAAGAAGCAACTACTGTAGCCGAACAGCTAGTATTAAATTGGGTCAGCAGGTACGGCGTACCTTGCCAACTACATTCGGATCAAGGCCGAAACTTTGAGTCACTAGTTTTTGGCGAAATGTGCGAGCTGCTGGAAATATGGAAAACGAGGATGACACCGCCGCATCCCCAATCCGATGGAATGGTCGAACGTTTCAACGGTACGCTCAATAAACATCTGGCCAAGATGGTTGTCGAGAACCAAAGGGACTAGGACCGACACATCCCACCATTTTTGATGGCGTACAAAGCTGCCGAACATGTATCGACGGGTGAAGCCCCAGCTAAAGCCACTTTGGGAAAGACTATTTGTCTGCCAGCTGATCTAAAATTCGGAACACCCCCCGAGAAGCCCTAAACGATCTCGGAGTACGCAAGTGAGCTAAGGCAACGGTTGAACAAGATACATTGGACAGTGCGAAAACACCTCGAATCGTCTACTGACCGCATGAAGACCAGGTATGATCTAAAGGCTAATTCTACGGGCTTCCAGCAAGATGACTCGGTGTGGCTATACAACCCCGAACGGCGAAATGGTAGATCTCCAAAGTTGCAACATAATTGGGAGGAACCATACTCAGTTACAAAGCGAATCAACGACGTCGTATATCGTATACAGGAACACCGTAAGCCGAGAGCCAAAATGAAAATCGTGCACCTGGATCGTCTTGCCCCATATTAAATCCTGGGAGAATCGACAACAATTGGCGACATATATTTTCGGGGCGAAAATAACTGAGGTGGGGGCAGTGTTACATGTACAAATAATTCTGCGAGCTACTGTCGCAATTGTTTTCACAACCATGAAGAACATCCACAAACGAATGTACTCGAAAACCCGCCAAGCATGATCAACATCTGAGTGTAACGTCACCGCCCATTCATTAAGCTGCTCGAATATTCCAGACAATTCGCCAATGTACGAGAAATGGATTGAATAGCTAGAGACCCAATATAAGGGCGAGCTGAATGAATGGGGGGATTGATTACGCGATAGTTAAAACTGCGATAGTGTGGAGTGCGAATTAGGAAAGCGATATTGATCGAGTAATAGTAAAGTGGCTTTCGTGATAGATAAGACAGTTAAAGTAAACAATGTATAGACAAAGTGAAAATTAAAATTTGGTGAAATAGTTAAAAAGTAATTTAAAAGACATTGCTTTTTCACATTCCCGGACCATTCAAATTATTCGCCGCGAACCATATCACGCGACAATATGTACAATGAATCAGTAAACAAAGTAAATTGAGAAACACAATAGCAACGTTTACAGTGATGCTAACTTAAAAGGAAAATAAAAACAGAATAAAATAAGCTCACCCAGAAAAATTTAATGCATCTAAGAATGGTTATCGCTTTTTTACTCAATAGTATATTTTAATCACTTATTACAACAGTGTTCCAAAAATGGTAAATATTTGAAAGGAGAAAACATCTTTCTCTACTAGCATAAATCTCCTGAAATAATACTCATAGATTTAGGTATTTCAAATTTATTTTAAATCAGAATCGAAAGCAAAGCAAATGGATTCCATAACCAAAGAGTATGGAAATATTTCTCCAGCAGATGTCCAGATAAGTCTAAGCGAATTGGTCGACTGCAAATTAAGAAAAAAATTCATATAGAAGTACTCGTATATCACCGCCAAAATTCAGCTACTTATTAAACGAGTACAACTTACGTGGCTCAGTTTTGTATTCATTCTTATTAACCATAAATCGTACGCGATAATTTTCAAATATATAAGTTCCATTCATCCGAAGAAAGGACTCTCCGTTTTCGGTTACAATTGACCCGTGTATCTCCACTAAATTGCCATCTTGAAAAGACCTGAAATTCACTTGTTACAATTTTTAAAGGATCGTTAAATGAATGTACACTCACTTGAAATAGAAAGTGCCATCGGCATTCAAAGAGTTGATGGTCTCAACACCCTGATCCTTACCACCGCATTTAATGGCAGTAATGCAAAGAACTAACAATATCAGGGTAGACTTGAACATGTTTTCTATTCAAGTACTGCGGCTAGCTAGATATGAAATTTGATGGTTCTCTGAACTGCGTACAGGTACGAGTAAGACTGAAGAAGATACTTTGTCAAGATACTAGGTGACGATTAAAGATAGGTTTGATTACCCCCACCTTTATTAATTTTTTACATGTTCTTTACCGGAATTAGTAGCACGTTCGGCAAAGTTGGTTGACTAGAAGTATTTCATTGATTTAAATTGAAGAACAACATTATTCGCGGCTCTTAATGTTGCTACAGGTTTATGAGGTATGAGCCTATTTTTCTTTGCAAGTGGCTTATGTGAGACCAAATGAGAAATCGTTTCTAAACGTTAGTAAGAACAGGCTCTTTACCTTTTGTCATTCAAATGTTATGCAGAATCTTGCATGGAAATAATGTTATACAAATAGGTGTCGGTTTAAACTAGAAACCTAGTGTCCTACGCGAATATGTGAGATATTTCATAAAGACACGCTGTCTTTCAAATTCATGTCTAGTCAAACTGCTTCGTTTTTGATTGAAAAAAGTCAATAAAATAAATTTTAAGATGATCTGTGTATTCATAAATGCAAAGTAACTGTGTTGGTTTAGTCAAGGTCAACAGGAAATTACATATTCTTCTAACATATTCAAATGTGTTCAGTCTTAAAAGTATATTCAACATGTTAACAGTGCAGAAGTTTTTACTATCATTCTCGCTCTTACTTTTCACCAATTCACTGATACTTGCTGATTTTGGTACACCTTCAGTAACACCATTGCCTACTTATGATTCAAATCTACAAAGTCAGGGGTATGACGGCTACAAGAAATCAGCTATAACAAATGAGATAAGTAATATTGGCGACTTTTCATTCCTGTAAGCATCAAAGAAGAGATTAATCTTTTGTATCTTAATACTATTGTGTTTATTGTTCTGAATTGCTGCAGTGCTCGATATAATGGAAATCGCATTCAAGTCGAAGGAAACTTGTTGAAACATTACAATGGTACCAAGGAACTTATTTTGCGAGGATACGCTCGTGTTATTTTAATTTCGAAAAGTTTCAATACCCAGCCTGGAGGATTCTTCTCATTATTCGATAGTAATATTTTGGTAAAATATTTTGAATATTCATCAAAGTTTATTTGCTTTACAGACTACAAAGATTTCGAGTTCAAAGATGATTGTCCATCAACAGGATACGGTGGATCTTACGGTGCCCCTAGTTTTAGATTCCTTGGATCTGTAAGTGGATAGAGTGCTTCTAAATATAAATATTTGAAATCATTGAAGTTGAAAAAAATTAATTATAACATCCAATTAAAAAAGAATAAATGTACGAGTAAGAATAATGAAGATTATTTAACTCTAAGCAAAAAGTATAAAATTACATAATAAGTGTAGTTGTTCACTATTTTCTGATTATCAGCCGACTTCGAAAGGGAAGAAGGTTATTTGTTTTAACTCGTATATTATTGTTACACGCACGAATAATTCTGCGAGCTACTGTTGCAATTGTTTTCACAACCATTATGAATCTCATGATCAACAAAGTGAATTTACTCGAAACCACGAGAATTCACCAAGCATGATCAACATCTGAAAGTGACGTCACTCCATTCATTAAGCTGCTCGAATATACTGGGTACCTCTCGGCAAAACATTCGCCAATGTACGAGAAATGGATTGAATGGCTAGAGGCTCTATATAAAGGCGAGCTGAATGAATGGGGAGATTATTCATTAGAGCCGCGATAGTAAAAACTGCGATAGTGTGGAGTAAGAATTTAAAAGTGATTTTCGTTGATTGTGAAGTGATTTTAGTGGACAATTAAAGTAAAAATTGTGCATCTTTTTTTTAGTAATTAAATAAAGTCTTTCAACATAATTTAAAAGACATTGCGTTTTCACTTTCCCGGAACATTAAAATTATTGGCCGTGAACCATAGCACGTGACAATACAATAGAATCAGACCGAAATAAAATCATTAGGACTTACCAACTAACGACAGAAAACGAAAGGCATATCCTGACCCAACAACTAAAACTAGAACGAATTTTGAATTTAGAGATGTTGAAAGAAAAATTACATCAGATAATAGACAATATTGCTCTCATTAGACATGGAATAATACATCCAAGTATGCTTACAGCTACTGAAGTTAATGCTATTAAATTAGACTTTTACAAACTAAAAACTGTACAGACAGGACTTTCAAGACCCGACATAGATAACTTAATATTGGCTTTTAAAATTCTGGATGTATATAAATAAGCCGACTATAAACTCATCATTTCTATACCAAACCAAAATTAACTTGAGATTAATTTAGATCATCAATATATAATTGAAATTAACAAAACTCAATACCGTTATAGTATAGAAATATTATATGAATCAAAATTACAGCCAAAGAGCAATGGTATAACTCAAAATGATTATATACTCAAACAAAATAAAGAAACAGAAGTTATAAAAATTGATGAAAGTACACTAATTGTTAAGAATATGAAGAATCAAGTAATTGAAAATAATTGCAATGACTGAAAAATTAACCTCATTGGACACATTTTATTAACATTAAATAATTGTAGCACTAAAATATTAAATGTAACATATAAGAATGAAAATGAAAAATTTACCGACTGATTTTTGTATAATGAAGAAAAATTTCATAATTTTACCGAAAAATTAAATTTTGAACAAATTATGCTCAAACAAACTGAAAACTTAAAACATATAAATCTATTAAAATTTCATAAAAGATTTTAATTAAATCAATTTTACATTTGTTATTATAATACTGTGCATCTTATTTGGCATCATACTTACTATTCATTTCAAAAATAAAAAGTTTCAAGTTGTCGTACAAAATGTAAAAGAAACAAGTTGGGTAAACAGACCTACGCTCATGTCAGAAGGGTTTTGTATTCAATTTACAAAATGCAGCCACCAGATCGAATCAAATCAAGAAACATGTCAAAGACGATTTTATTGGAGAAAATATGAAATACGAAGATCATACTATTATTAACAAAGTTGAACGAATTTTGACTTCTGAGGTTTTTGGTAGTGTTATACTCATAAATATCTCCCTTGATAATTATTTCAGATGTCCATCCGCGACGGAGGAAACACATTTTTCATGCATTTCCCCCCTGTGCCCCGACTGAAGCAAAAACTGACAGTTTAACAACTATTTTGAAAAGCTCCAATGAAAACTTTTATTTCATACTCATATCGGCTACGTTTGATGAATTTTTTTTCAGGGGCCACTCTCCTGTACTGTTATCATCGATTAATGGCCAATTTCACTGAATCCTAGAATGGTTACAAAACCCTTTTGCTAGGAGCTCTCTCCCACCTCCTTGACTTGTTTCACTTATGAGCGTTAATTGTAGGTAATCATCTTCAATCATTCATTAAATTGAATCAAGTGTTCAAAGCATGCACCCTAAACTTTGAAGTTGGGAAAAAATAACTCAAAATTATTCAATCTTCGCATTCAAAACAGCCACTATTTTGTTTTACGATTACTGATACCACTAGCTGAACCGATTCTCAAAGATATGCATGACACCTATCATTCCTGAAACTATAACTATAACTTCGCTAAATATGATTCAATCTTTACGAAACTTTCCGGATAGATCAATCTTATAAATAGACATCTACGTACTGAGTTTAAGGGTACCGTTAAGATTTTATTCAAGAAAACATAAAATCGATAAATTATACTATTACTAACAAAGTTTATTTATTTATTTATTTACAAAACTATCTTACAGAATGAAATTCCAATTACAAGGTAGCACATTTCAAGGAACAAGAGATACTTACATTATAAAAAGACAAAAAAGAATTAAATGTCTAGATGGCCGAGTATTCGCCGCAGCTTTAATTTGAAGCTCGCAATCGAGTCTAAAGGAGGACCAAGCCGGAGATGATGATGATCTCTAACCATTCGAACTAACGGAGATTGACGATACGTTTCTGTTCTAGCGTATGGTACTATATAGTACTGAAAGGATCTGGTTCGGGAAAGTGGGCGTGTGCTTATCGCGTTGATTGGGTTAGATGAAAGTAAGCTACTGGCAAGTTTAAAGAGAAAGCATTGGTCGAGGAAGAGCCTCCTCGCTTGAAGTGATGGCATGAACAGGAAACTTAGGTGGTCATTGTAAGGACGATACGGAACCTTATGCTTGAAGAGGAGCGTGCGTGTGAATATTCGCTGAACAGATTCTACTGCGTCTGAGAGATAAATTAGGTGCGGTGACCACGCCTGACATGCATATTCTAGAATCGGGCGCACAAGCATAGAGAACAGACGCATTCCGGTTTGAATACTGAAATATTTATGAGAAGAGCGTAAAACAAAGCCTGCAACTCTAGAGGCGTTAGATGTCATTTGAAGTATATGGATGTTGAACTTCAGATGGGGGTCAAACGTTACGCCTAAATCCTTAAACCTATCGACGCAAACGAGCACTGAGTGGCCGATTGAGTAAGCGAAAGGAATGCGATTTGCTTTCCTGGAAAAGCACATCCAATAACATTTAGAGATGTTAAGAGTGAGTCGATTATTTCGACACCATGAGTGTAAGAGGTCTAAGTCATTTTGAAGATCCAGGCAATCTTGATTTGAGCTGATGACTCTAAAAATTTTAAGGTTGTCCGCATATAATAGGGATGTAGAAGTAAAAATAGATGGGAGATCATTAATGAATAGATTGAAGAGGAGCGGACTTAGAATAGAACCTTGTGGAACGCCAGAAGTGGGACTGAAAGAATATGAAGTTTGTCCACCCCAAATCACCGTACAGGATCTATTTTGAAATTTAGCCGTGAAGCATCATAAATCCTCAAATGCACAATGCGTTCAAGGACTTTGCCAAAGCAGGATAACAGAGAAATGGGTCGATAATTATGATCAGAGGAGAGGTCTCCTGCCTTATGAATAGGTAGAATGTTGGCTCGCTTCCAGGTGTCTGGGAAAATCCCTGTTACTAGACTCGTATTAAGGATAAGAGCAAGTGGGACACTCAAGGAAGAAGCGAGCGATTTAATGAAAACGTTCGGGATCCCGCCCGGACCAACTGCTCTGCTAGCGTTTAGCGACGCGATTACAGCAGCAACTTCAGAAGGGCACTTAGGAAAATAAATCAACTTGTTCAGGGAAGCCCTAGAGTTAGTGACAATTGAGGGAGAGGATGAGATATAGACTGAAGAAAAAAAGTCAGCAAACAGGTCACACATGGCCTGCTCATTGTTAGCAGTATTGTTCTGGAATGATAAAGAACTAACAGAGCTGTGGGATGATTTTAAGGAGTGGACGTAGGACCAAAAGGATTTGGGATTGTTAGTGAGGAAGGTAGTTTCTATGGACTTGAAGTGAGCGAGCATTGCTCGCGAAATTACTTTTTTGGCAATCGCCCGAAGTTGACGGAACACAGAAAGGTCAATGTCGGATCGTGAACGTTGGTAGCGTTTGCGGGCTGCGTCTTTCAATCACACTACCTGGACAACATCTTTGGTAAACCAGGGTGACCATTCACTACCTGAAGAACGAGAGGTTGGCGTGTGTAAAGGAATTATATTATGGAGGACTGAGTAAAACATCTGAACAGCACCATTTGTATCAGTATGGTCCAGAACTGCGTGCCAGTTCACGGCCATAAGCTCAGATGCTAAGCCTTCGTAACGAGCTTTAAATAAATTAAAGTGAGATGGGTTTGCTCGCTTCTTTGTACGTGGCAATTCTATTAATAGACGTAATTCTAAAGATGGATGGTGGGGATCAGGGGTAACATAAGGGGAAGAGGTGGGGAAGACAGGGTCTGCAGTATGGGGATTACTCCAAAGAATCAGATACAAAATACGGTTGGAAGTGTTCTTTATAGTATTTAATTGGGTGAGGGAGCAAAGACACAGAAATGCGGAAATGGCAATAGAGAAGTAATTGCAAGATGATGGAGTGCCGGTCTCAATATCCCAGTGGACAGAGGGCATATTGAAGTCTCCGCAGATGAGAAACTGGGCGGAAGATTTGGCGTTGTTTATAAAGTTACTTAATTCGCTGAAAAGGATTTGAAAAGTTGTTAAGGGAGAGTTGCAGGGAACGTAAATGCTTACAATAAAAAGTGGAAACTTTTGAAGGTAAATGCGGACTGCCACGCCTTCGACTGGTGGTGACAAGGATAATCCCGTGCAGAAGATACCATTCAAAAGAGGATTTACGGCAATGAGCACACCACGACCATCAGATTGACCGGTAGTGATCCGATCTCGGTCCTTCCTAAATAAAGTATGGTGGGAGAAGATTTTATTGTCCGCAATCTCGTCGGTAAGCCAGGTTTCAGTCAAGCATATTACCTCGTCGTTGACAAGAACAGAAGCAAGTTTTATGGATTCCAGCTTGGTTCTCAGACCACGGACGTTTTAATAGTATACGTTCATAGCGCTGCTTTTACATTTTTGTTTTAAATTCTTGGTTGTGATCTGCTGGCTGTACGAAAATTTTCACGCGATGAACGTTCGAAATGTTTTACAAAAATGCCTCGCGGCCAAAATTCTGGTTTAAGCATAAGCTGCAACTCCGCCGGGATTGTAATTTTAAACGAGGCAATTACTCGGTTCAGTTGATTTTCGCGCGTTAGTTTAATGCAATCTAATAGCTGCGGAGTGTAGCCCAGCTTAGATATAATGTCTTTTTTCAGCTCATCAGTAGGCATGTCAAACGCAAGACGGGAAACCAGTAGTTGAAGTGGAGGAGAAACAACGAAAGAAGAGAGATCCGATTGTATACGATTCGGCATTGACTGCGTAAAGACTCGTTCAGTAATATTTGCCGCTACTCCATTAGGCTGCATGTGCGAATGTCCAGCTTATATAGCAGCAACATCCTAGGCAATACTGTGGCTTGACAGGGCCGGCGGAAGTAAGGGATCTGTAGTTCGCTGGGGATGCTGACCGCACAAACGAGAGGTGGTTTCTATCGGTTCAGAATAAATGCCTATGGGAGAGGTCCTGTTCGATGTTAATCCATTTGGTGAGGTGTTCAGTCGTGCATTCCGATTGTTCGCCATGATCCTTGTTTGGATTTGTTGAATATATTTATTTATTTATTTAAATTCCATTTAACAGATAATTATAATCCAATTTCAAAATGGAACAAAACAAACAGAAAAGAAAATTAATGAAAATTAGAAATAAGTGTTAAAGTTAATATAAAAAAGAAATTCAATGGTACTAACAACAATAAATATGCGTGTGAAATTAAATTAAAGCACACAAAAAAAGAAAATAAAGCCTAATATTTACTCCAGTTGAGTTTTAAGAATCAGGCTTCTTAACCTCAATTTAAAAACTAGGTATGAGTCGGAAAAAGGACCAAGCTCTAGCTTATCATGATTCCTTACCATTTGTATAATAGGAGAGTGAAAATATAAATTTGTACGGAAATACGGTGGCACGAAAAAATTGTTTGCCCGAGAAGAACGCGATGATTGACGAAGACGTAGGTCTGCAAACAATGTTAATGAAATTTGATTGTGGCAGAGTTGATACAGAAAACACTGATCTAGATACATGCGACGGGATGACAGAGTAGGCAAACGTAGGAAGGATAAACGGCAGTCATAGGGTTGATATGGGATTTTGAATTTGTAAAACAAGACACGAATAAATTTACGCTGGACATTCTCTAACGAGTCAATGAGGTAGGAGTGTCGGGGAGACCAAACTACAGAGCAATATTCGAGGATAGGACGGGCAAGACAGATAAACAAGCGGACAGGGGTAGATATATTGTTAAATTTATGAGCGTGCCTGAAAATAAGTCCCAATATTTTCGAGGCCCTAGTAGTCGCGATTCAAACGTGTGCATCAAAATTGAGCTTAGGATCAAGAGTAACGCCAAGGTCCTTAGCAGAGCTCACAGCAGCGAGTGGGATATCATTCAACATATAGGTAAAAGTCAGCGGAGAACGATTTAGATTAAAAGTCATTTTATAGCATTTGGCAACATTAAGACAGAGGTAATTAGACGAACACCAGTTACTTAGTGCAATCAGGTCCATCTGAAGATATTGACAATCTTGTACAGACCTGATAGCTCGAAAGACTTTAAAATCATCGGCATACAGTAGGCAATGGGAAGCGATAACCGAACATTTATAAACAATAGGAATAGGAGGTGACCTAAAATGGAACCTTGAGGAACACCAGAGGACGGATATAATGGAATAGAGGTAGTTCCACAGTAACTAACACAACATATACGAGAAGACAAGTAGGAGTCCATCCATGATAAGAGAGGGCCGACAACCCCAAAAGTTTTCAGTTTATAACAGAGAAGTTGATGGTTGACCATGTCAAATGCCTTCGAGAAGTCAGTGAAGATTACATCAACCTGCAATCAATCGTCTAGGGCTTTAGCAATGAAATCGGTGAATTCAATTAAATTTGAGGTCGTAGAGCGACCTTTGAGAAACCCATGTTGTTCTTTCAATGAAACTGAAAGCCGGTTGTGTGCCAGACGCTCAAGTAATTTTGGGAAACAGGAAATTAAGAAAATAGGACGATAATTGGACACAGAAGAAGGATCACCACTTTTAAGAATAGGAACAACGTTTGCTCTTTTCCAATAAGTAGGGAAAATACCAGTGTTTAGGCTGAGGTTGAAGAGAAATGCCAGAGGGATACAAAGTGAAGATGCTAATGACTTGACAAAAATATTTGGCAAGCCATCAGGACCAGGTGATATATTAGGATTAAGTGAATTAATGAGGGATTCAACTTCGATATGGTCAGTGAAAAGTGAAGAAATGTCAATGGAGTGAAGTACGGGTGTATTGACTGGATTAGAGACATGAGAAGAAGGAATAAAAGTTGACGAGAAGAACTGAGAGAACAAGTTGGAAATATTTTGTGGAGAAGAACTAACTATATTATTCCAGCGGACTGAAGGAGGGACAGAAGAGGAGGACTTAAAGGATCTAATGTATGACCAGAATGGTTTCGCATTATTTGCCATGAGGGAACTCTCCAAGCTACTGAAGTAGTTTTTCATTGCAGTCTTTAGTTTTTTTTTTGCTGCAAGATGTACGGGGTGTGTTCAAAAAGTATCGCGAATTTTGAATTTTCGCGGGTTACGTACAGGGTGCGGCAGCATAACTTCCTTTTTTCAAAATTCAACATAACAAATTTTCAGCGGTACTTGTTTTTTATTTATTTATTTTTAGTTCCAACGCATGATAGCGACTAACCAAGGGATGAGCAAAACTTTAAAATCACCTCTCTCGAATGAGACTACTAGCGCCGCGCTATAGCAGTTAGCACTTTAAGGGCGGGCATTTCAAAAAAGGAAGTTATGCTGCCGCACCCTGTATATTCGATTTTCGATTTTTTTGTGGCGTTATGTTGGTACTCATGTCTGTCACTTATGCCGACAAGCTCGGCCATTTTGAATGTTCACTTAATTGGTGATAGCTGCTTTACTTGCACGTGTTTTCAATCGTCTTCGATTTATGGTTATGACGTGGAAACCAAAGCTCAATCATCTCAATGGAAGCTGCCGCATGAACCAAGACCAAAAAAAGCGCGCCAAGTTCGGTCGAATGTGAAAGTTTTGCTGACAGTTTTCTTCGATTGCAGGGGCTTGGTGCATCATGAGTTCTTGCCACAGGGAAGAACGGTAAATAAGGAATATTACCTGCAAGTTATGCGCAATTTGCGTGAAGCAATCCGCAAGAAACGCCCGGATTTGTGGGAGAACAAAAATTGGCTTTTGCACCACGATTACGCCCCTGCTCACACATCGTTGCTTGTGCGCGACTTTTTGGCCAAAAACAACACACTAATGATGCCGCAGCCACCGTATTCCCCAGATCTGGCCCCCTGTGACTTTTTCTTGTTTCCTAAACTGAAGAGGCCCATGAAAGGACGACGTTACGCTACGCTTGACGAGATAAAGACGGCATCGAAGGAGGAGCTGAACAAGATTAAAAAAAATGATTTTTTGAAGTGCTTCGAAGATTGGAAAAACCGTTGGCACAAGTGTATAATATTTCATGGGGATTACTTTGAAGCTTCGTAGTTTGCTTTGAAGAAGTTGAATTCTGGCAAAGAAGCAAAAGTACGACTTGACAAAGGTGTAATGGAGAGATCGAGCGATAATGGCGGATGATGACTATCGATACTCACTAGAGGATGTAATGCAGTGGAAACAGATAGACAGTTTAGTGGAAAGTTAGAAAGAACAAGGTCGAGTACCCGACCATTAGCATTAGGGATATTATTGAATTGCGATAGTGAACAGAGTGACAGAAACGAGGAGAGGGATAAAGAAGATGCATCGGTTGATGAAACAAATAAAGGAAGGTTCTTCGTCCATTGCACTGTTCCCAAATCAAAATCACCGCATATTAGAATTTAAGATTGCGGATGTTGCAATAAGACATAAGAGGAAAACTCGTCAAAGAATGTCTCATACACATACAAAGGAGAGTTACTAGGTATGTAGACAGAGGAAACTAATAAAGATGTATTGTTAGGGAACTAGATCTTGACAATCACACTATCCACAACACGGGAAAAGCAAAAATCAGCACAAAGGGAGCTACCACTGTATTACTAACAGCTACAAGAACACCACCTCCATCTACTTTATTTGCAGAGGCCAAGTCCCGATCACAACAGTACATATCAAAATCAAGGGATATTTCCGAGTTTAAAATGTTACTATTTAAACAGGTTTCCGTAAGACATATAAATACATCTTCGCTGAGTTGTAACGATAAAAAGAGCTTATCAAGCTTGGTCCTTAATCCTCTTACATTTTGGTAATATACTGAAATATTTGAAGTTAAGCTACAGTCATGAAATCTTATACTAGTTTGTCTACCCGGTGCACGAAAGGACTTCCTTCTTCTGGATCTGAATGGTTGAATAAAAACTTCAGGCGGCCAAGCTTCAGGATTCAAAATAGTATCACAATTTGAGAGCACTGTAAGCTTGAAAGAAGCTACCACTCTGTCCTCCAGATTGTCCTTAGTTAATTTGTAGCAACTAATAACTTTAACAGCTGGCCCAAATTTTTTGCAAACGTAGTTTTTTAGGTTTTCCGCCGTTGTATGGTAGCTTAGGCGCGAAATAAAGATTGATTATTTTTGATTTTAGGGATCACCCCCCGATTTATTGATGAGGGTCCCGGAAAGCTATCACATGCCACAGGTAAATCATTACTAACCATATGCTGAGTTGCTGCTGAAGGCACAGGAGAATTAGAACACGACGTAGTTGAGCTAGAACCAGCAGCAAGGTTCGGGGTTTTAAAAGCCGATAACTTTGCCAGCGATTTACTACGAGTATGAATGGAAGGCCTTTGTACAGGCGTAATTGAGCCCCTAATGCATACCTGCTGAGCTGTCGGCGTAAGTAATTGCGTCTGGTTATTTACGTCAGTGATATTCACTGAAGCCAGAGTTTTGGGTGACGGGTCCTCTGTAAATCGCAACAGAGTCTCGAATTCCAGACATGCAGACATGAAAACATGGACTGAGAGAGACCATGCCTCGTTCTTTAGTAGTATCATCCGCTACTGGAGATGTGGGGATGCTAATGATGAGGTCATCATTCCTATCGTGAGCAAATTGCGACTTCTAACGTATTTGTTGTTGTTGTACTCACCAAGGCCTACATTCATGATTTTTTTCAGATTTTTCGGATCACAGGTGTCCAATCGCGAGGGGGGGGGGGACACAAATTTTTCGTGTATTTCCCCTCCCTGTGCACCCCTCGAAGCAAATTTTGCCAAACTAAGACCTGTCTTGAAAAGTTCTCATCAAGACCTTTCATTTGATACCCATATTGGCTACCTTCAATGAAATTTATATTTCGGGGGGTCACTCTCCTATATGGGGAGACCCCCTTTAAATACCTTCTGAAATTTTTTTGTAGTTGAACTTTGAAGAGATCACCACTTTACACATACACACAAAATTTGATGTTTCTAGCTTAAGTAGTTTCCGAGAAAAACTGCTGTGACACACGGACGGACGGACGGACAGACGGACAGACTGGTCGCGAAACTAGTAGGGTTTTGTAAAATTATTTTACAAAACCCTAAAAATCAATGAACGTAAACAAATTCAGGCGAATTTGACTCAAAAGGAGGGAGGAGTCACGTATATACATCCGCATCAAATAAAAATAGATTTGACATCGTCGATTCTTACCTGGAATCATAGCAAACGCGAAATAGCATTTCCCGAATATAATACACGTGCATAAAAATTCTCATGAGCGTCAGCAAATTAGCTTTCACACGCATCGTGTAATTAATATACAATCAGCAAATTAAAAATATAAAAAGAAAGCATATGCATCGCGGCGGCCCCCAGTCTGATTTGTAAGTGCTAACTCGTAAATGATTCACTGTATGAATCGTGTCTTAAAGTCAAAATCGTGTTATTAATTCATAATATTTGGTTTGCAAGTATTTTTTTTTTTTGTCATAAGCTCCCATTGCATACACAAATTGCGGCATTGTTGCTTATATTTGTTTGCCATCAAAGGTAAATGTACGAAACAAATTCACCTCGTAGGAAGGTCTTTTAAGGCAGTTTTGCGAACAGAGTAGTAATATCATCATGTAAATGCATTTCTGATTATTAATTTAAATACCGAATCCAACATACGAGTAAGATTAAATTTATCCATGATCATTAACCTTATCAATAAATTGATTGGACTGCACAATTGTATAATAATTACATTCTTTGATGCAAAAAAATTTTTGTACGATTATTTATTATTGATAAATCCCCAAGTATTCCTACAAGTAATGATTATCATTTACATTTTCATAATTTTCCTCGGATAAACGATCATTGTAAGCTATCAGTTATCCATACACCGCCAAGATGGTCAAGTCGATGAAAAGATATTATCAACTGTTGAGTTTTACAATCTTAGTTATCATTATTTCCAGTCAAAACTTAGAAAGCAATTCAAGCCCTCCAACTATTGCCCAGATGAATTCTGCTCCATCACGTTCAGGTGTAACGCGAAAAACAGTAATTATTAATGAGATAAGTAATGACGGCCGATTTAAGTTTAAGTAAGTTTACATACATTATAAAGGATTTGAATTGACCTTACATTTTAATCCTATTCCTTTCATTTTCAAGCGCTCGATATAATCATAATCAAGTTGTAGTTGAAGGATTGTTATATGACTATTACAATGGTACAAAGGAGCTGCAAATTAATGGACGCGCTCGCGTTGTCCTGTTTTACAAAGGATTCAATAGTCAACTCGGTGGGGGCTTTCAAACTTATGGTAATAAGAATAACAATTTAGAGATGTAACGATTTATTTTTGTTTTCATCATTTTCTTAGACAACGATTATGTGGAATCAGCTTGCCCTCAACCTGTAGGAGGTGGCGTGCCAGGAGGATTCACATATGCAAGTGGAATTGGTTTTAAAACAGCTCAAACAATCCTTGGTTAGAAAATATTGATATTAAACTTGTATTTTTGAATCTTTACTAAATTTTCAATACATGTATGCAAATTGTTTTATTTTTAATTTTCTTTTGTAAAATATTTCTGCGTAATAAATACACTCAATTTTACTAACTTGAAAGAAATATTTACAAAGATAAAAGCACAAAAGGGGAAAACAAAAATAGATAGAAAAATGTAGAATTGTGTTGAGTTATCGCTTTTTTATTGGAGTATATTTTTTTATGTTTTTTCTTCACAATCTTTCAAACACTAAAATTTTAACAGAGTTGATTAGTTTTCCCCGGTTCTTCCAATTAAGGGGTTACATACAAAGGTGGGACTCAAAAGATCGAAGTTTTTTTGATTACAATTTTTTTGATTACATAGTGGTCCAACCAAAACGCACGATATTAATTGTATAAATTGTATGTATAAAACAAAAAGTTTTCAGAGAATTGTGTTAATATTTTTTAATATCATAGAAGAATCTATAACAATCATGCGTGAAACAAAATATCGCCCAAATGCTCACCACGGCTACGGTGGCATATTTCCATCCGAAGGTCCATATTTTCAATGATTCTGAGACACAATTGAGGTTCTATGTCGTTAATGTGCTGAATTATCTCATCCCGTAGCTCTTGAATTGTTCCTAGTTTTTTGACGTACACTTTTTTTTTAAATATCCTCAGGGAAAGAAGTCCAACGGTGTCAAATCACATGATCGTACCGGCCAATTAACATCGCCACAACGTAAGATAACACGACCATTGAATTTCTCTCTGTTGGAACCAGATATCATCTAGGTCCATAATCTCAATTTTTGGCCACAAGAAGTCTATTATTATCTTGCAATAGACAACACCATTCACGGTAAGTATGGCTCAATGACGCCGCCAGCCCGTAAACCGCAACAAACTCTTTTTGTGGATGTTTTCCGGGGAGCCGTAACCTCGTTCGGCGGCTTCAATCGGGCTCCAAGGATGGACGAGTGGCGCCTGCCTGACCGGAGCACCCCTGTGAAAAACGGTAATAGCTCTAGATTTTAAATGACAGCCGTTTGCAGCGCGCCAGTTCCATCACGAATGAAGTTAACACAAAACTTTAAACGTGATGATATCCGAATAGAGTCTTTTGAAATATGCCGTTGCGGTGAACGTGTTTTAAACCGATTTTCATAATTTTTAGGGTTTTGAAAAATAATTTTACTAAACCCTACTAAAATCGCGTCCTGTCTATCCGTTTGTCCGTGTGTCAAAGAACTTTTTCTCGCAAACTACTTAAGCTAGAAATATAAAACATCAAATTTTGTATGCAGGTTCAAAGTGGTGTTCTCTTCAAAGTTCAACTACAAGAAAATTTAGAAGGTATTCAAAGGGGTCTACCCATATAGGGGCGTGGACACCGAAAAAAAAAATCACCAAAGGTAGCCCATACGGGTTATAGTAATTGAGCACGGCACATTGCACATGTTTAAATACGTGCACAAAATATATCTTTTTCTTTTCAATATCAAACAAGGGACATGACATCATTATAAATTCTTTTCAATATATAAAATCATAATTTTTGAATATGTTCGAATTGTTATCCAATCAAGTGTAATTAAAATCTCTTTTTTAAAGCACCTTAAATTTTCATACAAAATAAATGTGTTCAAACTCAAATTCAATAATTAATACAAACGTGTGACACAAATTGCAAATCTACATTCTCCAATTTATCTTGACCTGTTTCACTTTAATTAAACCTGCAAAAATTGATTGAGCTAACCTCCATATTTTAGCGACAAATTTAAATAATTTAGGGTGAAACGGAATTCCATTCAATTAAATGATTTATCAGTAAATTTATACCAAGATAAAAAAACAAAAAAAAACAAAAAAAGAAAATAACCAAATTGAATTTCGCGCGTTTGATTGTATAAATGAAGGAACACAAGAAAAAGGCGAGTTTGACGATCAACAAACGGGAATTGCGAGGAGATTGAAGTTGGGGTGAGCGCTCTTTGTGATCGGTTGTTCAAGTGCAAGTCAGAAAAATAGAAATTTCCCTGGTTTTTCGCGTCGCGTAAATTTGTAGCTATATACAAATCGAAATTCTAGTTACAACCTAGCCGTGGCACACTAATAAATGTGAATTCCCAACCGCGAATATATCGTTTTCGGCATCCGAAATATCAATCGTCAAAGTTGTGTAAGAATTTTCTGCTCGTTTTTACGGCGGTCGTCATCGCAAGAAGCGCTTGTAGTGGCCGTTGCGAGTGATATTCGATGTGGAATCACCGAAGTTTTCCCGTAGTGCAAAGGAAATAGTGAAATCAGCAAATATGAGTGATTCTTTGGTTTATCTGAACACTTATAGCCATTCCCGGAGAAAATAGTTTTGGTTTTTTTCTGGTTTTCGTTGATTTCTAATAAAGGCGGAAAAGAGTGTGAGTGCAAGCGTACCCCAACAACCGAGTGTGTGAATCAAAACACACACACAAAAGCGAACTATTTGGAGCCAGCAGCAAGCAGTGCCCTGTGAAAAACAGCTAGCGCTAAGCTAACTGTAAACAGCAATTTGTTTACTAACAGAGACGGAGGAAAGTGGAAAAAAAGAAACAAATTATTCGGTGATTATAGTGTTTTCACAGTGTGTTGAAGGACTGTAATAAAAAGCATTATAACCGCCACAGCACCTTGAAAAGATATAAACTTTTTCTAATTTCATTTTTGCGTGATATCGAATTGTGAAGTGTTTTGTGATTTGACATTTTGAACTGAAGAAAAGCAAACGCCCGCGCATGCAGCGATTAATATGGGATTAGTGAAAGTACAGTGATCACCAAGAACAACGGGTTCATTACAGTGCTCTATTTCGGTGATGTTTGAGAAAAACGGTTGTGTGAATAGCGTTTGCATTATTTTTTTGCCCGAAACGCTTGCAAAGTCCGACGAGATAAGAGTGTGTAGCTTGCTTGCGAAGTGAAGGATGTAATTCTGTATTTTGTGGTGCTCGCCTGTTTTGTGTGCGGAAATTACGAGATTTCCAAGTGTACGCTCCGCTTGTGGCTGTTTTGTTGCCAATTAATGTAGACAAATCATCTCCACGCGCTTTGTGCTTTAATTGCCATACACATTTCGTGAAGTTCGCATGGATGTTGCAACCACTTTTCCTTTCTCATTGGCTACCACGCACCCTATGCTTGCTTTCGCAGCCTTGGGATACTTAATCTTGTGAATACTACACAAAAATTTCGGTTTTGTTCTCATTCAGCACGGACTTTGGTGTATTTGATGGTCTGCTTGGCAATTTGTTGGTTTGGACTTCATTGCGTAACAACGGCCGGTGCTAAGCGAGGAACGCCAGTTGGGATTTGGTGCATGCGCTCAAGTCAAGGACATGACGAATATTACGCTGGGATAAAAAAATGGACAAAAGAATGCGAAAATAGAGGCTAAAAGGAAAGGCGAAAAGGTAAAGTTTTAACTTATTAACTGAGTGAGCAATATTTCGCGCGAAATCCCAGCGAAAAGTGAAAATCGTGGTGCGTGCAGTTTCGTGGAGATTCAGAGACCGCCGAAGAATCGTCAATTTCAAAAAAATTCAAGCATCGTTGAGAGAGGTGTATGCAGCAGTTGATTAGTAATGAAACATGGAATTTATTTGCTATTAGATAATTATCCTTTTTTTCACCGAGAGGACATTTACTTGATGAACGATCAAAAATCTTAAATAGAAACCATATGACAGACAGCAAAATCTATAAAACACGAACTATTTAAAGACATTTTTTTTATAGTTAAAATTATTTTTTTTATTTATAATTTCGGGTTTTGCTCTTAATAGCCTAGATAAGTCTCAATTTTTTTCACATTGTGATAGGTAGAAAAAAAAAATGAAGTTTTCGTGAATTTGCATCTGGGGAAAAATTAGGCTTTGATGAGTGGTACCACGTATCGAACGTAAATTTTTTTCTTTTTTTTTATCCATTTGATAAAGAATAGAGCTCATGCATGTCGGATTTATAATGAATCGCAGTTACTTGCTAAATCGCATAAATATTTTTGCATATTCATAACGGAACGCGAATGCGACAATTGTCCAACACTTAAATATCTCATATCAAGCTTATACTACTTTGAGCATGTATATTACCTGTAAAACCGACAAACGACAAATCATGAAATGTTAAATGTAAAACGTCGGTCTTTCCTTTCTTCAAATTCTAACTGGGTAAAGGACCCGGTACGGTGGCAGGCTTCCACCTCAAAACATGAGCCAGCCGCCAGGTACTCATTAATCCTTCTTTTGTTTCAGATGATGTCGCGGGTTGAGTGGCCCAAGCAGAGTGCCTCTTTATGGCATAGAGTTATGCATTCAAATTGTATAGTTCTATGGCATAAATTGGTCACCGGGGTACTCCCCTTCTGATGGGAAAGTTCATGCAATTCAAGTTGTATAAGTTTTCCACTCAGAAGAGGAATACCTGGCCACTGCAACAGCATTTATATGGATTTATTCCGGTTGGGTGGGTGCGAAGGGGCTCCACCATCACCCGTTTGCCCCTCTTTCGTTTGTGGGCCATGAACTTCGTCGGGTAATGACGAGGTTACCCCAAGTCCGCCTTTCTTTTCAGGTTCCTCTTGTTCTCGTAACAAGCTCTAATTCCCTCTGTGGAGTTATCTACAATTTTTGCGACTTCGGTTGCCCCTGGACCTCCAGCAGTCAAATTCGTGAGTGCGAACTTTTTTTGTAGTGGGTCCTCGTGCTGGGGAAATGAACCCGCCCCACGACACCGCAATGCTAGCCTGCCAGCGCATTCACGCGTCTCCAGACGAGGGCATTCTCGGCAGATACCGACACCTTCTTCTGCCGAGGCAGCAGACCATCGCTGCAGTCGTTCACGGACATATTGAAACTCTTCTTATTCACTACAGGGTATCAAATGAAACGCTTTTTCAAAACAGGTCCTAATTTGACACTTTTTGCTTCGAGGGGTTAACAGTGGGGGGAAATACACGAAAAATATGTGTCCTCGCTTCGCGATGGGACACCTGTGATCCGAAAAATCTGAAAAAAATTATGGAGTCATGTGTTGAAGAGTACAACAACAACAAATACCTTAGAAGTCAAAATTCACTCAACTTTGTTAATAATAGTATGATCTTCGATTTCCACATTTTCCGCAATAAAATCGTACAGGTACTAAACGAAATTTGACATTTGAATAGTCCTACAAAAGCTGCTTAAACTTTGTAGGTTTGACGAAAATCGAATGATATACACGGCCGTTATAGCCATTTGAAATTTCTCCAATTACAACAACAATAACACATGATTTTGGTATTTTATGGGCTTTCCGTCGAATCAGTTACTGCAGTTTTGCTTTGATCTTCTTGAAATTTTCATATAAGGTCAATAATATTAATATTTTTGGGAATTCATGATTTGAGTGACATTTGTTGGTTTGCAACAAAATCGTGAACGTTGTATATAAATTAAACAACGGATTTTCTTCTAAACGTGCACATCTTTTTAACATGTTTCCTTGGCTCTATTCGTTGCTAGTGACTGCATTTCTGAAAAGTTGAGTACAAAACCCTTCTGACATGAGCGTAGGTCTGTCTACCCAGTTTATTTTTTTTTTTTAAATTGGTCATATTTACAATCTCGTGTACTTGAACGGTTCCTTTCTCATCTAAAAATGTTCGATTGCTTCCAATAAATTTTTGTTTGGAAATTGGAACAGCTCAAAAATCGATTTTTTCTGTCAATATGGGTTTTTTAATTAGAAAAATTTTTTTCCGGGAATTGAGCCGTTCAAGGAGACCACAATACATTTTTCTTTATTATTTTTTTTACTCTTTTCATTTCAGTTAAGCGGTTCGCCTTGAAGAGGGTTTATCGCAAGCGTCTGCAAAAAAACGTGCTTCGGGAGAGGGGTCATAACTTCGACAACTTTTAATATTTTTTAATGATCCAGCTTATTTATTTTTATCTTCGCTAGTACTACCAACAAATTGTCTTTCGGTTTTTCTAATAAAATTTGTATAAAACCCTTTAAAAAAAATCCCCAACTTAGCTCACTTTTTCCCCTCAACTTTGTATATAACCCCTTAATTGATAATATTTAGTAATTATCATTTAACAATCGATATTGTTTTATTAACATGTTTAACTTAGAGCGGAGTTTGGACTATTGAGTGTTTAAGTGCTATATTGTTTTTTAAAACTTGCCTTTAAAAAAAATGTATACGCCCATTTGAATTTCAAGGTTAAAATGTTTAAAACGGCTAAGACATACGTATTTCTGCTGGCATCAATCGTAAAATGTACATTCTCAACAATTTATGTTAAAAAGTTTATATTTTTCATAAAATTTATTTAACATTTGTTAAAAAATTTAAATGATCTTATGAGCAAACACTATTGCACTACATCTTCAGCGTATATTCAGATAGATTTCACGCGAAACGATCAACTGTAAATAAAACAAAAAATTGATAGAGTTTCCCATCAAAATAAACCCACATGATATACAAATAAAACTTACATGGCTCAGTTTGATATTCATTCCTGTTAACCATAAATCGCACGCCATAATTTTCAAATATATAAGTTCCATTCATTCGAAGAAAGGACTCTCCATTTTCGGTTTCAATGAATCCATGAATCTCAATTAAATTGCCATCTTGAGAAGATCTAAAATTAACTTGTTATTTTTTAGCTATCTTTTAATTAATTAACATTCACTTGAAATGGAAACTGCCATCGGCATTCAAGGAGTTGATGGTCTCTACACCCTCGTTTTTACCACTGCATTTAATTGTAGTAATGCAAAGAACTAACAATATCACGGTAGACTTGAACATGTTTCTTTTTCAAACTTTGGGACTAGCTTGAGATGAAATTCGACGATTATCAGAACCGCGCACAGGTAAGACTGAAGAAGATACTTTGGAAAGATACTTTGTGGCGGTTAAAGATAGCTATGATTACTCCCACCTTTATTAATTTTTTTGTATCAAAACTTGTTTTGCATAGTTTATTGGCTAGAAGTATTTTCATTGATAAAAATTGAATAGCAGCATTTTTCGCAACTTTTAAGTTTGTTACAAGCATTTAAGATATGAGTCGATTTCCTTGAAAGTAATGGATATTCATTTTACGTTATATGAAGCTTTCAGTGATTCGAGAATTATTTACATCTGCATATACTGCTAAATTATTTTTTGCTTCTTCTTCGTGGCACTACAGCCCCTCTTGGGCCTTCCAAGATTTCCATACTGTTCTCTCTTCGTCCTAGTTTTCCTACCTTACTATTGTTTGTACGCCTGATTCTTCTTATCTAACGAATCCTGGCATTCATCATCAAGCCAATCATTTCTTTTGCATCGGGCTTGATGTCCAATCAACTGTTCTGCAACGGTCTTAGTCGCCGCTTTCACATCCACCCATAGTTTGTTGCTCGTTTTCAGTGATGTGTCTGATACGATAGGAGCCAGCTGGTTGCCGAGGGTCTCCGTAAAATTTTTTGACACAAACGCCGTTTGGAGCCTTTTGATGACGCATTTCTGTAGAGGACTGCTCTTTACCGAATACGTCTTTGACATACGGCATCGATAAGTAAATTTGATGATCCGAGCTACAATTGGCTCCTCGGTGCGTACGGAAGTCAAGTATATTCAGGTCATTTTATGTATGCGTCAATGTGGGAAGCAACTCGAAGGTATGACTAGATTGCAAACTCAATAAAGTGTTCGCTGTTACCATTTGTTTCATCGTTGAGATAGCCCATTGCCAATCTTAGCGTTAAATCACCCAAAATTATTTTTGTAGCGTTTATAGACAATGAGTCGACTAATCATTTCAGATGACCGTAAAATCTTTCTTTCGTTTCTTCGTCATTTTCTTCGGTCGGAGCGTGTACCTTTATCAGCCAAATTTTGAATGTTGTGTGCGATCTCATATATTGAATATCACTTCCAGTCCAAGTCATTTCCTGGATTGCCAGTATGTTTAATTTATATTGACTGACCTGTTGTAAAAGTCTTTAATAGCGCCAGGGTAATTGAGTGATTTGACATTCCAGGATCCAATGCTATTGAATTTTTTTCGATTGCAAGGTCGTTGTCGTAGATCCGATCCATTCCAAACCTCCGTTCCACGTTTTTAAACAACCTAGGGGTTTCCATGGATGGGAAGTTAGCACATTGCCCAACCTCCATTCCGGCTGAATGGTTATTACTTTCAATTCCATTATCAGATGCAGAAGACACACCCTCACCCTCTTACGTCAACAAAGATTTAGTAGCAGAGCTGTATATGTATTAAAAGTTATTGGCATTTCTCGGCATTTAGCGTCGCATCATTGGGGAAAGTAAACCCAATGGGCGACCTCGAGACCATTTACTACCATTTGGTTGTAGAATTTAGGATGAGGAATCATGGAAGCTGGGGGTGTGGGAAATAAGGAGATCCCTCCTATTTCTCAACTAGTTGAATACTTTTGATAAACAACATGGAAGTTAATTATGGATTAACTGAAATCGGTGGAGATTGACTGAGTTGGATTTATCTACATATAATTGGTAGGAAGAAAGAACTTGTAACGACTACAAATTAATTTCATTTTTTAACATTTTAATTCATCTTACACATTTTTATTTCTACCTGTCAATATTTGTCAGAAAAGTTATTAGTACACTTTACTAAATTGTACAGTTTATTCCACGCCACTAAAAGCAATAAAACCAACCTACTGCACTAACAGCAGTGACAAATAACCGGTTTGAATAAGAAAAGAGAAGTTAATGTGCGCAATCAGAACGTACATGCGGGAATAAAATCAAATTACATCTAAATTAGAAAACATAATTGTCAGTTTTCATTTTACGAAACGAAGAGCGTGGTACAAACTGATGATATTGCAATTTATCATTGGATTATTCAACAACATAGAAACCCATCCTAAAACAGTTAAGTTTGAAGGTTGAATGCTAGCCAGAGCGACGTAGAAGATTGATTTTTGATAACACAAAAGGTCTACGACCGCTAAGTTATCCAAATACTGGTCACTCCAGTTACGGGCTAATTATATTGATGTGACAATTTTAATTGCGTATTCGGAAAAGCTCAAAGACAAAGTTAAGGCCGAAGAGAGAATTTTTATCTTTGAACCGAAGCAAATTCGCTTATGAAGTGATCAGATATATCTGCAAGCATCATATTGTGCTCAGCCATATTTTGACGCACGTAACATGGCCTAAAATCATTTGACACATTATTTCAGGCTTAGGCTTGTTTTGTTACGCCTTGAGGCGCCTTCTTGTTGAAGATCTCCTCCTCTAGTGGCAAGGGAAGAAGGAAGAGGGATTGCTAGAAAAGTGATTTCTCCTGTTTTTATAGTTTAAGAATACCCAAACATAATGCGTCACATTGCTCCATTTGTCAGCCTATACGAGTATCTTCCCAATTCAACTATTCTGGGAGGACTCTCCGGTTTTCTCGTAGAGAAAAAATAAAAGAATATGAGTAGCAGGGATCGTCTTTCTCTCCTGCGCAAAACTTACAGTCAGAAAGCTGCGACTCTTATGCAAGCAAGACTGGAAACACTTATGTCAACTCAAGAGATAGGGAAGATAGGAGTCAGTTTCATCGTGCGCTCACTTAAACCTTAGGCACGCAGTACATTTTTCCTTCGTGCTATTCACCTGGAACTTCTGTTAACCATTGAATGAGCGTTGGCTCTTCTCGTGGGCAAATGTCTCCCTCTTGTCTTCTTTTTGATGCAGATATTCGGCACTCTCTGGCAAGGGGGGGGGGGCAATTGGTATCACTCTTGCAATGATTTGCGATGCCCCTTTTTTCTTATCTTTACCGGCACAAACTTTGTAGCATTCATTAAAAGTTGCCTTTTTGATGGGTGTACGGACGGCGACGCGAGGCTCGCCTTCTTTACGCTGATTAGTATGAGCGAGTAGAAGTCGAAAACACAAGCATTCGGAGACAGTTTTATAGATATCTAGCAGAATGTACTGATAGTCACTAGCTGATTAATTGACTAATATTCTCCAATTATGTACCTTCCATACTAGGGACCCCAGGGCAAATGTCACGTCAGATATGATTCCTTCTTAGTACGTGCGGTGAAAAGTCGGCATATCACTGACGTTCAGTATAACAAAGTCAGTCCTGGCTACCATCTTTAGGACTTATTTTCCCTGAGGATCAGTTTGAGGTTTGCCTGATTCAATCGTATTAGCACTTAAGTCTCCCTCAACGATTACATAGTCATCTGTATTCGTTCAATGTTAGGTACACACTAAGGAATGTAGTCTCTCAACACCAGATTCACACGAAACCATCCATAACCTTCCAATAGGAAATGAGTGCTGCTCTGATCCCAGATAGGTAGTATCTTTTTTGTCAGGGTACCATGCTAACGAACTTTTGTCTCAATCAGCAGAAAAACGTTAGTTTTCATGTCCCTCAAAAACTGCTCGAGCAGGTTTTTGGCTGTTTGATTGTTATATAGATTTACCTGCAGGTTATGGATCATTGAAATTCTGCTTTTACCTTGGCGAGTGACTCCTGAAAAACCCAGTATTTTCTTGATCCTAGTATTTGCTTGAAATCCGGTCTAGGGTAAGTATCCTTGCAAAATATGCAGGGAGCCACCCTCGTACATTGTATTCTTTTATGTCTCATGTCACCACATTTGTATCATTAGGAGCTCCTGTCAGGTTTTTTGCATCCCCCTCTGGGGTATGACAATAACCAAGGCACTTCAAGCAGTGAGCAAGTATTGCTTTTGGCTACATTGTGCATAACCCACTCTATTCTAACTTTTTCCTTGCTCAGAAAATGTTCGGCATCTTTTTCGGTCAGGTTGATAATGGCTATACGTTATTCTCTACTGTTTTCTGGTGTTGGTCTCGCTTTCGCTCTGCCTATGCTTAGGGAGCTCCCTTTTACTAGCCTCCTTTACTTTGGCTAAGTTCATGACCCATATCCCTGATTTCTATTATTGCCAGCGACTTGAATGAGGCTTCAGTCGCTCTTTTGCCAGGAACTTTCTTGATTGTGTTGCAAAATGCTTCTTCATTATTGTCCTCTACTCCAAATTTGACCAGTATGTGGCCAGGCTGGGTTAGTGCTACGGCTTTAATGGCAGTTTCTGCTTAGGATTGGCTACCTATGGATCTCACGAGCAATGCTTGCCACTGGGGTCCTTGTTGTAGCTTTTTTCTCTTCTGCCACGCATCACGTATTTCTTTTCGTTGGGCATCTATGAGGATTTTATTTTCGGGAGAATTTTGCAGGTATTTTTAAGGCTTACCATTGTCTGGAGACTCTAATCCAATGCATCTTATCCATTAAGTGCCTTCTCTTTGGACTACAGGCCATTCTTTTGATGGTGTTTGGTATTGGAGCTATCCGCCCTTTATCAATAAACTTAGTCCTCAGCTCTTCTTAAGCCTTCTGTTCTACTTCGTTCTTTTGCCCTTCTTCAGCCTTCAACCAGCTGTGTCACTAATGCCCGACTCGGTTTAGGGGCACAAGGAGCTCATTCCTTACACGTTTGCTAATGTTCTTTTGCGAATCACAAATCAGATTTAACCCTTGGCAACTGACTTACATCTCAGGGACGTAGAGACACACTTACGGATGGATCAGACTACGACTGTATAGTCGCACTACTGTCGCAAGTTACACATGGTTAAATGGAAGCGCGCACACTGCGATTTTCGACAATTTTGGCCAGGTCAGCAGTCACAAGAATTTGCGATTTTATCCTAAAACCAGTTTAGTAGAAAGTTTTTGTGATACTCGCGCAGGCGTACATCATTTGGATATTTGACGCTGACGTGCATGGAAGTTTCTTGCATAGCGCACAAATGAGTTAGCGCACGTATCTCTGGCAAAGACATACTTTCAAATGAGCATATTAGTTCTGCGCATGCCTGAAGTTCCTTTGCAAATCTTGTCACAGTGTGTTCATATTTGCGTCTAATAATCGCTGGTCACGACAGTAAAATCGCAATGTGGATGAACCCTTAAAACCATCATATCTTTTTGTGAGGGACACTCGCAAATTTGCCCTTTCCGGTACCTTCTTAGGGTTCAGTGATACACAAGGAGTGTGAGTGATTACATGCGCAAAGTGTCGCAAAAAGGTAAATATTAACTTCGCAACATGACGGTCAAGAACCTGCTCGCTCACTACACCCTACTGCCAATACTAGGAATCCAACCTCCCTGCATGAAGAGAAGGTGGAAAGCGTGCCTCATTCTCGATGTAAGACCGTGGCCATATCGAAGGCATGGTGAGACTGACTTCGATGTGACCCAGCTTTTGAACAGGCATGGGTGTTTTCAGTCATACCTGCACAAGATTGGTAAGTCACCGTCCCCCGACTGTCAGTTTTCCCAGGATAGGAAGACAATGCCAACCACACTTTTTTTACGTGCGCGAAATTGGACAGACTACAAAGGGACCTCTTCAGGGAGACGAGAGAGCTCACCCCAGATAATATAGTCGCGGTGATGCTCAACTCGGTTGACAAACGGAACCAGTTAGCACATTACGTTCGGGCAGTCCTAAAAGATAAAAGGAGCTCACAGTTGCCACGGGCGCCGGTACTACGGAATCGCTTGTCTGGCATTTCCTCTTCCCATCTCCCCTCCTGCTAGAAGAGGGATCCCCAGCTTGAAGGCGCCTCACGGCGTAATAAAACGAGGCCTTGCCCCAAGTAATATGTGAAACGATTGCAGGCTGGGTTCTCGAGTTGGCAGGTGATGTGTTTAATGGGTCATCCAGTCGCCTTCTTGCGAGCATGGGAGTCCCACTCATCGTGCGCAAAAAGCGTTCACCTCCCAACCACAAAAAAAACCCTGCACCACATGTTTTTTCTCTTTTTGACTTTCATAGTGCTTTTTTTCTAGGTTCAATCCCATAGCGTTTTACCTACAACTAGGGCATTTACATACTAAAAGGCTCGCCAAGCCTTGAGGTTAAAATTATATTAGATATAAGAATAGCGCTTGTAATCACCATCAAGTAGGTAGGGATGGTAGTCCCCAAAGAATGCAGGCCTCCAAGAATACTTTTGTGGACCAGCTCTGGGGTTTATCATGCTTAATACAAGGTGCGTACGGTATTTAAGGACATGCATAAATATGACTATAACTTCGCGAATTTTATTTTTTATTTTTTTTCCTTTTCAGATAAGAAATGGCGGACTACAACATCACTCAAGAAATGAAGAGACATGCTATCATTGTCGCTATATGTGCGAACCATACAGACTTAGATTTTTTCTTAATTTCGCCCGTTCATTCGTGCATAAGGTTTGCCGTGAATTGGGAGCATTAAGAGGCGATCCAGAATCGGTTTCAAAACGCAAAAAGCATGAACAACGTTTTGACACTGTTCGATCTGCAGAATTTTTAGACAAGTGCAAGCGATCATAGACGAGGACCCTTCAAAATCAATGAGGGTCCTTGCGAGTGAACTTCATGTTTCTGAGTGCCTTATTCGTAGAGTTGTCCACCAAGACCTTCGGTATAAGTCTTACGTGATGCGTAGAGTACAGTTCATGTCGGAACGAACACGGAAACAGAGAGTTCTTCGATCAAAACGCCTTTTAAACAAAATCAAACACCCTGAGGCGCCCAAAATCGTATGGTTCTTTTTCGATGAAAAAGAAATGACAGATGGCTATGTTCAAATCTTACGGAGGTTCCTGTTGCTATGCACACCGGATTTCCAGCCACTGTTATCGTTTTAGGTGTTGTCAGCAACGAAGGACATGTTATGCCACCACAATTTTTTAACTCAAGGACTTTGAGTGAACTCTGCAGCATACATCTAGGTTTCGGAGATGGTAGTGAAACCCTGGATAGACAATGTGAGCGGAGGCAGACCATACATTTTTCAACAAGTCTCTGCTCCTTCACATAAAGCGATGGCGACACAAGATTGGATGGCCGAAAATTTTCATGACCACATAACACCAAACCTATGGCCACCTAGCTCCACAGACCTTAATCCTTTGGATTATTACGTATGGGGCGTAGTTGGGCGTGAGACCAATAAGCGTCCTCATAATACCACTTCTTCGCTGAATACTGCTATTAATGCCGTTATGGTCAATATGAACAAGTTACGCAAATTGCAATAGCCAGGGCATGTACTCGTAGAAAGGATGGAAGAAAAACGGCTACCTAAAGGAACGTTAATGCGTAGAGCACAAGGTAGAAGTCCAGCGGGAAGACCGATGATTCGATGGGAAAACACGGTAGAAGCTGACAGTAGATCCTTGTTGGGAGTAAACAACTGGTGGACAGGGACGCGGAACCCTGATGATTCAAGGAGATTAATTCTGGTGGCCAAGGCCCGGCTTGGACTTACGCGCCAAAGATGATGATTCTTAAAAAGAATGGAATAAGATCGGCTGGCCCCATCGCTATTCAATTTGGCTCTAGAGTACGTCCTAAGGAAGCTACCTATCGATATACGAGGTGCAGTACTATACAAGTCGAGCCAAGTAGCAGCCTATGCGGATGACATCAACATTAAGTCACGGTCATTAACAACCACCAAGGAATTCTTCTTCTGCAAATCAATGAAAATCAAACAAACCTCATGACAAAGTCGAGGAAAAATACTTTAAATACAAAAAACATCACACTTGGCCAATAGTATCAAAAATTTTAGCAAATTTGTCTATTTAGGCGCCAAAATAATGAAGACGGGTAATGAAAAAGACGAAATACGCCAAAGAATACAGCTCGGAAATAAAATATTTTATTTAGTATTGAAGATCTTGAAGACCAGCTGCATATACAGGAAAACAAAGCTCCAAGTATACAAATCTATGATAAGACCTGTATTATGCTATGGGTATGAAACGTGGACCCTAACCAAAGACATATAAACAAATGGACGAGCAACGAGAATCTGTGTACTCGTCCATGTGAGAAGCAAATTCGCCACATAAATAAGTTATAAATAACTTACGCTCTCGAAACTATATACCTCTGCTTCTCCTTCCCCTTTTTTCCAGACAGGTTTTTCTTTTCTCTCTTCAGAAGAATTGCTTCCACCACTGACACCCGCGCACACCGACACAATTTCATTTCACGTGCACACGATCGCGCCTTCGTTATCATTCGGAAAACAGATTGAGTACAAACAACAAACGACTCTCACGGAAAACTGGAACGTCAAAGCAAAAGAAAATTGAAAAGAGCGCGACACACGCGGGAAAACTCATTTGTCAAAGCGGATGAAAATTTCGTAAATTTTTAATTAAAACAGTAAATTAAAGTTCCGATTATGTACGCGCGATCTTTAAAATTAAAAACTTTTTAAATGTGAACGTGTTTCGTCGTAAATAGTGCTAAAACAAAAGCATATCACTTCACACCTCAACTTCACACAACTTTAGCGAAGGTTGCCAATTGCTTCGGTTCTCACGACCGGTTGCGGATCCAGTACTCTCTATATCTATGACCCTAACCCAAGCATCCGCAAATATTTTTAATGCCCTTGAGCGACGGGTCCTGGACGAATAATAGAAGCGAAGCTAGATGGGGACCAATGGCGAATTCGATACAACCATGAGCTGTATGAATTTTTTGCCGAACCGGAGGTCTCAATGATTGTAAGGCTGCGGAGGCTGCAATGGGCTGGATACATGAATTGTATGGACGAACAACGGACATCCAAAAAGGTATTCGCTGGGAGAACTGAAGGCCGGAGACCAGTGGAGAAACCGAAGAAACGCTGACTCGGTCGACGAAGACAGTTCATCGCTGCTCGGATTTCGAAATCCGAAATAGATGACTAAGACAGTTGGAGGCACTATTTGCAGGAAGCGAAGGCCCAAGAGGGGCTGAAGTTCTACGAAGAAAAAGAAAAGAAGATCGGCTGTGCTATGGAAAAGCTGGGAATATTATGATGAAAATACATTTTGGTATTTTAAAAAGAAGGAATATATATGTTGAAACTTTGTGAATGTAAGCTATTCTTGGGCTTTTTGACACTTAAACAACTAAATCTTTCCTCACAATAAGCCCGAATCTGGCTGGTTTTTCACTTTATTTATTTGGCTGGGTAATTTTATTAAGATAGTAGAACCTCTCACTAACATAATTTCAAATATATATTATCCTTCTAAAGAAATACCCAAAAATAAGCAAAAAAATAATCACTTCTTAAACAGAAGCTCCCCAAAATCATTCATCCTGCCCCAAGAGATACAACAAACCGTGATAGCATCATCCTTCTACCATTTACGTATACAAGTATGTATCAAAAATAAACTGTGAGATCACTGTAGCGTTAAATTTCCCCGGCGGACACTTGAAGCAAAAAGAATTTATCCTGCAATATACAAGTATGTATATGTAAAATGCTCTTTTTCATCTGCACATGTGTATTCTTTCCGATAGCATTTTTGTTGCCGGCCGGCAGCAACAATGGCATATCGTCATGCATTCTGATATCCTTTTACTCTCAGCTACTGTATAATCATTTCTTCTTGTATAAACTTCTACGGCTCATACATACATTCCCACATGAGACAAGGATAGACATTCTTTTTGTTTGCTTTCTATTTTCTTATCCTGTATCACACTCTTTTTCAGAGAGAAGGTAAATCTAGGATAGGCTGAATTTGTCTCGGTGACAAATCTTCCTTGGAAATACCCTAGTGAAAAAATTACTTAGTTTGTTTTTTGCTCGAATTTCAACTGAAAATTTATTTATAAAGTTTTGACTGAAAAAGGATCGAAAGAAACAAAGTTTCAAAGGTGATGTGAAAAAGAATGTAGAAAAGAAGTTTGCAGTGGCAAAAATCAAACAGTTGAGTAAAAACCATTTAATTTAATTTTTGGTTTTTTTTTTTTGATTCTATAGATACAGATGTTTGATTGAAGACTTAGATTATAACTAGGAATAAGGTATTGAAGCAATGAACGAACGACCAATCTTCGATGCTTCCATGTTTCCTCAAAAAGCCGATTTCACTTGATTATCTTTAGCGATTTCTTGAATATCTGTAATGCATTGTCGGTGGAATTTTCAATATCATTTGATCTACTTGATTAACATTCTTATTACATTCTGTTCCTTAATTTCCAATCTAAATGTATTTGCATTAACTCCTCTATAACTCTTTGGAAAGATAAAAAAATTTATTTTTACATTTCAATAACGTATGCTATTATGGGATACATTAGATGTCAAAGGGAATACTCCTCCAAGCATTATCACCTGAACAGCAAGGGAAATTGGAAGTCATATTTAGAATGAAAACTCTTCAACCAATTGAGCCTCGTCTTATTCAATTAAAAATTAAATTTAACTTGGTGTTTGTAAAAAATTGAAATTTGATTCTATTCAACCTTGGTATCAATACTTTGAGAGACGCGAATTATTTTCGAGTAAAGGGATTACTCTGGAATAGTTCAAAACCAACAGACGCCGCAAAACAGGACGAATAACAAGGAGCTTAGATTGTATGGCCGCCACCTCAGCAATAGCGTCAGTCGATCACAATAGTCGTAATAGCAGCCATCATGTATTCGATGCATCAAACCAAAGAATATAGAACATAAAGAAGTCGAATGATCAAATTCTTTTTCCTCCAGAAAATTTCATCATTGCTTGGATATGTGAGGGCATGCGCAATCAGAAAGAAAACGAGTTTTCTCTCTGCCACTTTTCACCAACAAGCAAACGCATTTCGATAAGTTTAGTTAGCTCACGTTCATGTTTGAAGAAAGCTCTATCAGAGCTTTATTTCAGATGTGCTAGTGGGAGGTGATTTTTCATATCATCCAGGCACCCAGATACCTATTTGGTATTTACTTTCATAATGTGATGATATGGTTCATTCTAAATTAAGGGAAAATTTGAAGGAATATTGGATATACTTGCGAAAATTACAATTTATGTGTTCAGATGATTGATTAATAATATGCTTCAAGAGAAATTTATCTTTTACGGATAGAACTTTAACATATGTGTGGCCATAAGTAAAAGTAATTTTGCATGATATATAAGTTACCACAAGCGTTAATTTTTCCGATCAATTCGTATTGAATTAATTTTTCATTATTTTAAAATTTTATTCGCTTAATATCTCGGCCAAGCTTGTTAACCAGTAAAATTGGCGGGTGGTTTCTATTTCAAAATTATATTTACACCATTTGATGTAGATACTGTTGAGACCTAATGGTACTGTTGAGATCGCAGCATCGATCATGGCAGAAGAGGACTTATCACATTTACATTTTAGCTAGTGGTGTATCATTATCTGCTGAAGAGACAGGACTACAACAGTGGTGACGAGATCCAAATTCACGTATGAATTAAACGTTAACACTATAACCTAGAAAGTGAATGGCAGCTTTTACGTGCGTGTCTAGCCAAAAGGAATCGATATTGATGCGGATGCTGTTAAGGTGTTAATTACGGCAATGGCTGAGCAGCAAAACAAATTTGCTCAACCAATCGCTAAGCAGCAAAGCAAGACGCTACAATCACGTTGTTGATCCAACAATTGGCTCAGCATCAGTCATCGGCAGACCCAGCGGAAACGTTGTTGCATAACAATCTGGCAGATCGTATGGAGAAATTTTCATACAGTGCGGAAGACGACCTGACGTTTGAGTTGTGGTACGCGCATTATTAGTCCATTTTCGTGACGGCTACTGCCAAAATGACAAACTCAGCAAGAGTTGACCTATTTACGGAGAAATTATCAAAATCGGATTACCAGAGGTTCGCACGCACTATTCTCCCACAGGCGAAGGCAACAGTCCCCTTCAATGACGCTGTCAAGAACCTTAAGCGGATTTTTGGTCGCCAGCAGTCACAGTTTTTGCTTAGATACAAATGTTTGAAGACTGTAAAAGATTTAAATGAAAGTTTCGCATAATCTGCTGCGCAAGTCAATGTAAGGTGTGATAAATTCTACATCTCAAAGTGCAGTCCTGACGACTTCAAGGTTCTTATGTTCGTGCAGCAGAATTAGAGAAATTATTGACAAAACTAGAGCAGCAGAAGTTGGCAGGAGAATATGCCGTCGTAAAATCAAATGGTAGTGCCAAGCTTAAACTTCACAATTGTGTCAAACTTGCAAACTGGCTGAGTGACTTAAAAGCTGAAAAGACCATGATTGTGTGCCGGAAAGCATATTTAAAAGTGAGATATTGACAGTTCATGGAAAATTGAAGGAGAACGCAACGAAGCTACCACCAGAAGAAGGAGCAAGAAGAATGCAGTACACCGACTCTTTAAAAGCAAGATTTCCGTACCGCAAGTGTTTCGACATCCATTGCCCCAGAATCTGTCCTTTCTGAGAGAAAGATTGTATCGATTGTAGAAGAGTCGGACACAAAAAATAATACTGTACGTCAGCATTAGCACGACCTCCCAGACGCTGGTGAGATTTCAACAAACGCAAGAGCCTCAAAGCTAAATCGATGGCTGTTTCGACGCGCAAGTTCGTTAAGTCCATGATTGACAACATGAAGCTGAAATCAAAACTTGATTCTGGTTTTGATTGGAGAATTATCTCTGAGACAAATTGGAGGCAATTAGGAGCGCGTATGTAAGCCACATGCGAAAAGCAATCCGTAAGCGCATCGGAAGACCCAGTGAATATGCTGGGCAAGTTTAACACACGATTAAAATCGCACGGCAGAGAGAGAGCAGTGGCAACTGCCACGTCTCGGCATTTGATTTGAATGTGCTTGGAAGTGACTGGATGGAAGCCCTTGACTTATGGAACGTGCCTATTGATAAACTTTACGGGACAATTGGGCAAGTGAAGGCACCATCACTCAACAAAGAGAAAAAAGAGGAATTTTTGCCTCTTTTCAACAATGCATTAGAATGATGCAATAAAATGAAGGCATCACTCATACTAAAGGAAAGTACCAAGCCAGTTTTTTTATATAATCAGCCAGTTTCATTTGCTGTTCCAACGCTGATAGCCTAAGTTCGTCGGCTATCAGCGTTGCAACAGCAAGTTACAACTGTTGGGAGGAGGTTCGCCTCTTCGATTACTCTGAGTATGTAGCAACAATCGTTGCCCTTAAAAACAAACATTGCAGGGTAAGCATTTGCGTCAATTATTTGATGGGTTTGAATGACTCGCTCGAATCGAGCCAGCACCTACTGCCAACACCCGAAGATATTGGGTACTCCGTAAGATTAAATTTCAGATGCATTTCTGCAGGTTAAACTCGACGATGAAGCGAAGAAATTGATGACGATCAACACACACTATGGCCTCTTCTGAGTGAATTGCCTTCAACCTGGCACTAAAACCACTCCAGGCAGTTTTCAGCAACTAGTCGTCACAACAATGAGCGGAGCAAAAGGCGCACTCCCCTTCATTGACAACTTTATCGTGGGAGGGGCTAATGAGGCCGACCATCGTAAAATCTATTTGAAGTATTGAGACGTGTCCAAAGCTACGGATTTCACCTCAAGATCAAGAAGTGCTCATTTGATCAAAAGAAATTGGAATTCCTGTGGCACGAAGTTCTGAACAAAATGCTGGCACCGAAGGACGTTCAACAATTGCTAGGTTTCCTTGGAGCCATTACATGGTACGGTAAATTCATTCATCAGCTGAGGGAGCTTCTTGAACCGCTGGACGAGTTGTTGCATAAGGATGTCAAGTTTGAGTGCAAACAGATACACCAAGAGATGTTTGAAAAACTCAAGAATATACTTTCCTCGGATCTTGTATTAACCCACTATGACCCAAAGAAGAAAATTGTCGTGGCTGCTGATGCATCGAGTTATGGTATGAGTGCGGTTCTTATGCATGAGAGGCCGGATAGGATCAAGCGACCCAAAATGCATGCAGCGTGAACATTCACAAGTGCCGAGAAGAACTACCCACAAGTTTATCGAGAAATCTTGGCGTTGACATTCGCATTATTCCAGTTTCATCGTTATACGAGTACAGGTATAAACGGTCACAAGTTCGAGCTTCAGACCAATTATCAGCCGTTATTGGCGATTTTTGGTGCAGAGAAAGAAATACCAGTCTACATAGCCAGCCGTCTACAAAGATACGCACTGATGATGCTTGCTTACAATTTCCAAATCAAGTACATTAATATGGAAAGTTTTGCATATGCACACTTCAGTTGGCGCTCATACCAAAACAAGAGAAGCCGAATGAAGATATTGTCATCGGTTGGATGGAGAATTGCTCTAAAGCTTGCTTTACGATCAACACAGCACGAATGTTGCCCACAACATTTGAAGCTCTAAAACAAGAAACCAGTAGCTGCCAAACAATGAGGGAAGTTACAGATTACATCGAAAATGGGTGACCACCAACTTCAAAACAGATAACGCGGACGTTCCAAAATTTTTGGCTCGACAAGAATCACTCACTAGCATTCAAGGGTGCATCTTTTATGGACATAACATCGTTTTTTCAGCTTGTTATCGGGGGACATATTGAAGGAGGTGCATCAAGGCCATCCAGGCGTCACCCGACTGAAACTGTTGGCACAAAGCAAAGTCTGCTGGCCATCTATTGGCAACGATATTGAGAGGCTGGTCAAAAGGTGTGGAAACTGTATTATAAACTCTAAATCGCCGACCAAGTGTTCGCTTCAATCATTGCCCATACCGGACGGAGCATGGTCTCGTATCCATATCGATTTTGCGGGACCCATAAATGGATTTTGGGATTTAATTATTATTGATTCATTCAGCAGCTAGCCAGAGGTATACAAAATCAATCGACAACGTCGACTACAAAACCAGGTGAACAACAGCCTCATTGGGACGCATTACCTAATTCGAAAAATCAACGACATTCCTAACAGTATTAGGGACTCGAAGTACTTTTACAAGTTGGATCACTAGGGGCCCTACCTGCACATCTCTGTAGACAAAGCATCGAGCCAAGTCTAGACAATATCCACTCGCCGCGGGACGTAAAAAGTCACCAAACTTTCCTACGGCATCAAAACAGCGCTACCTGAATTCAACCGAATTATGGGCCAAATTCTGTGGGAAATCCCAAAGATCAAAGTGTATTTCGACGACATTTGCATTTGGGGGAGGACCAAGATTGAATTTCTTAATAAATGCCTTCATCAGCTGCGCGAATATGACTTTTATATCAGCAAAAATAAATGTGAACTTTTTTATGGCATGCTTGGGATTTTTGGTGCATGTTCTAGAAAACAACATGATCTCTAAGGCACTATCAGAATCCGAAACAATTTTGGAAATGCCGAGACTGAAATTGGCAACAAAAGTCAAAAGTGTTTTGGAACTCACGACTTACTAGGCAAAGTTCATCCTAAATGCATTACTCATCAGAGTACCTATTGGAGAACTATTGAAAAAGGATGGAAAACTCAAGTGGTCAGTCCATTGTGACGCTACTTTCATTAACCTGAAAGAAGAAATTGCAAGCAAGTGCCTGTTGTTGTCCTACAATCCTGCACTTCCAGTTCAACTTGCGTGCGACCCAAGCCTCTTAGGAATTCACGGAGTACTTTCACACATCATCGTAGGCCAAGAGAGACTAATTTCGTTTGTATCTAGACCTCTGACAGTGGCAAAAAAACTACTTGCAACTCGATCGTGAGGTTCTGGGCATACTTTCTTCTGTCAATCGTTTTTTCAATACTTGTTTGGCCACAAATTCAAATTGGAGACAGATAATCAACCGTTAGCCCCAATTTTATATCTACATGCAAAATCGTCACCCATGGTGGTCGCTAGAATGCAACGGTACGCAGCATTTCTTTCTGGTTTCAATTATTAGATTGAATGCAAAAGGAGCATCGACAACGGCAACGCCAAATGCTTATCTAGCGCTCCAATTGAAGCATGAGAGCATACCGACAGCTTAATCAATGCTGAAACCCACCAGGCTATCAACCTCACGGTACAAATTGTTTCAACCCTGACATTGACATCCATATCGATTTGCGTGGAAACATCGAAGGATCAGTGCCTGCAACACCTCCTGAAGAAGATGGACAACGGAGATGACCCGGAACTGAATGTAATCGTTGATGATGGCATCGTCTTCAAACGGCAGCACATCGTTGTTCCAACATCTCTGTAGTCAGCTGTACTCCAAGAACTACACCGTACAAACTTAGGTATCACAAAGATGGAACAGCTCGCGAGACACTATATATATTGGGAGCGAATCGACAAGGACATCGAGCATCTCGTTAGATCCTACATCAACTATGCCAGCGTTCAACACAGGCCTTCAAAACACCCTTGCATCTTTTGTATGAACCAGAAAAAACTGGCAACAAATTCGTATCAGCTACGCCAGCCCGCTCCATAGTCATCAATTTCTGATTATGATTGATGCCAAATTAAAGTGGGCAGAAATCGAATCATGTCATTCGACTCCAACATCAATATCTACAATCTCAATCTTAAAAGACTTTTTTTCTCGGCACGGATTTTTGGACGTTATGGTGCTTTATAATGCGACAATTTTCAGCAGCGTACATTTCCAAAAATTTTGCAAGGAATCTGGCATTTATCTGAAATTCATAGCCCCTTGTATTAACCGAAGAGTCACCTAGGCAGACAGCTCGAGAACTATCATAATACTGATCCAATTTCAATCGTAAATTTAACAAAAAAAAAATGATTATTGAAAATTTACGATTAAAATTGGGACATGGCAATCGCTTTGTAACGCATCTTGCCACATTGCATTGTCCCGCAATGCAAACCACAGTTGACAGATATATTTGTGCTAAATTGAAATCGATAAAACGAGTGCTTACGCATGAAGTAGTAATGACCCAATAAAAATTTGGAAATTCGGAAAACGTAGAAGATAGGGAATGGGATTTTCCGCCATTGACCATTGCGGATATTTGTCGTTGTGGATGCGAAAATCACATATCGTACGTTTTGCTTTGTCTTTGTTGTTCAGTTTGTCGACTCGCGTGACAGCCTCTCTCAGCCTGATACAATTATTGATTCTTTCTTGTTGGTTTTTAAAATAATTAATTTCCAAGTTATCTTTTTTAATATAAAACAACGAATGTGATAAAATCAGTACTCAGTGGATTTTTGTTGTACGCCGAGAGTACGCATTAAATTGTAAATTGTTTAAGCAACATATTTGAAATAATTAAAGCAAAACTGGATCCAACATTAAATGGATTTAAAATAGAATTGTGTAAATTCTCAATAATGAAAATGAGTACGGCAACCAGCAAATAGCGCATCTTCATTGTGATTTTTTCGTGTATGCCATTCAGTATTTTGTATGTTTGTATGCAACAGTCTGAAGTTGGATAAGCTATCAATGAGAAATCACTACCATCAAATTGCATCGCCGTCGGTCTGGATGCAAAGCAAAATCGGCAGAAGTTTAGCATTTGGTCGGAAAAGTGAATGTGTATTGACGCGAGAATCGGAAAAAGCGAGTAGATTAGCTGCCGGTAGTGATTTAGGGGTGGAAAGAAGTGAAAAGGAATTTACTGCAACCCGAAGGAGAACGAAATTTTTTGCGACTTTTGACGTTAGTGCTTTAACAGAGTCATAAAATGATGAAAATATATTTTGGGTGCAATCGTAAAAATCACAAAAATATTTTTCTAATTTCACGCAAACGTTGATTTGAATTCACAACAAAATGTCTTTCGCTTATATTGTTCATCGAGGAAAAGTTAAAAAAAAATGTTTCAAAATTTCCTCCTTCTGACATGTCGTTCAGATATTTACTTGTTTAAGACTGAAAAATTTTTTTTGCTTTAAGTAATCCAAATTCCAAAAAAAAAATAAAAATGGAGAGCTAAATTACAAGCCCGGTCTTTCCATTTCATTCTAAAACCTGGACGTGTATGGGACCCGCCACGTTGGCTGGCCCCACCACTCATGAGCTAGCCATCCTTATAATGACATTACAGGTGCTCTTGCAGGGTAGATTGGCCTTCCGCTCGTGTGCTCAATTATGGCATAGTATTATATGACTCCCACTCATGAGACTATAACATAAATTTAAAAAGTTGATGGTTTCCATTTGAAGGAAAAGTTAATGCGAACTATGTTTGCATGAGTTGTCTACGATGGATCTTGATCCAGATGGGGGGCCTGGACACCCCATTCTTATTTGAGGGCCATAAGTATCGTCTTTCAAGACAAAATACTCCCATGTCCCATCTGTTTTTGCCAGGCCCAGTTTGTTGTTTGCTTTGGCAATTTCAACCCTTAGTAGATTACATCGGCCTCGACACCTGTCGATCCGTATTTTATCTATTAACTGGTGATTGCGAAATTTTTTTTTAGTTGACCCTTGTGCTGGCAAAAAGAACCCGCCAGACGATACCAAAATGCTAGCCTGCCAGCGCATTTATGCGTCCTTAGACAATGCCAATCTCGGCGAAAATCACACGGAGGTCCTTGCGGTGTTCGACGGGAATTCTCGGTTGGTTGTCTGCTCGGTTGGATCATCTCCTGTAGTTTGATCATACCCATCAAAAGGCTCCAAAATGGGCGGACTTAGGCTGCCTTTGGTCCTTGGTACATCAGCAGAATGCTGTCCTTGCCTCATTTTGCTCTGATAGCATGGTATTTAGGAAATTTGAAAATTGAGCGCTACCCTACAACTGACTTATAAAGTCTTGATTGTTCTGGAATGTCTCCTCTATTCACAATCACTTGTCTTACGTATAGAATTCTAAAATGTCCTTATTGTTTCAAATAGGAGTATAAGGATTTGCCTGCATGAAATCTAGTTACAGCTTAAGCTGACAAATACAATATATTTAAGTGCATATATCAATTTTCCTCTCACCATTGAGTCACTTTGAATATGTTTCTCAACCAAATTGTCACAACTATAGCACTGGATAGCCTTAAATTTGGAGCAAGTAGAGATTTACCGCAATCTACGACCAAACTGATTGTTTTCGTCAATTTGTAGTTTCAACCAATATGTTACATATAAGCCTTTACAGGAATAGTACAGCTCACTCTCATGTCCACACTGAATAAATCGTAGCCCAAGAAGCAAAGGGCTAATAAATTTTCTAAGGAGGAAAATTAATTTATTCAGTGCTCTCGTTGTTTAAGTTGTTGTTGTAGTTAGTAAAGCGGTTATTTGTTCACAAAACTGGTTCGATATGTCTGCTGGTTTGGATTATGAATGAGAATTAATTTCTATTTGTCATTCACTTGCTTGTCCTTGCCAGGATGTGCATTCCAATAGGTTAGCTCAGCAGTTTAACTGCTTCCATGTAGGAGAACATTCGTTCTAACAGTACTATATTCTTAATACAAGCTTAAGACTATTAGTAAGTAAAATAGGAAAGGATAATTCATTGTTTAAATTGATTCAATGGTCAAACAGCAGTAACTTTTTTCATAAGTTTCAATGGCTCGCTAGGTATTGCAGTTTCAGAAATTCTGACCAAAACTATCCTTTATCCTTCATTCCATTCGCTGCCTCTCTATTCTCCTACTATACATGCATGCAATAGAATTCAGTTCGAAATTTGCATTGTACGGCACAAAACAATGGAGTCCTTTGTCCTCAAATGGCTTTAATCCAGCCTGAATTCACTCTGGTGATAAGCTCGATAGGCAGAAATGTGCTAAAGCGTTGATACGGGTGCCATCCCGAAATGCCAAGGGTGAACTGTCGTCTGTGTTATCAATATCTACCCTCGAGTAAACAGTCACTGCATATGGTAAGCCAATTTTGATATGCGTGGTACCAATTTGAAGCTAATTTTGATACGATTGCACGTTACAATTCCATCCGATGAAAAGTCCTGCTGCTGATGATAATACGACAACGCGGCATTTACCACAGTCGGAGGATGAATACGAGGATAATTTGGCTTCAATTCATCAAACGTGAATTCCCGCATAGCGCTAACAGGAGCAGAGAAAATGCTTTCAATTTTTCCGACTGCTTAATCAATTATCCATGACGATATGGAGATATTAGTAAGTTGGTATACAACCACATATGCGTGTTTGGTATTTCACCAATGCTGGCTGGCCATACGAATAACATTCTAGGAGCGCTTTATCAACATCATGCAATGATGAAGATACGACAAACGTAAAGGACAACAACGATAACTCGAGAAAAGTAATTAAATGTGAAAAGTTTCTCGGTAAAGAGGCAATCGTTCTCATCATTTTGACGAGTTAAAGCTGTTTATCCTTTATTCTCGTTGTCCTTGCGATTCCTATCCAATCTTCTTACGAAAGAGACTGCTGCAGCATCCAGTCTAAAGAGACTGTTTGTTGTAATTTAATTATCGAAAACTTTGCCATGCTGTGCTGTAGACGACGCGCAAAAGAAGAAAACGAAGAATTCCGAGGGAAGTGAAATGAGGAAAATTCTTTGAGCAAGTCCATTTGAAGTGAAAGACTGTTGATGGAGAACAAGAATGAAATGAAAACTTTCATTTGAACTGATTAAAGACGAATAGAAAGATTTGTGCACTCTGTGTGAAAAGTCTGCGAAAAGAATGGACAAGCTGAATTAAGCAGATCACTTACAGATTAAATTTTAAAGTTTAGTCAGGACAGAAAGCAGTGATGGCAAAATGGTAGTTCTCAATGAAGAAAAAAGTTGAGAATCCGAACAAGATAATTGAGCGTATGCTGGAAATTTGAGGGTAGAATGAAAGTATCAAAGTTTGGCAGTTACCTTTAATTGAGTTCTTGGATTTAAAGTTTATTCTCTATCGTCATTGTCGGATTTATATTTGAAATTGGAAATCACTACCTTACTTAACGTAATTGGTGGATAACATTTTCAATGAGTCTCAATATCTATCAATTATCTGAAAAATAACGAGTGAAATAGAAAATGGTAAACTTTGAAAGTATAGAGTGGATAAATATTTGAGATTCAAACAAGCTGGGTAGACGGTACTACACTCCTGTCAAAAGGGTTTTGCACTCAACCTACGATATGCAGTTACCAGCAATGAATAAGCTCAAGAAATACTTCAATGAGATGTACATATTTAAAAAACACCATTATCACTCTACTTTTAGTAGCCACCATTTTGTTGCAATATTATAAATATTGAGGGCTTGACTTCTGATATGATAGAGCTATGAGGAAGGCAACGGCACAGTTACACGAACTATACAAAAATCATGAAAATTTGGTGCTACAAGATGACAATCACCTTTGCAGGGATTCCAAAGAGCACCAAGGTACGGTTGACGGTATGTTGGAAGTGATCCAACCAAACGAACTGGAAGGTGCTGAAGATTTAGAATTATATTGTAGTCATTTTAAGAAATTTAATGTCCGTAAAGGACTGCAGTGATGGTCTGCTTTCTCGGCGAGCAAAGATGTTGTGCTCGCTGGAGTTGGCCTTGTCTGAGGACGCGTGAATGCACTAGCAGACTAGCATTGCGGTGTCATGGGCCGAGTTTTTTTCCCCAGTACAAGGGCCCACTGCAAAAAAAAAATTTACATCTACGAATTTGCAGGGTTCCCAAGAGTATATCGGTTGGACAGTGTTGGTTCGACAGTGTCGAGGCCGAGGTAATCTGTCGAAGGAATGGTGTAAAAAAGTACGACAGACCGAGCTTGATGAACGCGCGGGTGACATCACCGGTGCAACTACCTCCACTAAATGAGGAAATGATTGATTGATTGAAATGATTTGCTCTCCAAATAAAACATTCAATGTGGAGTTGACCCCAAGTGCCAGCGAACTTCCAGTAAACTGGTTGACCTAGTTCGTTGGTACAATTAAAACCAATTCCGTCAAAGGCAAACATTCTTGAAATTGCAAAATTACCACAACATTGCAATCACATTTCTTCGATTGCCAATCAATTGCAAAAATGCTTACCAATAGCAGTAAGCATATTTTAGAATGTAGGTCATTTTGTAGAAGTCGAAGTGTAATGCTAAGAAGAAAGATAGAAAAAAGGCAGTTTAATAATGTAACTCAAACTTTTATGAATAAAATCAAATAATTAAACTTTGTAAAAATTTTTTTTTTTTTAAATCGAGTAATTGTTTCATACATAAGTCGGGCAGTACTCAAGAGAATCTCGCTTTTAATATTTGATGCTTCTTTTTCGTAGCACTACAGCCCTTCTCGGGCCTTCACTTCCTGAAAATAGCGCCTCCAACTGTCTCGGTCCATTGACAGCTGCTGTCTTCGTCGACCGAGTCAGACCAGCGTTTCCTCGGTTTCTCCACTGGTCTACAGCCTTTAGTTCTCTCAACGAATACCTTTTTGGGTACCCGTTGTTCGTCCATACGATTCATGTGGCCAGCTCATTACAGCTTCCACAGTTTCACAATCATTGAGACCTCCGGTTCATCAAAAATTTCATACAACTCATGATTGTATCGAATTCACCATTCGTACCCATCTAACTTTGCTCAGATTTTGGCCTCGACACCCCCGCTTTGCGGATGTCTGTTTTTTTTTGTGGTAGGGAGGTGAAGGCATTTACGCCCGCCGAGTCTGGCAGTGTGGGCCTCCCATGGAGGATACCCTTGGACTACCGACTAAACACCTCCCCTGTCAATCTGAGAACCTAGCCTGGAACCATTTGACACATTACTTCGGGCCAGGTTTCGTTTTGTTACGCCGTGGGGCGCCTTTAAGCTGGGGAGTCCCTTTCCTAGCGGGAGGGGAGAGGGGAAGAGGAAATGCCAGAAGAGCGAACCCCCAGCCCCAGCACCTCCGGCTGCTGCGAGTCCCTTTTATCTTTTAGGACTGCCCGAGCATAATGTGCCACCTGGTTCCATTTGTCAACCGATTCGAGCATCACCGCAACTAGATTATCCGGGGTGAGCTCTCCCGTCTCCCTGTAGAGTTCTCTTCGCAGCCTGGCCCATTTGGTACATGCAAAAAATGTGTGACAGGCATTGTCCTCCTCTCCTGGGCAAAACCGACAATCGGGAGCAACATCATCCGCATAGCCGACCAAGCGCGACTCATCTGGCATCTCAAGTCTCAGTAGCCCGTCGTAAGACACGTTCCACAGGTCCGGACCAAGGATAGATCCCTGGGCAACACCTGATGTAATTTCCATCCTTCGTTGGCCCCGTGTCGTGTCGTAGAGCAGGCTTCGGTCCTTTAGGTAGTTCCTCAAAAGCCGCATTAGATATTCTGGAACTTGAAAAGAGTTTTCTAGCGTGTCCAGAATATCCACTCATCTAGCGGAGTTGAAGGCATTCCTGACGTCGAGTGTCACCAACAGGACGATCCGTCGCTTGGTGCGACTATATGCCTCTGCCTTTAAGACCGCGTTCACCACCTCTGCAATCGCATCAATGGTAGAACGTCCTGCTCTAAAGCCGTACTGCCGAGGAGATAGGTCCCCAGGAGCACGATTTGCGTCAGTGAGTCTTCCCTTGATGAGTTTCTCAAGCACTTTCCCAGCCGTGTCTAGCATGCATAACGGGTGGTATGCAGACGGCGATTCGGGATTTCCCTTCCCCTTGCTGACCAGCACGAGCCTCGCCACCTTCCATCGTACCGGGAAAACCCCGTCCCGTAGGCAAGCGTTGAATATGCTGAGCAGCAAGTCAGGACAATGGTGATAGACGAGCTGCAAAACCTCAGCTGGAACACCATCTGGACCTGGAGCCTTCCTCGCTTTCAGGGAGAGGACTGCCTCCTCCAGTTTCTATTGACATCGTCTACGAGGTCTTGCCAGCATCGGGCCTTGCTCTTGTTAATAAGCCTGCGAAGATATTTCCTGCCGAACCTGTATACTGCTAGCCTAGTGTCTGCCTCCTCCCGTGTTCGCGCCCGCTAGGCCTCTCGCCGAAGTTTGTGATACTCGCTTCTTTGTTCGGCGATCTCATTTGACCACCAGTATACTGGAGGCTTACCGTGTCGGGGTCTCCGGCGGGGCATGGAAGACTCGCAAGCAGCTATGATGGTACTCATAGTTGAGTTCACCAAGTCCTTGGCTGTAGGACCTCCACTCCCTAGCGGAGCTTCCAGCAACGGTGCGCCTGCCGTAAGCGCATCAGCGAACCTCTCAACGTTCATCCTCCCAGTTCTCCATCCGAGGACTGAAGTTTGGGCATATGCACGCAGAGTGGCTCTGTCGTGAATCTCAACCGCTATATGCTGGTGATCACTAGCCGAGTAGTCCTCTAATACACGCCAGTTGTGTACTCAAGGTACCAGGGACTCCGAAGCGAGTGTCACATCGGGTATGGTTCCTACGCAACCCCAGCGGCGGAAAGTAGGGGTGTTACCAGTATTTAGGACAAAAAGCGCTGTTCTGGCCGCCATGTCCAAGATTTGCTTTCCCCTTGGGTCGGATTGTGGCATACCCCATTCAATGGCTCTAGTGTTGAAGTCTCCCCGACCAGCATGTGGCCCTCTATGTTCGAGACAGCGTCCTCCAGGTCATCGAGTTTGGTTCGAAAAGATCGCATTGCCTCGTTAGGCGTCAGATAAACACTGAAATATGTTATCCCTGAACACCGCACCCACACAAAACCATCCCCGCGTCCATGGCCCTGCACCTGAAGGCGGGCGCTGTCTCGAACCCAGATGGCCGAGGTACTAGATTTGTCAGGGTACCACGCTTGCGAGTCCTTGTTATGATGTTGCTCGCTCAGCAACAGGAGGTCAGCTTTCTTATCCCTCGCAAACTGCTCAGGTAGGTCCTGGGCGTTTGTGCTTCGTTGCAAATTGACCTGCAGGAAACGGATCATTTGAGTATCGATTTGGATTTAGTTAGGGTCTCCTTGAAAACCCAGCATCTCCCTATCCCCGGCTCATGTTTGAGGTCACCGGGTGCTAGCTTAGCATCCTTGCAAAGAATGAATTTTGCCTCGTTCGTGCACTCCTTCCTTTTGTGCCCCGTTTCACCACATTTGTAGCACAGAGATCTCCTGTCGAGTCCCCTACAGCCATACGCGGTGTGTCCGTATTCGAAGCATCTGAAGCAGCGGATAGGGATCGCTCTTCTCCGTATCCTGCAGATCACCCAACCTATCTTAATTTTGCCCTTCACCAGGATTTGCAGGGCGTCTTTATCAGCTAGTTCGACAATAGCCATGCGTTGCCCCCTTGTGTTTTCACGTATCAACCTTGCCTTGACTTCACTTAAGCTGGGGAACTCCCTCCTAATGGCATCCTCTACTTCAGCTTTGTCCGTGACGCAGTCGAGGTCCCTAATTTCCAGGGTGGCCATTGGTTCGAGCGAGGCAACCGTTGCCGCATCTCCAAGAACCTTTTGAACCGCGTCACGGAATGCATCTTTGTTTGTGGCCTCTGGCCCAAATTCCACCAGCAGGCCACCGGTCCGGGTTGGTCGAACTGCTTTGATGGCAGTTTTGGTGTCGTCTGGCTTAACCGCTCCTTTAATTTCACGAAGGACATCTGCGTAGGTTCGGCCCTTAGTGGGTTTAATAAGCAGTGTCTCTTGCAAGGGTTTTCGCCGCCGTTTGCTTTTTGTTTTCTGCGGTATATCGGGGGGTTCTTTGTTCTTTTCGTTGTTGAGCTCTTTGTCTGTTTTTTCTAGGAGCAGCTTTTTGGCCGCTTTTTTCGCTGCCTTGTTTCGCACCACATGAAACTCCTCGCCTGGAGTGTCAACTTCGTTTATGGTCTCGTCCTTCCTCCTTTTCTCACGGTCACCTTCAATTGGGCTAACGGCCATTCTTTTGCTGCTGCTAGGACCCACTGATGCCTCGAGGGAGAGCGTGTCTTTTTGGTGCTTTTTGGTTGCAAGCCACCTCCGCCTGTAGTGCGTTATGCGGCCAAAAAGCTCCCTCAGTTCAAGAATGGCATTCTTGACACTCTTGCCTATGTTTTTCTGCACTTCGCAGGTAGCCCTCAGTTGTTTGACGATAGTCCCCGCTTTTCGAGTAAGCGGCTCCTCTTCGGCGCGGTTAAGGGCGATTGTGTTATTTGGCGCCACCTCTTGGGAGAGGCTCCCGTTTCCTAGCCCTTTTGCTTCTATCGCTTGGTTCGCGTTTGAAGTGGCGTCAGCCAACGGCAAAACTTCTCCCTCCCCCAGTCTTACATTGGCCTCTGTTGGGGTCGCAGCTTGATCTGGATTGTGTACGTCTTGCACTGGACGCTCCGGGGTGCGCATAGTCCTTCTACTGCGCCCAAAAGCCGCAATGATGCCAGGTTTCACAACGCACTCTGCCTTCTTTCGTTCATTAGTCCGTCTGTGGTCTGTCTCCGATGATTTAACCTGTGATGTTGACTTTAACAGTGTTTCTGGGGTTTGCTGCCTCCCCCCGCAATTGGTGACTTGTTTTATCGGTGTTCTTGCCATCAGCGGTTTTTGCCTGAAAGGGTTCTCCGTGCTAGCGTCCTGTTTGCTTGTAGTTATATCTGTTACAGAAGCCAAGTTCACCACTTCTATAACATTGCAGTCGCTGGATGACGACGGCCGGGAGCCTGCTCGCTCACTACCCTCTGCCGCTGGTACGGGGGACCCGACCCCCTGCACCGTAATTTAGTTCCCCTTGTGGACCTGTATAGTTTGGTTTTCTGTCTGGGTTTCCGTTTCCATAGCATTTTACCTACTGCCAGGATATATGGATAATTGATGACGCCATATATTTCGTCATGTCACAGTGAAGATCATTGACACTCAGGTATTTGTCCTGAGACTCTCCCTTCACTGCCGACCATTGTCCGCGGCTGCTTATTGGTTATTCGCAGCGAACCTTTTGAGAAAGGTCTGCCCCTATCCCTAACCCTGGGGACGCGTTTGGCTCCCCGGTCTGAGTGCACTATCGATAAATCGATAACCAAAGATGTCTGGGTTGGGGTCCATGTTTCACACCCATAGCATAAAACAGGTTTTATCACAGATTTGTATACATGGAGCTTCGTTTTCCTGTGTATGCAGCTGGTATTCAAGATCGTCAAAACTGAATAAAATATTTTATTTGTGAGCTGTATTCTTCGGCGTATTTCATCTCTTTCATTGTACGTTTTCATTATTTTGGCGCCTAAATACACAAATTCACCAACATTTTTGATACTGTATTCGCCAAGTATGATATTCTGTGAATTTGAGGTATTTTTCCTCAACTGCGTCATGAACTTTGTTTTAATTTCATTGATTTGTAGCCCTACTAGCTTTACTTCGCGACCGGGTTTCCGCAAGAGTTCTTTGGTGGTTGTAAATGACCGTGACAAAATGTTGATGTCATCCGCATAGGCTACTACTTGACTCGACTTGTATATAAATGTACCTCGTGTATCGGCAGGTAGCTTCCTAAAATTGAATAGCAATGTGGCCAGCCTATCTCCCTGCTTCAGTCCGATATTTGTGTCAAAGGCATCGGTGAGCTGGTTATTGATGCGGACTTGGAAGGTCGTCGACGTCATTGTCATTTTGGTAAGACGGACTATTTTGGGTGGGATGCCAAAGCAAAGCATTATTTGATACAGTACGTTACAATCAATTCTGTCATATGATTGCTTAAAGTCAACGAAAAATTAGTGTACGTCTATGTTGAACTCCCAGCATCTTTCAAGCTCTTGCTTGAATGTAAACGATTGGTTTTTTGTCGATCTACCTGTTTTATCCAATTTTATTTTCTAAGATCATCGAAAATATTTTGTATGCGGTACAAAGTAGTGATTTGCCTCTATAATTTTCGCACTGTAGCTTGTCATTTTTTTTTTTGGATAGGGAATATAATTGATTGGCTCCATTCTTTCGGCATATGTTCTTGTTGCCACATGTCCTGGATGACTTTGTGAATAGCTTGGTGAACACTATTGCCACCATATTTGATGAGCTCCACTGGAATCTCATCAATGCCCGGCGCTTTATTATTCGTTTGGGCTTTGATGATGGAGCACACTTCATCCAGAGTTGGTGGGGCAATGAAAGCTCTCCACAAACATCTCAAGACTCCGATGTTCTGGAGCTGTGTGGAGGATTAAGGAGGTTTTTGAAATATGATGCCCATCTTTCCTTAATCTTGGATTCATTAGCGATGATATTGCCGATGTCGTCACGACAGAGCGTGGTTTGGGGCTGATAACCACGTTTCAGGCTTTTCCCTTCTTCTTATGCTTGTCTTGTGTTGTTACCCGCTAAACTTACATCTATACTTCTTAATTGGTCGTCATGGTATTTCTTTTTCTTAATCCTAATTATCTTATTCGCTAATATTCTGAGATTTTCATAGTGTTCTCTCCTCGTCCCGGTTTTCTACCTACGTATTCTTTGTACGCCTGATTCTTTTTGTCTAACGCATTCTGGCACTCATCATCGAACCATTCATTTCTCTTGTGCCGGGCTTGCTGTCCGATCATCTGTTCTGCCATAGGCTTAATAACCGCTTTCACTTCCATCGAGAGCTCGTCGCTTGTCTTTAACGAGCCAGCTGGTTGTCAAGGGTCTCCGTGAAATTTTTGGCCCCAGACGCGGTTTGGAGCCTTTTGATGTCAAATCTTTGTAGCGGCCTGATTCTCGCCAAATATGCCTTTGACATACGACATCGATTGGTTAATTTGATCAAAAAACGGTCTGAGTTACAATTGGCCCCTCGGTATCCCCAGACGTCAAGCACGCTCGAGGCCAAACGTTGTTGGTTCAGAACATGATCGATCTGGTTTTGTGTGTTGCCATCCGGTGATACCCAGGTTATTTTATGAATGCGTCGATGTGGGAAGCAATTGAACGTACGACTAGATTTCTGCTGCATGCTAAGTCAATCAGACGCTAGCAGTTGTCATTTGTTTCATCGTGGAGGCTGTATCCTCCAGTCGTTTCCCAATGGGTTATCTCATTGCCAAATCACGCAAAATTATTTTTGTGTCGTTTGTGGGCAATGAGTCAATTAGTCTTCCCAGGTGAATGTAGAACAGTTCCGTCATTTCTTCGTCCTTTTCTTCGGTCGGGACATGACATTAATCAGCCAGATTTTGAAGAATTTCGCTTTTATTAGGATTGCACACAACCCGTCGTTGATTGCATTTAAATCAATAACGTGCTATTTGAACTCCCTATCCACAATCACGGCTACACAAAATTCTCGTTTACCACAAGGCTTTCCACATTTGAATATAGTGTCCCATCTCATGTCTTGAATATCATGACCACCCTAGTTCGTTTCCTGGGTTGCCAGTATTTTCAATTTATATTGGCTGACCTGTTGTAAGAGGTCCTTAACAGTACCAGGGTAATTGAGTGATCTGAAATTCCAGGGCCCAATGCCATAGTCTTTTTTCCGATTGCGAGATCATTGCTGTGGATCCAATCCATTCCGAGGGTTTCCAGGGACGAGGAGCTAGCCCGTCGCCCTACCTCCATTCCAGTGGTACGGTTATTACGTCGATTCCGTTATCGGGCGTGGATGATTCGCCTTCACCCTTTTACGTAGCTATAGACGTTTTTACAGTTACAAGCATTTCTCAGCATTTAATGACCCCGAGAGCATTTACTACCATTTAATTGGGGGGTTTCGGATGAGGAATTATGGAAGTTGTTGGCTGGGGAAACAATTTATGACTTGTTACTTGCGACCCCCAAATGAAAGAAGGACATCCAGGTGGAAGCGGTACTCCCTCACACCCTCCCATCCGGATAAATGTCCAGTGTAGACGTGGCCGTATATTTTCCATTTAAATGAAAAATTCATACAAACATAATCCGCATGAATTTTTCCCTTAAATGAAAAATATGAACGTTTTAAATTTATATTAAAGTTTTAAATGAAGGCCACTCTACCCTGCAAGAGCACCTGTAACGACAAAAAAAAAGCGGTGAGCTCACCCGATGGCTGGTTCATGAGTGGAGAGGCCAGCCAGCATGGCAGATCCCATACTTCCTCAGGTTTTGAAGTGGAAAGACCGAATTTTTGTTTTCAATTATTTATGCATCTTATTCCACTTTTCCTTCTTTATAATAACATTTGCAAAGAGTTTCTATAAAAATAATGTATAAAGTATTTTCAAACAAGTCGCGACTTAGCTTAACATCTATCCATTTCTTTCCTATATTCTTTTAACAATATTATATAAGTTAAAAATTCAGACATCCATTTTCATGCAAAATAAAATTTAAAAATATTTTGTTTTTTTTTAAGCAAGAAGAAACAAAAAGTACTTACCCGTTCCTTCGACGAGCGCTCGTTGTTGGTGGGTAAGAATGCCTGAAACCTTGAATTGATTGTATGTACACAATTATAGCCCTGCTACAGGCGAATTATAAACGTTACGTGACGTATTGATACAAGAGAGCGCGCTATTACCGTTGGAAGGGAACCAAATTTGAATTATCTACTGCTAAACTAAATTTACTTTTTTTATTCGTTGTAACTGTTTATTTGTCTATATGCCGACGTTTCAAAGCACACACTTGCTTCTTCATCAGTGATACAATAACTAATATTACATTTGCCTTAAAGCTACTTATATACCTACTACTTTTACAAATTTTACCCCTTACCCTAATTACTTCCTTAATTGGTTATTATGGCTAATAACTCTCATCAGGGGTGAGAAATTATTACCTAGATCGGTGTTTAATATTCTCTCCTGTGGTTGTCTTGCTATAACCAGGCTTTCGTAGGCGTCCAATTTGTATGTCGATTTGAGTTCTTTGATCAACTCAAGATTCTCGTCGCTCATGCTATGCTTCTGCTCTACAATATGTCTTGCTACCGATGATTTCATTGTACTGCTGCTTTTCTTGTGCCTGACTGCCGCTTCCGCCTCCTTAATATGTTCCTTAAATCTTGTTTTGATTAATCGCTTTGTCTGGCCGATATAAACGTGTGAGCACTGAGTACAGCTTACCCGGTAAATTCCGCTGACTTCCTCCTTGGTTTTCTTGTCCTTAGCTGATCCTAACATCGTCTTCAGTTGATGGTTTCTGCTGTGTGTGACGACCTGAATATCATGCGCTTTAAATAATTTTTTAACTTTCTTCGTTAAGCTAGAGTATGGTACCGAGATTCTACGGATTTGTTCAAGCTGTTCATTTTGTGTGTACAACGTTGTTAGTTCGTCCTGCCTATGTCGCTTTATTTTTTTGCGAATTAATTGATCCACTATTATGACTGGGAATCCATTTATTTTTGCTGTCTTAACAATGTAGTTGCGTTCTTTTTTGAATTCTTCACTACTCAACGATATTTTTGTCAACGTATGAACCATCGAGTGATAGGCTGCCATTTTATGCTGATATGCGTGGTTAGAATCAATGGTGATCGTTTGCTGCGTGCTTGAAGGTTTCCTGTAGATGCCAAATTCTAGGTGTTGATTATTGCGAATAATTTTGAGGTCCAGGAAATACACTGGCGGCTTGCTGTGTCGGGGTTTTTGACGTAAGATAGAAGCACTGCAAGCAGTCGTGATGACGCTCATAGTTGAATTCACCACGTCTTGAGCTGCCAGTTCTTCTATTGTCACCGAATCCCACTGTAGCGGAGCACCTCCATGAACTTCTCGACATTCATCCTTCCGGTTTCCGCCCAATTATGGAAGGCCGAAAGCCTGCGCACGGATGTCGGTAGATAAGAACACGGATCCCAAGCAGAATGTACTGATAATCACTGGTAGTCCTCGAATACTCTCCGATTGGCTACCCTTCGTAACATACTAAGGACTTTGAAGCAAATGTCACATCTTGGATTCAAATTTCTTATGGATCTATTAAAAATATACCTCATTCAACTGCTCTAGCGTTGAAGCAGTTACCATCTATATTTGAGACACTACCCTTCAATGTTTAAGCATGGATTGGAAAGATATTATTGGTTCATTTGACGTTAGGTACACGCTAAAGAAAGTGACCCCTGGATACAAAACCCACACATCCATCTGCCTAGAAATCACTCATCCAAACCCATATGGTGGCAGCCTCAAATTCATCAGGATACCATGGAGTGGAACTTTTATCGTAGTGTTGCTCACCTAGCAGCAAAACGTCAACTTTTATGTTCCTCGCCAACTGCTCCAGCAGATTTTGGGCGGCCGAACTGCAGTGTAGGTTTATCTACAAAGTACGGGTCACCAAAACTCTGATTTTTCCTTGGCTGGGGCTTCCTGGAAAATTCGTCACTTTCCTGATCCCAAGATGTGCCCAAGGTCTGGTCTCATCCTTGCAAAGAATACAGTATGTCTCCTGATACATTCTTTTCTTTCAAGTCCTTTATCGGGTCCTTTCCATACTTGCGCGAAAAATTTTGCTCTTCACCATATACTGCAGATCACCCACCTAATCCTTACTTTGCCTTTGTTCAGAAATTGTTCGGTGTCTTTATTAGTCAAATCAATGATGACCATGCTTTGTGCCTATGATTTTGTGGTGTCAGCCTCACTTTGACCTCTTCTACCTCGGACAGATCCATGACGTAGACAATATCTCTTATGTTGATTGTTATCTTCGGCTCGGGTGGGGCTACAATTCCACTTTTGCCGAGGGCCTTCTTTATTGTCAACATCTTCTCTGAATTCGGCAAGTATATAACTCAATCGCATTGGTCGTCCTGCTTCGATTGCAGTATTGGTGCCTTCAAGTCTTACATTTTCCCTGACATTCCGCAACATTGCCGGGGTCTTTGTCGTGGCTTTTTTCTCTTTTGTTTCGCATCAGGTCTTTAACCCTATTGTCGTCCGTGCGAGCATTATTTTCTGGCACTTTTGCATGTGCTTCTTTTCGGCTTTCTTAGCTCCTTTTGTTAGCACTTTCTGGAAACCTTGTTCTAGCGTTCATTATCCATCAAGTGCCTCTTCCTTTCTTCTTTTATCCCAATCTCCTTTGATTGGACTAGACATTACTGGTCTATTGATGTTTGATGGTGGAGCTTATCCGCGTATACTCTATGCCCAGCCCTCAGCGCCTCCTTAGTCTTCTGTTCATCTTCGGCCTTTAGCCAGCTCCTCTGGTAATTGCATATGTGGAGTAGATGAGGAGCTTCTCTAGTTCAAGGAGTCCATTTCTTACACCCTTCCTTATTTTCGGCGAGTTCCGTGCTGATTTTCTTGTCTTTAGAAAGACTCCCACTTTTCGGATCACCCTTCCTTCTTGGTGTCACTGAACGGCCATTGTGCTTTGTGGCCTCCTATCTTGGGAAAAGTTACCGTCTTTGATTTCAGAGTACAGTGCTTTAGCCACATTTTCGACAGTGGCGGTGAAATCGTACAGCGGGACTTCATTTATCTGGTCACTCCTCTCTTTTTCTGACCTAATCACTTTGCGGACCTCAAGATGGTTCATTATTATTTCGGCATATAAGACCCTGGCTTTGGCCGCTTTGGTAGCGGTCGCAACAATATTTATCACTAAACCACGTATCTGACAGTCTCTGATTCGGTAGTGAGAGTTATTGCAGGCATGATACCTGTCGCCCTAGTTGCTAGAGGATGCGAAGGAGACGGTTGTCCGCGAGGAGAGACAGCACTCGCTCAACGATTGGTAGCAATCTTGGGTGAGTTGCACGAAGGTTAGGTGGACTGCGCGCCTCATCCCGGATGTGAGACCGTGGCATGGTGAGACTGATTTCTATCTCATCCAACTTTTGAGCGGGCATGGGTGTTTTCAGTCTTACCTGCAGAAGATTGGTAAGTCACTGTCCCCCGATTGTCGGTTTTGCCCAGGAGAAGAGGATGTACGAAATGGGTCAGGCTGCGAAGGGAACTCTACAGGGAGACGGGAGAGCTCACCCCAGATAATATAGTTGCGGTGATGCTTGAATCGGTTGACAAATAGAACCAAGTGGCACATTATGCTCGAGCAGTCCTGAAAGATAAAAGTGACTCATAGCAGTCGGGGGCGCTTTGGCTGGGGGATCACTTTTCTGGCACTTCCTCTTCCCCTCTTCCCTGCCGCTAGGAAAGGGATCCCCCAGCTTGAAAGCGCTTCATGGCATAACAAAACGAGACCTGGCCCGAAGTAATGTGTCAAACGGTTCCAGGCTAGGTTCTCAGGTTGACACGGGAGGTGTTTAGCGGGCATTCCAGTCGCCTTCTTGCAAGCATGGGAGTCCCACATTCTGTGCATAAATGGCATTCACCTCACTACCACAAAAAAAATAAATATATACATAATAAACATAGCATACACCTAACCTATACCTAATTTTAACACAAATAAACAGCAACACTAAATATAGCAATAATGAGCTGAAATTCAATAAATAAGTAACGAAAAACACAAAAACTGAAAAATAAACACGAATAATTTAGACATTGTCATTCAGTCACCAATACCTAGATTGCTCCATCTCAGCTCGTTCAGCTTCAATGAATCTAGCAAATGAGTATCTCCATTGGAATTGTTGGTCTCGTGAACTCAAATTCGGGGGATATTTTATATTCTTATCGGTGGCCCGTCTATACATGTGATATATGACTGGGACGCTGTCTGAATCAAAAACATATCGATTCATTTCCAAATACATGAATGCTTCTGGAGGAACGAAGCAGTAGCGAGGCAAGCCGCAATGTACCCGTCTGTAGGGTGGAACGGCTGTGAAATCCAAGGATTTTCACTCATAGCCACAGATCTTGCAATATGATTCCGAAGAAGTTTCAATATGGAGATATAGACTCTCGTCACTTTCGCAGTTTGATAAATTCTTCTATTCGATATTTTAAGCTTCCAATCAGTCTCAGGCTTTCTGTACAAACCAGTACATGCACAAAGACATTTTGTTTCGAAAACTCTTAGCCTTTCGATAGTACTATCAACCTGGTTATACCAGATCTGACATCCATATGTCTAACCAGGTTCTTGTAACAGATAAATTTGACCTTTTGATCAATGTATCTGGAATGAAAGGGCATTCGTAGGGCCATGAGTACTTTTTGTGCCTTACTGAGCATGATTTTGACATGTTCAGTATAGTGCAAATAGTGATCAAGATGAACACGGAGGTATCGAACACGGGATTTATGTTGAACACGCTCTGAACGTCCCTCGCCGGGCATGATGTGAAAATCTTTCTAATTACGTTTCAGGTTTTAAATGACCCCCTGCAGCATTGTCCGAAACAAAACTGTTTCACACTTCTGCGCATTGATTTTCATTCGCCAATTGTCAGTATACAGCTGCACATCATTGAACATTTTCTGAAGATCGTTCTGAACTTTTGTAGCTTTTCGGTCTGCTGTATAGATGATCAGATCATCAGCAAACGCTACCGTAATAATCGTCCCACCAGTAGGCTGTACGTGCTATAGTAAATAAGCTTGTGTCCATATTTTCACTATTGGACGTTGCGATACCAAAAAGACGTCGTACCGCACAAAACGAAGGAAATATCGCAGCTGTAAGTGCATCGACTCGAAATGAGCCAAATCAGTTGACTCCACGTCGTTCTCAAGAATTGGCCTTCGCCCAAACGACACTTTGATGTATTTTGCGAAAAGATCTGGGCCTACATGATCACACGATCAAATTGACTCAAGGACTAAAGCCACTTGATCATTCGGAATGCCGAGACTTCTCCAATTGGGCTATGGCAAAGTTGAAGAAAATGAAGAATTTCATCGAAAAATCTTCTTCAGCGATAAAGCTCATTTCTGGCTCAACGGCTTTGTTAATAAGCTGAATAAGCATTATTAATCAGCAACAAAACCCACATGTGCTTCTTGAGACCCCATGGCATCCGCGAAAAATTACTGTTAGTTGCGGTTTTCATGCCGGAGGTGTGATTGAGCAAATCTTTTTCGTGGATAACTGTCATATTACCGTATTAAGTTAGAACATTATTTGTGGCCGGAATGGGATGAACTTGAAATCAACGATATGTAGTTTCAACGAGACGGTGCCACTAGCCATACAACACGCCTCGATTTATTGGAGACAAGTTCGGTGAACGTGTTATCTCGAGAAATGGTTCGGTCGAATGGCCGCCTCATTCATGCGACCTAACGCTATTGGATTTCTTTTTATGGGGCTATATCAAGCCACTGGTCTATGTCAACAAGCCGGCAACTTAAGACGAGTTCAAAGACAAGATCCAACGCGAAATTGGCAACGTTCCGGTCGAAATATGTGCCAGAGTGGTGGGAAATTGGGTCCAAAGAAGCGACCACTGTAAACGGGCTTGTGGTGTTCATATGACATACTACACACTATATTCACAATTAATTTGAACTCAATATCTCAAATATTTCTGTGTTCTATTAAAAGATAAAATTATTTTGTCCTTTATGGAAAACCCGTTCGATATATCGGTTACAGAAGCCAAGTTCACCACTTCTATAACATTGCAGTCACTAGATGACGACGGCCGGGAGCCTGCTCACTCAATACCCCCCGATGCCGGTACTGGTGACCCCACCTCCTGCACCGTAAGTTTTTTCCCTCTTCTCGACTTACATCACATTTTTTTGGGGTTCTTTAGCAAATTGTTTTACCCACCACCAGGGAGAATTTGCATCCTCAAAAGTTCGCCAAGCCTCGGGGCTTCTATCGCAACAGCTATTTTTGCCTCTGGCTGCCTTCTCTTGATGGGCACGGACCACTTAACATCCCGAGAGTCTGGGGCAATGCAACATCTTCGCTCTTGGCTGAAATTATATTAAAAGTAACACCAACACTTGTAGTCGGATGCTGTCCACGGAGGAACCTTACAGAAACCTCTCCTTCCTCGGATACATCTAGATGACACTCTCCAAAGAATGCTAGCCTCCCCAATAGGGGGATCGCCTTAAGGAAAACATTTACATACAAAACATTTCTCACACTTCTGCTACTTCCCTTCACACAATTGGTATGTTTGAAGACTTGAAAAGAGTTCAAGCATGAGCTTACGTTGAGAACGAGAACTTTTAGTTTTTATCATAGAATGGATATACTCGTACATAGAAGGAAACGTTCGAACAAATTCACTCAACTGGTTCGGAGACCTTGAAATGCGTAAGGCAGTGCAGTTTCATACAAAAACTCATAGTCGGTAAACGCTAAATAATGAGTTTTCAAGCCTGCTAACAATACTAAAGCCTGCTAACAATAATAATACTTTCAAGCCTGCAAACAATACTAACGCTTTTTGATGAGTGTCGTGTTGCCAGTGCTGTTGTACGGAGCAGAGGTATGGGGCGACGCTCTCTGTAAGGAGGTTTGCCGAAAACGCTTGGCACAAGTCCAGAGAAGAGGAGCGCTGAGGATTGCATCTTCGTATCCAACGGTCTCTGATTCGGCGGTGAAAGTCAAGCGTTATACCTGTCGGCCTCCTTGCTAGAGAGCGTCGCTCTATTTATCTGCGTCGAAACGAGGATACAAAAGAGATGGTTGTCCGCGAGGGCTGGCAGCAGTCTTGGGTGAATTGCACGAAGGGAAGGTGGGCTGCGTGCTTCATCCTGGAGGTGAGACCGTGGCTAAATTGAAGGCATGGTGAGACTGACTTCTATCTGACCCAGCTTTTGAGCGGGCATGGGTGTTTTCAGTCTTACCTGCACAAAATTGGTAAGTCACGGTCCCCCGATTAGCGATATTGCCCAGGAGAGGAAGACAATGCCTGCTACACATTTTTTTTCGTGCAGAAAATGGGACAGGTGGCGAAGAGCCCTCTATAGGGAGACGGGAGAGCTCACTCCAGATAATATAGTCGCGGTGATGCTTGAATCGGTTGACAAATGAAACCGGGTGGCAAATTATGTACGGGCAGTCCTAAGAGATAAAAGGGACTCACAGTGGCCGGGGGTGTTGGGGCTGGGGGATCACTTGCCTGGCACTTCCTCTCCCCTTCCGCTAGAAGAGGGGTCCCCCAGCTTGAAGGCGCCTCACGGCGTAACAAAATGAGACCTGGTCCGAAGCAATGTGTCAAACGGTTCCAGGCTAGGTTCTCAGGTTGAGAGCGGAGGTGGTTATGTGTAGTCCAGTCGCCTTCTTGCGAACATGGGAGTCCCACACTCTGTGCGTAAGTGGGCATTCACCTCCCTAACACAAAAAAAAAACAATACTAACAAATAAAATACTGCCAATTTTATATTAGGGACGTACATCAAACCAATGCATAAAATAAAAACAAGATAAATGCGTATCTAATCTTTGTTTTGTCCCATACTTTTTCAAATCAAATCTGCTCTCTATGCAAACACATACATAGATGGATTTTAGTATTCTGAACGCATTCGACATCCTCCGATATAAATCTCGTAAATCTTTCTCGCATGCATATAAGATATGTACATGAATCACTCCTACGTCAACTAAGAACGTGTCGCATATAAAATCCTTAACATCCTTCTATATCACACCAAACGATATTCAACACACCTTTGTAATAGGCTGTAAAACAACCACTCTCTGATACCATAGAATTGACTATTGGCTTGGATTTGATGAAACCCCGGGGAGCGAAGCGAACGGAGTTATTTCCATGCATTTTTCAACTCTACTCTGAAGACATCTGGAACCATCTAAGACGGTGTTGGAGCAGCATCAAAAATACGCAAAACATTCCCGAAGGACGTAAATGAAGTCATTCAACTCTCCTCCTGTTTCACGCAAGAATCAAAGAAACAAGTACGGAACGAAAAAGAAGAACAAATATGCCCGTCTGTCCGTCTGCTAGTCTGGCTCAGTTGGAATCAAATACTATTATTAAATATTTACGATGTTAGATTGCGGCAAGAGTGGGCTTTTATTGATTCCATCCTGTTGTTGAAACTAAGGGAACTGGAACAGGGAAGCATCGGTTGATGTTCAAATCAAATCAGGATCTCCCCACCAAACACCCAAAATGATTCGCACGAACGACAATGGACTAAAACAAGAATCAAAAGGGATGAGGATTTGCATTAAATAGCGCTCTCAGTGCAAATGAGAACGCATTTGCCAAAACCCTGGAACTGCTCATTCCTGAGAACTTTACAACTTCAAATGAGAAAACAGCCAAGTGACGAGACTCGAATGACTAAAAGGGGTGGATTGCGAGGAAGTCATTCAGAACGTGTACTCAAGGCTACGGAAGAATCATCCCAAGCAATCTGCAAGTGATTCCCGTTCAAGGGGTTCATATTGAATTAGGAAGTCGAAATGGCCGGGGCGTATTATCTCCATTCTTTGGCTTATAAAGGACACTATAGATAGATTGCCAAAGTGCGATAAATGAGAAGGAAACGAAGTTGGGCGGCAAAGGTCAAGCTAATCAAGCCATTGACCACATAACGAATACTATTACTATCGATATCACTTTGCCTCGTTTCCTGCCGACATCTTTCTATTTTCCTCAAAGGCAGTAACGGTCAGCACGGAGGCGATGCTCAGAGGATATGTTTGAATGAGTCTGGATGCTGGAAGCATAATTAATGCTATTGGATATGCCTGAATCGGTTTGTGGTCAACAATACGATGCCACGGTACATCCATGTATTCTTTAACAACGCAAAGCTTTTTCCATTGAGCCATAAAGTGGATTTGCCTGCTCTTCTCCGAACACTTCATAGGCTTTTGTGGCTTTTTGGAAAGCATACAAAGGTCCGACCATTGAAATTCATGTATTTTAAAACAGTTTGAACTATTATTTATTCAATCGTTTCAACCAATATTTATTTTGACAAAACTATGCATGGTTAGTAGATGAATTTATAATGGTTCCAGTTTACCTTTCAATTTCATACAGCAAATACTAGTAAATTAGGGTTTAGAATAATTTTATTATGAATTACAGATAATTTACATGAAAATACATTCATCAAGGTCTTATCACTTTAATCGCTAAGTCACCACGGCTTAGGAAACCACCAACTGAAAGAATTTTATCGATTAATTGAAGATTAAGAAGAAAATTTGAATATTTGCTCACAATAAAACACTAACCCATCCTTTATATTGAAATACTTATCAGTATCTAATCTTTGTAATTTCCCTTTGAACTCTAATCCTTGTGTTTCTTCATTTAAAACTCCTGTAATATCAATCAGTTTGGAGCCATTTGAATTTCTGAAATATTATTTCACTGATAAAACACGAAATACATATCCTTCTTAAAAATACTCACAGAAAGTGAAACGAACCCTTAATTTGGTCAAACGTTGAACTCACTTGATTGGGAGTTTCGTCGGGAAAATCGTCAAAGAAAGTGAATAAATTACAACTATCTGAACTACTATCGACAATTAGTACTGAAATTACACTAAATATCACACAAATCTTAAGAAGAAATTGTTCTTTCATGGTTCCTTCTCTACCAAAACTGATCTGATAAAATACTGACATGCATCGACGAATAATTTGATTTTTTTCCCACATAGCCAAAAATTTCTGCAGATTTTTTGCAATACAATCCTAATTTGCATATCGATTTATTAAATATGCAAAATACAATCGAAATCTTTGGAGTTTAACCACAAATCTCGGATACATGAATAAATTCGCGAATTTATTGACAATGTTATTAATGATTGTGTTTTCGTAGTAAATACCCGCGATTTGGGCATATTAAAATAAAATTATGAAAATTGAATGAATTAATCGGATACCTGGATTCAGATATGGATACGAAGGTGTTAAAAATTGGTCATGCTGAGCGCATTGATTTGATATATGATGCATTCAAAAGATTGAAAGTTCTATGGAGCTTAACAGTTTGTACAAGAAATCAGGCACATGAAACCGTCTACATTTCTGATAAGGGCATTTGCGGTCTTGTTACCTTACACGTGGGAGTCCCTTCGGCTAAGGACCTCGGACCGGGCTTGCCATCAAAGACGGTCGTAGGTGGCGCCATTCACTTATCCCCTGGTCCTAAAAAGCCGCCAAGCGAGAACGCGGCTGCCGAACACCCCTCACACAACTCGGACTATCACTCTTTAAGCTCTTCCCTAACAGGGGAAGATTATAATAAGCGGGTGACCAGTTGCACACTTGCCGGGCTCAGATTTTCCGGCATAACTCACACCGAGCAAAAGAAACTAAATAAGAAACACTTTCGCTACAAATATTCCTGAACAAACCGCAAGGAAATTTACCTTCGAACACACCCGAGCCAGGTGTACAATTAATATGCGCGGCAAACTTACTCTTCCTTCAACAAGCACACAAAAACTTCCACTATTTCACTATATCCTATATATTTAATCGCGAAATGCAAATGAATTCCCAAAAATATTCCACTATTTCACTAACTACTATATATTTAATGGCGAAATGCAAATAAAGTTCCAAAAATATAATGCATTATAAAGTTCAAATTTTACTTACTCTACCTAAGCGGGGGCCCCCCGAAGTACTCTGAGTTGCAATTTTCTGCCAGCGCGCTTATTATTGCCTGATGTCGCCAATCTCCCTTAGTTGGATCACTGTTAAAATTTTTCTCCGCTGTTGAAATTTTCCTCCGTCGCAATTCCTTTCCTCGATTGATTTTTTCCAAGTTTCAGAGCGCTATCCTCGCTTAGTCCTCGTTGTCGTCTTGAACCCGCCAGAAAAGAGCCGTTCTTCCTTATTGGATTTTTCATCGGCTCGGTTTCAACCGGCGAGCCGTTAACTTTTTCCCTGGGCGATTCAATGTTCAATTCATATCCGCCAACTGGGGTGCATCGGGCACGTGAAATCTAAATTTCCCTTTTTAGTACACTCGTCCATCAGGTGTAGAATGTCAAAGTGACTGACACTCTGTCGATTTCGTGTTTGTTTATATCGTGCCAAATGTTTGAATTTGGAAAAAACATTAAAAATCGTGGTCGCGTCTTTTTCCGTATGTGTTTGAATTCGTCAGTGATGGGTCGTTGAAGCCATAACGCGGTAGTGTAAAAGTGAATATCGTGACGCGGTAACATAGAGCAGAATGCCATAACGATTGGAGGTCTCAGGCGGTTGTACTTTCGGTAGGTATAAAAGACTCTTAGATGCTACCCGTTTGTGTAAACGTTCTTTTCCTGTTTTCTAGGTTTTTCCGGAAAGTGTACCAGCAAACTAATTGAACCCAAACGTTGGGAAACAAGGAGTGATTGAGTTTCTTCAACTCCTTGCGCCGGCCGCAATGGAATGGTATTCGGCATTTGATTCCAACGTTCGTATCATCTCTTCCATACAGTAAGTATTCCCAAACATTGATTACGATTTTTGCGAATATTTTCATTAATATGCAAATTTGAACGAAAAATTGCTATTTCTCCAAGAAGTGCATTTACGGGTCTAACATTAAAAGTTGGAGATTTTGTTCTGATATCGTGCGCAGGGTCAGTAGATTCAGGTTCAGTAGAAAGTTGCGAGATCGCCAGCATCAAGAACTTGTATGAAGTGAAAAATTTTTTTTTTCAAAGCGATGACGATCCATATCAGGCACTTGTCCCGTATTATTCAAGACCGTACAAAATCCCACATTGGCTTTTGATGACGACACAGTATGTATTGACTTCAATGTGGAGCTGATAGAAGATCATTGTGCATTTGATCCTGTAGTTTGTTGTGGTTCAGTTGACTCAGCCCAATCTCTGATGCCTCGTAAAAAGAGTTCATTGCATACTTTCGTTTGTCGCGTTAAAATTGTAAAGGTGGTGCCATTCTTGTCCTATCACTCAGCGATTGATTCGTTCCTTGGTAATGTTTGCGATCAGTTGTGCGTGATGGTAACCGGATTTTCTTTTCTTTTGTTTTTGCCTATTTTTAATTTACATTTTTATTTTAATCTTTCAACATTTCGTTTTTGCCTATTTTTACTTTACATTTTTATTTCAATCTTTTAACAGTTCGTTTTTTTTGCCTAACTTTTTCTTTTACTAATCTTTTACTGTTTTTATTCTATTATTTAAACATTCGTTTTTCCCTATTTTTGCGTTACATTTTTACTTTAATCTTTTCACATTTCGTTTTTTTGCCTATTTTTCTTTTACTTTACATTTATATTCTAATCTTTTAATATTTTTATTCTATTATTTTAACATTCGTTTTTCCCTATTTTTACGTTACATTTTTACTTTAATTTTTTCACATTTCGTTTTTTTGCCTATTTTTCTTTTACTTTACATTTTTATTTTAATCTTTTGACATTTTTATTTTATTATTTTAAAATTTCTATTTTTAATATTAACCTTGGCTTGGGTGGTATTTCAACAACCGCAGAGAAAAGACAAAAAACAACAAGGTGCAAATCGTTCCCGTGACAGTCTCTGGGATCACGTATGAACTTCAGTATCATTTTGACGAGGCTGTTTTCATGGTATTCAGGACAGCAATTGAGGGAATTGGCGCTAGCGAAATCAACAAGGAAGAATTAAAACAAAAAAAGGCAGGTGGAGTCTTCATCTTCCTCATCAGAGAGCTGTCCGCTCTCTCCTCCTTCTTCAGAAGAAGAAGCTATGGAAGAGAAAGCCATGCAAGAAGAAGATGAAGAAAATAAGTCCATGCAGGAAGACTCTGCTGAGGAGGATGAAGAATTTCCTGCTCTGCCACCGTCGGGTCCCTCAATGGCTCTACTAGAGCTTGCCATCCCACTGAAAAAGAAAACCACTACCACAACACCCACCCCATCCAAATCCTCAGACGACGGCAGTAAATGTACAACGGTAGCCGTCATCCTTTGAGGGCCTGAAAAGTGGATCCAAATCCTAAAGGACATGAAAGAACTTGGAATGAAACATGAATCCAACAGAAGGGTCTACTCGGGGATCCAGATAATTCCACAGACACAGACACAGAAATGACAATGCAATACCACGCGTATATCTTTCCTGAAGGAAGGAGTCTGAATGTGGTCAACAGGGGTCTGTATGGACTGTCAATTGACAACATCAAGGAAGATCTGGAGAGCCAAGGATTTCACCCCATCGAAATCCACTGCATAAAATTAATAGCTGGGCCATCCAGGTTGGTGAAGGTCCTCCTTCCCAAATCTGAGACTAACATATACAATATAAGGGCAATATGTCACCTCATATGCACTGTCGAAGGACATCGCCCCTGTACAGGACAAGTTATCTGCTACAACTGTCAGTAGTTTGGACACTCCTCCAAAAACTTTCACGCACAGGCCCGTTGTATTAAATGCGGTGGGCTCTACCTTTTTTCGAAATCCTTCAAAAAGCAGAGGAAAGCCAAAATGTGTGAACTGTGGTGAAGAACATCCAGCCAACTATGGTGGATGTCCTCGAAACCCAGTGAATGTCAGAAAATCATTCGCACAAGTTGCAGCTGCAAATAGCAATAAAACCACCACAACATCTACACAACAACAAAATAAAACGTACAAAAACAAGCAAACATTCAAAAAAACACAAATAACAACATGGACAGACCCTTTGCCACCATGCAGACACAGTTCCAAACCATGATGCAAGACATGGTGGCGAAAATTATTCAGGGAATGTTTGCATTACAAAACAGTATCAACAGCACGCTGACAAATAAACAATAATGACCTTTATGGATCATTCAACTATTCTCACATGGAATGCAAATCCCCTGCTTCATAAGACTGGTGAGTTGACTCAACTTATATTTGATTATACGTTTGACATCATTCTCATCCAGGAAACCTTGCTGAAGCCTGGAAATCGCCTGCGCTTCCCTTAATCTTCTCTGTAGAGAAATAACAGAACAACGGGTAGAGGAGGCGGAACAGCCATTCTTGTGAGAAGGAATGTGAGCCATAATCTCGTATTGACATCTAGCTTACAAACGTTAGAAGCTACTGTAATTCAAGTGCAGATGGATTCTTTTGAATTCATAGTAGTTTCGGTATACAGCCGCCCACATATATCTACGCTTATTGAAGATATTTAAAAAAATTCTGGACTTTCAGACTCCCAACTCCTTGCAGGAGACTTCAATGCCTATCACCAAAGTTGGGGAGCAGTGAGAAGCAACAGTACTGGGACTGAGTTAAATAGATTCATCACAGATAATCCATTAAGCCTGCATATCTCCAACGAATTAACACACTACGGCTACCGAAATAGTTATCCTCTCGATGTTGGTATATCACGTACGTTTGAACACGATGTACGCATCGAAGTCCTCGACGAACTTTCATCCGATCACAAACTAGTGCTCTTGTTAATAGGAGGAATATACATAAATGAACCCCTACAAGTAAAGAAGAAAAGTGTTGGCAAACTTTCCAAGTTATACTGGCTGAAGAAACCATTATTCAAATTCTGGAAACAGCCAGCGACACTGTAAAATGATAGAAGAAATCACAGACAAAATAATACAGGCAAAAGAAAACAACACAGTCACAACTCTAACAAGGGTTACAAACCCCTATAAACTCCGTAACGACATCAAAAACTTAATAAGGAGGAGCAATCGAGCTCAGAGAAGGGCCAGGAACACAGGTGATGCTAGATTACGCCAGGAAACAAATGAAATTACGAACGAAATTCGTGATCGGATATCAAAATTCTGCAATGAACAATGGGAGAGCATCTTGCAAAGTCTGGAGCCTGGGTGCGATGCTTTCTGGAGGGTTTCTGAAAACTTTCGTATAAAAAACAAGCTTATAATACCACCAATTCACTGCCCTTACGGTATCAAATTCAACAATTCTTGTAAAGCAGAGGCCTTTGCAGATACTCCAGAACAACAGTTCTATGAAAATTCATCTGATGACGAGGACCTTGACGAACATGAAGATCACGTCAATCGGTTGACCAACAAGCTCATGAGGTTAGATATGACACACTCCTACATAAAACAAAGCACCTGTCTTCAAAAGGTTAAGGACATCATACAAGTACTGAACAGATGGGAAGCACCCTAATTGGATTTTATATTAAAAACCATGGTAAAATGGCTCCCAGATAACATCCTTGATGCAATAACAGCGGTTATAAACGCAATTATTTGCTTGCAAAAATATCCCAAAATATGAAAATCGGCAATTGTTATTGTTCTTCCAAAACCTGGTAAAAATCGTATGTTTCTACAAAACTGGCGACCTTTTAGCCCACTATCCTCTCTATCAAAAATAGTAGAGCGGATGCTACTAAATCGACCAACTGAGGTTGTTACCGAAAAAGAAATAGTTCCAAAAGAAGAATTTGGCTTCAAGCCAGCACACTTCACAGAACTCCAGCTTAATTGGGTGGTCCAATACTATCGAAAGCTCAGTGCTCGTTTTGGTCGATAGTTTCAAAGATTATGTCTAACTTTTGATTATCATTTGAAATTCAATATTCACGTTTTTGAAATAACCAAGAAAGCTTCTCGGATCACGTCTTACGTTGCTCTTTCACACCTGTGTTCGGCTTTTCGTCATGCTGGTTCGCCCAATTCTTGAATATGCATGCCAGATATGGTTCCCCCATCTTAATTATCTCGTAGTGACAGTTGAAACTGTGCAGCGTATGTTCTCTCCTACACTTTTCTACAAATATAAAATCCCATATCGCCTTTATGATGATCGCCTGAATTTCCTCGATCTAGCTTCGCAACAGATAAGTAGGGAATTTCTTGATCAATGCTTCTTATTTAATTTAACGAGATGCATGTTATCGTCGAAATTAAACAACGCCATTAGCATACGCCCCCTTCTCGCACTAGGTCATTGCAATACGCCGCTATACTGTTTGCCAGAACCGTATCTTACAGTCACTGACCGATGGTTCGTATGGTAAAAGACCATCTTAATCTCTAGCTTGGTCCTCCTTCTGGCTCATTTGGTTCGTTTAAAAGCATGCTGCGGAAAGTACTCTACGAGCAATAACTTCTTTTCTGGTTAATTTTACATAACTGTTCAATTTAGATTAATTTTTAGTTTATATTTATGTTTTGAATTTTTTTTGAGCATGAATTCTTATTTCTATTTTGAAATTGGGATAACAAACTCTGTAAAATAGTGATACCTTTTTGGCGTATCCGCTGTTCGTCCATACGATTCTTGTAGCCAGCCCATTTGAGCTCCCGCAGTCTTACATTCGTTGAGCCCTCCGGCTCGTCAAAAATTTCATATAGCCCATAGTTGTATCAGATTCGCCATTGATCCCCGTCTAGCCTCGCTCCGATTATTCGCCTCAGAACCCATCGCACAAAGGCTTAGCTCAAGTCCATGTTTCACACCCATAGCAGAACACAGGCCTTATCACAGATTTGTATACTTGCAACTTTGTTTTCCCGTGTATGCAGCTGGTCTTCTAAGTCATCAAAACGGAATAAAATATTGTATTTGCGAACTGTATTCTTCGGCGTATTTCATCTGTTTGATAACTGGTTCTTGTTATTTTGGCGTATTCACCAAGTGTGATAAAATGTATATTTGAGGTATTTTTTCTCGACTGCGTTATGACCTTTGCTTAATTCTCATTGATTTGTAACCCAGCTTGTTTTGCTTTGCTGTCGAGTTTCAGGACGAGTTCTTTGGCAGTTGTTAACAACTGTGACAAAATGTTTATGTCATCCACATAAGCTACTGCCTGGCTCTCGTATGACGCACTTCAGAGTCAAATTGAATAGCAATGGGGCCAGCCCACCTCCCTGCATCAGTCCGATATTTGTGTCAAAGGCATCGGTGAGTTGATAATTGATGCGGACTTGGCATGTCATCGACGTCATTGTCATTTTGATAAGACGGACTAATTTGGCTGGAATGACAAAGAAAAGCATTATTTGGTACAGTACGTTACGATCAAGATTGTCGTATGCATGCTTCCAATGAAAATTTGGTGTGCACCTATGCTGAACTCCTGGCATTTTTCTAGTACCTACTTAGCAGTGAACAATTAGTTTATCGTCAATCTACCTGCTCTAAAACCACCTTTATACTCCGCAATAATACTGTTGGCATATGATCCGATTTGATTTTCTAAGATCTTTGAAAATATTTTATACGCCGTTCAGAGTAGTGATATACCTCTATATTTTACGCACAGTAGTTTGTCACCTTTTTTGTGGTTAGGAAATATAATTGATTGGCTTCACTCATTCGGCATATGTTCTTGTTGCCAAATGTGCTGGATAATTTTATGGATGGCTTTTTGAACACTGCTGCCACCATATTTGATGAGCTCCACTGGCATCTCATCGATGCCCGAGGCTATATTAATTTTTTGGGCTTTGATGGTAGAGGAAATTTCATCCAGAGTTGGTGGGCCCAAAGGAAGCTCTCCGGAAACATATACGAGTATAAGTTCCGATGCTCTGGAACTGTGTGGAGGTTTAAGGAGGTTCATGAAATATGATGCCCATATTTCCTGAATCTTCGTTTCATCAGCGATGATATTGCCGATGTCATCACGGTAGAGCGTGGTTTTGGGCTGATAACCACGTTTTACGTTTTTCACTACTTTTTATGCTTGTCTTGTATTGTTACTCACCAGACTTTTTTCTTGTCCTAATCCTAATGATCTTATTTTCCTCTCCTCTGAGATTTTCATATCGTTCTCCCTTCGCCCTGGTTTTCCTACCTACGAATTCTTGTACGCCTGATGCTTTTTATCTAACGCAATCTGACACTCATCACCGAGCCAATAAATTCTTTTACGGCGCCCTTGATTTCCGGTTTTGCGTTCTACTACGGTCTTAATAGCCAATTTCACTTGTATCCAGAGCTCGTTGCTTGCTTTTAGCGATGTGGCTGATAAGATGGGAGCCAGTTGTTTATTGAGGGAAACTTTTTGCCACAGACAACGTTTAGAGCCTTTCGATCTCAAATTTTTGAAGCGGGCTGGTCTTCAATGAATACGTCTTTGACATATGACATCGATAGATTAATTTTATCAAGTAATGATCTGAGCTACAATTGGCTCTTCGGTATGTACGGACGTCAAATGTGCTCGAACCCTAACGTTATTGGACTAGAACATGGTCGGTCTGGTTTTGTGTTTTGCCATCTGGTGACAACCAGGTAATTTTATGAATGCGTCGATGAGGGAAGCAAGTCGAATGTATGACTAGAATTCTGCTACATGCATTGTTCTTTGATGGCTTTTGATATGGGTCGCTAATATTCTATTTTTTTGGTATGCACACTGACTACAGGTACCAGATCGTCCTTACCAGGGTGAAGCTTAGGAATCCGACCTTATGTCCATTTTTATGGGGGAAGATGATCACATTTGACAACACATAAATCGCCTATTTTTACATTAGGAAGCCATTGGAGCCATTTTGGGCGCTGTTGTAAACGTGTGACATATTCGTTAACCCAACGACGCCAGAAATTCTGACTTAATCTTTGGACGTATTGCCATTGATCCAGATAACTACTAGGTTCTGACTTTATTTTTGGACGTATTACCATCGATCCAGATATCTATTATATTCTGTTCATGAGGAATTTTCCGATCAAGAAGTGTGCTAGAGTCAAAGGATCTAGGTCTGAGGGATCATCTGTTAAAGGACATAATAGGCACGAATCGAGGCTGGCTTCGATTCGAACAATAATAGTAGCAAATTCTTCAACTGTAAGCATTGTGCTGCCTGCTACACTATGCAGGTGACTTTTGAGGGATTTTACACCAGTCTCCCATGGACCAACAAAGTGTGGAGACAAGGGAGAGTAGAAGTGCCATGTAACTCCTTGATTTGCAAATGACTCTGTGATGCTTTTGTTCTTTTTTTACGCTATTGGTGATTCTTTGTCCGCGCCTATGAAGTTCAATCCATTGTCAGAATAGATGTGCTGGCGAAGACCTCGTCTCCCTGTGAAGTGTTGGAGGTGACCATGGAAGATGCTGTTGTTAAATCACTAAATATTTCCAGACATATAGCTTTGACTGCCATGCAAATAAATATTGCAATATATCCTTTGATGGTTATACTATTTCTTGTTTCTTGTTCTTTATGTAGAAGGAACCACCGTAGTCGATTTCGGTGTGCATGAAGGGGCTAGTGGCCGTCGCTTGTGACATTGGTGATTCTTCCATTAGCTGAATGGCTATTTAGGCTATACTTTTAAAATATGATATGCATTTACGAGTATTTATGAATTTTTCAACTGTGTTTCTTCCGTCTATTAGCCAGTATCGTTTACGTAGTGTAGCTAACATGAGCTGCGTTTCTCCATGTAGTGTTGAGCGATACGTGCAGTCCACCAATAGCTGAGATAAATTTCCGTATTTTGGGTTGATGATGAGGTGCTTTTCATCATATAAAGCCCGGTCCAGACGCTACGTCTTGCACAACGTTTTGCCCGCGCAAACTAAAACGTTGCAGGCAAAATGTTGTGTGTGGACGAGAAAAATTCAACGTTTTAGAACTGGATATAGAACTGTGCAGTTGCAGCGATGTTTGAGCTGGTAGGGCTTAAATATGACTGCGCAGGCAAAACGTTGTGCAAGACGTAGCGTCTGGACCGGGCTTAACAGATGTAAGCGTGCAAGACGTTCTCCTGCATCAAGTATGCTTAGGCTATCTAGAAAGGGGTTGGGACATAATAGTTCGTTTACTTTCGGAATTGGTTTTTGTGTGCGCAGCTTCTCAATTTCTTCACTAAATTCACTTGATTGAGCGTGCTGGATTCAAACGGCCAAAGCCTGTTGAGATTCGCTAGTGTTTAAATAGCCGGAGGTAGATTCTAATCGCCTCGAATGTTGAACAAAGCGTATGCAAACCGTATGCCGTTATGCGTATCAAGCGTGATAGAGAAGAACATTCATTTCGTATCTCATAGTATATTGCCCTACATATGCGATAAGTGGGTTGAATTTTTTTCATTTCTAAGACTGTAAAGGGCTTTCCAATAAGAGGTGTTATTTTGAATAGACCACTTTTCAGTAGATGTCAAATTTGAAGCTGTCATTTTTAGATATTTGACAAGTAAAAACTACGCCATTAATAAAAATGGAACAATACATGTTTCAACAATGCATTGAAGTTATTAAAACTCAATATAAAAATGGTGAAAATTTGGCAAAAACGGTTCATAAAACTCGAACATTGTTGGGTCGACGCGAAACACCTTGTCGGACCGCAATACAGAAATCGGTGGAAAAGTTCGAGCTGTTGGGACAACTTTGTGATGTCAAGAATAGAACCCGTGCACGTCCTCCAACAACAGCCGAGAATATTGCTGCTGTAGCCGAAAGTATTGAAGAAACCCCAGGTTTGTCCGTTCCTCGTTGTTCCTTGGAATTAGGCATTCCACAAACGTCATTACACAGTATTTGCATAAAGATTTCGATCTTAAGGCTTATAAAGTTCAGTTAACACAAGAATTCAAGCCGGTCAATCATCAACAACGTCGTGTCTTTGCTGATTGGGTCCTTGAAATGCATGAAAATGATCCGGAGTTCCATCGAAAAATCATCTTGAGTTATGAGGCCCATTTCCACCTCGGTGGCTTCGTCAACAAGCATAATTGTCGCGTTTGGGGCTCGTAAAACCCAAGAGTTATTGTTGGAAAGCCTCTCTATCCTCAACGTGTGACTGTTTGGTGCGGTTTATGGTCCGCCGGAGTCATTGGAACTTACTTTTTCGAAATGAGGCTGGAGCAACAGTTACGGTGAATGGATTGCGCTATCGAGAGATGATTAATGATTTTCTATGGCCAAAATCAGATGATATTTATCTGGACAACGTTTGCATTCAACAAGATGGCGCTACCTGCCACACAAGCAACGAAACCGTTGATCTTTTACGGGAAAAGTTTCCGGACCGTGTTATCTCTCGAAGAGGTGATCACAATTGGCCACCGAGATCTTGTTCTTTTAATATCAAAATAACACCTCTTATTGGAAAGCCCTGTATTTATAATTTCTTCATTTTTATGCCATTCCGTTAAGCTGGATAGCCAGATAGGTCCAGTCCACCAAAGCGGGCATTGATGAGGTCCGTTGGCAGCACACCAAGAGAAACTAGGCCAGCTGGATTATTTTTGTGGAAAACATGCCTTCATTGTCAACAAGTTCTAAGATATGACCAATTCGGTTGGCAACGAAAACCATCCAACAACTTGAGTGGTCTTGCAACCATGCCAGTTCGATCTTTGAGGTGGTTAATCAGTTTTGCTAATAATACTGCTCCACAAAGTTCTAATCGTGGTATGGTGATTGGATGTGTGGGAGCAACTTTAGATTTCGCAATTAAAAGTCTCGTATGGGCTTCCTCTGAAAACTGGCTCCTTTTATAAACGGCAGCTGCGTATGCACTTTGGAAGCCATCATAAAAACCACGAATATATAATTTTCGGCTGCTGTCGGAGGTGATCCAACGGATAATTTGATATGGACCAATTGATGCACTTAGAATTTTAATCGAACCCATCAAAGTTGAATGTCCTGTGGAGCTAGGTCATATCAATTCTGGCCACGGAGCCAAAGAGCTTTTAGCAGTATCCTGGCCGTGACAATGGAGGCTTCTTATGAAGTCGTACAGATTAGCGGTGTCAGAAAGTATTGTTTTTTTGGATATAGGCCGTCGCAGATCAATTGAATTTAGTTTCACTGAAAAATAATCTAGCTGGGGATACCATAAGAGATTTATATCCTTCTTTAGCGTTGATGGTGTGCAGGTTGGAAATCGCTAAATGAGATTGATGTATGTCGTTTAGTAGACGGTCGTCATTACTATCCTTTTTTGCAACGGAAAGCCGGCGGATTTCAGAATTGCTTGTATTGACCGCCATTTTTCCACGTTGTCAGATATTTCATTACCTCATGATAGAAGATCGTCCACGTAGAATTTGTTGCGGATAGTAAGAGTGGCTTCTGGGTACTTTGCCTTTTCTTTGTCAGCTAATTGGTCCAGAGTCCGGATGGCTAAGAACGGTACGCAAGTGCTACCAAAGGTGACGGTTGAAAACGCGTATTCATTTATGTCTCTTGAAAGTTGGAGTCTCCTTAATATTTTTTGATATTTGCTTTCTGACAAATGAATATTGATTCGACGATACATCTTAGTGATGTCAACTATGAAAGCGTATCTGTGCAGTTTCCAATTTTTGATTATTTGCGTCATGTCTCACTGGAGTTTTGTTAATGGATCTACCGCATGAACATGCATTTGTATGTATCAGGTCGATGTTGTACCGTCGTAGCTTAGGAAGTGAAGTGAATATTGTACAACCTTATTTTGAAAGGATTAAGAAGGGTTTTATTTACTCATAAAAAATAAAGAATAAATAAGTGAACTGGGATTTTTGCAGAATGGAAAGCGGAAATCATGGCTTTGAGAAGTTCCGGGTTAAAATTTTTTTTGAAAATGAACAGTTAACGGCCTAGGATTTCACAGATACTAGCGGTGCTTAGAACATGCGTTCAAAATTATCGGCTTTCTCTCTTTCTAAATCGTATCCAAGCCACCCAATTGAATATTGTGGTAACTGTTCGGGATGCTAACCCTTCAAATCTTTATGCAAAATACGGTGTAATGACGTTTGTGGAATGCCTGACTCCAAAGAAGACGAAGAATGGACAAACCTGGGTTGTCTACAACACTTTCGGCTACAGCAGCAATATTCTCGGCTGTTCTTGAGTGACGTGCACGGGTTTTATTCTTCACATCACTAAATTGTCCCAACAACTCGAGTTTTTCCACCAATTTCTGTATTGCGGTCCGACAAGGTGCTTCACGACGATCAAAAATGTTCGAGTGTTACGAACCGTCTCTGCCAAATTTTCACCATTTTTATAGTGAATTTTAATAATTTCAATGCGTTGTTGAAGCATGTATCGTTCCATTTTTATTAATGGCGTAGTTTCTACTTGTCAAATGTCAAAAAATGACAGCTTCAAAAGTGACATCTACCGAAATAGCGGGCTATTCAAAATAACACCTCTTATTGGAAAACCCTTAACTTGCGCTAAAACGCGAGCTACAAAAACATGGACTTAAAACAATTGGCAACAAAGCAGCGATTCGTACTCAATTTGTGCGATTTAAATACCCTCGGGGGAATCAGACGATGATTGTAATGTTCAAGGATTACGTGTCGAAATTGCGAAGTTAGGGGCCGTGTTATACAAATCTATATCACAACAAAAGAGCCGCTATAACGTGCCCGAGAAAAATTATCCGCTTTACCAACGATCACGCCGTGGTACCGCAGTCAGACTCAACGGGGTATATATCTAAACCATCGTTGGGTGTGTCGGTTCTGACGTGGAAAAAACCATTCGTTAGCTTCGGATCGATATCATATACCCCACCTCCGTTGATTGCCAGGATTTCGCCAATCTTCTACATATCAATTTCTTCCGATGTCATCCACATACGTGTTCACGTCATCACCTACTGTACGTATCCCGTCACATCATACACATACACTCGCTTCAACGTATCCACACGAGATCACTTCACCACTGAAATTACCCGGAAATTCGCCAACATATGGTGTGAGCGATGCCACCATTCTGTGCGGCGACGATTGACATACCGCCCAAATTATAAGGGAGTTCACAAGTGTAAGGTGTGAACGTTACTGGTCAAATTCCGACGTTTGACGTGTCGCCGAAATTACAAGCGAATTCACCGATGGCTAGTGTGACTGTTGGATGAGCGATGTCGGTGGTATGTGATCATACCGCCGAAATTTCACGAGCAACTGCCTACGAAACCGGTCGGGGAAGCAATTCCAGTATTCCAAACCATCAATAGCCATAAGCGCGACTCCAGCAACGTACTGCTGCGCAGGATTTTCTTTAAGCGCGGGATATAATTGACGGTCTGCCCTAATTCGATCCTTCGTCAGAGCAGTTGTTAACAGCAGATCAGTTCATTAGCCATCTGGAAGCTCTTTCCCAGGCGTACATATGGGATGAGCGTGTCCTTTTCCTTGCTGTGCAAGCAAAATTGAAGGGCCCAGCGAGAATGTGTTTGGATAGTCGGTTTGACGGTTTTTCCAGTTGAAACGTATTCGCTTGACCGCTGGATCAGTATGGCTGAAACTATACCGACGTGCTCATTAAAATAACGGAACGAAAACGGTACAACGGTGAATCGCAGTGATGAGGAAGACAAGGAAATCGGGACGAACCCATGTAAAGAGAGGCCGAGCTGGCAAGTCCGTACGGTGCCACTTGACAATGCCAGCAAGTAAAACAGGAAATCTGGATAAACACTGTCAGTCTAGTGATAGACGTGTAACGAGAAATAAATGGCGTGTTTAAAATATTCATAAAAAATCAAATCTTGTTCATAAAAAATCAAATGTCATTCGTAAAAAAACAATTGCATAAATAAATAATAAATAAATGCTTGAAATGAAGTAGAAGCGTTTTCTCATTGGTTCGTCCAAGATATTCGTTTTGAGCTTCCCAAGGATACGAAGTATGATCTTTAAAGAACGAGTATTTTTTTCTCATTCTGACTGTCCACCGTCACCGAAAACGGACAACACAATTCAGGAGTCTATTGCACCCGCGTAATAAGTACTAACAGGATAGGTCTAGTAATGTTCATAGCGCATGGGTTCGAAGTTACTATGATCCAACAAACTTTGGTTGCTTCAGATAAAATTGGAAGAGAAACCCTGGGAAATTGTTCCAAAAATATATTTCATGCACGAGAATTGATGTTTGTCAATCGCTCACCCCTATTAATGATGCGACCGTTAAGCCAGTCTCGGGACTTTAAAATCGTGTATCTTCGTTACGTTGGTCTCTACTTTTGCTTATGTGTCGATGTAAACGGCAATTATCTCTGGTGTTTGGAAGCTATTCATAATTTTGTTAAGTCCTCAACTAATACTTCCACAATGCATGTAAATTAGGTCTGATATTCAGCTTTATAAAGTCTATACGGTTGTTGATGAGATGTTTTGGCGGCCAAAATATAAGAGTCATCGCAAGCAAAAATTACGAAACCGTTGTTAACACTCAACTCCTTACAGTAAATTCTTCCAGACCCGAATAATACGTTAAAATCGTTTTCATTTGTACATACGACTCAATTATTGAGAAATGAAAGCATTTCTAAAAGTTGTATAAGGTGCTTCATTTGGAAGCATCATCTGAAGAAGTCAAAATGTAATTGAATTTTGTAACTTCTGTGATAATATTTTGCAATAGCGAATTGAGCTTCCGTCCTTCTAAATCTGGCAAAACCTTCTAAAAAGGAGGAAGTTGCACTGAAATTTAATTCACTGAAGTAAAGGAATCTAAAATAACTTCCGCAGAAGAACATTGGGTCGAAAAGGCATGACGAGAAGAGGGTTTTTTGTGGTAGGGAGGTGAATGCCCATTTACGCACAGAGTGTGGGACACCCATGTTCGCAAGAAGGCGACTGGGCTACCTACTAAACACCTCCCTGTCAACCTGAGAACCTAGCCTGGAACCGTTTGACACATTACTTCGGGCCAGGTCTTATCGCCTTCAAGCTGGGGGATCCCTCTTCTAGCGAGAAGGGAGAGGGGAAGGAGAAGTGCCAGACAAGCGATCCCCCAGCCCCAATGTCTTAATATGAAGTCTTGATCGTCTTCGTCTTCCTCGTGCTCTCCTCTATATAAAACTGGAAACTCTCTTGATTATCGACTGTGTAAGGAATGTCTTTAAGCAGGAGAAAATAAAAAAGTATTGTTGGTCACGTATAACTCAAAAAGGACGTAACATGCGAACATGAACATCAGAGGAAAATAAAATAGAGATTGAATAATTTTTAAGTTTAATCAAGTATTATAGTTTTCACATACTAATTAAATTTAACATTATTTCAAAAGTTTTATTTTTAATAGGCAACTGGATATATGACTTTGTTTATGTAATTGTCAATATGTGAAGTAGGAAAGAAAAAGTGTTCTTTAAATTTTATTGGAATTAATATATTGTAGAAAAACGGATAGAATTGAATTTAAATAGAGAAATGGAGAGACGTTACAAGGGCAAAACAGTCCATCGTCTACATGGAGCATCGGTTTGTCACAGATACTTCGAGTTTTCGTTGCTTTGTATCGACTCAGCTTCAAAAATGTTTCGAAAAAAGGCAGATCTGCCAACATACTCCAGTGACAACTTTCGTTATCTACAGAGACCGGTAGTCGAAAATTTGGTTATATTAAAAGCATCGACAAGAAATCTACTTTTTTTGCCTTTCTTGCTGAATTTGACCGATTTCAAAACATTGATGCACATTCCCGTGAATTTGAAAGCTTTCAACAGATTTAGTGACCTTCTGCCGACGCAATCTTAAAAATTTGGTAACTCATCATTTTGCCCTAAAAAATTTCGAAAGCGAGCCAATCTTCAATACTGCCCTCATTATTTGTCACTCGACTATTCTACATCGTTTGTAACACCCTTGAATTTTGCTTAATAAAGACTTTACTACCAGTAGTGATCGAATATCTCCCAAATCTCAACAGTCATAATCTCTCTCCTTCTCTCAAGGCCATATTAATCTCAACGTATACAAGCACAAACTTCATACTACACATACATACCACAACGCTTCATAATCGACAAATAGCAGAAGGCAATTGTAAATTGAAGAGACAATGGTTCGGAATAATCGAGAATAAGTGAGATGCCGCCACACCAAACAAGGATGACGAGAGGGATTGGGAGAGCAGGAACAAGGATGAACGGATAGGAAGCTCACTCAAAGCGAGAGTGAGATTTAATGTTGGTAATGACGAGAAATAAGAGTACTTGTTGCCTACAGTTCAAGGACTGTTGAAAAGTACTCGACGAAACAACAAGTATCTACACATTGTACACAGAAGGTCTATAGTACGCCATGCATATAGAGAAGTACCGTTACAATGCTATTCCCTCTCTCTCTCTCTCTTTCCATCAATTGCGATTCCCAACATAAAGTCGTTCTATACGAATATGGTGGAAAAGTCAGAATTGTGCAATGGTTGCAATTGTTTTACGAGAGTAAACGCAACTTTATATATGAAATTAAAAAGTTGAAATGTTTTCAATTGAAAGTTTACTCATTTATCATGTACGTAACTGGTGGTTAATTTTTTATTTTCAATATTATGTTTTGATTTTTGAGGCTACAATTTTTCTTGAACCTCTTGGCTTTTGAGTATGAATAAAAGGATAGATATATTGTATATAAAAGATAATAGAGTGATTTTGGTACGTCTAAAACGTTGGTTTTAAAAGTTTTGAATACTTTATTAAACACAATACTCATAGTATTAAAATCAGTTAAAAAATTGCTTACTAAAAATAAATTATGGTTTTAAGTTAAGTTAAACTATTTCATTGATCTTCATGCTTTAATATGTAGTTCTTTTATTAGACACACTTAACATTGTGTTTGAGTATCTCTCCTGGACGAAGCCTTCTTACCAACACAATTAAACTCACACTCGCTACCAACTTTAAGTAATTACAATCAATTTAGTTTGATTGCTACTGCTCATCAAAAGCTTTTCATGAGTGCTGTGTAAATATTAAAACTGGATGGAAAACGCAACCAGACAGACAAACAAACCCTATATAGGAGCGATTTAAAAAGGCAGCAAGAAACTCAAAAGGAGAGAGAGACAAACAGGTTGCAGAGCAAGGGTGAATGAAAGCGTTGAGAGATGCAGACTCACATAAGTACTATTGTGGAGTGCTCTCATTCGAAGTGGGCACAAAATGTCCCTTCTGTTATATTTAATTAACTAAGAGCTGAATAGTTTGCTTTGATTCTACCATTGAAAGTATTTTTGTATTGTAAGTTTCGTGCTGTCAGAATCTAAGGAATCGATAATTCAAAAAGCGATTTTAAATCCGCGGAAACCAAATATAATCAGTGATCAATAGGTATGAATTTATACATTGCCTACATTGAGGCAAATATAAAATAATTTTTCCTACGCTTGCCAGAAAAAGTACCACTTAATTTGAATGCTTTCTTTCATAATATCACAAAATCTACACTTTTGCATGATTCCCAATATTTTTCATAACACAAACTATTTAAAAAGACTTGAAACTCAAACAAAATCAATTTATAGTAGGGATGAGCGTTTAATCAACAAACCTGTTTTTTAAACTGTTTTTCAAAAGTTAACTCGTTAACCGTTTCATTGCTATCGAAAAACTAAGATTAATAAGAACTGGATGGGCTAAGCTCATATAAAATGCATGAGAGAGCATACGACCGGTTTCTGTTCTCTTCCAAGTGAACAGTCTGTCATTTCCTCCCCGTCTGCCTCTTGCTGGTCACTTTCTTGTTCCAAAAGCTAACTAGGTGTGAACTGACTGTCAAGTTGACTGATGCAAATTGGACGCCAAATTGGCCAATTTGCAAGTTTCGTCGCGAATTTTGTCCGATATTAAAACTGTGGAAAGTGTTCGCGATCTGAATTCGTTCCCAGTGTTTAAAGATTCGATTGTGGTTTATAATTCAAGTAACTTTATCGTGTGACACTGTGAAATTAACTTACAATTTCAAAATGAAATGTGTAGTGCCTTCGTGTAAAAATAATAGCAGAAAAGGATCTGTAGGTGTTTCCTTTCACAAGTGAGTAGTTATTATATTAATGTTTTGCATGTTTTTCATACAATGCTGAAGGTTTTTCAAATAGAAAGCAAATTTTTGGTATTGTATGAAAATTTGTTTACATTGAGCAGCAGCCATGTTTGCTTGTGCAATTTGGCTCTCTCTAAGGTTGTAAACAAGAGCGTAGCAGTAGGAAAAGTGGTCGCAGGGGTTGTTGCAACCATGTTGTCACGTGGTTGTCCACTCCAGTATTATTTAATTACTCAATGTCGAAAAACAAGTTGATTCCGTCAACCGTTTTTTTCAACGCTCAACGAATAAACTGAAAGAAAACGTTTCGCCCATCAACTTCTTTCTTTGCAGAACTAGTTAAATGCATCAACTGCTTTTTAAACGAACGATAAACAGTTCAACGATCAACGAGAGAAACGATCAACGAGAGAAATGATCAACGAGAGAAACGATCAACGAGAGATGAACATTATAGAGAGATTGAAAGTTGATGTATTTGCTTTTGATAGGTTTCATCTCCCGTTGATCGTTTTTCGTTGAAGCAAAACGGTTGATGTATTCAACTTGTCAACAAAACTGTTTGTTTATCGTTCTTTAAAAAGCAGTTGATGCATTCAATTAGTTCTGCGAAAAAAGAAGTTGATGGACAAAACGTTTGATGTTTGATGTGTAATTGAATAATTGAATTTTTTTACGTGCCAAGTGATACTCGTGCCAAGAATAAAAGAACTTTATAAGGCTTTAGTGTATTGTATCGGTAATTTATTTTATTTCTTTTTGCCAGTAAAGTAACTGAGTGACAATTAGAATTGTCCATTTATTTTGAAATATCAAACTATTCATAGTCGCGTACAATTAAATAATTAATACTAATTTTCTCTTAAAATTCGAATTTCTTACATAAACCTAGAAAGTTAAATTAAGATAAACAAGGCCTTATAAAGTTTTAAAGCTTTTCACCAATTTCAAAGTGTCGATTTGTATATTGTATCGGTGTGTGGACAGAAAGATATTTTGTGCGTTATTGACTGGTGAATTATAGAGTGAAGTTTCAAAAATGTCAACCGAGGCAAGGAAAAATGGTAGTCTTTTATGGCGCCATTTCGAAAAATATGATAACGGTAAGGCTGTTTGTAATATTTGTAAGGACACTATTAGTTTTAAATCCACAACAGCAAACTTAAGAAGCCACTTAAAAAGGAAACATATTTCTACGCACATGTCCCTAGTATCGGAAGAAAAAGGAACCTCTCAGCATTCACCGATATTGCTTGAAAATGCACGCGAAAGTGAATCTGCGGCTACTAATGTGGCGAGTACTAGTAGTGCCGGAAATGTCCCACAGCCATCTCTTAAGCGCCAAAAAATGATGGACACATACGTGCAAAAAAAAAAAATTCGGGGCAGAAACAACAAATAGATCGAGACCTGCTAGATCCTTGCATTGATGGATTCCATCCCTTTTCAATAGTGGAAGAAAGATCTTTCATAAAATTTTCTAAGTGGAAACCTGGATATACACTACCGACAAGGAAAACTCTGTCAAATTCCTTGCTGCAAGAGCTTTACACCCAAACTGAGCATAAAATTAAGGAACAAGTAAATCAAGAAGTGGTGAGTATCTGCATTACCACAGATTTGTGGACTTCCAGAGTAACTGAAAGCTACATAGCGGTGACAGGTCGTTACTTGAACAATGACTTTGTTTTGAAAACAGTGCTTCTGGGATGTTGTCACTTTTCCGGCAGTCATACTGCTTATAATATTGCTATAAAAATTAGTTCGCTAGTTGAACAGTGGAACCTTAATGGTAAAGTGAACTTGGCTGTAAGTGACAATGCAGCAAATATAAAAAAGCCATAAAAGAATGTTTAGGTTGGAAACGCCCCCACCCTCAATTTGATAGTGGAAGACGCAATAAAACTATGCAAGCCACTTATTAACAAAATGAAAGTGATTGTTTCTCACTATAAAAAAAGTTCCGTGTCTGCAGAAAGATTGGTAAACTATCAAGTACAACAACAACAAACCCCAAAGCACTTGATGTAGATGTAGAAACTAGATGGAATTCTACCTTCTACATGCTACGTAGATTTATTGAATTGCAAGAGGCCGTTCGTTCGACGCTAGCACTGGTGAACAAAAACATGCCAGTCATAAGTAATGAAGAATGGAACGTGTTAGCCCAGCTCTGCCAAATTTTGCGTCCATTTGAGGAAGTCACAAGCATGATGAGTGCTCAAAGTTACTTGACTGCCAGTTATGTAATTGTTATGACTCGATGTTTAGCAGAATCTTGCAACAAAATACTGGCGAAAACTGATATGACACCTCTAGTTTTAGACATTGCAGTTTCATTAAAATCAGGGATAGCACAAAGGTTCAAAGATGTAGAGAAACATAGTTCCTTTTCAGTAGCCACTTTTTTGGATCCACGATTTAAAATGCAAGCATTTTCGGATCAAAGTGAGGCAATCGGGACCAAAGAAGAAATAACAAATCTTGTATCTACGCTCATATCCGAAAAACAAAACAAAAATAATGTTTCAACGACAACGGATTCTAGCGTTGACCTCGCCCAAGATGAATTAAGTCCTTGGCAAATATTTGATTCCTTCATTCTTCAGAGAACAAATCAAGGAACTCCGTTATCCATGGCAATGAAAGAAGTTGATATGTTCTTGTCGGATGAAGTATTGTCGAGGAAAACTGAGTCTGGTGCATGGAACTGCCCATTACAGTGGTGGAAAAATCACCAATATGTTTATCCAAACTTAACGAAATTATTTTTGGCTCACTGTAATATTGTAGCAACTTCAGTTTCTTGCGAAAGCATGTTTTCGAAGTCTGACCTTATCGTTTCTCAAAGACGAAGTAGATTGACAACAAGCAAAGTTGAAAAACTAATGTTTTTGGATGTCAATATGAACACTGACCGATTCAAATGAATGGAAAACAATAACATACAAAATAGAACCACCAAAAAATGAAACATTAGGTTTAAAGCAGCCATCATGGATTTAAAAATGTACATACCAGCGCTAAATACACAAATCATAACATTAAACTCATATGTTACTAAAAATGATATAAAATTAAAATGTAAGTGTGTAATAATTTGTAAGCAAAATTACAAACAATAAATTTATAAAAAGAAATGGATTTAAATATGTAAAAATGGATTTGAATATGTAAATAATAAATAATATAATAACTTAATAATATTAAATATAATCCAAAGTAATAAATAAACAAAACTATCTGCTATAAATAAAACAAAAAAAAAAACAGAATTAAAGCACTGATCGTGAATTCAAAAATGTAAATAAAATGTTTGAAACATTGTTTATAGAATGGAGTAACCGTTTAAATGCGCCGGGTGTAAACATTTTCGAGGGAGTGTATACACTAGCCAGTCCTAAGCCTGAATAAGTACATATGAAGGGACGTTTACTCTACATTTTTAAATACGGAAGATTAAACTCATTTATTTTAACGTTAATTTCAATTTACTTCATTAACATTATCAGTTCAGTATGTTGAATTATGTCGAGCAAACCGCTTAGCTAACTAGTTAAAAACGGTAACTGGTTTTTAAACCAGTTGACGGCTCTTCGTAAACGGTTTTGTTACGTTAACCGAAAAACCATCAACGACCCAACTCTAATTTATAGCAACACAATAGACTAGAAAAAGTATCCGTACAGAACAAACCGGGGGATTCCCCGTGTTACGCGATGATGTGTAGATGCATATCAATGTTTTTAGGTCCGATAATAGTTCTACTTAAAGTTGTGATAGGTTTAAAAGTGAGTGCAGTTTTCCTTTAAATTTTTTGTGCACTAGAATACATGACGATGCCCAGAATTAGCGGAATCAGTGCTGAGGAGAGGAAAATTATGCTGAAACTTAAGAGTAAAGGGAAAACTTACCGCGAAATTGCTCAAATAGTAGGTAGAACTCACTCCTTTGTCCAGTGTATGGCAAAAACATTTAATACAACTGGTTCGATTATGTCAAAGCCTCGTTGTGGTCGACCCTCCATACTGACTGAACGCGAAAAAAGACATGTTTTGCAGGCAGTTAAAAAGCATTCTCGAGTAATTGCTTCCCAAATTGTTGTAAATATAAAAGACATTTGGCAAGGTTTTCCACAAAGATACCATACGAAAAATACTAAAGAGATATGAGTACCGCTCACGCAAAGCTCGTAAAAAGCTGTAGCGACTGCAAATTAATTTCAATTTTTACATTTTAATTCCTTTTATACATTTTTATTTCTGCATGTCAATATTTGTCGGAAAGGTTATTGGTACACTTTACTAAATTGTACAGTTTATTCCACTGCACTAAGAGCAATAATAACCAAACCACTTCACTACCAGCAGCGACAAAAAAATCCGCTTGGAATAAAAAGAGAGAAGTTAATGTGCGGAGTCAGAACGTACACGCGAGAATAAAATCAAATTACATCTATATTAGAAAACATATCTGTGAGCTTTGATTTTACAAAACATAGAGTGCGCTACATAGTTGTGACCCCCTGCATATCGATTTTCGTAATTAAAAAGAAAAACTGTAATGAAAACACTTATGTTGTACTGCATGATTAAGTATGCTACCAAAAATGCATAAAGAAGCAGATGAAATGTCAGAAAATCATCCCAACGATCCAAAGAGTGATACACCAGTTGAGCCCTAGAAGCCTGTATATAACACTTTGCATATAAAGCTCCCGGCATTTTTCACGGCTAATCCCGAGCTGTGGTTCTATCAAATTGAGTCGCAATTCACGGTAGCTAAAATTAAATCAGATCGGCTCAAATTTCATGGTGTAGTTAGTCAACTACCAGCAAACATCGCATGCAAAGCTTTCAATATCATTAAAAATTCGCCAACAGATGATAAATTTCTCATCCTGAGAGCAAGAATCATTGAAGAATTTGCTGATAGCGAACAGACCAAGCTAAGGAAATTATCGTCACAAATGCAATTGGGTGAGAGAAAACCTTCATTTTGACCGTCTGAAATGAGATAATTAGTATCAGTAGCTGTCAGCAATGATATCCTAAAAACTCCGTAGCTACAGAACTTGCCCGAAACTATACGTGCAATTCTATCTGTATCATCGGAACCATTCCTTGATTTAGCGAAAATTGTCGACAAAATTTGGTAATCAACTGACGTTCACCAGGTTCATGCAACTGCAAACCATACAACCTCTGACAAAACTACTGGATCATTTCAAAGGCAAATTGAGAAACTAGAAGAAAAAGTTCAGAAGCTGCGTAACGCAAGACAGCGTAATCAACCATCGTCCAGTTCGGATAAACTTTGCCGCAGCGCTAGCAAGCCCAAATACAAAAACTGCTGGTATCATCATAAGTTCGGGCAGAATTCACCCAAATGAGTGCCACCTTACCAATTCAGGTGTTCGGAAAAACTATAGCACTAAGTTTGTTTTGAGGCGGACGAACTTGGCACACCACACTTTTTATATACGATACCCTTACTAAACGTCGATTTCTTATAGATACGGGTGCAGATGTATCCGTCATCCCATCAACACTTGAATCAAAATGGTAGGATGCCAGTAATACCAATTATAAACGACTATATGCTGCTAATGGAACAGTGATAAACACATACGGCCCGTTTCACTCGACTTACGCCACACTTTTGACTGGACTTTTATTGTCTCTGATGTTAACACACCACTAATAGGGGCAAATTTTTTTAAGTTTCATGGCCTTGGAGTAAACTAACAAAAACGAGCACTAGTAGATACATCAACTAAACTTAAAAACATACGAGGTTAGTCCCAAAAGTAGCCGATCTGACTTATGAATACAGGTAGTTTTAAAAACGCAATTACTGAGATTGACAATATCACCTTTCAACAACTTAATGTGAAAAATTCATAACGGTACTTTTTTTATTATTTTTTACAGACATCCAAAGTGAACGCTCTCAGTGAATTTGTGAATATGGAAAAAATCGGGCATCGCTCATTTGAAAGGTCTAAGTCCAACCGATATCAAAGCTGAGTTGGATCCTACTCCGGGGAAGTCTGTTCCTTCGTTTACAATGACCAAATATTGGGTAGCTGAGTTTAAGCGAGGTCGTACGAGCTGCCAAGATGTACACCACATTGGTCGACCAAGTGAGGTCACAACGTCAGAAAATGTGAAGAAAATCCACAAAATGGTGTTGGATAGCTGTCGACTTAAAGTGCGCGAGATAGCAGACATGGCAGGCATTTCAAAAAGTGCTGTGCATCGCATTTTGACTGGAAATTCGGACATGAGAAAGCTGTGCGCAAGATGGGTGCCGCGTTTGCTCACAATGGAGCACAAATAGCAGCGTGAGGATGTTTCCATCGAGCCTTTGACAATGTTTCGCAGAAATGAAGCCGAGTTTTTGTGTCGATTCATAGCCATGGAAGAAACATGGGTCCATCATTTTACACCTGAGACCAACGAGCAGTCAAAGCAGTGGACTGAAAAGGGAGAAGCGGCTCCAAAGAAAGCAAAGACAGTTCAGTCAGCTGGCAAGGTCATGGCATCCGTTTTCTGGGATGCGCGCGGAATAATATTGATTGATTATCTCGAAAAGTATCCGATACCGCACATACAAGATTTTGCATGCATTTTACATGGCAAAAATACTTTCAGCAAGATTGATTTTAAAAGGCTTTTAATGAGGTTCCGGTTGAACTGTGCGATATACCAAAAACTGCTACCATTACGCCCTTTAGCCTATTTGAGTTTGCATTTATGACATTTAGTCACAGGAATGCCGTGCAGACATTTCAACGATAATTTCATCGCAATTTGAGTAACATCAAGAGTATGTTAGAATCATTTTGGATCGACTTTCACAGCATGGACTAAGAATAAATCTGGACAAGTGCGAATTCACACAAAATGAACTGGAGTTCTTGGGTCACTTATTCACACCCCATAGTATTAAACCATCACCTGGTAAAGTAGAAGCCATAATCCATTTTGAAAAGCCCCTTGTTGCAAAACAACTCCGGAGATTTATAGGAATGAGAAATTTCTATAAGCGTTTCATTCCAAGCGCCGCAACTGTTCAAGACAAACTGCAATGTCTTATCAAAGACAATTTAAAAATGACAATTCTGTTATCACTTGGACTGAAGACGCATCTGATGTGTTCAAAGAATACAAAAAAATGCTAGCCAATGCAACACTGCTAGTTTTTCCATCCAAACCAGCTCCCATTGCATTAGAATCTGATGCGTCAGATGCAGCAATCGGTGCCATTCTGCACCAAATTGAAGACGAAAGATGTAAACCTTTGGCCTTTTTCTCGAGGAAATTAAATAATGCACAGAAAAAATACTGCACATACGATCGAGAGCTGCAAGCAGTCTATGAAGCAATTAAATATTTCCGGCACATGGTGGAGGGAAAAGAGTTTGCCATATATATTGACCATAAGCCACTTATTTTTGCCTATCGTCAAAGAGGTGATAGAGCATCACCTCGATAAGCTCGGCAATCAGATTACATAAGTCAGTTTTCATCCGATATTTGCTACATTTCCGGGCTTCAAAATATCATCCCCGATCTTCTATCACGGATTAATTCAATCAATTCCGCCGAAATTCAGTTCGAAGCGATAGCTAGAGATCAAGAAACTGATGATGAACTAAAAAATATCTTGCATTCAAACACAACTTCTTCACAGCATAAACGCATCACATATCTGTGAGCTTTGATTTTACAAAACATAGAGTGCGCTACATAGTTGTGACCCCCTGCATATCGATTTTCGTAATTAAAAAGAAAAACTGTAATGAAAACACTTATGTTGTACTGCATGATTAAGTATGCTACCAAAAATGCATAAAGAAGCAGATGAAATGTCAGAAAATCATCCCAACGATCCAAAGAGTGATACACCAGTTGAGCCCTAGAAGCCTGTATATAACACTTTGCATATAAAGCTCCCGGCATTTTTCACGGCTAATCCCGAGCTGTGGTTCTATCAAATTGAGTCGCAATTCACGGTAGCTAAAATTAAATCAGATCGGCTCAAATTTCATGGTGTAGTTAGTCAACTACCAGCAAACATCGCATGCAAAGCTTTCAATATCATTAAAAATTCGCCAACAGATGATAAATTTCTCATCCTGAGAGCAAGAATCATTGAAGAATTTGCTGATAGCGAACAGACCAAGCTAAGGAAATTATCGTCACAAATGCAATTGGGTGAGAGAAAACCTTCATTTTGACCGTCTGAAATGAGATAATTAGTATCAGTAGCTGTCAGCAATGATATCCTAAAAACTCCGTAGCTACAGAACTTGCCCGAAACTATACGTGCAATTCTATCTGTATCATCGGAACCATTCCTTGATTTAGCGAAAATTGTCGACAAAATTTGGTAATCAACTGACGTTCACCAGGTTCATGCAACTGCAAACCATACAACCTCTGACAAAACTACTGGATCATTTCAAAGGCAAATTGAGAAACTAGAAGAAAAAGTTCAGAAGCTGCGTAACGCAAGACAGCGTAATCAACCATCGTCCAGTTCGGATAAACTTTGCCGCAGCGCTAGCAAGCCCAAATACAAAAACTGCTGGTATCATCATAAGTTCGGGCAGAATTCACCCAAATGAGTGCCACCTTACCAATTCAGGTGTTCGGAAAAACTATAGCACTAAGTTTGTTTTGAGGCGGACGAACTTGGCACACCACACTTTTTATATACGATACCCTTACTAAACGTCGATTTCTTATAGATACGGGTGCAGATGTATCCGTCATCCCATCAACACTTGAATCAAAATGGTAGGATGCCAGTAATACCAATTATAAACGACTATATGCTGCTAATGGAACAGTGATAAACACATACGGCCCGTTTCACTCGACTTACGCCACACTTTTGACTGGACTTTTATTGTCTCTGATGTTAACACACCACTAATAGGGGCAAATTTTTTTAAGTTTCATGGCCTTGGAGTAAACTAACAAAAACGAGCACTAGTAGATACATCAACTAAACTTAAAAACATACGAGGTTAGTCCCAAAAGTAGCCGATCTGACTTATGAATACAGGTAGTTTTAAAAACGCAATTACTGAGATTGACAATATCACCTTTCAACAACTTAATGTGAAAAATTCATAACGGTACTTTTTTTATTATTTTTTACAGACATCCAAAGTGAACGCTCTCAGTGAATTTGTGAATATGGAAAAAATCGGGCATCGCTCATTTGAAAGGTCTAAGTCCAACCGATATCAAAGCTGAGTTGGATCCTACTCCGGGGAAGTCTGTTCCTTCGTTTACAATGACCAAATATTGGGTAGCTGAGTTTAAGCGAGGTCGTACGAGCTGCCAAGATGTACACCACATTGGTCGACCAAGTGAGGTCACAACGTCAGAAAATGTGAAGAAAATCCACAAAATGGTGTTGGATAGCTGTCGACTTAAAGTGCGCGAGATAGCAGACATGGCAGGCATTTCAAAAAGTGCTGTGCATCGCATTTTGACTGGAAATTCGGACATGAGAAAGCTGTGCGCAAGATGGGTGCCGCGTTTGCTCACAATGGAGCACAAATAGCAGCGTGAGGATGTTTCCATCGAGCCTTTGACAATGTTTCGCAGAAATGAAGCCGAGTTTTTGTGTCGATTCATAGCCATGGAAGAAACATGGGTCCATCATTTTACACCTGAGACCAACGAGCAGTCAAAGCAGTGGACTGAAAAGGGAGAAGCGGCTCCAAAGAAAGCAAAGACAGTTCAGTCAGCTGGCAAGGTCATGGCATCCGTTTTCTGGGATGCGCGCGGAATAATATTGATTGATTATCTCGAAAAGTATCCGATACCGCACATACAAGATTTTGCATGCATTTTACATGGCAAAAATACTTTCAGCAAGATTGATTTTAAAAGGCTTTTAATGAGGTTCCGGTTGAACTGTGCGATATACCAAAAACTGCTACCATTACGCCCTTTAGCCTATTTGAGTTTGCATTTATGACATTTAGTTACAGGAATGCCGTGCAGACATTTCAACGATAATTTCATCGCAATTTGAGTAACATCAAGAGTATGTTAGAATCATTTTGGATCGACTTTCACAGCATGGACTAAGAATAAATCTGGACAAGTGCGAATTCACACAAAATGAACTGGAGTTCTTGGGTCACTTATTCACACCCCATAGTATTAAACCATCACCTGGTAAAGTAGAAGCCATAATCCATTTTGAAAAGCCCCTTGTTGCAAAACAACTCCGGAGATTTATAGGAATGAGAAATTTCTATAAGCGTTTCATTCCAAGCGCCGCAACTGTTCAAGACAAACTGCAATGTCTTATCAAAGACAATTTAAAAATGACAATTCTGTTATCACTTGGACTGAAGACGCATCTGATGTGTTCAAAGAATACAAAAAAATGCTAGCCAATGCAACACTGCTAGTTTTTCCATCCAAACCAGCTCCCATTGCATTAGAATCTGATGCGTCAGATGCAGCAATCGGTGCCATTCTGCACCAAATTGAAGACGAAAGATGTAAACCTTTGGCCTTTTTCTCGAGGAAATTAAATAATGCACAGAAAAAATACTGCACATAGGATCGAGAGCTGCAAGCAGTCTATGAAGCAATTAAATATTTCCGGCACATGGTGGAGGGAAAAGAGTTTGCCATATATATTGACCATAAGCCACTTATTTTTGCCTATCGTCAAAGAGGTGATAGAGCATCACCTCGATAAGCTCGGCAATCAGATTACATAAGTCAGTTTTCATCCGATATTTGCTACATTTCCGGGCTTCAAAATATCATCCCCGATCTTCTATCACGGATTAATTCAATCAATTCCGCCGAAATTCAGTTCGAAGCGATAGCTAGAGATCAAGAAACTGATGATGAACTAAAAAATATCTTGCATTCAAACACAACTTCTTCACAGCATAAACGCATCACACTCCCTCATACAGACATTAAGTTCTACTGCGATTTAAGAAGTATGAAAGCTAGACCTTTCATAATCAAAAACTTTCCTTTAACACAATTTATCCCATTCCGGAATAAGAGCAACTACACGCCTCTTAAAAGAGCGTTTTGTTTGGCCGAATCTATACCGTGATAGCAACAACTTCGTACAAATTGCATCTCTTGCCAAAAGATCAAAGTGCACCGCCATCCTAAATCACCCATACACGCTTGTAAGGAAATCCCAGAGCGATTTGCACACATTATTATTGATTTAGTTGGCCCGCTTCCACCATCAGGAAGTCACTCATACATTTCAATAGTAATTGACCGTTTCCCAAGATTGGCTGAGGCAATTCTAGTTAGCAGTATAACCGCGGATGGTATCGCATCTGCACGAATATTTGGCTGAATATTTTGTTACAGCTTCCCTGCCAGAATAACCACGGATCAAGGACGACAGTTCGAATCGGAATTGTTTCGCCAGCTAAACAGAATCTTAGGAGTATTAAATCTGCGAACGACAAGCTATCATCTACAGTCAAATGGCACTATCGAAAGATTGCACAGGTCTAAAATCATCTCTTAGAGCCAAATTATCTAATGATTGGTACAGCGAATTACCCCTCGTTTTACTAGGACTTCTCAGTGTCTGGAAAAACGATATAACAGCAACACCAGCAGAAATGACTTTCGGAAAAGCACTTCACATTCCAGGAGAATTTTTCGAGACATCGAAGGAGCACCCAAGTGATGAAGAATTTATAAAAAATGATGTAGCGACTACTAATTAATTTCATTTTTATCATTTTAATTCACTTTATACGTTTTTATTTCTACATGTCAATATTTGCCAGAAAGGTTATTTGTACACTTTGCTAAATTGCACAGTTTATTCAACTGTACCAAAAGCAATAACAACCAAACCACTGCACACTGTTTGAATGAAAAGAGAAAAGTTAATGTGCGCAGTCAGAATGTACACGCGAGAATAAAATCAAATAACATCTAAATTAGAAAACATAATTGTGAGCTTTTATTTTACGAAACAAAGAGTGCGCTACAAAGCCATACATTTCGGAAGTGAAGAGGAAAACCACCAGAGTTTGGAAACAGGTTCTTTTCTCTGAATATATTTTGCATATTTGGCATTAAAGGAAGAAAGCTAGTGTGGCGGAAGAGCGGTACTGCCCTCAAAAAAGAAAATCTCGTACCAACTGTGAAACATGGTGGAGGTAGTGTGGTCTGTGAGTGTATGGCGGCAGAAGGAGTTGGTCAACTTGTGTTTATAGAATCAACTATGGATCAAAACGGTTACTTTAAAATTTCGAAGGCGAATTTGAAGGAAGGCCTTCTGCGATGGGCTTGGTGAAGATTTCTGGTTCCAACTACATGATGACACATAAGCACACAGCATACAATGTGAAGCTTTGGTTGCTCTACAACACAAAACATCAACTGTGTACAATGCCCCAACCCGCAGGCCTTAATCCCATTGAGCATTTGTGGGACTTGTTGGTTCACCCCATGTCGAATTGACTTAAGGAGATCTTTAAGAGAAAGAGTTATCCGGCAAGTTATTAAGCTCTGATATATATTAAAATATTTGAATATTTCAAATTAATATTGTAATGCACGGAAATTTATCTTCAAAATGGGTTTCAAAAGAAATCAGCACATTGCGACCGAAACCTTAAACACTAGTGCTTTTTCTTGTAAACTAAATAGAAGTTCAGCATCCGATGTTACTGTTAATCCAACATCAGTATATGTTTTTATAAACTGTCCGCTTCAAAGTATAGTGAAATGTAAATTTTGGGACGGCTATGTTACATTCAAGAAAACTGCATAGCAAGGCCTAGGTTTTAAGTTAGTTCATGTTCTGAATATTCTTTGAATTCCTGTGAAAACTTGAAATGCGTTTTTCTCAAAACAAACTTTCCTGGTGTGCGTTTTAAAACTGGAAAAAAAAATAATCAACTGGTCAACTTCAAATTTTTGGAATTTGACGATGACTTTTCCAATTGAAAAAAATGGCAAAATCCTATACACCTATACACCTACGTTCAAAGCTTCACCAAATTACAAAAAATGATCCTTTTTACCTAAACTGTGTTTCAGGATAAAGCTTAGTACAAAAACTAAAAGGTGATTTTGTGAAACATATTTTCAGATGAAACTTTTTTAAACAATTTAACAACTCTCAACTGATGGTTTTCAATGAGCAGAGCCTGTGTGAGATGTGTAGTAAATTAGCATGTATCTCAATGCCCGTAAAAGACTTCAGCGATAGTCTGCGGCCTCGGCGAGCGAAGATGTTGATGCTCGCCGAAATTGGCCTTGTCTGAGGACGCGTGAATGCGCAGGTAGGCAAGTATTGCGGTGTTGTGGAGTGGGTTCTTTTGCCAGCACAGGGGCCCACTACAAAAAAAATTTCGCACTCACGAATTAGGAGATAAGACGACTTGGTTCGACGGTATTAAGGCCGAGTTAACCTACTAAAGGGATAGTTTGCCAAAGCAAAATGTCTGACTGGGCTTGGTGAACGCGAGTGATACTCGAGAAGATCTCGACCCCCAAAAAAGAGTGGGGCACTCAGGTGGGAGCGGTGACAAGATATACTAGTTCGAATAGATGTTAAAATTATCCAAAGTGGCACGAATATTCTATTTTTTTCGTACAGCAAGCCAGTGTAATATTCAAAGTATTACTTAAACGTTCTATCAGTTCGTTCAATAGTTTTTTAGCCTCTTCTACTGTAAGACACTCATACTGTTGCAACCACGGGAGTCACCGCAGTTGCAGACATTAAGATTTAGCAGAAGGGTGTGAAGCCCGGGGTGGCATACTGAGGCCGGCTAGCACTTAGTCGTGTCGTGGGTCTTCCGGGACACACTCTGCTCGTGCAGAGGTCGTCCAGACCAATTTTTTTTGGGATGGATTTTATCCATGTCACAATCATGATTATAATAACAATCAATTCCAAAATCATTTTCAGAACACTCGAAATCAAAATCACCAGACATATTCACTAACAAGACAACCTTCACATTTGAAACATATAAGTTACTGAAACCTTAATGGGCACCGGACAGAACGAAACCAGTTTAAAAATCTTTCCCGATTTCCACACTCGCGTTATTTAGAAAATCTGTGCGAATAAATGTTGCAGTAATGCCGCTAATCTGTTGAACTGCCGTGAAATGAAAAACCGATGCTGAATTGAACACAATTCAGTGCATTTGCTAACTATACAATCACAATAACTTGCATCCGGCGCTTTACGATTTCGTCAATGTAAATTTATTAAACAAAATCACCGGGAATTCCGCGAAATCTTTTCGGTTCAGATGGAAAACAGTTTGAAATTTGTTTTCCTTAAGGAAAAACCGTCAAATAACCGATCACTCTTCGGGAGTTGTAAGAATGACATCTCAACCAAAATCTATACCGAAGATCTTTTTTAGCCCTTTGTAAAAATTTTTTTTACAAATACCTACTAGTTTCGCGACCTATGTCCGTCTGTCCGTGGGTTATAGCTAGTTTTCTCAGAAACTATAGAAGCTAGAATGCTCAAACTTTGTGAAAAGGTAAGAAATAATAACCTCTCAAAAGTTAAGGTCTTACCAAAACTTTGAAAAATGTTTAAGGGCGGTCCACCCTGATAACGAATTAGCCCTTAAACTAAATCATTTTATGAATTAGGGTGTCCAGGAGAAGGCAATATGTACTCCAAATTTGTGTCACATAATTCAAAAATGATTTTATTATTAAAAAATTTGTGTATTGAATTGTTTTTATTTTTTAATTACAAATAAAAACTTAATGATATTTAAGGGTTTTTAAGTTGAAAAAAATTGTGTTTTCGTCCGAGAATATTTTTCGAGCAGTTTGCCTAGGTAACTGCTAGATTACTGCAGATGGCCGCGATTTTATTTTATAAATATTTTTAACACCCATTATCGCCGTTCTAACAGTGTACTAACTCCTTAACTGCATTTTGTGCATTTCTTATTAACGCTTCTGAGCTTCCCCTTTTTTTTTGTGGTAGGGAGGTGAAGGCATTTACGCCCGCCGAGTCTGGCAGTGTGGAACTCCCATGGAGGATACCCTTGGACTACACACTAAACACCTCCCCTGTCAATCTGAGAACCTAGCCTGGAACCGTTTGACACATTACTTCGGGCTAAGCCTCATTTCTCTACGCGTTTAGGCGCCACCGGGCTACAGGGATCCCTTTTCCAACGGAAGGAGGGGAAGGGAGAGAGATTTCTAGAAAAGAGACCCCTCCGCCCTGGACGCCTCCAGGCGCTCATATATTTCCCTTTTTATATTAAGGACTGCCCGAGCGTAATGTGCCACACAGTTCCATTTGTAAACGGATTTGAGCATCTCTCCAGTGAGTTCATCCGGAGAGAGATCTCCAGCACAGAATATGCAGTCAGGAGACCGTGACTTACCAATCTTGTGCAGGTAAGACCCTTAGGAAGGCGACTGCGTCTTATGTCGTTAACTATTGGAAGAAAGGGTGTTTCTGTTGTTTGAGGTTGCTGCGTTGGTTGTTTGCGACCATGTCGTGCAGATCAAGTTGAAAGAACTGGAAAGTTTGGTGACTGTGGATGGGTGAAGTAGCCAGTTTAATCAACTAGCGCATTCTATTAAAGAGACTTCCCCCGTTCGAGCCCAAGTAACTGACATGGAGGCGAAACTTCAGTCTGTCCGATGCCGCTTATAACTACTCTAGTAATCTAACTTCAGAGTGCCTTGGGCCATACCAAATAGAGAACGGTGAGTCCTGATCGGTGTTTAAATTGCCGGACATGAATAAAGAGGGTGCGGAGGCTTGCCATACAAAAAATCTGAAGCCATACATGAGCTAAGCCAAGTATGTTGTGAATAAGATCCTTCAGAAGTAGGTTAACTTATAAGTTAAGCATTTAGGTATCAAATAAGGCAACATTACCACTTTCTTTCCACTGAAAGAGGGATCCTTGCAACCCGATGGCACCTAAGAAGTAATGTATCAAATTGTTCCAGACTAGGGTCTTAGGTTGATTCGAAAGGTCTTGAGTGGGTAGTCTAGAGTATTTGGTAGCCCTGCAATCAAGGTCTGAATAGTCTTCACTTCCGAATCACAAAAAAGCTAGTATTTTAGGCAGGTGGAGGGCAGTAGTTAATAAGATAGTGAAAAGGTTATGTAGGGCTTAAGACAATAAGCTAATGGCATAGGTTGTTGATATCCTGTTGCAGATAGGATAAAAATTTAAAATCCTGGAAGGAAAGACCTGACGCATGAAGATCCTAATATTTAAGTTAAAACACAAATAGGCCTAGAAACGTTACGACAAACATGGACCCATTAACTGATTTAAACAATTTGAAGGCGTGATGGTAAACCACAAAAAGATAGATTCACAAAATTTGACACCACTTTAGAAAGAGTTTTCGCTGGAAACTAGTAGTTTTATTTTTATATAGGAAAGAGTGCAAGAACTTATAGTAGAAGACGACCACTAACACATGTATTTTTGTGGTTGGGTAGTGGATGCCATTTATGCACTGAATATGTGGCTCTCATGCTCGGGAGTGACTCGACTATCAACTAAACACCTCCCTTGTCAACCTGAGAACCTAGCCTGGAACGATTTGACACATTACTTCTAAGTAGGAGAATCCCTCCTCCAGCGGGAAGGAGGGAGGAAGAGGAATTTATTTATTTATTTTTATTTATTTACACAACTATCTTACGGAATTGAAATTCCAATTACAAGGTAGTTTCTTAATAAGAAAAAAGAACTATAAAAAGAAAAAATCCATAAAAATTAAGCACATTTCAAGGAAATAGAGATACGCACATTATAAAAAGACAAAAAAGAATTAAATTTCTAGATGGCAGAGTATTCTCCGCAGCTTTGATTTGAAGCTCGCAATCGAATCTAAAGGAGGACCAAGCTGGAGACGATGATGATCTCTAACCACTCGAACTAACGGAGATTGACGATAAGTTTCTGTTCTAGCGTACGGTACTATATAGTACTGAAAGGTTCTGGTTCGGGAAAGTGGGCGTGTGCTTATCGCGTTGATTGGGTTAGATGAAGTAAACCACTGGCAAGTTTAAAGAGAAAGCATTGGTCGAGGAAGAGCCTCCTTGCTTGAAGCGAAGGCATGAACAGGAAACTCAGGTGGTCATTGTAAGGATGATACGGAACCTTATGCTTGAAGAGGAGCGTGCGTGTGAATTTTCGCTGAACAGATTCCACTGCGTCTGAGAGATAAATTAGGTGCGGTGACCACACCTGACATGCATATTCTAGAATCGGGCGCACAAGCATAGAGAACAGACGTATTCCGGTTTGAATACTGAAATATTTATGAGAAGAGCATAAAACAAAGCCTGCAACTCGAGAGGCGTTAGATGTCATTTGAAGTATGTGGATGTCGAACTTCGGATGGGGGTCAAACGCTACACCTAAATCCTTAAACCTATCGACGCAAACGAGCACTGAGTGGTCGATTGAGTAAGCGAAAGGAATGCGATTTGCTTTCCTGGAAAAGCACATCCAATAACATTTAGAGATGTCAAGAGTGAGTCGGTTATTTCGACACCATGAGTTTTAGAGGTCTAAGTCATTTTGAAGATCCAGGCAATCTTGATTTGAGCTGATGACTCTAAAAATTTTCAGGTCGTCCGCATATAATAGGGATTTAGAAGTAAAAACAGACGGGAGATCATTAATGAATAGATTGAAGAGGAGAGGACTTAGAATAGAACCTTGTGGAACGCCAGAAGTAGGACTGAAAGAATATGAAGTTTGTCCACCCCAAATCACCGTACAGGATCTATTTTTGAAAAACGAGTCCAGCCATGCCAGAAGGGAGCCACTAATGCCAAATTGTTTGGGTTTTTCAATCAGAATGTTGTGATCTACGCTATCAAATGCTTAACGAAATCTGTGTAAATCACATCCACTTGACCACCTGAGTCAAGTGCAGAGGCAATAGTATCTGTAATTTCAAGTGAATTGGTTACAGTGGAACGCCCCTTTATGAAACCATGTTGCCCATCGGAGAAATTCAGCCGTAAAGCATCATAAATCCTCAAATGCATAATACGTTCTAGGATTTTGCCAAAGCAGGATAACAGAGAAATAGGTCGATAATTATGAGCAGAGGAGCGGTCTCCTGCCTTATGGATAGGGAGAATGTTGGCTCGCTTCCAGGTGTCTGGGAAAATCCCTGTTGCTAGACTCGTATTAAAGATAAGGGCAAGTGGGACACTCAAGGAAGAAGCGAGCGATTTAATGAAAACAAATTGCTAGATAAGCGTTCTTTTAGCCCCTAAATCGATGTGTGTTGCCTTCATCCGGGCTCAGAACAGTAATTTCCAGGTGCAGGGTTGGTTTCGTCTGGGTTCGGTACTCGGGACCTTCTTCTGTAGTCTGTACCCAACGCCAACCGAACCGATATAATCTTTCCAAGCCAAGCTTAATGCTTTTAAGGGAGTGTCCGTGCGTCATTGCAAGTTTTCTTGGAAACTGTAGAGGCTAGAAAGCTCAAACTTTGTGGGAAGGCCAAAAGTGATGGTCTCTCAAAAGTTTAGGTCTTCTCAAATATCCCTCTTTATGTAGAAGTGAACCTTAAAAATGGGGTATGAAATGAACGGCCTTGATTATAACTTACAGAATCTGAAATAAATAGTCATTTTATGCAAATTGTGTGTATGTGTATCCCCTCTGTCCACTAAAAGCCAAACGTACGACCGATTTTCTTGTCAAACTAGCTGGCCGCCGAGCAGTTGCTTACGTCTTTGAGTGTTAAGTCTCTGAACTATTGACTTCCAAGGTTTAGTTTGTTCCCATGTTCTTTAGACCTCGCATCTTCGGGTCATTGTGAGGTGGATCCATTCAATGAACGAAGCGAAGGACGAGCAACACACCACTTATTTTTGAAGGTTGTCTTAGTAAAGCCAACTAAAGAAAAAAATATACCTGCCATAAAATTTGCATGAATTAATAAAAAGAGAACCTTTATCATGCTCAGAAGACCAGTTTGTATTGCAGAATTATTTTTAAGGTCGATATCCTAAGCCAAAAGCTATAACAAAACATCAGTAATCGTACATACCTTTGACAGTTTCTCCATCACATCTCTGTAGGCCCGGATAGTTCAGTTTAGGTGGAATTTAGCTTTTCCTCTGACCATAAATTATATAAAATTTATTCAAGCTTTGCTGATAGCAAATTTACTTTTACTAATAACTATTCCAACAAAGAAGAAATAGATTTCATTTGAATCCAAAGCAATCTCTTGGCTAAATTGCTAGAAACCTCGGCATATTTCACTAACCCTATTTGTCCATCCTAATGACTAAATTCAAGATCTGATCTTGTGTATTAACCATGAAATGACCATCTCTAACCCTTATTCAATCCCTTCTATATATCATCTAAATTATAATCCAACCTTAATTAGAAAAGTATATCCACAATATCATCCACTCACACACATCCCTCTCGCATCACTAGATATATTCCATACGAATTCATCATGCAAAAGAAACATAATCCTCTTTACCAAAAAGATTAAAAGTTATCCTATTGTTTTTGCAAACATTTCAACCAAAGGTCAAACCATTTAATCCTACCCCATTAATCAAAATCCCTCAACAAGATACCATCTAAGTGGACCATCCTTTCCCGACTCCATCACAACACTTGCACGTACAAAACTACAAAAGTCCACTTTTCTCGTGTGAGACATCCTTCCTTTTGAATCCCATGAAGCCCCGAAGGAGATGATTCCGAATCTGGGTAAATAGCTTAAAACAACAAGAACAATAATATCAGAAGAATCGAAGAGAAAATCCTTAAGAATATATTCTCGTGTTGTTGAATAAATATAAATTTCCGTTTGGACATTAATTTAGTTGTAGTTGAGTTATCTTAGTTGGTGAGTCCTTGGAAGTAATCGGTCTTCTCTAGTGAGATTGTATATGGGGATTTGATTGTTGAACTCTAAGGATTAGATATTTAAGTACTTACCATCATTTATAGAATGTAAAGATGTTTGCAATATGTTGTGTATGCTTAAGTGTAGGATGTTTACGAAATATGGAATCAGTTCCATCTATGAATCCCTATTTATTTTCATTAGTGATGATCCTTTAGGAGGATTTTGTTCGGACAAACAGAAACGAGGTACGTGAGCAAATCAGGAGTTAGAACTTTTGTTGTGTTTTACCTATGAAATATAATAACCGTCGCAGCTCAAAAGTTAAGGCAAACTTGATACAAGGAATGATTTAATACAACTGTTATTTTTAGTAGATGTGATAAGCCTAAGAATGAAGATTAGAAAAAAAAAATATCTTCATATCTAACATCATGCTTTGAAAATCACCACCACATCCCACCACCAAATGATACTAAACGGTCTTGGGGTTACACATTGCGTTGACTGGTTTCACAATACTGGCGAATTAAATGCCGGGAAATACCAATAATTGAAAACACACCCACAACTCTGCTTCTGGGTCCTATTTATAGCTCTTTTGTGATAACCTATGAGGCTAAGGGCGAGTCTTCCGCACCTGATAACGGAATCAAAAGTAATAACCCTACCATCAGAATGCGGGCTAACTCCCCGTTCATGGAAAATCCTGAAATGTTGCGAAACCTTCAGCAAAGCCTAGGAATGGATAGGACCTAAGGCCACCACCTCCCAACCGAAAAAAGGACTATGGCATTGGATCTTGGAATGTCAGATCACTGAACAACCCTGGCACTGTTACAACAGCCCAGTAAATATAAATTAAACATACTGGCAATCCAAGCACAACTGGACTCGAAGTGATATTCAAGATATGAGATCACACAATATTCAAAAGTGGGAAGCCTGCTGGAAAGCAAGTATTCGGAGTGGCCTTTATTGTGGATAAGAAGTTCTCAAATCGCAAGTTATCGATTTAAAGGCATTCATTAAACAAATGTGTGCGATCCGTATAACAGAGAATTTCTTCAAAATTTGGCTAATAAGCATAAAGCCTCGACCAAATAAAAGGATGAAGAAACGAAGAAAATGTTTCACAATCATCTAGAAGGACTAGTTAACTCATCGGCGACAAACGAAACAAAAATAGTTCTGGGTGATTTCAATGCTAAGGTTGATAATGAGCTATCGCATCCGGGAACTACTAGAGAATATTGTAGTAATAGGCTTTTGCTAAGGAGAGATTGCGGTAAGCATAGCCACAGGCTTTCACTCAACATGAGTTGTAGCAATGACAGCCAGTCCTGCAGTTGTCAACCCCAAGGCTAAAAATAATCTGGCAGTCTGACAGCAAAATTTGGGTGGAAGGAATTGACAGCTTCAGCAACGAAATTTCAGTAGTCTGTAATGATTTAGAACGTGTGGAACGTTCGAGATTTTCCGAGGAAATCTAATTCAACCTCTCATCGGTTCTAGATGTGAAGTCTTGGAATGTGACAACGGACTTTACCCATCAGATCGACGAGTCCGGACACTCTTAGTCTACTCCAAGGTGGCTGCTGGCTAGCTAGCTAGTTCGGAAAGGAGTTTCGCGCGCAGATCTTACGCGAGCAGAGTAAGTCCGAAATACAAAAATTCAACCACCGGTTCACATGCCTAATTTAAAACACCTCCAAAACTTCCATCGACTCTACTTTAAATTCCGTATTTCATTCCGGAGGAAACGAACAAAACAACCGCTGAAACAACACGCGCTCCCGAATATAACCGACGCGGTGCCAGAAATATACTACTCGAATGCAAAACCGGAAAAATCTACTCTAATAAAAGCACGCAACACAAGCTAGGGCACCGCGTACCGACCGCACGCAAAACCGACTATTCGTGGATTACAGGAACCCTACCCTCTTGGCGACATACTCACATTTCCTTCTGGAAAAGAACGGTTTCGCTGGAAAGCGAAGACTCGGTTAGCCTAGCAATTCATATTCTTATTTATTTCTTTCATAGTACTACTTATTATCTGACATTTCTACTGAAAACGAAAACTCTTACAGTTCAAATATCTCTTTTAAATCTCTTATCCAATTATGTTTTTCTATTTATTTAAACAAAATATTGAAAGCTTAATCAAATACTAACAGATATAATTTCCGAAACAAACAAAAAAAAAAACAAAGGTATAATTTTTCTTCGTTCAAATTGTCAGCGGTATGATGTCAGCCAATTCAACACTACGTTTGAATTCGCCGGAAAAAAAAATACCCAAGAAATAATACTTAAAAACAGTATAGTTTTCCACTGCAAGAAGAATTTGCCGTATTACAATGCAGGAAGCCGGGGAAGTGCTAGTTTGACACAGTCGACAGTAGCAGACATCAGTGCTCAGATTTCAAAATTGGAGGACGTGGTCAATGAAGCAAGACAGTTGTAGATGCTTGTAGTTGGAAGCAAAGTGGCATAAAAGGGGCTGTAGTACAACGAAGAAAAAGAAGATGAAGAATTATCAAACTTTTTTAAAAGCTCGAAGGTTCTCGTGAAAATTTCACAGAGAATAAAGCTATCAAAAAATGTTAAAGGAGATTCCTCATATAAGGATGTGACTTCTTAAAATCTTTGTTTTCACCAGGGATAGTACAGTAGGGTATCGATCTTGAAACTGCAATATCGAAAACGATGTACACAGGGGAAGAAGCAAAACACGAAAAAATTTTATCTCATTACTCATATCGTGATTGTAAAATACGAATCTGAACAAATTCACAAGAGTAGACCTTAATATGTACAAGAGTAACAAATACCTTAGTATTCCACGTAGTGTAGTGATTAGAGCGCTCATCCCGTAAGCTGAAGGGCCCTGATTCGAGTCTCGTTGGCAACAACGAGGTTTAGTTCGAGTGATTCTTCGGACGGACTAAAAGCCCATTCAGGTATGATACGTGCTGGTTTAAAATCAGAACGTATCGCAACTGGGTGGACGAAAACAGGGCCAAAGCGTGGTATTGACCATATCACCTTGTGGAGTGTCAATTCATTTTATCAAGATAATGAGATACTCTAACTATCTCTAAGCGAAGACCCGAAAGGGGCTGTTATGCCAAGGCAAAAAAAAACAAATACCTTGGATGTCGAAATTTGCTCAACTTAGTTAAAAGTAAGTAGCTTGTTAATTTCACGATTTGCTAAATAAAACTGTAACGGTTGGTGATCTCTAAATCGAAGAGATTCAATTTTCGGGTATTCATTTAAGAGATTGCTACGCTCTGAAAGTTTGAAAAGATTCGCATAATATTTAACAACTTTCCTTGTATAATAACAACAATAATGCTTGGTCATGGTATGATATGCGCTTTCCATCGATGCAGACTATGTGGTTTTGTTGATATTTTCACAATAATGAAAAAAGCTTTTTAGCATGATTATCTCTAGATTCAATTAATCAACCTTATTTGCGGCACACAGAATAAATACCAGCAACTATATTTAGCGAATGAGTAAATCTGTGCAATGTTTCTTCAATTTAAGCATACACTGAACATGATATCAAATTGGTTTTCCGTTCAGTGGATGATGTCTCTCCCCGTTGGCAGGTAAATAGCACGGTGTTCTCTAGCAAGGAGGGCGACAGGTATCATGCCTAAAATAGGTCTCAGCACCGAATCAGAAATTTTCAGATATGAAAATGCAATCATGGAATTTGAAAAGGTTTTTCAATGTATCCAAACTGTCAACCCATCTAGTGCAGTTGAAGGCGTTCCTAACGTCGAGTATTACCAAAAGAATGATCCATTGCTTAGTGTGGCTATATGCCTCTGCCCTTTGGACCGCGGTCGCCGCCTTTGCGATTGCACCAAGCGTCGAACGATCTGCTCTAAAGCCATACAGCCGAGAAAATAGGTCCCCAGTAGCACGAATCTCGAATGTGAGTCTTCCCTGGATGAGTTCCTGTAGCATTTTCTCAGCCGTGTATAACGATGCATAACGAGTTACACTCAAACGGCGCTCCAGAACTTCCCCTCTCCTTGTTGACCAGCCTGATCCTTGCTACCTTCCATCGTACCGGGAAAATGCTGTCCCGTCGGCAAGTATTGAATGTTAGAAGAAGTCAGAATAATGGTGCTAGACAAGTTGCAACGCCGCAGCTGGGACAAGATCTGGGCCTGGAGCATTCTCTTTTTTTAATGATAACACCGTCTTATCCAATTCCGGCTTTGTGAAGAATGAGCACTCAATTGCTGTTCCACCGTGGACTGCATCAATACAGATGGGAGGGGCAGGAAAAAGTGATCTCACCCATCTTTTCCACATCACGTACGGAAGGCAAAGCGTCTTTGAGATCTAGGCTGGTAATAAAGTGTGCTTGAGGTACTAGACTTACAATACCTTCTATCGATGGTAGGAGATATGCATCTTTAAGAGTGACGGTATTTAAGCGCCCGGCATCTAAGCATAGTCGGACCTTATTCGGCTTAACCACTAAGATGACTGGTGAAACTAATGCTCCTTGCGAGTCTTCAATCATGCCTAGTGCCAATATCCGGTCGACTTCAGCGTATAATGACTTTTTCTCCACCGGAGATAAGGCAAAATATTGTATATCTGCTTGATGGGTCTAGCTACCCCCAAATCTATAGTATGAGATACCAAGGCTCCCTGTCCGAAACCTTTCTTCTCATGCGAAGGAAAACCCGCTATAGCCGCGTCTAATCGTAGCTGCTGATTGGCATCTAACATAGCGCAAGTCAAAGTGAGGGAGAATTTAGTGTCATTTCATTGACGGTGGTGACAGAGTCAAGTGTAGAACTGGAAAATAATGCCAGGACCAAGTTAAATCATCGAACAAAGTCAACTTTCAAGTATAGATATAATGTTAGAAATCCAGGGACGTGATCGTACCTTTAAAGATGAGATCCATCGTAAGTTTCCCTACTATGGAGTAACGATTTCCATCCACCATGATTAACCAGGTAGTAAAGTGTTGGAATTTGATCCGCATGGTTTTTCACGACTTCTTTTTTAAAATCGGCTACTATGCAGCTGACGCTGGCTCCAGTTGAGGTATAGTGTAAAAATCCAGGGACTTGGTCGTACCTTTAAAGATTACATCCATCATGAGTTCCCCTAATATAGAGTAACGATTTCCGTTCACCGTGTTCTACCAAGTAGTAAAATGCTGGATTTGATCCGCATGGTTTTTCAAGACTTCTCTTACGAAATTGGCTGCTATGCAGCTGACGCTGGCTCTATTGTTGATTAAGCCTGCCATCCGATTTTGCAAGTTCTGTACTGATGCGTATGGATGAACGTCCTCCTTCAATAATTCGTCTAACTTGATCACACGCAACATCTTCCTCGACTGCCTCACCTTTCTCTAGAACTCCGCATCTGACGGGTGGCTCAATTCCTTCTTGCAGAAGTAGTAGGAGCAATCTCCTCATTGAAAATGCGTTGACGAGCAGCTAGATACTCCCGAAGTCTAGCATCAAGGGGCTTAACATGGCAGGGGTCACTCGATTCATAAGCATTTCCCTGAGGGTCCGGTTCGATAGCGTTTGACGTCAGCTACGGAACTCCAGGAGAACTGTGTTTGGCAGTGCGAATCAGTAAGGTTGGAGTCATATCCGGGGTGCAGTTGCCCGTAGCAACGGGTTCAGTTTCTTTTCGGTCAGGCTCTAGGAGTGCCGATGAGTGTTCATGACTCCAGCTCGGCTGGACATGTAGATAACCGGTGTCACGGTTGTCGGCAGTTCCAATAGATTGTGGGGCTTGCAACCATCTCTGCAAAAGGTGGGTCAGCTTCTCGTTCAGACTTGCGATCCAGACAAACTCCAATCGTTGAGACATGGGTCGGCTCAGTATATACGTGACCAGCTCCTACTAACTGCAGTATTACTGCTTCGCTGACTAGGTCTCGTCGGGCGAGGTTATGGACGGAAGGTTTCAAGTTATAAGTACCCACATCAGTACATTATTAGCATTAGATTCTGAACAAAACGCTTTAGTTTTAAATCGTGTATCAAGAAAAGTCACCTTTGCTGCTACTCTCTTAGTCTCAAAAACCTTGTCATTTGTCAATTTTGCTGGCGAGAATTCTTCGTAAGTATTTGCCAGTCACCGTTATTCGGATTTTGCTGTTTATAGTATTTTGTTGATCAAATACAAAATGTATAACTGATGATCGTGATAGATAGTTTTCCCTGCATAAAATTGACTTTTTCAAACGGATGTGGGAGCGTCACTATATCTTCAGCTAATTCTAAGTCTTGAAAATCCAAGTTTGTTAGAGGGGATTCTAGTGTTGGTAAGCTCACAGAAAGCGCAATCTTAAGCTTTAGTAGGCGGTCGAGCATATAAACTACACTCGTATATGTATTATTTGAGCGTGCGTGAGGACCGTGCTGAGTTTGTCCAAATTCATTTGCTTCTGGATGGTGATTACGGCATTTGAAGATTATGTACTGTGCTTAAAATGTGAAACAATCGCACCTCATTTACTCATAACTTGCAACAACTGATTATTATTAGCTCTAGGTTTTCCTAAATCAGTTCTTTCTTTTGCTATATAATCTTTGACTGCCAGGTTAAGCGTATTTCGTAATTTCGCTTGATCCTTTTTTGACAGAAACTGCATTTTCTGTTACTATAGCGACTGCTTTTGAAATTATGTCCAAGTCACCCAACATTTGGCAAATAGCATTTGCTATATTTTTGGCTGCATGAAGTATTCTGAAGTAGAGATACGTGCTGATTGTAGTTTTGATTCTTCTATTAAACTTTTGATACTATCTGACGCCCAAATGTCCGAGGTTAAAGCAATCTGTTCAACTCCCTGCAATATTTCCTATATACTGCCGATTCAGTGCTATACTTTCCTTCTAACATCTGAGTTAATTTCCTCCTAGAAGGCAGTTCATAATCCAAACTTAAAATTTTGGTATATTGGCGGGAATCTATATTTTCGACAATTTGTAAGGGCTGATTATCTTGAACTATTATTGTAATCAGCGCAGCATCAACTGCAGTGGCGTTTGGTTTAAAATATCTTTTTGAATATTTTGAACCATCGCTCCCATATGACTTAAATTTAAAATCTTTAAATGATTTTATAAATCAAACTCCTTCACTGATTCAATACAATGACCGCACCGCGACTAGGAGTACACTTAAAATTCGTCAACTCACCACATTGCTGACGTCAAGTTGCGGTTCAGTGGCAGAGATCTGTCATCTAACACTTGCCTGCTGACCCAATTGTGTAGGGATGATAGATCTCTGTCGTGTATCACTCCACGGGATCGGAGGTTAGTACACACCAAGCTTCTGCATTCAGGGCTTGGCCTCCAGGTTTAATCTTCTCTATCGAGTCCTTGGTCTTCCCACAAGACATCTACCTTATACTCTGTCCTTTAATGTTCTTTGAAGTAGTAGGTTTCTTTCCATTCTTTTTACATAGCCCACCCATTGCAAGTTACATAACTTTGTGCAAGTAGATACAAGTGGTTCGTCAAATAGTTCATACAATTCATCGTTGTAATGTTGACTCCACTCTGGTATTTAGATTTTTCAAAGTACTTTGAGCTTAAACATGACCGCTGCCTTTTTGGATTCACTCGTAAGGGTCCATGTTTCACTTCGATATAACAGCACATTAGTATCATATAAAGTAATAAAATATCAAACCATTCAACATTCTCTATTACACATTTGATTCTTTATTAAATATCACAATCACAGGTCCACACCATCCCTGGTTAGAATCCTTTCAACGCCATCAATAACAAAAATATTGTTAAATTGCAACAGAATACAAACTTTGTGTATGTCACCTACGCTATAAATTTGCATTCAATTTTCTTGTATGAGGGTGTGCTGTTGACAATGTTATCCTTGTTGTTGGCGTTGGAGTTGGCGTACTTTTATATTGTTGCATAGCATTTACATAAATCCTTTAGACTACAAACTCTTAACTTCACCAAGAACATGAAAACAGAATAATATCGAAGCGCTCCCATCTACTATATTCATCCACACATGCATAAATGTCAACCTGGTAGGGGTGCATGTATGTAGATTTGTAATGGAAAGTTTCGAACGCGTAACGGAACCGTTTTACATCCTGGATGACTATTTCAAAGTCTGACAGACAACAAACGTGAAATAAGCGGACAAAATCATGTTGCATGTTTCAGCAAAACCGACCAGCCACCATGTAAATTTGCAATAAAGCACAATAGTTACTCTGTACAGCAACGGTGTATCGCGAGGATTCGGAAAGAGGGAAAGAGAAGAGAGTTAAGTGAAAACGATGAAGGAATGGTATAATGTGACATATAGGAATGTTGTTTAGTGCCACTCTTCCAATGGTCAAACGTGTAGGGTGCATCAAATACGGAACTATCACACATAGCGGGCAGAAAATAAATGAATGCGAGAAATATATTTAGCCGGTGCATACAAACATTATACCGTTAGTGCAAAAGAGGAGAAAAAATGGTGGTAATTTACGTAACGGTAGCAAACCAACCGGATAAATAACAGAAAGACCCGTCTGTCCAATTGTTTGCAAACGAATCACACGTTCAGCTAATTCCTGTGGACGATGGTTTAATAAAGGGTTACCAGTGCCTAATATAAAATACTTCTGTTTTTGTTACTAACCAAGCATTTTTCGATTCCGTAGAGAAAAGGATGATTATGTATTTTTTCCTGAAAAGCATGCGAATACTAAATAAACAAAATGAATCCGTATAATTATTTTACTTTTTGAAAATACCAAAGAAAATTTTGAAACAGCTGCGGAAACCATAAATTTTTAAAAATAATCATCAAGCAAAAAGCTTCTTGTATGAAAAATATTCATATTTGAAGCAAATCTGATGTGCTACAGAAATCCTATTCAAAGTAATGCCAACACCATCAACCGACAAATTGCCTTCAATGCAGAAGAACCAAACTACCACTGCAAGGCAATAATATTTAGACATTCCGACGTTTTAGCTTTGAATCAAGGCATTGAGCAAATCTACGAACATCCGTATCCGCATCGTTCCCAGACCCTCAAATAAGACCACCTCCAACTCCTCCTGAACAATATGTTGCCAATGTAAGTATCGAGAGTCCATCGCGAGCTACTAGTTTGCTTAATTAATTCGGATCCACCCGTTTGGTGTATTTGATTTTTGCAGGCCATAGAGCCATAGAAATTCTCTGTGGCATATTTCAAACTATACTCCTATATGCTCAATCCTGTGTGGTTTTTTGGTGGCTAGTAAATCCTGGGAATGGGCGTATTTACGATTCTACGAGCAGACATATATTTTTCGATGTAGGCGGAAGTACTTAATGTTTTACTTGCTTATGGGAGTTTACTAAATAGACAGCTGCTAAGTGAGCTACAGTCGGTTGAGGTTATGGATGGCAAAACGGATTTGAACAGTTTGCATAAAATTTCAGGAGAAATCTGTTTGAAGTGGAATGGATAAGGTATCTGATTTATGTCAATCTGCCGCGCCAGGCAACCCCATCCCTACTACTTCAACATAGTTTTTTCACTGAATATAAACTCAATAAAGTTTTGCATCCACCATAAATATTTTCAAATAATTCCTCTATAATTTGCATCATTTATTTATTCGACTAAGCACAAAACATCCACTTCAGCACCATCCTGATAGCAATTCAATTGGAACCTATATTTCCTGGGTCATATTGAATCCTGTGAAATGCTCCAGAAAATTGCACATCCATATGTATGGAGCACAAAGTTTAAATGATTCGATTGCCCTTGTTGGCATCGTCTGAGCGTCTGGTGCATAAGTAGTATGCCCAGGACATCCCCTTCTAGATGACCAAACAGACACATGGTACCTCTTATGCTTTCACATCCTCGCACATTCTCTAGCCCTTCCTTGAGCGAGTCCTCATTTTCTATTCCAGCACAGTTATTGCATGCATATCCTATTCGATCGTCAACTCCTTGAACAGCGCCAGGACACAATTTCGGATATTTCGTGCAGCTAAACTTTATCGTTTCACCACGGAGCTTGGTCTTCGTGTGACTTGACAATGGACAATTGTTATCTGTGTAAGTAGAAATCCTGTCGCCAGTATTATGATTGGGAAGGAGGACAATTTCCGAAACTCTTCTTCGTGGCTCGGTACCTGTGAGTTTTCCTTTCTAAATTGTGCAATCGTACAGACTTGAGTTGTCTATTCCTTTTCAGGAATCTGGGAATCTCACGTGTATAGCGAGTTGGAAAAACTCAAAATTGTATTGTGTAGATTCTAGCTCATATGTTGAATAACAATAATAAAAGAAAAATCACTACATTCATTGTTGTTATCGATAAAGTTTCCCAATTTGGGTGTCGTATCCCTTGAGTGGATAAAAATATTTATGTGGTCATTACGACACTATCTGAGATGTTGCATTGCATTCTTTTGGAAAAATGTAAGTGGGAATGCATTGTTAGTCAAATAGTATTTGTTGAAACGAAGCCATCGAAGACAGGTGATGGATGGATGAATGAGCGCTCTAAAATCGAGAACTGGTAGCAAGCTGAGATATTGGTAGCTACTGAGCATACCACAAAAATCGTCCGTACTCCGGAGTTTCCTACACAGGATGGACAGAATCTGGACGAACCTAGGCCCCCCTCATCATAAAAGTGCCTAAAGTGATGGATATAAAGATATTTTTGGAAGGAGCTTCTACAATATTCAATCGTACTCGACTGTTCTCAGGAAGAGCAGTTTGTCTATAAAAGAGGAGTAGGTCCTGGGGAAAACGTACTATTTTTTGGGTTAGGGGATGAATGCAATTTATCCACGGAATCTGAGGCTCCCATGCTTGCAAGCGAGTGGACTGCCCACTGAACACCTCCCCTGTTATCCTGAGAACCCAACCAGGAGCTGTTTGACACAATACTTCAGGCGAGGTCTCATTTTGTTACGGCGTGAGGCCCCTTCAAGCTGGGGGACTTCTCCGCCAGTGGGAGGAGAGGGGAAGGTGGAAATGGTGGATAAGTGATCCCCCAGTCCCGATGTCCCCGGTTGCTGTGAGTCTTTTAGGACTGCCCGAACATAATGTGCAGGGGGAATGCTGGCTGACAGGAGTACTCTTGGAGGCTAGCATTCTTTGGAGAGTTCCGCCCCCACTTACCCGAGGGAATTTCCGCAGGGGGAATGCCGGTCGACAACGCCACTCTTGGAGGCAATCATTCTTTGGGGAGCGCCACCACCAAGGACCCGAGGATATGGGGGGTGCCGTGAGGCCCCCCCCCCGGAATGACAAGGAACGATACTGACTGGATCTGGACTACGCCTCGAACAACGAACTGGAATTCATGCTTTGAGCTGGCGGATGTGATGGTTTGGACCTGGTTGCTTTACATGGTAGCGCTGAGGTGACAGTCATGTGTGAACGGCTCCAATTCAACTATCATATCGTCTCCGCTCCGGTAAAACCTTGACAGGCCTCGGAGTACATTCGAAGCTCACACCATTGGGTTGGTGGTGTAGGTTCGGTTGAGATGGACTCCCGATTAGCGCTGGTCTGGCTCTGAGCACTTGTCTCTATAAGGGCTTGTGCCAACCCTCGCATGGCCTCCCTGCTCTGCAAAGATAACCATGGGACCATAAAAGTGACTACACACACAAACGGAGATAGCGGCTCCGAGGCGGGACCCAATAAAACTGGAGCAACCAAAACCCTTAAAACGGATAAAAAAACTCAAAAAAGAATGCAAAAATAACAATCACGACGACGCAACCAGCGGCTGCAGCCACGATATTAACAGCCTATTGGGAGCGGTACTCATGACGGCAAAAACGACGATTAATACAATGACAGTGAAGACGGACGAAAAACAGAGATTAAGAGACATCCTGGTTCAGACTGAGATTCCTGCGGCATTCGGGTGCTGCAAAAAATTGATGCCAACGCCAGAGCATCCTATTAAAAAAAGCGGGAAACTCTGCAGGACGCATCAGATGTTCGAGCGTTAGAGGAAAATATGAAGAAATTCTAGAACTCGATGGTCACTGCTGGGATCGCTACCGAACGATTGAAGCAAGGGTCGTAAATCTCGAATTAGTAAAGAACGATCCTGAAGTCAACGAGGAGATTGTGGCAGGAAAAGAACCGAGTGATCAGGTAAATAAAGCGACGATGTGTGATTTCGTCACGAACGTCCAACATGTGGCGGAAGAACTGTATCCAGAAACAGAAGCCGATAACCTATCCCAAGAACATTGGCCGCAAAGTACAATTGCCGCCCAGCGATATGAAGTTGTTCTAAAACGAATACAATCTGCATGTGACCCGCCAAAAATCCTCACAGCAGTAATGATTGGGCTCCTTGGACTAGAGGAGCTCCTCGACCGCATAGAGAATTATTGGAGGAGCTGGTTAAAGGCCAAAGAGGACCAGAAGGCCGAAGAAGAGCAAAAGGCTAAAGAATCGCTGGTGGCAAAATCTAGAGGGCTCGTGCAGACAGCTCCACAATTAAAAATTAATAAAGGAATGGCGCCCAGCCCATAAAAGAAAAAAGAAGGAAGGAAGGAAGGAAGGAAGAGGCACTTGATGGGCATGGAATACCAGATCAGGGGTTCCAGACAGTGCTTACAAAAGGAGCGAAGAAAGCCACTACGAAACTTCTTCAAAAAAAGCCAAAAAGGAAAGTTCCCACGGTCGCCCAAAAAGAAAAAAGACCCGATAAAAAACTGGGGAGAAAGAAGCCCCGACGAAGACCCCGGTAGCAAGCACTGCTCGTAAAACCCCAAGATGGGTGACCCTACGCAGAAGTGCTGCGGGACATCAGGGGAACCGTAAGGCCCAAAGACACTAACACTGCCATTAAAGCAACGACCAAAACGGTCGGGCCAGATACTGGTCGAACTTGGAGCAGAGGCCGAGAATAAAGAAGCATTCTGCGATGCAGTAAAGAAAGTCCTCGGCAAAAGCGCAACTATAGCCTCGCTTGAGCCGATGGCAACGATCAAAATTAGAAACATTGACTGCGTCATGGATCTGGCCGAGGTGGAAGAGGCCATCAAAAGGGAGTTCCCTAGTGTGGGCAGGATTAAGCAGGGGCTGACACCAGAAAACCAAAGGTGACAACGCATGGCCATAATTGACTTGACTGAACAATTTCTGAATAAGGGCAAAGTACGAATAGGGTGGGTATGTAGGAAACGGCGAAGAGCAACGCCTCTTCAATGTTTCAAATGCCTTGGCTATGGTCACAAAACACAAGTATGCAAAGGACCCGATAGTTATATATTACAAATGCGGTGAAATGGGACATAAAAGAAAAGAGTGTACGAAGGAGGTACACTTTATTCTTTGCAAGGATGCTGATCCAAAACTTGATTTTGGATATGCCTCGGTATCAGGAAAATGCTGGATTTCCCAGGAAGCTCTAGTAAAGGCAAAATCAAAACTTTGATGACCCGCATCCTGCAGCTAAACCTACACCACAGTTCAACCGCCCAAAATCTGCTTGAGCAGTTTACGAGGGACATGAAAGCTGACTTTTTGCTGCTGAGTGAGCAACACCATGATAAAAAATTGGCATCCTTGTATCCTGATGAAACTGGTACAGCCGCTATCTGGGTTCGAAATAGTGATTTCCAGACGCAGAGCTGTGGACGTGGGGTGGTTTTGTGTGGGTTCGGTGCTCAGAGACCACCTTCTTCAGAGTATACCTGATGCCAAAAGAACCTAAATCATCTTTCCAAGCCAAGCTTAATGCTTTGGAGGACGCTGTTTCGAACGCAGACGGAAACGTGCTCGTTGGGGGAGACCTCAAACAGATCCGCTCGGAAAACGAGTCCTAGAAATGGCGCCCCGGGTAGCGCTCGTCATACTATACACCGGAAATACGCCAACTTCCCACTATGTTGGCTGTGAAAGAACCATAGCGGACGTGACATTTGCCTCGGAGTCCTTAGTATGGGGGATACACAACTGGAGAGTATTAGAGGACTACTCAGCCGGCGATGTACACATGATGCGGAAAAGATGGAATAGTGCTGGCACTCCTCCCCGCCCATCACGTCCGAGGTTACGCTGTCCATGGTGAAACAGCAGTCAGGTGTTCACTTCACACAGCCGGAACTGGAAGAGACAGTCCTTTCGTTGAAAGCGAGGAAGGCTCCAGGTCCAGATGGTGTTCCAGCTGAGGTGTTGGGGCTTGCCCACCACCATTATCCTGACTTGCTCTTCAAAATATTCAGTGCTTGCCTACGGGATGGGGTTTTCCCGGTAGGATGGATGGTGGCGAAGCTCATGCTGATCAGCAAGGGGAAGGGAAATCCCGAATCACCGTCTGCATACCGCCTGGTCTGCATGCTAGACACGGCTGAGAAAGTTCTGGAGAAACTCATCAAGCTCATCAACTCATCTCCTCGGCAGTACAGCTTTAGAGCAGGACGTTCTACGATTGATGCGGTTGCAGAGGTGGTGAATGTGGTCCAAAAGGCAGAGGCATATTGTTGCACCAAGCAAAGGATCGTCCTGTTGGTGACACTCGACGTCAGGAATGCCTTCAACTCCACCAGATGGGTGGATGTTCTGGATACGCTGGAAAACTCTTTTCAGGTTCCAGAATATCTAATGCGGCTTTTAAGGAACTAATTAAGAGACCGAAGCCTGCTATACGGTACGACAGAGGGCCAAAGAAGGATGGAAATTACATCGAATGTTGCCCAGGGGTCTATCCTTGGTCCGGACCTACGGAACGTGTCTTACTACGGGCTACTGAGACCCGAGATGCCAGATGAGTCGCATTTGGTCGGCTATGGGGGTGGTGTTGCGGCTCTGGTCACTGGACGCACCGTTGAACAGGCGCAACTTAGGCTAGGTATGCTAATGCGCCAAGTGAGGGACTAGGTGACTGCTCGCGGGTTCAGTTTAGAAGAGAATCCCTAGAGTAAGGATGATCAGTATTGAAGATATGCAAATCAAAGCAATCGGTGCAGTCTGAGTTGACTTATGGCCAACATAGGGGACCCAGCTCATCAAGAAGACGCCTCTTGATGAGTGCTGTAGGCTCAGTGCTACTGTATGGAGTAGAAGTATGGGGTGACGCTCTCAGTAAGGAGGTATACCGAAAACGTTTGGCACAGGAACAGAGAAGAGGAGCACTGACGATTGCTTCTTCGTATCCGACAGTCTCTGATTTGGCGGTGAGAGTTATTACAGGCGTGATACCTGCTAAAGAGTGCCACTCTATTTACCTGCGCTGAAACGAGGATGCGAGAGAGACGGTTGTCCGCAAGGAAAGACAGCGCTCGCTCAACGATTGGCAGCAGTCTTGGGTTGATTGCACGAAGAGAGGGCGGACTGCGTGCCTCATCCCGGACGTGAGACCGTGGATAAATCAAAGGCATGGTGAGACTGACTTCTATCTGACCCTGCTTTTGAGCGGGCATGGGTGTCTTCAGTCTTACCTGCACACGATTGGTAAGTCACGGTCCTCCGATTGTCGGTTTTGCCCAGGACAGGAGGACAATGCCTGTCACACATTTTTTGCTTGTACGAAATGGGTCAGGCTGCGAAGGGAACTCTACGGGGAGACGGGAGAGCTCATCCCAGATAATATAGTTGCGGTGATGCTCGAATCGGTTGACAAATGGAACCAGGTGGCACATTATGTTCGGGCAGTCCTAAGAGATAAAAGGGACTCACAGCTGCCGGGGTCTTTGGGGCTGGGGGATCGCTTGTCTAGCATTTCCTCTTCCCCTCTCCCCTCCCGCTAGGAAAGGGATCCCCCAGCTTGACGGCACCTCACGGCGTAACAAAACGAGACCTGGCCCGAAGTAATGTGTTATACAGTTCCAGGCTGGGCTCTCAGGTTGATAGGAAAGGTGTTTAGTGGGTAGTCCAGTCGCCTTCTTGCGAGCATGAATAATAATAAAAAAAAAACAAACGGCCAAAGCGTGGTACTGACCATTTCACCTTCCTCCAGTGCCGATACATTCGATCAAAATAATGAGTTACTCTAACTATATCTAAGTGAAGGCTCGAAATGGGTTGTAGTGCTAAAGCAATACCACCTATCCACCCCTTTAAAATAGTAAGGCTGTTTTTCGATGTCGATTGAATAGGTTGAGTTTGGTGGAAATTATTTGCAGAACTTACAAATGTAGGCTTTACAAAGAATTATACTACTTATAAAATAAGTCCCTCAAAGATACTGACTGAATAACTGTTACCAAATGAAAGCTCCCTGAGATGAAAAAGTATTCCTCATTCTGTTTGTAAATTGACACTTAGTCATATCTAATTGCTCTTAAAATTCCTTTTATGAATACATACGATACTCAAAGGATTACCCCATATACTTGCTCTGTTATCCTTTCAAATCGTCTGAGTAATTAGCATCTTGTAAAAGAGGAACGTTCGCTCGATTTCGCTTTTTAGACTACTGGAAAGTATTCCAGTACGAGTATAATACATGCATGCGTAATGTCAGCAAAATTATGCTAGGTAAATGTATACCGTTACACACTTGAAAACATATTTCTCTGGTATAACATCACGTTCGCGAAGTAATATATGCACAAAAAAAGACTACCAACACTCATAGTAACTGAAACAAGAAGTTAATTTTCGTTGCCTTTGAAAAATGAAACCGCATAAAAGAGCAGCGTTGGGGTTTGGATTTCGGAACGCCTAGCAACAACCGAAATGTATACCCCTTTGAGTATTTTGTGTATACATCGAGAAGCTTACGTTCATTTTGTTCAGGGATAAATTGTAGGATGCACAAAAGGATTGACAGTAACCCGATAAAACTGATATTATGTAACAGTGAGTGAATAGAAAACGGAGCATTTTCTTGTCGATTTGCCATAGTTATATGGCCTACCGTATTTCGCGTCCAAAATTGACAAATTATACAATATTCCTTGGTTTAAATGTGATAAATAAACGTTTTCATAAATTCTTCGAAATTGAGTTTTCTTTTCCATACGAGAACGCAATGAATGCTCACAGTGGTGAATACCAACGTAACGCTAATAAAATTTACAAATGGCTACCGGACTGGGCAATGTTACAAACATGCCTCAAACATCAAAAGTCACAGATACTTTACCACCAGTCATGCGGGACCCTCATCATCTGCGAATCTGTATGTGGAAGTGTCGCGAATCACTAAATTTTCAGTCGTCTACAAACTCGACCCGGAATTTCTTACCGAGCTAGTGGACACCACATTCCGCTCGCATAGCATCACATAGGACAAAACTTAGTTCAAACACGTTGTTCAATATGTCAAGCCAGAAATTTAGCCCACGCCAGTTCGATTGTCAGGAGACCGCCACCGAAAACAATTATAATGCTGTTAAGTAGCGAATATCAGCAGCTTTAGCAGAGGCCAGAAAATCGAAACTGACACCTATTCCAAGGGGAAAATCTAGATGGAAGGCCAACCTCACATTACGTGCAGTATACGCAAAGTACTGGGGAACAGCAGGTGACAAATGCTATACTGCGGTTGTTTCTTTAAAAGCAGCTGCCGGAAAACATTCGGTTCAGGTTAGCCATATCTAGTGAGCCCGACATTGATAAGGTAGTAGCAAAGTCTTACGTCAAAAATTGAACCGGATTGATCGCCTGGAAATCAGGATGCTTGATTTATCACAATCAGAATCTCCCAATAGAAAGCAACCCTATAGTTCAATGAATCGAAGATATGCTTTTTTCACAGCCTTTTTGGGAGTCATGCCCATAATTGACAACCACCATGCCAATAAAAAAATAAACCGGATTCGATTTCGGAAAACTAAGAACGTTGTCTCAAATTTCTGCGACTGAAGACAACCAACTTCAACAACAGAAAATCAGCCAACTGCGAGTTTCAACCAAAAAAATTAATGCGTTTCCTTGTAGATACTGGAGCGAATATTTTAGTTCGAAAACAAAAATCAAAATGCATCAACGCAATTCAACCTCTTCACCACCAAAAATACAATCATTAAAACATGCGGATACAAAATGTTTGTCACTCGACCTACGCTTACGACGTCCAGTCACTTGGAAATATGTCATCGCAGATGTTAGACAGCAAATAATCGGTGTTGGTCTATCAAAACATTTTTGCCTCATTGTGGTTATCCGCAGAAGGAAAATTATCATGCATCGTGAAGCTCGATAATGCCAGAATTTCTAGCATAATGACATTAAAATCAGGTTAACCATACCATGACCTACTTAGAAAACTCGTTGAAATCAAGGTTCCGGCAGATACTATATAAAAAAGTTACAGCTCACGACATCTACCAACATACTCTAACAAAAGGCTCGCCAGTTGTAGAAAGAGCGAGATGATTGACTCCCGAAAAGCTTCGTGAAGTGAAAGGCAAATTCCATTAGATGATTCAGGAGGGTATATTTCAACCGTCAAGCAGCCCATGGGTAAGCCCATCACACCTGGTGCGAAAGAAGACCGACCAATCGAAATCATGCTGAGATTATCATCGTTTGAACTCCATCAATATTCCTGCAAGATACCCGATCGGTCATTTAAGTGACTTTACTCATAAAGCGTACCGTCAAATTCTAATTGCACCGAAAGACAGTTCAAAGATAGCCGCCATCACTCTACTCGTATTTGGACTCTTTTAGTTCAAAGTAATGACTTTCAGCCTGTGCAACAATGCTCTAACCTTTCAGTGGTATATTGACCACGCTCTTTGAAGACTTGGACTTTTGCCAAATTTACATTGACAATATTTTAATTGCATCCAAATCACATGACGAGGACCATAAACACCTGCAAATAATTTTTGAATGATTTGCAACTGTCCATGAAAGTTGTGTAATCCATTTTTGTTAGGCCATCAGCCAAATATCTTAAATATTTAGTGAGCAAGCAAGGCATCAGATCTCTATTTGGAGGAGTTCAAACCATTTTCGATTTGGGGAAGCCATCAATAATAGTGGAACATGATGATTCCTCGAAGCACGAGACTCGCAACGAAAATCTTGGAAAAATGCTGCTCAAATTCAAACCCAACTCCACGAACATCTCGCTGGCGAAAGGAAAAAGATAAGCGACATATCGTTTAGGATTCTTGAGCGGAAGCTGCTTTCCAGGAATATTAAGAGCAAATCGCCAATGCAGTGTAATTACGACATCCTATTAAAAATGCACTACTGGCTTTTAAATCGGACGCATCTGATTTTAAAGTTTGAGCACTTTATGAACAAGTCAATGACAATTGTTCGGAACAGCTTGGATTCTTCTTGAGAAAGCCCACCAATGCTCAATGAAAATTCAGCACATACGATCGCGAGCTGCAAGCAATCTATAGCATGGTGAAATTCTTCCAACACATGAGTGAAGGACATCCACTATTTACCAAGCCCAATAACGTTCGCCTTCGAACAGAAAGCCGACAAAGTGAATCAAAGCCCATTGCGACAATTATATTTCATTGGACAATTTTCTACCCATATTGTCCACATCACTGGTGACGAAAATGTCAAGGCGGCCGCTTTGTTCCAAATTAGTGTCATTGCGCAACTTATTGCTGTGACTTCTGAAGAATCAGCTCTGGCTCAGATGTACGATGAAGAACAAGAGACGGCTCTAGCTCTGAATAAACTGCTTGGTGATGACAGCGCTACCACCTTTTACTGTGACATATCAACATCCAAAATCCAACCATACATTTTCAAACTGGCAGCTCAAGACGTAGTGAGCTCAACTATGAGCATCATCACGACTGCTTGCGAAGCTTTTATGCCCCGTTACGGCAAGCCCCCAGTGTACTGGTGGTCGATTGAAATCGCTGAAAAACGAAGAGAGTATCACAAGCTTCGGCGTGACGCTCAACGGGCGCGGAGCCGTTATTAGCAGCATATAAGTTGCCCAGGAAATGCCTTCGCAAACTGATCAACAACAGCAGGGCTCTCTGCTGGCAAGACCTAGTGTACAATGTAAACAAGGATCCTTGGGGCCTTGACTACAAGCTAGTTATGTGGAAACTTGGTGCATGACGCAGAAAAGATGGACGAGATAGTGCGGGCACTCTATCCCATCCATGTTGACACTATCCATGGTGAAACAGCAGTAGAGTGCCCACTCTTACACAGCTGGAACTGGAGGAGGCAGTCCTCTCCTTGAAAGCGAGGAAGGCTCTAGGTCCAGATGGTGTTCCAGCTGAGGTGTTGCGGCTCGTCTATCACCATTGTCCTGACTTGCTGCTCAACACATTCAACACTTGCCTTCGGGACGGCGTTTTCCCGATACAATGGAAGGGGGCAAGGCTCGTGCTGATCAGCAAGGGAAAGGGAAATCTCGAATTGCCGTCTGCATACCACCCGTTATGCATGCTAGACACGGCTGGGAAAGTGCTAGAGAAACTCATCAAGGGAAGACTCACTGACGTGATTCGTGCTGCTGGGGACCTATCTCCTTTGCAGTACGGCTTTAGACCAGGACGTTCTACTATCAATACAATCGTAGAGGTAGTGAGCATTGTCCAAAAGGTAGAGGCATATAGTCGCACCAACGGTTCCAGGCTAGGTTCTCAGATTGACAGGGGAGGTGTTTAGTGGGTAGTCCAAGGGTATCCTCCATGGGAGTCCCACACTGCCAGACTCGGCGGGCGTAAATGCCTTCACCTCCCTACCAAAAAAAAAATAGTCGCACCAAGCGACGGATCGTCCTGCTGGTGACACTCGACGTCAGGAATGCCTTCAACTCCGTTAGATGGGTGGATATCCTGGATACGCTGGAAAACTCTTTTCAAGTTCCAGAATAGCTAATGTGGCTTTTGAGGGACTACCTAAAAGACCGAAGCCTGCTCTACGTCACAACACAGGGCCAAAGAAGGATGGCAATTACATCGGGTGTAGCCCAGGGATCTATCCTTAGTCCAGACATGTGGGACTTATCTTACGACGGGCTACTGGGACTCGAGATGCCAGATAAATTGCACTTGGTCAGCTATGTGGATGATGTTGCAGCTCTGGGCACTGGACGCACCGTTAAACAGGCGCAACTTAGGCTAGGTATGCTAGTGCGCCGAGTAAGAGACTGGATGACTGCTTGCAGATTCAGTTTAGCACAGGACAAAACCGAAGTGGTCATCTTGACAAAAAAGAGAATGCCTAGAGTAAGGATGATCAGTACTGGAGATAAACGAATCGAATCGAAGCCATCGGTGAAGTACCTGGGGCTACCGATCGACTCGAAGATGAGTTTCTCTGAGCAAAGCAGGGCAACGGCTGAGAAGGCTGCAGCAGGAGTATCGGCTCTGACTTATGGCCAACGTAGGGGGACCCAGTCCATCAAGAAGACGTCTCTTGATGAATGCAGTAGGGTCAGTGCTATTGTATGGAATAGAAGTATGGGGTGACACTCTCAGCAAGGAGGTATACCGAAAACGCTTGGCACAGGTACAGAGAAGAGGAACTCTGAGGATTGCATCTTCGTATCCGAGTGTCTCTGATTCGGTGGTGAGAGTTATTGCAGGCGTGATACCTGTTGCTCTCCTTTGTAGAGAGTGCCGTACTATTTACCTGCGCCAAAACAAGAGTGCGAGGGAGATGGTTGTCCGCGAGGATAGACATCGCTCGCTCAACGATCTTAGCTGCACAAGATTGGTAAGTCACGGTCCCCCGATTGTCGGTTTTGCCCAGGAGAGGGGAACAATACCAGCCACACATTTTTTGCGTGCAAAAATGGGTCAGGCTGCAAAGGAACCGCTACAGGGAGACAGGAGAACTCATCCCAGATAAAATAGTGGCGGTGATGCTCGAATACGTTGACAAATGGAAGCAGGTGGCATTTTATGCTCGAGCAGTCCATAAAATATAAAAGGGACTCACAGCAGCCAGGGGTGTTGGGGCTAGGAGATCGCTTTTCTGGCACTTCCTCTTCCCCTCTCCCCTTCAACTAGGAAAGGGATTCCCCAGCTTGAAGGCACCTCACGGCGCAACAAAACGAGACCTGGCCCGAAGTAATGTGTGAAACGGTTCCAGGCTGGGTTCTCATGTTGACAGGGAAGGTGTTTAGTGGGCAGTCCAGCTGCATTCTTTCGTCATGGGCGTCCCACACTCTGTGCGTAAATAGCATTCACCTCCTTACCACAAAAAAAACTACCGTTCTAACTAGTTTTTTTTCTGGCAACAATTGAGGGCAATCGAACTGTCAAAGTACCTCAGGGCTTTTGGTGGCAGTGAAGGTTATCGCAAAATAACTCATTTTTAGTCTCTAAAATCCGCTAACACACGGTCTTCTGTCAAGTGTCCGCTTCAACGGGCTTTAGTGTGCGCAGCATTTTTTTACGGCATTTAAATGCCACAAGCACCACTGGTGGTCCGTTCATCGTCTATTTTTGTTATCTCGAAAATTCTCGAAGGGTTTTGATGCTTTCAGGGAAATCATGGCTATTGGCAACCCCTAAGAGATTCTTCTTCTTCGTAGCACTACACCCCTTTCGGGCTTCGTTTCCTTAAAAATAGTGCCCCCAACTGTCTGGGCCCATTGAGCGCGTCCGCCAATTATGTAATACGAGCAGTGATGAACTGTCTTCTTCGTCCAAGTTAGACCAGCGTTTCCTTGGTTTCCCTACTGGTCTCTGGCCTTCAGTTCTCCCAACGAATAACTTTTTGGGTATCCGGTGTTCGTCCATACGATTCATGTGTCCAGCCGATTGCAGCTTTTATAGTCTGACAATCGTCAAAAATTTCATACAGCTCATGGTTGTATCGAATTCGCCATTGGTCCCCGTCTAGTTTTGCTCCAATTATTCGCCTCAGGACCCGTCGCTCAAAGGAGTTCAATATATTTGGGTTAAGGTCCATATTTCACACCCATAGCATAATATAGATCATATTACAGATTTGTATAATTAGAGCTTTGTTTTTCCTTGTATGCAGCTGGTTTTCAAGATCGTCAATAGTGAATAAAATATTTTATTTGCAAGTTGTATTCTTTGGCGTATTTCGTCTCTTTCATTACTGGTTCGCGTTATTCTGGCGCCTAAATATACAAATTTGCTTACATTTATGATATTGTATTCGCCAAGTGTGATATTTTGTGTATGTGAGGTATTTTTCCTTGACTACGTCATGAGCTTTGTTTTATTTTCATTGATTTGTAGCCCTACTAGTTCTTCTTCGCTGTCGAGTTTCAGAAAAAGTTCTTTGGCAGTTGTTAATGACCGTGACAAAATGTGGATATCAGCCGCATAGGTTATTACTTGGCTCAACTTGTATAGCAACGTACCTCGCGTATCGATAGGTAGCTTCCTTATGACGTACTCCAGAGCCAAATTGAATGGCAATGGGGCCAGCCTATCTCCCTACTATAGCCCAATGTTTGTGTCAAAGGCATCGGTGAGTTGGTTATTGATGCGGACTTGGGAAGTCGTTGACGTCATTGTCATTTTGTTAAGATGGACAAATTTGGCTGGGATGCAAAAGCAATTATTATTTGGTACTATATATACCGATCAATACTGTCATATACCTGATTGAAGTCAACGAAAATTTGTTGTACGTCTATGTTGAACTCCCAGCGCTTTCCAAGAACCTGCTTGACTGTGAGCAATTGGTCTATTGTCAATGTACCTGCTCAAAAACCACCTTGAAACTCGCCAAGAATGTTGTTAGCGTGCGATCTAATTTGATTTTCCAAGATTTTTGAAAATATTTTGTACGCCGTACAAAGTGGTGATATGGCTCTATAATTTTCGCACTGTAGCTTGTCACCTTTTTTGTGAATAGGGAATATAATTGATTCGCTCCTCTCTTTCGGCATATGTTCTGGTGCTGGATGACTTTGTGAATAGCTTTATGAACACTGCTGCCACCATATTTGATGAGCTCCACTGGAATCTCATCTATGCCTGGCGCTTTATTATTCTTTTGGGTTTTGATGATGGAACAAACTTCATCCAGAGCTGGTGGGGCTAATGAAACCTCTCCGTAGAGATTTATAGGCTCCGATGTTCTGGAGCTGCATGGAGGATTCAGGAAGTTCTTGAAATATGATGCCCATCTTTCCTTAATCTTGGTTTCATCAGAGATTGCATTGCCGATGTCATCACGACAGAGCGTGGTTTCGAGCTAATAACCACGTTTACGGCCCACTACTTTGTATGCTTGTCTAGTGTTGTTGCTCGCTAGATTTATATTTATACTTCTCAATTGGTCGTCACAGTATTTTCTTTTCTTAATTCTAATTATCTCATTCGCTACTCTTCTGAGATTTTCAAAGTGTTCTCTCGTCGTCCTTTTTTTCCTACCTATGTAATCTTTGTATGCTTGATTCTTTTTGTCTAACGCGTTCTGGCACTCATCATCGAGCCATTCATTTCTCTTGTGCCGGGCTTGCTGTCCGATCGTCAGTTCTGCCGTGGTCTTAATAGCCGCTTTCAGTTCCATCCAGAGCTCGTTGCTTGTCTTTAACAATACGTCTGATAAGATGATAAGCCAGCTGGTTGTCGACGGATTCCGTGAAATTTTTGGCCACAGACGCCGTTTGGAGCCTTTCGATATCAAATTTTTGTAGTGGGCTGATCTTCCTTGAATATGCCTTTAACATACGACATCGATAGGTTACTTTGATCAAGTAATGATCTAAGTTACAATTGACTCCTCGGTGTGTACGGACGTCAAGAATGCTCGAGGCCCATCGTTTTTGGATCCGAAAATGACCCCTTATAGGTGCTTTCTTATTTTTTTTGTGGATGGTTACCTTATTGGTATCATGGTCATTCTTGCAAAAAAGAGAGGAATCTACTTTGGGTTTGAGTTTTCTACAACGGTCATGATTGCGTTTCATGCTGAAATTCGCATTAATTAACAGTTAGCTCATCCCTTTTCCTTCTATCATTGACTACTTCAGTTGATTCCGGGTCTGAACTACTTTTATATAATTCCTCATGAAATGAATGAACCTTATTACGATACCGTACACTTTACACAGCTTGAACCCTAATGAGATCCTTCACTGTAACATGCTCCTGTACTGCTGCATGATTGAAAATAATATACTCGGCCTTACTCCTAAAATCAATGCCTTATAAATTATGAAAAGTTACTTCGCCAGAATAAACTGTTCAAATATCAATATGGTTTGGCACACAGACAAAATTCTACTTTCTTCCACAAATCATTTCAAAACAATCATTAACTAGTACACGAATAATTAAATGCCAACGGAACCTCCTAATTATTTCTGACCAAATCACCGCCAAATGTCCGTAATCGACATGAAAAAATACATTTAGTAGTTTACATAACGAATAAAATTGCTAAATATCACGTGCCTAATAATTACACGAAACAGACGAACTCATCCTTTGCCTCGGCAACATAAATTACAATTTCCCAGAAGACCTACTCAGCAAAGCTAACTCCTAAATCACAATATTAATCCACCATTGACCCTGAAATAATAATAACACACAAAAATCCTAGCCAACTCGCATAAAGCAAATTAATTGAAAGCTAAGTAGTATAGGTTCAGAAACAGGAGCACTGAATACCGGCATTCGTGGCCATTGAGGAATAAAAGTCGTGCTCAATCTCATTGGGGCTTTTTTGAATGAATATGAATAGGAAATGGGGACAGGTGAAAGACGAGGAAGGAGAGAAAGCCAACGGACCAGGCGAAACTACATTCACTTATAGACGCACGAGCAAGACACATTACCTAATACCTATTATGATCCCAAAAGGCCAACGAACACAACACAACAGTTGAGTCTACTTTTTTGGATTTAATTCCCCATTTGCGAGATATTACATCAGCATATTTTCACAATGATTTGCCGAAAGACTGCGCGGCCTCCCGAGAAGCAAGACTCTCTCCACAAGGATATTTCTCAAGAAAGCCCAACACTATGCTGGAGGAAATGGGCAATCTGGTCCAGGTGAGATCAAGTGAAGCCAAGGAGAAAAGAAGATGCGAAATAATTGATTCTGTTTCTCCATTTTATTCTTTCTCCCGGCTCCTTGTTATTTTGACCTACTAGCGATTTTAGCGCTGGCATACTCTTCTCAATCCTCGAGTCCTTGTTCCTTTAGAATTGAGATTAAACGTGTACAACGCTGTCGGGACGAGGACCTACGATACTCCAAGCGACCAAGTTCAAATGACTGCCCGGCTAACAAGCGAAGGAATTAAGAAAGTAAGTAGCTTAAAGGTGAACGCGTGATGAAAAATTCAGCGGCGTTATAGCCAAGAGCAATTATCGTGAAAATGAAGTCCAGGAGCTTTTTGAAGAAATTAACAGGAAGTGATTTAAATGGAGATGAGCTTAGAAATGTAGGTTAGTCGGCCAATGTGGATGAAAGTAGAAAAGGGGTTTTTGTGTAGTTTATTGTTGAATTGCATACCTAAAGTGGAGTTGTTGACGGAGAGCTTTCGTTTGCAGATTGTTCTTTGCAAGACATTAAGCGTAGTTTATGATGTAAACTAAAACTAATTACTTTTTGCTTAATCGGTTTAAGTTGTTGTGCTTAATTGCTTCGAATCGCTAGTGAAAACTTGATTTGAGGCATTGTCCAAAAGCGTCTTGAATTTGCAGAATAAATCAATAATTATTTATTGAATGGAATTGTTATCCGTATTTAAGGACATTATTGGCTTCTTGTAGCTTGCAACGGGTCGTGGGCACCACCTGTTTTACAGGTACACTATCCTTGCTGGACGTCATCAATTACGCGTATCAATCACATATGTTAGTGAAGAGTTAATACTTGTTCAAATGAATTTCCATTTGGCCCTTCGCCACTCGTCTGAAATCTTCAAATTAATCTAATATCTGTTAGTGAGTAGTCTGTGTGGTCTAGTGGTTAGAGCATAAACGCATAAGCCGAAGGTCCCAGGTTCAAATCTCGTCGGGAGCAACGTAATTTAATTCAGGGGATTTTTTGGACAGACTACGAGTGTTCACTCAGTGGTGATATGTACTGATTTAATCAGATCATATCATAGCTGAGCAGGCACACGGGAGCATGGTACGACCAAAAACCAACTTCCGAAAAAATCAATACGGTCATGAAAATGAGATACTCTAACTATCTCTGAGCGAAGGCCCGAGAGGGGCTTTAGTGCTACAAGGACGAAGAAGAATGTAGTGAGTAGGAATTTCAATAAGTCCGTAAAGGACTGCAGCGATGGTCTGCTGCCTCGGCAGAAGAAGATGGAGGTATCTGCCGAGAATGCCCTCGTCTGGAGACGCGTGAATGCGCTGGCAGGCTAGCATTGCGGTGTCGTGGGGCGGGTTCATTTCCCCAGCACGAAGACCCACTACGAAAAAATTTCGCACTCACGAATTTGGTTGGAGATCAAGAGGCGACCGAAGTCGCAAAAATTGTAGATAACTACACCAAGGGAGATAGAACTTGTTACGAAAACAAGAGGAACCTGAGAAGAAAGGCGGACTTGGGGTAACCTCGTCATTACCCGATGAAGTTCATGGCCCGCAAATGAAAGAGGGGCAACCGGGTGGTGATGGAGCCCTTTCGCACCCACCCAACCGGAATAAATCCATATTTTTGTTGCAGTGGCCAGGTATTCCTCTTCTGAGTGGAAAACTCATACAACTTGAATTGCATGAACTTTCCCATCAGAAGGGGAGTACCCCGGTGACCAATTTATGCCATAGAATTATACAATTTGATTGCATAACGCTATGCCATAAAGAGGCACTCTGCTTGGGCCACTCAACCCGCGATATCACCTGAAACAAAGAAGAATTGCTTAAGTACCCGGCGGCTGGCTCATGTCTTGAGGTGGAAGCCTGCCACCGTACCGGGTCCTATACCCGGTTAGAGTCGGGAGAAAGGAAAGACCGAGGGGTATGATATTAATTCATTGTTTTAATCTATTATTTGTTTTTTTTTCAGTTTTGAATTGAATGCAATTAAAAATAGAAAGCTAAAATAAAATACACATTAGCTGAATTTATTTACTAAAATATACCATAATATTATAAATTGATGTTTAAAGATTAAAAAAAAAAAACAATGTACAATTTACGATAAAAACTGATTTAATCAAATAAAAAAATTAAAACTTCTAAAACACATGATTTTCTCAGAAGCGATTGAATTTACCTAAGTAGAATATCTGAAATTTAGTCAGCAATATTTTTTTTCTTCTTCATTTCCTATTGAAATTGAAACTTATTTAATGTTATTTTTAATTGAGATCAGAATATCTTCTATCTATTTTTTTTCTTTTCACTTTTTTTAGGGTTTTGTACTAAAATACAAAACCCTATTGCAATCACGACCTGTGTCCGTCCGTCCGTCCGTCCGTCCGTCCGTCCGTCCGTCCGTCCGTCCGTCTGTATGTCACAGCACTTTTTCTCCGAAACTATAGAGGCTACAGCCATGAAACTTTGTGGAAAGGTCAGAAGTGGTGACCTCTTGAAAGTTCAAGGGTGGAAAAATTTTTCAAAGGGGTTTAAGGGGGTCTCCCCGTATAGGGAGGTGACCCCTCAAAAAAAAAATTTCACCATTTGTAGTCGAGTAGGGTGTTATTGGAAAGGTCTCAATGAGATCTTTTCAAAACTGGTCTTAAAATTGCCTTATCGATACCAAGAGGGGCAGGGGAAGGGGAAACGTACGAACTTTTCGCGTACCCCCCCCTCGCGATTGGAAACCTTCCATCCGAAAAATCTGAAAAAAATCATGAATGTAGGCCTTAATGAGTACAACAACAACAAATACATGAGAAGTCAAAATTCACTCAACTTTGTTAGTAATAGTATGATTTATCGATTTTAAGTTTTCTTGAATAAAATCTAAACGGTACCCTTAAATTCAATAAAATTTTGCAAACAGATGACTATTTATAGGATTGATTTATTTCTGAAAGTTTCATAAAGATCGAATAGTATTTAACGAAGTTATAGTGGTTTGAATTTTCCCGTATTACTATGGAACAATATGCCCTGTATTACTATGGAAACATATGGCTATGGAGCCAATGCGCTTTTTATCGATTTAGACACTACAGCTTTGCTAGGATTTGCATGAAAATTTCAGGAATGGTAGGTATCATGAAAATGAGTACATACAATTGAAACAAGTCGAAGAGGCAGGAGAGAGCTCCTAGCAAAAGGGCTTTGTAACCATTCTAGGATTCGAAAAAATAGGCCATGAATCGATGATTACAGTACAGAGGAGTGGGCCCTGAAAAAAATTTAATGAAAGGTAGCCGATATGAACATCAACTGAAATTTCTCTATGGGAGCTTTTCAAAACAGTTCTTAAACTGACAGTTTTACCTCAAGGGGGGGCACAGGGGGGGGGGGGGGGCAAATACATGAAAAATGTGTTTCTAAAAAATCTGGAAAAATTATCAAGGGAGATATTTATGGGTATAACTAAAACAAATACCTCTGAATTCACAATTCTTTGAACTTTGTTAATAATAGTATGATCCTCGAATTTCACATTTTCTCCAATAAAATCGTCTTTGACATGTTTCTTGATTTTATTCGTTGCTGGTTACTGCATTTTGTAAGTTGAGTACAAAACCCTTCTGACATGAGCATAGGTCTGTCTACCCAACTTGTTTTATATTGAAAAGCTCAACTGTAACTGTCGCAACTAGTAGTAGTAGAGTAATCCATTTGTAATGCACACAACTTTAAGTGGGAAAAATGTCACTTCGAGGTATATCATGTCGGAGTTCTATGATTTGAAAATTCTTTCAATTTTACGAGCCTCATCCGAGCGTATATTGTGTCTCGCATTGAAATTCAATGCACAGTAAACTCAATCGAAATTCGGAATCAAATAACCTACGCCAACATGGTATCTTCAAATACAGTGCATAAACTTAAAATCGATAAATCATACTATTACTAACAAAGTTGAGTGAATTTTGACTTCTCATGTATTTGTTGTTGTTGTACTCATTAAGGCCTACATTCATGATTTTTTTCAGATTTTTCGGATGGAAGGTTTCCAATCGCGAGGGGGGGGTACGCGAAAAGTTCGTACGTTTCCCCTTCCCCTGCCCCTCTTGGTATCGATAAGGCAATTTTAAGACCAGCTTTGAAAAGATCTCATTAAGACCTTTCCAATGACACCCTACTCGACTACAAATGGTGAAATTTTTTTTTTGAGGGGTCACCTCCCTATACGGGGAGACCTCCTTAAACCCCTTTGAAAAATTTTTCCACCCTTGAACTTTCAAGAGGTCACCACTTCTGACCTTTCCACAAAGTTTCATGGCTGTAGCCTCTATAGTTTCGGAGAAAAAGTGCTGTGACATACAGACGGACGGACGGACGGACGGACAGACGGACAGACGGACACAGGTCGTGATTGCAATAGGGTTTTGTATTTTAGTACAAAACCCTAAAAACGATAGCAGAGAATAAGAAAAATGGTATATTTGATGATTTAAGTTAGTGTAATTATTTATTACTATGAGAAAATGATTCGTTAGTCAACAAATTGTTGTATGTGCTTAACCGAGTCCTGAATTTACGTAATTCAGAGGTAAGAATCATGGTTTGTAATATCAACTTCCTTCTAGAACTTCAACTTCCTTCTAGAACATAAAAATGTCATTATCAGCTCGTGAAACGGATTAAATGTGTAGTATTTGGTTGATATAGAAACAAATACTCGTAAATGTCTGTGTTATTTCGACAGAACCGCACTTTGTTTCTTTCAACACTAGAATATAAGCCAAAAAAACTGCAGAGCGACATAACAGTTGGTACCAGAAGTAGGATATTCACATGTAAATTAGAGAAACAATTCAGTGTAAAACAGGTCGGCTTTGAGCGTGTTGTTTATTATGCACGGATAGTTTAAAAAAAATTGTGAAGTGCTCCGAAATTCTTAGAGCGTAGATTTTGCAAAATGGATACATTGGACTCACGTACTTTGTTGGAATTCATCGTGACGGAATGAGAACTATTAAAACCCAATTCGCGAATGAATGCGCTGCGTTTTTACTTAAAAGGGTTCGCTCGGAAAAACTCAAGCCCTGGACGCAGACTTAAGCTGCTAGTAGCGACGAAGGTAGCCTTGAACGAGTGTTAACGAAGAACATAGTAGAGTCGCTGAGGAATATGGAAGTGTGATTGCACGATCAGACGGAGAGCCTGCGAGGCAAACTGATAAAGCTCTTGAACAAATATAAAAGTAAAGCATCCTAGTGTAAATTTCTCTAAAATAAAATTAATCGGTTTTGTTGACACATGCTCGTACACTCAATGTAAATAATATGTTTTAAATATATTTTCTCTAAGTTTTTTTTTCTATTTAAATAATATGATAGTTTAAATGAACACAATATATTAACAATACTAGCTGCCACAACTAGTGTTTTTTTTTTAATTTCATATGCATATAAAAACCTTTGCTATTGTTTTAATTTATATGATGCAATAAAAGGGTACTCACCCGCATGGTCTTCCGAGCGCTCGACGACGATGCAGATAGTCCTGAAATTTCGATTCTGTAACATCTATTTAGAAGCTATTAATTCCATCAAATTGTACTTCTTATACTTGTAGTAGTCTGGTAAAACACTGAGGCAACAAAATCCTTTTATCACTTCTACTAGTATACACAAATCCGGATTTTTCAAATCTACCTTATAGGCAGAAATTTTTAGCAGTAACTAACTCAGCTATTTTTTTTATTAACAAGTCTCGATCAACTTTATTGTTGAATCGCTTGTTGATAACAGTTGAAAAGCTTCCAGCACTAGCATCAAAATATTTATCGATTAAAGAACTGAGTACGTATCTAGGGGCAGGAGAATTTTCTTGATAAATCCTTTTAATAAGCTCAACTCCAATCTCAATCGGATCTTCAAATGCGGTTTGGATAAATATACAATTTTTCACTCCTAACTCTGCAGGGAGTCGTTCAAAGGACCGATATTACAACTCGACTGCGTTCACTTCTTATTTTTCGCACGGTAGCAATAGCTCGGCTCGGCTGAATGCTTTTCCTCGAGAAAATCGCAATTCGACAAAAGATCGGAAAATCGTTGCAAGAGTTGAAAGAAAATTGGATTACTACTCCAAGTCGCACAGGAGGCGTCCCCGGATTAACTTTTCGCACTTCTCGCCAATCGAGACGACAACGAACAGCAGCAGGAACTAGTGGGAACCTGACGACCAAATCCTGAATCAACTCAACGTAGTTCGAAGTTGAGTTCCCGACACTTATTGGAACTCGTTCACTTGGCTCGGGGGGGGGGGGGGTTCTACACTTTGCGACACTTTCGCCAACACAAACCAGATAGCTCTGAAATTCCGTTCAAGTCCAAGTCGAAACTGTTGTGCGAAATCCTGACCAAAGTCGCGCCCCCACTAAACACTCACTGGCGATTTTCTTCAGCGCTTTCCACACGATCGAGCGGACGACTTGTTTGTGACGTTTTGCACAATATTTTACGGTGGACGCTACGCTCACCCACAGCAGCGCGCTGAGTGACTATTCACTATTCACACCTTTATCGCAATAAACAGTGCAAGAACTTTACACTTCCTCTTGAATTTTCCACCTAATTTTCCGTCCGGAAGGAAACTCCTGTCCATTTACTTTTCAAAGCTTCTGGCCGAGTGCAGTCCAGGGACCGTTCTCTCTTTTACGGTACTTGCTTCTACTGCTACTGCGTGCCTTGAGAGAGAAATTGCGGGACTCTTGCTGTTCCTGCAATGGGTCTTCAGAAGGAGACCGTTGAGGTTAGCTTCGTTGAGATGACTGTAGCGCGTTATCGGGTCCGAACTGCTCCGATTATGGGCAACTATCTTCCTGTACAGGGTGTTGCAGTAATGTAAGCGTTAGTGTAATTATGGAAATTATTACCTGAAATATCACCTGCACCGGCACTAATTTTCACACGTGAGTTACCTCACACGTCTCCTTCACTCAATGACAACTGCCCTGTCAAAAGTGTTTCATCGTACCAGATCAATCTCAGATCGTACCGGTTCGATCGCAAATTGTGCTAGTTCAATCGGAAATTGTTCCAATTCAATCTGCAACCGTACCGGTTCGATCGTTTCAATTGATCTGGGACATTTTGAGTTTTTCTTAAACCCTTTAACTGCTCGATTACTACAAGAAGATGTACGTGCTTAGCCTGAGTAGCAGAAACTTCTCACTTTCTAAAAAGCGGAAAGTTTCCGTGCTCAAGTATGCCCTTTGGATCATCTATCAGTACTTGAACTGACTGTAATAATAACAACAAAATAACATTTTAGTCATCACCTTTATGGACTAAGGAAGCCTTTAACTGTAGGAGTCATTTACTATGTCAGTGTGTTCAAAAAGAGGCTTCTTACCCAGAGTAGGCTACTGAGGCAGGCTAGCGATCAGCCATGCCGTGGGTTGTTGTTCGGATCTTCTAAGCCCGTCCTGGGCTAAGTTGCATAATAAAACTTACACCCTTGAAGCGGTAGGGAGGATTACAGGGGAACGATTATATCACTAGAGGCTCACAATTTATTTTGAATGCAAAATAAATTTACAGTGAAATTTACTCACATTCCACGAATTGCAAATGAGTAAGACGAAATTGTGTTTGTTGAAAAAACTCAGGATGCAATAAAACTGAAAATTTGGATTATGAGTAGAGAAATTAACCAATTTATCTAAAAGAGAAGAACGATCTCTTGTAAATTTTATTATATTGTATTTTATTTCTATTAACAAAAAACTTAACTTTCCATCTCCAATTTATTGCAATGAGACAGCAATAATAAAGTAGTCAATACAATCTAATTCCTTTAAGACGCTTGAACCTGCTCAAATGTATAACAACTTTCCCATTACAATTTAATTGATGCTAGCATCTTATCGCATGGCATCAATGATAAATTGATCATTCAATCTCTAGGGGGCAAAGGGAATGTCCGCAAATGGTGCGATTACTCACCTACGCAACATCAACGATTGAATAGTGTGGGTGGTAGCATGCTTGACTGCCAACCTGGGGTTGGCTGAAATCTTAGCTAATTGGCAGCATTTCTGAGCAGATGATGATTTGTGCATGGACATGATGGTGCTTTGTACCATAATAACTATGTGTTAATCAGCTAGCATGAAATGGGAAGTATTGTATTTGATGAAGAAGAAAAGATTAAAAGGAGGAAACGGGTTCCGAGTATGTTCAGCAGTAACAAGACGTAGACGCAGGGGATTTTTGTGAACAAAGAGTTAGTCAGATTGAAGATCAGTTGATTTTGAGAAGGTGAAGGGTCTGGTCTCCTCGAAAACCATCGGCGCATATATGAGTCTGAATGGCATAACATTGAACTTGTGATGCATGCAATGTGGAACAAAGGCACTGTTTTTGCAGGATTCTTCTTCCAGTGGAATCTGATAATAGCTGGAAAATGAAAATAAGTTCGTAACAATTTTTTACTGGAAATTTAATATAATTGCTCTTCTATTCTTAGCATCGGATATAATTGTGTTGTATGCAGCTGGTTTCCAGGATCGTCAAAACGGAATAAAATATTTTATTTGCGAGCTGTATTTTTCGGCGTATTTCGTCTTTTTCATTACTGGTTCTCGTTATTTTGGCGCCTGAATACATAAATTTGCTCACATTTTCGATACTGTATTTGCCAAGTGTGAAATTTTGTGTGCTTGAGGCATTTTTCCTCGACTGCATCATGAGCTTTGTTTTATTTTCATTGATTTGTAGCCCTACTAGTTTTGCTTCGCTGTCGAGTTTCAAGAAAAGTTCTTTGGCAGTTGTTAGTGACCGTGACAAAATGTTGATATCGTCCGCAAAGACTACTACTTGGCTCGACTTGTACACTGTGACAAAAAAGAACCCGGAAATTGCAAATGAAACGCGAAATATTTAATTATTCATCAATATTTATTTTTTCGCCTTCAGATGCACTACACTTACGCCAACGATTTTTTCAGTCCTCGAAACACTTTTCATAAGCACTTTTTGGGATGGCCTTCAGCTCTTTCAGCGAGTTTATGACAAAAAAGTACTCGAAAATTGCAAATAAAACGCGAACTGAGCCAAATCTACTCGTAGTAAATACGGTGGTTGATCGATGAAGTTTATTGCATTTATGAGTTCGAATTCAGTCACGATAAAAAAAAATCACAAAATCACAAAAATCTACTGAGGTGTACTGACTTAAGCAGCTGCTGTAAACAAACTGATATACAGATCGCGCTCATATTTGACAAAGTAATTAAGGACAGTCCTACCAACTTAACAAAATACATTTTATTGAAATATCCTTTACCTGACGAATTTAAATTACAATTTCCGGATACTTCGTTGTCACAGTATATAGTAATATACTTCGTGTATCAACAGGTCACTTTCTTATGGCATATTCCGGATAATCAACAGGTAGCTTCCTTATAACGTACTCTAGAGCCAAATTGAATCGCAATGGGGATAGCCCATCTCCCATCTCCCCGCTTCAGTCCGATATTTGTGTCAAAGGCTTCGGTGAGTTGGTTATTGAGGCAAACTTGGGAGGTCGTCGACGTTATTGGCATTTAATTAATTTGGCTGGAATGCCAAAGCAAAGCATTATTTAGTACAGTACGTTACGCTCATCTTTTGAATCTGATTTTTTTTATAAGTATCACCGGAGAAGCATACGATAATTCACTTGGCTGAATAATGTTTGTTTCCAATGATTCGTCTGTAATTTTTGTCACCTCAGATCTTTTCGCAAAAGCAATGCGATGAGGTCTGCGGTAAATGGGTTTGTCTGATATCAACCTGATTTTTAGCTGTCCCAATTTACACTTCCCAATCTCCGATAGATTCTCGGTGGAACAATCTTTGAATTTGCATAATAGTTCATCTAACTTGCGATACTCGTCCTCGTTCGAGTTCTCCATCTCCAATGATTAGGTTTAGACGTTGGCTTATTAGGAAATCGGCTCCCACTAAAGCAGCACAAGGTAACATTCCATCTTCCACGATATAGAATGTGTGAAGATAATCCCTATTATCAAACTGCATCTCCATTTTGATTTTCCCCGTAGAGCGATATTTTCCTCCACCGAAGCCAGAAAATTCGATTTCAGTCAGTTTGACTGGCCCAATGGCATCAGCAACAGATCGAGCTAATAATGGACGTGAGCTTCCTGAGTCTACTATTGCAAATACACTTTTTCCCTTGAAAGTTATTTTTTTTGGCGGCAATAGCGGTCTAGATACAATGCATAAATTTTCCCCCTCCTGTATTTGTAACACGACATCTGACGAAACTTAGCAACATCTCCGCAATGTCGCGGACAGAGAAAAACGTTCTCGTTTTTCGATATGTTGATACTAGGAATGTCTGCTCCCTTTCCAACAAAGTACGTTCACGCTTTTGAAGATTTAATCACCGTGGCACCTCATGCTTCTCGAGGTGCGCCCGTCTCCTCCCTTATGGTGATTTTGTCGTCATGACCACTCAGTTTGCCACTTAAATCTTGCACAATTTGAACTTCGGTCATTTGCCTTGAAGTACTGCTTGCTTCTGGGAAATCTGATTGCACTAACCATTTGATTCATTCGGGTTTATTTCACAACGTCGGCAGCCCACGCTTACGGCACAAGTCTTGTATATCTTTTTTCGTTTTGATTACATACATGACTGATCCAACTTCCGAACTGTCAGAATGGGAGAATGGGTAATGAATAAAACCAATCAAGTTCAACCAATTTAGCTTTTTTATTCAATTAATTTCTCTCCGTAAGCAACCCACGTCTACACGGCTTCACTGGTGTGCTCGACTGACTGCATCTCACGACTGGCATCCGTTGTTGCCAGTTGTCCAGTTTCTCTAGTGCTAACATGCGGGCCACCAAATGGAATACATAATATTCTCTAAATTTGGGTTCGCAAGATATCGGTTTCAGCGGAGTTTCTCAATTGCAAGGTATGTTCAGGCAGTCTAGGTTTTGATTGTTAAATGTCAATTACAAAATATATATATAGAAATACTTTTACAACTTTTGATCCTACAATTCTCTATCATCATACATAATTTTGAAATAGCGAAAAAATATATATAAATAAAAAATAATAATAATAATAATAATTAAATAAATACTACAAAAATAAAAACTGGTGGACATGGGATGCATTAGAACTACAAAAAAAAAAAAAAAATTTAATTTATATTTATTAATAATTTTCAATTCTTCGCATAAAAAATGTCCTGCTGTGTGACCAAATGCCACAATTCGGGTGATAAGTCCCCTTTTGTGCTATGTTTCGGCTTCTGTGAACGGTCTTATCGTTCGGCTTGCGTGAACATCAAAGGTACTGTTGCCGAAGTTATAAACAAACCAGACAATGGCGTCCACTGGTACTGCGAGACCTGTAGACGCTATTCAAATTCAACTTACGTTTCAAGGCTCCGCATGGCTAGCTTAACAGTGAAAACTTTATGTGATGAAGTAAGTGCTTTGCACAATAAATGTTCGGTTGCGTATAATGAGATTGCTCCCTTGCTCCAGTTTCCTGGCACTTTATCTCCGCATCCTCTAACTGAGACGAGCCTTGAGACTCGCGATGTATTACAGCCTTCCGCACTAGATCTTCTTCCATCGGGGGTGAATACTAGAATAACATTAGATAATGCTCCTGCTATAACAACGAGAAGTAAAACTCAAGCTAAACCTACAACAAAAAATAGCGCTAACCTGTTGACCAGCAATGATTCAGAGGTTGTATTTCAATCATCACCTGGGCCCTCATCTTCTCGTCAAGGTGCTATATCGAAAAATCGGCCCACTTCAACCAACACTCTTGTAACGGTTATTCAACCAACGCCAGTAGCTGATATTTCTAATTCCGCTTTTAAGCTACCAGCACCACAGAAAGTTCCATCTCTTCATGTCGTGGCGCCACCGAAGCAAATATTTATATCTCGTCTGGCTTATGAGATATCGGCAATTGACATTTGTGATTATATCTTAAGGAAATTTTGACCTTCAGTGAAGATAATCAGCTGCCATAAACTGACAAAAGACAACATGGAGGAAAGAGTTATAGCTTCTTTTAAGCTTACTGTGCCGTCAAACTGCAGCAAAGTTCTTCAACCAGAATACTGGCCTCCTGGTACACTAATTAAACCGTTTGAGGCAACCAAAAGAAGAAATTTTCGTCGTGCGGTAAGCTCTCTTCCGAAACTTTAACAACCGGTCACCTTACAACTTCTTCAAATATTAATTTAAATTTTGATATTCAAAACACTTCTCGTAGCTTCAATCTTTATTATCAAAATGTACGTGGCATGTGAACCAACCTGGAAGCTATTAAAATTGCCTCTTCCATTTCCGGCGATGATTTCATTTGTTTTACAGTAACCTGGCCAACTCCTGATATTGCCAGCAGTGAAATTTTTCCACTACATGATGTCTACCGAACTGATAGAGATCGTTTGATTTCAGGTAAATCTGACGGTGGTGGTGTACTTATTGCTACTCATAAAGCCTTAGACAGCAAACTCTGCTCTGACTTTTCACCATCTCTTCCAGTAGAATGCATCACTGTCTTTATCAATATCTCTCAAGCCGTGAGTTTAGTATTGCTTTGCGTGTATATCCCTTGCAATGCTCCTTTTCGCGTTTGCAACCGTTTTTTCTCTGAATTATCTTCGTATTTCTGTAGCATTAACCCTTTATACAATATTTCAATCTGTGGTGACTTTAACATGCCTTGCCTAAGGTGGGACTCAAGCTCTCATACCCTCTCATCCTTCAATTATCTCTCGATCCTCCTTTCTTCTTTTTTATCGCTTTGCTCCCTATCGCAATTAAATATGATCCCAAACGCAAACAATCAACTTCTTGATTTCATCCTTACTACCAATCCTGCCTCTATCTCCTCGATCACAAAATCCCCCTCCGAATATATAAAACCTGATCCTCACCATCCTCCGCTTGAGGTTCGTTTATCTTTTCTTGCACCTCAGTCCAAACGCACTCCTTTCTCCCCAAGATTTAATTTCCGCAAAGCCAACTATGCTGCCATTCAGGTTGAGCTGCATAATATTGACTGAAATTCAATGCTACAGAAGCTAGATGTCAATTCAGCGCCATCAACTTTCTATGAGAATCTCAGTAGCATAATTGCAAGCCATGTACCTATCTGCCAATCCCCCAGGAAAAAGAGCCCCAGCTGGTTTTCCGCTGAAGTCTCAGACGCTCTCTATTTGAAGGACCACGTGCGCATAAAACTTCATTATTCCAACTCTAACACTGACCTCACCAACTACCGACTGCTTCGTAAAGAAGCCAAAAAAGTGGTTAAGAACGCAATGCGATCTTAGTATTAAATGATTGAAACATCATTGCAATCTGATAGTCCTAAGCCCTTTTGGACATACATACATTCTCTGAAAACAACATTCCATATTCTTAATATCTTCTCATGGCGTCATTGCCAAGCTTCTGATGGGCAAGCTATCTGTGACCTTTTCGCTCAATTTTTTCCTCCACATTTAAGGTTTTGAACCCCACTATGTACTCATCGTGTCCTTCTCCTTCCCATAATTATGAATCCTATCGTAACCTCTCCATCAGAAATTGAAAATGTACGAGTACTGCTTACCTTTGACATTAATGGTGGTCCGGGTCCTGATGGAATACCAAATCTGTTGGTTAAGTCATTATCTTCTTCATTATCTACCCCACTATCAATTATTTTCAATATTAGCCTTTCTTCCTCCTGCTTCCCTGACGTCTGGAAGCATGCTAACATCTTTCCGATCCATAAGTCCGGAGATCGAAGTGAAATCTCTAACTATCGTCCAATTTCTTTGCTGTCTTGTTTTGGCAAACTCCTTGAGAGAATTGTGCATAACAGAGTGTACGATGATATCAGTATCCTGTTTGCAAATGAGCAAAATGGCTTTATTAAAGGTCGTTCGACAGTAACTCATTTGTTAGAACTTTTTTTTTTTTTTTTTTTTTTTTTACCTCCATTCCCTTCCACTCTCTCCATCACACTTTCTTCGTCGCACTACGCTCGTGCGATCTGCACTTCACATTTCGTCGTTTCCTCAGGTGTGCCACCCAGGCAATGTATAACACATCGGTATAAGGGGCACACAAATATATGTGAAGTCCTCCGGTTAATCTTGTCTTGTCCATATCGTGATCAGCTCTCAGAGATAAAAAAAAATTATAAATTCGACGCAGTAAAAAAAACTCTGAGTTAAAAGAATAGCTGTCTCTTCAAGCATCTCGACGATAGGGTCAACAATGCCCTAAGATGCTATGTTGAAATTACTGGACTGATATTATAATAATAGTAGGTGTTTCTCGAGGCATCTCGAAGATAGGATCAATAATTGACCTAAGATGCTATGTTGAAAGTTTCTGCACTGAGATTCAATCGTTATTCATTAAATAGTTTCTAAGTCTTTTCTTGAAAACCATAAGACTTACGAATACCATCTCTCTTGCTTTCTACAAGAGTCAACAAGTCGATTTCATATACACCGTTTTTGCTAAAGCCTTTGACAGTGTTGATCATGGCCTTTTGGCTAACAAACTCCGATCTTTCCGCGTTTCCGACTCTGTCCTCTCTTGGATCTTATTCTTCTTATCCAATCGCTCCGGCACCGTTACATGGAATAATTTTTTTTTCGTCGGGCTCATTTAGCGCAAAATCTGGTGTTTCTCAAGGATCAATTTTAGGCCCTTTGCTATTCAACATTTTCACCAATGATCTTCCCCAATGCCTGTCCTCTAATTGTCTTCTTTACGCTGATGATTTAAAAACTGATCGCCCCATTAACTCCAGCAAAGACTGCTTATACCTCCAAAATGATCTTGACAATCTCCAAAATTGGTGTCAAGGTAATTTACTTCCTCCTAACATTTCTAAATGTTGTCACATGAGATTCACCAACAAAATTCATCCAGTTTTATATGAATACCAGATTGAAGGATCGGTGCTCGCACTTGTGGACTAATTTAAAGATTTGGGAGTAGTATTTGACCCAGGTTTGAAATTTAACATCCATGTTTCATCCATAACCACAAGAGCTTCACGTGTCACTGGTTTTATTTTAAGATTCTATTGCAAGTCTTTTAGTATTTCAACCAGCGTCCATATATTTGTACTTCTAGCCCGGTTAATCCTTGAGTATGCCTCCCAGGTATGGTCTCCTCAATATACCAATCTATCGGATGCTGTTGTAGCTGTACAGCGTAAATTCACACGATCTCTATTCTACAAATATAACCTCACTTACTGCTCCTACTATAATGATGTTGGACCTACCGTGGATACGGGGGTTGGAACTTCCCTGTTTTGGGTATGTTTGTTAAGGAAAATTTAAACAAAAGAGTAAATTTCCTTACCTAACCAAGCGGCTTTCCGCAGATATTTGCTGGCGAGAGCTGTCGAATGCTTGCTCAAAGATAACGAAAATTTGGTGTACGTCTATTTTGAACTCCCAGCATTTTTCAAGTGCTTGCTTGACAGTGAACGATTGGTCTATTGTCGATCTACCTGCTCTAAAACCAACTTGATACTCCCCATATAATACTGTTGGCGTATGACCCGATTTAACTTTCTAAGGTCTTTGAAAATATTTTATACACCGCACAAAGTACTAATATGCCTCTATAAGTTTCGCACTCTAGCTTGCCACCTTTTGTTGTAGATATAGAATGTGATTGATTGGCTCCACTCTTTTGGCAATGTTCTTCTTGCTAAATGTGGTGAATGACTTTGTGAATAGCTTGATGAAAACTGCTGCCACCATACTTGATGAGCCCCACTGGAATCTCATGGATGACCGGCTTATTATTATTCTTTTGGGGTGTGATGGTGGAACAAACGTTATCCAGAGTTGGTGGGGCCAATGAAAGTTCTCCGCAGACATCTATAGGCTCCGATGCTCTGGAGCAGTGTTGATGATTAAGGAGGCTCTTAAAATATGATGCCCATATTTCGTTAATCTTGGTTTCATCAGCGATGATATTACCGATGTCATCACGACAGAGCGTGGTTTTGGGCTGATAGCCACGTTTCAGGCTTTTCACTACTTTGTATGCTTGTTTTGTGTTGTTGCTTTTGTTAACTTATATATTCTCTGATAAAATTTGTGAAACAAGTAAAAAAATATATTTAACACTTAAATAGCATAAACGAACAAATTATACAGATAAATATATTTCTATATAAACAAATTTAAGTGTGCTAAAGAGGTAAAAGCAATAGGAAAAAGAGGATTGTTGTAAATATAAACCAAATGTTCAAGGAATTAATGTAGTGCTTTCTGGAAAAAATTAAATGCGAAAGAGTTGTACGTTCCAATATAGAAAATCATCCAAATTATCATTAAACGTACAATGTTGTCCATTTAATCGATAGCTAATGGATAAAATTTCAATTCATTTTATTAATAATTATTTTATTTATTTGTTTTATTATTTCTAATCTGGGAGATGTGGAGTAAGTGCAATAATGCACCTTAACTCCCTCATATCTGTGAGCACCTCAGTACCCAGCTACCTTCCTGAGCCAGTTTCAGTCATTATATGATTTTAAGCAATACATTTTTTGAGGAGTTATTTAGCGGATAATCTGGAACCTTAATTCATCCCCGTTCTGTGCAGTTCGAAGGAATGCCAGAGTACTATTAGTATGGTTGTCAATTATGTCAAAGAGTTTCAGTGCCTTGTCGCGTACGTATTTTTCAACCGTCTCAAGTCTTAGGTCCTTGTACAGGGTTTTCCAATAAGAGGTGTAATTTTGATATTATAAGAAAAATACAATTTTTTAACTACAAATGATCAGATGTTTATTTCATTATAAAGAAGACGGTATGCCGTTAATAGTGAAAAATAACATCAGGCAAATGACCACCACGATCACGCTTACAGGGCCATATCCTGTTCATGAAATTTTCCATAACCAAATCGCAAAGTGGCTGTCCTATGTCCTCGATAGTCTCACGAATTCCATCTTTGAGGTCTTGAGATGACGCTGGGCTATTGATGTAGATCTTTTCTTTCACGTGGCAAGTCACAGAATGCTAAATCACAAGATCTCGGTGGCCAATTGTGATCACCTCTTCGAGAGATAACACCTACCAGAAACTTTTCCCGTAAAAGATCTATGGTTTTGTTGCTTGTGTGGCACATGCAGTGCAATTTTATTGAAAGTAAAGGTTGTCCAGATCAATATACTCCAATTTCGGCCATAAAAAATCATTAATCATCTCTCGATAGCGCAATCCATTAATTATACCTGTTGCTCCAGCCTCATTTTCGAAAAAGTAAGGTCCAATGACTCCGCCGGACCATAATACGCCCCAAACAGTCACACGTTGCGGATCAAGAGGCTTTTCAACAATATCTCTTGGGTTTTTCGAGCCCCAGATGTGACAATTTTGCTTATTGACGAAGCCACCGAGGTGGAAATGGGCCTCATCACTCAAGATGATTTTTCGATGGAATTCCGGATCATTTTCATGAATTTCAAGGATCCAATCAGCAAAGACACGACGTTGTTAATGATTGATTGGCTTGAGTTCTTGTGTTAACTGAACTTTATAAGCCTTAAGACCCAGATCTTTATGCAAAATACGGTGTAATGACGTTTGTGGAATGCCTAATTTCAAAGAACGACAAGGAATGGACAAACCTGGGTTTTCTTCAACACTTTCGGCTACAGCAGCAATATTCTCGGCTGTTCTTGAGTGACGTGCACGGGTTTTATTCTTCAAACTACTAAGTTGTCCGAACAGCTAGAATTTTTCCACCGATTTCTGTATTGCGGTCCGACAAGGTGCTTCACGACGACCCAAAAATGTTCGAGTTTTACACACCATCTCTGCCAAATTTTCACCATTTTTAAAGTGAATTTTAATAATTTCATTTCATTAATGACGTAGTTTCTACTTGTCAAATGCCAAAAATGACAGCTTCAAAAGTGACATCTACCGAAGTAGCGGGTTATTCAAAATAACACCTCTTATTGGAAAACCCTTTATCTTAGATATTTGGAACATACACTGCCATCTCTGGCAAAAGAGCTTACCAATATACACGTTTTAAAGTAATCAAATTGGCAAAATACATTGATTATGTTTATCCTTTTGACAGCGCATACATGCTTTTTCAATTGATTATCTACTAAATATATTCATAAAAACGTTTTCCTTTTCTGTTAAATTGTACTACATTAGACTATGAAAGCGTTCGCGATTAACACAAATATGAATGTCTTTTCTATACAACACAAACTACTGACACCACTTTCTTTCAAATTTCAATCACGTTCACCAAAATTTAACTCTACTCGGTGAACTACTAGGGGTCGTTCAAGTATTACGTAAGCAGATTTATTACAATTATTTACCCCCCATCTCCTTTGTCGGCAAAAGTAAGCAAAACTCTTACCTCCCCTCCCATGCTTACGTAAACAATGTTATATGCATTTTTCTTTAAATGTATCCTGTTTTTTTATTTGTCCATGAGCAGCAGTTATACTAATAGAACTAAATTAAAAATAGATTTAGGATAGAGAACTTTAACGCACTTAATATTCAGTTAAACAAACTTTATTGGCATGGTATTCAACATCGAGCGTGGTACCAATATTATAATCATAAGTGAAATTACGAACCAAACAAATTTTTTTTTTAAGTTTTAGGTATACGAGTATGTTACATATTCATTCCAACATTGCTGCTCAATGTTGTATAGTATGTCTGCTCACTTTCATCCGATTTTGGAATGTCTACGTCGTTCTCATCGAGCCATTCAACATCGTGGTGCTCTAAATTTTGAATAATGCACATCAGTTTATTAGCACGACGAGCAGCGACTCTTATAAGCCTAACTTTCATATCAGTGTGCCTGCTTACTTTTTAATGGATCTTCTCGATGTGACGATTTAGTGACTTGACGGAGGCATGATAAAGACCACATGTTTTGCATGTTCGACTTGATAGCTTCAAATTTGCCGTCAGACAAATATAATCGTAGGGCATTTGCGGGAAATCTTTGACTGAAGCATTTAAGTGTAGAGCTAAATTGACTGGAAGATTGAGAAATTGCCCTCCATCATCCAAAACCATGCCATCAATTGTTTGTTTTACTTTTACTGGTGGTGGAAGAAACCTGTTATCTAGTAATCTAAATAGACCACTTCTTGGATAACAGCATTCTATGTTTCGACATTTTACAATTTGAAGCAAGAATTGGCTTTCACGCACATGTTCGGAATACCCTTTAACGTCTGGGAAATCAGGAAGTTCTTGTTCAACCGGCCCAACATATTTTGCAGTGACACGGTAGCCATCAATTTCCATTGAAGTCCATACTTCAGCTAAGACACTTCCCGCAAACCCGAAATTGGACCTTTCTAAATGTTCATTAATTCTAACGCCACGTTCATCCAAATGAGACCCAAAATGGTCATGAGGCAATATCAAACTTCTGCCAGGAGCATTGGTAGCTAAAAACAATTCATCAGGATCATACCGCTTAAAGTGTTGCATAGCAAACCCTATAACTTTTTAATAATGTGGGTTTTCATCTGGCCCTCCATCAACCGTCATGACTACCACCGATTTTACCAATCCATGGTCAATTTTAGCTAATGCTTGAAACTCTTCAATTTCGTGAAGCGTCTCGGAATCCTGAGCATGAGTATTAGCAGTAGATGAACTATGCTTTCCACTTCGGATAGCGATGTATGTTGGTCCAGAATATCCGATGGCTTGCGGTTGTCCTAACATACTGGAAGTAATTTTGATACCACCATAAACTGATGGTATTAATTTATGCTGCTCAGCGATTACCCAGTCGTGATAAGGCATTTTGATTCTATATACCATGTGCATTACAAGGGGTACTTGCTTATTTGCCGCAATAACACCAATAGGGACCCGAGCTTTATCATCTTGAGATATGAAAAATACTTGATCTGGTCCAAATATGGACGCTATCTTCTCCAAATAATGGATTGACGTTTCAGCGAAATTGCTATCTAAGTGACTTTTGTGGTGATCAACCTGAGCCCAAGTGAGCTTAACAGGGACTGTCAACACATGTCTTCTTCCCTCTGCAGAATTAGATTTTCTAGGAATCAAACGAAGATATGTCGGACTTCAGCTAATGTCAAATCCTATTTTACGTAATTCTTGCGTGAGTTCATCAAGAGTTTTTACACTGCGAATAGATTTCGCTAATCCTCTATCTTCTGCTGCACTCCCAGATAAAGAAATATCCGCAATTTTCAATAGTAATTGTTGATAGTTTTCCAGGCTAGGACGTCTCACTGAATCTCTCAGGGATAGATTTTTTTTTTAATTTCTGGATTTTCAAGCCAAATATCTTCTAACTTTCTTTTCATACAATCTCTATTTTTCTTCTGGGCAACGCCATTTTGAATCTTCTTGTTTAAAGACTGTTTCCCTGTTTATAATTCTTCGAGCAACTTAATAATATTTTTATCCACTTCAACACGGCTTGGCATAGTATCTTATTTTTCATAGCTTCCTAAGAAGGTTTTGCTCTCGGCTGTTTATCTGTATTTTCTGTGTTTTCGCATTGCTGTTGTGATTCCACTCCATGTTTTATGTCGTCTTCTTCCTGTTCTTTAGTATTTGAAGCTGGCTCTTTAATTCGTGTTTTGTCTACAGGCTTACAGGTATTCGTTGCCTAGCAATTAAAACACTCTATAGGTACTGCAAATGATTCTCTTCTTAAGTTAAAAAGAGATGCATACACAGTATAGTGACTACATTTAACATGTTTCATTTACTTTATCGTAGAGAAAATGAATCTACAGTTTTGTAAATTTATTCGATTAAATACAGGGCCAATCAATTATTAAGACACGTCAGTAAGGTTATACTTACAAGAAAGCGTGCCTAAGAGACCTTTTCTAAATTTTTGAAAAAAAATCAGCACGTTTTGGAAGAGGAAAACGATAAATCAAATCAAAATAATTTTCTGCTTATCCTATTTCTTATTGTAATCAAAATACTCTTTTGGGCCCCATAAAAAACTGCATTCAAAGATTATTAACAGCCACAGCGGGAAATCGAACCCGTCAAATACAAAAAATTAAAACCCTGTATTTTTGTGACCAATCGACGGAGTCAATCATAAGGAATAAATCTATCTAATGAACATTACCACTAAAATCAAAGGTGGGCCATAATGTGTGCTAATCATTAAACGTCACAATTATGTTTTTTTTTACTCATACTTAAAATGGTTTCATCACTCACCTTGGAAAAAAATGAGTAGATCGGACTTTGGCTGTAACTTCTAATTACGCCACACTTCGCTTACTAAATTCTGTATGTTTTGTACTTTTGTATTTGTATGAGATTTTTTAAAACTTTCGAACAATTTTCGGTATAACTTGGATTTGTCTATTTGAAACGCCATCTTACTGAAACAATTGAACTTTGGCGAAAGTGAATCAACGTTAACACAAACATTAAATTGCTTTGCTTTGCTTACAATACGTCAAACCAACAATCGTATCGAACCGAAACTAGATTGACGAACTAAATTAGGACAAATGAATAGAGCGTGGCAATTCCCCAACTCGGCACTAAGCGAGTATCTTAACGTATAAATTATTTGTGGGAATCCCCGAAAATGGATTTCGTTTTCAAACATAGACAAAGTGGGGGTTGCCATGATAAAAAAATTAAATAACTATTGCCGACGTAATCACCATCTAGAACCCCCCCCAAGTCATCAAAAGTAAATAATTTTCTTTAATTTAGTTAAATCATCTTTCACTTTATATTTACACAAATATTTTATTAAACCCGCGAATGGTCGGTTGCGCGTTGCGGTCGCTACGTGGTGTCATATATTGAGTTTGTGTTTTTTCTTAGAGTAGATTTTTTCAGTTTGAATTTGAGTAAGTTATTTCGGGCACCGCGTCGGTGATATTCGGGAACGCGTATTTTTTCAGCAGTTGTCTTTGTTCCTTTTTCTTCGGAATGAAGTCATGTAATTTAATATACAGTCATTGTAAGTTGGCCGGCGCGTTTTAAATTAGGCATTGAGCCAGTGACTGAGTTTTGTAATTCGGACTTAGTTTGCTCGCGTAAGACCTAAGACCGAAACTCCTCTCCAAACTCGCTAGCTAGCCAGCAGCCACCTCGAAATAGACTAAGAGCGGACTTGTCGACCTGATGGGTACAGTCGATTGTCACGTTCTAAGATCACAACTAGAACCGATGAGAGGTTGGTTGAGGTTTCCTGCGGGAAATTTCTCGAGCAAACGACACGTGGAAAATCATTACAAAAATCGATTTAAAACATTATCTACTGCTGATGTAGGATTCTGGTTTATTACTTCAGAAAAGCTGATATTATATTTAGTTTTTATAATATTATTTTAGATATTTTGAAGCCTTAATTCTTGTAAAAGTGTCAGCTCGGTAAAAACGAAAATAATATTCTGGAATATTATATTGAGAAAAGCTAACGCAGTCTTTCATTGCTACGAAAGGTTTGATTGCATTGAATATAAATGAATTAATGGACAGCAAATCAATGCACTTCAAAACAACCCCAAAAACGTATAAGATAAACTCATACTATACGTAGTTTTCCACGACACCATTTCATTCTTACAAAGTGAAATTCAAAACGGTATGTTCAAATGTTAAACAACAGTATCAACTCCCAAAATTGCTTATATGATAAAATTGAATTTTCTCCTACCACCTGCAATTGCTTACTCCATTTTAAGAATAAGAAGACACAGAATAAAAACCATTCCCGAATGTGAAGTAGTCCTACCCATTTGCCTTACATCGAGACTTTTTTTGGGCTTTATTTCCAATATAATTGTATAGTTATTAAATTGAAGTACTTTTTTCCCCTAAGCAAGTTTCAAATTTCGTTTATTAATTCAATATTTCTTGAACGATGATACTAAGCAAGGATCCTCCAAGTAAATTTGATTTGTTTATGTTTTATTCGGTAGATTTGCCTTGGTTTCTAACAGTACGTTTTTTTCGAATATGTATCAAGATTTAATGTTTGTTATATTACTTGTACATTCGAAAATTAAATCAATGTGTAGAATTACCTTAGGAGGGTAAAATATGTTCAAAAATGAATGATGGTGCAATGAAATGGATCCTAATGATATGCATGAGTTAAGATTAAAGAAATCGGTATTAAAGAGTACAAAATTTGGGAATTGATGAGCTTGAAATAATGTTTTTTTTGTTGAGAAAATGGTTAAAAAAATTGCTCCACCATGTTCCGCAAATATGTTTATGAAAAACTCTATCAAAAGACTTTTTGGATAATTAATAAATATAATAGAAATTTTATGTTCCATCAAATATTATTCTATTTTTACGGATAATGATTTGATAAGAATAATTTATGAATATGTAGTAATCGAGCAGTCACACAAGCAAACTGCTCGAAAATCTTCCTAATCCTTGTCCAAAATTTTAATTGCCGATTTAGGAAAAAAAGATTTCATTACTTCCATTCATAGGTGTGATTTATGAAATATTTTTTTTTTTATTATTGTTATTAAATGTAAATTTTATATCATTTTTCTTTATATTAAATTTAAACGGTTCCCTTTAATAATATTCTTCATGATATTTAACTTTTATTATTATTTAAAATTTTTTTCATTTTTCTTTACTTCTGTAAATGTTTGAAAAATTTTAAATTTGCAAATTAAAATTTTGGACATGGGAACACTGATTTAGTGCATCCCAGCTGTGTACTGCATTGCCGAATGCAATCGATCTCGGCTAATGGAGCAGCCGATTCGAAGTACCGTTGCGACAATGGAAACAAGTTGGGTAGACAGACCTATGCTCATGTCAGAAGGGTTTTGTACTCAACTTACAAAATGCCGTAACCAGCAACGAATAAAATTTAGAAACACGTCATGTTCGAGGATCATACTATTATTAACAAAGTTGAAAGAATTTTGACTTCTGAGGTATTTGATAAAGTTATACCCATAAATATCTCGCTTGATAATTTTTTCAGATTTTTTTAGATCACGGGTGTCCATTTGCGAGGGAGGTGTAGTGAATAGAAATGTTCATAAAGTCCGTAAAGAACTGCAGCGATGGTCTGCTGCCCCGGCAGAAGAGGATGGAGGTATCTGCCAAGAATGCCCTCGTCCGGAGACGCGTGAATGCGCTGGCAGGCTAGCATTGCGGTGTCGTGGGGCGGGTTCGTTTCCCCGGCACGAGGACCCACTACAAAAAATTTCGCATTCACGAATTGCTTTCAGATCAAAAAGGCGACCGAAGTCGCAAAAACTGTAGATAACCTCACCGAAGGAGATGTACTTGTTACAAGAACAAGTGAAACCTGAGAAGAAAGGCGAACTTGGGGTGACCTCGTCGTTACCCAACGAAGTTCATGGCCCACAAATGAAAGAGGGGCAACCGGGTGGTGGTGGAGCCCCTTCATACCCACCCAACCGGAATAAATCCATTGATAGCTTGTTGAAGTGGCCAGGTATTCCTCTTCTGAGTGGAAAACTCATACAACTTGAATTGTATGAACCTTCCCATCAGAAGGGGAGTACCCCGGTGACCAATTTATGTCATAGAATTATACAATTGGATTGTATAAATCTATGCCATAAAAAGACACTCTGTTTGGGCCACTCAACCCATAACGTCACCTGAAACAAAAGAAGGAATTAGATTGTACCCGGCGGCTGGCTCATGTTTTGGGGTGGAAGCCTGCCACCGTACCGGGTCCTATACCCGATTAGAAATAAAGGAAAGGAAAGACCCTCGGGTACGTTATTACTTCATTTTTTTATTTAATCTATCATCCCATAAATTTTCAATTTTTAAGTAATTTGTATATTTCCAAAAAAAAACTAAAATTTAATAATTATTTTATGAAATTTGAACGGTAAACACAAAAAAAAAAAGATCTAACACAAAAAAAAATTAAATGGATATCTGAAGTGATTAATATAAATGGATATCTGAAGTGATTAATTTAGAAAAAAGAATTTAGACTCAAATATAGAAACGTATACAAAAAAATGTAAAAAAAGTAGCTATAAATAACAAAATTGTATTAAGCAAAAATATATATAGATAAAGAACAAAATGCAAGAGTACTCACCCGCATGGTCCTCCGAGCGCTCGACGACGATGCAGATGGCCCTGAAATCTAAAAAAAATTTTTTTTTTGTCGGTAAATGCTAAAACGCGCACGTGGTAATGAAGTTCATACAAATTAAAACGTTTTTCTTTGGATCTCAATTCTTCCATATACTTTCTGATGTTTCCACGACAGTAGTCACACAGTTGGCTCAGAACAATTTTCCATTCGTCGCTGCTCTTGGTCCACTCCAAATCGGATTTTTTTTGTCCGCAAAGCGGCAGATAATCAACAATGACTCATAGGAAAAAAAATCGAAGATGAACGCAAAGACTTCTCGCTCTTGCAGCACGGCCACCACTGTCTCGCTAGCCACTATCAATGCCTAATTTCACTCTACTATCTTCAAGATTTATTGTAAAAGCGTGGAGTTGTATTCAATGCCATTCCAAGAAACCAAATTACTCTCCTTTTCACATTCGCATTTGTATTTTGTTAGTTCGATAGTCACGGCGAAACCCCGCAACAATTTCACTCGTTCTCAATCACTTTCCGCTTGTTTTCATGTTCCCGCTTTTGTCACTGCCCTCGCGGCTCAATTAATTTGAATTATAGAAACACCAGCAAAACTTCCGCCGAGGTGCCCAAGAAACACAATATACTATTTTATTCCCGATCAAGGCGTTTCTTTGGCGAATTTTCACATGCAAAAGTTTGCAACCTATCACAATTCACTCGCATGGCCGGCATCGAAATTAATGATAACAAATTTATAAATTCTTCCCTCGTTACCATTCAACAGAATCTCCCCGGGGAGTCTCTCGTCTATCGCTCACTGTTATGCGCGTATAGAAGGTTCCAATTACGTTTATCTATTTCTTTCTTCTCGTCTGGCGAGAAACTCAATTAAACTTATTCGCGAAACTTCACCGCCGTCGCTTGGACGCGAATGAATGCACTTGGAATAAATTTTCTCTGCAGCTCGAAGGAATCAAATGGTTGGGAACACAATTTTCAGATGTAGCCCGGCAACTATCCAATTAGGTTTGATGGCAAGATCGACAACTATGTACGCGGAATAAGCGGTAAACTGGTAATTTTTGTTTCACAAGTGGAACCTTCCCCTGTCGGTTTCCGACACACGAAAAGAAAATTAAACTCCCTCCACGAAAATCTCCTATCTCCTTCAGCTATATTCAACACCTTATCCCGTCGTCAAAAGTTTTGTAATCCTTGTGGCTAACAGTCTCTCACGCTCCCGTTGAGGACCATTGATCGAATGCCTTTTGTTCTATCGCAGAAAATACAGTTGAATTTCACTCTTGACAGACAACTCGTGATAACAGTATATAGGTATGTTCCATTGCCTTTAACAGTCTTTACTGCCGCCGCTTTTTAATTGAACGATGCAGGGGTAGTTAAGAGGCTCAAACTATAGTACTTAAATACCGTACAAGGGTTTGCACATTTAATAGATTCTCTTTTATAGTAGCAATCTTTCACCGTATCAAGTTATTTTCAATTGATATCGCGTAATGGAAAAAACATCAAGCAAGACCAATGCACATAAGTATAGGAACCATGAACCAGGCGCTTTTCAAGACAGATCTGTAGTCTAACTAGGCAACCACTTCGAATTTTAGCATGAAAACTAACTGAAAGCCGGTTGTGTGGTTTTATCAACAATTAAACTGTTTCCTTAATGATACACAGAAATAAAGTTGCACGTTAATCAAGCTCCACTCGTAAAAATGCGCAATCGTATCCACGTTCCGCGTGCGTTTTCGTGATTCCCCCCGGCTAGACTTCGCGAAATGCAATTTCTATAGCGGGATCGCTACTCAAACCGCTTTAACAGGATTATTCCGAAACAACACCCAGATGTAACGACGGAGCATGCGATGGAGCGATGGCACGCCAGAGTAACTGTCACTGAGGTGACGTTATGTCTATGTGCATATTTTGTTTTTTGTCACACACGACTCTAACACAAATGCAAGATCCCGAACGATATTCGCGATGGCTTGGATCAAGAACTCCACTTCCTGACGACAACGCGGAAAAAGCCAAGCGAACCCGTGTAACTCGCGCTTGCGCGTTCTTACTTTTTCTTCACTCAATAATGTCCATTTGTGTTTAACACACCACGCAAGTCTCATTGCCCCGGCACACTCCCCTTAACTCCTCTCAATCTCTTTTCAGTCGCGACGGAAGAGTCAATCGCTTTCTCACGCCATGGAAAATTCGAATGCACTCCTCGTAGCTCCGTCTCTGATCGATCCCAACTCAACGATGAACTTCTACGATTTCTCGATCGATGAAGCGTACTCTGGTGGATCCCCGATGGTGATAATGCACACTCGTTTCGGTTGTTTTTAAAATTTACGTCGTCCCTCGTAGATTCGATTACGACAAGAATTTCTCTTTTGTTGTTTTATAGATTGCATCCTAATCAGCAGTGCTTAATTTCTTTCTTGTTGAGCTAGTTCTGTTGCTTTGAACTAGATTACTTTGCCCTGAAATCAGCCGTGCTGAGCTCCCGTTGATTGATGCTCTCATTACACTGGCGTGTATAGTGATCCCACAGCAAATTGGTTTCGGTATCATTCCCGACATATGAATTTCAATTGTTGGTTAGTAAATTGAGGAAAAGACAAGCCGTTAACTGCGAGTTTTAGCGATATTCTCTGTAAAACATCTCTTATTCGTAAGTAAAGGTATTAACGAAAGTTTGAAAGCTTCATAATTTGTAAATATTTTATTCGAATAGCACACACCACGCCAGTCACTCTGCAAGCACTGTCGAAAATCGGCGACGACGAGCTCCGCTTGAGAAGTCATCTGAATGGTTTGGTCTGCATTTCGGTTGCACTCAGTCCCAGCGCGGAAATGAATGTCTCAGTGCTTTCAATCACAGAGTAATGTGAGAACCATATGCTAGTTCACTTTTACTTTTAATTTCGATTTTGAAGAAGACAATTCTCGGCTTCCTACAGTTTTATGTAAAGTATCAAAGAACGGAATAGAACCGTTTCGAAAATTGATTTTTCTTCGCAATAAAACATTGGAAGAAGTAATTATTATTCAACCATCTCAGGGGCAAATCAACTTGTTCTCGCTCAAAGTCGTATTAATTGTGAACCTTATTCGCCAAACATTCGTTACAAATCACTGAAATTGAACATATAAATATACTATATAATGTCACCAACATAAAAGTTTGCAATGTGATCTTTAGGAGTAAAGCGCCGCTGCATTTTTAGTCGACTAACTTAGACCTGTTGCTTGTAAAGATTGTCTTGTTATGGTCGACAAACTGTGTCCAATGCACTTAAAAATAGCGAGTCATTCTCAAAAACGTCAGCTATCAACTTTTGATATTTTTGATGCACCTTCAACATATTCTCGACAAATTGAATGTGAATATTTTCACCTTTCAGCGTAGATATTGTTTCAATGCCCTCATTTTTGATATGATCGAGGAACGTTTGTTTGAGCATATCCTGCAATCGATCTAGTATGGGTTACAGGATGATATACATATTCCGTAGATCTTTTCGTTTCTCTTGTGATACCATTTCTTTGCATTCAGAATAGAGGAAATCAAGATGATCATTTATAAATCGCTCTTCACACTCCTGACCTCTTCAATTACTACAGAGGAAACACATTTTTCATGTATTTCCACACACCCCCCCCCCCCCCCCTGTGCCCACACTGAAGCAGAAACTGTCAGTTTAAGAACTGTTTTGAAAAGCTCTCATAGAGAACTTTCATTTGATACTCATATCGGCTACCTTTCATGAAATTTTTTTCAGGGGCCACTCCCCTGTACTGCAAGCATCGATTCATGGCCTATTTTTTCGAATCCTAGAATGGCTACAAAGCCCTTTTGCTAGGAGCTCTCTCCTGCCTATTTTTTTGAATTTAAGGGTACCATTTAGACTTTATTCAAGAAAACATAAAATCGATCAATCATACTATTACTAACAAAGTTGAGTGAATTTCAACTTCTCATGAATTTGTTGTTGTTGTACTCATTAAGGCCTACATGCATGATTTTTTTCAGATTTTTCGGATGGAAGGTGTCCAATCGCGAGGGGAGGGTACGCGAAAAGTTCGTACATTTCCCCTTCCCCTGTCCCCCTCGGTACTCATAAGGCAATTTTAAGACCTGTTTTGAAAAGATCTCATTGAGACCTTTCCAATGACACCCTACTCGACTACCAATGGTAAAAATTTTTTTGAGGGGTCAACTTCCTATATGGGGAGACCCCCCTTAAACCCCTTTGAAAATTTTTTTCACCCTTGAACTTTCAAGAAGTCACCACTTCTGACCTTTCCACAAAGTTTCATGGCTGTAGCCTCTATAATTTCGGAGAAAAAGTGCTGTGACATACAGACGGACGGTAGACAGACGGACGCAGGTCGTGATTGCAATAGGGTTTTGTATCTTAGTACAAAACCCTAAAAAGAGAGAGAAATTTGGACGGATCGAGGCAGTCCATGGGAGATCGTGAAGAGCCACGGAGAAATTGGCGAAATTTTGTTCGACAGATCCCTTTTGTAATTCGATAAGTTTTTTCGCCATTTGGATCAGTGATGTGTGAAGTTATTAACATCGCGTCTTAGGTAATACTTGTTGGGAAGTTTTTACGAATTATTTAAAAGTTGAGGTTCCATAATGGCAACGGCAGTGCAGTGAATCGTACGGTTTCAAGCCATAACCAACTACAAACGTTTCTCGACCGCCTTCCATACGAGTGTGTGTAAAGGTTGATTGTCGTGCCGTCAGTATTTTTTGGAATTGGTGAATTTGTTCGGTAAACACGGGTAGTGAATTAACAAGACAAGTCGACGTTACTTTCTTGTTATTTTTTTTTTTTTGTCTGTTCTGCTTACGGTAGTCGCCAATGTAAGTATTTTCCTTGGCAACATTAAACTTGGAAAGTCCTGCAAGGAGCTCAGTACCCAATATGACCTGATTGACCATTGTTTGAGAGCATTCACGTAATCTTTGTTTCGATTCTGTGGCGCCAAATGTCTATGCTATTGTTCAAAACCCATTTCAGTGAATACTTCGTGGATCTTTGTTAGAAATATTTGTGAAAGTATTATCATGCGTGATATTATCCGAAAGGACAATTAAAAATAGCGCAAGAAATCAATGAGCCGTCATCCTATGGACACTCCTACACCCAGTCGCCTTGTGTAAGCATTCAACTAGAACACACACTTGCAAACCTCCCTGCCAATTCTTACGCAATTCTCCCCCGACCGACTGTCGCTCTTGCTAGCGGATTTGTTTGCAATCATTGCTTTTACCGTTAAACTGTCCACTTCTGATACTTCTAATTCTATATCGTACAATTCCACTATTGTATATTACTTTCGTTATGGCAATTACGATCAAATCAATTGTCTTTCATCCCGAGTAAATTGGAATGACACTTTGTCAACGTTAGACTTGGATACAGCATTATCCACCTTTTATAGCATCATCTTTGACGCCGTTGAGTCATTCATACCTAAAATAAAAAAAAAAGACAAGACTTCAGAGCCATGGCTAGGAAGAGATCTCCGGCATTTAAACAACGAGAGAAATAAACTTTACAAGCTCCTTAAACGCAATAATGATGCCAGCGATGAGATCAAGAGTAAGTATAACGAGATTGCTCTCGAATTCAAACTAAAATCCCAAGAAGCATATCAATCGTACGTTAACGTTGTAGCGGAGGTAACTATTTCCAATCCAAAAAAGTTTTTTGACTTCGTAAACGTTAAGCGTAAAACTCATGGCTATCCTTCAATTATGACATACAAAGACTCGACGTCATCTTGTGTAGAACAGATCTGCGAGTGTTTTGCAGACTACTTTCAGCATGTTTACTCGAGCTCTGCTACTCCACTAAACCTAGAGCCTCCGGAACAATCGTGTGGAACCCTTATAGAGAACATGTCGATTTCAGAAAATGAAATTCTCCATGCTATCGAGGATCTCGATTTAAATAAAGGACCTGGCCTGGATCTGATTCCACCCTGTTCTTTGGCCCTCTACAAAAGTGAACTGACTAGACCCCTCTTCATTATTTTCAATAAATCCCTATCTGGTGGTATCTTTCCTACAATTTGGAAGCCATCCTCTATAACACCAATACATAAAAAAGGTGAAAAATGGCTTGTGGTGAACTACAGGGGCATTGCTATCTTATTTGCTATGCCAAAACTGTTTGAAAAAATTATTTTTAATAAAATTTCTCCCATTATCGAACCATTTTTTAATGAAGAGCAACATGGTTTCCGTAAAAACAGATCTACTACCACTAATCTAACCACTTTGACGTCAGATATTCTTTGTAGAATGGAGCAAGGAAATCAGATTGATGCCATGTACACAGATTTTAGCAAAGCATTTGATAGAGTGAACCATGGAATTTTGTTGAAAAAACTCCGTAGCTTCGGCATATCAGGCTCAATACTAAGCTGGATTCAGTCTTATTTGAAAGGCCGCACACAATTTGTCAAGTTTCAAGGGCAGTTGTCGCCTGAAATCAATGTCGCCTCTGGGGTTCCTCAGGGCAGTCATCTTGGTCCACTTCTCTTCAATATTTTCATCTCAGATCTTTCAAAAGCGCTGTCTGATATTTCGCACCTTTTTGATGCTGACGACCTCAAACTATATCACAGTATACAATCGTTAACTGATGTATCTTTTCTTCAATCCAAACTAACCGCCCTCCACCAATGGTACGATATGAACCATCTTGAACTAAATCTGGAAAAATGTTACGTGATAAGCTTTTCAAGAAAAAGGAATGTCGACACATATAACTATGAAATTAACAACACACAACTGCGAAGAGTTGATAAAGTTGTAGACCTTGGCGTAGTTTTAAACGCCAAACTCAGATTCAACCTTCACTACGATGAAATTTTGTGCAAAGCTTATAAGATGCTGGGTTTTATTAAACGGAGGGTGAAAGAATTCATGAATATTTGGGCCACAAAATCCTTGTTCGCCTCGCTAGCCCGTCCTATTCTCGAATACGGCTGCATAGTCTGGGACCCTATATACGACATCTATAGCCGTAGGCTTGAGTCTGTACAAAAACAATTTTTACTCTTTGCCTTAAGATCTCTGTACGACCCGACTTCTTTTCACAATCTACCATCTTATGAGGATCGACTTCGAACATTAAACCTAACATCACTCGCTTCCAGAAGAGTCGCTTTCTCTGCATGTCTACCTTTCGACGTAATAAGGTACAAAATTCAAGTTACTGTTTTGTCAGACAAGATGCACTTTCACGATCCTATTAGAGTCACGAGACACACTCCCATGTTGACCACGAGTACACACCACACCAATTATGCAGACAATGAGCCGGTTAACAGATGCTGTAAGGCATTCAATAAGTTTAGCGCTCTGTATTCCCCAACCACTTCCAAGTCCTGTTTTAAATCCAAAATATTAAAAGTCCTCAATTCATCGACCACATAATTAAGATTGTATTATTGTATTGGTATTTTACTTTAGTTAAATTTGATTTGTATTTTAATTTAAAATGGGCTTTGTTTGGCGACTGAATAAATAATAATAAAATAATAAATAAAAGTGTTCAATAGTTAAAAATCAAAATATCACGTGTTCGCGACAGCACTTTGACAGCTGCAGCTGAGATTGAGCAAGGTTGAAATTTATTTTTGTTTGCAATGGTCGTGAATAGTCAACCATGAGCTGGGTGTGACGAAGATCGAGCGGAATATGCGGAAAATATTGACATAAAATCTATGTACCATGAATGTTTATTTTGTCTGCAACTTGTAGTGCTCGGCGTTGTTTTATTTATGGAGAACTATTTATCAATTCCATGGAATTTCAATCGGCTGCCGAGCATTTAAATTTGACGTAAATTAGTGGAAGAAAAGCCGCAAGATAAAACAAATGAATCGCACAATGGACAATCTCGATCGACTTTCGGATGTGGAGCTGAAACGGCGCTTGTGAAATAGGCATGTTGAAGGAAGAGGGCAATGTGCTCCTCTAGATAAAATACCGATTTATTCGAGCTGCAGGTACAAAAAGGACATTGAAATACGGTTGGCACATCAAGAACAGTAACTATTGCAAATTATATCTCTACTGAAGAATGGAACTTATTTGCGTATTAGTGAATGTGTCACTTTTCGAGTAGAAGCGTAAAGCGGTGTCATTTTTCCAATTTAATAAACGGAGTGCTTGAGAATTCATTCAAAGATAAACAAAAAGTTGAAAATTGACAAAATTTAGCATCGATTTGGGTCGTCCTGTAGGGCACGTGTTGGTAGTATACGCGTATGTGTATTGATTTAGGTGTCGCGTAAGAATACTTTATTTTTATGTTAATTAACTTTAAAGATAAAGATTCTTTATGTTGCCACAATCGTAAAATTTGCGCCACAAATGTGACATTGAACCGATAAAAAATTGGCGGAAATGCTATATGATCACCAATCCTTTTGACGCGCAAGTGGAAATCACGTGAAACCGTTTAGCTACGATGATTATGTTTGTGGCACATGCTTATATTTAAACTATGTTTTCCCTTCAATCAACCTCCACTAAGTAGCATTGCAACTCTGGACCTCCCAACTGGATGGTTTGACATGACTACTCAGCGCATCAACACCATGCGAACACAAATTCAAAAAGAAATTAATGCGTCATTTACGTACTTGTCTATGGGAGCTTATTTCTCGCCTGATACCGTTAACTGTCCAGGTTTTGCGGAAACCTTCTTCAAAGCTGCCAGTGAAGAGCCAGAGCATGCTCGACATTTAATTGTATATTTTTCGATGCGCGGTCAACTAACTGATTCGGTTATAAATTTAATCACGGTGCCCACAGTTGAAAAACATGAATATAAAGATGGTATCCAAACACTCACTGATGCGTTAAACCTTGAAACTCAATCACTAAGAGCATCTGTGATGTTATAGGCAAATGTGAAAGTGCAAAAGTTAAAGACTATCATCTCGTGGACTATTTTTCTCGATATTTGTATTGTTTTACTATTATAGATTTTAGTTATATTCATAATCATAAAAGTTTCATTTGAAATAGTGAAAGGAATATATTGCAAACTTTTCACTTCCTTATATTTCAAAGCCATTGATTATTTAAACATTAGAGATATCTTTTTCAAATCACATTGAGTTTTTGCTTTAGGTGATAATCTGTTATCGCGGTTGTATTTCACATTCACATTATTGATATTTTTTTTTGATTATTAAAAAAAGACAAAAAAACCTGCAAACAAAAAAATTCTAAAAATTTTCTAGATCTAAAGTTTAGTTTGTCTTCCGAAGCACAGAAAAATGAAGATACGAAACGAGTTGCTTTTGATTTTATCTTTTTTTTTATACAAAGAAAACGAAAAACACGCAATTATGTATTCTTGTTTAACATTGGTATGTAAAAAAATAAATTTACAATCAATTGTTAAAGCTTGAAAACTCGATCTTTCCCTTTCTTTCAACGTGACCGAGTATAGGACCCGCATCGGTGGAGGCTCCTCCGCTAAAATGGGCTAGCCATCGGGCGCGCTCTTTCCTATTTTTGCTTAACAGGGGCTCTTGCAGGGTAGAGTGGCCTTCCACTCGCGTGCCCTTTTATGATATAGGGTTATGTGATTTCATTGCATAACGCTATGGCCTAAATCGGTTGCGTTTGTATTTCTCTTTTGAGGGAAAGACTCATATAAAGTACTTTTGTATGAGTTTTTCACTCAAATGGGAAATGCATGGCCACGTCTACCGCACCGCTTCCACCTGGATGCCCCTCTCTTAATAACGAAGTCCCTCTAAGTCCGTCCATTTTGTCCTCTGAATCAGCAATTTGATAGCCCTTAGTGGGTTGCCTCCTTTCTCAAGTCCGGTCGATACTCCTTTGACCCCAAAATCCGTGGATGCGAAAAATATTTTTATAGTGGGTCTTGTGCTTGGGAAAAGAACCCGCCCCATGACACCGCAACGCTAGCTTGCCAGTGCATTCATGTGTCCTCAGACAAAGCCAATCTCTGCGGATCTTGCCTTCTCTTTCACCGAGGCAGCAGCCAATCGCTGCAGCTCTCCACGGACGTTTTTAATCTACCTAATGGACTACAAATAGAAGTTTACCACATTGGACTTGAAGATAATTTAGTTTATATTGTCGCGTGTTTTCGGTTCGCGGCCAATAATTTTAATGTTCCGGGAAAGTGAAAACGCAATGTCTTATAATTTAAGTTAAAAGAGTTTATTTAATTACAAAAGTGCACAATGATCAATTTAACACTTTCACTTATTTTAATTTTCACTATGACAAATCTAACACTTGTCCATAAATGTCTTATCGCAATTGTCTTCTAAATCACTTCACTATTACGAAAATCACTTTTCTACCACTCGAATAATATCGCTTCCCACATACAATCGCAGTTCTTATCGCGGTCGAATGAATGATTGTCCCCCCATTCATTCAGCTCGCCTTTATATAGGGTCTGTAGTCATTCAACCCAGTTCTCGTACATTGGCGAATTCGCGGGAACATTCGAGCGACTGCAAATGAACGGAGCAGTGATTCACTTTCAGATGTTGTTCATGCTTGTTGGGTTCTAGTGGTTTCGAGTAAATTCGTGTTCTTCATTGTTGTGAAAACAATTGCGACAGTAGCTCGCAGAATTATTTGTACATGTAACACTGCCTCCCACCTCAGTTCTTTTCGCCCCGAAAAGATGTGTCGCCAGTTGTAGTCTATTCTCCCTGGATGTAATATGGGGCAAGACGGTCCAGGTGCACGATTTTTATTTTGGCTCTTGGCTTATGATGTTCCTGTATTCGATATACGACGTCGTTGATTCGCTTTGCAACTCGGTATGGTCCCTCCCAATTATGTTGCAACTTTGGAGACCTACCATTTCGCCGTTGCGGGTTATATAGGCATACCAAGTCATCTTGCTGGAAGCCAGTAGAGTTTGCCTTGAGATCATACCTGGTCTTCATGCGGTCAGTAGCCGATTCGAGGTGATTTCGCACTGTCCGATGTATCTGGTTCAACCGTTGCCTTAGATCATTTGCATACTCCGAGATCGTTTGGGGTTTCTCAGGGAATGTTCCGAACTTTATATCGGCTGGCAGACAAAAAGTCTTTCCAAAAATGACCTTGGCTGGGGCTTGGCCCATCGATGCGTGTTCGGCAGCTCTGTACGCCATCAAAAATAGTGGGATATGTCGGTCCCAGTCCCTTTGGTTCTCGTCAACCATCTTGGCCAGAATTTTATTGAGTGCGCCGTTGAACCGTTCGACCATTCCATCGGATTGGGGATGCAGCGGTGTTGTCCTCGTTTTCCGTATTCCCAGTAGTTCACACATTTCGCCAAAAACTAGTGACTCAAAGTTTCGGCCTTGATCTGAATGTCATTCGCAAGGTACGCCGTACCTACTGACCCAATTTAACACTAGCTGTTCAGCTACGGTAGTTGCTTCCTGGTTGGGAATGGGGTAGACCTCGGGCCACTTGCTGAAATAATTGGCTACAATCAGTGTATATCGATTTCCCCAATCGGATTCAGGAAAGGGTCCTGCGATGTCAACAGCAATCCTTTCGAATGACACGCCTACGTTATAGGTTTGCATTTGTCCTCTCAGTCGTCGCTTTGGGCCTTTGACGGAAGCGCAAATTGTGCATCTGCGGCACCAGTCCTCTACGTCTTCTCGAGCGTGGAGCCAGTAGAACCTTTCCCGCAATTTTGCTAAGGTCTTGTTAACACCAAGGTGGCCTCCCGAGGATCCTTCATGCATTTCCTTAACCACATCGTGGATTCGGCTTTTGGGTAGTATAGTTTGCATCCTATAGGAGCTGCCATCCGCCAGTTCCCGTTTCCGCTTCAGTACTCCACCTGAAGGGAGTTCCATTGTGCCCAATAGCTTTTCAGGGTTGCGCCATGCATTGAAACGTTTTTCCACTCAGGTCGCCCAGTCGTCTCCTTCCATACGAGCAATGGTCCGATGTCTTCATCGGCTAACTGGGCATTTCGAATCTCCTCCGATGACCAATTTTCATCGAATTCGGCCGTTATCAATCGCAGACCAACGAGCGGTTCCTTTTCCTCAATCCGTCGGCAATGCTTGCAGTTAGCTGGAAATGGACGGCGGGATAGGGCGTCAGCATTTCCATGAACTCCGCCCTTCCGATGAACAATTTCGTAGTCGTATGACTGCAATCTTTCGATCCATCTCGCAACTTGTCCCTCGGGGTTTTTGAAGTTGAGCAACCATCTCAGTGATGCATGGTCCGTTCGAAGAACAAATTTCTGGCCATATAGATACTTGTGGAACTGCTTGGTGGCCTCTATTATAGCCAGTAGCTCCTTCCTGGTCACGCAGTAGTTCCTCTCACTTTTTGAGAGAACTCGACTGTAATATGAAGGGAGTCTTTCTTCGCCATTGATCTGCTGGGAGAGTAGAGCTCCAATGCCACCGTTGTTCGCATCAGTGTCAACTACAAACATTTTTCCGGGTTTCAGATACGCCAGCACGGGTGATTCACACAGCTTTTCCTTCAGGGTCTCAAAGGCTGTCTGGCATTGTTCATTCCAGACATACGGACGATTTTTCTCGGTTAGCTGATGGAGACACTTAGCTATTTTGGCAAAGTCTTTGACAAATCTTCGATAGTATGTTGCCAGACCCAGGAAACTTCGTAGTTGGCGCTTGTTGTTCGATGTTGGCCAGCTTTTCACGCCTTCAATTTTCTCAGGGTCTGTTTTGACCCCTTCTGCTGATACGACATGTCCCAGGTATTTTACGTCAGCTGCGAAAAGGGTACACTTTTCGGGACTAAGTTTCAAATTTGCCAATCGCAGTCGGGAGAAAACCTCTCCTAAGTTCCGCACATGCTTTTCGAACGTTCTCTCGATGACGATGATGTCATCTAGGTACACCAAACAGGTTTTCCAGGTTAGACCACGTAGCACGTATTCCATCAAGCGTTCGAAAGTGGCTGGAGCATTGCAAAGCCCAAATGGCATCACCACAAACTGCCACAATCCGGTCACAACTGAAAATCCGGTCTTTTTTCGGTCCTTCTTGTCGATTTCTACCTGCCAGTAGCCACTCTTGAGATCGAGTGTAGAAAACCATTTGGCGTCGGCTAAAGTGTCCATGATGTCATCGATGCGTGGGAGTGGGTAACTATCTTTCTTAGTGACATCGTTAAGCTGCCTATAGTCGACACAAAAGCGAGTGCTACCATCCTTTTTCTTTACTAGAACTAGAGGCGCGGCCCATGGACTGACAGAAGGTTCAATAACGCCTTGTTTTTCCATGTCCGAGATCAGCACGCTCACTTCTCCTTGTTTGCCTATAGGGAGGCGTCTGGGTGCTTGTCGAATCGGCGTGGCTCCCTGTGTATCTATGACGTGAGTTACCAGAACCGTTCGGCCTTGGTCATCCGGGCTTGTTGAGAAGATGTCACTGTACTTGGAGACCAGATCAGAAGCTCGGTTGAATAGCTGCCCTAGCAATTTGACTTGCTTCAATATTGCCGACGTGGATTCCCGGGCTTTGTCTGTGTCTTGCCTCCTTTTGCAATGATGGTCGTGAGTAGCTCCCAAAGAGGTGATGGTGTAAACAGGCTGGCAGCTGCCGATGACTTCTCCCGCTTTGATGCTCGTGGTTGAGTCTGCGGTGTTAAGGACTCTAACCGGCACATATCCGTTCCTTAAAGATCTTACAAGGCTTCGTTCTACAATCAAACTGCGCAATGCGGACGTCTTCGTTGGCTCTATCAGATAAGATCGGTGGTCTCCAGAATCACCATCAAGCTTGGCCCATACAATGCTTTCGGAAGAATTCGGTACATCAGTGTCAGTACATACCACTACATTCATCTTGGGAATTTGGACGCTGGGATCCTCCATCAGTACTTCGACATTCTGCCATTTCAATACACGTTTGCCCAAATCCAACGTGATTCCATGTGGTCGCAGAAAATCCATTCCGAGAATGCAGTCATCCATAATATTTGCAACCAGAAAATTGTGTCGGAACACAAGGTCTCCCAACTGTATCTGGAGGTTGACCTCTCCATGAACAGGTGCAGTTTCTCCCGTAGCTGTCCGTAGTGAGAAAATTCTGCCCTTGTGAAATTGTTTCTGTCTAACTAGGTCTGGTCGGATAATCGATCGGGTTGCACCAGTGTCGATTGTTATGGTGCAGTGTTCTCCGTTAACTTGACCCGGAAGGCATAAGTCCACTTCTCCACGATGTAGTCTTGACACGGTGATGGTGGTGCTGGGGACGTCGATCTTCCTAGCCAACCTCTGCCCCACGAAGTTGGCTCTTACATGTTTCCCGACCCCTCTGTTTGAAGAGCTTCCATTCTGGGCTCCTAACTCGGTCTGGATCTCCTCCTAGCTGCACACCCTGGACAATAGCTCGATTTTCTTCGCTTCTTGCAGTCTCTTTGCAGGTGCCCCTTCTCTCCGCAATTCCAGCATCTAGGCGCACCATTTGCATGCGGGTCTCGCTCAATTTCGACGTGCTCACACCTGCACTCGTCTGTCACTACCTCACGAACCCGGGCAGTGATACGAGTCACATTTTTCGCTGCCTCAAAGTTCAGACTGTAAGCCAATGCGTCCTTAACCGTTTGCTTTTGAGCTAAGCGCACGGCTTGTTGCAATTCCGGGTCCTTTAGTGCGCTGATGAATGCTTCTGTCGCTGCGTCATCTCGATGTTCTGGGTCGTTGGCTGGGTAAGCCAAAAGTGCTAGTCGCTCAATGTCTTGGGCTAGCTGCTGTAGGGTTTCACCAGACTTTTGCATCCGATGCCTTAGCTGTGACCGATAAATCTGCTTTAGATGATCGTCTCCATAACGCATGTCGAGCGCATTCATTATAGCATTCGGGTTTGAGTGCAATTCATCGGGGATCGTCTGCAAAAGCTCGGCAGCTGGGCCTCTTAGGGCAAGAATTAATGCAGTTGCTCGTTCCTGCTCATTCCAGTGATTTGCCCTTGCGGCAGCTTTAAACTGGGTCTTGTAAATACTCCAGACTGTTTGCCCATCGAATATTGGTGCTTGCACATTTCTGGATGTGCTTTGCGCTACGGTTATAAGCGGGGCTGGTGAAGTGGTTACTACTGCCTTCGCTGCTTCCAATTCTTTTCTCACTTGTTCCATCTCATGGTTCATTCTCTCTTCCACCTGGCTGACCTTTTCCTCGACCTGGTAAACCTTTTCCTCGACGCCTTTAATTTGTTTGTTCAGGCTGCCGAGCTCCGCTTTTATTTCGGTGGACTGTTTTTGAAAATCTGCCTTGATTTCGATCGCTTGTTGATCCAGCTTCGCTGATTGTTCATTTAGCTTCGCAGTTAAATTGGACGACTGTTCATTGAGCTTCGCTGATTGTTCATCTAGCTTCGTAGTTAAATTGGACGACTGTTCATTGAGCTTCGCTGATTGTTCATCTTGCTTCGCAGTTAAACTGGATGACATCAGCATTAACATTTGCATCAGCGCATTTTCTGGCTCCTTTGATTTTGGTGTTTCTGTTTCTCTTCCTTCTGCGCCTTTTTCCGCATCTGAGAGCTCACCCGAAGCCGAATTCACGCCTTCCGACTCGATCGCATCACGCAAGCGTGCAATCAGTATGGCCTTTGTACCTTGTGTGGCCAGATTTCGTTGTTCCAACTCCTCTTTGAGCTCCGATATGCTCAATTGATTAATTTTTCGATGTAAATTTCCTGGCATTTTTATTGTTTCGGCTATTTTTCCACCAGTTTCCACGTTAATTCTCACTATTGTGCACATCAAAAATGTTTAATCGTTTTCACTTCCAAAATTTTCTTTCTTACTTCTTGACACCACTGTCGCGTGTTTTCGGTTCGCGGCCAATAATTTTAATGTTCCGGGAAAGTGAAAACGCAATGTCTTATAATTTAAGTTAAAAGAGTTTATTTAATTACAAAAGTGCACAATGATCAATTTAACACTTTCACTTATTTTAATTTTCACTATGACAAATCTAACACTTGTCCATAAATTTCTTATCGCAATTGTCTTCTAAATCACTTCACTATTACGAAAATCACTTTTCTACCACTCGAATAATATCGCTTCCCACACACAATCGCAGTTCTTATCGCGGTCGAATGAATGATCGTCCCCCCGTTCATTCAGCTCGCCTTTATATAGGGTCTGTAGTCATTCAACCCAGTTCTCGTACATTGGCGAATTCGCGGGAACATTCGAGCGACTGCAAATGAATGGAGCAGTGACTCACTTTCAGATGTTGTTCATGCTTGTTGGGTTCTCGTGGTTTCGAGTAAATTCGTGTTCTTCATTGTTGTGAAAACAATTGCGACAGTAGCTCGCAGAATTATTTGTACATGTAACAATATATATAATGCACTTCAAAGTTTCACGTCTTGTTTAACCATCAGTTAGAATCAAATATTCGGGAGTATCGCCAAAACTCTGTATAACATTTTACTTCCAGATCCATCAACTGAATAATGAATATCATCAAACTCTAGGACTCGAAAATATTTGTAAGTCCTCTCTACGATGGGCCACCATAATTCCTCCGGTTCACCTACATAAGGATATTAAATTACTTCATTACGGCTTATAGGTCACCAGCAAAAGTGCCAATCTATAAAGAGCCATTCTGCATTCCATATGCATCAAAACTTCCCAATCCTTATAAACCTATTGAAAACCAGTGGAAAACCAACAACCGAACAGCAGCAGCAGAAGTTGGTAGGAGTCCTGTAGGCAATCTGACAAATAATACGATATTTTAATTAATGGAATTCATAATGCATGCATGTTGTAAATTAATAATACAATCAACATCAGCACATGCTAGTGCAGCAGAGGAGGGACAGAAAGTGAGGGATGCAAAAGCGTGCAAAGAGACAAATTTGAATATTCAAGTCATACATATATGATATTTTCATTCATCACACCAACAGACCGACAGATAGATACAGAAGCAGGATCACCATTAAAATTAAATAATTCCGGCTGCCAGAAAATACGACTAGGAGCACTCAAACAGAAATATCGAATAAGCAAACCCGGTCCTTGCAAATATAATGACGATGACGTTGGTAATGATGATGATGATGATAATAATAATAAAGGGAAGGTATTATCATAATTGCCAAATTATTGGTTTGTGGTATTAAATTTTGTATTGGGAATCTTCTCATTTATGGTGTACTCAGTCTCTCGCGTAGACCATATTGTGACTGATATTAATTGTGGCCTGTAAATGGATTTGCTGCTAGGCAGCAGCAAGGGAGGAAGCGGAAGTGAGGAAAGTACAAAATTTTGTTTAGATGTATCCATTTAGAATTGGATCAAATAGATTTAAATTAGGTGGCTGACAAAGCGGAAGCAAACCATGTTATTCAATTTCGCTATTGCGATTTGAATATTAAGGTTGAAATTTTGCCTGTGGATATTTTCATTAAAACGATAAAATACTAATGATTTTGGGAAAGTTACAGGTAGAGTTTTAATTAAAATCATAAATTTATAATCGTTTTCGTGTATAATTAAGTATTGTGCTCTTTTGACCGAAAATATGAATTAGGTAACTAATTGCAGGCAATATCGTATTTTGATGATGTTCTACATGAATTATTATGATTTGGAAACAAAATGTACATTGTTTTTTATAGGAAAATAAAAGCATTTTTAGGTTGCCATGCAATTAGATTAGTTAGATAAACAACTTTTTTTCACGAGCTCTCTTAGGAATTTTTGCGACATGAGAAACTGCTCACCAATGTCTGTTATCTTGGCCACAGTTCAATATACAATGAAATTGTTTTATGATCCAAAGCTTCATCAAACTTTCCAGTCAAAGTTATTGTAAAGACTCAAAGGGTAATGAACCTTTACTCAAGAACAACCGATAAAAGTTTGCAGAATTTTTTCATTGGAAATTTTACAACGGAGCTGTACATTTATCTTCTTCTTCCTCTTAGCACTACACCCCCTCTCGGGCCTTCGCTTCCTGCAAATAGCGCCTCCAACTCTCTCGGTCCATTGACCACACCCTCCAGTTTCGGGATCCGAGCAGGGATGAACTGTCTTCGTCGACCGAGTCAGACCAGCGTTTCCCCCGCTGGTCACCAGCCTTCAGTTCTCCCAAAGAATACCTATTTGGGCATTCGTTGTTCGTTGATACGATTCAAGTGGTCAGCCTATTGCAATTTTTGCGGTCTTACAATTGTTAAGACCTCCGGCTCGTCAAAATTTCATAAAGCTCATGGTTGTATCGAATTTGGCATTGGTTCCCGTCTAGCTTCGCTCCGATTATTCGCCTCAAGACTCGTCTTTCGCAGGCGATCAATGTATTTGCGAATGCTTGGTTAGGGTCCATGTTTCACACCCATAGCATAGCACAGGTGTTACATAAGAATTAACGTAACCTAATAGCTAGCAAAATGAACAAAACAATAATATTTACACATCTAAGGAATCTACAAACCAGTAGTAAACATAATAATTAACGTAACCTAATAGCTAGCATAACCAATAAAACAATAGTTTCCACACATCTAAGAAACCTTCGAACAAGTAGTGCAACCAATAAGTAAAGATAATAATTAACGTAACAGAATAACTATCACTTACCTAAGAAACCTACAAACAAATAGCGTAGCCATCGTCATAATCAGCATAATAGATAACACAACCATCAGCTTAATAATTAGCGCATTAAACAATTAACATGTATTCATTTTCACTAAAACAACTACAACACTAAGTAAACATTATCTGTAACCAAACGGAATCGTGACGACATCAGGAAATACCCATCGATGGAAGTCATTTGATAGTTTACGAAACATAAACATTTACCTTCCTTGCAACCACCAACGAAGCCAAGGCGATTGTAAAAAATGCGTGGATAGCATTTTTCCATCGTCGATGAAAATGCACAATGAATAGCGTTTTTTGTCTTTTGCTTGAAAAATAACCTGGACGAGTGTAGTCCAACCATTTATTTTAACTTTTTTTCGTATGCTAAATAGGATCGAAAACCCTATAAATAAAAATCCACCGATCGCATTTTCTACCTCCGACACGTGAATAGCGCTTTTTGGTAATTACCTGGACGATGAAATTGGGGTCAATACACGGAAATTGGTCCGTCAGCAATTTGTCCACTCACCGTTCCAGGCAATAAATATGGCAAAGGATGCCTAATCGATAACTATTGCTTATAAAAATTAATGATGCGCTTGAAGAGACACACTACACTAGACGCGTTTATGGTGAAACTTAGGCTGTAATAGGCCTTCCATGATCATTCACGCCTTGACTTAAGTAGAACTTAGGCTACGTACGTACCTTTCAAAGTTGAGCAGTGCCAATCTTGTCGACGTAAGGGGGATTTTGGCTACCTGCGCACCTTTCAGCGTTACGAGATCATCCAAATCCGTTTAAAGTGAAACTCGAGCTTCCAAAATCAGGTCTACAATGGTCGATCCGAAGTGGAACCAAGGCTTTCCCAGCCCTCCAGAAAGACCTCAACGACATTCACGAAAGCGGCACTTCGGCTGTTAAAGACGCATCGATAGTAAGAAGCTTTGAGTATAGGTTCTGCTCTAGGTTTTAGAACTCTAATCTCCTCCAACGTCTTCATTTATTTGCAGGCTTCTACGACCAGCAGGACCCCCGAGAGCGCTTGGAGGCACCGTATGTGATCCACCCCAACGCAGGTCCTGATAGATAAGCGCATGGAAGTGAAGACAAGCCACCCCAAGCCTACCCTGGAAGAAGCACTCTATAACAACCCAAAAACATCTCGACATCTGACTCTTGCAGAATATCGAACGAACATATCTTATTTTGGCACCTAAATTTTCAAATTCATCCACATTTTTGATATTGTGACCGCCAAGTGTGATATTTTGGGTATTTGATCAATTCATACGCCAGCAGTATTATTGGGAGTATCAAGGTGGTTTTAGAGCAGGTACATCGACAATAGACCAATTGTTCACAGTCAAGCAGGTACTTGAAAAATGCTGGGAGTCCAACACAGACGTACACCAAATTTTCGTTGACTCGAAGCAAGCAGATGACAGTGTTGATCTAACGGAATACACCAAATAACGCTTTGCTTTGATATTCCAGCTAAATTAGTCCATCCTACCAATATGACAAAGACGTCAACGACTTCCCAAGTCCGCATCAATAACCAACTCACTGACGGCTTTGACACAAATATTGTGTGTTATGCTGTGGGTGTGAAACATGGACTTTAACCCAAGCATCCGCCAACATATTGAACGCTCCCAAAGGTGAGTCCTAAGGCGAATAGTCGGAGTGAAGCTAGACGAGGACCAATGGCGAACTCGATTCAACATAAGCTCTATGAAATTTTTAACAAGCTGAAGGTCTCAACGATTGTCAGACTGTGGAAGCAACAATGGGTTGAACACATGAATCGCATAGACGAACAATGAATACCTAAAAAGGTATTCGTTGGGAGGACTGAAGGCCGGAAACCAGTGGGGAAACTGAGGAAATGCTGGTCTAACTTGGTCGACAAAGACAGTTCATTGCTGCTCGGATTTCGAAATTGGAGCAAGTGGCTTACGGACCGAGACAGTTGGAGGCACTATTTGTAGGAAACGAAGGCCCGAGAAGGGCTGTAGTGCTACAAAGAAGAAAATACTAGGTAAGTGCATCTATTATCGAGACAAATGCTCTGACACGTTTATATAGTATCGAAAAAATTTTACTAAAATTTAAAGTTTTTCTTGGTACTCCCCCTTACAAGTTACGCATTTTTTCCATCTTTCCGGAAGTGTTTTGATGCCAGTATCGAAGAACTCCTTGAGCAACTCGGAAAGCCATGTGCGCACGAACTCCTTTTCCTCGTCGTCGGTGTTGAACCTTTGACCTCCGAAGGCTACTTTTAGTGGTCCAAACATGTGGTACTCACAAAGTGATAGATCTGGACTGTAGGGGGGTTTTCCAGTACCTCCCACCCCAATTACGATATTGTATCGAACATGAGACGCGCGGTATGAGGATTATCTTGGAGAATAATCGCACTTCCTGCTAGAATACTCCTCCGTTTCGAGCGGTAGGTGGGTTTCACGTATATTTTAGAAGGTAAGAGTAGTATCCAGCATTGATGGTATGTCAGGTGTACAGGAAATCGACGTACAGCACGCCCCGTGGGTTCCAGAACACAGTACACATAACCTTACCCACGAACCTGGTTGTCTTCGCTTTGACTGGCGCCCCTTCCTCCTTCTTCCTCCACTCTTTAGATGACACCTTGCTTTCAGGAGTGTAAAAGTGTACCTCTGCCTCGTCTGTAGTAAAGATTTGCGTTAAAAACCGTCCCCCTCCACATCGTATCGCGTCGGCAAGTGGCGACAAACTTCCAACCGCGTGAATCTTTACTCGAAGTTCAACAGTTCAGGAACCCATCGTGCCGCTATTTTCCGATATTGAAAATGTTCGTGGATCATAGACACTACCAAAACTGATGACGACTTCAGCCGAAATGTCTCGAACATTTATCCTACGGTCCTCCAAAATGAGTTGTTCTACGCGGCCAAGGTTGCCTGGTGTGATGCTGGTTCGCGGTCGACGATCATGTGGCTCGTTCTTGACGTTTTCGCGACCATCCTTGAATGCTTTAGCCCATTTAAACGCAGCAGCCCTATTCAGGCACTCACTACCGAGCTGATTTCGCTAAGGCAGAAAAATATTTGAGCCGCCCTCGTAAATAGCGAATTAGTGCAGTTCAATTTTAGTATTGGCGACGAATTGTTCAATATTATAAATAGTTGAAATATTATTGTTTTTGTGTTACCTACAAAGTCGGTAAATGAATAAAATGTTATCACGGAAACCATTTGCCCTTTTTTTCCTGCGGTCGTTAAAATGCCGCCGGAGCCAAGGTTAAAAATAAAAATATTTAAAGGTTAAAATAATAAAATTAAAAGGTTAAAATAAAAATGTTAAAGTAAAAATAAACAAAAAGAAAAAAGAATGATTACATTAAACTCAAAAAGAAAATAGTTTTACAGCAGCAGCAACCGGGAGATAACAATGTGCGAACAACCATCACCACTTCCCACGCAAAAATGGATCTGTGAATATTGCACCTATGAGAATTTTTATTCAGTTTTGTAATGCACTATGTATAAAGAATTAAAACCGCTTCTTACGAGGACATTTTTCGATTAAGCGTACCACAGCCTAGTCCAACAGTTGTCATCCGCTTATCGAGGCATCAAGCTTAAGTTTCTCGCAAAGTAATTTAAATGCATCCATCAAATCAAGATGCATCCAAAGCAAAGTGGTCATGCCCGAGATGTACATACATACTTAAATTGGCCTCGCTCTGAACGCTGTGTACAATGCTACATAAAACGGAATGATAATTGCGATATGGACGCAGTAATATCACCACCGGGAGCTATAACAACGCCTACAACGATTACGCAAACTAATAATACAGAAAAAACAATACTATTTAAGATCAAATGAAGAATTTAACAAATGGTGAATTAGGAAATGATGGTGGCAGTTGCCCGATTGTTACAACCGGGTCTGATATGATATGAAATAATTTAGCTAGATCAAGATGTTTGACGGGAGCTGTGAGCAACCACATTAGTCCCATTAAAAGCCGGCCTTTTGTCAATAAATGGACTTGCAATATATGTACTTATGAGAATTGGCCAAAGAGCCTGAAATACTCGATGTGTGAGCTACGTGCACTGTCGTTTTGTGTTTCAGAAGCGAATTTTCTTGTTTTGGGATCACAGTTTGGGAAATCGCGAGTGATATGGCGATTATAATCAGCACTAAATTTTCGAATCGATTTGGTCGGGGATTCACAGTCAACGTAGGATTTGTTGGTCTTGCGGAGCTTGTGGAGTGCGCTCGTCCATTGTCGGATTCAGTGGTCGTCCCAGGAAATGTCAGTCGTTACAAGTCAAAATCGAGAAGTGATAGAAATGACATTTGAAACAAGCCGCGACCACAATTTTTATTTTCTAAACAAAAATAAACTAAATATCTCGAAGTGTGTATACCAAAAGGATACGCAATTGATTCGCGAAGCTAGCAAGAAGTATTTTGAACATTTTGTTTGTCTTGAATGCGCCAGGAGCTGGCCAAATGAGTTTTTGTAGTGCTGACCTAATTTTAACGAGATCAAGGTTGATGTCAAGAAACAGGCATAAATTACAGCTGGGGGAAAGCGGCCCAGACGTGATTTCATACATTTTGTGGTGGTTGCTGAAAAGCTGAAAGTATAACCCACGAAACTAACAAACACAACAAATCAACCGACCAGCCAGATTATTGTAGCCAAACCGGCTGATCAACTCATCCCACGAAGCGACACCAGCGATTTCCCTCAAAAATGAATATTTGAGGTTTTCTTCACTTGAACACGATACAGTTTTTCCATTTTGATTAATAGCTCGTACCTTGGTTTCAAGGAGCAATTGTTTCCGTACCGGCACCAATCAAGAAAATAACTTTCATACATTTCGCCCGAATCAAACAGAAACACAATAATGACAGAGTGTCAGTCACTTTGACATTTACACCTTATGGGCGAATGTACTACAGGGTGCGGCAGCATAACTTCCTTTTTTGAAATGCCCGCCGGGTGCAGCAGCATAACTTCCTTTTTTGAAATGCCCGCCCTTAAAGTGCTAACTGTTATAGCGCGGCGCTAGTAGTCTCATTCGAGAGAGGTGATTTTAAAGTTTTGCTCATCCCTTGGTTAGTCGCTATGATGCGTTGGAACAGTGCGGAGCGTGCATTTACCGTTGATACTTTTCGAACGGAAAGTCGGTGAATTTTGAAAAAAGGAAGTTATGCTGCCGCACCCTGTATATGAAGGGAAATTTGGATTTCAATTGCCCGATGAACATCAATTGGGGGATCGCAATTGAACGTTGAGTCGCCCAGAAGAAAAGTAAACGGTTCGCCGGTTGAAACCGAGCCGATGAAAAACTTGGAAACAACGAACGGGTCTCTTCGCTTTTCTGGCGGACAAGGATCAACAACAGAGGACCGAATGTGGCGAGCAGCACGAAATTTTTCCTGGAATTCATCGAGGGCAGAAATTTACAACAGCGACTGCGTAAAATTAGGAGAGATTGGCGACATCAGCTCAACAAGAAGCGCGCTGGCAGAAGAGCTTTGCACCGCAAATTACTTTGGGGGGCACCCAGATAGGTAGACGTAAGTTAAGTTTTGCATTCTGTTTAATTAAAGTGCATTTTTTCAAATTATTGCTGTTTACCATCAAATAAGTAATTAAATTATTGAACATATTTTTTGTCACTAAAAAATTTTGCCACAAAGATAAATTGCACACCTGGCTCGGGTGTGTTCGGGAATATATTTCGGTACGAATTGATTCGGTATTTAAAGCGGGTGTATTCAGGTTTTTGCTCGGTGTGAGTTACGTCGGGTAATCTGAGTCCAGCGAAGTTGTGCAATTGGTCGCTCGGTGAGACTAATCCTCCCCTGTTAGAGGAAAATAGTGTGTAGTATTTCGAGCTGTGTGAGGGGTGTTCAGCGGCCGCGTTCTCGCTTGGCGGCTATTTAGGACCAGGAAATAAGCAAGTGGCGCCTCATATGGCCGTCTTCGACGGCAAGCCGGGTCCGAATTCCTTAGCCGGAGGAACTCTCACGCCGAGGGTAACTAGAGGGTAACAATGTGTTAAACTTGACCAAATAAGTTATCTAAGTATCGAAATTCAGTGATGCAAGTCCAAAGATTCAAAATACAGAACTGAATGCGCTAGGGAAACGATTCAAAATTATAACAATAGTGAAAAACTACAAAAAACAATTGGCAACATAAGACAGGAAATAATCATATGAAAAGTTGAATTTCATTCCTGAATCTCACCAATCATATATCAAAAACGTTACAGCAAATCAAATAAAACTTTTACCCGCATTTGATCCTCAGTGATGCTTTTCATTACACAAATGCAACTGCAATATATTTAATTAGAGCGCATGAAAACTTTTCATGCATATGAACATTCATTCATCAAACAAGTGCATTTCCAACCGCTGCACCACCATCCACAAAACAACTCATTTAATTTAATATGATTAATTAGATTTAATAAGTTACATGGCATTTCCATAAACAATATCAAACAGGAATCAAGAGAGAGAGTTCTTCTTCCACACTCCTCCCATACGGCAAAAGGATGCTGCGAAGTTGTTTTGTAACAAATTCACTACAAAGTGCATATCATTATCACATATGCATTGAATGCACTATCCTGTATATGTAGACTAAATACACACGTTGTAAGAATATTTCTACTGATTTCACATTCGAGAGATTATTATATCAAAGTATCTACGGCAAAAGTTGAAAAGTTTGCAGTAGCTTTGACTGAGCTTATTATATTGTACCATATCAGCACAACCGACATCGGAGGAAAATAGAGAAAATTCAATGTGGTAGGGAATTTTCGTTAATTGCAAAACATACGTGGAAGTATTCTCCGTATGATTTTAAGTATAATGAAATAGATGGGAATGTGTGTTTGTTCGTTATTTTCATGATTCTGTTAAAAGCTTTTTGGATACGTTTTGCGCGATGCAGGTGAATGAATGTATAATGTACACACACGAGTATGAATACGAGTACAAACCTTTGGTGGGTGTTTGTTTTGTTAGTTTACCTTGTGTGGAAACGAAAATACTAAATTACAGAAATATTGAAATACTCAGTAGTTTAGTTGAGTCTTTGGTTGCATATTTGACTGGCAAATGCAAAACTTTTCAATTAGCTTTATTAACAAAGTATTCAGTAGGAGAGCATTTTAATGTTTGGATGAATTTTTGCACTTGTTGTAATTATGTATATAGTTGCAGAATATTCATATATGAAGGTTGGGATGCAAAATATAACAAGTTGGGTAAACAGACCTACGCTCATGTCAGAAGGGTTTTGTATTCAATTTACAAAAGGCAGTCACCAGATCGAACCAAATCAAGAAACATGTCAAAGACGATTTTATTCGAAAAAATATGAAATACGAAGATCATACTATTATTAACAAAGTTGAACGAACTTCATCTTCTGAGGTTTTAGGTCATAAATATCTCCCTTGATAATTATTTCAGATGTCCATCCGCGACGGAGGAAACACATTTTTCATGTATTTCCCCCCTGTGCCCCCACTGAAGCAAAAACTGACAGTTTAACTACTGCTTTGAAAAGCTCTCATGAAAACTTTCATTTCATACTCATATCGGCTACGTTTGATGAATTTTTTTTCAGGGCCCACTCTCCTGTACTGTTATCATCGATTAATGGCCAATTTTTTTGAATCCCAGAATGGTTACAAAACCCTTTTGCTAGGAGCTCTCCCCCACCTCCTTGACTTGTTTCATTCATGAGCATTATTTGTAGGTACTTATCTTCAGTCATTCATTTAATTGAATCAAGTGTTCAAAGCATGCATCTTAAACGTTGAAGTTTGGAAAAAATAACTCAAAATTATTCAATCTTCGCATTAAAAACAGTCACTATTTTGTTTTACGATTACTGATACCACTAGCTGAACCGATTCTCAAGGATATACATGACACCTATCATTCCTGGAATTTCCATGCAAATCCTAGCAAGACTGTAGTGTCTGAGTCGGTAAAAATCGCATGTTGTTCCATAGCCTTATGTTGCCTTAGTAATAAATGCAACGCATATTGTTCCATAGTAATACAGGAAAATTCAAACCGCTATAACTTCGGTAAATATAATTCAATCTTTATGAAACTTTCAGAATAGATTAGCCTTATAAATAAACATCTACGTACTGAATTTCATTGAATTTAAGGGTACCGTTAAGATTTTATTCATGAAAACATAAAATCGATAAATCATACTATTACTAACAAAGTTGAGTGAATTGCGACTTCTAACGTATTTGTTGTTGTTGTATGCACCAAGGCCTACAATCCTGACTTTTTTCAGATTTTTCGGATCACAGGTGTCCAATCGCGAGGGGGGGACACACATTTTTCGTGTATTTCCCCTCCCTGTGCACCCCTCGAAGCAAATTTTGCCAAACTAAGACCTGTTTTGAAAAATTCTCATCAAGATCTTTCATTTTATACCCATATCGGCTACCTTCAATGAAATTTTTTTTTCGGGGGGTCACTCTCCTATATGGGGAGACCCCCCTTAAATACCTTGTAAAATTTTTTTGTAGTTGAACTTTGAAGAGATCACCACTTTACACCTACACACAAAATTTGATGTTTCTAGCTTAAGTAGTTTCCGAGAAAAACTGCTGTGACACACGGACGGACGGACAGACGGACAGACGGACAGACGGACGGACAGACGGACAGACGGACAGACTGGTCGCGAAACTAGTACGGTTTTGTAAAACTATTTTACAAAACCCTAAAAATTGGTAAATTGAATCAACAACAAAGACATCACATAGAATGAAAATTTGTCAGAAAACTCGTCTAAATTAATCAATCTTTGATTCAAAGTGACCTATAAATGTCTGCTAAGTCCATCAGATGAACGTCAACATGTTACCAATAAAGTCGTTTTTTAATCATAGGCAAAAGAAGCTTTTGAGGAACTCGTCTGAAATAAGTCATCATTTAGTCATAGTTTCAATAATTTCAGGAGCTTGTAGGGAGAGACCTCCTAAAGTTAAAGTTTTCGGTGCAATTTGGAATGGTTGGCTTGAAGTTATTTTTTCGAACTTTTCCTCCGTTTTTAGTAAGCAACTGCAAAACAGATTACCGGATCGAATATTTACTAACCTTTATTTGCCAGCACCGTTTTTAAGATCTGTTAAAAAACTGAAATCGAAGACTTATAATCCTCCCAAGCGTTACATTTTCTTGGTCTAATTACTAGAGAGATAGCACATAAAGATAATAAGGAAAATGCCTGTGCGCATAATTAAAGGTTTTTCCATTAAGGACATAACAATTTTATCTATTAATAAAACACCGAAATATTTGAGATATTGAGTTCAAATTTATTGTGAGTGAAGTGCAAGCATTACATTTTATGAATGATTTCGGTCCCATTTACAGGGGCCCGTTCACAGCGATCGGTTCTTTGGATCCAATTTCCCACCACTCTGGCACACATTTCGACCGGAACGTTGGCGATTTTGCGTTGGATGTTCTCTTTGAGCATAGACCAGTGACCTGATATAGCCCCATGAAAAGAAATCCAATGGCGTTAGATCGTATGAAGGAGGCGGTCAGTCGACTGGATCATTTCTCGAGATAACACGTTCACTAAATTTGCCTTTCAATAAATCGATTGTGAGGCATGCTGTCTGGCTAGTGGCACCATCTAGTTAAAACCACATAGCGTTTATGTCAAGTTCATTCAATTCTGGCAACAAATAATCTTCCAACATAACACGATAGCGCACTCCATGGACGGTAACTTGACGGTCGTTTTCATCCATGAAAAATACGGCCCAATCGCACCTCCGGCACGAAAACCGCACCAAACAGTAGTTTTTGTGGATACATCGGTAATTTAAGAAACACATATGGGTTTGTTGCTGACCAATAATGTATATTTTGCTTATTAACAAAGCCATAGAGCCATAAATAAGCTTCATCGCTGAAGATAATTTTTCGATGAAATACTGTATTTTCTTCAAGCTTTGCCAGAGCCGATTTGGAGCAGTTCCGTCGTTTCGAATGATCAAGTGACTTTAGTTCATGAATCAATTTGATCTTGTGACCATGTAGGCCAAGATCTGTTCGCAAAATACGCCACAGTGTCATTTAAGCCCTACCCCATTCTTGAGAACGACGTGGAATCGACTGATTTGGCTCATTTTTGATCGATGCAATTACGGCTTCTATATTTCCTTTGCTTCGGGCGGTACAACGGCTTTTGGCACGGGAACGTCCAATAGTAAAAATTTGGACTCGAACTTATCCACTGTAGAACGCACAGCCTATCGGGTGGGACGATTATTAAGGCCGAAAATTGGAGTAAGCGCTCTTAAAGTTGCGACCACCGACTCAGAATTTCGGTATGAATTTTTAATAATTTCCAAACGTTGCTGGTTTGCAAACTTAACCATGATAAAAATGTTGACTTTAACTAAAGTTTCGACATTGACAGTTCATCAAAAAAGTTTGAGGATGCGTTCATATAAAGATACGAAATTGTTATGCCCTAATGGAAACCCCTATAACCCCTATTAACAATAAACATTTATTTTAAATTAGCCCTGATAAGTTACTAAAATCACTCGGTTGCCAGAGCATTGAGGAAAAATTATGCAACTGAGCTTAAGATGAACAAGTGACATTTGTCAGGTACCCAATGCTAGTAACGCTCGAAAATATAAATAAATAATAATAACAATCGAAAAAATTTGAGTCTACACGAATGAATGATTCAAATTAGCTCATTCTCAGTCAATAATGCAATTTCTGTATTATATTTCTACCTATCCCTATTCCAAAACGTGAAATAAGGTTTTCACCAAAATGTTTTCTCAAGAAGTCCATTGTTTCTCTTGCTGTATCGGAAGTAGCGCCGTCTTTTTGAATCGCGCTTCAATTTCAGGTAGCAAAAAACGCGTTGCCATGGCGCGAGAGTGGTTGCCATTGCCGGTTACGTTCTGATTGGACTCATTTTTAAAGAAATGTGGACCGATAATTCCACCGGCCCATAAACCACAACGAACTGTGCATTTCTGAGATTGTAGTGGTAGTTGTTGAAGCTCCTTAAGTTGTTTTGATCAGCCCTAATACGGCAATTATGTTTATTGACGTATCTGTTGAGCCAAAAATGTGCCTCACCACCGAACAAAATTTCGCGATAAAACAGTGGATTTCCATTCAGCTTATTCAGAGCCCACTCACCAAAAACACGACGCAAATCTTCGTCCGGCTTTAATTCTTGCACGAGTTGAACTTTGTATGCCTTAAAACCGCAAAACACGCTAAGTTGCTTTATACAACAAACCAAGCTGTTGAGAACGAAGCCGAATCGGTTTGTCACGGTCTTCAGCCACACTTTCAGCTTCAGCCGCTACATTCTTTTCACTATGTGCTGGATGTGGTCTGGTCGGTCAAGTATCATTCAAAAGTATATGCTAGGTTTCACATTTGTGGATGGTATTGGCTATTGCGGTTTCAGTAGGCCGACGATGCACACCATAAGTTGCTCTAAGCGCATGAAAAATATTTCTCACAGAACGCTGATTTTTGTAATACATCTAAACAATTTGGATACGTTATTGCGGTGTAAAAGTGACTTGACTTGTTGATTTGTCTAATAATACTGAATAAAAATTATATTACAGTTTGACAGGAGTCATGCGTGATCTGTCAAAAAAAAGCCTAGTTAGTTTTTCAGTGGGAAGCAGGAGTGGAAGGTAAGTATGCCCGCGAGTAGGTAGGAGTTTATCAATCCGTCAGTGATCGACTTGGTTGTTTGGTTCAGATACGCGGTGGCATAGTTTGTGTTCAGTGTTTTTATTAGCAAAGGATGATACGAGAAACTGAGATAACAGTCAACCGACTTAAATCAGCGTTTGGAACACCAGGCAACTGAGCTAAAAACAGTCATACATCGGAAATAGGATGAGCAATCAACGAAGTTGGAAAAACAGTCAGCTAATTGAAATAAAGCAGAAGCCTAATCTAGGAAGGAAGAATCGAAGAAAAGGTCAGCAAAGTCCTGGAAAGCATGCACCCAAAAGTTTAAAACATAAAACAAGAAAACGATAACCAACACACCAGTTCCCACTGTGACTGGTAACTATAACTCACCTCGAAGCATAAAAGCACCAATATTTGATAAACAAAATATTTGGAGTATTTACCACACCCAGTTTGAAGCAGCCACTAAAACTAACAACGATTGCTGTTGAGTTGTAATCAAATCTTTCAGCTTTAATAAATGCGCTTGATATTCAATATAGAGACGACTAGCTGAAGCAGATATACAGGTCTCACCTACAACACCGAATGCAGAAGTCAGATGAAACTCTACAGTAGTTAACCCAGGACCATCAAACGACTAGTACTGTTGGCTTACCCAGTTTATGACCGAAAATACCAAGAAGAAGCCTTCATCAGTGCATTGTTTGAGCGAGAACTACAATAAGCTGGTCATTTAGCCAAAAATTTAATCGTGAAGAATGCATTCTCGTATGCTATAAACTTTAAAGTAACCAACAATATCAGCCGCAACACAGTTTGAGTACGACGAAAAGCTTCAAAAGGCTGCAGATTTAAGCCCGTATACTCGTATATTGGTCGAAAGCCGCAGATTAATGGTGTGCCTGAATGCTGAAATTGTGATAAGAATGGTTATCTACAGTGAGACTGCCAAAAAAGAAAGGAGACAAGCTACTGTTCAGCGTGCGCCACTAGAAGAAGATCAAGATGAGATCTAAAGTCCAATAACAAGCCTCCTCAAACCAAGTACGCGGGAAATACATAAGAAGCAACTTCGTGGAGCAAAGGGTGGCTAGGGGGATTAGCATCCCCAGCACCACCATCACTGTGTCACGAGAAAGCAAGCTAAGGTGGACTTATTTCTTCCGGGAAAATTCACACAGGTGCAACGAAGTCTATAAAAGGAGCAGATCTAGTGACAGGCTGCACCAGTCCATGGAGAAATTAACTTTCAAATCAAAGCTTTTCTTTTCTAGGAATCTTTTTCCTCCCATTCTTAACGAAAGAGATGGGATTCTTGCAACTTGAAGTTACCTCTAGGTATGGAAAAAGAAACCAAGTTTCATACAATGTATCCCGCGACTCCAGGCTAGGTTCTAAGATTAGAAAGGAAAGTGTTTCCTGGTTAATTGGAAAGTATTACATACTTAAAAGTCTCACATTCTCCCAATCACAAAAAAAAAAATCTTGAAGTCATATAAGGCAATTTTTTATTCCGGCATTGTTTTCTGGTCACTGACATCATGAATAGTTGCATCTTAGAAATGGACTTCCTATGACCACGCAGCATTACGGTGGATTGAGGTAGATATGGTACAATATTGACTTCTTGATGAAAGATTCCAGCGTCCAAATTTCCAAGATGAACGAGGTAGTAAGTGCTGACACAGATGTACTGAAATCTTCCTAGTTATTCAAAAACAAAATTGGATGATTCAGTTTGCACCAGGTGATCAATTTTGTGCCATCATATATATAAAACAAGGTCTCATTGAGCCTTCTATCAGTCCATGGGCATCACCAGTAGTTTTAGTTAAGAAAATGGATGGAACCAGACGTTTTTGTGTTGACCGCAGGTAGGTTAACGATGTCACAAAGAGAGACAGTTACCTGCTTCCACCTATCGATGACATCATGGACACCTTGACTAACGCAAAATGGTTTTCTACACTCGATCTAAAGAACCGAGAGAAACCCACATTCTCAGTTGGTACCGAATTATTGCAGTTTGTGATGATACTCTTTGGCATTTCCAACGCTTCGCCAACATTTAAACGTCTGATGGAATATGTGCTATGAGAACTAAGCTGAAAGACCTACTTAGTATATTTTAACGACATCAATATCATAAGGTAACATTTCAGTAGCACACGCAATGCTTGGAACAGGTGTTGTCAAGATTGGCACAGATGAATCTGAAACTTAGTCCCGGTAAGTGCATCCTATTTGCAGCTGATGTAAAAGATTTGGGATACTTTGTATCAGCAAAAGACGTGAAAATGGATCCTGAGAAACAAAAAGCTGTTAAAAGCTTATCAATACTGAGAAAAAATGCCAACTTCGAAGTATTCATCATTGGCTTTGCTGAAATATCCAAGCGCCTACATGAGTTGACCGAAAAGATCATCTCTGCAGCCTTTGAAATATTAAAGAAAATGCTGTGTGAAATACGTAGCCTAGCATATTCCAAATCTACAAAAACTTTTGTATTTGACACCGATGCGAGCATTTGTGGGGTTAGGGCCATTCTATCTCAGCAGGTTAACGACGACCAAGAAATCTTTTCGTACTGCAGTCAAATTCTTTCAAAGAGTGAAATGAACTACTATGTGGCCAGGAAAGAATTATTGTCTATCATAGAAGCTACCAAGCACCTCCAAAAGTACCTATATGGACACAAATTTGTTCTTCGAGTGGACCGTACGTCGCTGAGATGGTTTACTAACTTCAAAAATCCCGAAGGACAAGTTGCTAGATGGATCAAAAGACTACAGTCATACGACTACGAGATAGTTCATCGAAAGGGTGGGCTATATGGAAATGCTCATGCTTTGTCTCGTCACTCCTGCTCAGCTTAATGCAGAAATTGCCGGCAAGTTAAAGGGAATGCGCAGAGTAGACGTACGGGTAGTAACGACTGAATGCGGTAAACGGTGGTCGCCGTAGGAGGTTCAGTTAGCTGATATCAGACTATCGCTGGTATAAAAGAAGACCACTGAACGACAAATGGACGAACGTTTGGGAACACGAAGGTATATTGAAAAGCCATTGGGCTCAATGGAACTCTCTTTAGGTGGTTTTGCCAATGCGGAAATAGCAAATGATGGCACGGTAGCTGAAAGCTGAATCAGGAGGCCATTTTAATTTCAACAAACCCCTAGCAAAGTTGCGGGAAAGGTTTTACTGACTCCTCACTCGAGATGCGCGATTTGCAGTACCAACAAGGTACCAAATTAACGACTGAGGGAACAAATACAAACTTACAACGTGATAGTATCATTTAAAAGAATTGTTCTATTCATCATAGGACCCTTTCCTGAATCCAAATGGAGGAATCACCATATACTGCTTGTATCCGACTATTTCAGTAAGAGCACAGCTGCATACACAGAAAAACAAAGCTCCAAGTATACAAACCAGCGCTAGGACCTATACTATGCTATGGGTGCGACACATGGACCCCAACTCAAGCATTCGCAAACATGTTGAACATCTCAGAGAGACGTGTCCGAAGGTGAATAATTAGGGACCAATGGTGGATTCAACGCAACCATGAGTTGCATGAAATTTTTGACGAGCTGGAAGTCTCAACAATCGTAAGACTGTGGAAACTACAATGGGCTGACCACGTGGATCGTATGGACAAACAATGGATACATAAAAAGGTATTCGTTGGGAGAACTGAAAACCAAGGCAAAGTGGGGAAACTGCGGAAACGCTGGTCTGGCTTGATCGACGAAGACAGTTCATCGCTGCTTGGATTTCAAAATTGTAGGACAAGGTTAATTGATCGGGACAGTTGGAGGCACTTTTTGCAGGAGGCAAAGACCCAAGAAGGGCTCTAGTGTTGCAAATATAACGAAGATCAACAATAGACCACTTACAACCAAGTAGATAATCGTGAACTGCTGTGAGTTCAACACAGACGTACACCAAATTTTCGTTGACTTTAAGCAAGCATACGATAGTATTGATCTTAACAAACTTTACCAATGATGCTTTGCTTTGGTTTCCCAGCCAAAATAGTCCATCTTACCAAAATAATAATGACATCAACTACATCCCAAGTCTGCATCAATAGCCAACTTACCGACAAAAATATCAGACTAAAGTAGGGAGATAAGCTAGCCCCATCGCTTTTTAATTTGGCTCTAGAATTTGTCATAAGAAAGCCATCGGTTGATACAAGAGGTACGTTATTATACAAGTCAAGCGAAGTGGTGGGTGCTATCAAAATTTTATTAATTTATTGAAGTTAATTTTAATAACCACCAAAGAATTTTTCCTGAACTTGAAATGCAGAAACTAGTCGGGTAACTGAGGAAACGCTGGTCCGGCTCAGCCGGCATAGACACTGCTCGGGTTTCAAAATTGGAGAACTTGATCAAGAGACCGAGACACTTGGAGACACTTTTCCCAGGAAACGAAGGCCCAAGGGGATTCCTGTAAATGTAAGATCACGTATTTTTTACCTTATCGAAAGAGCAAAACAAGAGCTTCATAAAAAAATCATCAAATTTAAACTTATTTACTTAAATGCATATTTTGGAAATTAGAAGTATTAATTTCCAAAATATGCATTTAAGGAAATAAGTTTAAATTTAATGATTTTTTTATGAAACTCTTGTTTTTGCGTTCTTTTAAGCATGATAATACATTAATAATGAATTAGAGAAATCTAAATCCGTATCAGTTTGTTATTCCTTACTTTCACTGGCATGAGATCCACATTGTTGGCTTGCTCTTCTCACATCAGGCTGTAGTGTTCTTTTGAAGTTGCAGGGATGGGGAGTCATCGCACATTGATCGCACCATCTGGACTTTGAGTTCGATTGGAAGGGATGCAAGGGGACACCGATTCTAACAAGATGCCACATCTTTTATGATTCCCACGACCTCCATCGTCCAGGAAGTAGTACCTCCTTATCGCTCCCCGCTCATTAATAAATGAATATGAGATGTTTCCTTTATGTTGTGACTTCTTTTCAATTCCGGTCTCGCATTTTAGTTGAGATCTGGAATTCGTACGTTTGATAAATGGTTTGTACTTTGCCTTATGCTGGGTGAAAAGAACCTGTCCCGTGACATCCCAGACATAGCCATTTCCAGCGAGATCAGTTACTGTAGCTTGCTGAGATAGCATCACTGCTGTTCTTCACGAACTTTGCAAACAATCCTTCATACACTACAAGTGGGAAAACCAAGGACACTTTGGTCCAAATCTGTCAACGAGGACATTAAACCTCAATTTAGGGGATTGGATGATGCGATTGACCGAGATAACTGAAGAGACTAGCTACAAGAAACTAAGGCCCAATAGGGACCGCACTACAAGAATGATGTGTCAAATAAGTTTGAACGAAAGTTTGGGCCACTGTTTGAAGTTGATGAAAATTTATTATGTTGTATAAATTCCTGGTTTCTTTAGCAACATCAACGTCATAATCTAACCAGGAATCCTTCTAAGGCTTTTTATCCCTATTGGTGCCATTTTGAGTCAATGTGACACCAGGCAAACCACACTACTTGAGGGCAATGAATTCTGAGTCATCAGATGGCTTCGCAGAGATGTACTCTAGGGACCGTCCATCTTTCATAAATTGGGAAATGATTCCACGACCCAGTTTTTAGTATATTCTCCAGATAAACATTGGTGTGTTCCTGATATTAAGGTAAGCCAGGATAATGTCTTCACCTTATTTAATCAAAATCTGTCCTGATTCACTTAAAAAACTACACTCAACCCTCTCTGCCATGGATGTATGCTCACTCAGTAAGTTAGGTAGACAGAAGTACGCTCCTTCTGACAGAAGCGTACTTCTGTCTATTCAACTTACTAAACGTTGTATTCAAGTTGTGAAAACTACATCTTAAAATTCTTTTTTCATCACTTTTGAATTATAGCTCCTAAATTTTAACAAACCCCAACAATATATCCTTCAGTTTAATAAGAAAATATTGCAAACATATGTTAAAGCGCGTCAAAATAGGTACCCTGCCTAGAAGAAGTGAAAATTTTCGCGCTTGCAAAATACGTACGTGTAGAATGAACACTTTGAATTTTCAAATAGAAGAGGGTTCTCTTTTAAGGATATTCATTGAAGATATGAACATCCAACATAACTTGCCTCCCTGCTAAGTTAGAGTAATTTGAGTAATAAATGTTGTTTTTTCTCCGCATGCAAGGGAGTTTCAAAATACGTTTCTCTTTTACTACCTCTAAGGCGACAAAACACATGGGATACCCTAAGTGTCCTTTATCTTGCACAAACTACACTTCATCTCCAGCATGAAAGCATGAACACACTGCAAAAATTTTTACTTGTTATTTAAATTTAAATAATATTAAAAAATATGAAATGATATTCTTCTTTTACTACCTGTTTATATATCCTTCCTAGAATCATCTTCCCTATCCTTTCTACCTTGGCTGGATTTATACTATGTTGTGGCATTATGACTTTTTGGAACTTTTTATCAGATATGATAACAAAACATGTACTGGTAAGTTAAAAGAGTAAGGAAGTGAAGGAGGAAATGTAAACGTAGAAGACATCGTCCTTAAAAATCGTATAGTAAGGAAGTGAAAGGAGAGACTTTTGTTGCAGGGACGATAAACATTACAAAAGACAACAACTACAGCAGTACCAAGAATATAAAGTTAAACATGGATTGAAAGTAGAATGAAATGAGAATGGGAACAAGGACATGAACAAGAATAACGGCAATGGTATTTGCCGTATGCAAAAATTGAATTCATGAATATTTTAGAGCAATACAAAGCTTGCGCTGTGCTCTCTTTTCTTGGTTCTATATTAAACTATGCTTGGCACTCGTTAGTCTATCCTGTGTCTTCTATGATGGGTTCTTATACGGTGAGCAGTTTTTTTCCTGGTTTCGGTGGTTATGACAATAGTCGGTAAAGAAGTCGAAAATATTTTAATAAGCTCAATTTTCAGCAAAAATTTATGTTTAATTCATGCATAAATGAATGCATATTGTTGTCAAAAAGATGTTCATTATTTCGATTGCATTGTTTGCCATATTTATGCTTAGTTTGCTATAAAGGATGTAAACTATGCATCATTTGTGATATTCTAGAGTTTCCAATTCTATAATTTAATTTAAAATCTAATTTATGCACTGAAATATAAAATAGGTAATCAATATATGGTTGATTTGAAAAAATGAAAATTTTATGAAAAAAAGAACACCAATTTCGAAATAATGTAGTAACTAGGTAGGTACAGGACTGCCTCAACGTGAGTATAGATTTTTTTACTCTGCTCACAACTTATATTATCAGAAATCGCTATGCGGCTTTACCGTAATTTCATGTCAAGAATTGACAAGCAGATAGCCGCAAAAGCATGCAGTTTTTTTAACATGAGGGTGTGAGTGAGAATTATCGTGGTGAAAGCTGGGCGCATTGATTATACTTAACAATATGGAGTAAGTAAGAAATTATTTGCGAATTATTGTTGTACAGTGTATTTCAAATTGTATAATGGGTATAAAACCTATATTGTTGGCTAGGTTCCTTTCTTTTCCGCACCATCAGGCTGAGGTTCTTTTTTTCTGTTGCAGAGACTCTGGCCAGTATACAGGGTCCTTGCATGTGGACTCGTACCATTGGGACCTTAGGTCCAGCTGGGAGAGATGCAAAAGGACACCAATCTTGTCAGAATTCTTTACCGCTTGTTGTGGGTTATAATTTCCCTTATGAATGATGAGGTTGCCCAACTGATTACGTACAGGAGAATGTAAAATAGTAGGTAGAGGAATAAGTAATAATCTATAGCTCTGGCCTTAGCCTTTCTTTTAGGTAAATTTCTCGAGAGAAATTTACCTATTGCGGAGAGCATCATATATATATATATATATATATATATATATATATATATATATATATATATATATATATATATATATATATATATATATATATATATATATATGGGATATAACGAAATTTGTGACCACGATAGAGGTTGCAATTTTGCTTCGATTTTCACCAAATTTTCAGGAAAGGTGTATTGGGTAATTATCTCGGTTAAGTTCGTGAACCAGCTATATCAGCCGGGCAAAAACAAAATGGCGGCCATTTTAGACGAAAAATCGTGAATTCTGTTCTGACCAAAGTATAGCTCCGATTTGGATGAAATTTGGTACAAGGGTTCATTGCTGTATGTGATGAATCTCACAATAAAAAATCCAAAGTCGGTACGGCAGAGACAAAATGGCGGCCGCTCAAAAGTCGAAAAACGTGCAAAATTTTGTTGTTGTAATAGTGGTCAAAGCTTTCAACAGATTTTCATGAAATTTGATAACTTGATAGAAATTATAGGTATCTAAAGAATTACGTGAAAAAATTGGAGGTCAGGTTGCAAAAAACAAAATGGCGGCCAGTTAAAGGGCAAAATTTCAAAGGCTTTTTAAAGTCGCAATTTTGATCCGACATATACGAAATTCGGTTTCAAGATAGACATTATTTAGGCCTACAATTTTTGATATTTTGGTGATCATGTATGAGCAACTTTCAAAATGGCGGCCGTTTAAATATGCGTTTTTTTCAGGTTTTTGTGGCCCTCTAGCGGTCACATTTTCCAGCGGATTTTGATGAAACTTGAGATTATGGATCTCTGTACTATGATCTTGTATTATGCAGGAAATTATTAAAATTGAATGAAAAATAAAAAAGTCGAAAATATAAAGCCTAATATTTTTAGCTGCCATTTTCTTTAAAAATTGAATTATTTTGCCCTGTCTAGAGTGAAACTTCTATTTGAACGAGATAGTACATTGATTGATGAGTTCCTAGCATACAAAGATTTAAAATAATCCAAAATAAAATGCACGCATTCAAAATGTCGGCCCCCAAAGGTCAGAAGGCAAGCGCAATTCGCTATTTTAGTGCCAACTGAAATAATGAATATTTTTCATGATAACGTTTTAAATGACTTTACTTGATAGAATTTATAAACCAGACCATTTTTAAGGTATTGTAAAATCTTTTTAACAATCCCCTAAAAAAATTATAAAATCACGACTTGTCTGTCTGTCCGTCCGTTTGTTCGTGCGTCAAAACAAGTTTTCTCGCAAACCACATGAGCTAGAATGAGGAAATTTTCTACGTAGGTCAAAAGTGGTGCCTCTTGAAATTTGCAGTGCAAGAAAATATTTTAAGGTGTTTTAAGGGGGGTCTCCCCATACAGGGGGGTGGCATACAATTTTTTTTATTTCTGTAGCAGCCAAGATTCTCAACAGATTCCGTTGAAACTTGAAATTATAAGTTATTAACGCAAGTTAATTTAATTTAATTATGCAAATCGAATGACAAATGAAAAAGTCGAAAATTTACAGCTTAATATTTTTAGCAGCCGATTTCAATAAAAATTGAAATGACGGCCCTCATAGTTCAGAAAAAAATTGAAAATGTATATATTAATGGCAACGCAAGTGCTGATTAAACTTTCATGGAAATCTTTTGAAATTAACTATTCGAGCTATTTAAGCCTTTGTGTGGTTACCACTGTGAACTGTGTAAACAGCAAACGCGAGAAGGGCGAAACCGGTATTTATATGTTTACAACAATTTATGATCCGCCGATTTTCAATATGTAATCCGTACGTATGCAACTCAATTTAATTAGCAAAATATTTGCGCCCCGATAAAAGGTCTCTAAGAACGAACGTGGCCAGATTTTTAGGTAAATTTCTCGAGAGAAATTTACCTATTGCGGAGAGCATCATATATATATATATATATATATATATATGGGATATAACGAAATTTGTGACCACGATAGAGGTTGCAATTTTGCTTCGATTTTCACCAAATTTTCAGGAATGGTGTATTGGGTAATTATCTCGGTTAAGTTCGTGAACCAGCTATATCAGCCGGGCAAAAACAAAATGGCGGCCATTTTAGACGAAAAATCGTGATTTCTGTTCTGACCAAAGTATAGCTCCGATTTGGATGAAATTTGGTACAAAGGTTCATTGCTGTATGTGATGAATTTCACAATAAAAAATCCAAAGTCGGTACGGCAGAAACAAAATGGCGGCCGCTCAAAGGTCGAAAAACGTGCAAAATTTTGTTGTTGTAATAGTGGTCAAAGCTTTCAACAGATTTTCATGAAATTTGATAACTTGATAGAAATTATAAGTATCTAAAGAATTACGTGAAAAAATTGGAGGTCAGGTTGCAAAAAACAAAATGGCGGCCAGTTAAAGGGCAAAATTTCAAAAGCTTTTTAAAGTCGCAATTTTAATTTGACATTTACGAAATTCAGTTTCAAGATAGACATTATTTAGGCCTACAGTCTTTGATATTTTGGTGATCATGCATGAGCAAATTTCAAAATGGCGGCCGTTTAAATATGCGTTTTTTTCAGGTTTTTGTGGCCCTCTAGCGGTCACATTTTCTAACAGATTTTGATGAAACTTGAGATTATGGATCTCTGTACTATGTTCTTGTATTATGCAGGAAATTATTAAAATTGAATGAAAAAAATCCCCGTTGGCAGCACCAGCCGGAAAGGTAAATTTCTCGTATGTAGCATAAAGCTTCGAAAAAAAATTTGGCTTGCCTACTACTCAACTTCTTTCTGCAATTTTCGTAGTACCACATGGGTATTTATTAACATAAAAAAAATCTGGCCACGTTCGTTCTTAGAGACCTTTTATCGGGGCGCAAATATTTTGCTAATTAAATTGAGTTGCACGCGTATGGATTACATATTGAAAATCGGCGGATCATAAATTGTTGTAAACATATAAATACCGGTTTCGCCCTTCTCGCATTTGCTGTTTACACAGTTCACAGTGGTAACCACACAAAGGTTTAAATAGCTCGAATAGTTAATTTCAAAAGATTTCCATGAAAGTTTAATCAGCACTTGCGTTGCCATTAATATATACATTTTCAATTTTTTTCTGAGCTATGAGGGCCGTCAATTCAATTTTTATTGAAATCGGCTGCTAAAAATATTAAGCTGTAAATTTACGACTTTTTCATTTGTCATTCGATTTGCATAATTAAATTAAATTAACTTGCGTTAATAACTTATAATTTCAAGTTTCAACGGAATCTGTTGAGAATCTTGGCTGCTACAGAAATAAAAAAAATTGTATGCCACCCCCCTGTATGGGGAGACCCCCCTTAAAATACCTTAAAATATTTTCTTGCACTGCAAATTTCAAGAGGCACCACTTTTGACTTACGTAGAAAATTTCCTCATTCTAGCTCATGTGGTTTGCGAGAAAACTTGTTTTGACGCACGAACAAACGGACGGACAGACAGACAAGTCGCGATTTTATAATTTTTTAGGGGATTGTTAAAAAGATTTTACAATATCTTAAAAATGGTCTGGTTTATAAATTCTATCAAGTAAAGTCATTTAAAACGTTATCATGAAAAATATTCATTATTTCAGTTGGCACTAAAATAGCGAATTGCGCTTGCCTTCTGACCTTTGGGGGCCGCCATTTTGAATGCATGCATTTTATTTTTGATTATTTTAAATCTTTGTATGCTAGGAACTCATCAATCAATGTACTACCTCGTTCAAATAGAAGTTTCACTCTAGACACGGCAAAATAATTCAATTTTTAAAGAAAATGGCAGCTAAAAATATTAGGTTTTAAATTTTCGACTTTTTTATTTTTCATTCAATTTTAATAATTTCCTGCATAATACAAGAACATAGTACAGAGATCCATAATCTCAAGTTTCATCAAAATCTGTTAGAAAATGTGACCGCTAGAAGGCCACAAAAACCTGAAAAAAACGCATATTTAAACGGCCGCCATTTTGAAATTTGCTCATGCATGATCACCAAAATATCAAAGACTGTAGGCCTAAATAATGTCTATCTTGAAACTGAATTTCGTAAATGTCAAATTAAAATTGCGACTTTAAAAAGCTTTTGAAATTTTGCCCTTTAACTGGCCGCCATTTTGTTTTTTGCAACCTGACCTCCAATTTTTTCACGTAATTCTTTAGATACTTATAATTTCTATCAAGTTATCAAATTTCATGAAAATCTGTTGAAAGCTTTGACCACTATTACAACAACAAAATTTTGCACGTTTTTCGACCTTTGAGCGGCCGCCATTTTGTTTCTGCCGTACCGACTTTGGATTTTTTATTGTGAGATTCATCACATACAGCAATGAACCTTTGTACCAAATTTCATCCAAATCGGAGCTATACTTTGGTCAGAACAGAAATCACGATTTTTCGTCTAAAATGGCCGCCATTTTGTTTTTGCCCGGCTGATATAGCTGGTTCACGAACTTAACCGAGATAATTACCCAATACACCATTCCTGAAAATTTGGTGAAAATCGAAGCAAAATTGCAACCTCTATCGTGGTCACAAATTTCGTTATATCCCATATATATATATATATATATATATATATATATATATGATGCTCTCCGCAATAGGTAAATTTCTCTCGAGAAATTTACCTAATAAAAAAGTCGAAAATTTAAAACCTAATATTTTTAGCTGCCATTTTCTTTAAAAATTGAATTATTTTGCCGTGTCTAGAGTGAAACTTCTATTTGAACGAGGTAGTACATTGATTGATGAGTTCCTAGCATACAAAGATTTAAAATAATCCAAAATAAAATGCATGCATTCAAAATGGCGGCCCCCAAAGGTCAGAAGGCAAGCGCAATTCGCTATTTTAGTGCCAACTGAAATAATGAATATTTTTCATGATAACGTTTTAAATGACTTTACTTGATAGAATTTATAAACCAGACCATTTTTAAGATATTGTAAAATCTTTTTAACAATCCCCTAAAAAATTATAAAATCGCGACTTGTCTGTCTGTCCGTCCGTTTGTTCGTGCGTCAAAACAAGTTTTCTCGCAAACCACATGAGCTAGAATGAGGAAATTTTCTACGTAAGTCAAAAGTGGTGCCTCTTGAAATTTGCAGTGCAAGAAAATATTTTAAGGTATTTTAAGGGGGGTCTCCCCATACAGGGGGGTGGCATACAATTTTTTTTATTTCTGTAGCAGCCAAGATTCTCAACAGATTCCGTTGAAACTTGAAATTATAAGTTATTAACGCAAGTTAATTTAATTTAATTATGCAAATCGAATGACAAATGAAAAAGTCGTAAATTTACAGCTTAATATTTTTAGCAGCCGATTTCAATAAAAATTGAATTGACGGCCCTCATAGCTCAGAAAAAAATTGAAAATGTATATATTAATGGCAACGCAAGTGCTGATTAAACTTTCATGGAAATCTTTTGAAATTAACTATTCGAGCTATTTAAACCTTTGTGTGGTTACCACTGTGAACTGTGTAAACAGCAAATGCGAGAAGGGCGAAACCGGTATTTATATGTTTACAACAATTTATGATCCGCCGATTTTCAATATGTAATCCATACGCGTGCAACTCAATTTAATTAGCAAAATATTTGCGCCCCGATAAAAGGTCTCTAAGAACGAACGTGGCCAGATTTTTTTTATGTTAATAAATACCCATGTGGTACTACGAAAATTGCAGAAAGAAGTTGAGTAGTAGGCAAGCCAAATTTTTTTTCGAAGCTTTATGCTACATACGAGAAATTTACCTTTCCGGCTGGTGCTGCCAACGGGGATTTTTTTTATGTTAATGAATACCCATGTGGTACTACGAAAATTGCAGAAAGAAGTTGAGTAGTAGGCAAGCCAAATTTTTTTTCGAAGCTTTATGCTACATACGAGAAATTTACCTTTCCGGCTGGTGCTGCCAACGGGGATTTTTTTTTCTTATTGAAGTTGGTGGAGATCTCTAAATTCGTGCATTTTCAATTTTTCCAAGTGGAACTTGGTGCTAGGAGAGAGAACCCATCGTGTGATAGTGCAGATGCTGGTTGCCAGTATATGCGTAGGAATCTTAACAAGGTCATTTCAAGCTGAGTATCCAACCTTAGCTCATTGAACCAGCATCGCACCACTGCAGTCCTCTACGGGCAATTGCATCATCATAAAATAACAGCAAATGGCACCCAATGTGGGGATTGAAAATCTCGACTGTTTCATCTGTCGTGAGCTTGAGATAGACCATCGTCTCTAAGTGACCCCACATGCATCAAAACATGACCCCACATGTATCAAAATATGACCCCACATGCATCAAAACATGACCCTACATGTATCAAAACTAAAGGCATATTGCACACATTGTGCTCAAATTCCAAAACTGCTTTAGAGTGTTGTGCTGTTTTCGAACATCAATATCACTTACTCTTGTTTTTGACTCAATCATTAATTTTGGTTGCATGCACTGGTCATACAATGATTGTAGACCGTCATTGCATGACCAGTAAGGCTAAGTAATGTTGAAGATCCTAAATGTTGCTCGTAGATTCATTTAATTTAATTTATTTATTTATTATTTATTTACAATTCCATTTAACAGATTAAAATAAATCCAATTACAAAATGGAAAAACGACAAGCAGAAAGAAGTAAGAATGAAAACTTAAATTAAGCAAAGAAAAATTAGGAAGATTAAATAATATTAATATTGAAAAATTAGGCATTATTGTCTATTAAACTATGAAAAGGTTAATATGAAATTAACAGGCATTAAAAATGAAGTTAAAGCGCAAAAACAGAAAAGAAAAAAAACAACAAGTCGAACTATTCAAAATGAGTTGTAAGGACGAGGTTTCTTAGTCTTATTTTGAATGCAAAATAGGCATCAGAAAAAGGACCAAGCTCAAGTTTATTATGTTTCCTTAACATTCGCACAACGGGAGAATGAAAGTATAAATTCGTACGGGCAAAGGGCACCTCGAACAAAGTGTTTAATCGAGAAGGACGCGTTGATTGACGGAAGTGTAAGTCAGCATATAATATTGGAGAGATTTGATTGTAACATAGTTGATACAGAAAACACTGATCCAAGTAGATGCGACGGGACAACAAAGTCGGAAGACATAAAAAGGATAAGCGGCATTCATAGGATTGATATGGGAGTTTGAGTTTGTAGAACAAAACTCGACTAAATTTACGCTGTACATTCTCTAACGAGTTCGTGAGGTAGGAGTATCGGGGGGACCAAACTACAGAACAATATTCTAGAATAGGACGGACAAGACAAGTAAACAAGTGGATAGGAGTGGATATGTTGGTGAACTTGTATGTGTGCCTAAAAATAAGCCCCATTATTTTTGATGCCCTGGCAGTCACATTTAAGATGTGAGCATCAAAATTGAGGCAAGGATCAAAAATAACACCAAGGTCTTTAGCAGAGCACACAGCAGCCAGTGGGATATCATTTAACGTATAGGTAAAGAAAATGGGAGATTGCTTTCGATTAAACGTCATTTTATGGCATTTAGCAACATTTAGACAAAGGTAGTTAGTCGAACACCAATTATTAAGAGCAATCAGATCCATCTGAAGATATTGACAATCTTGTATCGATCTGATAGCTCGAAAGACTTTGAAATCGTCTGCATACAATAGACAATTAGAAGCAATGACTGATGGAAGGTCATTTATAAATAATAGGAAGAGGAGAGGGCCTAGAATGGAACCTTGGGGAACGCCGGACATTGGATGAAATGGTATAGAGGTTGCTCCACAGTAACTAACACAACAAGTGCGAGAAGACAGATATGAATCAATCCATGATAAAAGAGGGCCAGCCACTCCAAAGGCTTTAAGTTTGTGACAGAGTAGTTGATGGTTGACAGTGTCAAAAGCCTTAGAGAAGTCAGTGAAGATCACATCAACCTGCAAACGATTGTCCAGGGCCTTAGCGATGTAGTCAGTAAATTCGATTAGGTTGGAGGTCGTAGAGCGACACTTAAGAAAGCCATGTTGTTCCTTTGACAAGATAGGTGCCAATAAAACTGAAAGCCGGTTATGCACAAGACCCTCAAGTAATTTCGGAAAACAGAAGATTAGGTATATAGGACGATAATTGGACACAGAAGTAGGATCACCACTTTTAAGAATAGGAACAACATTTGCTCTTTTCCAGCAAGCCGGGAACGCACCAGTACGCAAACTAAGGTTAAAGAGGAAAGCCAGGGGAATGCAAAGCGATGACGCTAATGACTTAACAAATATATTCGGCAAGCCATCCGGACCTGGGGATATATTAGGATTAAGGGAATTGATGAGGGTTTCAACTTCAATATAATCTGTGCAGAGTAAAGAAATGTCAATGGAATGGGGCATAAATGTATTTACTGGGTAGGAAACGTATGAAGGAGGAGTAAAAGTAGACGAAAAGAATTTGGAGAACAAGTTTGAAATGTCTTGAGGAGAAGAGCTTCTAATATTGTTCCAGTGGACATAGGGAGGAAAAGAAGAAGAGGACTTGAACGATCTAATGTAAGACCAGAAGGGCTTAGTGTTACTTGACATAAGCGAACACTCCAAACTGCTGAAGTAATTTTTCATAGCATTCTTGATAACTTGTTTCGCTGCAGCACGTAAGACACAAAAACGGTCCCTGGATTCAGTAGAACCACAAAGTTTAAAGCAACGGTGAGCTTTAGTTTTGGCTTTCAAGGCACAAAGAACTTGCTTAGTGACCCAAGGTTTCTGCTTTGCTTTACATGGAGTTTGTAATGGTGTAAAATGCTTGATCAAATCAAACAGATAATTATAAAATTTTCTTAGAGCTGCCTCACACGGCAAATTTCCGAAAAATACCTGCCAATCAACGGATATTAGTGAGCAGGTAATAGATTCGTAATTCGCCCTGAAGAAGTTGAATTTAGGAGCAGGTGTAAATGTACGATGTTTCAAAAGCTCAACCGAGAGGTCAATCGATAACGGCGGGTGGTGACTATCGATGCGGACAAGGGGTTCTAATGCTAGGGAAACAGACAGACAGTGAATTGGAATATTAGACAGCACAAGATCGAGTAGCCGGCCGTTAGTATTAGGGATATTATTAAATTGCGAGAAAGAACAGAGTGAGAGAAACGAAGAAAGATAGAGAAGATGCATCAGTCGATGATACATAGTAAGGAGGGCACTCCATCCATTGAACTGCTCCCAAATTAAAGTCACCGCAGACTAATATTAAAGATTGTGGGTGACGTAAGAAAACATATTTGGAAAACTCGTCAAAGAATGTCTCATAAACATATAAAGGAGAGTTACTAGGTATATAAACAGAGGAAACTAATAAAGATGTATTATTAGGAAGGAAGATCTTGACAATGACACAATCCACTATACGCGAAAAACAGAATTCAGTACAGGGAGAGCTGCGTATGGTATTATTAACAGCTACTAGGACACCACCACCATCTTGTTTATTTGTAGAAGTCAAATCACGGTCACAACGATAAATATCAAAATCAAGTGAGATTTCCGAATTTAGTATGTTATCATTCAACCAGGTTTCTGTAAGACAAATAAACGAGTCCTCACAAAGTTGAAGCGATAAAAAGAGCTTATCCAGCTTGGTCCTTAATCCTCTAACATTTTGGTAGTAAATTGATACGTTAGAAATTAAGTTAGGGTCAAAAAAGTTTACACTAGTTCGCAGACTGCAGTTTACCCGGTGCACGAAAGGACTTCCTTCTTCGTGAGCTGAATGGTTTTACAAGTATTCCGGGTGGCCAAGGTTCAGGATTCAAAATGGTGTCACAAGTTGCAGGTACTGTAAGTTTGAAAGAAGCTACCACTCTATCCTCCAGATTGTCCTTTGTGAGTTTATGGCAGCTGATGACTTTAACAGACGGACCAAATTTTTTGAGAACATAGTTTTTTAAGTAGTCGGCAGATGTCTGGTAACTTAGACGCGAAATGAAAATCTCCTTTGGAGGAGCTACAACGTCAAGAGCAGGGATTTCATCATGCGAATTCAGGGAAGCTGCAGCCGATGTGTCGATGCCAGATAAAGATGTAAGTATAATTGAAGGTTTACCTTTAGTTTTTGGGATCGCCCCGCGGCTAGGTCCCGGAGAGCTTGGAAATATCAAAGGTGACTCATTACCATCAATATGTAGAGGTGCTGCTGAAGCCACAGGATATATTGGACGCGTTGGACTCGAACTTGATCCAGATGCACGATACGGTGTTTTAAAAGATGATAACTTCGCCAAAGCTTTACTCCTAGCAACGATGAAAGGCCTTTGTACAGGAGTATTTATGCCGCTATTACATTCGGGCTGTATGGTCGGCGATAAATGTTGCGCTTGATTATTAAGATCGGTCATAGTCACTGATGCCAAAGTTTTAGGTGACGCATCCTCAGTAAATTTCAAAAGGGTCTCAATCTCCAAGCATGCACTTAAACATTTAAATTGGAGACGACTCGTTTCCTCTAACATATTTTGCGTTGGTTCTCGTTCGTACCCCAAAAGCAAGCAGTACCCATAGGTCTTCAATTACATGGGTTTTGATTTCATGTAATTGGCTGCTTAGCTATTCCACAACTATCCATGACAGTACAAATGTACTGTTTTTATGCAATCGTTTTTTTTTCAAGGTTTTGTACATATAGCTCGGCACTTTCTGCCACTGAAGTATACAGTTACCTATATTTATTATATTATGTTTTATAAACAACATATGATGCAACGTTTTTATTCATTCTTCATCGATTCCAAATAGTCGTCTTGAGTGCTGCCGATAAAGCGGACCCGGGACAAGTGCAATTGCTATGTACATCTATCTTAGGACCAACCCGTACCCGCTCTGGAATGTATCCAACGATTTCATCGTGGGGTCCCATTTATTAAATACCAGCAGCTATCCCTTATGACGCTGACCTATGGAGCCGAGGATAGCAGACGTAACACTTGGTGAGAGGATGGGGACCCACAGAATGGTGCCAAAATTTAGAGTCACCTTCTCCTAAGGATACTGGTGTAACTAGGGGCATGGAGGTCTCACTATCACTTTGACCAATTTTTCCTCCAGTATTGGCAACATCCAATGATATAACGGAAGTCATATCACAACCGCTTCGTCATTCCTATAAATCACCTCTCATATGTGTCTTTACTTCTCACTAGTACGTGGTAATTTGGAGTATTGCTCCTAAACTTGAAGTTCATATCATAGGAAACACATCGATACTCTTGAGTCAGTTCAACCGAAATTTACACTGTCTCTATTTTTCAAATTCAACCTTCCTTACTCCCCTTATAATGACCGTCTACATATTTTGAAACTTGCTACTCTCGAGTCAAGACGATCTTTCCTTGACGAATTTTCAAGCTTCATTATCAGCATCCATAATGCATGAGCAGCAAGAATGCATCCGCATTTTTTCATCCATAGAAGACTTCGACAGGAAAATCGTTCACGCCTTTGGTTTGTTTGACGCGAACGATGCTGCATCATGAATAATATATATAGAGTAAACATAGTATTTAACACCACGAGATTTCAACCCTATGTTGGCCTTTCTGACCAGCGAATGGAGCTTCAAGGTCCATGAAAAACATCACCGCAGACGATCCAAGGATGGGCAATAGCCAACCACCAGCCATCAACCACCGCTGGTAGTCGACTCTGAGCTGCAGACTCAAAGCTCGAATTGCTCCTGGTACTTGTGCTGACCACCAATTCCGTCTCCATAGTCTACAAGCTATATTGGAGCCACTTCAGAGGAGTTAAACGTCGCGCAGCACCAACCAACGCCTGAACTGGTGACACCAGTGCCATCAACATCGACACTCACTCCACAGGCCGGACCTGCGCCGAAAGAGGAGGCAGACGATATAAACGGGATGGCACGCATTGCATTTAGAGTCACACCCTTGCGGTTGGACGCAAATTGTGCCACGAGCCACATCATCGACGACTCAACTAAATTCAATTTGCTGGTGGCGAATCTCAACAGCAGAGCTATGCAGCAGGTGCGCAACATTGTGACGAACCCACCAGCGGCGAATTAATACAGCGGATCAAAAAACGCCCTGTTAGCCATTTACGCTGACTCAGCTCAGCAGCGCATACAAAAGCTACTTTCAGATAATGAGCTAGGAGACCAGCGCCCATTACAGCTTCCCAACCAGATAAGCACACTTGCCAACGGAACCGTATCCGACCCCTTTTTACAGCAGATGTGGCTCAACTGCCTTGATGTCACACTGAGGAGCATCCTATCAGCCAACGATTCCTCACTTTCGGATATCGCAACGATCACTGATTGCGCATGCGAGGTCACCAGATTGTCAGTGGCAGTAATTGCAAAGGACGATGACCCGTGACACAGTATTCAAATGACGAAGATAGAAGATGCACTCCGTGTTCTAGGCAATAGACAGCAGTCAACCTCATGTCACGATGCATGTCACACACAGCCTACGCAACAACAAGAATCACCATCACGTTGCACTGAAACGACAGACGAACAGCTCTGGTGGTCGGCAACCTAGCTCAAAGCAAAAAAATCCCCGTTGGCAGCACTAGCCGGAAAGGTAAATTTCTTGTATGTAGCGTAAGATTTCGGAAAAGAATTTGGCGTGCATACTACTTAGCTTCTTACTGCAATTTTCGTAAGACCACATGAGTAATTATTGACATTAAAAGAATCTGCTTACGTTTGTATTTAAGACCGTTTCTAGAGGAACAAATATTTTGCTCATTCAATTGAGTTGCACATTTATGGATCACATATTGGAATTGGCAGATAATAAATTGTTATAAACATATAAATACAGGTGTTGCCCTTCTCACATTTGCTGTTTATACGTTTCAAAGTGGTTACCACACAAAGGTGATGACTTGTCGGTTTGAATAGCTCAAATATATAGTTTCAAAAGATTCCCATAAAAGTTTAAACAGCACTGGCGTTGCTATTAATATACTCGTAAATATTTTCAATTCTTTTCTGAACTATCAGGGGCCACCATTTTGAATTTTTATTGAAAATGGCTGCTAAAAATATTAAGCTGTAAATTTTCGACTTTTTCATTTGTCATCCGATTTGCATAATTTTTTTGCAGGTTAAATTAACTTGCTTTAACAACTTATAATTTCAAATTTCATTGGAATCTGTTGAGAAACTAGGCTGCTAGAGGGCTACAGAAATAAAAAAAAATTTAAGTCGCCCCCCTGTATGGGAAGGCCAGCCTTAAATACTTTAAAATATTTTCTTGCACCGAAAATTTCTTGAGGCACTACTTTTGACCTACGTAGAAAATTTCCTCATTCTAGCTCATGTGGTTTGCAAGGAAATCACTGTGACGCACGAACAAACGGACGGATGGACGGACATATTTAAACCGCCGCCATTTTGAAAATTGTACATGCATGATCACCAAAATGTCGTAGTTTTTAGATCTAATTGATTTCTATCTTAAAATCAAATTTCATATACATCGGATGAATTTTGCGGCGTATGGTTTTTTACACAACTCTTTTAATACCTATAGTTTCTATCCAAGTCACGAATTTCATTGACATTGGTTGAAAGCTTTGGTCAAAACTACTACAAAAAAATTTTGTACGTTTTTCGACCTTCGAGCCGCCGCCATTTTGTTTCAGCCGTACCGACTTTAGATTTTTCATTGTGAGATTCATCACAGATATCAATGAACCTTTGTACCAAATTTCATCCAAATCGGAGCTACACATTGGTCAGAACAGCAATCACGATATTTCGCCTAAAATGGCCGCCATTTTGTTTTCGCCAGGCCGATATAACTGGTTCACAAAATTAATCAAAGTATCTACCTTTCCTGAAAATTTGGTGAAAATCGGAGCAAAATTGCAATCTCTAGCGTGGTCACAAATTTCTCATATATATATATATATATATATATATATATATATATATATATATATATATATATATATATATATATATATATATATATATATATATGATACTCTCCGCTATAGGTAAATTTCTCTCGAGAAATTTACCTAAAAACTAACCACTCATCATCCACATGTAGCGGCCACCCATCGCACGATCCAGCGATTAAATATTCGAGACAATATCAGCAGAGGTGCTTTCCTAATCGACACAGGTGTGGACGTTTAGGTTATTCCGCCAACCATCCGGGATTGACGCTGCCTCGAGTTTAGTTGCCGCCAATGGTTCCCAAATTTATACATTTAGTTAAAGAGAAGTTAAATTGACCTTGGGGTTCGCAACGCGATTCAAGTAGACCTTCACGATAGCCGATGATAGTTATCCGATGATCGGAGCCGATTTCATCAAACATTATGGTCTCCTTATCAACATGAAAAGAAGATGGCTCATTGAGTGCACAGGCCTCAATACGATTGTCGCCCATATTAAAAAACATCTGCCCCAAGCCGACCAACTTCTATCGAATGTCAGTGGCAAGTTGCGATCGTTGTTACTGGACTACATCAACCTTACAGACGGCGCGCAAAAACCAAACATAAAGTGCACTAACATCCATTGCATCCAAACTAAGGGACCGCTATTTAATGCCAAGGCAAGAAGACTTACCCCGACAAGCTGGCAGCTGCAAAATCCAAATTTGATGATTTGCTGTACATCAAAAAGCGCTTTCCGTGATTGAATTTCTTGTCCATCAATAAGCGCCTGGAGCAGCCCCTTGAATATGGTGAAGAAACCAAATAGAGATTGGCAACCATGTGGGGACTACCGTGCGCTCAACGCCCGCACAATTGGATTTCTGCAGTGTTCTACCGCAGTCCTCCAAGGAATGAAGATTTTTTCTTTGGTCGACTTGCAGAAGAAGTACCACCAAATTCCCGTGGAACCAAGTGACATCCCGAAGACCGCCACCATCACACCGTTCAGATTGTACGAATTTATGTACGTGACATTTGGACTTTGGAACGCAGGTCAGATGTTTCAACGCTTCATGCAAGAAGTACTGCGAGACTTGGACAACGCGTTAGTTTACCTAGACGACATCCTGATTTTTTTGGCTGAGCAACAGACGCATCTTGAGCACATGAAGCAAGTATTGGACCGACTTGTGAAATTTGGTCTGATCTGATCATCAACACCCCCAAGTGCCAGTTTGGTGAATTGGAAGTGAAGTTCTTGGGACACGCTATCAACAAGCCCGGATTGAAACCCTTACCTGAAAAAACGGAGGGAGTTCCCGCAATGTCAAGACCGAAGACCGTTCATTAATTGAAAGCTTTTGTCGGGATGGTGAACTTCTATCGCCGCTTCCCCCCACACGAAACTCAATACCAACATTCGTTGCTGCAGCTAATCGTGGGAAACCGCAAACGCCACCAAACACCACTCAATTGGACATACAAAGCAGTGGGCGCATTCGACCAGTCTATATTGGATTTGCGGAGGGCCCCAAATTTGCCTCCCCTGGATTCCAACGCCATATGGTCTCTCTGTGTTGACACCTCAGATAACGGCATCGGAGCCGTACTACAGCAAGCAAGGGACAGAACTACATCACCGCTTGGATTCTTCTCCGGGAAGCTAATAGATGCCCAACGAAAGTACAGCACGTACGATCGGTAACTGTTAGCTATATATGAGGCAATCCGACACTTCAGACACATGCTCGAAGGCAGAGTGTTTACCGTTTACAAAAGCACTTTGTATGAATTTTTCTCACAAATGAGAAGCACGAACGTAACCAATTTATGCTATAGAGTTATGCAATGGAATCACATAACCCTATATCGTAGATTTTACTGACCACAGCAGCGGTGTTGCAGAATCGCTGTCAGAGGATCGCTTCAAGTCACTTTTCATCCAGATCTGGTCGATTCCGGATGTATTGAACGTACTCCGCAATTATTCATATAAATAGCGTCAGCCAATTAAGACTTTAAAACTTCGAAAGAAATGTTTAAAGAAAAAAAGTATAACTAATTACGTAACTAACAATTTATTCATCTTATCTGAGAATACAAAACTAAACTGAGGAAAGAACTTAAATTATCTCGGCTTCAATACTCTAACTATTTATTACCTATTTAGATTTTTTACATTCTTATCTTAAAAGAAATCCCATCTTTAATACATAATGGGATTATAATAATTATGAGTATTTGTTTCCCGTCGCCAGGTTCTTTTACATGGCGACGGATATTTTATATGTTATAATGTAACTAGCCATCTTGAAGTCTTATTTAGCTTTGAACCTTTTGTTATTACTTAAATAAAGTTACAACCGTGACGACGATTGTATAGTGTTGTGCACAGAGCATATCTACTAAATAGCAGCTGCAATTAGAACAAATTTTATTTTTTACGGTACTAATGGAGTAGAAAGAATTAGACTAAAAGTGCGTATGTATGGTAAACAAAAACTTGAATTTGCTTGCAATTTTACCCACACATGGGAAACTTTAATCCATCTTTTACACGTTTATTTGCCTCTCTTTTCATTTTGACAGCTCCTCGATTGCAGGTGCTAGTTAGTATATATGCTCTGGTCAGAGCATATATACTAACTAGCACCTGCAATCGAGGAGCTGTCAAAATGAAAAGAGAGGCAAATAAACTTGTAAAAGATGGATTAAAGTTTACCTTGTGTTGGTAGAATTGCAAGCAAATTCAAGTTTTTGTTTACCATACATACGCACTTTTAGTCTAATTCTCTCTACTCCATAAGTACCGTAAGAAATAAAATTTGTTCTAATTGCAGCTGCTATTTAGTAGATATGCTCTGCTCTGGTTGTGTACAACCCACATAAAGTGTATTTGAATTTGAAAGAAAAATTCATTTTTCTTCTTATCTTCCATCCGACTCACCTAGTGGTCGACATTCAAATCATCAACTACCTCTCTATAAATGCGTCTTCGCTTAGCAGATGCACATTTCATCTAAAGTTTGAATATATTTTATGTATATTTCTTGGAAGCTGGGGGAATTACTTGGAAAGACCATTCATAAACAGCTGACCGCAGATTTTTGTTTACAAATGGAGACGCCGGAGAAAGCAAGTGTGTGTTTAACTCCAATAAAAAGTAATATGATAGTATATTTTGAACTTGTCCATTTTTTATATCAAATGCTTACTTTCAGCTTCTGGTTTTGAATCTCCTACATCACCAAAAAATGTAACAATTGCTAATCGAGTGAATGAAATTAGCAACATCCTAGAAAACAATCAACGACGATGGATAGCATTACAAAATCAGGACTTGCAATTAGTTAATAATCTCCTTAGACTCACAGAAAAACCAAGTGAAAGCGATCCGGAAAAGTTGAATGAGTTCTACGAACGTTTGGAAGCACAATCAACGAAAATCTCTTTGCTTTTAACGGAATATGAAAGTGTCCTGGTAACGCAGTCCAAGTGTTTAGCAGATTTCAAAGGCCTCAGGAAGATGAGTGAGTTGTCTAAAGATTTCCGATGGAAGTCCTGGACGTTAGAACAGCTTTATAAAAAGAACGCTGATTTGTTAGACAATATGAGAGAGGAATATGAAATTAAAGCTACATCTTATAGTAAGCATAAATCTACGGTTATTAATAATATTTATTCTTGACTGGTTTCGAATTCTAGGAGGTATACCCCATTGCTATGAAAAAGCTGAACTCGAATTTCATAGAACTATGTTGAAAAATCCTGACAAATGCATAAATTTACAATTTCTTGCTACAAGTGCCTTAGACAGTGGGAAAAGTAAAATACAAGATTCAATACAACACTTGTCACCTAAATAAAAATAAATATATATTGCAAAAAATGGTTATTTTCATTTTACCTTCCCATTATTGAAAGCATTTTGAATAACGCCATCCTTTCGCATTATTTCAAACCTATTTGAAACCGTATATCAGTGAATTGTTTCGTTCATATTTAGGGAAACGAGAAGTAAGCATTGTGGTTGTTTTTCAATTACTATTTCTATTTTGAACTTTTTATAATCACCCTTTGCTTAAATGCAGATTGAAGTTGATTGCTAAAAAAACACAATTTTATTCAATTCTCGGACTATTCGTCATTTATTTTGTGAAGTTTCCGGCACTTTCTGTTTGCCAATCACACAAAGCATACAAAACAAACATAATTTGCATGACTTTTTCCCTCAAATGGGATATGCATGGCCACGTCTACGTTTGGATCTTGATCCAGTTGGGAGGGGGCACGCCTACCATCTGGATGCCCCACTCTTATTTGTGGGCCATAAGTCTCGTCAGTAACGACGAAGTCGTCTTAAGTCCGTCTGTTTTCCCCAGGCCCAGTTTGCCTTCTGAGTCAGCGATGTTCTTTGACCCTTAATAGGTGACCTCCTTCTCGACTTCGGTCGATATTTCTTTGACCCCGAAATTCGTGCATGCGAAATTTTTTTGTAGTGGGTCCTTGTGCTGTGGGAAAAGAACCGCCCCACGACACCGCAACGCTAGCCTATCAGTGCATTCACGCGTCCCCAGACAAGGCCAATCTTACCATCCTCTTTCGCCGAGGCAGCAGACCATCGCTACATTCATTAAACTACAAACTTCACTACGAAATGGCACCCAACGTGGGGCCCATTTTGTAGTGAAAGTAGATGGATGAATGTCCGTTCAGGACTGCAGCGATGGTCTGCTGCCGCAGCGGAAGAGGATGTTGAGATCCGCGTGAATGCGCTGGCAGGCTAGCGCTGTCGTGTAGTGGGTCCTTGTGCTAGGGGGAAAGAACTCGCCCCATGACACCGCAACGCTATCCTGCCAGCGCATTCACGCGTCCTCAGACAAACCCAATGTCGGCGGATCTGAACATCCCCTTACGCTGAGGCAGCCGACCATCGCTGCAGTCCTGAACGGACGTTCATCCATCTACTTTCACTACAAAATGGGCCCCACGTTGGGCACCATTTCGTAGTGAAGTTGATAGGTTAATAAATGTCAGTAAAGGACTGTAACGATGGTCTGCTGCCTCGGCGAAAGAGGATGGTAAGATCCGCCGAGATTGGCCTTGTCTGGGGACGCGTGAATGCGCTAGTAGGTGCGGTGTCGTGGGGCGGGTTCTTTTCCCCCAGTACAAGGACCCACTACAAAAAAATTTCGCATGCACGAATTTCGGGATCAAAGAAATATCGACGGAAGTCGAGAAGGAGGTCACCTACTAAGGGTCAAAAAACATCGCTGACTCAGAAGGCAAACTGGGCCTGGGGAAAACAGACGGACTTAAGATTACTTCGTCGTTACTGATGAGACTTATGGCCCACAAATAAGACTGGGGCATTCAGATGGTAGCGGTGCCCCCTCCCAATCGGATCAAGATCCAAACGTAGACGTGGCCATGCATATCCCATTTGAGGGAAAAAGTCATGCAAATTATGTTTGTTTTGTATGCTTTGTGTGATTGGCAGACAGAAAGTGTCCTGAACGAACATTTATCCATCTGCTTTCACTACAATAGTCACTTGAAGCACAAAGCGTATACAGCACTTTAACCAACCGAGCCATGATTGATTAAATTAATTTAATTGTTAATGACAATTTGAATCAATTTTAGAATTTGTAAAAAAGGGAAATTAGAAGACGTCTAGAACTAATTTTAAGTAAAAAGACTCTGTAGGAATTGATGGGAATCCCCAGAGGCGGCGTAACAGCATGAATAACAAGGAGCTCAAATCGAATGGCCGCCATTTCAACAAAAGCATCAGTCGAACACGATAGCAGTGATCATATATTCGATGCATCAAGCCCAATTATATGTAAAACCCCCATGGGTTCAACGATCTACTAGTTTCAAATCAAGTGAAATATTTGGGAATAATCGAGAATTCGCGATTACAAACAGCAGATTTGTGCATTACGACGACGTTTGACTGATTGCGAGAAGTTTTATAGTTCACAAATAGATTCTACTGTGTTAAAAATTACGCTCGTTGACAAGAAATGAGAACTGCTCTAATTGAAACTCCGTACGCGTGCGATCGATAAAAGCCGCGAAAAAAAGAATGTACTTAAATCTATGATATTAATGACAAGTAAAAACGATGAATTCTCTGAAGACGAAACAAATGTTTCGAAATGCGTTAGAATAATTATCTTGCGACAAAGTCACTTGACGGATCAAATTCAAGTAAGTGAATTTTAAAGCAGTGATCGAATGGACACGCCAAAAGTTCAAATATTTATCGAGTTCGTGATACGATACCAAGAATAATGTTGTAGGGTCACAAAAGCGTACTAGAATTTGAACAATACATTTGACGAACTCGTCAACAACGTTCTGATAAATATTTCGGTATCTTCTTTCATACAGCAACAGTATAACGTTAATACAAAAAAAATTGAATGTGATTTCTTGATTTTATTTGTCAACGTTGATGTATCATCTATCGTGGTATCATTGACTGGGGAAAGTATCTCCAACGCTTCTATTAATCATCATATCAAAATCAGAGCATACAGGGTCTGTGTGATGAGTAACCGGACTGAGCCTGCCCCGTAACCGGTGCTGTAGAGGTGGTGGGGATCTAGGTAAAGGGAACCGCGCTGCAGCAGTTGCCTCCAAGCGCTTGAAGAGATAGCATCGAGCGAGAGCGGAGTGCGTGTTCAGTTACGTCGTCGGAGTGAAAATGGAGCGTACGATCGAGCAAAGTGTTAGCATCAAATTTTGTGTCAAACTCAAGAAAACGGCCACGGAAACTCTTCAAATGATTCAAGAGGCTTACGGTGAGGATGCTCTGTCCAGAACTCAAGAGTTTCAGTGGCACAGAAATTTCCGGGAGGGCCGCGATGACGTCCATGCAAACAGCGCGTTGGTCCTCCATCAACGAGTCAGACGGACACAAATGTGCAAAAAGTGCCACCCGGCCAAACTGTAAACGGCCAGTACTACAGAGAGGTGCTCGGTCAACTAATCGCCCGAGTTCGCCGAGTCCATCCAGAGATTGCCGATTCGTGGATCCTCCATCACGACAATGCTCCGTCGCACACCTCCCTGCTCGTCACCGAGCAGTTGGCCAAACAGTCGAGGGCAACTTTGCCACAGCCTCTTTACAGCCCGGATATGGCACCAGCGGACTTCTTTCTGTTCCCCAAGATCAAGAGACACCTTAAGGGGACGCGGTTCGGGACTCTGGAAAACGATCAACGTGCTACGACGAGGGCTTTAGACAGCATCGAGGTTGCCGCCTTCCAGGGAGCAATCGGGGATTGGAAAATCCGGTATCAGCGACTACTTTGAAGATTTCTAAAGAAAAATTGTACATATTTTGCCAATAAATAATTTCCTGAAGTCAGTCCGGTTACTTATTATTCAGACTCTGTATATACTAACTAGCACCTGCAATCGAGGAGCTGTCAAAATGAAAAGAGAGGCAAATAAACGTGTAAAAGGTGGATTAAAGTTTACCTTGTGTTGGTAAAATTGCAAGCAAATTCAAGTTTTTGTTTACCATACACACGCACTTTGAGTCCGATTCTCTCTACTCCATTAGTACCGTAAGAAATAAAATTTGTTTTAATTGCAGCTGCTATTTAGAAGATATGCTCTGATCAAAATGACGCTAGAATTGCATTCATCTTCGACAAGAGAAAATTTTGCATGAAATGCAGTTACTATATCAAGCGCATCTGATAATGCTTTGTTCATTGAATTAGTTAACCGGAACGAAAAATGATCAATTAAATTTCCACCGTTTTCTACGTATTCAAACTTAACCAAACAGTTTACATCGAATTCCGAAACGAGAACTTCCTTTAACAATCGCAGAAGTTGAACTAAAGTTCCGGTATCGGCAATCAAGTGTCGGAGCGCTTATTTCTGCACTTTTATCCAGATCATTGGATATTTACGAGTGTGTACACTTTACACCTGCACTCGTGAGGACGGAGAGAATACTTTCAATTGACCGAACGACACATTTGGATAATGGAAAGATCGCATGGATTTTTGGTTAGTCGCACGGTTTAAATTCCGACTCTCCGGACAATGTTTTTCATGTATTCAGCGGCTTTACTCGTACTTGGTCTCCTCTGCTGAGATGCCAACTCAATTTTATTATAATTTTGCATTGTTTCATATCATCTTCGCATGCTAATGGTTTTTGAATGCTCGTATTTATTCGTAGAATCGTTGCCTTTTTACTCAGGCCCATAAGGAGATCAATTAACGTACCTGACGTCACTACGCGTACCGGAAACAGCTGCTCAGTAGCCCTAAATTTACGAACACAGCTGTCCAGAAAAATTGACAGCAGCATCTCAGTAGGCCGAAAGTAGGCTTTTGAGATTGTCAAGTATGACATTTCTCAGATGAAATTTAGCCAAAACGATACAAACGAGAAGGAAATACATATATTTGCGCGTCAATGTCTTCGACGCCTCATATCTAAACTAAATCGTTGACATATTACTGATAAAATTTCAAATGTACAGTCATATGTACTGTCAAAAATCTGTAGCAAATTTGTTTGATTTGAACAGCACTAGATGGCGCTGATAAGGCTATTCGAAGAGATTAGTTTGCGGCGTGACGTAGTGTTTCCCTTTTTGGGCCTGAGTAAGAAGGCAACGGTAGAATTCATACTAAAACTTGGGCGTTTAGATATTTTCACGTCGTTGAGTCCGAATCGCTAATTTAACAGCGCTTGTTCCCATCTTCCTTGGTTGTATAGAATTTGGTCATGAACGCGCGGATGGATTGATTATTAGGAATGAAAGCGTGTTGAAGACGATTTCGAGCTATTAGCCACCAAAATACCGAGGACGCGCTAATGCTGTGGGAATATAAAGTATGTATTTCACAAGATTGCGCGTAATACTGTTTGCTTTTTTGTCGTTGATCACCAAAGCAAAATCAACTTGAGAAAATGTTGGTGTAGAGTTTAATGTCGGTTCTCGATTTAGAGTGTCAAGCTTCACGATTCGGACAAGTTTAAATTGCACTCGAATATTTTCCCGCACCGGGTAGCAATGAAGGCTACTGACTATGATTAAATTTTGAATTGAAACGCGAAACTTAACGCTAATTTTGTCACATCACACTGTGAGAGGGAAAATTACGCGAATCGCCCAAGTATATCCGCCATGACAGCCCGCTTTCTGTGTGTCGCAACGGTGGTTACTATCGTCGTCATTGAAACGTAACACACGATTACTGTGGTGATTTCCTCTCGAGAAATAATTGGTGCTAAAATTGATGAAAGTCGCGAAGGAACTGTTCACGGGCACTTTCCCATTATAGTCAGTGGATTTGTGAACTAATCTTGTTATCAGTCGCTCAATTTTGAATTAAAATCGCGCTTTTTTCTCGAATCGCCCGCTGATGGCTAAAGATCGCGACCAATTTCCATCAAGACTCCCCTATGTAATAAACATAAGCAGTCGGATAGCCCCGTGGTGATCAGGAGTGGCTGCTCCTGAAGAGATAAGGTGGTCAGCCCGTCGAAACTGCTTAGTTTGTTGTTTTACTTGTCTAAAGTAAACTGCATCCGTCAAGTTTCCATCCTTTAGGCAGAGATGAGTGGTTCACTTCAGCCACTTTAACATCTTTAAGTTTGACATTCCCCTTGTAATGCAACGACCTTCTTCGGTGAAGATAACGGTTGCTTTTTGTGTAATGTTTGCGTTTGTCTCAAGCCTCCGTGTCCGCTAACTTTAACGAGGCAAAAAAATATTGAATTACTGTAGAGTCGCTTAATTGACACCTAAAAGAACATTTCTAAAGACAATAAAAATTGATCGGTGCGTCTTGTAGAGTAGAGTACGCGTGATAAGCAGTGTAACTTCGTGGCTCGACAAGAACCCGTCTCATATGATCCTGCAAATGCTAGTCGTCAAGCACGCGTACGCGGTCATTAAGCGAAGCTAGTTAGCTGAGCTCGGTGTTGTTTATAGCTCGCTGACACTTATGCCAGACCATCGGCACCCGTGTCCTACACGGGCATTTCGAAAATCATTACACCTATTTGTGTCGTAACGGTTGTTTCTTACCCGAGTCCGCTCATCCGTCAATTCCGTATCTCCCATCGTGTGATACTGCAATTCATTTTCGTAAATTGTGTTGCAAAGGAGTTGCCGTGATCGAATTTTAATTGTAAATTAAAATATTTACTTTTTTAAATTTACAATTAAAATTGGACCCAGCGTTATATTGTTTTTCGAGTAGTTTGCCTAGGTGGCTGCTCGATTACTACACCCATTACAGAAGAAGATGCAACAAGTTACGTGAAAAAAGGTGCACTGAAGAATTATAAGACAATGCCCACCCGAATACCAAAAATGTATTATTTTCACATTTGGACGAGAATAAACGATACGACATTGTTTGATGCAATGTTCGTGGTGAATAGTTTGGCTGGAAAGTATATCATCCAGCAAGGGAACGAAGGTGATAATTTTTATGTTATCGGTCAGGGCGAAGTAGAGGTTTTCGTGAATAGTGGATTGGCCACAACGAATGTTGAAGGCGGTAGCTTTGGTGGGTTAGTTTTAATCTATGGAAAGTCTCAAGCAGCAACAGTCCGTGCCAAATCTGACGTCGAATTGTGGGGTATCGATCGTGATTCATATCGTCGAATTTTGATGGGCTCACTCATCATCATCTGCAGGGGCGGCGGAAGGCGTGTTGAGTATGTTGAGCTTAGTACAGGCCAAATTTTTGGCATGTTGAATTCAACATGCCCCAAAAGACAAAACTGAATTGAGTAATCAGAATTAGCACCGCTGAGTACACAAGTTCTCGCATTCACAAATTCATCTAACACTCATGCGCAACACCGTTCTAACGCATATAGTCGCATCTATTATATCTATATAGACCACGCACGATCCACCCAAATGTGGACATCGGTTGAGAGCAGGAAGAAGGATGAATAGATAAAGTCCTCCGAGTCATCTTAAAACAGCTTCGGGCTAGTTGCTGAGAGAGCACTTTCCCCCACTTACACCCATAGCATCCACGCTACTGCCAGCAACAGTACCGATCGCATACAGCAAATGGAAGAAACAAAATCCTTGGCTAAGTCTCAATAGATTTGAGAAGGCAATATGCACTATATGTACAGAAGCGTGTGCTAAAAACTTAGCACAATCATGTAATGCCAACGATACACGCTCACGCAAAACTTGGGTGGAAAACGGATATTCCACGTGGGTTAATGCATCTTGCAGAATCAAGAAACATTCAACAAGCACATTTCACATCAGAAACGCAGAAACCCTTCAGAAAGACAGTAAAATCAGTGTTGTCCAGTATTTATCGACTGCAACGAAAAAACAAATGTGGGACAATCGCACAGCTCTCAGAAAAATATTCAGCACCACCAAGCTATAAGGACAACAAGGTTTGCCGCTACGTGGCCACGATGATAAGAATTCAAACTTCCTGAGGATTTTAAAAGCGCGCGCGGAAGATGTTCCTGAGCTGGAATCATGGCTTCTACGTTCTGGAAATAAATGGCTTCATCACGATATACAAAATGAAATTCTTGAAATGATGGCAGAAAATGTTTTGTTGACAAACATCGAATAGATAAAAAATTGCGAGTTTTTTGCTTTCTTGTTGAATGAAACTCCCGATTGCTCAAGAACTGAACAAATTTTCATCTGCATTAGAGTCGTATCCGAAGACCTCGTGTCATCAGAATTCTTCCTTGGTTTTTATTCAACGACAAACACGAGTGCGGCAACCTTGATAGAAATCGTCATGGATGTTTTCTTTCGTTTTGGCATTTCATCCAGCAAGTGTCGAGGTCAATGCTATGATGGTGCTGCAAACGTCTCTGGTGGTTTGACTGGATTACAGGTGAGGGTGAAAGAAATTGAATCCCGAGCACTTTTTGTGCATTGTAATGCACATAATTTAAATCTGGCCGTCCAAGATGCACTGGAAAAAATCATGCAAGTGAAAAACTTCGTCGGTATCGTCAAGGAGCTCATTAACTTTATTCGAGATTCACCGAAACGCTGTGCCCGGTTCAAAGAAATTCAAGGAGAACTGCGCGAAGACAACGAAGAAAAAAGCGTTGCCGTTTCTGCTTATTGCCCAACCAGGTTAATATTTAAACTTCATTTCAGAATTGAATTCCTTAGCTACTCAAGTTATATGTATTATTTACCGTTGATTGTTTCAGGTTTACCATGAGAATAGGTTCTCTCAGGACTGTCCGTGTAAATTACAAAGCGATATTGACGATTCTACATGAGCTAGGATCAGACTCTTCTGTAAATGCCACAGCCTCCGCCAAAGCATCTGGATTTCTTCAAAAAATGGAAACGTTCGATTTTTCGGTTTTCTTAACAATGTTGATCGAAATATTTCATAAAATTGAAAATTTGAATAGGGAGTTGCAAAATTCTCAACTCAATGTTGTTGACGCGAATCTAAATTTGACACGATTTGGGACAAAACAAAAGCAATTGTCAAAGAATTAGATATTGAAGATGCAAAACTTCCGCGAGTGCGAAACGTCCCAAACCGGTTAAATCCTGACTCAAAATGTAGAGATCATATTTTCGTGTCACCGAAAGAAATGTACAAGAAAATTTACTTTGAAGTTTATGACCAGGTAATTTCATCTTTAAATTGGAGGTTTCCATTTTTTTTTTTAAATCTCTTGAAAGTTTCATAATCTCTAAAAATTTGGATGGGGAAGAGATTGTTAAATTTTACAAAGATGACCGACGAAAATTCTCTAGTCGCTGATAGGGATATGTTTCTAGAGGTGACAACAAAGAAAAATGTAAAGGCTCAGAATTTGAAAGACGTTGTGAATTTTTTACGAGAACATGAATGGTGCAAGGGCCTTGTCCCGGAATATGTTCGATTTGTTAAATTATTATTGACAATTCCTGCTTCATCTTGTACAAACGAACGAAGTTTTTCAACTTTAAAAAGGTTGAAGAATTATCTTCGTTCAACAATGGGTCAGAAGCGTCTGAACTACATCGCAATTTTACACATATATCATGACTTAGCTGACAAAGTTGATGACGAACAACTGATCGATGAATTCATTCAAAGAAATGCCAAGCGCACCAATGTGTTTGCGATGACTTCGGATAAATAAGTAATAAAATTGTATTTACATGTATGATAAGAGAAAGTTAATAATAAAATGGAATTTCAAGCGAATATACAATTTTTTTTACTGTCTATAATATTTATCGTAAACTATGCCATACAATTTTTGATAACATTGAGATAAACCCCCCCCCTCCCTCGCTGTACTCAGTTACTCAACATACCCTTCAGACCTGTTCCGCCGCCCCTGATCATCTGGATAGCTCGGAAGTTGAATTTTTTATTTCAAGGCGAGAACTCAGCCTACTCTCACTCGGGGATAGCCGTGGATATTAAGTCCTTCAATGTCAGCACTTCAAATGCAAACCCGCGACATAAACACCGCTGTTTCGTCAATAGCTGGAAAATGGTGGATCATGAGAACTCATCACACAGATATGTCTGCGCTTATGGTGAGAAGTGATTCGGGTTCTCAGCTGCACTTCTTCTAGTGAAAGGCATTAACATTTTCGACAGTTGCCCTTGACTTTGAAATGACAAGCCGTTAAGCCGAAGATTTAAAAGAGCCATGAACTATGTGTGGCTTTTTTTGCGTACAACACTTGGACAAGTGACATTGGTGGAGCGGCGATTAAGTTATGGAAGGAGAGACATGAGAAAATCGGTGTAGCAGCAGAACTACAGTAGTAGCAGTAAAACTGAAAGAGGGGGAAAAAGTTAGAGGAAAAATCTGGCGAAAAATTGCAACTCTTGGATGGAAAGGATCCAGCGGCGATGGCTTGTGACTGGAAAATTCTACGGAATTGGGGCGCCTAATCGACGTAGGAGGTAGAAGTATTTTTTTTATTGTTGAATTGATTCTTTTGAGAAATTTATTGTTACTGTGCAAATTAGTGAGAATAGAGTTTAAAGTAAGTCAATTCAGAAGTGTATCGGTTTTTCGTTTATCGTAGGCTCTTTGGATGAAGTGGAACTACGCGGCTGGTCATTTAATTGGTCGATATTGGGCGTCTTAAGCCCAGCACGCCCATGGTTGGAAGCGCGTTTTCATTTGCCGGGGAGTTTAACCTGAATTGATTCTGTTTTGGTGGGGGTTTCACAGTAGACTGGTCTTTTCCCTTTGACGGGAAGTGAATAGAAGAAAGATAGTAAGGAACCTTGGCATTATTTTTTAAGTACTACGGCCCTTCGTTCAGAGATAAAGAATATCTCATTATCTCGGGTGAATGTGTCGTACTCGAGGTGATACGGTCAGCACAACGCTTTGGGCGTGGGACCGTCCATCCAGCTGCCAGTACGTATCATAAAAGAATGGGCTTACAGTCCATCCGAAGAATCACACAAAACAAATCTTGTTGTCTCCAACGGGATTGAACCAGGGACCTTCGGTTTTCGGGATGATCACTGTAATAGCTACACCATGCGGACTACAAAATTCGATTTTTATGGATTTTAGGTTTGGTTATTACTGTCGATTCTGTTATCAGGCAGGTATCGTCTTCACCTTCTTACGTCAGCCTTTTACAATAAGTAAAAGTTTCCAGTGACCACCAAAAGAAGGTGCCACTATAATGTCATGACAAATAAACGACAAATCATTTTATTAATTGTTAGTTTTTATTTTCTATTTTGATCAATGGTGTCTTTTATTCAACTAGCATTCTAACACTCTGAACCTTAAATATAAGCTTGTGCATTTCACACATGTTTGTTGATCATATGTAAAATTTAAGCATTGTTTTGCTGGCCTAATTTAAATACCTAAAATTTCCCTTCAACACTATTAAAATAAATATATTTCATCTCTGCTTCCTCAATTGATGTATAAAAATAAATAGTAATACCTTCAATACAGTGAATGTGAGTTAATACCAACAATACGTGTGAAATCATTTAGCATTCCTGCATTACTTAGAAACTTTCAACACGGTATCGTAGTCGTCATTATCATAATTACATTTCATTTACATTAAGCCTCAATTCGGTCCGTCGGCATGCATAAATTAATTTATTTAATCCTCTAAAAAGTCACCTATAATATCGGCCACGCGTTCCGGCGTGACTAAATGTAAATGATGTGTTCCAGGTACTTCTTTATAAACTACTATAGCTTTCCTACGCATTGAATCTATCACATTTTCATAAACGTCCGGTCGTTCCAGCTTCATTCCGGGATCTGCACGGATGTTCAGCACCTTGCATTTAATCTGTTCTGCATAAGCCAGAACTTGTTCTTCCGTGAACATAGCCAATCCGGAAACTTTCAGCCGCAAATCTCGAACAAAGTGATACCCATCCTTGTTTAGATGTTTTGGAGCTGGGGCCATGCCACGTTTCATTAAGATCTTGACACATTCCTTATCAACTGATCCTTCGTAGGCATCCACCACGAGATCAATCATATCGTCATAATTATAACAAGGCATCATTGACTCGGGGAGGGTTTCGTATTTCAGCAATCGATCAGTTGCTGCTCCTGTGTTTGCTGCTTGTTTCAGATGATTGCGAACTGGTGGCCCATTGATGTCAATGCTGATAAACCGATCCACATCATCAGGAAAACTGGCGGCGTACATAAAACTTAATGCTCCACCAAGAGAATGACCCATCAATGTGATTTTCTTCCATTCGTAGAGTTTTGCAATACGTCGGATCAAGGTGATTCCATCCCAGAATAAATAGTACTGCATGCCCGGTGGGTAATGTGATGATTTTCCATGCCCCGGCAGATCCAAGCATAAGTAGGAGTGACTGTCGGGTAGGAGTGGAATGAGTCGATCAAATGTTCCTGCATTGTCTTGCCAACCGTGAAGGCAGATTACTGGTTGTCTGTCACGTGAACCCCACCATTTCCCTGGAATCGAAAAAAAACAATTTGGTTAGTGTAATGAAATCAATTTAAATTTTATAGACTTATATTTTTGTATTTGCAGCGTTGGAAATAAGTTAAAATTTAATAAAGTAATTTAGAGAATATTTTTTATTAAAGACAAATTTGATATGCATATTTAATGAGAGGTAGACGAGAAGTACTGGATATTACAGACTTTAAGTAATATAACCATTGTTTCTCTGATAAGAAAAAGGACGTCCCATGTCTGATCGTAGAATCAGACATCGTCGAAAGTAGAGACTGTGCTTTATACGATACTATTTTGGAAGTATGCATTAGTGGAGGGATTTCCATAAATTTCGATGGAGCTGGAGGAGACAGTAAGTAACGATTTTATAATACCTCTTTCTATTCGTATCATGAAATAGAGGACATTTATTGGTGGAATGAGAGATTAGGGATAAGTTCCGGTCGATAAAATGGCCTGGGCTGAGTTAAAGGCACTGGCCAGTGGGTTCGAAATTTTGTCCATGTACATACTAAAACATGAGTCATAGTATCGTAAGCTATCACAACTAAAAGTTGTGTAGGCAAACCGTGTAAAACACATCACGAAAGTATACTTTAAAAGCCTATGAAGTGTGCACCCTCCATATCTCTACACAGTGATCCGACTTGTTTCTGATAAAAAGGAAAGACCTCCCTGCAACCGCAGAGTATGACACTGCATCGTGATGTATGTCAAAGAGTTAAAAGTATGTAATGAAGAATGTGAGGGGTAGTCCCCATAGCAGAAAATATCAAAGCTGGAAAACCTCCTTGAGCTCTCCATCGTTCGTTCCTTGATTCTCTGATACCCAATATCTTGCGGTTTTTAAATCTTAACCTTTGCAATATCAATAAACGAGTAGGTTTCAAACTTAACGATTGAATTTCCGTCATTCCTGACCAGGATGTCCTTTACCGTGGCAAACCCTTTAAATTTATTGAAGAAACCAAATTTGTCTCTATTTGTTTTGTATGTGTCACATCTAAAAAAATTGTGATGTAATTCATCCACTTCGTTGCAATGCCTGTCCATTTCTCAATCTACGCTTTCTGCTTTAAACATTATCAAGTCATTTTAACCTTTGTTGACAAGTAATCTGTTGATGGACTTGAATGCAGGATTGCTAATCGCCAGAGTGTGGAACCATGGTTTGTCGCCTCTCAAATGGTGGGCCCCTTTCCAGATACACTCTGTGAGTCCTTGACTGACAGGGTGTATCAGTGTTGGCAACGGTTCCTCCAGTCACCTTTGTTTTGGCAACGATTCTTCCAGTCGCGTTTAATGCTTGATTCGATAATATCCATAATGTCATCTTACTCCAAGTGGGTATGTTACAGTGGACAGTGGAATCAGATTGGATACTGAGCTTCTTCAGAAAGAACCAGTGATACACTTATTCATTTCATCTTTTTCATATCTTCTTTCATCATATTCCGAAAGGAGAAAGGATATGGATTGGTACCATAACCACACTCACAACACAAATATTCAAATTAATTATTAATTTTTTATTTTTTTTTTCATTTTTATATATTTTTTAATTTTGTTAGTAATATTATTATTAAAAATGATCAAGACACATAATCTAACTATTGGATTGTAGGATAGCACACACATATAACCAATTAGAGGATATGTGACGTTAGTAACTAAAAACAAGAACAAAAAAAGAAGAAGAAGAAACTCTTTTCGTATTAATTTAAAAATTTTCCAACAATTTTACTCTTCTATCAAGTTTTGCTACTTCCCAGTCAGCAACTAAAGGCTGCTGGTGTAAGGGAAGTTATTTAATGTTCAAAATCTTAAAGCTTTTTAAATAAAAAAAAAAAAAAAAAACAAAAAACAACATAAATTAAATTTAAACAGGATCGCAAAACATGACTTCTCAGATTCTCCAAACCTCAACAGTGTGTTCCCTAAGTAGCTTCTTAAATATTGGAAACTCAGTTGGTAATGAGTTATATACTTCCATTGCTAATCTAACAGGGTTGCTATGTTTTCTTTTAGTTCGAGCAAACGACAACTTAAGATAATCATTATATCTGGTATTATAAGAATGAATGTCACAGTGTTTGATTAGGTGGACACCCGATTTCATTTCAGAATTAAGTATTCTGAAAATAAATTTAGCTTTTTCCATATATATCATCTGCCTGATACTAAATTTCTTCGTTAGTGGATAAAGGGTAATACTAGGGGTCAGTCTATCCAAGCCATGCATAGCTTTGACAATCTTATTCAGCATTCTATGAATTGAATCACTGTTCGATTCCGAAGTATGACACCAATTCATAATGCCGTAAGTAATCAAAGGCAAAACATGAGCATTATAAATTAAGTTTTTGAGACCAATATCGAAGTAATTTTTACACCTAAACACCCTAATCCAAAAAAACCAATTTCGATTTCAGACTACTAATCTGTTGAGTCCATGACAATCTATCATCTATGATAAGACCTAGGTATTTCCACGATGCTACACGCTCAATACTTTCATTAAACATTTTAATGTCCAACACAATATCTGCATTGTTTAGTTGTTAAATAGCATAAACTTAGACTTTTTAATGATTATAGTTAACTTATTCCCTAACAACCATGACCCGTACTCCTTTAAATCATCATTAACTTTTCGTTCGAATGCACTAGGAGAGAAATCCGAATATAATAGCAATGTATCATCCGCATAGACAATATATTTGCCCTTCAAATTAGAAAAATAAATATTATAAATGTATAAAATAAATTAAGTTGGACCCAATATGGAACCCTGCGGAACGCCTATGTTGATTTTATATTTATCACTCATTTTCTGATTCAAGCAAACAGCAATTGTTCTGTCCTTCACTTTCAAACAATTTCAAAGGAGTGCCTCTTATTCCTAATTCACTTAAGCATTGAAGCAGAATCGGGTGATCAACAGTGTCGAAGGACTTCGCTGGGTCAACAAATATTGCTGCAACATATTTACGTACATCTAGTTCGTTGTTGATGAGCTGTAAGGCATCAGTAATAGCAGATGTTGTGCTACCTTTCTCAATAAAGCCATATTGGTTTACATCAAATCCCAAAGAATCTTCAATAAAGCGAATCAGACGTTTATTAATTATTTTTTCAAATACCTTACTCAAAGTACTAGTTAAACTAATAGGTCTATAGTTATTAGGGTCATTTACATTGCCTGATTTGAAAACTGGCACAACTATAGCATCCTTAAAGTCTGTAGGAAAGATCCCATTAGATATGAAATTATTAAAGTCGGATACCACATGTGGAGCTATTATATCACTGACGAGTTTTCGATGTTTTGCCGAAATACCATCACTACCAGCCGAAGAGTTCTTTAAAGAGTTAATGCATAACACTACTTCTTTAGTATTGGTAGGCTCAAGGAAAATAGACTTAGAGTTATAAGGAATTTGCTTTCTATCAAAATTTAAAAGATTGAATCTTTGGTCAAGTTGTTCCGCTAATTTTTTTCCAACAGATCCGAAGTGGGGCCCAAGTGAATCAACAGAAATATCCGAAATTTGATTCTTAGTCCTGTCAGAGGAGAATAATTCTTTATTTAGAATCTGCCATATTTTTCTAGAATTTCCCTCAGCAGCCATTATCTGATTGTTTAATACATTTTTTTAGCTGATCTAATCAAAGAGTTAACCCTATTCTTTTGTACCTTGTATTTCTGGTTCAATATAGGATCATCCTGGCAATTTTTTAGTCGATTAAATAAATCTTTCTTCCTCCTAATTTCCCTAAGAATATCACCAGTTAACCAATTATTACTCCTAGTTCGAATCATTCTGATGGAAGTAGCTGCTTCTTTTGCATTTTGCATTATTTTTATTATTTCAGAAATAGATATATAATCATTATAGGCCGTACATTTGCTTCTAACCAATTCAATGAATTTAATTTTATCAAAACTATAAATTTTCTTCTTAACCATAGGAGATAACAATTTTTTAATTCCTTCCAAAGTAATAAATAAAGTGCTATGGTCAAGTTCCGGCCAATCATTATATTTGATACTAAAAGTTGCTAACTGCCTGCTTAATGTAGAGACAACATGATCAAGGAGAGAAGCACGATTATCAGTTATTTTAGTTGGAAGGTTATTCATTACTGATGTTGCATTAAGTACCATATCTAAATAGTTTATGCTGCAATTGCTATTTTTATCCAAAATATCTATATTAGAGTCAGCTACAACCACCAGGTTCCCATAATTCTGTAATATACTGTCCAAATATTCAATAAGCTCATAACTATTTTCATTGGGGGCCTTATAGAAAGTACAAATATTGATAACACCTCTATCGCTTTCAAGAGAAATAACTAAAGTGTTACAATAACTATCAACCAGTAGGACTTTATGCCTTGATGTTAATCGCAGCCCCAACTCCTTGAGAGTGACCTCTGCAATTATATACGGCATTATAACCATCAAGATTATACAGATTGACTTCGTTACTACAAATCCATGTTTCGTTTAAAATTATAACATCCAGATTCTCATGCGAACTACAAAACACCTCAAGATCTATAAACTTATTCCTTAAACTTCGAATATTAGCATAAAATATACTTAAATTGGTGGCAATTCTCATATTTCAGATAAGTAGTTAATCTTCCTCTGGAAAGTTTTAACAGCCTTGAGGTGCTCAGGACAATCTTTATGAGAACTTGGATGCGAAACATTCTTATTATTCACCGGCAGACAATTCGAGCATTTCGAAACCTGAGATTTACAATCTTTTGTGCTATGATGTTCCGCACAATTGGCACAAACCTCTATTTGACTTCTACATCTCAGAGCAGCATGACCGAACTTCTGACACTTATATTATCTTCTGACCGTCAGCTCTTCTCTGCAGTAGTGAGAGTTGAAGTCAATATTTATGTATGTATCTACCAGTCTCCTAAATAATCCTCCCGGAACTTCAAATATCATCGAAAATTTCTCATTTTTTCTACTTTTCCAGCATTTAACAACTTTCAAAATACCATCAGGTATATTCGGATTAAGGGCCTTAATCTCAGCCAGGAGCTCATCACTGTCAAAAGACATTTCCAGCCCATGCACAATAAGCCTAGGGTTCAACTCCTTAGTACGCTCCACATAGTACGACTCACCTAGACATTCCTGCAAAGAACCGACAAGATCCTCTGAATTGATTGAGCTCTCAGTCTTGAGAATAATTCCGCCATCCGACAATTCCTTCTTATATGTGATAGGAATTTTAGCAGCTGCCGGTTTAAAAGACTTCTTAATTTGCTGCATTGTATGATCAGCAGATTGTTTAGATTTTGGACGGACTATTACTCATCCGTTGAATTTGGGCGATCTTTTTGCCGGAGGGTCAAGGGCTGAATACGACACTGGCAGATACGGGCTCTTTTCTGAAATTTGCTTTTGCAAATCAATAATTCTGTGGTTTAGTGTGGAATTGGAATCGACTAATTCGGCAATTTTTTCAATAATATCACTATTGCCTTCTTTCGCAAGTGGAACTTTGCATTTTATTGCCTTTGCCGCAGAGGCCTTATCACTGGGACAGACCCAGAACACCCACTTGGTAACATTTTTCACGGCATTATAGATTTCATCAGGCATCTGAATGCAGCTGGTATGAAACCACTTGCCACATACTCCATCACACTTCATCGCAGGATCGTTGTTCCGAACCGCTTTACCACATGAGCCACACTTGCTGGACATTTCAAGTGTAAATAAATTTCAAGTGAAAATAAATATTATAAGGGAACGAAATCAATAATTTTTCACACACCTGTTGAGGTTATGAAAATCAAAATTCAATAAAATCTAAAATAGTATACTCAGTTTTCAATTCCTTCTATAGGATACTAATCCACTTTCACAGAAAATCCACTTTTCACAAGAATAATTATTAAAGTTTCTTCAAAAATGCTTAAAAATTTGATTTTACTTTGGATGTAAACAAAGTAGCACTTTGACACTTGACTTCTTCTTGTTCAAAAAGACCTCTCTTATCCCCTTCGTTAGCACAATGATCGACTTCTGCAGCCGCCTCTATTCCCTTATAACCAGGGATCCATTGAAAGTTGAACTTGCGATTTGATGTTGATGACCTGCCAATGTCAAAGATTACATTTTTACGATTTTTGTTTTTTAATGTTTGGCAATGCGACCCAGGAATCTGAGAGCAGGTTCAACGTGTTGGACGAGGTTACAGCAGGATGCTTAAGGGCTCCCAAAATGGCATGCAATTCAGCGTTGAGTGCAGAAACGTAGTCATTGAGGCTAAAATAGGAAGCCTCGTTATTTGTGAAGTTGATAAAGACACTACTTACACCGGCTATATTCTTAGCTTCGTCAGTAACAAAAATGAGCTGTGACTTTCTCTTTACTTTTTCAACATAATAGATGAATTTGTCATTTAGTTCCATTCCACTGAGATTGTTGTAGGGATGGCGGCTTTTGGTAAAAAAACAGGTTCTTCGGTTTTCCGGTATTTTCATCTTCGGTTTAATCGGGCGATTCTACAGCCAAAATAAATCGGTTTTTGGAAGAACCGGTTTTTCGGGTTTTTCTTAGCAATTTTTTCAAACAAAAAACTCGAATCAAAACTAAAAGTATATTTTCATGTTCATTGATTAACTTTAGGTATAAAAGGTTTTTCCATTTGTTACTCACAAAGTTATTGAAATTAAAGTGAACTGAAGGATATTTGATCTTTGCATTAAAAATAAGATAATAACGTATTGAAATCCAAGCCGGCAGTTTACTGTTATGCTTAGTCATTCATTTACAGTATAATTATGAAAGATCCTTCAGTTCAGTGCCCAAACATTTTGCATTAATTGGGCACCGTGTGCTAGCTTCACTTCGCACTCTACGTGAAATCCTCCGCATTGTAACGAAACATAAAACAAGTTGAAGTAGCAGGAGGATGCTCCTGCCAGAAGGGTATTGTAAAACAATTAGTAAATCAAACAATATATCCTGCATATCAAAACTTGACTAATATACAGATTCCATAAATTGAGTTCGAAAAATTAAGGTTATTATGATTGACACAAAATTTTCGTACATTTCCCCTTACCCTGCACCCCTCAAAGCAAAATTTGTCATTTTAAGACCTGTTTTGAAAAGTTCTCATTAAGACCTTTCATTTGATACCCATATTGCTTACATGCGATGAAAATTTTTTTTTCAGGGGCAACTCCCCTATATGGGGAGACCCCCCTTAAAGACCTTATATTTTTTTTTTCGTGTTGAAACTTTGAAGAGGGCGTCACTTCGCACCTACTTACAAAATCTGATCTTTCTAGCTCATCTAGTTTGCGAGAAAAAGTGGTGTGACACACGGACGGACGGACGGACGGACGGATGGACGGACAGACAGGACGCGATTTTAGTAAGGTATTGTAAAATAATTTTACAATACCCTAAAAATAATACCAAGAACTAATCAAACATAGAAATCTGCTTTGCTCTGGTAACTGTGGTTATTAATGCTGCCTAGGTAGGGATGGCGAAAAAACTATTTTCCGGTTGTCTTCGGTATTTTTCTACATATTCCTTTGTATACAGTTTTTTATCCGACTTTTTAATTTTAAAGGCAAAACCGGTTTAAACCGGGAGGGTAACTTACGGAAAAAACCGGTTCTTCGAACTAAGAACCCGGTTTTCGGTGAAACTGGTTTTCCCATCCCTAGGTCGTTGTGTGTGATGCACACCGGATTGCCAACTTCTAGAAATACCTTAATATTGGGCGGTCTAGTGACCGCGACCACGGGAATTATTCTGTCAAAGGAGGCCTTCAATTTCTGGTATGCGTGGTCATAGCTGCAAACTGTATCCTTTAAGTCCGCTAACTCAGAATCGGGGGAGTTGTTAAATATGGATTTGCTTAGCTCTCTTGCGGTGAGCAATTTAGCTCTGTCCTTTGTCAAGTTCTTCAGCTATTTCGAAAGCATGAACATTAGCGGTGCAACGTGGGAGCCTAAAACAAAGCTTCTGGATTTTCGCTTTGACGGGGTCGATTCTGTCGAAAAAATAGTTAGGTGCATTTGCAAAGTTGGCAGTTTCATTTTCACGTTTCAGTCTAATTAAGGCTTTATATAAATTCAAGGCGATGGTTGGTTTGAAATTGTTCATGAGCCTACACTACATGTAGATTAGGTGTGTTAGTTCTGCTTACTGATGATTGTGTCACTCCATTTCTTTAAAGGAGCCTGTCCTATTTATTTTTCTACTTAGGTAAAGAATGCTGTTTTCCCATGAAATATGTCTTCCGTTTATGCTTAGGGAACGTTGTGGGTGCTTGTGTCTTGAAACCGCTTGTGCTTGAGCAGGATTCACTTTCAAACCCAGTTAGTCACAGACTCTGCTGAAATCATTTAACTTATTTGTAAGGTATCCACGGTGTCAAGGAGCTCTGTGCCTTCTATTAGCATGAGGAAATCGTTGGCACATTGAAACAAGTTTTATCGTTTGCTATGCGATGCAGAACAATTGTATGTGCGTTAAACAGGAGGAGGACTTAAAACGTCACCCTGTGGTAGGCCGTGGTTTAACGCGGCCCTTTAGTTGTTTAACTACAAGATTCTTTTACTAAAAAGTTCAGTGATCCATTTGATGTATAGAGTATTTATGCCGACGTTGACTAAAGTTTGCTTAAGCCGATTTAGATGCACATGTTCATATGCATTAGTGATGTCAAGAATGATAGCCATTTTAAACTTGGAACCTTTGTCTTTTTCCAGTTTGAGCTTCAGTGTTAAGGCAGGCTGAGATCGACTTGTCTTTCCTATATGCGTAGCAATTTGGGGGCAAGGTGTGGTTTTCCTTAATAAAACGGCCGAGTTTGATTTTGATCAGTTTATTGATCATTTTAATTGGTACAATAATTAAGGTGATCGGTCTGTAGCTGCTGAGATGTGTTTGATCCTTGTTGGATTTCAGTATTGAGGCAATTCTAATTAACCTACATGCATCAGGAACTTTGCACTCTGCTGTGGTGATCTGATATAACCTTGAGACATTAGGCTCGGTCAACGTCTCGAGTATTACTAACGCTTCGCACATTGGTTCTCGTAGGTACACTGCATCATGCGCAAAAGCTTGAGATGTAAGTGTATACGTGAGTATGCCATATACTTAATGCTCGTCCAATTGGCTTGGCATTGACCAACCCACAAAGCTGGGGTGAATCGAAAGAGTATATATATGAAATCACTTCTCGAAAAACAAGCATTGTTGCTAGTCAACGATAGATGGACGTGTGAAAATTACCCAAACAATCCACTAATTTATTGTTAATATTAATCGTTCTTTTAGTTGACGAAGCTCAGAGGTAAATGCACCCAATAAGAAATACAATTGATTGGCAACAAAGGTAAACTTGAGATAAGCATTATTTTTGTATAAATGTCAATGGCCATGAACAAGCGAATCACTCTTGATATTACGCTTGTCCTACTCAAGGCATTTGCCCGAGTAGAACCGTCTCAAGGCATTTAGCCCGAGATTGACAGACCTCAAGTGTTCCAGCCCGGATCCATGCAGCCCTACTGATAACCTTAGGCACATCAGCCAGCTAATTAACCAGCCCGTATGCACATCAGCCAGCTAGTTAATCATCCCGTACGCATATCAGCCAGCTGGTCAACCAGCCTGGATCCAAGCAGCGTTACTTGCCCTGCTCAACGCTTTTGCCCGAGCAATAGTTTTCTAAGGCATTTTGCCCACGAACGAGCAAGTTAACGCGATTTCAATTTAATCACCAGCGGCTGTACGACCAACACACACCGCCAGCGACCTTGTAAGCGCCATGCAACATCAGCCATTGTGCAGACATTACAATTTGGGGCCAAATTGCCACCGGCAACCAAACGACCGGCTCGCACTGCCAGCAACCACCACGATTGCCATACGTGAGCAGCGACTGGACAGCCACTAACTAACCACTGGCGGCCTGTGATGACATCTCAACCACATCCGTCGCTCGAGAGGAAGCAATCGCTGCGACGTCCAGAGCGGGTCCGAAGCCAATCACTATCGAGGAATACCGTTCACGCTTGGCCAAGCCGCTTGATACGTCTGTAGTCGAGCCGGAAGAGAAGCGGCAAAGAGGTGGGCGCATTGTGGAATATAGCCGCAAGATTAGTAACCTGCGCCGATTGGGACATCTCGCTGTAACGAAAATGAAGCGGGAGTCGTTCATAAGGCAAATTAAAGCACTAGAGCTGGAGTTTAAGGCATAGCAGCGCCGTAAACGGGAGGCACCCATAATCATCAAAAAACCAAAAAAACTGAATGTATTCTGAAGAACAAATAAATGTATTTAATAAGGAATTCGTGCGTTTCACGAGGGAAGCTCTAGAGTGGAGTTGAGTGTTTAGGTATCCCAGGTTAATCGAGTGGATTCGCGTTCGCACAATGAAACTCGCCCCAGGTAGTTAGGCATTTGAAAAAGGCTAACCACACAGAAAATGACGAGATTGAACGCCGCAAATAACGCCAAATTACTCCGTACTTCTCATTCTAAGATTCAAAGTTGCGCACAGGCAAAGTAAGCTCCGTATTTACAAATCACCAGGCAAACCTGAGCTGTTATATCGAAATGAAACCTGGACGCTGAAGAGCAAATCCGAAAAGGCAGTGGACATATTTGAACGCAAAGTTCTCCGGAATATCTACAGCCTAATGAAACGAGAAATAGAGTGGAGACTACGTTACATTGATGGTTTGTATGAACTATTTGACGACCCACCTGTATCTGCATGCGTAAAATCACGCGAACAGCAATAGGCGGGCCATGTAGAAAGAATGGAAGAAAACGCAAAAGAGCACTAAAGAGTAGACCAGAAGGTAGACGTCCAACGGGAAGACCCAGGACTCGATGGGAAGACACGATAGAAGCTAACAACAGATCCTTGCTGGGAATGATCAATCGGTGAACGAGGTTGCAGAACCGTGAAGATTGGAGGAGGCTAATCCTGAAGGTGGGCTGTCGCGCCATAGATGATGATGATGGTGGTGGAGAGTATCCGATGTATGTTAATAGATACAAACACCTCGCAACGATTCTGGGCCGAAGAAAGCGAAGAAAGCATCCTTTGCGAGGAGCTGTTGTCAGGAGTGAAACTGGATCTATCGATGCTACGAGTTTATGGCTGCAAAGCCATGGTCCACATACCACATGGAAAACAGCGAAAACTCGATGCAAAGTCAATGGTGTGTATGCTACTCGGGTACTCCAAGGTCTATTGGTTGTGTGATGCAAAAAGAAATATAATTGCCAGTCGAAGTGTCATTTTTATCGAGTCTGAGTCATAATGGACAATATAAATTCAGGTCTTGCCAGTGTATGTGATTTTCATATTTTTGCACCAGACAATCTAACCAAAGCATATGCGCAAGTTGTAGTCGATGAATTGCCTGATATTTTTTTTTAGTTTGGGAGGTGAATGCTATTTACGCACTAAGTGTGATGTTCCCGTGCTCGCAAGTGACTGGAGATTACTGACTAAATACCTCCCTTGTCAACCTGAGAACCTCACCACATTACTTCAGACCAGGTCTAGGTTTGCTACGTCGTAAGGAGCCTTCAAGTTGTGGGATCCCTCCTTCCAAACAAGCGATCACCCATCTCTGATATCCCCGGGTGCTGCGAGTCCCTTTTATCTTTTAGGACTGCCCGAACACAATATGCCACCTGGTTCCATTTGTCAACCGATTCGAGTATCACCTTGACCATATTATCCGGGGTGAGCTCTCGCGTCTTACTGTAGAAGTCCCTTTGCGGCATGTCGCGTTTTGGCACGCAAAAAATGTGTCGAAGGCACTGTAATCGGGGGACCGTGACCTACCAATCTTGTGCAGGTAAGACTGAAAACACCCATGCCCGCTCAAAAGCTGAGTCAGATAGCAATCAGTCTCACCATGCCTTCGATCTAGCTACAGTCTCAGATCCGGGATGAGCCCGTGACTTCCTTCGTAAAATTCACCCAAGACTGCTGCCAATAGTTGAGTGAGCGCTGTATCTTCTCGCGGGCAATTGTCTCTCAAGTGAATTGGTTTCAATGTAGGTAAATAGCGCGACGCTCTCTAGCAAGGAGGGCAATAGGTTTCATGCCTGAAATTATTCTTACTGCCGAATCAGAGACTGTCGGAAATGGAGATGAAATTCTCAGTGCACCTCTTCCCTGTACCTGTGTCAAGCGTTTTCGGTACTCATTCTGCTCCGTACTGTAGCACTGACCCCACGACATTCATAAACAGGCGTCTTCTTGATGGGTTGGGTCCACCTACGTTGGCAACAAGTCAACTTAGAGCCGATACAGTTGATGCAGCCTTCTCAGCCGTTGCCCTGATTTGCTCAGAGAAACTCATCTTCGAGCCGTACAGTGGCCCCAGTTACTTTACCGCTGGCTTCGATTCGATTAGAATGTCCCCAAACTGATCGTCCTTACTCTAGGGATTCTCTTCTTTATTAAGATGACCACTTTGGTTTTCTCCAGTGCTAGACAGAACCCACGAGCAGTCATCCAGTTTTTCACTCAGCGCATTAGCATAGCTAGACTAAGTTGCGCTTGTTCAACGGTGGGTCCAGTGACTAGAGTCGCAACATCACCCGCATAACCGATCAAGCGCGGTTCTTCTAGCATCCTCGGACTCAGTAGCACGTCGTAACAGACGTTCTACAGGTCTGGACCATCCCTGGGCAACACCCGATGTAACCTCCATCCTTCGCTGGCTTTGTGTCGTAGCTTAAAGCAAGCTTCGGTTCTTCAGCTAGTCCCTCAAAAGCCGCATAAGATATTCTGGAAGTTGGAAAGGGTTTTTAGCGTATGTCCACCCATCTAGCGGAGTTGAAGACGTTCCTAACGTCGAGAGTCACCAACAGAGCGATCCGTCGCTTGGTGTGGCTGCATGCCTTTGCAATTTGGATCGTGCTCATCACCTCGTCCTGCGAACACCTCTAAAGCCTTACTGCCGACTAGATACGTCTTCAGCAGCACGAATTGCATCAGTGAGTCCTCCCTTGGTGAGTTTCTCCAGCACTTTCCCAGCCGTATAACGGGCGGTTATACGGCTGGGCGGTTTTGGTCGTACCAGCAAAACTCCGTTCCGTAGGCATGCGTTAAATGAGCTGAGCAGCAAGTCAGGACAATGGTGATAGTCAAGTTGCAACACCTCAGCAGGAACATCATCTGGGCCTGGAGCCTACTTTATTTTTAATGATAGGACTGCCTTTTCCAGTTTCAATTTTGTGAAGAGTGGGCGCTCGATTACTGCTTCAGTGTCAAAACGGACGGGATGGGCGGGGAAGAGTGCCCGCACTATCTCGTCTATCTTTTTTGCTTCATTTGTGCAAGGCGTCCGTAGGGCACCAAGCTTCTGCGTAGCTAGCTTGTAGCTAAGGCTCCACGGACCCTTGTTCACATTGTCCACGAGATCTTGTCAGCAGCAAGCCTTGCTGTTGTTAATCAGTTTGCGGAGACATTTCCTGACCGACTTATATACTGCTATCTAGTTGCACGCTTCGTCACGGTTCCGTTCCCGTTGAGCCTCACGCCGAAGCTTGTGACTCTCCCTTTGCTTTTTAGCCACCAGTACACTTGGGGCTTGCCGTGCCGGGGTGATGATGTTCATAGTTGAGTTCATCACGTATTGGTTTTCAGTTCCCTACGAATTTTCCAGCTACGGCTGTCTAGTGCACCTCTCGAAGTCCATCCTCCCAATGTTCCAACCAATCGTGGAAGAGGGCGAGAGCATGCGCGTTGGGGGACAGCATCACGGATATCAGGCAGAATGTACTGATGATCACCGGCTGAGTAGTCTTCTAATACTCTCCAATTGTATATCCTCCGTACTAGAGACTCCGAGGCGAATGTCACGTCGGGTATGGTTGCTTCACAGCTCACACGGCGGAAAGTCGGCATCTTATCGATGTTCAGCACGAGGAGCCCTGTCTTGGCCTCTATCTTCAGGACTCGTTTTCCCCGCGGATTAGTTAAAGCATGCCCCATTCGATCGCTTTAGCATTGAAGTCTCCGCTAATGAGTATGTGACCATATGCGTTCGAGACAGCGGCTGCCAAAGCATTAAGCTTGGTTTGGAAAGATGATATCGGTACGTTCGGGGTTAGGTACACATTAAAGGATGTAGTCCTTAAACACCGAACCCACACAAAACCTTCGTTTCGTCTATAGCTCTCCACTAGGAAATCAACGCTAATCAGAACCCAAATGGCGGCAGTACCAGTTTCGCCAGGGTACCAAGATTACGAACCTTTGTCATAGTGTTGCTCACTCAGCAGCAAAAAGTTGGCTATCATGTCCCTCGCGAACTGCTCAAGCAGGCTTTTGGCAGTTGCACTTTGATTTCGATTTACCTGCAGGATACGGGTCATCGAAGTTCTGTTTTTACCTTGGCTAGGGCTTCTTGTTAAGCTCAATACTTTTCGGATTCTAAGACGTGCTACAAATCAGGTTTTGAATCAGTAACCTTGCAAAGGATGCAGGATGCCTCACTTATACATTCTTTTTTTTATGTCCCATATCGCTACATTTGTAGCATAGAGAACTCCTATCGGGTCCCTTGCATCACTGTGCGGTAAGAACTTAACCAAGGTACTTAAAGTATTGAAAATGTACTACTCTTCGCCGTACCCTGCAGATGACCCACCCTATTCTTATTTTCCTTTACTCAGAAACAGTTCGGCGTCCTTTTCGATCAAGTCAATGGTGGCCATGCGTTGTCTCCTATTGTTTTCTGGTGACAGCTTCGCTTTAACCCTACTTACACTAGTGTGCTTCCTTTTGATGGCCGCCTATACCTCGGTCGGGTCCGTGATGCAGTCAATGTTCCTGATTTCTAATCGTTGCAATCGGCTCGAGCGACGCTACAGTTGCTCTTTTGAAGAGAACCTTTAAGACTGTATCGCAGAATGCTTCTTATTTTTGGCGTCTGCTCGAAATTCGACCATTATGTGGCCAGACCGGGTTGGCCGTACTGTTTTCATGGCATTGTTGGTGTTTTCAAGCTTTACATCTCCACCGATCTCTCGAAAAATATCAGTGTAAAATCGGCCATCCTTGGGTCTCAAGAGCAGTGCCTGCCGTCGGGGTCTCTCTCGTGGATTTTATTTCCCTTGTGCCTTGCATCAGATACTTTTTTGATTGGCATCTATGAGAACTTTATTTTCTGGGACTGTAGGTGTTTTTGTCGACTTTCTTGGCTGCCTTTGTTAGAACTGTCTGGAAACTCTGATTAAACGTACTGTTACATGTACAAATAATTACATGTAAAAATAATTCTGCGAGCTACTGTCGCAATTGTTTTCATAATCATTAAGAACGTCAACAAATGAATTTACTCGAACCCACGAGAACCCAACAAGCATGATCAACATCTGCAAGTGACGTCACTCCATTCATTAATTTGCTCGAATATACCAGGTACCTCTCGGTAGAACATTCGCCAATGTACGAGAAATGGGTGAATAGGTAGAGACCCTATATAAAGGCGAGCTGAATGAATGGGGGGATCATCATTCATTCTACCGCGATAAGAACTGCGATTGTGTGTGGGAAGCGATATTATTCGAATAGTAGAAAAGTGATTTTCGTAATAGTGAAGTGATTTAGAAGACAATTGCGATAAGAAATTTATGGACAAGTGTTACATTTTTAATAGTGAAAATTAAAATAAGTGAAAGTGTTAAATCAATTATTGTGCACTTTTGTAATTAAATAAACTCTTTTAACACAAATTAAAAGACATTGCGTTTTCACTTTCCCGGAACATTAAAATTATTGGCCGCGAACCAATAACACGCGACAGTACCATGCCCATTAAATGCCTTCTTTTTCCTCGTTTTATGCTGGTCTCCTTCGATTGCACTAGAGACCATTCTTTTGATGGTGTTTGGTGGGGGAACTATCAGCGTTTCCTCAGCAGACTTAGCCTTCTGCTCTTCTTCAGACTTCAACCAGGTATGCCGGTAATGCTCCTCTAGCTCGAGAAGCCTGTTCTTTACACTTTTGCTTATGTTTTTTTGCTAGTGACATTCAGATTTAATCCTCTTCAGAATGCTTCCCGCTGTTCGGATTTGCATTTTTTCTTGATAAGTTTGAACGGCTATTGTATTTCCCAACCTTCTCTTTGGAGCGAGGTTTTCGGCTTCTGGATACAATGCTTTAGTTACATTTGCAGCGATGCCAGCAACTTCGTTGGTTTCCTCAATCTTTTTTTCCTGCCACGGTTTCTTTTCTTTTATGTCCCATATCGCCACATACGTACATTTCGTACGCTGCCTTCTGTCCCAGATTTTTTAGCCGACGTTGTTGCCGCTAAAGATGATGCCAGAATTGTTGGTTCCTCCATTGGAGCCTGCGTTATCTTTGAAGGCATTTGCTGCGGCTTAACTTTTGGGGTTTGTGGGTTTCCCACGTTCGGTCCCTGCTTCCGAAGGTGTTTGCGTCAACGAGGTTCTACATCTGAATGGCTTTTCTCCGTCGGGCCCGAGATTGCTGGTAGATATATCTGTTAAAGAAGCCAAGATCACTACTTCTATAATGCTCGCTCACTACCCCGCCGGTACTTGGAATCCGACCCTCTGCACCGTAAGTTTTTTCTCCTTCTCGACTTCCATTGTGGTTTTTTCTCTGGGTTCCTTCCCATAGCGGTTTACCTACCGCAAGGGGTATTTGCATACTTAAAGGTACGCCAAGCCTCAAGGATCTGTTCGCGAAAGCCTTTTTTGCCCCTGGCTGCCTTCCGTCGATGGGCACGGGTCTCTCAATATCCCGAGGATCTAGGGATTGTAAGGTTCTAAGGCTAGGAAAGGGGGGTAAACTTGGCGTAATAAGAGCAAACTAGGGTGAGCTTCAGGGGGCATACATGAAGCGTGAAAGTTGAACCACTTTTCATTTTACATCAGGGAAATTTCCAAATAGATCCAAAAGAAGCACAAGGTTAACTCATGTACCGCATGGTTGTATTTCCCCCTCCTTATATGTCACGAGACATTGTGACCGCCAGAAGACTAGAATAGTCGTCAGTATCATGGAAGAACTTTGATATTGAAGGGGCTCTCGAAAATGACCCAGGACCCATTAATTAAAAGAATAGTCGTCAGTATCATGGAAGAACTTTGATATTGAAGGGGCTCTCGAAAATGACCCAGGACCCATTAATTAAAAAAATTAAAATAAATTTTTACTGATTAACCGATTGAATTGAATTTTATACTTTACACGCTAGATCACTTGATATCGAGATTTTTAGCTTATCTCAATGAAATAAACAATAGCATTACACGATCGACTCCATAAAATTGAAAAAGAAAACAAACCATAAACTTTAGAGCCTAAATAGAAAGAATTTTGTGAAAACAAAAGCTAATTAAAACATTGAAAAAATTTGGTTGCTACCAAGCAAATGTAGTTCATTGTAAGCATTTTGCCTAAAGTTCAAGAGCCGTTGATTGGATTCTATTGAATTTCTATGAATAATTTTGCATAATACATCGGGCACGTGTTGTACTTGTACTTGAGGTGATTTTGCGTCACTTGCAAAATTTTCAGCGATCAAACACGAGAGGCCTCAACGCTAAATTTGCGCCTCGTCTGTCTAGCGAAAGTGTAAACTATTATTTCGCATCATTAGTCTCTAATGATCTTATCTAGTAAATGTAATAAAACATCAAAAACTTCCCATTTGACGACGCTTTTAATAATCTTTGGCCAGGGAAGTCAGTTTAAACCGTCATAAATTAATTATCTACGTCCAAACAACGTAGTCTAAGATAACGCGGTAAGGTCTACCCTCTCTGTACGTAGTTGGGCAGGTGGCTCGCAATGGTGAATAAGCGAAAATGCTCTGGCTCGTTCGATGAAGTAATTTGGGTTAAGAAATCAAAAATCGTCGGCTCAGCAACTACTTTGTAAGGTGTCTGCTACAACTTTTGCTTACTAAAATATGTCTGACGAAATACTCACCAGCAACATTTCCCCAAGGCACTGGAATTTTCACTTCTTGCCATCGCTCGTCGGTGAATCCATCTATAATGCAAACAAGCATTCATTAGAATTAGAATAAAAATTCGATAACGGGCGCGATAGGATCGTTAGTGATTGGAGGGAATGTATGGCATGATCGCAAACAGCTGTTACACCGCTCATTCCGGTTGAAAATGATTAATTTGTAGATGACGGTGCAAAGCGGATTATTGCAATTAGAACTTACTTTGAATTTCCTCAATCGCTGTACCATTTCCATTTGGCTGAGACATGATTTGAACGATTCAATTGGGGAGGGCAAGGAAGAATTGGGACTCAAAACGGAGTGATTGAGAGAAATAACACAAGAAACACCAAGTTACGCCACAGACAACCAACCAAGCGCTTCACAAGTTGACATTAAACTGAAATTTCTCAACCATGCGAAAATTAGCGCTTGCATAAGAACACCTAAGTTGAATCATTCATGAGGGTTCCATTTGCCACTGTAAATGAATAGCTTTCAATTGTACGTCAACCTGACAGCTGATTCAACTCATAGAACGAACGAAAAGAGAACAAGCTACGATTTGTTTATGTAAATAATATATTTCCAATATTTTCGCACATTCGATTCACATCTTCATTTGACACAAACTCAGTCGCCAAAATAGCATTTCCAACGGCAATTGTTTCCCTAGTTGTTTTCGCCTTTATCCATATCCTTCCATTCAAGCCAATAGCAACCTCAAACGGCATTTCCTTCTGCAACGCATGCATCAATGGACACTTTTTGTTCAGAATCCTCCGCACTAAGTTAATACTACAATTGAAGACAAATCCATCATTCAACACGCCCAGCTTTTCCTTCTTTCCATGTGAATTCACGCAAACTAATTCTGGCTCCAAGTCGCGGCTGGCGACAATTAACCTAGCGTATAGTAAATCTCCAAGGTTGATGTCGGGACGATTCTTTTTCGTGGCTCCTTCAAAAGCTAAATATGAAAGACAGGCCTGTTCATGTGCACCGATGTCGACGCGAAATATATCGCCAGATTTTTGCGTTACCACTCCTAGGACACATTCTCCTCGAACGGGTACATATCGCCGCTGGTAGTTATCAATCCAAAACATGTTGGGCTCCTTTCGACAGAGGAAACCGGCTTTGCAGGCAATCACGGATTCATTGACACGACGTAGTCCGGGTCCCAGAACAACTTTTTTTGTTTTAGCTAATTTTTCGATTTCGGCGACATTTTCGCCCGGCATTATCGCTACGGACATGGTGAGCGCACTTATTTACAAAATTTTGTTAGAATCGAGAACTGTCAACTACTTTGGCACATGTTTAAATGACAGTTGTGTCTTTTTCCTAGAATGCAAGAATCAAGAATGAAATGAGTTTTAGTGTTCGTCCAACGGTGACGCAGTAATCGTATAGTAGATATCCTTATTGACCACTCTCTGCAATAAGGGGAACTACCATTTACTATTGATTTGATTTTAATTGAAATTTAAGTTGTTAAAATACAGAGTTGGCAAAATGTGATTGGACAGCACGAGTAATAAGAAAATAAATACTTACGAGGGTCATTCAACAAGTACTTAGCCTACAGAAGAAAAACGAAAATTTTGGAAAGGTAGCAGTTTATTTTTCCACATAATCTCCTTCAAGCTCGATACACTTGGCACAGCGATGCTCTAACTTTTTCAACCGGTCGAAAAATTAAATTTTCTCGAGGGTTGCAAAATAGGCCTCCGTGGCGGCGATGACCTCCTCATTCGACCCAAATCTATTCCCGGCGAGTGATTTTTTCAGGTTTGGAAACAAAAGATAGTCACAGGGGGCCAAATCTGGAGAGTACGGTGGATGCGGCAGCAATTCGTAGCGCAATTCGACCAATTTGGCCATGGTGACGGTGGAGGTGTGAGCCGGTGCGTTGTCGTGGTGGAACAGCACTTTTTTCTTTGCCAAGCGGGGCCACTTTTTCTTCAATTCGACGTCAAATCGGCCCAATAAGTTTGTATAGTAGCGCCCCATGATTGATTTACCCTTCTTGAGGTAATCGATGTTGATCACAGCTTGTGAGTCCCAGAAAACGGTGGCCATCACCTTTCCGGCCGATCGAACAGTCTACGCATTCTTCGGAGCACGTTCGCCGGGTAAAGTCCACACTTTCGACTGTTCCTTGGTCTTTGGTGTGTACCAGTGAATCCATGTTTTGTCGACGGTCACGAAACCACGCAAGAACTCCTCCGGATTGCGCTGAAACAGCGCCAAACACGTCGCCGATGTGGTCTCACGGTTGCGTTTGTTTTCCGGTGTGAGCAAACGCGGCACCCATCGCACCGACTGCTTTCTCATGCCCAGTTCTTCGTGTAGAATATGATGCACCGTTCCTTCTGCGATGCCCACAGTCTCAGCTATCTCGCGAACCTTCAATCAACGGTCTGCCAACATGAGATCATGGATTTTTTTAACGTTTTCCTCCGTAGCAGCCGTTTTCGGGGCACCTGGTCGTCCCTCATCAAAAACTGACGTAGGGCCACGAACAAACTCGTTGAACCAATTCTTGACGGTCGCCATCAAGGGAAGAGAGTCCCCGTACACAGCAATCAGCGAATCTTTGATTTTGCTGCGCGTTTTCCCTTCCAAAAACAAGAATCTAATCACTGAACGATATTGTTCTTTTTCCATTTTTGTACAACCGACCGACACGCTCGCTTCCAAAGGCTATCAAAACAAAACTAATGAAGAGAATTGACTGAAACTTTGATAGTAGGCTACTAAAAGAATGTACTACCCGATGGTAAAACTCTTTTGTAATAGCAGCGCCATCGGGCGGTGAGGCTAAGTACTTGTTGAATGACCCTCGTATAAGAGGATTCTTTGCAGGGAGCATGGAGTGAAAAGAGGGTTGCGATACATGCGTCGCAGTATGAGGTAGTTTATTGCACGAGCAGCAAGACGCGCCTTTTATTCTACATTCATCCTAGCCTAACTTGTACCTTGTGAAATGTAAGTTGTAGTTTCTGTTCGCGAATAAATTTATTAGTGTTAATGAAGTACCATTTCATATCCCTGAAGAAGTGACCCCGTATTTAAAACAGAAGAACAACAGAAAAGCAAAATACTGTCAGACGGTAATTAGAAAAACACTCAAAATTACAGCAGCCGAGCAGATCGTAGCCAAGGAATGAGATCATTTGGTCCCGGAGCCCGCCGGGCAGCATCAGGTGAATGTTGTGAGTAGCTGGAAATTGCCGTAATTTTGGTGGTCGAGTCCCGAACTATAGGTTTTTTCAGATTGAGTCACAGTTTCACGTGCACAAAATAGCTTCGGAATCAACAAAGTATCACCTCGTTGTCGGAGCACTGAACTTTGAAACAGTTGCGGACATTTTTGACATTCTCCGTACGCCGCCGGTGGCAGACAGTTATAAAACGCTGGAGAAAGCCATAGTTTCGCACCTCACCGATTCACCAGATGCGCAGCTCCATAAGCTCTTGACTGGAGTAGAGCTCGGGGATAAAAGGCCGCCGCAACTACTGCGCCACATGCGGACACTTGCCGGCACACGTGTTGGAGATGACGTCTTACGAGTCAAGTAGTTAGATCTTTTATGACAGCAGACGCGCCGCATGCTTCTTCTTATAAAAGAGCTCGCTGCTGTAGCTGTTGAGGCTCATGACATAGGACTATCTGTCATGGCGACTTCTCAATTTCAAATTTCAACGCCTTCGTCCAGCTATGCATCTCCGCAGCCTCCGTCCGATCTGCTAACGCAGGAGCTATCCGCAATGCAACAGGCCATCGTCCAACTCACGAACATCACTCGCGAGCTCCAATTAAATACGAGAGATCCAGATCAGGGAAGCCGTTCTGTATCATGCAGTGGCCGTAAACCTCAGGTCCGCTCCTCTACGGCAGGCCCCAACGAAAGAATGGGGTACTGTTGGTACCACTCGAGGCACGGCAGATGCACGCAGTATTGCAGGCAGCCTTGTTCCTTCTCCACTCAGGCACAGCCGTCTCAGGAAAATTGAACAAGCCGGCCATACTTTTGGTGGCCGTCACCGGTATTTTTTCAGAAAGCCGACTTTACGCTTTGGATTGCAATTCCTCGATCCGATTTCTCGTCGACTCAGGATCTGAATTCTCTATTATTCCCAAAATCATTATCAAGAAACCACTTCAAAAACAGATGCAACCAACGGAACGCCTATTGCAACCTTCGGGGTAAGACAGCCCAGCTTAAACTTTGGTTTACGCCACCTTTTTCATTGGAGCTTTATCATTGCAAACGTACAGACGGCAATTCTTAGAGCAGACAATTTGAAACACCACGGACTTCTCATAGATCTCCAAAACCACCGCTTACTAGATGGTCACATCAGCCTTTCAGCACCTTGCTCAATCGGTCTAGTTTCGGAAGTGCACTCTATTATAATTGCTGCACCCAAAATCGCTCGCTCTGGAAAGATGGCGCACGTCCCTGATCTACCCATTCAGCATCACATGGTTACTAGTTGGCCCACCATTATTCGCCCGACTACGTCGACTCTCAAGTGCACGACTTAGCGCAGCTAAAAGGGAATTCAGCGAATTGCTAGAGCGAAAAATTATAAGCCCCTCAGCGAGTCAGTGGGCCAGTCCTCTTTACATGGTGCCAAAGGACAATGGAGGTTGGCGAGCTGCCGGTGACTATTACCAGCTCAACGCAATCATCCGCCCCGACCGTTAACCACTTCCAGTAACAGAGAACTTGCTGCAGGATGCTCAAGGCAAAATGTTTACGGTCATCGATCTTCACAAAGCCTTTTACCAGATACCGATGGTACCGGAAGCCGAGCAGGCCAAGGATTCTTTCATGCGCTGCAAACAGGCTATAGCTTCTGCAACAACCTCAGCTCTGGTCTCACCCACTCAGTGGTTCGCTTTACGCATGGATGCATCCAACATCACCATAGGCGCAGTTTTGGATCAGCAGCTAACTGATGGTACTTACGTCCCACTAGGATTCTTCTCGAGAAAGCTCTCAGATGCGGAGCAGAAATGTTCAACATACGATCGGGAGCATCTAGCCATATTTGCTGCAATCAGGCATTTCCAGCGCATTCTCGAAGACAGGCAGTTTACCACCTACACAGATCATCGACCGCTCACTCATGCACTCAAGCAACGATCAGAAAACGCATCGCCTCGGCAGATTCGGCAATTAGATTTTATATCGCAGTTTAGTACCCAGGTGGAATACACACCTGGGGAAGAAAACCCTGTAGCCAACGCACTCTCGGACGTGGAAACTGTCTCCATTTCTGCCATCTGCAACCATTCGCGCTGAGCAACAGAAAGATGAGCAGCTACCGCACCTATTAGCTATCCCTCGTTTCAAGCTTCGACGCCTTGAGCTCAACGGATATGCATTGGTTTGCACCGAACACGACAGCACTGTCAAGCCCTGCTGGCCCTGCTTGCCAGTCTCACTACACAAAGAAGCATTCGACGCAGCTCACAATTTGTCGCATCCGAGTGGTCGTGATACTGCTAAGCGCATCGCCCTCAAATATTTTTGGCCAAGCCTTCGTAGAGACATATTTCGGTGGGCCAATTAGTGCATCCCCTGCCAAAAGTCAAAAGTTCATCGCCCCAACAGAGCGGAGCTAGGGAATTTCACAGCAGTGGATCAAAGATTCGACCACATCCATTTGGACCCGATCAGAGTGCCAATCGCTGAAAAATTTGAACACTGTTTAACTATTATAGACCACTACCCCCTTTGACCGCAGGCAATACCAGTACGTGACATGACAGCAGCAACAGTCGCCCGTGTTCTCGTTGACAATTGGATATCCTACTTTGGAACGCTGCTCGAAATAACGACTGATCCGGGCACGCAATTCGAGGCTGAGCTTCACCGTGAACTATCTCGCCTCCTAGGAGCTTATCAAATTCATACGTCCTCTTACCAGCCCAAATTGAACGGCATGGTAGAGCGTATGCACCGCACGCTCAAGGCTTCTCTCAGATGTACATTATTTGCCTTCGACAGTGCTCCAGATATCCCTGGCCGAAAGTACTTCCGACCGTACTCCTTGGTTTGCGAACCACTTTTAAGCAGGACCTTCAGGCCTCGCCAGCAGAAATAGTTTTTGGGACATTGCTTCGCATCCCAGGTGATTTCATTGATCCTCGTCTTGTTCCCGTTTGTACTCCGGCAGATTTCGTTATCGACCTTCTAAAAATTAGGAAAAAAACTAGCAGAAACCATGTGCGGAGTTTTTTTTGTTTTTGTTTGGGAGGTGAATGCCGATGTACGCACAGAGTGTGGGACTCCCATGCTCGCAAAAAGGTGACTAGACTACCCACTAAACACCGCCCCTGTCAACCTGAGAACTCAGCCTGGAACCGTTTGACACATTGCTTCGGGCCAGGCCTCGTTTCGTTACGCCATGAGGCGCCTTCAAGCTGAGGGATCCCTTTCCTAGCGGGAGGGGCGAGAGGAAGGGGAAGTGCCAGAAAAGCGATCCCCCAGCCCCAACTGCTGTGAGTCCCTTTTATATTTTAGGACTGCCCGAGCATAATGTGCCAGCTGCTTCCATTTGTCAACCGATTCGAGCATCACCGCGACTATATTATCCGGGGTGAGCTCTCCCGTCTCCCTGTAGAGGTCCCTTCGTAGCCTGACCCTCTCCTGGGCAAAACCGACAATCGGGGTTGCAGGTAAGATTGAAAACACTCATGGGCGCTCAAAAGCTGCGTCAGATAGAATGTCAGTCTCACCATGCCTTCGATTTAACAACGGACTAAAATCAGGGATCAGGCGTAGAGTCCACCTTCAATTTTTGCAATTCACCCAAAACTGTTGCCAATCGTTGAGCGAGTGCTGTCTCTCCTCGTGGACAACTTTCTCCCTCGCATCCTTGTTTCGGCGCAGATAAATAGAGCAGCGCTCTCTAGCAAGGAGGGCGACAGGTATCACGCTTGCAATAACTCTCACCACTGAATCGGAGACTGTCGGATACGAAGATGCAATTCTCAGTGCTCCTCTTCTCTGTTCCTGTGCCAAACGTTTTCGGTATACCTCCTTACTGAGAGCGTCGCCCCATTCTTCTGCTCCGTACAGTAGCACTGACCCTACAGCCCTCATCAAGAGGCATCATCTTGATGGGCGGGGTCCACCTACGTTGGCCATAAGTCGACTCAGAGCCGATATACCCGCAGACTTCTCAGCCGTTGCCCTGATTTGCTCAGAGAAACTCATCTTCGAGTCTATCAGTAGCCCCAGGTACTTCACCGATGGCTTCAATTCGATTTGCATATCTCCAATACTGATCATCCTTACTCTAGGGATGCTCTTTTTGTCAAGATGACCACTTCGGTTTTCTCCAGTGCTAAACTGAACCCGCGAGCAGTCATCCAGTCCCTCGCATTAGCATACCTAGCCTAAGTTGCGCCTGTACAATGGTGCGTCCAGCGACCAGCACGCAACATCATCTGCATAGCCGACCAAGCGTGACTCATCTGGCATCTCGAGTCTCAGTAGCCCGTTGTAAGATACGTTCCACAGATCCGGACCAAGAATAGATCTCTGGGCAAAACCTGATGTAATTTCCATCCTTCGTTGGCCCTGTGTCGTATCGTAGAGCAGGCTTCGGTCCTTTACGTGCTCCCTCGAAAGCCGCATTAGTTATTCTGGAACTTGAAAAGGGTTTTCCAGCATATCCAGAATATCCACCCATCTAGCGGAGTTGAAGGCGTTCCTGACGTCGAGTGTTACCAACAGGACGATCCGTCGCTTAGGGCGACTATATGCCTCCGCCTTTTGGACCGCCTTCACCACCTCTGCAATCGCATCAATGGTAGAACGTCCTGCTCTAAAGCCGTACTGCCGAGAAGATAGATCCCCAGCAGCACTAATCGCGTCAATGAGTCTTCCCTTGATGAGTTTCTCTAGCACTTTCCCAGCCGTGATTAGCATGCATAATGGGCAGCAAGCAGACGGTGATTCGGGATTTCCCTTCCCCTTGCTGATCAGCACGAGCCTCGCCACCTTCCAGCGTACCGGAAAAACCCCGTCTCGTAGGCAAGGGTGAATATGCTGAGTAGCAAGTTAGGACAATGGTGATAGGCAAGCCGCAACACCTCAGCTGGAACACCATCTGGACTTGGAGCCTTCCTCGCTTTCAACGAAAGGACTGCCTCTTCCAGTTCCGGCTGTATGAAGAGTGGACATTTGACTGCGGACAGCGTCAACACGGACGGAATGGGCGGGAAAGAGTGCCCACACTATCTCATCCATCTTTTCCGCATCATGTATACAAAGTTTCCGTAGGGCACCAAGCTTCCGTATAACTAGCTTGTAGCCAAGGCTTCACGGATCTTTGTTCACATAGTCCACTAGATCTTGCCAGCAGCGAGCCTTGCTATTGTTGATCAACTTGTGAAGGCATTTTGTGGCCGACTTATATGCTGCTGCGCGGTTGCTTGCCTTGTCACGGTTCCACGCCCGTTGGGCCTCACACCGAAGCTTGTGACACTCCCTTCGTTTTTCAGCGATTTCAGTTGACCACCAATGCACTGAGGGCTTGCCGATCCGGGGTTCTCAACGGGGCATAGAAGCATTGCAAGCAGTTGTGATGATTATCATATTTGAGTTCACCACATCTTGAGCTGCCAGTTCTTCCGTCCCCTCCGGATCTCCCTGCAGTGGTGCACCTGCTGTGAAAACCTCGACGAACCTCTTGACGTCCATCGTTCCGATGTTTCATCCAATTGTAGAAAACCGAGAGCACGGGCATCGGGAGACAACATCACTGATCTCAAGCAGAACGCACTGATGATCACTGACTGAGTAGTCCTTTAATACTCTCCAATTGTGTATCCTGCGTACTAAGGACTCCGAGGCGAGTTTCACGTCCGGTATGGTTCGTTCACAGCCAATATGGCGGAAAATCGGCGTATTTCAGGCGTTTAGTACGACGAGCGCGTCCTGGGCGCCATTTCTAAGATTCGTTTTCCCCGCGGATCTGTTTGAGGTATGCCCCATTCGATTTCATTCGCATTGAAGTCTTCCCCAACGAGCACGTTCCTGTCTGCGTTCGAGACAGCACCCTCCAAAGCATTAAACTTGGCTTGGAAAGATGATATCGATTCGTTCGGCGTTAGGTACACACTAAAGAAGGTGGTACCTGAGCACCAAACCCACACAAAACCATCACCACGTCCACAGCTGTCTGCCTGGAAATCACTATTTCGAACCGAGATGGCGACAGTGCCAGTTTCATCAGGATACCATGATGCCGAACTTTTGTCATGGTGTTGCTCACTCAGCAGCAAAAAGTCGGTTTTCATGTCCCTTGCAAACTACTCAAGCAGATTTTGCGCGGTTGAACTGCGGTGTAGGATTAGCTGCAGGATGCGGGTCATCGAAGTTATAATTTTGCCTTGGTTAGGGCTTCCTGGAAAACCCAGCGTTTTCCTGATCCTAAGACGTGTCCAAAATCAGGTCTTGGATCAGCATCCTTGCAAAGAATACAGTGTGGCTCCTTCGTACACTCTTTTCTTTTATGTCCCATTTCACCGCATTTGAAACACAGAGAACTCCTATCGGGTCCTTTGCATACTTGTGTGGTGTGACCATAGCCAAGGCATTTGAAACATTGAGGAGGCGTTGCTCTTCGCCGTATCCTACAGACAACCCACCCTATTCTTACTTTGCTCTTGTTCAGGAACTGTTCGGCGTCCTTTTTGGTCAAGTCAACTATGGCCATGCGTTGTCCCCTGTTGTTTTCTGGTGTTAGTCTCGCTTTGATCCTTCCCACGTTAGGGAACTCCCTTTTGATGGCCACCTCGGCCAGACCCGTGACGCAGTCAATGTCTCTTATTTCGATTGCCATCGGCTCAAGCGAGGCTATAGCCGCACTTTTGCCGAGGACTTTCTTTACTGCGTCGCAGAATGCTCCCTTATTATCGGCCTCTGCTCTGAATTCGACCATTATGTGGTCCGACCACGTTGGTCGTACTGCTTTAATGGTAGTGTTAGTGTCTTCGGGCCTTGCGTTTCTCCTGATGTCCCGCAGCACCTCCGCGTAGGATCGACCATCTTGGCTTCTTTCTCTCCTGTTTTGCATTGGGTCTTTTTTCTTCTTGGGCGTCCGTACGAACGTTACTTTCTGGCACTTTTTGAAGGAGTCCCTTAGCGGCTTTCTTCGCTCCTTTTCTAAGCACTGCCTGGGAACCCTGATCTGGTGTTCCGCGCCCATCAAGTGCCTCTTTTTTCTTTCTTTTACCCCGATCTCCTTCAATTGGGCTGGACGCCATTCTTTTATTAATTTTTAATTGTGGAGCTGTCTGAACGCGTCCTCTAGATTTCGCCGCAGCGCTTCTTCAGCCTTTTGCTCTTCTGTGGCCTTCTGGTTCTCTTCGGCCTTTAACCAGCTCCTCCGATGATGCCCTATGCGGTCTAGGAGCCCCTCTAGTTCAAGGAGCCCAATCCTTACTGCTTTGGTGATTTTTGGCGAGTCGCATGCAGATTGTATTCTTTTTAGAACAACTCCCGCTTTTCGGAATAGCCTTTTTTCTACATGTCGCTGCGCGGCAATTGTACTTTGCGGCCATCATCCTTGGGTGGGGTTATCGTCTTCTGTTGCCGAATACAGTCCTTCCGCCACCTTTGGCGATGAAATCACACACCGTCGCTTTATTTGCCTGGCCACTCGTTTCTTTTCCTGCCGTAATCTCCTCGTTGACTTCAGGATGTCTTTACTAATTCGGGATTTACGACCCTTGCTTCAATCGCTTCGTTAACGATCGCAGCAGTGACCATCGGATTCTCGAGTTTCTTTATATTTTCCTCCACCGCTTGAACATCTGGCACGTTCTGCAGAGTTTCCCGCTTTTCCTTCATATTACGCTCTGGCGTCCGCATCATTTTTTTTGCTGCGCCCAAACGTCACAGGAATATCAGTCTGGACCAGACTGTCTGTTAATCGGAGCACTTAATCCACGGTCTCATAATTTTTGAAATACAACATTAGCCATAGAAAGAGTGGATCTTAAAAGAGACACAACTTCCATGGCTATTACGCTTTCTTTTATCTCGTGTCCTACTAAGTACCGAATGCAAATACAAAGTTTCTGAGTTCTATGGGATTATCGTACTTGGAAAAAAAATCACACAATTCCAAGAAATTTCCTTTGTCGGACTCATCATGACCCCTTAGAGGTAAACCCTGCTTTGACAGATATAGCAATATATCAATCAATTTTTTCCAAAACTAAAGACTGCTTATGAGGATACCACCTGAAGTAAAACTAGAGTCTGCAAGTGGTTTCCACGTTTTAATAATCGAGGCATGTCAATTGAAGACCAACCCCATTCAGGACGCCCCTCAACGTCAAGAACAATACTATCAATGTTTTTGTTTGTGAAGACCGTAGTCAAACTATTGATAAAATTTGTGAGATATCTTGAATACAATGAAGTTGAATTCAGAGGATTTTATCCAAAGATTTATGCACGAAAAAGGTTGCAGCTTAAATTGTCCCTTGCCTTTTCACAGACAAGCAGTGGGAGCGTCGACTTTAGGCATATTTTGCGCTTCAAAATCAGCTTTAACAGGACCTTGCATTTTTTCCAAGGTAATATATAGTGATGAATCATGGTGCTATGGATACAATCCTAAAGCAAAGCAGCAATCAAGCCCGTGGAAGACAACTGACACTCCACGTCCCAAAAAAAGCTCGCCAAGTAAGGTCAAACATCAAGATTATGTGCATGTGTTTCTTCAGTTGCAGAGGTGCTTCAGTTGCAGAGGTGCAGCTCATTCCATTGAGTCAACAACCAGAAGTTCTATTTGAAGGTTCTGGAACGATTGAGGGAGAATATTCGGGAGAAAAGAGCAGATCTTTGGTGCACAGGTCACTGGTTGTTCCATCATGATAACGCGCCGGCCCACACCACACTCTCCATAAATTAGTTTTTGACCAGCAGCGGTACGACATCGATTATCCACCCCCCTGCTCACCATATCTAGCCTCTTGAGACCTCTTTTTATTCCCTAGAAGGGACATGAAAGGAAAAGGTTTTGCTCTGTAGAGGAGTTAAAGCAAAAATCCCCGGAAATCCTAAAGGACATCCCGATTAGTGAATTTAAAAACTGTTTTGGTATCGGTTTATTTATAGTAACATCACGATTTGATTAATGGAAGAATCATTTGGATAAAAGTATCGCTATTATATATTCCCTACCTGGAGTCCTGCCGGCCTCTTCCAGGGAGCTCCGCAATACTAGTTTCTCCTGCACTCACCTACGCACCTGCAAAGGGACTAAATGGACCTCATTGGAATGAATAAACAAGAGTTGGCTTACTTATTATTTTATATTTTCGCTCTTTAGGGAATAAATAACATTGGCGCGGCCGGTTTTAGTTACCGAACAGCTCTAGTACGGCTTACACTTACACTTTTGATATAAGTGCACTCATCCACGCATCCTGATTGCTTGGGCTCCATATCCTTGGAATTGAAGCAAGAACCACCCACTTAGTGTTATAGAAACTGTAGTCCTTACCAACCACAGAAGGAGTTGCGTTGTTAGCGTCTTGTACGTTAACCCGAAGACACGGCCACTATTAATTGGTAAATCGCTCGAATGAGTGATAGGAATTCAGCGGAAAACTCCAGAAGAAAGCGACGGATTCGTGTTACAAAGTGTTCTAGCTCAAATCAACAGATGAAGCGAGAAACCGAGCCCATTGAATTGGACACAATTATTGAATTAACGAATATGGTTGATAATTTGCATGTGCATCGTTTAAGAAAATTAGTCAGTTCTGCGAACAAATGAAGCAATTTAAAGAAGAGATTAAACACTTCGGCGGAGTCTTGCTAAACCAGACCAGTTCTTTCGATCTATCGCAATCGTTAAAGACGCTGATTACGTCTCACGATTGGAATTTATCGTTTGAGGCAGGCCCATCTACAAACGCTTCAACTGATCAAACCAATCATTCTAGTCCTGTTTGTATGACTGGTAAGGGGGTAGAGGCTAAGAACTTAGCAGGCAATATGGCCGATTATGCTAAGGTAGCTATGTTAATGGGGCAGATGATCCCTTTGTTTTCGGGAGCCCCGACCCCGTCAATAGTTTTAGACCTGCAGACCTTTATTGGGTGCAGCAGGCAAGTTTGGAAGTGTTTGAAAAGCCAGGAGCAGGTAGCTTTCATGCAGATCTTACCAGCTGATATCGTCAAAGTTTCCTTAAACTCTAGAGGCGGCTGAGGAGCTCTTAAACTGCGTCTTCTTGCCAAGGGAAACCAACCAGGAATTGTTGAGTGGACTCATCTCAGCCAAACAAAGCCCCACGGAATCAGTATTGTCCTACACATCACGTCTGAGGCAAATGCTTAAGCGGTGCCAGGTGACTGCTCTTGTTAAGTATGGATCAGAGGTGGGTAAGATTGCAAACGCAAAGCTGGAGGATTTCGCTAAGAATGCCTTTAGGGGTGGTGTTAACAATCCCCATCTTTGTCAGTATTTGTTGACGCAGGAAACGTCTACCTAAAGTTACTAAAGGATTAAATATGGAAAAATTGCTGCAGGGGGCTTTTCTCCTTCAGAGAAATCCGATGCAGTTATACCCACAAATATGACAGGTACAACCCATTTTCGGTACTTGGTTGCCTGGTCAACATGCATTTACGCCTCAACAAACTAGTTTCCCACCTAATCCGTGTGGTGTTTCTTTCCAACCACAGGAGCAATGGCGTTCGATCCAGGTTCGGGCTCGAAGTCATCTAAATTTGCAAAGGGTCCGTAAATCATGTGTAACTTTTGTCATAAGTGAGGCCACACTTATGCAGACTGCTATAGTCGCAAAAATACTCCTTATTGTCCAGAATGTAAGGAGTATGATCACGATCAGAGGGATTTTAAGGCGAGGCCAGCTACGGCAACACCAGTTGTTAATGAGGGTCCAAGGGTTTTTAGTGTCCAGGTGAAATGTGATTTTTGTGGCCGAAGGGGTCATGGCGTGGGTACGTGTTTCCAAAAGAAAAGATGGGAAGCCAAGCAGCAGGGAAATGAGACACAGTCGAGTCGAAATTTCCCGGTTTGGCTACAATAAAGACGGTGCAACCAGGCAACCAATATCTCAGTAAGAAGGTTGAATCTAGGGTGCCGCAGGAAGTCACTGGTGGGCTTAACACAGTAGATAACAGTTACAGAGGATCAAACCTCATGACCGCTTCATTGCCTTTAGACATTGGGAAATAGGAGAAAATTAAATTTGCCATAGATACAGGTGCAGAGGTTAGCATAATTAGCAAATCGGCAATACGTGATACGTGTCCAATAGATGTTAGTCGTAAGCTCACTTTATCAAGCCCTTTTGGGGTAGGAGAAACCTTTGGTTGTAAGCAAGGCAATTCCGAGCTCTTCACCAAGCTTCCTTGAACTTTTCATGTAGTGGACGCAATTCAGGGGGCGTTCAATGATGGTCTTCTTGGAAATGACTTTCTGGCAAAAAATTGTAATATAGAAGGTCCTGTTTAGTCACTAGTGTTTAGTCACTAGTGTTTCAGGGTTCCTCTTGAGTACTAAGAGGGTACAGTAGATTTGCATCAGTCTTCGGTTGAGGCACCGAATAGCGCATACGCGTTGTCCACGAGGGTAGCGCAAAGCACGGCGTGCTTATCAGACCGAGCTGAGGATGTGAATTGTAATTCTGCCAAGGGGCACACTAGCAGCCAAAGTGGTTGCAATGAAATCTATCGAGTCAGTTTCAAGGGGGTTATAACATTGTTGCCACGGACACAACATCTAGTGGAGGTACCGATTGGGTTGGATTAGGAAATGCTTTGTACCGCAAGTTCAATAGCGGATGGCGTGTTCCTAGCCAAAGCTCTTCTAGATCTGGTCCGCCCTGTAATAGGGTTGATGAACTCGAGTGAGGTGCCAGTTGCACTTAAAGAGATTGTCTTGGAACTTAAGAAGTTGGATGAGTATTTGATTGATATTCTTGAGGATACGAATAAGGAGGTAGAATCCTGTCAAGCGCCTTACACGGGTCCCCTCATGAAACAGATAGGGGGCTTAGTATCAGCTGGGGGAGGAACTCAGAAGCTAGCTAATGATCGGTTAGGGAACAAATGTACTAAATCAGCGCATCAGCTTCCCTCGGCTGATGCTAAGCGCAACGCATTGTTGAGACAGGAGCTCACACTTTATGAACATATCAACTCCGAAGAGAGGGGGTGCTACTACTGAATTATGTCAAGAGTTTAGTGACATCTTTTTCTTGCCGAGGGGTAAGTTGAGCTACACGGAGGCTATAACACATGAGATTTCATTGGTGACGGATCAGTCACCCATAAATCAGAAAATTTACCGATTGAGTCAGCCCCAGAAGGACATTATTAATGAGCGGCTCAAGGGGATGTTGGACAGCGATATTGTCCAGCCAAGCAAGAGCCCCTGGAACTCCCCCCTCTTGGTTGTGCCGAAGAAGGCTGGAGCCGACGGAGCTAAGAAATGGAGAGTAGTCGTTGACTTCAGGAGACTGAACGAGAAAACTATAGGAGACGCTTTTCCATTATCCCGTATAGAGGGTATTTTAGACCAGTTGGGGCATTCACGGTATTTCAGTACGTTGGATTTGGCCAGCGATTATCATCAAGTCATGGTGCACCCAAAGGATTGGCCGAAAACAACATTTAGCCCTAGTTATGGACACTATGAATTTAAGCGGATGCCTTTTGGTTTGAAAGAGGCACCAGCTACTTTTCAGAGATTAATAAACTAGATACTAACAAGTTTACAAGGTTTTGATTGTTTTGTGTACCTCGATGATATAGTGGTTTATGGGAAAAACTTGAGGGAGGAGAGGGTCTTTTCTAGGGCTGGTTAATTATTACCGGAAGTTTATCCCGAATTTTTTTAAGATAGCCAAACCCCTTACAAATCTGCTTCGTCAGGGCGTTCGATTTACATGCGCAGATAAGGGTACGGAAGCATTTCAGTTGTTGAAGAATTCGTTGGTGGAACCCCCATTGCTGGCGTATCTTGATTTCCCGCAGCCTTTTAACCTTACCACTGATACAAGTAACGAGGCATTGGGGGCCGTCCTTTCTCAAGGAGAAATTGGTAAGGACCACCCTATAGCCTATGCGATTTGAACGCTGAGCAAGGCGGAGCGTAGTTATTCAACTATTGAAAAGGGATTGCTTGCGATGGTTTGGGCAGTGAAGAATTTTAGATGTTATTTGCAGGGCAGGCATTTTACCATTTATACGGATCATAAACCCTTAAAGGGGGTGTTTCACGTGAAAGATCGTACCACCCGGTTGGTAAGGTTCCACCATAAATTATCGGAATTTGATTCCCTCATTGAGTACAAACCGGGAAAGTATAATACCAATGCCGACGCGTTGAGTAGGATCCCTCAGAATCTGGTGAATGAAGCAGGTAATAAGTATCAGTGCGGTGCCATAACTCGAGCGCAAAAACAGCGGGAACTGCTTGGGCAAGCTCTGGAAGGTAGGTCAGCGGAGCCGACACAAAGAGTCCAACAGACAAGCAGGGATGGCACTACCGCCGGTACTGATGAAGCAAATAATACCGGATCTTTGCAAATCGCGCCGGAGTAACGGAATTTACCCGACTTCTCCTCCGAGGGGCTCTGTGTAGATCCAGCACTGGGAGGTCTGCACGGGGATAGTGGAGACTACGCAGTTGATGGAGAGGAGACGATTAAGATTAAATCTCTCCAGACCGAGGTACAACCTGGGATCCTGACTCTCAATACCCCGGAAGAGGCCGGCAGGGCCCCAGGTAGAGAATATATAACGTTGCGATCAAAAGAGAATACTTTGAAGGTCATTAAAATTTAGTATAACAATATTTAGAAATAAAGTAGTTATGACGAAATTCTCGTTTTTTTGGGTCTCTTTGTATATATTGTAAGAGTCCGCGTGGTGTAGTAGTAACAGTGCTCGCTGCGTTAGTCGAAGGTCTCTGGTTTGAGCCCCGTTGGTGACAACGACATTCATTTCGAGTGATTCTTCGGACGGACCCAGACTGGTTTATAATCAGAATATGTCACAGCTGGGTGGACGGATCAATGCATGTTACAGACCATATCACCTTCTCGAGTTTCGATACATTCGATCAAAATAATGTGATACTCAATCTCTAAGTGAAGGCTCGAAAGGGGCTGCAGTGCTAAAGCAAAAAAAAATTATTTATCTAATAGCTATGAGTTTATTAATCGTATATATTTCCTAAATGAACATGGAGACAGCCTTAACGTTAAAAATACTGATATTTGTAAATACTTGTGCCGTTGTTATCTCGAGTTCATTAGTATCCCTTGTGCCGCTACGTGGTCACTGTACGTGCAAGTTATAGTTGTTTTTTGTGCCCTGGCCTCACTTCAAAATAAACAAATTCGTGAGTTATTCCAAATTCTTTCAATTATAAAAAAAATTAAAGCAATCCCAAATCCAGCGCTAAGGATCATAAATGCTCCATAGCACTCTTGCAAACGAACACTTCCAAAATTTTGACCATTGGCCGTGCAAGTCGGTTGTTTAGTGTAAACTTTAGCGTGTTCCCTTTGCTGTATTCCATATTCTCGAATTTGAAATAATCTAAAACAAACGGTTCCAATAATAATCTATTTGATAAGCTCAACCAATATTAACACAAAAACTCACTTGATTTTCAAAATCTCTCGAAACGGCGAATTTTTCGGGAGAGCCAACCAAGGATCAGTTACTTGAATATACTGAATAGTTTGCAAATTGCATTTTTCATGCTCTAAATACGTTTTTTCCATCAGTTCATAAGCAACGCTTAGCTCGAGGTGGAAAGCAAAGGATCCTTGACGAACAAGATCAATTCCTGTTGAAGAGCTCAAAAAACTTCCACTTTTAGCTGTTAGGACTTTAGTTTCATAAATTTTCTTTCGAATTGGTTCAGTAGCAGTCTATAAATTAAAGGAATAAAATCTCAAATAGAAATACTAAAATAAAAAACATGAATTCAATTTACCGAGAAAAAATATCTGTTATAAGGATTATCATCCAGAGCAACCTCTAAATTAGAATTCAAAAGATCTTTCAACGTAACGATTGTTTTTGCTGTTGATTGTAGCAGGGCGACTATATTGGCCGTGTAGGATGTGTAAAGGAACAGAAGTGCAATCAAGAAAAATATCTGAAAATATTGATGTTAGTCCTTATTCCTAGCTTTCATATTGAGAATTACTGAAATAATCCTTGAAGATACACTTTTTGGCTGCAGCATTAATCCCATCTGTGCAATAGCTGAGACTCCAACCAAAATACAATCAGAGAATCTAGAGTACACATTTTTTGTATGATCCAATCCAAAAGAGTCCTTTCTTATTCTTAACATGATATAGATAAGGACTATAGCAAAAACAACCACAAGTCCAGCTGTGAACCAAACCAATCTTGTGAAAGGCAATAAATATATGTTTGAAACACTCGACAATGGTGGTGCACGGAATATGAAACACACCCTGGTTGGTGTAACCATTGAAATATAATCAACTACTTCAACACGTTTCGCTTGGAGAAAAAACGAAGTACCTGATATTTATTAAAATTAGCCAGTTTCCGTTTTCTACTCCAAAAATATTTACCTCCTATATCTGATCTTCCAGCAACCATTTCGCCTATTATACCATTCCAATTTCCTGTGTCAGGATTAAAGTAGCCCCAAGAGTCAGATCGATTGTAAATAAAGGTTCCATTGACTGAATCGACTAAAATTTTACAAATGATAAAATCCTTTTTGCTGACCGAGTCAATATGTTTATCATGATAGTCTTCCAAGTGATGCATAGAATCGGGATTGGTTATGACGAGTGACGCTGTTAATGGTGTTTTTTGCAGATTTATGCGCCGTCTTGAAATGATGAGTGATTTTTGAGCCACATGAAGTCCACTTTTATTCCAATTTCCGAAATATTCAAAGATGTAGGGTAGGTTAGGACGGATTCTGTAAACTGAAAAAATCTAATAAATCGATAGCATAATAATGTATTGCATGTCAAAATAATCTCAAAAACTACTGTCACTGTGTTGAGAAACACTGTGAAGTTTTGATCAACAATAAAAAATTCTGTACAATGCTAGAATGCCTCTCTAACTGCATCAAGAAAAATTGATTTTGCAGAAATTTAGTAAGCTCTGCGGATGCCCTTTCGCACACCTACCCTGAACAGTTTCACTTTGCTTGTAACAAACAAAAGAAAGGAAATAGTTAATCGTTTCATTTACCGATCGACGAAGAAAAAAGAGGCCCCTTGATTGCTGCTTCCGCCAACAGTTTCGGTGATATTTTTGCCACTGCGCGATCCTCTTTACTTTACGTTGGTCTTTTGCCGCTTGTTCTTCGAAATTTTTTATCCGTTGAATTTGTCCCAGCTTTTACTTCTCCTATCCGGCCACCACTATCTCGTCAACCACATTGCGTTTTTCTCAATTGCCAATACTCTTCCAAGCAATCCGAAAATTAAAAGAGTTTATTGCTCTCCGACCGAATTCTTTGTCTCAGGTTCAGCCACCTATCGGGGGTGGTTCTCCTCATTCCAGCGAGGTAATTTCACTGAAACTTGGCTCAATTTCCACTTCACCTTCAACCACTGTGGTGGCGACAACTCTAACCACGGGCTGAATCAGCTGAATACCTTTTCTGACAGTTCGCAACGTCAGTGAGATTTATTTTACCAGTAAATTGTGATGTCGCGACTCATTTCCAAAGTTTTCAAAGTGGAATGATCTTTTATTTTTTTTAGAGATTTTGTGGTGCTATTGGGAGAACTGTTAGCATTGGAAATTTGACGATAGTTTACGTACACTTGAAGGCGAATATTTGGTGATGTTTATTATTTTGCAAACAGTCTCAGTGTGTTAGATAATAATTTCTGATGAATTACTTATATATTAGAGTCTGGAACTATATAATTAGTGTTATAAAAAACATTGTGCGACACATCACACTAAAGAACTTCCACGCAAAAGCTTAGTCAACTACTTGTGATCATAAAGACGATGATGGTGTGATGTGGCAATGCTTTTGGTGTATTTTTATCCACTTTCCGCGTTTTCTTTTACAAACTTGTAGGCTTGACTTGCTATCATTATCGTCTTCACTTTCTGCTTTTTCATCCTTTTCGTCGTCGTTATCACTGCCGGAATTTCTTTCGGCTTCAGATGTTGCATCGGCTACTTTGTCCTTAGCTGCATGTAATACTAATATCAGTTATGACGCTCATTGTTGTAACCGATGCGCTGCCTGCATCTAAAGGTTGTTAAACCCTGGTGCACGTTTGTTAAACGGAATCGTACATCACGAAAACGGTTGTTCGATACTCAAAATTGACGTTTCCATTGTCTGCCGTACTTGATGTTGTGGCATTTGGGTGTGTGGCAATATACTCCTTGTCCAGGGTATGAATGTTGCTGGGCCAGTGACTCAAAAAATGTCTTCCCAATTATGTTTCTGCTCGGTTACAGCTGGATTTGATGTGGCATATACCTTAACGGAAGCCTATCCATCTACCAGTATTGGTTTTTTGTTTAAATTATCACTAAGAGTACAGTTTAAAATTATGGACACAATCAAATTCTGTTTTATTAAACAAAAACCTAATCAAGTGCGGCTCGGCATTATCTCGTTTAAGGCATAACACGATTGATATGGTAGTGTTTAGAGTGAGCTAGTCTCGATACCTCTCTATTCCGCCCGTAACAACCACTATTTATTTGTGGGGTTGAAATTTCACAGCATATTTGTAGTTCGAACCGACTACAGATTTATTTTAGGTTGCTGAGGAGTGGTTTTACAATTAGTTCCTACCCCTTTATGTTGAGAATTTACTACAAGGTGCACTAATGTAATTTTCGCGGTTTTAGAATGGTTTCCGCAGATATTTGCTCAGGTTTTGAATTCTCTATGCTTACTTATTTTATGTTTTTATGCCTGGATATCTTAGAACCTAGTACATCTCCATCAGTTTGTTTTTTTTTTGGATCTCTGCAAAGTCTTTGGCAACGTTGAACCTTTTTTAATTGTCAAGGGCTACACAACCTTGCTATAGGCGTTACAAGTAGATATAACATATTACTATTAGTCTAGCTAGGCATGTGGTGGCACTAGGCTGGCTTGGAGTTTAAACTATAGGTTTTAAGTCCAAATGATAGAGACTTGAGACCCAAAACGAGATCGGTTATTGTTGCGCTGGATACTGAAGCAATTTCGGGACTAAGTATTGTCAGCGATCGAAGAGGAAAAGCCAGCTTTAACCTCCTGAGTTGCATAACGATACTGAGGGCTTGGAGATTCTATAGGAAATTGAAGAATGTTGTCACTTTAAAAGGCAGCGCTTAGGTATGAAACGATTCTTGGAAACAGAATGGACCTGAATATGAAGGAGGCAATGTATGTAACCTGGGTCAGAGGAACCATTGCATGAAGTAGAACTCAACTGAAGGGCTGGGTAAATGGAAGAGTGCCGGTACGGCTGGAATACGCGACAGTACCCTGACACTAGAGGGGGTCAATCATGCAAATATCCCAGCTGTTCGAAAGAGGGAATAATCATGCAAATATCCCAGCTATTCAAAAGGTGATATTCCTCTGTCGTGGATAAGAGTCTGAAGCTCCTGAAGTAGTAGGACCCACCTCCAGATAAGAATGCTGTGGATTCTTAAGAATCTACAGTTAGTCTTTAAAGTTCGCGTTAACTAACTAGGTGCTCTAGTCGGGGCTTTGGGGTATCGGCTAGCTTGCAGAGACGGGGTAGGTGGGCACTATTCACCAACCCGTAGATTGCTCCAAAATACGTGAGCTTTGACTCGTCGGAACAGTCGACACATGAGCTTAAGGGAAATTCACTCAAACAAACAGAGTAGCCAGGGAAAAGTTAGCCAAGCTTATCGCAAATTTTGAGATTTATGTCGGTACGCCTGTGCACCGCCACAGCCACTGTATTTATCCTCCCTCCCACAGTCAGAATTTTAACGAAAACTACAAAAAAAGGAAAAATAACTAAAACCACCACATTAAATGGAGTCCACGCTCGCACTTTTCACTGCTGAAAATTAGGAAATTTGATTTTCCTTTAGGAACAAATCATTTAACCCATTAGCCTGCATAATTTAATGTAAATTTCAATATATCCAATATTATATTACCAAATTACAATTAAAAGGAAAATTAGCCTACTTCCCTGAATTACCCTCACGGGTAATTCAGGGAAGTAGGCCAACCAACCAACTCCTGACTTCAATATTTCTGTACCTCTACCGGACCAACCCCTAACCTCCTGACTTCTATCTGTCACCAAAAACAACTCCACTTGATGTGTCCAACAAGTTGAGATCTATAAAATCCCGTTGGCACCACCAGCCGGAAAAGCAAATTTTTCGTAGGTAGCCGTATTTTTAAAAGCAAATAATCATATTATTGGCCCCAACTTTGAAAGTCTGACACTTTTAAAGGACAATTGAAAGTAGCAGGGGAGTTTCCTACCTGAAAGGTTTTGTAAAATAATTAGAAAATCAAACAACGTCTTTTAAATAACAAAACATAGCTCACACATATATTCCTGGAATTGGGCTCAGAAAAATAATACATGATTATTATATATTTTAATTTGTCACCATTTTATTTTGAATCTGTTGATTTCAATGTTTGAGTAGTCATGATAACATATCAATGCTTTAAAATATTTCTAAAATTTTCATCAAAACCCTTACATGTCTGTAGTGTTTGGGTCCTTTGCAAACGCGTATTAACACAGTATCACGTAATCAATTGTCTATAACTAAACTGTTTACGACTTGATTTTGATGAAATTTTCAGGAATCGGTTTACATAAAAAAATTGAGATACAAATTTTTGGCAAATTAAAGGGATATCCTCCAATTTTATAGATTGTAGTGTTTAAAATAGGTTTCAAAGTTCGTAAAGACTGCAGCGATGGTCTGCTGCCTCGGCAGAGGAAGGTGTAGATATCCGCCGAGAATGCCCTTGTCGGGGGACGCGTGAATGCTCTGACAGGCTAGCATTGCGGTGTCGTGGGGCAGGTTCATTCTCCCAGCACAAGGACCCACTACAAAAAGAATTTCGCATTCACAAATTTCTCGGGTCTCAAAAAGAAAGGCGACGGAAGCCGTAAAAATTGTAGACAGCCACAAAGAGGGGAATTGACTTGTTCAGAGAACAAGTGGAACAAGTAAAAATTGGCGGACTTGGGGTAACTTCGTCGTTACCCAACGAGGCTCATGGCCCACAAATAAGAGAGGGACAACCGGGTGGTGATGGTGTCCCCTCGCACCCGCCCAACCAGATCAAAATCCATAAATGTTGCAGTGGCCAGGTATTTCTCTTCTGAGTGGAAAACTCATACAACATAACTTGCATGAGCCTTCCCATCAGAGGAGAAGTACCCCGGTAACCAATTTATGTCATAGAGTTATGCAATTCGATTACATAACCCTATGCCATAAAAAGGCACCTTGCTCGGGCCACTCAACCCGCCAATAATCTTGACACCTTGTAGGGACACCTAGAGACGATGGACTGTCTCGTGCTCACGACTGATGATACAGCCGGGCATTTCGGGCCCCACGTTGGGTGCCATTTTGTAGTGATCAGGTAAAGTGTACAAGCAGCGATGGTCTGCTGCCTCGGTGGAGGAAGATGTTGATACCCTCCGAGAATGCCCTTGTGCTGGGGGAATGAACCCGCCTACGACACCGCAATGTTATCCTGCCAGCGCATTCACGCATCCCCAGACAAGGGCATTCTCGGCGGATATCAACATCTTCCTCCACCGAGGCAGCAGACCATCGCTGCAGTCCTTTACGGAGTTGTACACTTTACCTAATCACTACAAGATGAAAACGTAGAATTCATAAAATGTAAATGTATTTTAGTTTCTGAGGTACTTGTTGGCCTTGTACTTATAAAAACCTACTTTCGTGATTTTTTCAGATTTTTCTGTTCTAAGATGTCCAACCGTGAGGGGGCAGGATACAAATATTTCGTTCATTTTCGCTGACCCTGCATCCTTCCTTGTCAATTCCTCTTGTTCAGGATCTGTTTTGAAAAGTTCCCATCAAAACCTTTTATTTGACATCCATATTGGGTACTTTGGCAAAAAAAAATTTTAAAAGTCACCCCCTGTATAGAGAGACCCCCTAAACACCTCAACATATTTTTTTTTCTGCAAATTTTTAGGGGGCACCACCTTTGACCTACGTAGAAAATTTCATCACTCTAGCTCATGTGGTTTGTGAGGAAACTTGCTGTGACGCACGGACGAACAGACGGACGGACAGACAGGTCGCGATTTTAGTAGGGTATTGTACAAATATTGAACAATCCCCGTTGAAAGTGGTCTGTTGTATGAATGTTTCTAAGTTAAGCCATTAAAAACATTTCCAAGAAAAATATTCATTATTTTAGTTGCTACTAAAATAACGAACTACGTTTGCTCTCATCAATCAATGTGCCTAATCTCGTTCAAATCAAAGTTTCACTATAAACAGGACGAAAGTATAAAGTTTTTAGTGAAAATGGCAGCTAAAAATATTGTTTTAAATTTTCGGCGTTTTTATTTTTCATTCGATATAAGAGCTTAGTACAGTTGCCCATAATCCCAAGTTTCATCAAAATCCGTTGGAAAATATGGCCGCTAGTGGGCCACAAATATCTGAAAAAATTGCATATTTGAACCACGGCCATTTTGAAACTTGCTCGTGAATCAGCACTCGAATCGCAAAATCTTTATATCTTATTATTTTCTATTACAAAACTAAGTTTTATACACATTTTTTTTTTGAGACCAGATCTCTAGTTTTTTTAAATAATTGTTTAGATACTCGTAGTTTTTACAAAACTACCGAATTTCATCAACATCGGTTGAAAGGTGTGGTCGCAACTACAACAGAAAATTTTTGCACGATGTTTGACCTTTTAATAGCCGCCATTTTGTTTCAGACTGTTCGACTTTGGATTTTTTATTGTGAAATTCACCACGCTGCTCTGTACCAAATTTCATCCAAATTGGAACTATACTGTGGTCAGAACAGAACTAACGATTTTCGTCCGAAATAGCCGCCATTTTGTTTTCGTTTGGCTGATTTAGCTGGTTAAAGAATTTAACTGAGATATCCACCTAATACACCTTTCATTTGGTGAGAATTGGAGTAAAATTGTGACCTCTAGGGTGGTCACAAACTTCGTTGCATCCTATATATATATATATATATATATATATATATATATATATATATATATATATATATATATATATATATATATATATATTCATTATGAGGTTAGGCTTTCAATAGACTTTTTTTGACAGATCACGCTTGACTCCTGTCAAACTGTAATGCAATTTTTATTCAGTATTGTTTGACAAATCAACATGAAAATACTTTCACCACAATAACGTATCCAAATTGTTCAGCTGTATTACGAAAATCACCGTTTTGTGAGACATGTTTTTCGTGCTCTTAGAGCAACTTATGGTGTGCATCGTCGACCCATTTTGGTGAGAACTTGATTTCACGTTTTGGACCAGTAAATTGGCCACCTAGATAATGTGAGATCATATCTTTAGACTAATTTCTTTGGGTTTACCCGAAGTCTCTAGTCCTCAGGTATAAGCCAGCTTCAATCAACGCTTTGGAAGCGATCATTTGCGAAATACCGGTCGTTATGCTGGAGCGCGCCGTCCGAAATTGGACCCTCAGGATGGACCATTTACGGCGTCATTGCGGTGAACATTTATACAAAATAATCTTGTTCTTTCGACTCACAATAACATTTTTACTCTAGAAAAGAAAGCAATGAGCATCGACTTCACCTTCGATTTGCTCATGCGCGCTTTTTTCGGTCGTGGTGACGCTGGTGTGTGCCATTCCGAACTCTGCCGCTTCGTCTCAGGATTGTATTCGAAAACCCACGTCTCGTCTCCTGTAATAACGTGGTTAAAAAACTCTGGTTCGGTTGCTCGATCGTACGCTCCGTTTTCACTCCGACGACGTAACTGAACACGCACTCCGCTCTCGCTCGATGCTATCTCTCCAAGCACTTGGAGGCAACTGCTGCAGCCCGGTTCCCTTTGCCTAGACTCCCACCACCACTACAGCACCAGATACCGGTTAGCAGACGCTTTGACGGCGCGGGGCAGGCTCAGTCCGGTTACTTATTATATAGTCCCTGTATATATATATATATATATATATATATATATATATATATATATATATATATATTATTTATATATATATAATATAAAGTAATCTCCGCAATAGGTAAAATTCTCTCGACAAATTTACCTAAAAAGAGAACTTCCATTCGTTCATTTCTTCATTTGAACTATGAAAATTCATTTCTACTATGAAAAATCTTTGTATTATGAAAATTGCACAATATATACAACTGTTTTGATTAACAACCGTTTCACTACGTATACGTTGTTATGGTGATTCGTATTTAAATTCGTTGCGTAAATTAGTTATTTTGAAAGTAATATTTTTGGATTGTGTTTGGAATGGCTACGCACTAGAACTATTTGAAATTCGTGCTCAGTTGCATTATTGCCTTATATGCCAGATACGGGTATGTCCAATTAATTCAATAAATTCTCGGTGTTCAGATTTAGGGAAAACGAAAATATTGAAAAGCTAATTCACTTTGTATTGACAGTGAACTCATCAAGGAGGAAGAAAGGATAAGCGAAATGCTTGTACAACAACTTTTCGCGAGAATATATAGTTGGAAAGTGATTATCCTTGTAGTGAAATGGGGTAGATAAAGTTGTCCGTAGAGGACTGCAGCCATGGTCTGCTACCTTGGTGAGAGAGTTTCGCCGAAGTTGGTCTTGTCTGAGGACGCGTGAATGCGCTGGCGTGCAGCATTGCAGTGTGTTTTTCCCAGCACAAGGGCCCACTACAAAAGAAATTTCGCATCTACGAATTTAAAGGTTCAAATAAATATCAAGGCTCAAATAAATATCAAGCTTGAGGTAACCTCCTAAGGGTAAAAAATCGCTGACGCAGATAACAATCCAGGCCAGGAGAAAATAGATGGACTTAAGAGGGATTTGTTGTGAATAAGTCAAATATACAAGTCCGCAAAGGACTGCAGTGATGGTCTGCTGCCTCGGCAGAGGAAGATGTAGATATCCCCCGAGAATGCCCTTGTCTGGGGATGCGTGAATGCGCTGGCAGGCTAGCGTTGCGGTGTCGTGGGGCGGGTTCATTCCCCCAGCACAAGGACCCACTACAAAAGAATTTCGCATTCACGAATTCTTGGGTCTCAAAAGAAAGGCGACCGAAGACGCAAAATTGTAGGCAACTACAATGAGGGGAAATGAACAAGTAAAAACGGACGGACTTAGGGTAACCTCGTCGTTACCCGACGAGGATCATGGCCCACAAATAAGAGTGGGACAACCAGGTGGTGATGGTGCCCCCTCGCACCCGCCCAACCGGATCAAGATCCATACATGTTGTAGTGGCTAGGTATTTCCCTTCTGAGTGGAAAACTCATACAACATAACTTGCATGGGCCTTCCCATCAGAGGAGAAATACCCCGGTGACCAATTTATGTCATAGAGTTATGCAATCGGATCACATAACCCTATGTCATAAAAAGGCACTTTGCTCGGGCCACTCAACCCGCGATATTACCCGAAACAAAAAGGTTGTTATGTGCCCGATGGCTGGCTCATGTCTGGAGGTAAGAGCCTTCCATCGTACCGGGTCCTATACCCGGTCAGAACCGACGGAATGGAAAGACCGGATGTAAATTTGATTCAACATTTCTTTATTAAACAACAATGCATCTTCACAATATTGAAAAAACGTTTCTATTCATTTAAAATATATCTAACGTATAGTAATATAAATAATATAAGCTACAGTAAATTTACTTTATTTCGGTTCTGTATTATTCCTCTTATACACAAAAAAAAATTAAATTGCATGGGAATTGTGATTTTTAAATAGTAGCTTCCAACTAAAGGACTTTGTATCATAGCTTAAATGTGTTTAATTAATACTGACTTCATTCGACTGTTTTTTCAACTATTCAACCTTTGAGGATTTCAAATACAATTGCAAACTCAATTCAAATGAACATGATGGTCCTTGGGTGGGGCTTTCAGCGAATTATCAACTAAGGCAGTCCAGTGAGCTGACGACAATCCAAGTATTTACCGGAAACCTTAAACAATGGGTGCGAGAAAACGAATTTCGGAGACTCAGAAACGCAAGGTTGGGGAGGTACAAGGCCCAGAATATTGGCAGTGAGACAAAATAACTCACCATACACCATCGGTCACAACTTCAAGTCAACACAAATTAAAGCAACAAATAATATAATCTTCGCAGTGCAGCCTCTGACACATTTTATGTGCAATGATCCAATAAATAAATTGCTTTGAGTATGTAAATATAAAGTCTTGGAAACTCAAATTAACCATAACATATCAAAGGGAAAAGATACTATTCAAAATAATAGAATAGAAGAAAAGAGAATCGTTTTCAAAACAGTCAACAGGTTAGAATAAAAGTTTTTCTTTTTCAACAACCGGACGCTTTAGTGTTCTTTCCATCCAGCGGATTGCCGAGGCGACAAACAATATAATCATATTAGAGGAAAATAAGATGTTAGCGAGGAAAATGAATGAGCGATTCAAAATGGAAATGAAGAGTTTTACACAAACTATTTTTTTTTTACAAGTCTGATCATAGACTTTCCTTGTTGCAAGTTCTTTTTCTCTTTCACGCTATCTCACACCTCTGATTTTCATAACGGTTAACAATCTGTTTTTGCTCTTCTCGCCCTCTCATTCATTCTCTGCATATTTTTATTATTTTATTTTCTAGTTACGTTTCCAAACTAAATAAGCAGTTAGTTATTCAGCAATTCAGCTATGCAATTTATCGCTTTTCGCTTCCTTTTTCTCCTAGGTTATGTTTGTTTTACTTCAATTAGAATTCACGTCTAGATATTTTCCATACACCTTATCATATTTTCCGTATAATCTGTTTCCATTTGATTTTATGTTTTTTTTTCTTCTATAAGTTAGACACTACATGATAACAAAGTTATATATGCAATTGATTACATCTGGTGCTATAATTTTCATCCGAGCTCTATCCTACAATATTTCGACAAAATTCATTGAATGCCACATAACATTCTGTAGAGAAAATTACCTGTTCAAGATTATGTTTCTTAATGCTCAGGTCGTCTTGTCTCTGAACACGACTGACAAGCTTTTCTTTTAACTACACTTTCAATCGACCCTTTTAATTCTGTTATGTGACTTAAACTTCATACGGGATTCCAATAAGACACAGAAACGAACATGCATGCAAAAGCTAATATAAATTTTCTATTACTTGAAATAATGCACTGATTACTGGTGTACATTGCCGGCGCAGCGTTCACACGGTAACGGGGTGGAAACTCCTATTAGCAGTAACCGCTGCGGCTCCAACATTCCGTATGGACGATGATTTTCCGGTTGTTAGTACCGAACGATTTAACAAACAGCGCACACCTTATGACAACGACATTTTCCACAATATGAACTACTCAAGTTATGTCTGCGGCCAAATTATGTAAAAGCCTCCTCTTCTCCCGACAGTTCAGTCTTCACAAATGCTCCAGAGAACTCCACGACCAATTGTCCTCTCGCGATGGCGCGGCTAATAGAGAACCTTGAAAAACTAATCGGCTAGGAGTTAACTAAAAACAGTACTCAACCTCACCAGCGCTCGGCACTGAATCTTGGCTGCTTTTTGGGTTTTCGTTCTCTTCTCAAGACGCCCGAAGACATAAGTTCCTCGTTCTCAATTTACACTGACTTTTGACTGCTTCCGTTCCAGCGCCACCTCTCCTTGCGCTGTGCCCGCCGCTCTTTCACGCTAGCGCACGACACTTTTTCCGTAATCACTCTTCCGACAACGCCGACAACTTTTCAGTAATACACTCTGCAACGCGAGCGAAAAAAGATGATGAAATAATTTCCTCGCACGCGTTTTTCTTCTCATACAGAAGAAGCCAGGTTATGGAAATCGAGATCAAGGCGACATCCGTTGGCAACCAACTGACATCCTATCACTTTCGCCAACCTCGTAAATACGTTGAGGAACATCAAAATGTGTCAGCTTTTGCGCCGCTGTAAATGTACACCACTGCACTCCTATCTTTTCGATGCAAGCCTCAAATTATTTTACATACGATTTTTTTCATATGTGTGGGTGCGCACAATTGATGAGTATAAATTCAAATTATGGACGGAAAAACCGAATTGCTTCTTGGTGGTTGTTTGTGTTTTTTAACTAATATTATTATCATATGGTTTGATGGATAATTTGAATTCGTTTTCAACGTAAAGAAACAATAGTGAATAATGCGTAATAATATATCGCAGTTTTTTCTTTGATATCGCGTTGATTTGAAACGAAATTGGTATGCGAGGTGTTTGTGAGTTCTTGATTATTTTAAAGAAGACATTAGATATTTAGAAAAAAAATTCTAAACTGAATAATCATTAATGTCTACTTGTCGCAGCCTATAGCAATGCGCGTTTAATCGAACTATCTGCACTTTTCTAGTAAGAATTTAAATTTTCTTGATCACCATGCTGTAGGGGTGAAGGAGATAGGAAAGTTCAAGAGCAGTTTAATAGAGAAAATTAACTGCTCGATTACTACAGATTCGTCGTTACCGACAATACTTATGGCCCCGAAATAAGAGTGGTGCATCCAGGTGGAAGCAGTGCTCCCTCGCTTCCCCCCCCCCGCCGGATCAAGATCCAATGTAAGCATGGCCATATATTTTCTGTTGGAGTAAAAAACTCATACACATATAATTTGCATGAGTTTTTCCCTTAAATGAAAACTGTAAACGTGGCAAATTTATGTTATAGTATTATGTGAGGGAATCACATAGCCCTATACCATAAATAGGCTCGCAAGCGGAAGGCCACCCTACCCTGCAAGAGCACCTGAAAACGTACTAAGAAGGGATGAGTTCACCCGACCGAAGACCGAGTTTTAATTTTTTAAAGCTTCATTATTTTAGGCTAAACTATTAAAAAAATCATAAAAATGCTCTTTCAGTAGCGATAAGGAAAGAAATTTATGAAAGATTTGTAACAATGCAGAAGTTTATACACATGTAATTTTTAAATATGTATATATATATATTATTATTAATATACATATATATATATATATATATATATATATATATATATATATATATATATATATATATATATATATATATATGTATACATATATAGAACTGATTCTAACTACTTTTAGTGGAAATATTTTGCTACATGGAATTGAAGAAAAATAAAACGTTAAACGTTAAAAGACCAAACCAAAATACACACTTGCCCGTTTTCTAGCGTTCATTTTTTTGACTTGATGTATATATTTAAATTTTTTTAAATTATTAAACATAAGAGGGTACTCACCCAATCTTCCTCCAATGATCGGGGAGGGCAAGGCACAAAAATTTTAATCCATCCCAAAAGGCTAAAGTTAATCCAATTCATGGTGCTTGTGGTGCTGAAACTGCTTCTACTACTGTTTGCCATTATTTTAGGCTTGTTGCATTATTGTTTTTAAATAGATCTGGCTACTATTTATGACTTTTGGGGCTATGCTTTTTTTCGTATGATTTGCCGTGTTTGGTATTTTCGATTTTAACAACGATGACAACGACAGTGGATAGTAGGATAAGTATGAAATTGATTCTCCGCGCGATCGTGTAAATATTTTATTATAAGAAAAAATATGAGTTTTATTACTGTGTTTTATTACCTCGAGGTTATCTTGGAAAGTTATCGACAATTTTCATATTCGTTGATGATTTTTGTACAACAAAAGCAAAAATCTCAAAGTAGATTCTTGATATCCTCACCATTGAGGGGCGTCAACACTGTTAAAGAATTTAATTGACCAGTTCAATCATAAATACCGGATTACTAGCCCAGTCATATTAGGGCTTTCACCTCGGAATGAAAGATAATAAGCTGCAAATTGGTATGAACCTTTGTTTTGTCATTCTAAATGTTGTCTCAAAAGTCACAATCGTTATCGTGTTCGCGTCTCAAGATATTCAAGGTCAAAGGTCACAAAAATCGGTTTTTCGCGAATATCTGGCTTCCTATCGGTTAAATGAGATTTGCATTTATTATAAAAGTTGTAGGCTATAAAATTCCCTACAACTTTTGTTTAAACTTTTTTTTTCATACGACCAACCGTTTTGAAGGTAGAGCGCGAAGAGTGCACATCGTACAGTCATATACGGCCTAATGCAAGGTCAAGCGTGAGTTATGGTTATCAGTACGTTATAAAGTCAATTATTTACTTGGAAATTATAATTATTAAACAATGCCTATTATTTATGTACTAACTATTAATTATTTATATTTAATTAAAGTAAGTAACTTGATTTGCAACGGTACAATTTCAAACTAACGAATAATCTTGACTCATACAAAGTGGAGAGAGTGGCCTTGAATACTATAGAACATCTGTCCCGGCAATGAATAGAAAAGGGCATAGGGTAGGGACAAGTATTTCCAGGTATATAAGTATTGAGAAATTTACGCGTTTTAAAGAAAAGATATATAATGTCGTGTTAACTTAAAATAAAACTAAAATATATAATCCAGAATTAATAATATTTTATACTTAAATAGTTAAATATGAATAATTATATATAAATAATCAAGTTACTTACTTTAATTAAATATAAATAATTAATAGTTAGTACATAAATAATATATATAATTATTCATATTTAACTATTTAAGTATAAAATATTATTAATTCTGGATTATATATTTTAGTTTTATTTTAAGTTAACACGACATTATATATCTTTTCTTTAAAACGCGTAAATTTCTCAATACTTATATACCTGGAAATACTTGTCCCTACCCTATGCCCTTTTCTATTCATTGCCGGGACAGATGTTCTATAGTATTCAAGGCCACTCTCTCCACTTTGTATGAGTCAAGATTATTCGTTAGTTTGAAATTGTACCGTTGCAAATCAAGTTACTTACTTTAATTAAATATAAATAATTAATAGTTAGTACATAAATAATAGGCATTGTTTAATAATTATAATTTCCAAGTAAATAATTGACTTTATAACGTACTGATAACCATAACTCACGCTTGACCTTGCATTAGGCCGTATATGACTGTACGATGTGCACTCTTCGCGCTCTACCTTCAAAACGGTTGGTCGTATGAAAAAAAAGTTTAAACAAAAGTTGTAGGGAATTTTATAGCCTACAACTTTTATAATAAATGCAAATCTCATTTAACCGATAGGAAGCCAGATATTCGCGAAAAACCGATTTTTGTGACCTTTGACCTTGAATATCTTGAGACGCGAACACGATAACGATTGTGACTTTTGAGACAACATTTAGAATGACAAAACAAAGGTTCATACCAATTTGCAGCTTATTATCTTTCATTCCGAGGTTGCCCCCTTTTTTTACCTAATATGACTGGGCTATACAGCTTCTCACTCCCAAAATCACTTTCAACTCAATTGGATGCATTTACTGGTGACTTCTCCGCGGAAATTATTCCACCACTACCACTACCCCTTAGCGAAATATGCACATCAGAAAATTGCTTCAAGGGAACGAGCGGGGATATAATGTTTCACGGGGATTTCGGAAGTCGAAAGTGCTCCTGGATGTAAGGGAGCTGGCCTGGTAGAACACTTTCCTATTGCTCGGTACTGCACTCTCGGGGGAATTCTATCAACTCATAAACGATTTTTAAGCATCTAATTTTTTAATAAATCTCCGGTTGCCGACGCGGCTCTCGCGGCATGCTTGCTGTATGGCGATGCGTAATCGACTCCTCGATCCGCCTAAGCAGATCTCTCATTTCGTTCAACTAGCCACCGTATGGTAAACGCCGCAATGGAGCTTTGTGACGAGCCTCTCATCCATCCACTTTAGATTGCATTCGGCAATGTAATTCGTAGATGAGCTGTATTATACTTGTAAAGGTGTTGCCTTGTCCGAATTTTAATTGCAGATTTGAATTATTAAAGTAATATAAGATAATAATATAGAAAAATTTAAACAATAATAAAAGAAGGATAAATATTAATAATGATAATGTAAAAAAAATTTAAATTTAATAAATGAAAAAAACTAATAATATAAAATTTATACTTATAATAAAAGAATATTTTGTTTCTAATTTTATAATTTGTAAAACTATAAATTTTAATAATTGAATTTTTCAAAACTGCAATTAAAATTTGGATCAGTGTTATACCAGCTTTCGAGCAGTTCGCATAGGTGACTGCTCCATTACTACATTCTATTATAGTTTTCGGATATCAAATGCACTCAAACTTTTTAACACAATCAAGGTCGTCTCAATGGAATTTCTGCCAGGAAATTATATCTTTTATTCGTACACAACACTTTGTTCGTCAGCCAATACAAAATATGGCAGCTGCATGTTCCGCAAGCAGGGTCTCGTGAAGTTTCATGGCAGTTTCTAGACATACATCTGTCACTCCGATACTTGTCAACTTCCGGTCGGGGCTGTCATAGTGACGAACGCCAGGTCCCTCTCCGAGACCAAGCCGCAAGTTATTGCATAAGCTGGCAAGAGTCAAAAATTGGTTTACTCATTGTGTGAAGAATGGGAATGTCACCTACCTGATTTGATCTTCTATTGTAAACAATGTAAAATAAAACTTTAAGTATGTTCTTCTATTATGAAATACATACAATGGGTTTGATTAAGTTTTGAAAAAAGGAAGTAACGCCGCCGCACCCTCTATGAGAAAACCGCTAATATCTTGTCAGTGAAAATATTTGCAAATGTTTAACATTACAGTAAGTAGTCATGTATATTGATAATAGAAGTAACTTTTAAATCCTCTTTGATGTAACTTGGTTGTTGTTTTGAGCTACAGTTTTTCTTTTGAATTAAATTGAATTGGTTGTATTTGGGGTTATTGTATTAAATAAATAAAGAATCTTCTTTGACCAGAAACGGGGTATCACCCGCTGTTTGAGGAAGTTCATGTGCGGATACGAGTATCCATAAGGTTGTGGTTCATTTTTTCGCTGTTTTAGGGGGTTTTACCATATAGCTCCCTGAAGATGCACCTAGTCATCAGGGTTTAGATCCGGATGGGAGAGTGCGTGGGGGCCCCAAATCCACCCAGTCACAATAATTACCAAGTATGTTTAAGCTTCCCCGTTGAAGACGGAAGGGTATTATCAGTAGTGTAGGCAGGAATTGATAGACTCCCCCTTCAGTTTTAGTCACGCCAAATCGAACTTCTTAATTCGACTTTGCGCTGGCGGAAGGAACCCGCCCTACAATATTGTCGTCAGGCAAGGTCATTCCAGTGAAGCCCAAAACTGAGGCAGTTACCATCGCATCTGTTCTTTACGGACTCTCATATCATTATAAAATCACTACAATTAGTGGCATAAAAGCGAACATTTTAGTAAAAAAAAACAGCTTGGTTTCGATGAAAAAACAGTTTTTGCTTTCCTGGAAAATCTAAATTATAGACCGCGTGCCTAATATGCGCAATAATATGTTGGAAATAAGTTTACCAATACGATTTGACTCTGGAGTATCACTTAATAACTCTAAAATCATCTATCAGGAAATAATATTGTTACATGTACAAATAATTTTGCGAGCTACTGTCGCAATTGTTTTCACAACAATGAAGAACACGAATTTACTCGAAACCACGAGAACCCAACAAGCATGAGCAACATCTGAAAGTGAGTCACTGCTCCATTCATTTGCAGTCGCTCGAATGTTCCCGCGAATTCGCCAACGTACGAGAACTGGGTTGAATGACTACAGACCCTATATAAACGCGAGCTGAATGAATGGGGGGATCATTCATTCAACCGCGATAAGAGCTGCGATAGTGTTTGGGAAGTGACTTTCGTAATAGTGAAGTGATTTAGAAGACAATTGCGATAAGAAATTTATGGACAAGTGTTAGATTTTTTCAATAGTAAAAATTAAGATTAGCAAAAGTGTTAAACAGATTTTTGTGCATTTTTAATAATTAAATAAACTCTTTTAATTTAATTTGATTTAAAAGACATTGCGTTTTCACTTTCCCGGAACATTAAAATTATTGGCCGCGAACCATAACACGCGACAGTGGTGTCAAGAAGTAAGAAAGAAAATTTTGGAAGTGAAAGCGATTGAACATTTTTGAAGTGCACAAAAGTGAGAATTAACGTGGAAACTGGTGGAAAAATTGCCGAAACTATAAAAATCTCAGGAAACTTACATCTGAAAATCAATCAATTGAGCATATCGGAGCTCAAAGAGGAGTTGGAACAGCGAAATCTGACCACGCAAGGTACAAAGGCCATACTGATTGCACGCTTGCGTGACGCGTTTGAATCGGAAGGTGCGTATCTGGATTCGGGTGAGCCTACAGATGCAGAAAAACGCGCAGAAGGTGGTGAAGCCGAAACACCAAAACCAAAGGAACCAGAAAATGCGCTGATGCAAATGTTGATGTTGATGCAGCAAGAGCAGCGACAACAGTCGTCCAATTTAACTACGAAGCTAGATGAACAATCAGCGAAGTTAAACGAACAATCAGTGAAGCTGGACCAACAAGCGATCGAAATCAAGGAAGTGCAAAAACAGTCAACCGAAATAAAAGCGGGGCTCAGTAGCCTGAACAAGCAAATTAAATGCGTCGAGGAAAAGGTTTACCAGGTCGAGGAGAAGGTCAGCCAGGTCGAAGAAAGAATGAACCATGAGATGGAAAAAGTGAAAAAAGAATTGGAAGCAGCGAAGGCAGTAGCAACCGCCTCACCAGCCCCACTTATAACCGCAGCGCAAAGCTCATCTAGAAATGTGCAAGCAGCAATATTCGATGAGCAAACGGTCTGGACTATTTACAAAACCCAGTTTGAAGCAGCCGCTCGCATAAATCACTGGAACGAGCAGGAACGAGCAACTGCATTGATTCTTGCTCTAAGAGGCCCAGCTGCCGAGCTGTTGCAGACGATCCCCGTTGAATTGCACTCAAACTCGAATGCTATAATGAATGCGCTCGACATGCGTTATGGAGACGATCATCTAAAGCATATTTATCGGTCACAGCTAAGGCATCGAATGCAGAAGTCTGGTGAAACCCTACAGCAGCTAGCCCAAGACATTGAGCGACTGGCACTTTTGGCTTATCCAGCCTACGATCCAGAACATTGAGATGATGCGGCGACAGAAGCATTCATCAGCGCACTAAAGGACCCGGAATTACAACAAGCCGTGCATTTAGCTCAAAAGCAAACGGTTAAGGACGCATTGGCTTACAGTCTGAACTTTGAGGCAGCGAAAAATGTGACTCGTACTACTGCCCGGGTTCGTGAGGTAGTGACAGACGAGTGCAGGTGTGAGCGCGTGGAAATTGAGCGAGACCCGCATGTAAATGGTGCGCCTAGATGCTGGAATTGCGGAGAGAAGGGGCACTTGCAAAGAGACTGCAAGAAGCGAAGAAAACCGAGCTATTGTCCAGGATGTGCAGCTAGGAGGAGATCCAGACCGAGTCAGGAGCCCAGAATGGAAGCCCTTCAAACAGAGGGGTCGGCAAACATGTAAGAGCCAACTTCGTGGGGCAGAGGTTGGTTAGGAGGATCGACGTCCCCAGCACCACCATCACCGTGTCAAGACTACATCGTGGAGAAACGGACTTATGCCTTCCGGGTCAAGTTGACGGAGAACACTGCACCATAACAATCGACACTGGTGCAACCCGATCGATTATCCGACCAGACCTAGTTAAACAGCAACAATTTCACAGGGGCAGAATTTTCTCACTACGGACAGCTACGGGAGAAACTGCACCTGTTCATGGAGAGGTCAACCTCCAGATACAGTTGGGAGACCTTGTGTTCCGACATAATTTTCTGGTCACGAACATTATGGATGACTGCATTCTCGGAATGGATTTTCTGCGACCACATGGAATCACGTTGGATTTGGGCAAACGTGTATTGAAATGGCAGAATGTAGAAGTACTGATGGAGGATCCCGGCGTCCAAATTCCCAAGATGAATGTAGTGGTATGTACTGACACTGATATACCGAATTCTTCGGAAAGCATTGTATGGGCCAAGCTTGATGGTGATTCTGGAGACCACCGATCTTATCTGATAGAGCCAACGAAGACATCGGCATTGCGCAGTTTGATTGTAGGACGAAGCCTTGTAAGATCTTTAAGGAATGGGTATGTGCCGGTTAGAGTCCTTAATACCGCAGACTCAACCACGAGCATCAAAGCGGGAGAAGTCATCGGCAGCTGCCAGCCAGTTTCCACCATCACCTCTTTGGAAGCCACTCACGACCATCATTGGAAAAGGAGGCAAGATACAGACATAGCCCGGGAATCCACGTCGGCCATATTGAAGCAAGTCAAATTGCCAGTGCAGCTATTCAAACGAGCGTCTGATCTGGTCACCAAGTACAGTGACATCTTCTCAACAAGCACGGATGACCAAGGCCGAACGAGTATGGTAACTCACGTCATAGATACACAGGGAGCCAAGCCGATTCGACAAGCACCGAGAGGCCTCCCTATAGCCAAACAAGGAGAAGTGAGCGCGCTGATCTCGGACATGGAAAAACAAGGCGTAATTGAACCTTCTGTCAGTCCATGGGCCGCACCTGTAGTTCTAGTAAAGAAAAAGGATGGTAGCACTCGTTTTTGTGTCGACTATAGTCGCTTAACGACGTCGTATATCGAATACAGGAACATCGTAAGCCAAGAGCCAAAATGAAAATCGTGCACCTGGACCGTCTTGCCCCATATTACATCCAGGGAGAATAGACTACAACTGGCGACACATCTTTTCGGGGCGAAAAGAACTGAAGTGGGGGCAGTGTTACATGTACAAATAATTTTGCGAGCTACTGTCGCAATTGTTTTCACAACAATGAAGAACACGAATTTACTCGAAACCACGAAAACCCAACAAGCATGAGCAACATCTGAAAGTGAGTCACTGCTCCATTCATTTGCAGTCGCTCGAATGTTCCCGCGAATTCGCCAACGTACGAGAACTGGGTTGAATGACTACAGACCCTATATAAAGGCGAGCTGAATGAATGGGGAGATCATTCATTCAACCGCGATAAGAACTGCGATAGTGTTTGGGAAGTGACTTTCGTAATAGTGAAGTGATTTAGAAGACAATTGCGATAAGAAATTTATGGACAAGTGTTAGATTTTTTCAATAGTAAAATTAAGATTAGTAAAAGCGTTAAACTGATTTTTGTGCATTTTTAATAATTAAATAAACTCTTTTAATTTAATTTGATTTAAAAGACATTGCGTTTTCACTTTCCCGGAACATTAAAATTATTGGCCGCGAACCATAACACGCGACAATATGATTTTAATGCAACCTTTTCATGTATTTGCACTTACAATTCCACAACTGGTAATCGGCATTAATAAACAGAACATTACTATCGATCAGCGCTTCAATGTCTGGCATTTCACTTCGATTTCCACCAAATATAATCCACCGATACGGTTGCCGAAAGTATGCTTTAGTTTTTTCATCTTCCAAAAATTCAATAGCACCATTACACTGCAAATCTGCTATGAACAAAATATAATGCGATTTTTCAGAACTTTCCAAGTTCGCTGAAATATTTCCCATCTTAGAGAATTGCACTTGAAACGGAAGTACTTTATATGCTTCCATCATTTCATCTAAATATTAATTTGTTAACCAAATATCTCGATTCTTTTTCAATCTTTTTACCATGACTGAAGCACATATAGCTGATAACTTGAAAAGGTTGATAGACTTCCTTGATGTCTATCAAAAGGTTAAAAAAATGGTGTAGACAATTTCCACCAATAACTAGAGTGAAAAAAGCAAATTGTTTGAAAAACATTTTTCTTGGCGAATTCTTTTATTGACTGAAGTCCATTGAAGAACTTGAGGAATTTATACTGTTTATAGAAGAGCTATTACGAATTATTTATTAAAAGGACAATCCTTTTGAAATTGATAGCTTAGCATAAATATCTGGTCTAACATATACTGTAGTCTGCAAACAATATATCGATAATGATTAGTTGCTGCTATAAGCGAAGTAATTGATTAAATTTCTAGGAAATGCATTTTGCTCGTTATCAAGGCGTAAGGAATCAAAGAAACAAAAGAAAAGGACTCATTTAAAACTATTTTATTCAGAAACATATAATGAATGCATGTTGTGAAAAGAACAAACGAAGGTAAACAAAATATGAGCTTGGATTTTACCTCAGTGCAAAGATAATCCTTTCGTTGTATGTAATTAATTTATTTATGCAATTTGTTTTTTCAACTTCATTAATTAACTGAAAATTCGCAATTCACTACAACTAGGCCACTTTTAGTTACTTATTGATTAATAAGCGATTATTTATTGAAATATGGTAAAAATCCAAATAAATTTTCAACGGAATTCAAATAGTTTCATTTTAAAAGAGTGGTATTGTTTGTTCATCGATGTTGAAACAGTTGTGCATCCTAATTTCCGTTCATTGCTTGGATTATCGGTTATTGTTACACTTTATATTAATTTTCCGAATAATTAAAATGTATCTGCTCAACATATACATACATCTGCAGATATACGAGTGTGTTGGTTGATAGGCATAAGTATGTGATTCTAACTAGATGGAAACATGTCATTTATATTACATATATATTTAAGTAATAATTTGTGTGATCAGGTGAATTAATGACAATAAGCGTTCAGTGTATGGAAGTTATATTCTATTAGAGTGCATTTTGTATGCTTTTTAGCCAATTATAAAAAGTTGATGATAGATATGTAAGTTAAGCTTTAATCATTTCGATAAATTTAATGATAAATGCGTCATAGAAATTTGTACATGATTAAATTACAGCATATTATTTAAAAGAGTTTTCACAATGGAATCATGAGTCTTTTTGAATGGTAATCGATTAAGAAACTATTGGCGGAGTTACCTGGCTATAAACTGAAACTTTGTGGAAAGTGTAAAGTAGCCGTAGTTGGAGTAGGGAAAATCAGGTTAATGCAATGAATGTAGTCGTTTATACTTTCAAACCAATAAAATATATTTAAACAACAAATAATGAATGTATATCTGTGAAGCGTGGTGTATGGCTCCGCTGTCAGGCAGCTACTGGCACGCGTTGCGCTGATCTCTTGCACTCATACATATGCCTATACTAGTGTTAACTAATACATACTTACTTACACTGCTCGCACGGACTTGCTTGTATCGATATATTACAACTTTCCCATTTTTAGTTTGGGCATTTGTTTGAATTTCTTTGTGCAAGTCTGGACAAAAGTTGACGTGTAGTAATTACATTCTCGTTTTCATTAATTTTATTTTCTAGATGAGATTCACTCCGCAACTCTCCCCTTTTTGAGTATGGCTGTACTTGAGAATTAACTATTTACTATTTCTCTTTGTGATAAGACCACCCACAAATTTCATTTCATACATTCCGGCTGAAATATGTTTAACAATAATTGCTTTGGCATTTTTTGTACAATTTTTGCGGTGATTTTTAGTGTATACAATGTCACCTGGATCAAATACTACTTGTCTATTGCCGTGTGAATTTTGTCACAGGACACATTCACACGCGATCTTACAAGCGAGACCCCCGCGAGCTAAATGTAATACAAGTATTTATCACGCCAGCCAGGCTGAAGAAGAATTGGTAGCGTAATTTTTTGGAATTAAAAATGTTCAATTGTAATTTTCTCGGCACATGTAATGACTAGACTCAGTAGATCCTAAGCGGAATGCCAAATCATAGTGCCTCTATAAAACGGTGCGTACAAAAGTTTCGAATACCAATGGAGCACTCCTATTTGAATTTGAAATATTTGGGATTGGCGAAAACGACTGAGGAAATTGAAGAAATATTGAGAAAATATTTAGAGGAAGCTGATTCGGAGACAAAACCCATTCCAGAATTTAAAGAAGATCTCGACTAGTTTAATGCAACTGAGCCGTTAACATTTACGGAATCGCTTAAAGGCAAAGAAGTTGTTCTGGACTTGTTCACATATTGCTGCATTGAAGAAACTCGAGATTTGAAGAAACTCGAGAAAAAGTACAGCGTTGAAGATGGTTTGGTGGTTGTAGGTGCCCACAGTGCTAAACTTGACAATGGAAAAGATAGTACCAACATTTTATCTGCAGTACAAAAGAAACTTTGGCAAAGTACACAAAGCACAATCAAATCAATTACATGGTATCAGCAGTTGCCACGAATCTTATACATGATGACATATCGAATCCAGCAGACGTGATAAAGCATAGGCTGCAAATGTACAATTCGCCATATTATTCGGTTTTAGAATGCACGAGAGGAATCTATAGAAACGAAGGATTCGGGGCATTTTCTCGCTCATACTCTACACAATTGATTATGAATCTGCCATATCAGGCAATACACTTTACGAGTTACGAATTTTTTCCAAAATATATTCAATAATGAAAAAAAATATAATCTTCTAGTTCACATGGTATCTGGTGGTGCATCTGCTGCTGCCTCTGAATTTAAAACACCACTAGATGCTGGGAAAGTACTGCTTAATACTCAGGAAACCGGTTTTACGAAAGGAATGAAAGAAGCGATAAGACAGATTTTCGAAATGGCTGGACCACTCGGCTTCTTCAAAGGCTTAGGTGCTCGAGTCTTATATTCAATGCCTGTGTTGGTCAACCTACGAATTCTTCAAATTCGCATTAAGCGGGAAAAGTCGTGAAGACTATAAATCTTCAATATCTGGGAAAAGTAAATTACAAACGAAAGATCCAAATCAACAGTGATGGTGGAAAAATTACGACGTGATGATATGATTAATAACAATAGGATTAGTTGTGTAAGATATGTTCTACCAGCGACTAATATGAATGCAGCTGAAACTCAAACAGATATATCCACTGGTGTGCGGGAAGCAGCTCCCATAAAAGCTGTCTGTGAGCTCAGTGCAGTATCGGGAATGAATGCATTAAATCTAAACAAGGTGCACAACGATTTTAAGCGAAACTACAATCGAAGCTGAGTAGGCCTTAAAATCATTCAATTGCATAGAATAAGTGCATTGAGTGGAATGCGTTGTGGTTTTGAACAATATTTCTTTTACCAATCTAGTTTTGTTTCAATGTGTGTATAGTTTCACTCCCAAATCCATGTGTTCGAGTCTACACATGTTATTTAAATGATCAAATTTTGAAAAATTTCAATGTCAGGTGTGTTGTGCAGCAGCAAAGCAAGTAAATGATGACAGTAGTCAACGAGTTGCCCGCTGGTAGATGTGAAAGATACAGGGCGGTAATGCAATGAGGCGTTGCCACATTGCCGGTTGTGAAGCTTAACAAACATTGGAAAGCGTGTTTCACGATAGAGGGCCGTCTCTCTCCGAGGCTATGAAAGACTGCGGAGCACGAGGTAAAGCTCTCTTATCTCGCATTGATTTGGAAGAAGTGGACGAGGAAACAAACGGTGACAAAATTTAGCAAGCAGCGATCAAGAATTGGCGGAAAGGCGAATCATTGAAGGAAGCAAGGATGAAAAGGCATGGTACGAGCTGGACAGGAGGATTGCAGAGTCATTTTCATCGGATGAATTATTTTCTTTAATTTTTATTGGTATACGAGTATACGATTTTATTTTTGTATGACAAATTTACATATTTTAACGAACATTATAACAACATTTTTCTCGATATCGTTGACTATTATTAAGTTTAATAATAATCTGCATTATGTTTGCGGTCAAAGTATATTTTTGTTTTTCTTACACTTGCACAAAAAGTTTAGCCTCTTAAAGTTTACGATTGAAGTTAGATTCCTTTTGGTTTCAGTTTCTGCGCTTCACGATTTGCAACATATAAATTAGCAGGAAATTTATATTACTTATGGAATTCTTTGTAGCTACATGATTGACTTGCATATTTTTCATAATTTTTTCTGAAAAACTATTAGAGAAGAAAAATGTTAGAGCAAGGTGGTTTCGACGTGTGTATATTTTTAAAAATGTTTCAGAAAAAATTAATAAAAATATGCAACTCATTCATATAGCTACAAAGAATTCCATAAGCAATTTAAAAAGCTATCAGAGCCATCCGAAAGAGTGATCGATATCCGTGCGACGTAATGAAAGCTTCAATGTAGCGCAAAATTATCGTATAGGTTTACATTATAATTCATGTGAAAAGGGTGAAATGATCCAATTAAAGTTTAGCTAAGGAAATTTATGTTTTTCTTTTTTCATTCATTTTTCGAGAAATTAGATGCTCGATTAACACCACTCAGTATAGCTTTATGAAAAGTATGCTATGCTTTTTTTTCTTGAAAAGCCCTCGGGCCTTGCCTCTTTGAGTGAGCAGACGCGTTTCGAGAATTACCCTGCGGATATCAAATAAACAAAATAATTGACTAGTAAGCTTTGCATTTCAGCGTAGCAGATTGGGTTTTCTGATTCTCCGATGATCAGACACTAACTGCGGAGAAATGCCAATAACTGCAAATACACCTGCTGCTCTGCTACTTAATCCTACTTACATGTCCTTTGTGGTGACGTAAGAGGGTGAAGGCGAGTCTTCCACGCCTGATAACGGAATTTAAAGTAATAACTATGCCGTTGGAATGAAGGCCGGGCGAAGGGGGAACTACCCATCCTGGGAAAACTCTACATTATTTTGAAGCCTGCAACAGAGCCGCGGAAAGGATTGGATCTACGGCAATGACCTTGCAACCGAAACAAGGATTTTGATATTGGATTCTAGAATGTCAGCTCACTGAACTACCCTGGCGCTATTAAAGACCTTCTACAAAAGGCCAGTGAATATAAATTAAACATACTGACAATCCAGGAACCGAATTGGACTGAAAGTGATATTCAAGATATGAGATTGCAAACAATATTAAGCAGTAGGAAGCCTGCTTAAAAGCAAAAAGTCGGAATGGCCTTTATTGTGAATAGGGATAATTAAAAAGATGAAATATGGCGAAGAATACAGCTTGGAAATAAAATATTTTACTCAGTTTTGATAATCTTGAAGACCAGCTGCATACACAGGAAAACAAAGCTCCAAGTATACAAATCTGTTACAAGACCTGAGCTTTGTTATTGATGTGAAACATGAACCCTAATCCAAGCATCCGCAAATATACTAAACGTCATTGAGTCATGGGTTCTGAGGCGAATAATTGGAGCTAAGCTAGACGGGGATCAATGGTGAGTTCGATACAACCATGAGCTGTATGAAATTTTTGACGAACCGGAGGTCTCAACGATTGCAAAACTGCGGAGGCTGCAATAGGCTGACCACATGAATCTTATGGATGAACAACTTCTTATTTTTCGATTAAGTTTTACATACTGATGATATCAACTCCAATACTCTTTTTTTTCTGCGCACCCTCACTTTACTACCACTGCTACCTGATTTTCATTCCAAAGTGACTCCTCGTTTCAACCAGACCTATCTCCAGTCCCGCAACCCTTTGTTCTTCCGGTCATCCGCTGCGTTTCAGAGTTGACGTAATTGAAGTTCATTACGCTTCGATCTTGTTCCCTCTGTTAATCTTTTAAACTTCCAATGGCATATATGGTGGTTTGCATATAATCATGATAATGTTTAGCTATATGCAAATTATCATTCACTCAGAAATATGTGGATTTGACAAAACTAAAAAGATTTGTTCCCCTGGGGAAATTTGAGCCCATGGTCCCAGTAGGACTCCAGATTGGGAATCCAGCGTGCTGTTACCCACACTCCATAATCGTTAGTGTTGAGAAAGTGAATATTCGCACCATTTTCTGACATTCCTTCTCCCAACAGAGCTTGAATGATCAAATTTCAATTGATGCCAAGCGGCTTGCATTAAATTCATTGCAATCGGCGATTTTACGGGTTTTACTGGTACAAGCATTATGAAGGGATTGGCAGATGTAATTACTTTACGATTGCTGTCCCATTGCAATGAAAAAATGAAAACAAGAAGTACTTTCGGAAAAAAAAATTGAGCTTATTAGTGAAAGGAGGAATGTTAAGTTTAGTTTGTTAATGAAATAAAATATATGAAAAAAATCGAATTTATTTAAGAGAAAGGAAGAATTATGATTTTCGTTAGTAGGAATAATGGTGAAAATTACAAGTGGTGTTAACGAGGGATTCAGGAAGAGAAAATAATTAAATATTTCAAAAGAAATGTAAGCCCAAGGAATTTAAAACTTGGTATATATGAAATTCGGTTTTGATGAACAAGAGAATGCTGGCAACGGCCAGGATTCGCAACAAAACATATTCAAAAAAATGACAGGATTCACACATCAGCTGAATATGAATAACTTATTGCTGAAGCAAATGAAAATTATTAATATGAACACCCAAGACTGAAGATATAGTCCGCGTGGTGTAGTGGTTAGAGCACTCATTCTGTAAGCCAAAAGTCCCTGGGTCAACTCTCGTTGGCGGAAACAAGATTTAGTTCGAGTGATTCTCCGGATGGACTATAAGGTCGTTCAGCTATGATACGCGCTGGTTTAAAATTAGAACGTTTCACAGCTCGGTGGACGGACATGCGGCCAAAGCGTGATACTGAAGATATGACCTTGTGGAGTGTCGACACATTCGATTATGATAATGAGATACTCTAACTATCTCGAAGCGAAGGCCCAAAAGGACTGTAGTGCTACAATTGAAATTTAAAAAACTGAAGATATTATACATATAAAAATTTGGTGACCAAACCATTTTAAGAAACTGGTGGTATCTGTGGATTTCTATCGTAAAGGAGTGCCCAGCGAAAAAAAATTCTTCTTCTTAGCACTACAGCCTCTCGCGGGCTTTCACTTCCTACAAATAGTGCCTCCAACTGTCCATTGACCGCGTCCCCCAATTCCGAAACCCGAGCAGCGATTAACTGTCATCGTCGCCCGAGTCAGACCAGCGTTTCCTCACTGGTCTCCGGCCTTCAGGTCTCCCAGCAAATACCTTTTTGGGTATCAGTTGTTCATCCATACGGTTCATGTGGCCAGCCCATTGCAGCTTCCGTAGTCTTACAATCTTTGAGACCTTCGGTTCGTCAAAAATTTCATACAGCTCATGGTTGTATCGAGTTCACCATTGGTCCCCGTCTAGCTTCACTCAGGTAATTCGCCTCAGGACCCGTCGCTCAAAGGCGTTCAATATATTTGCGGATGCTTGAATTAGGGTCCATGTTTCACACCCATAGCATAACATAACATAGGTCTTATCACAGATTTGTATACTTGGAGCTTTGTTTTCCTGTGTATGCAGCTAATCGTCAAGATTGTCAAAACTGAATAAAATATTTTATTTGCGAGCTGTATTCTTCGGTGTATTTCGTCTCTTTTATTGCCCGTTTTCGTTATTTTGGCGCCTAAATACACAAATTTGCTAACATTTTCGATACTATATCCGCCAAGTGTGATATTTTGTGTATTTGAGATATTTTTTGCCGACTACATCATGAGTTTTGTTTTATTTTCATTGATTTGAAGGCCTACTAGTTTTGCTTCGTTCATATTAGCCTTCACGTGGTCACAGAGATAACTTATATAAATGTAGCCAGAACCCACATATCGGTTTCGACTGCATGGCAGTAGATAAAATTTCTTGACGTAAATACAAGGAGGCACAATACTTATCATCCAATTTTGTTTTTGAATCACTTTTTCACTGCATAAATAAATGATTTTGAGTAATGGGATCCTTTGTTTGGAACTTTGCATTTTTTTTTGCTATGTGGAAAAGATTATATCCAACAAGTGGCTGCTACCAATACTGATACATATTTGTACCGGTTATTGCATTTTCCAAGACTTCCCTCAAGATTTCCGGTGATAACTGTTCGCATTCCTGTCGAATATTCTCCTTAGGGTTTGCGATTGTTGGAGATTTGTTGGCGTGAAACCGCGACTCTAAGTCATCCCAAAGGAAGAAGTCTGGGATGGTTAAATCGGGCAGTCTTGCTGGCGATACCAAATCGCCAAAACGGGAGATTACGCGACCAGGAAACGCTTCCTTCACAAGATCCATTGAGGCTCGTGCTGTGTGTGCAGTTGCACCATCTTGTTGAAACCACATGTTCATCAAGCCCAAATCATGCAATCCAGGCAGTAAGAAGTCGTTTATCATGGCCTTGTAGCGTTTGCCAGTAGAAGTAACTATATTCTTGATGGCGTCCTCAAAAAATACGGCCCATCCACTCCTCCCTCGTGAACGCCGCACCACACAGTGGCTTTGAGTATATTTAATGACTGTTCATGCATCACAAGTCGATTTTTAGTACCCCAGAAGATTTTGCTTATCCACGGAACCACTTAAGTGGAAATGTGTCTCGTCAGTCATGATGATTTTCAATACAAAATCGTACTCTTCGTTGCTGAGATTGAGGATGGCTTGACAGTAATATACTCGCGACTGACGATCAGCAAGAATTAACTGATGCACTATTTGTACTTTGCACAGGAATATGTGTAAGTCTTTCACTAAAATTCACTGTAGGGACCCTACAGTGAATTTCAGTGAAAGACTTGTGATTTGACTGGTGATTTCCAATTGCGTGGCCTGTCGTCTAGTTGGTGTCTCATCGTTCTCAGTGACATTCGCAATCCCAGCCGCGATATTCTCCGTTGAACAACCAGTCTGGTGGTGACCACGCCCTGCAAGGTCTCACGTGGTTTAAGACTATTCAATTCGAGTAGCTAATTAGCGTATTGTTTACCCAGTAGGCGTGACACGGTTGGAAATTGACGTTGAAATTACCACTGCACCAACACCACCGACCGATTATTGGACAAAAAATCGATACAATTATTTCATGCTCTTGTGGAGTATGATACTCCATTGCTTATCTGTTTGTATACTGCAGCTGTCTTGTTCACAAATATCAAATATGATTTACGTACGACGTTATTTCCAAAAGTTATAACATCACCCGATAGGGTGCTTAATTTTGCGCCATTCTGTATAACCAGCCACCGACAGTTCGAGATAGTCATGACTCTTCCCTTCTTTGAATGTCTCATTCTCGCAATCTAAACAGTTGCAGAAAGCCAATGAGTGGAAAATCCCTGGGGTATAATTTACACCGCGAGTGGAATTCCTCCTTGAGTGGAAATCAATTAATGAAGAAAAGAATGAATATGTTTTTCCACATAAGGTGAATTATCGGGGATCATTTTATGTGACCAGTATGGCCATTAGTTGAATTTTATTTGAGCTCGCGATGAGGGTATAGTGTTCTCATTTTCAGGGTATTATAATATAATTCAACAATACCCTACTAAAATCGCGAACTGCCTGTTCGTCCGTAAGTAGTTTGCAATTTTTCTTGCAAAACTACATAGGCTTGAGCGATCAAATTTTCTATGTAGGTCAAAAGTGGTCATCTGAATAGTGGCAGACAAAAAAAATATTTCAAGGTGTTTTAGAGGGGTCTCCCCATATAGAGGGGTGATCCCTGACAACCCTTTTTTTACTAAAGGTAGCCAATATGATGTTACACCCAAAAAGAAGAGGGTGCTCCGGCGGGGCTTACGGACCTGGTTAAGCTCACCCGGAGATGGGTGTGGGGTACAACTCATTTATCCATCAAAGCCCCAATAAGCTGCCAACCGAGAACACGACTTGCTGGTTTCCCTTTCTCGCAGTATGAATGAGGATACTTTCGCCACTTCCCACGACGCGAAATATCGGGCACAACAACACGAAAATTATATGACCCTACTGCACTCTATCAGGCAAATTAAAGTCACGAGAATTTGTCACACTCTACACACGTTCCCCGAAGACGAACTCTCAACTTTAAATTTTCTTTCCGCGAATTCACACCCAAGCTGCACCCGTCACAACCTAAAACTTATTTTGGTCAAATTCAAATGTATGATAGAAAGAGAATTTAATTTTTACTTGATTTTTACCTTTTATTCACTTTTTAAAAGAAACTTCAGTTTTACAGACTTATTTCTCTTCTTACATTTCTTTATGCAAATAAAAAACTAAATTGATGATTGCAATCGAGCAAAAAAGAAGAAATCTTTCAATAAAAACTAACGGCTTTACGAAGTATAAAGGGACCCCATCTTCGCTGCTCCCGTCGACGTTTCCGATTTTGGTTTGCCATTAACTGCTCAGTCTACTTCCTCAATGCTTTCGTTCGTGCTGATGTTTCTGCATTTCAATTTGTCTTAATCTGCCCTCCATCTGGTACGCACTTGTCATACTTAATTCCAAAAATCCAGCCAACTCTCGTCATCCGTTTTATCCACCGTCGCTTCACCTTTTCATGTTCAAGTCACCAATCCAAAGAAAGAGGAGGTACGTAATTGGCCGCGCTCTTAAATAATCTCGCCTCTAACGGTTACTTTACCGCTCTGCGACCGAGTTCTTTGTCTCGGGTTCAGCTACCTCTTCGGAGGTGTTTTTCCTGTTCCCGCGGAGAGGTTCCACTCAAACTCGGCGTGATTTTCACTCCACCTTCAACCATTCTGGTGGCGAACAGCCCAACCACGGCTGAATATCTTCTCTGACAGTTTGCTATGTCAGATTAAATTGTTCATTATTAAATAGTGATTTCGCGATATAAAATTGTGTGATGTTAAGTAGTGCATTTCCGGTTTTTTTACGTAATTTGATTAGTGCTATTGGCCATACGACGCTTCGTTAAGTACGCCTGGAGGAGAGTATCCGGTAAACGTGAATATTTTGCTAAATTATTTTATTATTTTCTTTTCAATAAACTGTGTAAATAACTATTACTGTAGAAAACATTGCTTTTCTCTTTTCGCGTTCTCCTTTGATGGAGCTGTTAGACATTGTGCGACTTATCGCACTAAACTCAACTTCCGCGCAGAAGTTTGGTCAGGACATTTCTTCCGAATTAAGTTGTTGCTTGGTTACTGCTGGACCTGATGTAGCATATATTTTTGCAGCAGCCTAATTATCTACCAGTATGGGTTATATTTATTTATTTATTTTTTTTTATTCATGACTATAAGTATTTAAATTACTGTTACGGGTACATTTAAAGATTATTAACCAAAACCCTAATCGAGTGTGGCCTAGTATTGCGTTGTTTAACGAATCACGCGACTGATATGGTAGTGTTCGGGGTGAGCTAAGCAGCAGCAGAAAAATATGAAAAAATCAGAAAAGTAGGGCTTCATAAGTATAAAGGCAACAAATACCTCAGAGGTCAAAACTCCATCAAATTTGTTTAGTACATTTAACGAATTTTACGTTTTCGCCTTTAAAATTGTATGGACGAACAACGGATACCCAAAAAGGTATTCGTTGGAAGAACTGAAGCGTGGAGACCAGTGGTGGAACCGAGGAAATGCTGGTCTGATATGATCGGCGACGAGAGTTCATCGCTGCTCGGATTTCAAAATTGGAGGAAGCGGCCAATGGACCCAGACAGTTGGAGGCGTTATTTGTAGGAAGCGAAGACCAAAGAGGAGTTTTAGTGCTACGAAGAAGAAGAAGAAGAAGATGATCTTTAAAATCGAAAGATGAACCTTTCATTTGCCAAAAAAATTTATCTCAATTTTCTAATATAAAAAAACGTTTTCTGAAAGTTTCATAAAAATCCAGCCATAAACAGTGTATTTATTTATTTCTATTTAACAGAAAAAAATCCAATTACAAAAAAAAGAAAAAATAATAACACAGCAAAATGAATTAAATAATAGCACAGCATGCAAAAAGGAAGATAGAAGTAATAAAAATGCAAAAGCTAGGAAAAAGTAAATAAAAAAAATTACTAAGAGTTCAGAAGAAAACAGTTAACAAATCTTTTATAAACTAAGTACGAGAGGGGGAAGGGCCCCAGCTGAAGGTCATCATGGTTATGAGGTAATCTGAGCATAGGTGAGTGAGAATACACCAAACTACGTGCAAATGGAACATCAAAGATATTCGACGATCTTGTAGAACGCACAACGCCCTTTCCTGGAGCCTGGTTGACACCATGGCAAAGCTTGTAAAGGAAACATTCATCACACACTATTGGATACGTGAGAGGATAACCAGTGGAGCAAATAATCAGGAACGTTAAGAAGTTTGCTAAACAAAATATTGTGATTAACTGAGTCACAGGCTTTAGAGAAATCCAAATACAAGGTTTCGACTTGGAAACGGTCTTCCATGGCTTTTAAAAAACGGTCATGAATTCTAACAAATTCTTTAAGGTCGATCGCCCTTTGATAAAACCATGTTGTTCAGGAACGAACAACTCATGAGTAACTGAAAAAGGTGCAAGTACACGATTTTCTCCAGTATTTCGGAGAAACAGGGTAGTAAGGAGATAGGCCGATAATTGGCAACATCTGAGGTGCTACCTTTTTTAAAAATAGGAGTAACATAGGATATTTTCCAACACGAAGGAAAAGAGCCTGAAGATAAGCTAGAGTTGAGGAGAAAGGACAGGGGCACACAAAAAGAAGTAGCTAATGATTCCTCAAATCATACCATCGGGACCTGAACTAAAAGAGTCATCAAGCTCTAGAATGAGCTTCATAACATCTTCTGGATAGCAAGTAAAACGGAATGAAGGGGGCATGTGTATGGTTGGGAACGAAGGGCCTTTGCTAGGAGTAGCATTAAAAGTAGAAGAAAACTGAGTTCTAAAAAGTTCACAAATCTCGAGAGGTGAAGTTGCTAAGCAGCCATTCAAATAAAACGAGGATGAGAAACTGGCAGAGGATTTAAGAGAGCGTATATATTTCCAAAATGGTTTGGTATGATTTGAGTTTAGAGAGCCTTCAATACTATGAAAATAAGAAGTTTTAGCGATCTGCATCTTTTTCTTAGCTACCGACCTCAGATGACAAAAAGCTGTACGTGACTCAGGGGATCTGTCACGTAAAACACGTTAATTAAATTGAGCCAGGGAACACTTGGACATAAAAGCAGAAACTAAAGACTAAATTTGAGTTGAGTCAGAATCAACCTGATTGTCATCCCATGAGAATTTAGGAAAGTTAAAATCTCCACACAAAATAAGGTGACAATTTGAAAAGTGCGATAAGAAAATACAAGGTATTCCGGTGAGAAAAGTATTGTAGACCGTAAAAGGAGACTTACAAGGTATATAAGTGCAAAAGACAAGAAGAGAAAGGGAAGATAAAATAACTATTTTTGCCGCCACACATTCTACAGGAGCAGTGAAAAGTAAATTAGTTAGAGGGAAGCCAGTAAAGGTATTCTTGTAGGCGACTAGGACACCTCCTCTGTATAACTTGTTGGAGATTGACGTTTCACGATCACGTCTAACAATTTTGTGATTAGGAAAAATTTCAGAGTCAAATATATTATCAGTCAATCAGGATTAATAAAAACAGATTATATCATCGTTCGAGAGAGAATAGGATAAAGCTAGATCCTTCAGCTTGGATCTTAAACCCCGAACATTTTGATAATAAATAGAAAATTCACTGTTAGGAAACCAACTTTTAAGAGTGCTATTCTGAAAGTTTTTAGGAAGAACCAATGTTACAGCTTTGGTAGGGAGCTCGGTGGAGAACGAACATTTTTTTTCCTTGAAGTTATGAAAGATTTAACAAGCGCTCCAGGCGGCCAGCAATCAGGGTTCAATATGTAGTCACACGATGTCGCAACAGTCAGTTTGAAAGAAGCTATAACTCTGTTGATCAATTTAAGTTAAAGATAATTGTAAATTTATCAATTGAACCAGCAATTAAACGTGATACTGTGTAAACGTTCGCAAAGGACCCAAACACTACAGATGTGTAAGGACTTTGATGAAAATTTTAGAAATATTTTGTAATATTGATATGTTATCATGTCTACTCAAACATTGGGGTCAGCACAATGAAAATAAAATGGCGGCAAATCAAAATTCATATGAACTATATATTAGTTTTCCAAGCTCAATTCAAGTAGTATATGTATGGGCCAAGTTTTGATATTCAGAAGATGTTGTTTCAATTTCAAATTATTTTACAATACCTTTTTGGCAGGACCACTCTCATACTACTTTTACTTGTTTCCTCTTTCACTTTTGGATCTGTTATTGATCCAAGTTTGTGACATAACTTGTATTCCCTGGATGATGGCACTGTTGTGATTCTTGCTTTTTTCAGTAGCCACTGTAGTTATTTTTATGGTGCGGAGAATAGCTGAGTTGTGTTCTAATTGCTTCTGCTCTGCGATTCCCATAAAAAGTTGTACACTGATCTCTTCATTGATTTTCTTGCAATCGATGCATTCCCCTCTCCATTAACTCCCATGTGTATCTATTTTTGATAGCAGTGTCGAAAATGTACTCCTTTTCTTGAAGTTTTCGTTCCTCCAAAACGGGAACCGTCAGTAGCCTATGAATCATCGTGTTGAAGACCGCCATTTTGTGACAATACGGATGATTTGACGTGCTGGGTATTGTCTGTTGCAATTGTTTAGTTTTTCTGTTCATCTCAAATTCAAGTGTACCATTAGTTCGGAGACGTAGCGTTTATTAGAATTCGTTTTCAAAAATTTCTATTGACGTAAAACGTTGATATGTTGAATTCAAAATTATGTTCCTTTAATCTAATGCTACAACTGTCATTTGTCACTCGGTTCACTTCTGTCAATCTGTCTGTCAATAAATATTGTGTTAAAACGTTGGCTAATCAAAATCATATTATTGTCTCGAAGAGACTTTCTCGAAACTTGAAGGCGATAGTTGCTGGAATTTTGGTGACTGACAATCATGGAATTTCAAGGGATTGAGAAGTTAAAAGGTTCGGAAAACTGGAATATTTGGAAGTTCATGGTGCCCAATTTATTGCGAGCAACTGAAAGAGCATACGAAGTGAATGCTGGAGAGTTGGTTCAACCGGTGCTGGCGGCTAATGCTAATGTGGCTGCGATTGATGCTCACAATGCGGCAATGAAAATTTGGGATAAGGCAGATCGCGCCACTTGTCAAATCTTCATCAAGACAACTGTTTTTAATGTCATGACTTTGATCGTCGCTTGCGAGACTGCTCATCAGATGTGGAACAAATTGCATGGTGTTTATGAACAACATACAAGTCAAGCCTTTAATTCAGTTCAGACTGAGTTTTTCAGTTTTGACATGAATTTAGCGTATGATATGATAAGTCATACTGCTAAATTTGAAGGTTTATTCGAACAGTTGAAAGTTAAGCCCGACGAGTAAGCTTTGATGGTCAAGTTGCTGGAAACGTTACCTGACAGTTTTGAAAGTTTCAGGCAAGCTTGGTGGGCCAGGTTGGATGATCAGCATACCCTCGATAACCTGATCAACGTGTTGACATCTGATGAGCACAGGCGGAAACTTCGACAAGAAAAGGAGAACAATCTGACGACACTGATGGCAACCAAGTTGAAAATCCAGTCCAAAGGTGCAAGTAAAAGTCAACAAGGTGCAGCTGGTAAGCAGGCCAAAGATGATGTCAAGTCCAACCAGAAGGGGAAGAAGTAGGCTTTCAAGTGCTGCGGTTGTCACGGAACTGGTCATTTTAAAAGAGATTGTCCAAACAGGAAGAAGAAGAGTGATGGGACGTCTGAAAGTAAGGGTTCGTTAGCGAAGTGTTCAGTGCAGAAGGTAAGAACGGATCTTGGATTATCGATTCTGGTGCAACGTACAACATAACTTTCAAGAAAGAGTGGTATTCATTCTTTGAAGCTTTCTCTATTCCAGCAGAGATTCGTATTGATAACAATTCTGTGATGAGTGCTTTTGGAAGAGGAAATATTGACTTTGAGGCGCTTGTGAATGGCCGTTGGACTTCTTGTCACATGGAAAACGTGCTGTATGTTCCGGAAGTTAGGGGAAATTTATTCTCGGTTACGCGTACACTGGACAAAGGTATGACTTTCAGCTCATTCAAGGATAGCTGTGAATTCCTGCTTGATGGTGTTGTCAAGGCACAAGGTGTGCGATCTGGTCAGCTGTTCAAGATGATGCTCAAGGGCAAGGAACCGAACACTTGCTGTGTGAGTGAGGCTAATCTGGCGGTCAAGGACTCTCTTCAAGTCTCGCATAAGCGTTTAGGTCATCAGAATAAAAGACATGTTGTGAAGATACTCAAGAATCACGGGTTGAAGTACAACAGGACGACGAATTCTGTGGATCTTGTGTAGAAGGTTACCAGCAACATGAACCGTTCAAGTCACGTCAACAGCGTTCATCTGTGCCAGGAGAAATGATCCATGCTGATGTCGGTGTTTCACTTGGACAGGAGTCTATTGCTGGTGCCAGGTACTTTGTCTGCTTCACGTGTGACTGTTCAAGATTTTGTATAGTTTACTTCTTGAAGGAAAAATCTGAGGTGTTTGACAAGACTAAAGAAATGTTGCAGCTGGTGAAGACTCAACGAGGTCGACCGGTAAGGGTGTTCCAGTGCGACGGAGGAAAGGAATTTGACGACAAGAAGATGCGAGAACTCATGGATTCCGAAGGTACGAAGATGGTGATTACGGATCCTTATACGCCTCAGCAGAACGGTTGTGCTGAACGATCAAACCGGACAATTGGTGAGCTAGGACTAACCATTCTTATTAGCAAGGATCTGCCAAAGCTTCTGTGGGCTGAAGCTTTCAACGCTGCGGTTTACATTCTCAAGCAAACTGGTCCAAGCTCTGGAAAGGGCAAAACTCCGTACAAGTTGTTCGTTGAGAAGAGTGTTCATTTGAACAGGTTTCATATTTTTGGAACCACATGCTGGGTGATGGTGCCTAAAGAAGTCGGAAGAAGTGGGATGCTAAAGGCGTTGAAGCAGTTTTTGTTGGGTACTCAGAAGACATCAATGGTTTTCGTGTGTGCAAGAAGGATAAAAAGCAGGTGATCCGTAGCCGTGAGGTAGTTTTTGGCCCAGAACATTCCTCTAAAGTTCTAGCTTTGTTTCCTGTTGAAGAAATTGAAGACCCTGTCGAGCTCTCGCGATTTTTCCAGAGTCCTAAACTCACCTGAGGCTCCGCACGTGTCTGAGGTCCCGGATCCTCTGTTGCCAGTCGTTCCTGCTGAGCCGCAAATTGAAGAAACTCCTAAGGCTGCAAAAAATACCACTCAACGACGTCTTCGAGATAGAAGTAAACTTCAGAAACCTGTAAAATTGAGTGAAATGTTTCTTGCAGAGTTAGAAGAACCTCGAGACTACAAAGAAGCCATGAAGTCGGGTAATCGTGAACACTAGAAGGCTGCGATGAAAGAAGAAATGTCTTCACTGAAGGAAAATTCAATCTGGGTTTTAACGGTGTTACCTCCAGGAAGGAAGACATTTGCTAATCGCTGGGTCTATCGTATCAAACGAGATGCAGAAGAGAAGGCTTGTCGCTACAAAGCTAGGCTTGTCGCGAAGGGTTATAGTCAACAAAAAGGTATTGATTATCATGAAACTTTCAGTCCTGTAGCTCGATTTGACACTATCAGGGCGGCTCTAAGTGTTGCTGCCAAGGAAAGTCTGGAGTTACCCAATTTGATGTGAAGACGGCATTTCTAAACTGTGTTTTGAATGAAAAAATATACATGGATCAATCTGAAGGTTTTGAAGATGATTCTATTCGTGTGTGCAAGTTGATTAGAAGTCTCTACGGACTGAAGCAATCTCCGAGGCGCTGGAACAATCGGTTCAAGGAGATTCTTATCAAGTTTGGCCTCCTCCAGAGTGAAGCTGATCCATGTCTTTCCTATTATATGTATGGTGAAGATAAACTGACCATTGTCCTTTATGTTGATGATGGCCTGGTTGCGGCAACACAGAAGAGTGTGATTCAAGAGTTCCTGAGGAAGCTGGAGATGGAGTACAAGGTCACACGAGAACCGCTTGGCTGTTTCCTGAATATGCTCATTGAATGTGAAGAAGATGGTTCAATCCGTATGAGCCAGAAAGTGTACGCGGAAAATCTTTTTCAGAAGTTCCACATGGCAGAAGCCAATGCTGTTTCAGTGCCCATTAACAAGTACTTGCAGTTGGAAGAGTAAACTGGTTTGAGAACATCTGCTCCTTACCATGAAGTTGTAGGATGTTTGATGTACTTAGCTGTTGCTACTCATCCTGACATCGCGTTTGCAGTCAATTATGCGTTGCAGTTTTTGGAAGATCCGGAAGATGTCCACTGGTTGCTGGTAAAGAGAATCCTGAGATACGTCAAAGGGTCTACGTCAGTTGGTATCAGGTACGAGGCTGGTTCCAAAGGAAGTGTCTTGAAGCCCATCACAGATGCAGTCTATGCTGGTCAATCGGATACTCGTCGGCCTGTTAGTGTAATTGTTTTCATGAACAGTGGAGGACCGATATCCTGGGCTAGCAGACGACAAGAGTGTGTGTCTCTATCCACAACTGAGACTTAGTATGGCGCTGCTTGTGAAACTGCCAGGGAATCTGTGTGGTTGTCTCGAATGTTCGCAAAAGTCTCTCCCTTAGACAACATTCCAATTCTTTTTGTGGACGATCAAAGCGCAATCAAGTTAGCGAAGAATCACGAGTTCCACAAGAGGACCAAACACATTGAAGTGAGGTACCATTTCATTCGAAATGTATTGCAGGATGGAACGTTGAATATTCAACATGTTTCAAGTGATCAACAACTTGCTGATATCCTGAAGAAGCCACTGCCACGTCTGAGATTTGCTGATCTACGTTCTGCCCTTGGAATGATCTGATCTGATTTTGAATTTGAATTTAGTTTGTTATTGAAAAATTGAAATACCGTGCTTTAGAGGAAGTATTGATGCAAAACGTTGATATTTTGAATTCAAAATTATGTTCCTTTAACCTAGTGCTACAACTGTAATTTGTCACTCTGTTCACTTCTGTCAATCTGTTTGTCAATAAACATTGTGTTAAAACGTTGGCTAATTAAAATCATATTATTGTCTATAACACAATAACAGTTTCTAGAATGATATATATCATGTATATCTTTGAGAATGCTTTCAGCGTGCCACATCAGCAATTTTAAAACAAAATGGCGGCATTTCAAATGAGAATATTGAGTAAAGTAAGTGTAATTCGGGCTTCCCATCGAACAGAACACTGCCTTTTTGGCTGGATCCTCACTGAACTTACAGAAAAAATTAATAACAAACACATTTTTGAGATTTCATTCTGTCAATGGCTGTTAGTAATATTGCAACAAAATGGTGGCTGCTGGAAATGCAGTAACAATGGTTGGATATTGTTAAAGTTTTTCTTGAGTTTATTCAATATTGATGTCTGCATAATGTAACTTGGGTCCAAAACCTTTCTATTATGAGCACAGTTCTGTCTGCCCATTTTTTTTTGTTGTTCTAATACTGTTCATATTTATGCAAAATCTTTAAAAACTGTTCATATCGGAGGATATTTTAAGATCTTTGAGCAAGTTTCTTGTGTTTCCCCTAAAAATTATTTAATTTTAAAAATTATTCAATTTAGTGACATAACTAGACAGAACGAAATATCCATCAAGTCGGTATCTAGAAACCTATTGAATTAATATAGCTAAAAGATACGAACTAAGCCGCTTCCATCAACTAGATTGTAAATTTTTTGTTTCATTCCTAGATACCAAGTGAGTGCATATGCATCTTTAAAACTTAGTTTATAATGGGAATAAATACCCAGTAATTATTATCACTTCATTTGCATAACTGCAATAAGTATTTACTTCGAAAAAAGGGGAAAACTATTTATTGATAAGAAGATAGTGAACAATTTTACAATACTGCAATACTGAGTACGTATACGCATCGTGACTAATATTTATTTATGCTTTACAAAAGACTTTTTATGGTGGGTACCCCCGACCAATGCTGGTTGCGATGGGTACACGTAGGTATATCGCGAATCATGCTTGTCCATAAGCAAATTGCTAATATTCAATAATTTCTATCCATGCGTTTAACTTGGTCATGGCTAGAATCGTTTCAGATGTTCCAGCAAAGCAATTTGAAATTCATAGCCCTACTAGACTATATACGAGTACAAGCAGTAACTTTTCTCTACGATAGTGCTAACATCCAGTACGTTCATTAGAACTCCATACACCTGAACACACATGGTGACATGCCTGTGCTCGTACATTGCTCTAAAAATGATCGTTCAGAAATTATTTCATATTTCAATATTGTATTTAAAGTACATAAAATGTCTTGGTTGGCGTTTATCAGCCAATAACACCAATATATACCCAACAGGTGCTTGATTACACATTAACCTGTCGTCAATGGGTTTCTGTGTATTTTTCCCGATCGCTCTTTTCCAGCTTGGCGCTTTTCTTTCATTTTATCATCGTTTTTCACAATTTTTTTCGCCTATAGGTTCTTAGCTTGCAGTACAAGCCGAGCACAGTAGAGAGTGAAAAAAATTATTGTATTGTACATACATAAAAGGGGGCGCGCAAGGTAACAACTCCCATCAAGAGTTTGATAAGAAAACATTATTTCGGTTTAAGGCACGTTGTCGTCTCCAAACAATTAAAAATTGTAATTAGTTCAGTCTTCAAGTAAACCGTGTGGAGTGAAAATCGAAGTGTAACGACAGTTACGATTTGAGAAGTCCGGGCTTGTTGGAAAACCACATTTTTAGTGAAGCATTTCCAGAATAGTGTTTGCGAAATCTAGTTCAGTGGTTATAATAAGGATGCAGCCGCTAAGGATCATTGCAGCAATTCAAAGTGGGAGGCGGATTACTTAATCCAAACGAAAGGAAACTATAATTTTGAAAGCAGTTTGTTCGTTTGGCTTAAGTGCTCTGTACTCAGACAATAATTCACCAGAAGGAGTTTCGTCCTTATAAGTAAGTCATTCCCACCTACATACGTGCTATACGTTGAGGAAGCTGATAAAGCCGGCTTAGCAGTAAGCACATGCACTATCTCCACATGACAAAATCGCAGCATCAATGAAGCATGACTACTTCTCCACATCCCGTGGCTTAAAGTTGCTGGTATTCATTAATCCTTCGTCAAATACAAGATGCTAAGTCTTGTGCTCACAAAACTTGACGCCAAACAAGATGATTTTACCGTAAGCCTCTACGTACATACATGAAACATGTTCATATGGCAAAACGTGAATCGTGTCAATTTTGACGTAGACACCTTGCGTTATGTCGTCGCTATCGTCGCCGTTTTGATCGCTTTCGGTGTCGACGACGTTGTTCTTATCACCTTGCTCATGTCTTTTGATTTTTATCTTCGGTTTTCCGTTTCATTTTCGCTCTTATCTTGGTTTATATATTTTTTTCACTAATTTTATTTTAAACATAAATGCAGAAATCATTATACCGCACCTTTGATTTCGAACTATTTTTGTTCGGAAAGACCTAAAAAAAATCCAGCGTGGACTCAATTTTTTTCTCCCCTCGGAGCTTTCAATATATGTATATATGGTATGACCAATTTTGCAGTGCAGAAAAAATTTGTCTTGGTGACATTAGCGATAAGGTAAATGTGGAACAAATTATTGAGGAGAATTTTCAAAGATTTTAGTATTGGCGTCAAATAGGGCTTTCCATGAAAATGTAGTTGTGGTGACTGATTCCATATGTTATGCGGCAGAGGTACTCAAAGTGTTAGCCTAGGCATATCGGTGTTAATGACCTCCACGTTGGACGCCACTTGTTGGGTTGAAATAGTATTGAAATGGCAATCAATCATCGGAAACGTGGCAGTCAACGCGGTTGGAACGTTTTAGGTCTTGATTGATCTTTTGTCATCTTAAAGGAAGAATATTTCCCCACATACATCAGCCCATAAGAAAGATTTAATTTGGGTATGAGGATCTAAAGAATTAAGCTGTTAAAATCATTAGAATAATTTATTTCAGCAGATTTCATTAATTTCTTTTGATTGACAAATAGAACCGCGTGGCACTTAACGTTTGGGTAGCTTTGATAATTGAAAAGGGCCAAGTTCCTGTCCCTGAGGCATGAACGGTGAAACGGTCTCACTTGGAAAGGAGCCCTCAAAACTTGATGATGCCTGAAGCCAAAAAGAACTTCGAACGAAATAATATTCTGACGATGACAGGGATGATTGAAAGCTAATTTAATAGGTAGTACATAAGCCTGATGCATCTGTGAGTCCCGTAATCAGGGCGTGAATTGCTTCCTCCCCATACCAAAAAAAAAAATCTTGAAATTGCGCCAAGAAGTCTAGCCCTCTTCATCTTGATCTGTCCACGTGGCTATGGTATATTTTGGAAGTACCTTTTGGTATGCTTTCAGCATTAATTTGCCTTATTGCCATATTTAGCTACATGTTCAATAATTTTATTTCATTGTCACCATCGTTTATGACATAGCTCCAATTCGGGCCTTCGCTTCCAGTAGCGTTGCGGCTCTACAACCTCGTTTGGAAATACCAAACAGGGATCTATTGAATATTTCCATCATTTCTTCGTTTTCTCAATCGGGCATTTTGGTTTCATTCTACCCTTCAACGTTCGTCTGGAGGGCCTGTGCTCTTCCATTTTCTCCACATGCCCTATTGTGGTTTGCGTAGCTTTATTTCGTTTCTGGATATTAAAAGGTTTTCCAATAAGAGGTATTATTTTAAATAGCCCACTTTTTCGGTTGATATCACTTTTGAAGCTGTCATTTTTTGACATTTGAAAAGTAGAACTACGTCATTAATAAAATTGGAACGATACATGCTTCAACAATGCATTGAAATTATTAAAATTCACTATAAAAATGGTGAAAATTTGGCAAAGACGGTACGTACAACTTGAACATTTTTAGGTTGTCGTGAAGCACCTTTTCGGACCGCAATACAGAAATTGGTGGGAAAATTCGAGCTGTTGGGACAACTTAATGATGTGAAGAATAAAACCCGTGCACGTCACTCAAGACCAGCCGAGAATATCGCTGCTGTAGCCGAAAGTGTTGAAGAAAGCCCAGGTTTGTCCATTCCTCGTCGTTCTTTGGAATCAGGCATTCCACAAACGTCATTACACCGTATTTTGCATAAAGATTTGCGTCTTAAGGCTTATAAAGTTCAGTTAACACAAGAACTCAAGCCGGTCGTTTCTTTGCTGATTGTGTCCTTGAAATGCCTGAAAATGATCCGGAATTCAATCGAAAAATCATCTTGAGTGATGAGGCCCATTTCCACCTCGGTGGCTTCGTCAACAAGCGAAACTGTCGCATCTGGGGCTCGGAAAATACAAAAGTTATTATTGAAAAGCCTCTGTATCCTCAACGTGTGACTGTTTGGTGCGGTTTATGGTCCGGCGGAGTCATTGGACCTTACTTTTTCGAAAATGAGGCTGGAGTAACAGTAACGGTGAATGGATTGAGCTATCGAGAGATGATTGATAATTTTTCATGGCCGGGATTGGATGGTATTGATCTGGACAACGTTCACTTTCAACAAGCATCGAAACCATCGATCTTTTACGGGAAAAGTTTTCGGACCGTGTTATCTCTCGAAGAGGTAATCACAATTGGCCACCAAGATCTTCTGATTTAACACCTTACGACTTCTTCCTTTGGGACCACGTGAAAGGGGAGGTCTACTTCAATAGCCCAGCGTCGATGGAATTCGTGAGGCTATCGAGGACATAGGGCAGCCACTTTGCGATTTGCTTATGGAAAATTTCATGAAAAGGATATGGTCCTGTAAGCGTGGTCGTGTTGATAATTTGCCTGAGGTTATTTTTTACTACAGGGTTATCCATTTCGTGGTTGGGAAAATATAACCCTGCCATTTGACATTTGTCAAAATTAAATGCCATCCAAACGTGTTTCATTTAGTTGAAGGTTTGCCATTCAGAAATATGGGTCGTTTCACAGTTGAAGAACGCGTTAAAATTATTAAATTTTATTATAAAAGTGGTGATTCTGCTATATCAACATTTAGGGTTTTACGAGCATTTTACGGTCAACATAATCGACCTACACAGCAAACAATTTCGAACACAGTGAGAAAATTTGAAGAGACTGGATCTGTTATTGATATTGCAAGGCCTGTACATCATCGCAACATTCGTTCTGCTGAAAATATCGCTGTTGTTGCTCAAAGTGTGGATGAAGACCCAAATTCGTCGATTCCTCGACGTGCTCAACATTTGGGCGTGTCTTACGGCTCAGTGTGGCGGATTTTGCATTTGGATTTGCATCTCCATCCGTACAAAGTCCAACTCACTTAAGAACTTAAGCCTCAAGACCATACACAACGCAGAATGTATGCGAATTGGGTGATTGAACATCAAGCCATTGATAACGATTTTTCGAGCAAAATTTTCTTTAGTGATGAGGCTCATTTTTCGCCCAGTGGTTATGTAAATAAACAGAATTGCCGCATATGGGGCTCTCAAAATCTTCAGGTGATCGCAGAAAGGCATTTGCATCCGGAAAAAGTGACCGTTTGGTGTGCATTATGGTCTGGTGGTGTTATTGGCCCGTATTTTTTTGAAACGATCAAGGAAGAGCCATTACAGTCAATTCTGACCGCTATGGACGGGTGTTAACCGATTATTTTTAGGAAGAAACTGAAGACTATGATCTGGAGAACATGTGGTTCCAACAGGACGGAGCCACAAGCCAGACAACACAGGCTAATCGAGCACTTTTTCAAGAGAAATTTCCAGGACGCGTGATTTCGAGATTGAGTGATGTCAATTGGCCCGCAAGATCCTGCGACCTAACATTTTTGGATTTCTTTTTATGGGACTATACAAAAGATCTTGTTTACGCGAACAATCCTCAAAATCTTGAGCAATTGAAAACCAATATTTGTGAAGTTATGGCCGAGATATTGCCGGAAATGTACCGAAAAGTCATTGAAAATTACCTCGAAAGGATTGAGGCCTGTAAGAGGTCCCGCGGAAGACATTTGAATGATGTTGTATTTCACGTATAATGGCAAGGTTCAGTCTTTATATTGAATAAAAAATTTTGTTTCCATCAAAATATTTTATGTATTTTCTTTAGCTTTACTTTCCCAAGCGTAAAATGGATAACCCTATATTAACGGCATACCTTCTTCTTTATAATAAAATAAACATCCGATCATTTATATTAAAAAATTGTATTTTTCTTGTAGTATCAAAACAACACCTCTTGTTGGAAAACCCTGTACATTGAAAAGTCAACGAGGACATTCTGAATATATTATACAAAAGAATCGAAGAAATAGCATGAAAAAATAAAAAAATTTGCAACGTTAAAAATTCAATTTTGCCATAATTGAGTGAGAAAGATGATTGCGTCAAGAGTCAATTTTTTTAACTATCTAGTGATGCCAATAGAATATAGCTGAATAATTGCGATTAACAAAATTTACTACTACTCGCCGTTGTATAAATTATTACATTTATTATAAGGTTCAAATGAAAAATAAACAATATATCAAAGCCTAAAGTTTCAGTGGGCTTCATAATAAATATTATAATATCTTATATTATAAAACATGTTTAATAAATAAAGCAATTTCTTTTATGGATTAAACCATTTTATGGATTAAAGTGTTCAAAAGAATTCGAAAGTCAGATACTTTCTTTTTCAATTCAAAATACTCAACGTGAAATTCATAGAGACTAGTAAACACAAATATCATAAATGAAAGATTAAAATGTTCCTTAAGAAGCACTATTTTTATTTTTCTTTTCTGACATATACCAATATTTTGGGGACCAATTGTCCTCTTGCTCAGTCGCAATATTTAAAGCTATGTCCTCTTTACATTAGCTTTTATAGCAAAAGTTATATTCAGGTCTGCATAAGGCAATTAAGGACTTTCTTAGTAATGGTTATTTCAAGGGTAGCTAAGTGTAATTAAGGTCACTAGCCTAAACGATTTTAAGGCAACTAACTTATTACAATTACAAGATAATCGTATGACAATTACAATTACTTCATTAAGTCACTATATTCGTTGCCAATGTCCATCTTCTTCTGTTTTCTTCCGGGACTCGCAACATCCATAAACTTTTGCATGCATCTAGTTTCCTCCAGTCTCCTACTTCCTGTGCTATTCCCAGATTCTTCCGCGTCATTTTACGTTTTTCTTCAATCATATGCCTCGCTATCGCAGATCTTGCTGTTTCCGTTGAAACTCGTCTTGTACTTTGTTCCGCTTCTTTGATGTGTTCTTGCTACCTGATTTTCGCTGATTGTAAAGACCCATCTAGCGGAAGGTATTCCTAACATCGAGTGTCATCAACAGAACGATCCATTGCTTGATTTCGTAATATGCCTCTGCCTTTGGGACCGCACTAACCACCCATGTAATCGCATCAATGGTGGAACGTCCTGATTTGAAGCCGTATTGCCTAGGAGATATATCGCCAGCAGCACGAATCGCGTCAGGGGATCTTCTCTTGATAATTTTCTCTAGCACTTTCCATACCGTGTCTGGCATGCATAACGGGTGATATGCAAATGACGATCTGAGGTTGCCCGTCCTCTTGCTGATCAGCATAAGATCGCCAGCTTACAAGCTACAACACCTCAGCTCGAACACCATCTGGGCCTGGAACCTTCCTTTTTTTTTAATAATGGGGCGACCTCTTCCAATTTTGGCTGTGTGAAGAGTGGGTAGTTAGTTGCTGTTTCACCATGGGAAGCATCAACATGGACAGGATGGGCGGGGAAAAGTGCCCGCATTATCTCGGTCATCTTTTCCACTTCATTCATGCAAGTTGTCCTTAGGGCACTTAGCTTCCGCATGACTAGCTTGTAGCCAAGACCCCATGGATCCTTGTTCACATTGTCCAATAGATCTTGCCAGCTATTGCTGTTGTTAATCAGTTAGTGGAAGCATTTTGTGGCCGGCTTATATGCTTTTACCCGGTTGCATGCTTCGTCGTGGCTTGGGGCCCGTTGAGTCTCATGCCGAAGCTTGTTACACTCACTTTGCTTTTCAGCAATTTCAGTTGACCACCAGCACAGTCGAAGTTTGCCATGCTAGGGATTTTGACGGGGCATAAAGCACTGCAAGCCGTCGTGATGTTGCTCATGGTTAACTTAACCATGTCTTGAGCTGCCAGTTTTTCTGTCTTCTGTGAATGACCCTTCAGTGGAGTGCCTGCCATGAGCACCTCGGCAAACCTCTTCATTCTCCGATGTTCCACCCGATTGTAGAAGGTCGAGAGTACAAAGGTCGGGCCTCAAGCAGAATGTACTAGTGATCACTGGATAAGAGCACTCTAATACTCTCCAATTTCGCATTCTCCGTACTAAGGACTCCGAGGTGAATATCACATCCGGTATAGTTTCTTCAAAACCTGTACAGTGGAAAGTCAGCGTATTTCTGGTGTTTAGTGCGATCTATTAAAGGCGTGCCACATACGATTGCTTCAGCGTTGAAGTCTCCCCAATAAGTGCGTTGCCATCTGCGTTCAAGACAGCTCCCTCCAAAGCATTAAGCTTGGCTTGGAAAGATGATATCGGTTTATTTGGCGTTACGTTCACACTAAAGAAGATGGCCTCTGATAACCAAACCTAAACGAAATCATTTGAATTTGTAGTCAGCTTTATTGCACATACAGATCAATAGTGAACATATTCTTTGTTATTTCATGTTCTAGATTTGTCAAACAAACAGATTTTTTACAGCTTTCAGTCAATTACATCTATACTGCTTCATTTTTGGACAAGAATATCGTTTTTTTTTGTTTTTGTGTGCTATGTTTTAAGATTTATTTATAGCTATATTCACAGCGGGGTACGGGCTGATTTCTTTTAAACTTTTAATTTTGAAATTACAGCTAAAACGTCTTTAAAGTATTTAGTTTCTTTACAATATTTGTAGAAAATAAAGAAATCATCCACGTATAGCGTAATAATAGTTTTCAGTTTGTCCTGTAACTTCAAGGACGTACATGATTCTACCTTAGATTCAACATACTCAATACTTAACAAACATTCCCTGACTCTCTTGTACCATGCTCTAGAAGGTTTTTTTAGGCCAAATATAAATTTTTTTAATATTATAACTTGATCTTTTTAAAAATCCTCTAGTATTTGTATAAAAATATTTTCTTCCAGAATTCTATACAGCAGTGCAGTGTTCATATCCAGATTGCAAATAAAGGAAACAACAGTTTCAAAGTGGTATGTCTTACTACAGGAAAAAAATTGTGTCTGTGGACTCTACACCCTTGATTTGTGAAAAACTTTTTGCCACTAAATGCTAAAAAAATTGCCCATTGCTCTCACTATCATATTTTTTTGAGCATCCACTTCAACTGAACAACTCTACCATCTTGTGGAGCACTCGTCAACTCCCAAGCATCAATGTCTTAGAAACTCTATAGCTTTTCAGCCATGCCCATCTTCCACTGTTCCTTTTCGAGTCTAGTTAAAGCTTTCTATAGAGACAAGCCTGCCTTATCATCATGAGTATTCTTTCCGGTAAAAAAGTTTGAAAACAGAAACCTCTCTGGATGTTTCCTCGCCCGAGAGATCTGTGTGGGATATCTTCCAGTTCATAATCATTGGGTTCATATATCTCATCATTCATATCTAGAAATGTATCACCCAAGCTTTCGGTAGTATCTCGACTTGTGTTTCATTAAATTTTTCTGAGTTTGGTTTTTCCATCTTAACTTCTTCCTCAACTGAATCAAAACTATGATTTTGAACTTCAATCTGACATTCAGGTCTTGTTTCTGGCTCAATTATGATCATATCTCTAGTGGTCAATACAGTCTTTGTTTCTAGGTTATATAGTCTATTGTAATGAATCTAGGTTATACAGTTTATTGTTTGTGGTGTTCGTAATGGGCACGGGTGCCGATGGTCTGGCACAAGTGTCAACGAGCTCTAAAGAAGACTGAGCTTAGCTGACTAGCTTTGCTTGACGACCGCATACGCATGCTTGGCGGCTAACGACTTGTGGAGCCATATCAGGCAAGTTATTGTCGCGCTACGAAGCTACACTACATAATATTTATCACGAGTATTCCACAAGACATTCTGATAAATTTTATTACTATTTTTATTATTTGTAAACAAATATTCTTCTTTTTCTTCGTAGTCCTGCAGCTCCTCTCAGGACTTCGGTTCCTAGAACAATCGGCTCCAACTGTCTCGGTCCATTGACCGCGTGCTCCAACTTTGAAATCCAATCAGCGCTGAACTGTCTACGTCAATGAAGTCAGACCAGCGTTTACTCAGCTTTCCCACTGGTCTCTGCCCTTCAGTTTTCCCAACGACTACCTTTTCCGGTATCCGTTGTTCGTCCATACGATTGACGTGGCCAGCTCATTGCAGCTTTCACAGTCTTACAATCGTTTAGACCCCCGGCTCGTCAAAAATTTCATACAGCTAATGGTTGTATCATTGATCTCTGTCTAGCTTCGCTCCGATTACTCGAGTTAGGATCTATGCTATTTGGTTATTATATTAAGTGTCAATTGAAAAATTTTATTTGTCTTGTTAAAGTTAGCGGGCATGGAGGCTTGAGACGAAAGTAAACATTGTACAAAAAGCAACCGTCGTTACCTTCCCGGAAGAAAATTGTTGCATTACAGGGGGAATGTCAAACCGAATGATGTTAAAGTGGCTGAAGTGAATCACTCATCCCTGTCTAAAACAAATAAAAATGTCCAAAAAGTGCAGTATGGCAAATTGTGTGGCCTTCGATAACACCTTTAAGCTTGTTTCGTGCAAGGCTTTTTGTAATAGGCAGTTTCATGGTGTCTGTATTATTGCGCCCAGGGATTGGTATAATCCATATATGGATGAGCACTTTATTTGTTCGGATTGCCAAAACACGAGTAGGCTGTTGAAGTGTATGTACGACAACATCATAGGGCATATCGATCAATTAATGCAGGAAACAGCTCAACTTGTTTCTAAACATCAAGCCCAAACGCGAGCTAATGACGAAAGCTTCACAGAAATGGCTAACTGCTTCGACGGTCTAGCAAGCAAGATATCAACAAACAACAATAGCCTAGCAGTTGAGAGAATTTTCGATAAATTCGAGAGAAAGCTCAACGCAATCGAGGATTCATTATCTTTGATGAATAGATCGATGGCACCTACACTTCCCTCCCACAGTTTATCTGTTCAAAACAACACGGATCTTGAAAATCATTTGACGAAACTTTTCCGGACTCAAAGCTTACAATTGGAGGAACAGCAATCTATTTGGCTCGCATCGGCTGGTAGCAAGATTCTAAATTTTTTAAGAGAAACTGGACCATCAATCCGATCACCAACATGATCACTCAAAGCATACATCTTCTTATGGTGCCAAGTCATTAAATGAGGAAATGCTTGAGGCCGATAATACTGTGTTAGTAAACGAAAACCAGCATGTTACAAACGTTGATGAGGTGACATCTGTATGTGACTTGTCACTAAATGGAATTGCTGAAGACACATCTAACATGATATCAAAATTTGGCACTCTCTGGTTCGAGGATGAATGGCGCAAACGGGTAGCCAGAATTCGTGAGGCAAACGCAAAGTTGACGAGTACAACTTGTCAACTACACAACGGAAAGAGCAATTACGAGAAGTTTTTCGTTAAAGGTGCACCATCAGCTGCTGATGAGGCTTGGGTTCTTCGTTTTGCTCGGGACGAGTTTTGCATTAGTGACTGCTATGTCGAATCTCTCCCTAGAAAGAAAAAAACCCATCGACCAACGTTCAAACTTCACATTCCAACGCAGTATGCTTGGTTGTTCAGCAATCATCAGGGAGAAATTACATATCTATCATGGAATGGCATCAAGTTATTCAAGAGGCGTTACCAGAATAATGTGAAGAAAAGTAGTAAGCAAAGTATTAAAAATAAGCTTAATTCTAATATAAAATGTAAACCCTCACCTTTAAGCAATATTCCTTTATCCAACAAATCCATCAACAAATCGCCTGTGGCTCAAAGTAACAAAATAGATAAAAATTCCGAAATTCAACAAAAAGTCATCACAACTAATAATTCAAACCCTAAAACCACCCATAGCTTCCCACTAATAAAATTTGTACGCGGTGATGACCAGAAGGCATCTTCTTCTGGATATATTAATATACCAGAAGCTCCACCTGTTGAATCAGCAATGACGCAAACAGTATTGGATCCGCTAGTACCTCCTAGAGTTAAGGCCACGATCAACTCTCAATGTGATCTAGAGAGTAAATACCTCTATATCACATTGATCTAGAGGGAAGACAAAAACCAACTTAAAGGTTAAAATACAACAGGAAGGGCTTCCTACTGACCTTAAAACCTTGACACTTGTCTTTACACGTTTCCATGAGTGATTTAGTGTGAGCTTCGACCAGGTAAAAAAGGATTTAGGAACCTATAGATCGTATGTGAGATCAAAACACATCGCTGCTCTTCAAAAATCTCGAGATGACTTTAAGAAATATCATTTCTAACCAAAGTCTGACTTCAAGGCGCATTAAACTCTTCTACCACAATTGCGGTGGTATAAGAGGAAAATTAAATTATTTATTTATTGACGCCAAATCCTGCCACTTTAATATTATTAACATCACCGAGACTTGGTTAATACGGAAATTCTTGACGATAGTTGGACTATCCACCGCTGTGATCAAGACTATCAGCGCACAGGTCAATCTAGAGGAGGTGGAGTTCTAATTGCTATAAAAAATTTCCTTTCATGTGAAGTGGTTCCAACTGCATCCTCTAAAGACTTCGAACATATATTTGTGCGAGTTATCCTTGGTAATGTGTTTTCATACATCGGTGTAGTGTATGCACCTCCCAATTCTGACGAAACTATTTACAACGACTTCTTTGAGGTAGCTTCTTCAGTCATGTCATCCCTTAATGAAAATGATAGAATCATCATTTTAGGTGACTTCAATCGTCCTCACTTATCCTTTGTTGCTGACGAAAATGAAAAATATCTCCTTCCTTTGAACCTTAAAGACTCCGTTGACAATAAATTAGTCGATACATTTTATGGCAATAATTTGCAGCAAACTGCTCCAACCCCAAACCCAAATGGCAACTGGTTAGATTTAATTTTCATGAATTTTGTTGACGAAGTAGTAGTATGTCCAACGACTGACAAAGAAAACCTGTTTTCTAATACTAAACATCATAGAGTTTTTTCTGTTGAACTTTCTACATCTGATCTGAAAACATCGAATTTATACAATGATGAAATTGTATATGACTTTAAAAATGCAGACTATGTAGGTATTAGAGCCTATTTAGAAACTATAGAATGGATAGAAACTCTTTCAATGTTAGACGTAGATGATGCAGTATCATCATTCTATCAGATATTATTTGACGCCGTTGAAAATTTCGTCCCTAAAATAAAGAAAAGAAATAAGAAATCTGAACCATGGCTAGATAGAGAGCTTAGACAATTACGAAATCATAGAAATAAGCTCTACAAGATCTTAAAAAATAGTCCAAACCCAAACGAACAAATCAGGGTAAGTTATGAAAACTTGTCCAACGAATTTTCTCAAAAGTCTCGAGAGGCATAGATCTCTACGTTAATATAACAGGAGAAAGTATAATGCGTGACCCTAAGAAATTCTATAATTTTGTAAATTAAAAGAAAATCGTCTGGGTATCCAGCAACAATGACTAAGGGAGAAACTACTTCCTCTGATTGTAAAACAATTTGTGATATGTTTGCTGAATACTTCCAGGAAGTTTTTCTGCCTGCCTAGCTCACCGTTACATCATCAGACGCAAATACCTCATAATAGTGGTATTGCAGAAATAACTCTTACTTTAGAAGAAATCCATAAAGCCATTAACGATCTGGACCTGAATAAAGGCCCTGGTCCAGACCATATTCCTCCATCTTTTTTATTTCAGTGTTTAACACAGGTATCCAAACCGCTGCACATAATTTTTAATAAATCTCTCTCATCAGGTGTCTTTCCGACTGTGTGGAAATTATCCAACCTTACACCCATCCACAAAAGTGGAGACAAAAGATCAGTGGAGAATTACAGAGGCATCGCACTACTATCCACTATACCAAAACTATTTGAAAAAATGATACATGATAGGCTCGCCACCTTTGTTGATCCATTCCTTAACGACCAGCAACATGGTTTCCGTAAAGGTCGCTCAACTGCCACTAATCTCATAATCATGGTTTCCGATGCTCTTAATGCCATGGAAAAAGTCCCGTAGGTTGATGCAGTATACACTGATTTTATTAAGGCTTTTGATCAAGTGAATCACTCCATTTTAATAACAAAATTGCAAAACTTTGGGATCTCTGGGTCTTTTCTAAATTGACTTATATCCTACCTTTCTCATCGCACTCAAACTGTAAAATTTCAGGGTTACTATTCAAAGAAAATTGTAGCATCATTGGGTGTGCCACAAGGTAGTCACCTCGGACCTCTCAGATAGTGAGCCTATTAATAAATGCTGCAGGATCTTTAACAACGTGAAGAATTGCTATACACCAGGCATTTTGAAGGCCACTTTTAAAACAAACTTACTTAAAACCTTGAATCCTTAAATATCCTCTGTCCTGGAATTCCTTAGCCCATTTCCCTTCAATTGTAATTGTTAAGAAAATAAAATGGAACTATAATGCAATGTAAATATTTTGTACTTTGTTTGGTTAATGAATAAATAAATAAATAAATAAATTATGGCAACTATATCCTAGTAAAACAACAAACTTAGCAGCTTCGATGGAGTGACCAGCTGATTTCCTCAAGAGCAGTCACTCCAGGTCACCACGGGACTGCTCCACTGCTTATGTTCATTACACCATACCCCTTCATATTTTCTGGGTATCCGATAAGAATACATCCCTCTGACTTCTTGTCCCACTTTTTAAGCTTTTATTTAGTTATCTGAACCATTGCAGTACTACCGATGATTCTGATATGGTTAACATCTGATTTATTACCAATCTATATTTCAAATGGTATCTTATTTTCTAATGTTGCAGCCACGCTTCGATTTTGTGGATACACTGCTATATCAGTGGCCTCATTCCACGATTCTTTACCTAAGTTGGCAATAAAATTGCTCACATAATCCATTTTGTTGCGGTATATATGGATGTATCGCACCACCACAACTCAAATAGTGCCTGCCTAAATTATGGAAACTTGACGGACGTAGTTGACTATATCCTAGTAAAACAACAAATTAAGCCAGCAACAAGCTGAAGCATCTGATTTCGCCCAATCAGGGAAGTCATATACTTCAGCTTGCTGCCGTTCTCAAACAAGTAAATCCAGTTTTCTTAGACGGATAGGACGCAACATCCAGAGGAAGAAAACAAAACGCATGAGTCCTTAAAAATTTGCTAACAACCTAGTCGAACGCACTGCCACAAAGGCGTACCTATCTGAGGCGCGTCAGATAATTTCCTAAGTCTCAAGGCAATCATTCATCTATCAATAGCTCAAGGGGAAAGATCTCGTATGGGAGATTGGAAATGCGTTCTTGTTCTCAGGATGAAACCGGTTAGGCCACACATCTCCTGTATGTTATTTGTGTTCACTTGTCGACTGTTGACAATTCGTTAAAATGGACTCAGTGATACACAAAATGTGTATCATATACAAAGTGAGCATGAGTGCAATATTGGACTATGTAGCCTTCAGACAGGATTCAGCTAACCTGAATATTGAAATATGTTGCAATCCTGTTTACGGCTACATCTAGCCTGGCCCAATGAGGGTGAAAGATCTAATTGAAAGTCCAAGCGAAGCATCATTGCTGCAGGGTAATATAAGGGCTCGCAAGCAAAGGAAGCGCTCTCTTCTAGCAAGTGGTTTGGATCAGCAGTCACCAGTGTCTCAAACTTTGAAAACTTGGAAGCCAAAGTTTCGATTTTAAACAGGACTTTATATTTAATTTCTTTATTAGAATGTATGCGGTACAGAGGCCTTATAATATAGTAGGTGTTCTGACAAAGTCATTTCACCATCGTTTGAACATAACTTAAAACTATGCATATTATCGTATTTCTATGTGATTATTACAATTAGCTAGAGGAAAATTTTGGCAAAAACCTCTACTGAACTTACTTATAACTAGCTAAAATCTATGAGGCTAGGTTACGGCCAAAAGATAGGTGGTAGCAACTGCTGATTTTCAATTCGCCAGGGCATGAATTAGCGGATCGGGCGAGTTACGAAATGGACTAACGCCAGCAAGGCTGTGTAGCTTTCCAGAAGAGAAGTAAAACGGTTTACTAAGTACCATTTTCAGGTATCTGTTTTGGGTGATCTGAAGCTTTGTTACTAGATATTTAGCACATTGGATCCAGGTAGGTGAGCCGTATAGGATGATCGGTTGGAGTGCCATTTTGACGATGAGGACTTTGTTTCTGGTGTTGAGACGTGAATTGCGAACTTACTTATCAATACTACCATAGATGGAAAATTAAAATAAATGTTGCAAAAACGAAGTCAATATACTTCACCAGGAAGCGTAAGCCTGCTCACCTACCCAAGCGACCAATAAATTTTTTAGGGCAAACTATTCCTTGGAGTGAGTATCTTAAATATCTTGGACTTATATTCGATAAAAAACTAACCTTCAGAAGACATTTTGAGCATATTAGCTCCAAAGCGTTTAAGGCCGTGCTTCCACTTTACCCCCTTCTTAAACAGGATTTTAGTTTTGAGTTCGGAAGAATTGGATCCTGGCAGTCGACAATGCCAGATAACAACCAAAAGAAATTTCAACCGGAAGATTTTCTTCGGGAACCTCCATCATAGTAAGCATACGTCTTTCTAATAATTATTTTCTTTATCGGTTTAAAAATGAGTTATAGAGTTAAGTTTGAACATTCAAATAATGCTAGCTTTGAATTGAATCAGATATCATTTCTATATTTACTGATCTTGTAAAGCCGTTTCGTTTATGTCTCTGTTGGGTCACTTATCAGTTTCAGCATTCCAAATCGGTATAAATCTATTTTTGTACAGTCCAAGTTCGTGGCAGATCCCCGGAACTCGTTTCGGGTAGTATTTCCTCGAAATCTACTCGTATTTTATGTTGCGTTTGAGGTAAAAGAATTGTTGAATCCCACTCAAGTTAATGGTTTGGGTTAAAGGATAAACCTGAAAGTATTGAGATCAGTGTAGGACCCCGGCGAAAGGTAAACTCACTCGGCGCCCGTCCTTCAACGAGCTATCTGGAACCAGGCAGCCCATCCGGAATCCCCTCAATTTTTGAGGATAATAAACTCTTAGTTGAAGGAAAAGGGGGAGTGATACGTAAAAACTCTTGGAGTAAGGTAGTTCTAAAGATACGACAATTGTATTTGGACAGTTTCCTGATGAAATCCTTTCTTGCTTTGTTTTGCAATCAAGATTCATTGCAACTTCATGTAAATTAAAATGTCTACCAAAATTATTAATACAATTGCCCCTGTTTTCTATCCCCTTCATCCTTAAACACTCCAAAAACTGATACTCTTATTAGTCTAGGGATCAATAATTTAATTGAGCATCAATTTCTGGGTAAAAGGCAATTAATTGGAGATAAATTGCATTGTTACGATGTACAAAATTTTAGTATACATGAAAATCAAATGAATGTATAGCAAAGCAATACACTTACATCCTGGAAGGAAAGCTTAAAACACAAAAAATAAATAAATATCCTGAGCCAAAATAAATTGGAAGTAACTTAGATTATCCTCTGATGGCCAATTAAGTTGGTTTAACTTCTTGAATTTTAAGTCCATTCGCTACTAAGTTAATGACTATGAAATTGATGTTAGTTAGGGAGTAGGAGTTCAATTGTAAAATAATGGATATTTGGTGGGAGAACATAAGGGAAACTTTTAAAATGCAATTTTGTGGTTAGAAATTTGGGTTTGTATGGTGGTATTTTCAGGGTAGTTCCTGTAGTTGACGATTGAAGTATTTTGTCTTTTTAGCTTTTATAAAGTATTTAAATATGGGTGTGAATGAATGATTTTCTTTGCAACCTCAATTTTTCACTGCTTAAAGTAGAAGCATGTTTGAAACGTTAACAAGTCGCATAGGAGACGGTGACCAGTCAACATCTCCTGCAATTTATGATTCAACAGTGAAAGTAAAGAGTAAAGAACAATAAATAGACAGCGAATAGATAGTATATACAAGAGAGAAGAAAAGGAAAGAGATAGAGCATAGGAAGAAGGAGACAGAAGATAGGAAGACAGAGGGAGATACATAATAGGAAATAGAAGATAGTGTGAGAGAGCTGATAGAGGTAGAAAGAAGATAGAGGGAGAAAGAACATAGAGTGAGAAATAACAGAGTGAAAAAGAAGATAGAGTGAGACAGAAGATAGACAGAGGCACAGGATAAGGAGAGATAGAAGATCGAGTGAGATGAGAGATAGAAGATAGAGTGAGACGAAAGATAGAAGAGATAAAAGGAGAAAAATACCGGGGACTCTGGGCGAGTGCTTTGATATTCCTTTTCTGACCTGAGTCAGATTCAGTCGAATTTTCTTGTTTGCCAAATTTTCAATTTTTTAATATTATATTGGCAGACAGGATGTCGACGGATGGTGGCGTGGTTGCCGGACGTGAAGTATCCGACAAATATGAACAAATTGCATCGCTGGTTGCCCAGCTCGACAATATTACGCTAAAGTTAGATCAAGTGTTTTTAACACTATTGAAAATACAAGAAACGGTTGCGAAAACTAATGTTAAGCTTCAAAGTCTTGTTGGTTTTCTGGAAATTCGGAAAGCGAGATGGAAGTTGGCTGCATGAAAGGCAGTAAAGATAAAGAAGATGCGATTTTCCCCGCCCTTCCACCACCAAAACCAGCTACGACATTTAAAGGCATGGCCATCACACCAAAACCAACACTGGCGAACACTACTAACACACAACCAGCACCAACACCACAATCATTCTTCTGAGGCCTCAAAATGGTCCTCAATACTTGGTATTATTAAAACACAAAACATCTCATATACATCCGGGAAAAGCGTCTACCTTGGCATACAAATTATACCAACAACACCCAAAGATCACAGACGAATGAGAAAACCACTAATTGATAATGAAATACAATGCTTCTTCAGTAGAAGAAATCAAGGAAGACTTACGGTGTCAGGGCTTTAACCCTATAGAAGTCTACTATATTGAAATGAGGGTAGGTCATTTCTCTTACGGGCCAGGGTATGTGCCACAATTGCCAACAATTTCGACATTCTTCTAGAAACTGTCATGCACAGTCTCGATGCATCAAATGCGATTTGCTGTCTAAAGAGAATAAGGAGAAGCAAAAATTTTTCAACTGTGGTGGAGAACATCCAGCAAGCTACGGGGGTTGCCCAGGAATCCAAAGAACGTTAGAAGGTCGTCCACGCAGATCGCTGTGGCCCAACCCACACAACCAGCACAAAAACAAACAACCACGGCACTGGCACCCCTATGCACAAAATCCACCCCATAATATGGACCAAATGTTTGTGAAAATACAGATACAATTCGAAAACCTAATGCGAGATATGATGGCAAACACGATCCAAACTATGTTCACTGCATCTCAAAATGTCATCAACCCTAATCACTAATGAGACGAACCACGTTTCAATTCTGACGTGGAATGTGAATCCCTTGTTTCAACATAGTGGTGAACTACAACAATTTATATTTCATCATAAGCTCGACATAATTATGATCCAAGAAGCCTTTCTGAAGCCCGGGGGACGATTTCGCATCCCTAACTACATTGTGTACAGAAATGACAGAATGACGGGTACAGGAGGCGGAACTGCCATTTTCGTGAGACGAAACGTGAGTCATTATTTCATTTATACACCCATACTTCAAAAACTAGAGGCAACTGCAATCAAGGTGCGAGCTGATTTTCTAGAGTTCATTGTGTTTCTGCTTACAATCTTCCAGGAACTTGCTGCACTTGAAGGCCCTATCTTCATCGTAGGAGAACTAAATGCCTACCAACACTTATGAGGTGCTGGGAGAAGCAATGAAACTGGGACCGAGCTCAACACATTCATCACAGTCAACCACTTCAGCCTATATATTCCCAATGAGCCAACACATAATGGACCAAGAAATGGCTTTGCACAGGAAATTGGAATATTGCGAGATTTCACACAAAATGTTCGGTTGAACGTCCTCGACGAACTGTCTTCCGACCATAAACCAGTCCTCTTTTTCATAGAAAATATCTTCATTGGTGTTCCCATGCAGGAAAAGAAAACTACCAATTTTCAATCACCTGAAATGGCCGACGACATCAACAGCATCATTGAAAACGTAACTCGAAAAATTTTACAGGTAAAAGAGGACCATACGGTCATGACTCGTAGAAGGGAAACGAATCCCTATGAATCCCCTCAGAATATCAAACAACTGATAAGGATAAGGGATCAAGTTCGGAGGAGAGCTAGGTATACAAGTGACCCTACGCTATGCATAAACGCTACTCGGGTGACGAATGAAATCCGAGATAAAATAAAGGTATTCCAAAACGAGCGATGGGAGAGTTTATTACGGAGCCTTAAACCTAGGTGTGGTAGTTTCTGGAGAATATCCAAATACCAGCTATTCATGGTCCAATTAGGATGCTATTCTACGATGGGGGTAAGACTGAAGCATTTACAAATCCTTTGGATCTTCAAACGAGAAGGACTTTGAAACTGAAGAAAGAATTGAATCTTCTGTTAACAGATGACATTCATCATGAAGAACGGGCTATGACGATATCAAGAGCATTATGCAGATACTCAATAACCATAAATCACCTGGATATGATACTATTACAAACACATTAATTTCTTTGTTACCGGATAATATTTTACAAAAACTTACTGATATTATTAATGTAATACTCCGTTTGTGAAAGTATCCCAAAATATGGAAATCAGCGGCTATTATTGTTTTTCCGAAACCTCAAAAGGACCCACAATTTCCACAAAACTGGAGATCCTATAGTATCCTCTCATTGCTGTTGAAAATAGCAAAAAGAGTGATTCTGCATCGACTCGATGAGGTTGTATCTGACAAAGATATTATACTGAAAGAACAATATGGCTTCAAAGCTAAACACTCTACGGAATTCCAGTTAGTTAGAGTGCTTCAACACATTACAACAGGCAAAAATCGGAATTCAACAGGCCTAGTTATGTTTGACAAAGCTAAGGCCTTTGATAAAGTCTGGCATGCAGGACTTGTCTCCAAAATGCATCAATTCAAAAAGCCACTGCAACTCACTCAAATATTAGCTCCATGGTACATTAGAAACACTGAAATCTACAAGGACCTAAGAGTTGAGACGGTTGAAAAATACCGACGTGACAAGGCACTGAAACACTTTGACACAATTGACAACCATACTAATAGTACCCTCGCATTCCTTCGGACTTTGCAAAATAGGGATGAATTAAGGTTCTCCATTATCCACCAAATAACTCTGTAAAAATTATTTCCTAAAATCATATAAGGACTGAGACCGGCTCTGAAAAATAGATGAGTACTGAAATACTTGCAGATACGAGCGAGTTAAGGTAATAAATCGCACTAACTCCTCACCCCACACATTTCACGAAACGTTAACAGAGCTCATTTCTTTACTACTGAAATTCCTCAGAGTTATTGTTAGTTAAATAGTTGATAATGAAACTTAACTTTTTAGAGAGAAATCGAGCTAGAAAAATGCTTTATAAATTTTACTAACTTTAAAACTTCGAAATAACTGGCTTGAGTTTTGGATATACAATTGAAAAGACGTATAACTCACGAAGTAATTTATGCATGCCCTTTTTTTACTGCAGGTTCCATTGATCTCCGTCTTTGGTCATTCTTGTCTTAGTACACTCGCTTCTCTTGGACCTAAGTACCCTACGCTCAGCTTCGGCTATCGGCCTGGCCTGCCATGTACTGGTTAAAAGCCCTGGCTTCAGCTCAGCTCGTATTGCCTAGATCGCAAGATTACAATTTTCGCGTAGGGAAGAATTAAATTAGCCGAAGCTTTTATCTCATGAGTTGAGGTAGTTCTAAAGTTATTTTTTAGGTCAGTTCAATTTTTGCCCACATATAATTAATTAATAATCGCATAGGTCAGAGCTCTGCTTGCCAGCGTAATGAACAGTTAGCACCATTTCTTATTTGCTATCATACCTGCCAACTCCACCATAGACGGTCCCAAGTCCATTTGAGAAAGGAGGAGGGAACCCTTTTGTTTCCCCAACCCATAACTTCCATGATTCCTCATCCCAAACCCCCCAATCACATGGTAGTAGGTAGTAGGTAGGGGTCGTACCTTGGGTTTACTGGTTCCCCACTAGGGACATTAAATGCCGAGAAATGCTAATAACTGTAAATACATCTTCAGGTCTGCTAATAAATCCTACTTACGAGAGTGAAAGCGAATCTTCCGCGCCTGATAACGGAATCGACGTAATAACCATGCCGTCGGAATGGAGGTTGGGTGACGGGCTAACTCCCCGTCCCTGGAAAACTTTCAAATGTTTCTAAATCTGTAGATGGGCCTCGGAAGGGATTGGACTCACGGCAACGGCCTCGCAAACGGAAAAAAGGCTATGGCATTGGACCCTGGAATAGCAGATCACTCATTTACCCTGGCGCTGTTAAGGACATTTTACAACAGGCCAGTCAATATCAATTAAAAATACTGGCAATCCAGGAAACGAACTGAACTGGAAACGATATTCAAGACATGAGATCGCACACAATATTCAACAGTGGGAAACCTACCGGAAAACGAAAATTCGGAGTGGCCTTCATTGTGGATAGGGAGTTCAAATCGCACGTTATTGATTTTAAGGTATTCAATGAACGGTTGTGTGCAATCCGTATAAAAGCGAAATTCTTCAAAATCTGGCTGATTAATGTTCATGCACCGACCGAAGGAAAGGACAAAGAAACAAAGTAAATGTTCTCCAAGTACCTAGAAAGACTAGTCAACTTATTTGTAGTGAATAAGTAAATTTCAAAGTCCGTGAAGGACTGCAGCGATGGACTGCTGTCTCGGCAGATGAAGGTGTCATTATCTGCCAAGAATGCCCTTGTCTGGGGACGCGTGAATGCGCTGGCAGGCTAGCATTGTGGTGTCTTGGGGCGGGTTCATTCCCCCAGCATAAGGACCCACTACAAAGAATTTCGCATTCCCGAATTTCTGGGGTCGAACATAAGCAAGGCAACCGAAGTCGCAAAAACCGTAGGCAACTGCACCAGGGACAACTGACTTGTTCATGGAACAAGAGAAACTAGTAAAAAGAAGCGGAAGCAGGATAACCTCGTCCTTACCCGGAGAGGCTCATGGCCCACAAATGAGAGAGGGGCAACCGGGTGGTGATGGAGGCCCTGCGCACCCACCCAACCGGATTAAAATCCATAATTGTTGCAGTGGCCAGGTATTCTTCTTTTGAGTGGAAAACTCATACAACTTAACTTGCATGAGCCTTCCCATCAGAAGAGAAGTACCCCGGTGACCAATTTATGCCATAGAATTATCCAAGTTGATTACATAACCCTATGTCATAACGAGGCACTCTGCTTGGGCCACTCAACCCGCGCCGTCTCGGTATCTTTGCAGCGAAGTATGAAGGAGTATATCCGTTCCACTTCCGTGTAACAATCACCACAGATTTGGTCTGGTGAATCATCTTCAAAAGTGATGTTTATGTTTGTGGATTCCTTTAGGAAGTAGACAACAACAATTCTCCTCGCTTCATCAACGAAACTATAACAGAGTGGATACATTTCTTCGCCAAGTCGTAGGCAGAGTCGGCATGCATTTGTATAGTTCATTGTGCCATTCTAAAATGTTTGAATCTAATTGGGCAAAAATGGGTAAAATAAATGCTAAAATGAAGCTATAAAGAAAATTTAAATTGAATTGACACGACAAAGTACGTAAAGTGGCCGAAAGTGGCGAGCTATAAACGCTCCTCACAAAAAAATGTATGATAAAAATTTTAATTAAGGTATCAACAAATTTTACGTTATCAAAAAAAAAATCGGTCTTTCCATTTCATTTCTCTTCCCCAGTACGGACACCAATGGCACATTCCTTCTGGAGCGTCTCAAGGACTACTCTCTTGCAGCACCATGAGAATCAGCGTTCAGAAGTGCTCCCTCATCCGCAAGTTTCTACAAGTTACAATTTGTCAGCCCAGGGTTGAATTCTGACCCACAAGCAGCGCGTGTCTTGTCATGGATAGTCATGGATTAGCTAATCAGCCAATCACATGAAATCAAGATCCATGTAGTGTAAGACACTCAGGCACCACTTGGTTTGGGGAGCAGATCAGAATCCTCCGCGAAATAGATGTTGAAATAATAACTTCCGAATACAAATAGGGACTCTAATATCATTTGGCCTTACTAGTCATACAATGGTGGTAAACCACCAAAGTATAAATCAGAAGCAGGACCAAACGATATTGATGTCCAAAGACAACACACGTCCGGAAGTTACTAAGTTGCTGGGGCACGATTAGTGCAAAAGCCCTCGGTAGTTACCTACCTGCCAATAGTCTTGACACCTTGTAGGGACACCTAGAGACGATCGACTGTCTCGTGCTCACGACTGATGATACAGCCAGGCATTTCGGAGCCCCACGTTGGGTGCCATTTGTAGTGAAGAAGGTAAGTTCAAAAGTCCTTAAAGGACTGCAGCGATGGTCTGCTGCCTGGGCAGAAGAAGGTGTCATTATCTGCCGAGAACGCCCTTGTCTGGGGACGCGTGAATGCGAAATTCTTTGTAGTGGGTCCTTGTGCTGGGGAATGAACCCGCCCCACGACACCGCAATGCTAGCCTGCCAGCGCATTCATGCGTCCCCAGACAAGGGCGTTCTCGGCAGATAATGACACCTTCTTCTGCCGAGGCAGCAGACCATTGCTACAGTCCTTTACGGACTTTTGAACTTACCTTCTTCACAACACATTGCTTACAAATGACACAAAAATAATTCTGGATGATTTTAACGTTCAGGTTGGCAATGAGATACCTCATCGGGGAACGACTGGAGGATACAGCCTCCACAATAAAACAAATGACAACGGCCTGCGCCTGATCGACTTTGCATATTGCAGAAATCTAGTCATACGTTCGACTTGCTTCCCACATCGACGGATTCATAAAAGTACCTGGGTATCACCGGATGGCAACACGTAAAACCAGATCGACCATGTTCTGATCCAACAACGATGGGCCTCGAGCATACTTGACGTCCGTTCACACCGAGGAGCCGATTGTAACTCAGATCATTACTTCATCAAACTAACCGATCGATGTCGTATGTCAAAGCCATATTCAGTGAAGACCAGCGTGCAACCAAAATTTGTCATCGAAAGGCTCCAAACGGCGTCTGTGGCCGAAAATTTCACGGAGACCCTCGACAACCAGCTGGTTCCCATCTTCTTAGATCCATCGTTAAAAACAAGCAACGAGCTAAGGATGGAAGTGGAAGTGGCTATTAAGTCCGTGGTGGAACAGACAATCGGACATCAAGCCCGGCGCAAGAGAAATGAATGGTTCGATGATGAGTGCCACAATGCGTTAGCTCAGGCATACAAAGACTGAATATGTAGGTAGGAAAACTAGGACGAAGAGAGAACACTATGAAAATCTCAGAAGAGTAGCGAATAGGATAATTAGAATCAAGAACAAAAAATACTATGACAACCAATTGAGAAGTATAGGTGTAAGTTTAGCCAGCAACAACACTAGACAAGCGTACAAAGTAGGGAAAAGCCTGAAACGTGGTTATCAGCCTAAAATCACGCTCTATCGTTATGACATCGGCAATATCATCACTGATGAAACCAAGATTAAGGGAAAGATGGGCATAATTTTTCAAGAACCTCCTTAGTCCTCTGCACAGCTCCACCAACTCTGAATGAAGTGTGTTCCATCATAAAAGCCCAGAAGAATAATAAAGCACCGGGCATCGATGAGATTCCTGTGAAGGTTATAAAATATGGTGGCAGCAGTGTTCATAAAGCTATTCACAAAGTCATCCAGCACATTTGGCAACAAGATCATATGCCGAAAGAGTAGAGTCTATCAATTATATTCCCTATCCACAAAAAAAGGTGACAAGTTACAATGCGAAAATTGTAGAGGCATATCACCACTTTGTACGGCGTACAAAATATTTTCAAAGATCTTAGAAAATAAAATCGGATCATACGCCAACAGTATTATTGGGGAGTGTCAAGGTGGTTATAAGCGGGTAGATCGATGATAGACCAATTGTTCACAGTCGAGCAGGTACTTGAAAAATGCTGGGAATTCAACATAGACGTACACCAAATTTTCGTTGGCTTTAAGCAAGCATACGACAGTATGATCGTAACGTACAGTACAAAATAATGCTTTACTTTGAAACACTTGGCGAGTACAGTATCGAAAATGTGAGCGAATTTGTTTATCTAGGTGCCAAAACAACAAAGACGGGTAATGAAAAAGACGAAATACGACGAAGAATACAGCTCACAAATAAAATATTTTATTCAGTTTTGACGATCTTGAAGACCAGCTGCATTCATAGATAAATAAAGCTCTAAGTATACGAATTGTGATAAGACCTGTGTTATGCTATGGGTGTGAAACATGGATCCTAACCCTAAATATATTGAACGCCTCTGAGTGACGGGTCCTGAGGCGAATAATCGGAGCGAAGCTAGACGGAGACCAACGGCGAATTTGATACAACCATGACCTGTATGAAGTTTTTGACAATGCTGAGGTCTCAATGATTGTCAGACTGCGGAAACTGCAATGGACTGAATCGTATGGACGAACAACGGATACCCAAAAAGCTATTCGTTGGGAGAACTGAAGGCCGGTAACTAGTGGGGAAACAGGGGAAAAGCTGGTCTGGCTTGGTCGACGAAGACAATTCATCGCTGCTTGAATTTTGAAATGTGAGGACGCGGTCGATGTACCGAGACAGTTGGAGGCGCTATTTGCCGGAAGCGAAGGCCCGAGAACGGCTGTAGTGCTACGAGCAAGAAGAAGAATCATACCTGCCTGTAAGGTTCCAGGTCTTACATTATTTTTTCATTTCAAAAAATGTTCTAAAAATTCAAGCCACAGAGAAGATAAAAGCATACAAAAGACTCAAACTAGTTCATCAACTAGCCCGGGGACCTTGAAATAAATGGGACTATGCGCTCCCATACAAAAACTTTTCAAACGAAGCTACGTGGCAGAATTTGGGTGAGCTGAGAAGCATAGCTTATGCGAAAATATATTTGGGGTCTAAAACCTACATTGTCATTATTTTTTTTTACCAAGAAACCAAACATTTTATCATTCTATTTTCATATTCAAGCTAAGTCAAAATTGAAGTAACTTTGATACCAAACATGATTTTGAGCATTAAAAAGTATTTTTTGATAAGCTCAAACAGATAATGATTGATTACCGATAAAACGTAGCTTTTAATTTCAACTGAGATACATATTCCGATGGCGTCATGTAATAATGGCGAAAGTAACTTGGAACCGAATGTTTTTTGCCAACGTACGACATCGACTTTATTTTCTTATCTGTCGGACCTTTGATTTCTGAGAATTACCAAGATTTTCGAATTTACTTGATATTAGTCAGATATCAGTCAAGTCTTCATTTTCGATTAGATTAGATACAAATTCGTCATGTATGCAACCATTTATAGGGTAAAAGTATGGATCTAATAGTTAAGTATGTTGCGTTTTTTATGACATGCCCATTTTCGGTTTGCTGAAAGATTAAATCAAAGGTTTCATTTAATTAAAATCTGATTGAGGTTTTTTGCTTCTTTGAAAGCATAATACTTAAACACCCTTAAAAGTTACGCTTTGATAACAAGCAATGTAACGGCTTGTATTATGTAATCGTTTTTATTTAGTTTTAAGGCGAAATCTTTCAAGATTTTCGACATTTATGCACATTCCGAGCGACCCACTTTCGCGAGAAACCATTAATGCGATCCAGTTGAGCGATTCTCCCAAGAAAAAAGTATTTCCAAAAAGAATCAAAATCATACTCGTGGGAATCGATTAAATGACATCCCAGGAAAGCAATTCCAAAAGGTAATGAGATCATTAAATCGAATTATATTTCGTATCCCTTTTCAGTTTCATTCGTTAGTTTCCACTTCCTTGTTGAAAATAAGAAAACTCACCATCCGAAACTTGGAAGACGTTGAGTGGAAAAATAGCACCAAGCATTGTTATCGACTATTTATTTTGAATAAAAGGTCCTTGTTCGTACTTTTCTATTTTTCTTTTTGGTTTTTTTTAACTTTGCTTTCTTGTTGCTCTTCTTTTTGCATGCACAACAATATTCACGAATTGATTTGCATTTAAATCGAATTGCTTGCAAGTTTATTTTGTGATAAGAGCGAATGACAATATAAGAGAGTCGGAATTTAAGGCTGGTTTAAAAATGGTATGGGGTTAGTTTGAAGGAATGCGGAAAGTGAAAGTTAGTTAGATTCTTTGTAGTTGATCAGATTGAAAGATTTAAATGTTTTCATTTGATCTGCAGGTCACGAGGACACTGGAGCTATGTGAACAGGTGAGTGGTGAATGCTATAAAAGAAGTGGTATCAACGCGAAATCTAAATTGTTTTTCTTTTCTCAAGGATGATAGGAAAAATTGCAACAGGAAGATCTAATCAAATATCTTTTAGAGACAGTTACTGATTAATACTTTTGATTTTTGTCAAATGGACGAGTAAATTCAAGTCAGTTTCCCTATTGGCCACTACTTTTACGTTTGCTCTTCATCGAGTACTAATATGTAAGGAAAACTCTCGTGACTATCAGGTAAGGACTTGAACAGGACTTCCAGTAAGCTTTTCTGAACTTTCAAGCTGCTTAAGTCATCTTCTAGGAAGAAAATCCTGATTTCGAAGGCTGAAAATGGGTCTTAATCAGATAAACGAGTTCACGTTTAGAACACGAGTATACCTTGCAACGCGAGGGAGAGCTGCAACTAGGCCCTGCCCATCCAATTATTCTTGATAGCGTATTCCCTTATAATTGAAATAGCTTTATATCTCTATGATCTAATTTCAATGTGGATTCATCATGCACGGAGTCTTATTCTTTTTTTACTTCCCGAGTTTTTTCCCTTTCAAATAGAGGTACTTTATCACCGCGCGATACTCGATTTATCCATTGTTCTTAACAAATGTCACCTGTCAACTTTGGAAGGGTTCAATGTATTTTGTACTGATCGGAATGACTTGAAATTTTTATGGCATGTAGCCGCCTTGAATCCCGTGGATTAAGACGTGCACAATGCAATCGTTAAACTCACTTAATGTGGTAAATAACAATTTATTGCAATCATTTAAACATATCACAGTTCGTTAAATGAAACTAAACTTGTTTGCTTCGCGACCAAAAGCCAAAAAGAACAGCTTATGAAAAGTCTTCTTGTTATTAGCTGATTGGTTGCCAGATGTGTAAAGTCGAACTTCCTCGAGATGATGTCAGCGCCACACAGTGGTGGAAATAGTTTTTATGATCACCACAGTACCCCCTTTCTAGAATTGACGTCAAGTTGATGTTGGCCTTGACGTCCGACTTTACGTTCTGAGGGGAATGTCACGATGTTGTTCGTTGTTATCTTTTGTAGTATACGCTGGTTTGAGTCATTTGCTTGAGACGGTTGCATCTTGTCCCTTTATCTTGATAATGAAGACGTGATCGTTGATTCGTTTAACCACCTCGTGTGGTCCTGTGTAGGGTTGCTCCAACGGCTTTTTGACTGCATTGACTCGTAGAAAGACATGAGTGCAAGTGTAGAGATCATTGTATTGAAAAAGGCTTTTTTTATGCGATGAACTGTTGGTGTCGGTCGAAGGAGTCGCATGTGCTCACGAAATTTCTCGACGAAAAAGGTGGGGTCGGCTGGCATGTCTTCGTTTGTAAAAAATTCGCCCGGAACACGTAGTTGTTCGCCGTAAAGTAATATACCTAAAAAACCTGGCATAAATGGCTAGTAGTTCGCGATCATACGCGCTGTATTTAGCTTCCGTAGGGCTCAGCTTACGAGAGAAGAAGCCAAGTGGATGCCAGTGTTCGCCATCGCGCTGTTCCAAGGCTGCTCCGATAGCAATGTCAGATGCGCCAGTGACAAGTTGAAGTTGTGCCTTGTGATCCGGGTGGACGAGTAAGGCTGCAGTTGCAAGGTCGCGTTTACAGATTTGGAGATCCAATTCCGTTTGTGGTGTTCAAGGAACTTTGCGACTATCGTTTCTCTTGCTGTTGCTTAAGAAAGTGTTCAACGATGCCTGATGGCGGACTCAGTGTTAAGACAACGTCTGTAGAAGTCACAGGCCCCAAGAAATCGACGCAGCTCGACGATGGCTTCAGGTTGCTTGAAGTTAAGCAGTGCAGTGATTCGCTCTTGTGTTGGTTGTGAACCGTTTTTGTTGATCGTGTAGCCCAAATGCTCTATCTCCGTTTGACCAAAAGCACACTTATCAATGTTAATGTGCAAGTTATGCTGCTCGAGTCGTTGGCGGACAATGTTGAGGTGTTCTCGATGTTGGTCAGCATTGTCTGACATAATGATGATATCGTCTATATAGCAGAAGATGAATTCCAGTCCATAGGGGATGTTGTCCATGCGCCATTGAAAAGTTTGTGTGGCATTTCTAAGACCGAAAGGCATGATTAAATATTCAATCAACCCGAATGGTTTTGTAACGGCTGTCTTTTTTATGTCGGCTTCGGACATCGGGATCAGATGTTAAGCCCGTTCTAGGTCCAACTTCGAAAATATAGTTTTAACGTGAAGCCGGTCTGCCACGTCGTGGATATGTGCAATTGGATATCGATCCGGTACTGTCTGAGCGTAAAGTTTGCGATAGTCGCCACAAACCCTCCAGCCTCCGGATCTTTCGGCCACCACCATATGGATGGGACTGGCCCAAGGACTACTCGATGTATGGCAAATGCCCATTTTAAGCATCCGATCAAATTCTGCTCATGCTGCTTTCAGTCAGACGTCGAGGCCGTTGAAAAACTGGTGGTTCAGTTGTTTCGATGAAATGTGCCACTAGGTTAGCTGGTGCTGATGTGTGTATTGTTGTTAATGTTGAGAACGTGTCATGAGTCGTAGGCTGAATGATAGTTGCCGTTGTGGTTGCCTTTACATGTGTCGTGGATACCCCAAAAACATCAACCAGAGCGATGTGTCCCGGACTGGAGTAGATAGAATTGTATCTAATAGCCTTCTGTTTTTTAAATCGATCAAAAGCTCGTCATATGTCAAGAAGTGCGCCCCAATAATTGGTGTAGAGACATTTGCTACAATAAAATTCCACGCAAATAGACGCTTGAAACCGAAGTGTATCTTCAAGAGTCGTTTACCATACGTGGTAGTTGTGGTGTTGTTGGCGGCATATAATGTTAGCATTTGCGGCTGTTGAAGTTGAGCGAAGCGTTTAGGCAAAGTCGAGACGGATGATCCCGAGTCGATTAGGAAATTTAAGTATGACTGCTGATTGGCTATGTGTAGTCTGAATTCCGGAATTTTATCTATGTTGTCAGCCACTCCGGTGATGGAAGGCAACTGTCTCAGCTTACCCTGATGCTGATTTACTTGAAACGAGCAAGGCTCCGAGCGCCGCTTCGCTTTTACGACAAATCTTCTATGGTAATAGCAAGCCTCGTTGTTAGTTGAAGCTCGGTGGCCTCTTGCACTACCTGTCGAACCGTGCAAATCAGAGGGGTTGAAATTGCTTGTTGATTTTGTCATCTGAACGACAACGTTATTAAGCTGACGCTCGATTTTTTCAAGCCGTTTGTTGAGTTCCGACGTATCTGGCACGCCTGCCTGTGGTGGAGTGGCTTCTGTAGCCAATAGGTAACCCGGAACACTGTTTACCACTATGCGGTCTGCTAGTTTTGCGAGTTTGTAGAATTCGGAATCCTTGCTAATAGCCAGAACGCACCTGACGCTCACTGGTAATCATTTAATCCACAATGTTTTGAGGATATCCTCAGACAAATGCAAAGGTGCGAAATTATGCATTTCTCGAAGTAGTTGTGACGATTGTTTTCCATCGAACTCTGCTCCTGTGAGCAACCGATTTAGCTGTCGCTCCATAGATTCGGAGAATCTGGTGATAAGATGCCATTTGAGCGTACCGTATTTGTTCGTGACTGGTGGCGAACGGATAATATCAGATACTTGCTGCAGAGATATCGATGTCCAGAGCAGTGATAATCGTGTAATAACGAACGTTGTCAGACGTTATTTTGTTGGTGAAAATTGCGCTTCCGCCTGCACAAATCAAAGCGTTGGGTCGCTTCGCCAAAATGGTGACAATTTCGCGTCTTTGACAGAAGCAACTTCCGCAGACGGTGGAAAGTTTGTTGCTGCGTCAACCGGTGGCAACAATTTGGGCGAAGATATCATGTCCTTGCTTGGTTCATATAGCGTGTCGAGCAATATGTTGTTGTCGCGAATTGCCGGCGATGGTATATGTTGAACGGACGTGCCGGTTGTCAAATCCTCAGTCGATCTTTTCATGGGTGCTCCCCTCGCCGGGGCTCACGTCGATGATAGGGTCACCCGTTGTAGCCGCTTGGATCCCGTGGATTAAGACGAGCACAATGCAATCGTCAAATTCACTTAATCTGGTAAATAAAAATTTATTGCAAAAATCAAACATATCAAAGTTCGTTAAATGAAACTAAACTTGTCTGCTTCGCGACCAAAAGCCAAAAAGAACAGCTTATGAAAAGTCTTCTTGTTGCTAGCTGATTGGTTGCCAGATATCTAAAGTCAAACTTCCTTGAGATGATGTCAGCGTCACTCAGTGGTGGAAATAGTTTTTTTGATCGCCACAGGCATACATATGTAAAGGCCATCTATTGGTTGGCAAGAGAACTTGAATGTATCATGATTTTTTGCCGGTAAGGCCGGACACTCGTACATATATATACTATATATATATATATATATATATATATATATATATATATATATATATATATATATATATATATATATATATATATACTATATATATATATATATATATATATACTATATATATTTAAATAATTATACATATGTATATATATATATATATATATATATATATATATATATATATATATATATATATATGTTATATATACGAGGTGTGACGATTATGTAATGAGACTGATCATTCCCCCCTCCACTGATATATTTATCATCTCTCTATCTTGTTTAGTTCGCCTGCTGTGTCGTGTTAGGGAGATGTGTATTGGTGGTGCTAGTCACGAAAATGGAGAAACGACGTCAAAAGCAACGCGTCGCGATAAAATTTTGCGCCGGACTGGGTGGAACAGCTTCGGAATCGTACGTTAAAATTGTAAAAAAGTGCATGGTGATAGTGCTCTTAGTCGTGCCCTGGTGTGTCGATGGCATGAAGAGTTTAAGGTGGGGCATGACAGCGTAGCAGACGAGGTGCGGATTGGGAGACCGGTCGAAGTTTGGACTGACGCGAATGCGCAGCGTGTGCGCACCCTAATACGTGAAGATCGGCTTTTAACAGTTCGAATGTTGGCCTCGGGACTGAGTATGAATCGTGGAACAGTCAAACAAATTTTAACCGACGATTTTGGGATGAAAAAGTTGTGGCCGAAGATGGTCCCAAAGAACCTTTCTGAGGAGTAAAAGCAGCATCCAATGATCATCACAGAAGACTGATTGGAACAAGTGGAAAACGATCCCACGCTGTTTGATCGAGTTATTACAGGCAATGAGAGCTGGTTTTTCCAATACGACCCGGAAGGAACCCATTTTGAGTCAATTATGTACATCTGGGCAGCAGTGTCGAGGGTACTCGTGAACAAATAAGTCTACCGAAAAGGGCTTGCAGACATTGTTATTGTTGTTAGTTAGTTTCGTTTATTTTGCTACCTTATGCTTTTGGCCTTGACCGAAAACTTTTGCCCCATTACCAAAGTCAGCTGGCATTTTTGACCAAAAGTAATTTTACGATATCAGTTTTCATGTGCGGACGTCATAGGTTGTGTAGTGCGTCGAAGATTTTCTTAGATATGGAGGAACGATTTTTTCTCGTTAATGTTTCACTGGTAGGTTGCATTTTTAAGAGTCTAGGGCAGGTTTTTGCGGATCCAGAGTAATCCAGAGTCATTAGATATGCCTTAATGCTTTCGAAGATAGAAGTCATGAAGTCAGTGTCGCCAACACCTGGTCATGACAGCGTATATGCAACTATATTTTCTACACTTTTAACATACCACCAATTACAGGTGAGTTGAAATATGAAGTCGAGATGCCTAGCTTGTCTGGGTCCTTGGTCAGTTTTCGATGCCAAAGCAGTTGCCAGTAGTTTATGGTCAGTCTGCACATGAACTAATCTTCTTCTTCTTCGTAGCACTACAGCCCTTCTCAGAGCTTTGCTTCCTGCAAATAGCGCTTTCAACTATCTTTGTCCATTGAACGCGTCCTCGAATTTAGAAATCCGAGCAGTGATAAACTGTCTTCGTCAACCGAGTCAGACCAACGTTTCCTCAGTTTCCCCACTAACCTCTGGCCTTCAGTTCTCCCAACAAATGCTTTTTTGGGTATCCATTGCTCGTCCATACGATTCATGTGCCCAGCCCATTACAGCTTTGGTAGTCTTACAATCGTTGAGACCTCTGGCTCGTCAAAAATTTTATACAGCGCATGATTGTACCGAATTCACAATTGGTCCCCATCTAGCTACGCTTCGATGATTCGCCTCAGGACCCGTCACTCAAAGGCATTCAATGTATTTGCGGATGCTTGCGGATGCCTAACATAACACAGGTCTTATCACAGATTTGTATACTTGGAGCTTCGTTTTCCTGTGTATGCAGCTGGTCTTCAAGATCGTCAATACTGAATAAAATATTTTATTTGCGAGCAGTATTTTTCGCCGCATTTCGTCTCTTTTATCACTCGTTTTCTATATTTTGGCACCTGAACACACAAATTTACTCACTTTTTTGATACTGTATTTGCGAAGTGTGATATTTTGTGTACTTGAGGTATTTCTCCTCTACTGCATCATGAGCTTTGTTTTATTTTCATTGATTTGTGGCCGTACTAGTTTTGCTTTGCTGCAAGTTTGAGGAAGAGTTCTTTGGCAGTTTTTAATGACCGAGACAAAATGTTGATGTCGTCCGCATAGGCTACTACTTGGCTTAACTTGAATAGTAATGTACTTCTTGCATCGACAGTGAGCTTCCTTACGATATAATCTAGAGCCAAATTGAATAACAACACGGCCAGCCCATCTCTCTGCTTTAGTCTGATATTTTTGTCCACAGCATCTGTGAGTTGGTTATTGATGCGGACTTGGGAGATCAACATTGGTAAGATGGACTAATTTGGCTGCATTACCAAAGCAAAGCATTATTTGGTACAGTACATTATGATCAATACTGTCATATGCTTGCTTAAAGTCAACGAAAATTTGGTGCACGTCTATGTTGAACTCCCAGCATTTTACAAGCACCTGCTTAACAGTGAACAATAATTGGTCTATTGTGAATCTACCTGCTCAAAAACCACCTTGATATTCCCCAATAATACTGGTGGTGTATGATCCATGAATGGTGAAATTATCTACCTTCAACAAATTGTGAGAAGTTCTTAATTACGTTGTATATGGCGAAAAACTTCCTGTTAAAGGCTGAATATTTAGTTGGAGTGGTTGATGGTTTGTGGCTGAAAAAACTCAAAGGTTCTCAATTGATCTCGACTTTTCACTGCAGCATTACGCCTATTCCTACGTGCGATGCGTAGATGTGAACTCGAAACTCTACAGTTTCATATGGATGCTGGAGTAGAGTTGCGTTTGCCAGCGAATCATTAACTCTTTCAAATACTTGCTGACGTTAGTTTGTCCACGTAAATGGTGGTGGCATCAGTTTGCCCACTAGTTTGAGTTTGATTTTCTCGGTTACACTCGCGATTGTAGTACGCTTTTCCCTTATGATGTTTTTTGGCATCATTTTGAAGATACTTAACGTAGTTGTACAGTAGAACAAGGTCAGCCGTAAGACTTGGACTGAAGGTCCAGTTATCGTTTAGCATTCCTGCGAATCGTTGAATTTAACAGATCGATGTTGGTATAGGAAAGCCGAGTATTATCTCAACACGATTGATTGCGGATGTAAATCTAGGCTAGTGATACCAAAAAGCATTTTCAGGAAGTTATGTAAAACACGTACTCGTCAAGTTATTGTAAACGCCAGGTTTTACTCATGCTAACTACATCGTTCTGGTAAATGAGGAGAAAATACAATCTACGAGTATCGAGGACTTAGTGCATGAAGGCTTGGTGCATGTACTTTTAGAGATACCGTTGCATCCGCAAAAACTGTTTGGTGTGGTTTTCCTGCCGGAGGTGTAATTGGGCCGTATTTTTCCGTGGATGAAAACCACCGTCATGTTACCGTCAATGGAGATGGCTATCGTGTTATGTTCGAAGATTATTTGTGGCCATAATTGGATGGGCTTGACATCAACGATATCTAGTTTCAACAAGACGGTGCCGGTGACACAGCACGCCTCACAATCGATTTATTGAAAGGCGAATCTGGTGAACGTGTTATCTCGAGAAATAGTCCGGTTGAAAGGCCATCTCGGTCATGCGATCTAACGCCATTGGATTTCTTTTTAATGGGCTATATCAAGTCACTGGTCTACGCCAAATGTCGAAATGTGTGCCAGAGTGGTTTAAAATTGAGTCCAAAAAACCGACCGCTGTAAACGGGCTTGTGATGGTCATATGATCGAAATAAATTTGAATTCAATATTTCAAATATTTCTGTGTTATTATTAATAGATTAAATTGTTATGTCCTTAATGGAAAACCCTTTATTAAACAAACTTATCTTCAAAGTTTCTTTAATTATTGATTTTGTAATAAATCCTTCGAATAACGAACAACGAAGTTCAGCAGACTAGAGAGTTTTCATGTACCACAGAAACAATCGAAATTAAAAGTTAAGGGATAGTTTTCATTAAAACTTTATGAAATTTATATCTTACAAGTGCACTTTATAAATTCCCTTTTTAACCACATATTTTTCAGTACTTGCTTCCTGGTATAATTGGTATTCTTTAGTTCTAGTTTGTTTAAAAATAGTTCGCACGTAGAAAAATTTGCAGTATAAAATATTTCTTGGGTAATACATGTTGAATAACTTTTAAATTTAACATTATAAGCCGTACAAAACACACATCTTGATTCTCAAGGATACACACCGCGAATACTTCCATGTACATAATCAAGCAGAAAAACATTTTCTCCAAGATTGTTACAAGATAAAGTTTTTTGCTTTTATTGCCGTACATGATATGTTACATAGAACTGAGTAGATACTTGTTGAACCGAGTACGTACACATCCCCACTATTCATTTTGTAACTTAAAAGTTTCAAACTATGTAAACGCGAGGTGTAGTTCCTTGATAGTACAACGGAATAGTACATACAACCAAGCTTCTTACTATTATAACTGCCTTACAAGATAAAATGCTCCTACTGAACTAATATGCATGGTGAAGAAAACATATAAAAAGAAATTTAAGTAAGTTTCATCTGCATGGCTTTCTTCATGATTTTCTAGTGAATAATGTGATAATAAATATCAGGAAAACTACTTCAAACATTTCATAGTTTAATTAGTGTGACAGTTGATAAGTTTATCTTTGAAGGATTAACTGATGTGGTTTTTATGTCTTCTCATCATCAATTGATTCTACAGAAATCGATCTAAAGTGTCCACTATTCAATGCATTCAACTTAACACATTGAACCTAACAGATATTCACCATTCATAGCTGCAAACAACTAGATAAGAGAGCAGGACAATTTAGGGGGATTTAAAACCTATGATTTCAAACGCCTATTCATAGGAAAATACCGAATTGAATACAGGAATATGCTTAATTTTAACCATGAATGCGTTCGAAAAGGTATCTCATATTCTATTGTAAATGTTGTCAACATGGTAATATGTTGGACTAGACTAGCATGGCGGTAAGCTTTCAAATGCTATCACATACAATGAATTCTATGTATTAAGCTTCCAAGTTGCAACAAAAGTCTATTGAAAATATCTTTAGTTAGTAAACTGAATGGATACGTGCTCAATTCAAAATTGGTCGCTATGAAATCGATAAGATTGGATATTTATTTCAGCATGCATGAGAGGTTTCCTTTCAATTCAATTCAAACTGTTATTTGTCAATCGATGACAATTACTAAATTTTAACAATTACGCTTGTATTCAAAGAATAATCTGGAGATGAAACAATTGAATGTATGAGGGCAGTAGGATGATTTTTTTGGTCAGCATAATCGACTAAATGTGTCCACAATCGGGAGAATTGTGCGAAAATTTCAGCAAACCGGATTTGTTGTAAATTTGAAACCACTTGTGCATGCTCGCCCGGTTCGTTCTGCGGAAAACAATGCTGTTGTTCGCGCGAGTGTGGCGGAAGAACCGTCAACCTCGACTCGTCGTCGCGTCCAACAATTGAACATCTCACGAACATCACTGATGCGAATTTTGAATAAAGGTTTGAATTTACACGCTTACAAGGTTCAATCGACTTAAGAGCTAACGCCTACTGACCATTTGAAGCGTTGGCAATACGCCGAATGGTTGGTTGTACAGACAGAAGGAAATGGTGACGTTACAAAGAAAATCATCTTTCGCGACGAGGCACACTTCGACCTCAGTGGATTCGTTAACAAGCAGGGTTGCCACATTCGGGCAATGAGAGTCGATGCATCCACAAAAAGTGACTGTTTGGTGCGGTTTGTGGGCTGGTGGCGTCATCGGGCCGTATTTCTTCGAAAATGAGGACGGCCAAGCAGTTACCGTGAATGGTGTTTGCTATTGCGAAATAATAACGGACTTCTTGTGGCCAGAAATTGAGGTTATATACCTGGACGATATGTGGTTCCAACAGGATGGGGCCACTTGCCACCCAGTCAACGAGACAATGGCTCTTTTGCGCGAGAAACTCAATGGCCGTGTTATCTCACGTTGCGGTGATGTTAATTGGCTGCCACGATCATGTGATTTGACACCGTTAGACTCATTTTTTTTCGGAATATTAACAGAAAAAGTGTACGTCAATAAGCCTGGAACAATTCAAGAGATAAAGGATGAGATAATTCACCACATTAACGACATTGAACCTCAATTATGTCTCTGAGTCATTGAAAATATGGACCATCAGATAGAAGTATGCCGCCGTAGCGGTGGTGAGTATTTGGGCGATATTTTTTTAACGCGTAATTGTCATATGTCTTTCTATTTTAATAAAAACAATTAACAGATTTCTCTGAAAATTTTTTTTTGTTATTTACAACTAACATCGTGCGCTTTGGTTTGACCACCCTGTAGAAACTATACTTTACCCACAAAACAAAGTTAAAAGATGAGAAAAAGGATAAAGGCGCGAAAAGACCTAATACTATTTTTCTAACTTGGTTATTGCTAAGCAAATTTCGTAATATTGTATGAAACAATTATGATTTAATTTATTCAAAATATTGTTGATAGACCCTTGGTTTGTTCAGGATCCTAATTACTATTAGGATGCGGCTTTTTATTCATATTTAAAAAATGTCGTTTTGAAAATGAACTTGGGTTATTTGAAATAAATTGAGTTTCTCTCATTTTTCAAGCATATCAATAATTGATTGCAACTATTTTTAACCAACAAGAGAAATTTTTTTCTAGAGTCAGTCGGCGTAATACACACACAAATACATGTTGTATATCTTTCAGTTAAAAAAATTTTTGGGCAGAGCATATCATTATATTTCACATTGACCATCAGACGACTTCAGTTGGATCTGTAGCAACGACCGACGGCTATCTAAATTCCCAGTGATTGTCTATCTAAATTCCCACTGATTGTCTTAAACAAAATGGAGCATATGTATTGCTAGCAAAGACATACCTCCAACTGAGCATGTCAGTTCTATACGTGCCTGAAGACAGCTAGGGATGTTATGAGAATTATTACATAGCCACATACGTATGGTGTGTATTGTACACAAGAATAGGCTGTTACGGGGTGAAATTGAAATTTGAAAGGATAGACGCGATAGCGAAAGGAGACACTCCTCGAACCGCTGTCAAATTGAATTGTTTTCGGTAGACCTCAACCAATTGAGTCTCCATCAAGTCAATTGAATTAAATATCACTTTTTAGCGAATTAAAATTTTATCTTACTAAGCAATATTTTTAACTAGAACTATAAAACTCATTAAAGAAGATTTAAATAAGTACTTAGGAATAGCTACATAGAAACTGCCAGAGGTGACGAGATGAAACCAAGATTAAAAACTCAATTAAACAATTAAATTTCCCCAGCAGCAAGCGTAGCAAATAAATAACGCAAACTCAGTACCACATCATAGATAACATTATTAAAGCAGATCAGTTAAAATTAGAAATCAAAAATAAATGCAGCTAATTTATCAGCAGAGAAATCAAACGAATTTGCATACTAAAGAATACTACAATTAAAATTGAGCTCAACACTAAGAAAACATACGAGGACAACCATACCAGACAACAGCTAATACTGATCAAATGTTACCGAACCAATCCTATTTAATATGGTAGACATTAAAATCTAATTCGGCATAATCGAAAAGCCCTCAAATTTCCAGTCCAGTGTATCCACCTTACAACAGTTCAATAAATTCGTTCGGAAGACATCACAAAAAACCCTGGCCACGAGTGTGCAAGTGATATCAAAGCCAGCCATGAGTAACAATCTAAAATAAACACATTGTCAGCAATGCTACACAATAGACCATAACTATCCAGCAACAACTTTTGCAACACCACCACCCTCGCTAATCTTTGCGATAGAAACATCCCCAAAATCTATCTCTTATAAGAATCAATATTTAAGATTGTCTTGACTCGCAACCATCATTGATGTCATCATGCGTATACGAGAGTAGTCCCAAAAGTACCCGACCTGACTTATGAATACAGGTAGTTTTGAAAAACAATTACTGCGATTGACAATACCACCTTCCAACAAGTTAACGTGAAAAATTCATAACGGTACGTTTATTATTATTTTTTTACAGACATTCAAAGTGAAGTAAAGTCCAACCGATATCAAAGCCGAGTTGGATTCTACTCTGACAAAGTCTGCTCCTTCGTTTACAACGGTCAAATATTGGGTAGCTGAGTTTAAGCGGGGTCATACGGGCTGCCAAGATGAACACCGCAGTCGTCAACCAAGTGAGGCTACTACCTCAGAAAATGTGAAGAATATCCACAAAATGGTATTGGATGACCGTCGACTAAAAGTGCGCAAGATAGCAGACATGGCAGGAATTTCAAAAAGGGTTGTGCATGACATTTTGACCGAAAGTTTGGACATGAGAAAGCTGTACGTAAGATGGGTGCCGCGTTTGCTCACAATGGAGCACAAACAGCAACGTGAGGATGTTTCCATCGAGTTTTTGACAATGTTTCGCAGCAATAAAGCCAAGTTTTTGCGTCGATTCATAACTATAGACGAAACATGGGTCCATCATTTTACACCTGAGACCAAGGAGGAGTCAAAGCAATGGACTGAAAAGGTAGAACCTGCTCCAAAGAAAGCAAAGACAGTTCAGTCAGCTGGCAAGGTTATAGCATCCGTTTTCTGGGATGCGCGTGGAATAATATTGATTGATTATCTCGAAAAAGGAAAACAATCAACGGTGCATATTATGCAGCGTTATTGCAGCGTTTGAGTGATGAAAAACGGCCCATCTGACGAAAAAGAAAGTGTTGTTCCATCACAACAACGCACCAGTCCACATGTGCGTCATTGCGATGGCTAAAATCAATGAGTTGAAGTTCGAATCGCTTCCTCACGCATCCTATTCACCAGATCTGGCTCCCTTGGATTATTTTCTTTTTCCGAATTTGAAAAATGGCTCGTTGGCAAAAGATTTGCCAACAATAGGTAGAGTCCGCGGTTAATAGCTATTTTGAGGAGCTTGACGGTTCCTACTATAAAGCTCCTTACATAGGAAACACCTGTAACCTTTATTCCAGAGAAAGGAAACACTTGATGGGAGTTTTTCTTTGTAAAACGTAATAATTATTCAGAACATACTATGATGGTACAACTCAAAGTACACATATCATGACAATTTATCAAACTATGTTAACATGTCGCTCCAACGTTGGCGGATGGATGTTGGGGTAGTTTGTTGGGCTGGGCTACCCCTGTCTGTGGTTGTAACCGGTATTTGTGGCTGGGGTGCGCGGTGTTGCGGGCAATGCTGGGCACGCTTCTTCCACTGGTTTCGACGGTAGTCTCGCTGAAGGGTGGCGGCCTGGCCTTTGAAACGGGTCCGCTTCTCTGGAGTGACGGCGATCAAGGCTAGTCAGAGGAGCTCCCCAGGCCACCCCTGTAGCATTTACCTGGTTTCGCGACAGATGCCTCTGGTGTCAAATTTGCGCTGGATTTCACTTGGCGGCGTGCTCGGTACTCTTCCAGTGTCAGGGCCGAGGTGGAGTAAGGAGATGGACCTCGTATGGAGTTTCCAAGCACTCCCGGGGGTTCTTGCTGGTAGATGTGGCCTGTAAAGAGTTCAAGGGATAGTGAGGAAAATTTCAGGATGTTAAAACCTGGAACATAATTTTGCTCAAAGGTTCCATACCATCGGCGGGCTCGTTAAAAGCCTAAATGCTGCTTTGGCAAGCGTCATCGAGATTTTTCTGGAGGGCTGGGACAGCCTGAGCTTCACTCGGAAAGACCACTGTGATCTGTTCTGTATGGCATTGAACGGCCCAAGTTCCGCTTAAGCAGGTTTTTCTGTCGAGGGATCTCGTAATCTTGGAAGGCGAGTAGCCTGGTTCCATTTAGGTCAAACGAATCCTGTTATTCAACCTTGGAAGGCGCTTAATCAGCCTGAGTTCCACTTAGGTTGATTTTCCGACGTTAAAATTCTGAATTCCACTGTGGGCACAGGTCATGAAATGCGCTTCTTCAGGCACCTCATGGATTTTTAATCCAAATTAATTGCCAATTAGGCAGCTTTTGCCATATCCAATACCTGGTACGGTGAATGGGACAAAATGCTGACGGGCCAATTTCCGCCCCAATTCCATCGACCAGGTAGTTAATCGAAAGAAATGCTATTCCTACGAAGTGCTGTCAGTCAATTATTTTTTCCTTCATTTTTCGTCTTTCCATTTCAACACACACAATGCTGTTAGTGCATTTTTTTCCATGTCCATCCATATCGTTCCGCATACGACAAACAAGAATTGCATGGTTCAGGTTTCTGGAGTTCCCTGGCCTTGTCGATGTAGGTGACGGTCATAAGGAGTATTATATATATTTTATTGTTGATAGTGTTTCAAAATGTCAACATGATTTAGTTTAGTCGTCCATATGTTTGAAAATAATACAATACTATTTGAGCATTTCATTTGCTTTTAGTTAAGTATGCGATAACGTACACAAGAGTATTCGGATTTCACTCGTCATGAATGGATTTCCTTGATCAGGTGAAGGTTGCGAAAAAGATAATTGTTTATGTTTGGTATCATGTGATTTCATTAAGTTGTCAATAGTTGCATGTTAGTTTTCACTCTGATTGCTACTTCCTTAATGGTTCACTTATGGAATTATTGGTTGCGTTATCGATTGAGATATTTTAATTTTTATTCATTAATTATAGTATAAAATTCTAATCTATTGACAGTGTCAGTTAATGTTACTTTAATGTGGTCTAGTGGTCAGAGTATGAACGCATAAGCCAAAGGCCCCAGGTTCAAATCTCGTAGGGAGCAACGTGATTTAGTTCAGGGGATTTTTTGGACAGGCTATGAGTGTTCGCTCATTAGTTATATGCACTGATTTAATCAGATCATATCGTAGCTGAGCAGGCACACGGGAACATGGTACTGACCAAACTAACCTCCGAAAAAATCAATCAATACGGTCATGAAAATGAGATACTCTAACTATCTCTAAGCGAAGGCCCGAGAGGGGCTGTAGTGCTACAAAGAAGAATGTTACTTTAATTGTAGCGTTATTTCTTGGCCATGCTATTGCTGTTCTGTTGATAGCGTTAGTTACTTAAGTAATATACTATTTATTAGTAAATCTATTGTTTGTATAGAATGCTAATCTGTTGCTAGTGTTCGTTATTTATTGGTAGGTGTAAATGCTAATGTGTTGATAGTGCTAGCCATTATGTTATTTGTTTATTATATATTGGTTACGTTACTTGATTCGTAATAACGCGTATACTCCCCACAGGGAGAATGCTGGCCGACAGGAATACTTGGAGGCCAGCATTCTTTGGGGAGTTCCGCCCCCATGTACCCCAGGAAATTCCCCCAGGGGGAATGCTGGCCGACAGGAATACTCTTGGAGGCCAGCATTCTTTGGGGAGTACCGCCCCCACGTACCCAAGGAAATTCCCGCAGGGGGATTCCGGTCGACAATAGCACTCTTGGAGGCTTGTGTTCTTTGGGAAGTGCGGCCTCCACGGACACGAGGATATGGGGGGCGTCATGAGGTTCCCTCCTGGGATGACAGGTAACGACCCGGATTGGATCTGGACTACGCTTTGGACAACGAACTGGAATTAATGCCTTGAGCTGGCGGATATGATGGTTTGGACCTAGTTGCTTTGCACAGTAGCGTCGAGGTGACACTTGTTGGCTCCAATTCAACTATCATACCGTCTCTGTCCCGGTAAAAGCTTGGCAGGCCTCGAAGTACGTTCGTCAATGCTACGATCGTTACTGAAGCGATCGATGGAATAGTTGTAAGTCCCGACATAATAAAGAACCATCCTGAAGCCAACGAGGAGTTTATCGCAGGAAAAAAAACGTGTGACCAGACAAATAAAGCGACGTTGTGTGAATGCATCGCAAACGTCGAAAATGTGGCGGAAGTACAGTATTCGGAAACGGAAAGCGATAACCTCTCCCAAGGATGGTCGCAAAGTACAATTGTCGGCCAGCGAAATGAAGAAGAAAGTTCTGAAAAGGATACAATCTGCATGCCACTCCCCAAAAATCAACAAAGCAGTAAAGATTGGACTCCTTGAACTAGAGGAACTCCTAGACAGTATAGGGCATTATTGGAGGAGCTTGTTAAATGAACAGAAGGCCAGCTCCACCAGTAAAAATCAATAAAGGAATGGTGAGTCAATCAAAGGAGATCAGGATAAAAGAAGGAAGAAAGAAGCACTTGATGGGCGTGGAGCACCAGATCATGGGTTCCAGACAGTGTTTACAAAAGGAGCGAAGAAAGCCCCAAAGAAACACCTTCAAAAAGTGCCAGAAAGCAAAGTTCGCACGGACACTCAACAAGAAAAAGGACCTGATGCAAAACAGGAGACCCCAGCCGCAGACACTGCTCGTAAAACCCCAAGATGGTCGATCCTACGCGGACGTGCTGCGAGACATCGGGGGAAATGTAAGGTCCGAAGACACCAGCACCATCATTAAAGCAGTACGACCAACGCGGTTGGGTCACATACTTGTCGAATTTGGAGCAGAGGCCGACAATAAGGAAGCATTCTGTGACGTAGTAAAGAAAGTCCTCGACAAAAGCGCAAATTTAGCCTCGCTCAAGCCAATGACAATGATCGAAATAAGAGACATTGACTGCGTAACGGATCTAGCCGAGATATAAGAGGCCATCAAAAGGGAGTTCCATAGCGTGGGAAGGATCAAAGCGTGACTGACACCAGAAAACAATAGGCGCCAACGCATGGCCATAGTTGACTTGACCGAAAAGGACGGTGTACAATTCCTGAACAAGGGCAAAGTACGAATAGAGTGGGTTGTCGGTAGGATACGGCGAAGAGCAACGCCTCTTCAATGCTTCAAATGCCTTGGTTATGGTCACACCACACAAGTATGCAAAGGACCCGATAGGAGTTCCCTATGTTACAAATGCGGTGAATGTTCGAAGTAGGCACACTGCATTCCTTCCAAAGATGCTGATCCAAGACCAGATTTTGGACACGTCTTTGGATCAGGAAAATGCCGGGTTTCCCAGAAAGCCATAATAAAGGCAAAATCAAAACTTAAATGACCCGCATCCTGCAACTAAACCTACGCCGCAGTTCAACCACCCAAAATCTGCTTGAGCAATTTGCGAGGAACATGAAAGCTGACTTCTTGCTGCTGAATGAGCAACACTATGATAAAAGTGCTGCATTATGGTATCCTGACAAAACTGGTACTGCCGCTATCTGGGTTCAGACCAGTGATTTCCAAGCGGAGACTTGTGGACGGGGGGATTGTTTCGTGTGGGTTCGGTGCTCAGGGACAACCTTCTTTAGTGTGTGCCTAACGCCAAACGAATCGATATCATCTTTCCAAACCAAGCTTAATGCTCCAAAGGGCGCTGCCTCGAACGCAGATGGCAACGTGCTCGTTGGGGGAGACTTCAACGCTAAGGCAATCGAATGGGGCATGCCTCAAACAGATCAACGGGAAAAATGAATTTTAGAAATGGCGGCCAGGATGGCGCTCATTGTACTAAACACCGGAAACACGCCGACTTTCCGCCATATTAGCTGTGAGGGAACCATACCGGGCGTGACATTTGCCTCGGAGTCCTTGGTACGGAGGATACACAATTTGGAAGCATTTGAGGACTACTCAGCCTGTGATCATCAGTGCATTCTGCTTGAGATCAGTGATGTTGTCTCCTGACGTCCGTGCTCTCGGCTTTCTACAACTGGATGGAACATTGGAAGGCTGGACGCCGAGAGGTTCGTGGAGGTTCTTACAGCAGGTGAGCCGCTGCAGGGAGTTTCGGAGGGGACGGAAGAATTGGCAGGTCAAGACGTGGTGAACTCAACCATGAGCATCATCACAACTGCTTGCTTCGCTTCTATGCCCCGTCAAAGCCCCCGGAACGACAAACCTCGAGTGTACTGCTGGTTAACTGAAATCGCTGATAAGCAAAACGAAAAGCTTCGACGTGAGGCTCAACGAGCATGGACCCGTGATGAAGCATGCAACCCGGTGGCAGCATAAATGCAGGCCAGAAAATGTTCTCGTAAATTGACTAACAATAAGGGTCCATAGGGCCTTGGCTACAAGCTAGTTATGAGGAAGCTTGGCACCCTACAGAAGCCTTGCATACATGATGCGGAAAAGATGGATAAGATAGTGCGGGGACTCTTCACCGCCCATCCTATCCATGTTGACGCTGTCCATGTTGAAACAGCAGTCGAGTGTCCACTCTTCATACAGCCGCCACTGGAGGAGACAGTCCTTTCATTGAAAGCGAGAAAGGCTCCAGGTCCAGATGATGTTCCGGCTGAGAAGTTGCGGATTGTCTATCACCATTGTCCTGACTGGCTGCTCCGCACATTCAACGCTTGCCTACGGGACAGGGTTTTCCCGGTACGATGGAAGTAGCGAGGTTCGTGCAGATCAGCAAGGGGAAGGGAAATTCGAGTCGCCGTCTGCATACCGTCTGTTATGCATGCCAGATACGGCTGGGAAAGTGCTAGAGAAATTCATCAAGGGAAGACTGACTGATCCTATTCGTGCTGCTGGTAACCTATCTCCTCGGCAGTACGGCTTTAGAGCAGGACGTTCTACTATCGATGCGATTGCAGTGGTGATGAGCGTGTTCGAAACGCCAGAGGCATATAGTTGCACCAAGTGACGGACTGTCCTATTGGTGACACTTGACGTCAGGAACCCCTTCAACTCCGGTAGATGGGTGGAAACGCTGGAAAACCCTTTTCAAGTTCCAGAATATCTAATGCGGCTTTTGAGGGACTACCTTAAGGACCGAAGCCTGCTCTACGATATGACACAGGGCAAACGAAATATGGCGGTTACATTGGGTGTTTCCCAGGGATTTATCCTTGGTCCAGACCTGTGAAACGTGTCTTACGACGGGCTACTGAGACTGGAGATGCCAGATGAGTCGCGGCTGATTGGCTATGCGGATGATGTTGCGGCTCTGGTCACTAGAGGCACCGTTGAGCAAGCGCAACTTAGGCTAGGTATGCTAATGCACCGAAAGAGAGACTGGATGACTGCTCGCGGGCTCAGTTTAGCACTGGAGAAACCCAAAGTAGTCATGTTGACAAAAAAGATAATCTCTAGAGTAAGAATGATCTGTATTGGAGACATGCAAATCGAATCGAAGCCAGCAGTGAAGTAGCTGGGGCTACTGATCGACTCAAAGATGAGTTTCTCAGAGCAAATCAGGGCAACGGCTGAGAAGGCTGCTTCAGGACTATCGGCTCTGAGTCACCTTATGGCCAACGTAAGGGGACCTAGCGCATCAAGAAGACGCCTCTTGATGAGCGCTGTAGGGTCAGTGATACAGTACGGGGCAGAGGTATGAGGCGACGCTCTCAGTAAGGAGGTTTACCGAAACGCCTGGCACAGGTACAGAGAAGAGGAGCACTGAGGATTGCATCTTCGTATCCAACAGACTCTGATTCGGCGGTGAAAATTATTGCAGGTATGATGCCTGTCGGCTTGCTTGCTAGAGAGCGCCACTCTATTTACCTGCGTCAAAACGAGGATGCGAGGGAGATGGTTGATCGCGAAGTGAGACAGCACTCACTCAAAGATTGGCAGTAGTCTTGGGTGAATTGCACGAAGGAAAGGTGGACTGCGTGCCTCATCCCGCATATGAAACCGTGGCAAAAATCGAATGCATGGTGAGACTGACTTCTATCTGACCCAGCTTTTTAGCGGGCATGGGTGTTTTCAGTCTTACCTGCACAAGATTGGTAAGTCACGGTCCCCCGATTGTCGGTATTGCCCAGGAGAGGAAGACAATGCCTGCCACACATTTTTTGCGTGCATAAAATGGGACAGGCTGCGTGGAGCCCTCTACAGGGCGATGGGAGAGCTCACCCCGGATAATATAGTTGCGGTGATGCTCGAATCGGTGGACAAATGAAACCAGGTGGCACATTATGTTCGAGCAGTCCTAAAAGATAAAAGGGACTCACAGCAGCCGGGGGCGCTGGGGCTGGGGGATCGCTTGTCTGGCACTTCCTCTTCCCCTCTCCCTTCCCGCTAGAAGAGCAATCCCCCAGCATGAAGGCGCCTCACGGCGTAACAAAACGAGACCTAAAGCGAAGTAATGTGTCAAACGGTTCCAGGCAAGGTTCTCATGTTGACAGGAGAGGTGTTTGCTGGGTAGTCCAGTCGCCTTTTTGCGAACATGAGAGTCCCACACTCTGTGCGTAAATGGCATTCACCTCCCTACCACAAATAAAAGGTTAGGATATATGTGAAAAAAAAGTGAAAACCGAGGAAGTTACTTTCGGTTACCGAAAGTAACTTCCTCGGTTTTTCAAAAATTCCGCAGTCTCGTTTGGTGGAACACGAGGCAGGGACATGCAATCGGACGAATGAGTGGCGTCATGGTCACCTTCATTGGGCTATTTGAGACCCAAAAAGTCCCCTCTTAGCGGAGAGTAAAAGGCTGGGTGAACTATGAGAGCGTGTTGAAATGAGAGCATCGGCAGAAAACAGGTTTCACGCTCTTATTTTTAACGCCACATATAAGAAGCCCATTGATATTTCTCATAACGTCCATGACCTGTTGTTTTTGTGGATTTGGGTTCCAAGAATAACTTCCACACTTTACTCATTTATTACAATCTTATTATTTAGCAATTAACGAGCTTGTAATTTAACAGTGCTAATATTTTATTCACTGAGTTTTACTACTGACAATTACAATGGTTGAGTTTTTTCTAGGCTGGCTACCGTGAAAAGCTGGTAGCGCTTAAATTTTGCAAAGAATAATCCATTCGGAGATCATCTCACATATTTCAATAGATTATCATTCGTTTGTAATGACTTAACAACTTGAAGACTCCTTCTAAGGTTCTTCTGTATTTTAAAGGTACTAGGCTTATGCACAAATTTTATGGAGTATTTTTATCATAATCATCATTGGTAGCGTACCATAGGAGATCTGGTTGTATTAGTTGCTCCTAATCAGTGTCGTTATACCTCTTCGTTTATCAGAGACTTCCAATCCTTTCCTTATTTACCATCAGGACTATCAATTTTTTTCTTTTAGAGCCTTCTGATGTTATGCAAGAATTACGAAACATTTAGAATAAAAGGAACTACGTATTTTTACCACTGATCGACTGAAGAACCATAGCTTTACTTTTAAAAATCTCGAAGTTAGGTTTATTTCTTTTTTCATTATACGTTCGCTCCTTTAGTCCGCTATCTTTAACTGAGCCAATAATTTATCGCCCGTATCAGAAAATTTACTGACCTACTTATTCAATTAAGATAGAATTAATGACACTAATATCTTTCTTATAGCCACAAAGGCATCAGATATTTACTTTATATTATCGGGTAGCCCGACCAGTAAAAAATAATTTTCCACACATTTCTGTAGCTACCTGAACTTTCCAGGTTTTTATCGAACACAAGTGCATTCGAAACTACTCAAAAAAACCTCAATATTTAAACCTCGCCCTCTTGTCGGCTTCTATGACCAGACGAAAAAAAAGTATCCTTCAATAAAACCAACACACAATAGGCTATCTCATATATTTAACACTTAAAATATCTTCAAATTTTTTGCCGAAAGGATCTTCTCTAATTCTTAAGTTCAACTTGTGAACTCAAGACAATGAATGGTAGTGTGATATCCCTTGGACATTTTTATGGACGAGGTCATTTATAATTTTTTTTATTATCATCCAAGGTGTATCCAGCTCTGGGTATTCAATTTTTTTCGTTGAGACGTCCTGTTGCGCCTTGTCTTCAATTTGAAATCATCTTTCACATTCCCTTATCCGATTGTGATCAAAGAAGGTCACAATTTCGTTGACATCAACATCTTTTGGAAATTATCTTTCATTTAATTTTCTCATTCGTTTTAACGTTATCTCGCGTTAATATGGTGCAACGAGTGAAACTGTAAGAAATGTATTTCATTCATTATTGTTGAATTTCGTTGATAAGAATTGGTTGCAGGAGTGCAGTCGTAGATGGAGTTTGAATTGTTCGAGATCCTTTTAGTGGCGGACAATTTATAGCCTTGCGTACTCGTTAGTTGGGACCAACGCTGATAGTGTCTGAGGTAGATGGCTGTCTTAAATGGTAACTGCATTCAAAAAGAATCAATTAACGTTTATATTATTTATGATCTTTAAGATTGAAGATATTAATTTCTCCTGAACGGTAAGGTTTGAATTGATTTTCTTAAATTTTTGCTGAAATTCATTAAAAAAATTCTCCATACTGTGGAACCCAGTGATTTGTTTAGTCAACAAATCATAATCATCCCTCGCTGAAGCAAATCGTTCATCAAAGGATATTAGAAAGTCATTAAAAGCACTTGATTCTGAAGTGTTCTGCACTCATTTCGATATCTCAGTCCATATCACTTGTTAAAGTGCATGCTAAGTATATTACATAACTTCTCGTTTCTTAACTTAAGCTGCCTGCCCGCCTCCTAACAAAGACGACCAAGTAAGAATAAGAAAACAAAAAACTGTAAACATAATCCATATTCACTCATTACACGAAGCACTTGAAGACTCAATGGGGACTGAGAGATTCTGGTGAGTGTTTATTTATGATATGAAATTGAGCCTATAACGTTCCACTTTGGTAATATATCGTCATAAAGTCTGAAAAATGTCTTTTGTTGTTTCGAAAAAGTCTCTCGACAGATTTGTCGTAGTGATGTGCTGTGCTGCTGTGGCTGCAGCAGTAAGTGGTCGAAAGATGGATAAACATTCTTGCATTGAACTGCTGCTACTGCTCCTTCAAGAACATGCTGAGTACGAGTACTTTGTTTTAACCGACTGATAAAGAAAAAAAAAATTAAAACAAAAATCAGCCTGAGAAGCACACTTGTGTGAAAACATTAAACTATACATCTTCCAACTTCAACCAGTTGAGGCTCTTCTGGTGGTCCTTTATTGTTTTTTAAGTTTTCTTGAATAAATGAGTTTTCTTTCACAACATGTGACACAACACGTGATACCTCATATGTGCTAAGTGTTCACTTTTATAAGTGCTTGAAGTAGGCGTGATGTTATCCTGAATGGAGATAAAATATGAAGGTTGTTTGCACATCACGGCACTTAAAGATTAGGAGACTAAGAACTTACAAAGTAGCTCAAATTATTTTATAGCCGCTTGATTGGTCTTCAGCAAAAATGTTGATATTATAGCGACATTAATTAGCTAGCCTAGATAGTTTCACCTAAGCTCAACAAGATTATTGCTTTGATTTAAAAGATTTTATATATAATTTGAAAATATGGTTTGGTAGAGAAAATCGAAAGTCTTATTCAAGAAATAATCTTAAATAGAGGACTTTCCAACAACTCATTAAATTAAAGAAACCGCACCAATTTTAAACGTTGTGATACCGTGGAAACTCCAAAAATTCAAAGGATCCTGGTGTTAATTTACTGTCTATCGTGCCAAGACCTTCGACAAGTGCGAACCTTTTTGTAGAAGCATCGCGCATAACGAAATTCGCGACATTTTTTAAACTGGACCCGGAGTTTTGGTTCGAACAAGTGGAAGCCACATTATACACGCATGTCATCACGCAGGATGCAGTGGCGGATCCAAGGGGGGGCCATGCCCCCCCCCCCCCCCCCCAGACGGGCCTATATAGAGAGCAAAAAGGTTGAAGTTACCAGCAAAATGTTTTTAAACAAAACCCATGTGAAGGAGAGCCATTCTAGAAATTAAAAAGCAAAAAAAGAAAGGTCTATGATGCAGTATGTTGAGGTGCACACGTGTAGGGGCCTACCATATATAGTACTCTGAGGGCAACATTATGAAGGCGTAATAAATATTCGAAATTTTAAGATGAGCTTATGACTCTTGAACACTGGCGATGAGAGCTTGCTGCCTATGCCAATTCAAATTATTTTCCTCTTGAAAAATGTTATTTTTAGCGAAATAATATTCTCCTTCATATTTAATAGAAATGTTTGTGACATGTAGACGTACAATGCTGTGTGCACTAGTAAAAAACCATAAGTTGTACGTTTTATGTTTGTGAATTATCGTTTAAACAATTTTTCCTATTTATGATATGCAAGACTAGAAATGCTGCGTACACGCTTCAGGCAGCGATACCGGAAGCGGGGGGGGGGGGCGAAAGGTGGCAATCACACCCCCTCAATCCCACCTGGGCACTTTTTGGAAGTATTAGGGGGGCCTTTTTGAGAAGCATAGCGCTGATGAAAATCATTCCCCGAGCAAAAAAATAACTTCTTCAGGGTGCAAAATATTAGAGCTATATATTCCTCACCTAAGGGATACGAAAAATTCAGTGGCACGGGCTATTAGCAGGATGTTTGGATTACTAGTCAATGTATAGACACAATACACAGTGGAATTGGCCTTGATAAGTCCCCAAAATGGCCGAAACTTGGCCTAATTTGCAATAAATCAGGCCAAAACTTAGCCTAAAAGAAGCCCAAACTTGGCTTTAAAGCAGACGAAATAAGGCCTCAACAGGGAGCAATAGTTTCCCAAACTTGGTCTTAGCCAGGCCCAATCTTGACTAAAATAATATTTGATTGATACAAAAATACCTTATTTTATGCTAATGCGCAAAATAAGTGATATTTTAAATATTAAACGTACGCTCTTTAAAGTTGATCGAGAATCAATTATTTTGTTCAGCAATGGTTGAAAAGAAAAAATCGACATTATTCTTTTACCAAACAACACCAAATAACCTCACCAAAAAACTTTAGTAAGACTTATACACTAAGTCACAAATGTTTTGAATATATCAAACTTTGTAACATACCAGTTTCTGTGTTTTTTAATGAAATTTCCGGCCATGAATGGCAAAAAAATGGGAATCAAGCTTTGTTTGGTCCCTAAATATTTATACTTCGTTAGTGGCTAATCAGGAATGGCCCCGTTTCTCTTGAATCATCTAAAATATTTTCTATTTTTTCCATTCTCTTTCGATTCACAAAACCCAACTTCAGCACATCTATGCCATGGTACAAACCTACTGATTTCGTTGAAGAAAGTACGGTATGCAACGAAGGAGGCTTTCATATTGAAAAGCATAATAGATATACTAGAAAAAAACTCTGCCACACCTACGGGCTAGCAGTCATATACGCGCCATCTATCCTTAAAGTCTTGATTCGTAAGCACTATTATGCTACGCCCTATAACTTTTCATTCAGTGAAATACAGGTTGGTTTCTTATTTACCACCCATTACCCTATAACGCCAACCAGTAGTCTTATGTGTTACTACGGTTTGTGAATGACCTAGATGGAAGGTGAAATGGAATAAAGAGTCTTATACATGTCAACACGACCTAGCAGCACGATCTACAGCAAATGCATGCCCTCCAGCTTTTAGAATTCTCAAGGCAATCATTCGTCCATCGATAGTTCAATGGGAAATATTATGAGCCGTGTAGACCTGGGACAGTGTCCAGCTAACCGTTTAGTTGAATGTGGTCGCAAACTTGTTTGCGGCCTCGTGTGAACTCGCCCAGAACTTTCGAGCATGCATATTGACGAACAACGGCCGTGTTCAGATGAGGAGTGAGAAGTAGAGGCGTTAAACAAGTTTACGCCAACGCTTTTACTTGTACACGTCGTCATAGTCACGCTGGCTACTTTTGTGTACGATACACATGTTTTGATTGTATGTGTCAAAAGGCTCATTCAATCGTTCAATTTCCCTACCAGAAGATACGCAACATACGCATGTGTATGTACATAACGCTGCTTCACGCAAAAACATTTTGGAGTATTTTCAACTCCGAGTCATTTCAAAACCTCCTTCTTCTTCTTCTTTTTCTTTTCGACATAACCTGTTTGTCGCTGGTATTTCACTCCACGTCTGAACACGGCCAATCCTTTGCCTCGTGCCAAAAAAACCGCCACCGAATGGAGAATGGAAGAAAATTTGCGGCCAATACCGAATACCGAGAAAGTCTTTTACATATTCGTATTGGTGCCTATTCATCTGTTCCCGGCCAGCGTCTAAACGGGCATTAGATTTTAAAGTGAATAAACCTAAGAAACACCTGATCATTTCATATCATATATGCTGCATGTTTTACGTGTTTAAATAATATTGGTGATATATATATTTTTTTTTTGCGAAAGAAGAGGTAAAGTTTTAACAACATGGTAAGTATGAAAGGCTTTTAATATTTCATAAATGAAGTACGCATAACTAACAGAATATATTTATGATGTTATGCGATTGTGCAGTTTTCGTTTTGTTTTACAATGAATGATATAATATTGACGAAATGAAGTTTTAGCACACAATACTATATCATGCTAAACTTATTAGAAATTTCGTGTATTCATTACTAGTTGGACTTAAAATCATTTGTAACGCTTTATATCATTTAATTTCTCAGTGTATTACACATCGGGCATCTAACGTGTAGCCCAGAGCATATGTACTACTAGTAGCAGCTATAGTTCGAACAAATTTTAATTCTAGCGGTACTTATGGAGTAGGGAAAAATGGATTAAAATTGTATACATATGTATGTATTATATACATACATACTGCAGCAATAAGTTGAACTTGCAAAGCAATCGAACTAACATATCGTAAAATTTAATCCATTTCTTCTCTCTCTCTCTTTTCATTCGAATAGCTGATCGATTGCAATTTAGTGTACATATATGGCCTGATATAGCCCATGTTACCTTACGTGCTAATTTTCGGATGGTGTGATGTCACAGCATAAATTTTTTTCGCACTGCCTGACTTGCTCTTATTTGAGGTTTGGTCAGGGCATATCTACTAAGTACCAGCTGCAGGTCGAACAAATTTTATTTCTAACGGTATTTATAGAGTAGAGAGAAATTGATTTAAATTATATATTTGCAAGCCGTTGCACTAACACATGGTTTTACACACTTACTTGCGTCTTATTTGCCTCTTTTGATTTTGAAAATTTCTCGATTACAAGAACAAGTGATATTTAGTCTATATACTCTGATTTCGCTTGAGAAGAAAAATGTATAAATTCTCTATGCTTTACTACAATATCAATTTTCTCTGGAGGTAGATACCAGAATCATTCCTTTCCCACAATATTTAAATAAATTTATAAATTATGTTAAAACAACTTATCTATTAATAGTGTAGTATACTAAACTTTACAAAATTTAGAATCTCATTAGCAATCTTTTACATTTTTCAATGATAGGCTATGAATCAATATTTTGAAAAATATAATTAGTTTTTACGAGACAAAAATTGTCAATTTGCTTAATGGTAAAGATATTTGAATTCACAAATTCATTTGCAGAACCATTAATTGATGAAACCTTATTAAATCTACCTGTTAAAGGTTCTAGTGAAGAAAGCAACTATTATCTCACTATTTTATAAATAATTCTAATCCAATTCATAACTAGATGGGCACTCTCTTACGTTCGGAACTAAATCCCTTATTTCTAAGATTTTCAAAATAATAAAAATAATCAAAACCTAAGAATGTTATGATTTTCAAAACGACAAAATGGTCATTTTCTTCATTTTCAAATCAATAAAAATGCCGGTTTTTATAGTAAACTGCTCAAACTTTTATCAATTAAAGTTTAGAGTGCATTTAGATTTCTTGAATATGAATATTATTTTACTTTCAGGATGGCAAATCAAACAAAACTTTCAAGAGGAAAGGGGAACTAAAATCAGCTCATATTTTAAAGCTATGGCACCAAAAAATATATGCCTCACAGCAACAGACTCACGACCTTCGGAGGGCACTACCTCTCAATTGAATGATGCTGTTAACAATGATGTTTCCCATCGCAATTTCGAAACAGATTTTGAAAATTTGATAGAAAAACCACATTTTAATTTACAACAAAATGAAAGTTCTTCCACTCTGTTGGCAACTATATCGGTAAAAAAATTGACAATGTTACAAAAAAAAATTTAATTTTAAACCCATGGATTCCTCCAGTAAACTATGTTTTTCCATATTCTCTTCATGTGAAAGATGGAGTAGAGAGGAAACGTTTCGCAAGCCATAAACATCTATAGTCATTTGAATGGCTTGTATATTCCGACAAAGAAAAGGCTTATTTTTGTAAATATTGCCCTTTTTTCGTGAACTGCGGACTTGGAGGAAATCAAAAAAATGTTCCTTCAAAATCATTGGTAACGCAGCCATTAAAAAAATTTGCAAAACTTTTTGGTACTAAGAATGGAGCTTTGACAGTGCATAGTAGTAATAGGTATCACTTGGAGGCTTTTGAAGCTTGGAAGGATTTCTTAGAAAGATATGATAGGCCTGAACTTAATATTGAAAATCAAATGGTTAATGCGCGAGTAGAAAAAATAAAAGAAAATAGGGAACGACTCAAACCCATTGTAGAAACGATAGTACTTCTCGGTCGATTGAACATTCCATTGAGAGGACATCGTGACGATGGAAGCATTACTGACGATTATAGCGTATAAAAAGAAGGGAACTTCAGGGCTATTTTAAATTATCGTGCAAAAAATGATGCAGTTTTAGGCGATCAACTAGCATCTTCGTCAAGTCGAGCAACATATATAAGCAAAACAACACAAAATGAACTGATAGAGTGCTGTAAAGCTGTTATATTGAATAAAATAATTTCAAGAATACAGGCTTCATGTTTCTACAGTGCCATGTTCGACGAGACTACTGATTTGGCAAACAAAGCTCAATTAACTTTAGTTTTAAGATATGTGTTCGATAGCAATGTCTATGAAGATTTTATTGAGTTTATTGATGTGAGAAAGGAAATGAATTCTGAAGGAAATGAAATAGAAGATGACCCAGAGAAATTAATTGATAATGAGAATGATATAATAATAGACGGAGAAAAAGTAAAACTTACAGGGGAAAAAATTGGAAAAGTTATTATACAAAAAATTCAGAATTTAAATTTAGACATGAAGAACTGCGTTGGAATTTCGACTGATGGATGTTCCACAATGGTGTCAGAAGCATGTGGGGCAGTAAAAACTTTGAAAACAATTGCCGTAAATGCGGTACACTGTCCTTGCCAAAATCATCCTTTGAGTTTGTCAATTTCACATTCTTCAAAGGTTCTAATGATTAGAAATACAGTTGATACATTGACAGAGACTACATTTTTCTTAACAGCTTCTTCCAAAAGGTCTGAAATACTAAGGATGAAAACGGATAAGAAACTTATTAAATTATGTCAAACTAGGTGGGTGGAAAGGCATGACGCCGTTTTGCAATTTCGATATTTATTTCCCAAAATAATAGCGGCTCTTGATTCTATTTCGAAATGGAAAGATAGAGATGCAGCAACGAAAGCTGATGGATTATGTAAAAAATTGAGGAATCCTGGAACAATAGTCGCTATTATATGTTTGTCAGATTTATAGACTTGTACTCATGGATTAAGTACATTTCTTCAACAAAAAAATGTGGATCTCAAATCAGCAAGAAATGAGCTAAATTTATGTTTGAAACTGCTTCACCGAAGAAGAGATGAAAGTGACCAGTATTTCAAAAATATATTTAATGAAATAAGTGGAATTGCTGAAGAAATAGGTTTAACGGAAATAACAATTCCTCGCATTACGAGTAGACAGGTTCATCGAGAAAACTATTCCACGACGGATCCAGAAACGTATTTTCGCCAATCTATCTACGTTCCGGCATTGGAAAATCTGATAAATGATCTTGAATATAGATTTTCAAAGGATAATTTAGAAATATATAATTTTTCTGTATTATTTCCCGAAAACAATCAATTTAATGATATCGAAGGTGTACAGAAGTTGGTTGGTAAATATTTGTACTTTCTAAGCAGTCCAAATGAACCTGTAGTAAAAGAGTTACAAACAGAACTTGAACGTTGGTGTTTAAAGTGGCAAGAAGAAATGAACTCTTCGTTATTATCATCCATTAGTGCTCATGAGCTGTTAAACAGGTGCGAATCTATAATATACCCACGTATTCATTTCTTTCTTCGTATCTTGGTTACATTGCCTGTTAGTAATGCCTCTCCTGAAAGAACCTTTTCATCATTGAAAAGGCTTGAAACGTGGTTACGGACAACGATGACCCAAGAAAGGCTTACTGGATTAGCGTTACTTCATATTAATAAAGATATAGAAATCGATGTTAATGAAGTAATCGATCGATATGCTAAGCAAAAAAACCGGCGTTTGGATTTTTTAATTTAATTTTTTTTACATGTTATAATTAAAATAAGCATTCCCACATTTTATCGACTAATATATAAGTAAAATGTAAATAAAATTGATTACAAATTCATGCATTTTTTGTTTCAGTTTTTTATTCAATAAATACATCTTGAATTAGCTCGTTTCCAGTTTAAAAATATAAGTTTTAGAAAATTAAGTGGCGTTCCTCTAATAAGTATTCTTTTAGGTGCCTATTATTCTAAGCTAAAAATTAATATCCCAAAATTTCAATGAAGTTGTCACCCAAGAAAACTCTGAAACTGGTCGTGGCCCCCCCTAGAACTATTCCCTGGATCCGCCCTTGGGATGAAACAAAATTCAAGTACGTGATACAATATGCCGTGCCAGAAATATTACCGGATATCATTCCCATAGCAAGAAAGGAGCGTATATTAACAGTGTTCGCATAGTCCAATGAATCGAAGCTTAGACGTTTAGTTCAAGGGCAATATATGGACGGACGGAAGCCATCACCTAACCTGCAACATCTTCAAAACACTGGAGCACAACAAGTGATAAACGCCATCTTACGATCGCTGCTTTTAGAGCAGCTACCGGAAAATATTCAGGTTGTGTTGGCTGTATGAAGCGAGCTGGAAATTGAAAAACTCGCAAAGATGGCCCATCTGATGATGGAATTACAGCAACCACCAGATCCCGCAGAATAAGGGAACGATCAAAGTCTAGATCAGACGACCGATACTGCTTTTACGATAAACGTTTCGGACAACAGCCAGAAATTGTCGACAACTTTGTCAGTGGACAGTTAAAGAAAAAGCTAAAGCGGGAAACTAATTTCGTCGTCCCAAATTGTGGCGAGCGAGGATGACCAACCACCTAATAATCGCCGACTTATAATTCACGACCAACAAATTGGAAACTGATTCCTTATTAACACTGAATCTGACGTATCAGTCCTTCTACGAGACAAAAATCAGAATATTCCCACGAAGTTCCTACTGTATGCTGCAAACAATACACCTATCAAAACCTACGGCCACCGGATTATTTCTTTAAATTTTGGATTACGATGACCATTTAAATGGGAATTTGTGGTTGCAGACGTACGGCAACCAATACTTGGAATTGATTTCCTCCAACATTTTGGTTTAATAGTCGACCCACGCAGGAATAAATTAATGGACCGTGAAACCAATCTGATCACGACAATGCTATGTACGGATAAGCCAAGTACATGTATCTCGACTATAAACAAAGACGTAAATTATCAAGACATCCTTAAAAAGTTCGTCAATGCCACAATTGCCTCCGATACTCAAAAGGTTGCTGCATATGGGATTTACCATCATATTCTATCGCAAGGACTACCGGTCGCTGCAAAAGCATGACGCTTACTTCGAGAAAAGTTGCGTGAAGCAAAGGTCAAATTTGAATATATGCTTCAAAAAAGAATTTGCCAGCCTTTGAGCAGCCCGTGGGAAAGCCCATTAAATATGGTGCCTAAAAAATCTGGACAATGGAGACCTTGCGGGGATTATCGCTGCCTCAATACTATTACTATCCCGGACCGGTACCCTATAGGTCACCTTAGTGATTTCGTGTTGTTAACCTTGGACTTGCGGTGGAACTTTCTCATTTTTAATATTATATAAATTTAATATAAATTTTAATTAATCTAATTTTGTATTGTTGAATATAAAAACAGCATTAATTCAGTTGAATATTTTTTATTGCAAAAAGGAGTAACCTTAGGAAATATTTTTCTTGACATTCAAATTTTTATAAAATAAAAATTTAGTTGAAAAATAAATCTCCTTAAGAAACAACCAATTAAAGTTTTCATCAATTCAAAGAAACGCATATTTATCGAAGTTCGAATATTATCAAATGTAATAAGAAGAACATATATGTGGTGAAAATACTCGCCACATCTGGTGACCCACGACATTCGAAATTGATGCACGACTTCCGCAGCTATAATTGATAAGCTGGCTACGTTATCGAAGCCAGTTTGTAGAATTAGATGGATGATTACATTTTCTCTGATCTACAATATTGAAAAAGATATTGTTATTTTTATTATATTTATTTGATTGATATCTTGGTTTCAAAAATAACAATTCAATCTTTAACAGAACCAAATTAATTATAATCGACTCTACTCTATTGTCGTTTCATTTCTAACAAAATTTTTATTTTATAAAAATTTGAATGTCAAGAAAAATATTTCCTAAGTTTACTCCCTTTTGCAATAAAAAATATTCAACTGAATTAATGCTGTTTTTATATTCAACAATACTAAACTAGATTAATTAAAATTTATATTAAATTTATATAATATTAAAAATGAGAAAGTTCCACCGCATTACTTCCCCCTCAGTTAATGCGGGTCATTGACGATTTACCTTAGTATTTTCTAAAAGAGTTAATTTAACTCCCATGTCATGTTATATATTTAATTTTGTTGTTCTTCTCGTCGAAAGATACTTTTTTTTATCATTTTTAACCGTGTCATGGTTTGGAATGCAGGAGAAAAAAGGTTTCAATCTATCTATTGAAATATTACATGATTTGTTTTTGATTTGAATGCTATAATATTTTTCATAATTTTTTAAAACTTTATAAGGTCATGATAAGGTGGTTGTAAAGATTTGCGCACTGCATCTGTTCTAATCAGCACTTGATTGCAACTATTTAGATTTTTAATTTCTCTTGGTCTTACGTTACTATGATTTGAAGCTGGAATAGGTTTAATGTTTAACATAACTGCCTTTAAATCTTGAACGAAATCTGATTGAGGTTTCTGATCGAGACAAATCTTGTGTAAATCACTCGGCAAACGTATGTTCTCTCCGTAAACTAATTGAGCCGGAGATGCTTTGAGTTCTTCTTTAAATGCTGTCCTCAAACCCAAAAGAATGAATGGTAATGCTTTTGACCATGATGGATTTTTATTAGCCATTACAGAAGCCTTCAATGTACGATGCCAATTCTCTATCATTCCGTTTGCTTGCGGATGATAGGCTGTAGTACGTTTTCTTTTGAATCCAAGGATTTTTCTCAGCTCACTGAACAATTGGGATTCGAACTGTCTACCCTGATCTGTTACTATAACTTCTGGAACTCCGAAACGTGCAATCCAAAAAGTACATAATGCTTCTGCACAATTTGCAGCCGTAATATTAGTTAAAGGTATTGCTTCAGGCCATCTCGAAAATCTATCTATTATTGTTAAGCAATACGTGAAACCTTGTGAGTAAGGCAATGGCCCGACTGTATCCATATGTATTATTTTAAAACATTTTGATGTAAGGGGGAATGTTTTATGTTCACTTCTATTGTATCTCGTAATTTTTGAACGTTGACAATCCAAACAAGTGCGAGACCAATCAGCAACGTTTTTGTTGAGAAATGGCCAAAAGTATTTATCTGATACAAGGCGTCTTGAAGTTCGGATGCTTGGATGAGCTAAATTATGTACTGAAGTGCCGATCCCCAAGTGAATGCGACATTCGATCATTTTTATGCCCCGGAACAACACGAGACCTGCAGCACACCTACATTACCGGAGCAGCCACTAGAACTACCAAAGTTTTATTCGCCTACGGAAATACCGTCACTTCCAACTGCACCAAGCTTACAAATTACGAATCAAAATACGAATCAAAATACATATCGTTTATGTTCTAATATTCATTCAAAGCTACCTTTTTGAGGTAATTTTAACGGAACCCCAATTATTGGTGGACCATTTATTTTTAATTCAAATATTATATATTATATCTATGTTTAATTTAAAATTAACATTTTTTAAGAAAATTTATCAAGCAAATTGTAAGGGTTACACTTTATTCAATTTGTGAGTTATTCTAGTTCGCTAAAGAGGAAGGATATATCCTGCGACAGGGGGGATATATCCGCCAGAAGGCCCCTCAAACCCTTAGGGATTAATTAAAATTTATATTGATATCAATTGATAATAGCGTGAGTGAATTTTAAATACATAATTTTGTTGTTCTTCACAATGTCGGTCAATAATGAGGAATTTTTGGATGCTATCCCTAATTTAAGCACAGTTGCAATTAAATTACCTCCTTTTTGGAAGAAATTCCCTGACATTTGGTTTAAGAAAACCGAAGCTCAATTTGCTCTGGCGGGTATTACCTCAGAGCAAACAAAATTTTATCATATATTAGTAGCTCTTGATGCAGATGCAATCCGTAACGTGTCAGATATTGTCAGTAACCCTCCTAGCACAAACCCTTATATAGCCTTAAAGGAAGCATTAATTTCTAGGTTATCTGCAAGTGAGAGTTCAAAATTTAATAATTTATTAACGAATCTTACATTGGGAGATCGTTTTCCATCACAACTGCTCAGGGAAATGCAACAGCTTGGAGGGGAAAAAGTAGGAAAAGACTTGCTCAGGAACATCTGGTTACAACGATTGCCAGAAAATATGCAAGCAATTTTAACATGTAATCTTTCAAGTTCCCTAACGGATCTGGCTGCGTGTGCAGATAAAATTTACGAAGTATCAAATAAACCAGCATTGCTTTCTCTGTCAAGCAACACAAGTGAAGAGTCAACATTACAGAAGTAGGTTTCTGAACTAACTCTCCAAGTTGCTGAATTGTCACGAACATTCAATAATATGAATAGATTTAGTAGAAGCCCAAACAGATTTAGAGGATTTCGCTCTCGTTCTCCATCAAGTAAACGACCTGAAGGACAGGGATTTTGCTGGTATCATTTTAAATTTGGTACTAGAGCATACAAGTGCATTGAACCATGCACTTTCAAAAAGAAAAATTCATTCGATTTTAAGGAAAATTCAAAAAACTAGATAAACTTAAATTTCCGACGGTAAATTTAAGTAGTATTGCTTCAAGCCGTCTTTTACTTTATGATCATTCCACAAAAAAGAAATTTTTAATCGATACTGGTGCAGAAATTTCAGTTATTCCAAAACCAAAATATCGTCATCTAATTGCTTCAGGTTTTAAACTTTCTGCTGCTAATGCATCTTCTATTGATACATACGGCAGAAAACTACTAAAATTAGATCTGGGTCTAAGAAAAGAATTTTCATGGCATTTTACTATTGCAGATATTTCGCGACCTTTTATAGGTGCAGATTTTTTGGGTCATTTTGGAATTTTAGTTGATGTCGCTAACAAAGCAATACCTTTAACTAATATTACGGCTGCAAATTGTGCAGAAGCATTATGTACTTTTTGGATTGCACGTTTCGGAGTTCCAGAAGTTATAGTAACAGATCAGGGTAGACAGTTCGAATCCCAATTGTTCAGTGAGCTGAGAAAAATCCTTGGATTCAAAAGAAATCGTACTACAGCCAATCATCCGCAAGCAAACGGAATGATAGAGAATTGGCATCGTACATTGAAGGCTTCTGTAATGTCTAATAAAAATTCATCATGGTCAAAAGCATTACCATTCATTCTTTTGGGGTTGAGGACAGCATTTAAAGAAGAACTCAAAGCATCTCCGGCTCAATTAGTTTACGGAGAGAACATACGTTTGCCGAGTGATTTACACAAGATTTGTCTCGATCAGAAACCTCAATCAGATTTCGTTCAAGATTTAAAGGCAGTTATGTTAAACGTTAAACCTATTCCTGCTTCAAATCATAGTAACGTAAAACCAAGAGAAATTAAAAATCTAAATAGTTGCAATCAAGCGCTGATTAGAACAGATGCAGTGCGCAAATCCTTACAACCACCTTATCATGGACCTTATAAAGTTTTAAAGAAATATGAAAAATATTATAGCATTCAAATCAAAAACAAATCATGTAATATTTCAATAGATAGATTGAAACCTTTTTTCTCCTGCATTCCAAACAATGACACGGTTAAAAATGATAAAAAAAAGCTGAAAATAAATCTTAATCAGAATCAACCCGATTTGAGTTTTTATCAGTACCAAGAAATAAATAATTACAGAAGCTCAAATAAATAAATATATTGCTCCATGGTAAGTTGTGAACATTTCTGCAAATTAGAACTACGAAGAAAGCTCAAGAATATCCAGTAAGAAAGGATTCTACGTAATCCACCAAGAATCCCCGTGCCTCCAGAAGAAGGAATTACAATTAAAAGCTTACGTGGTAACACACTGGGTATAATAATTATAGGATATATTTGCGGAATAAAGTCTGCTGAAAAATACTCGCCACATGCGGTGGAACTTTCTCATTTTTGATATTATATAAATTTAATATAAATTTTAATTAATCTAATTTAGTATTGTTGAATTTAAAAACAGCATTAATTCAGTTGAATATTTTTTATTGCAAAAAGGAGTAACCTTAGGAAATATTTTTCTTGACATTCAAATTTTTATAAAATAAAAATTTAGTTGAAAAATAAATCTCCTTAAGAAATAACCAATTAAAGTTTTCATCAATTCAAAGAAACGCATATTTATCGAAGTTTGAATATTATCAAATGTAATAAGAAGAACATATATGTGGAAGAGAGATAGATGTACGTTATCGTCCCCAGAGGGGAGTTCAAATGAAGTCTTCAATCGGACAGGACGCGAGTTCGCCCAAAACCTAATTAATCAAATGAACTGTGAAGAGACTTTCGTTTTGTCATAAATTGTCGGTACGCTGACACTATTCTTATTGCCATCAAATAAAATTACAATATACTCTTTACGTCTGATGTAATTATTGTGTTCGGATTTTACATAATTATCTTACGCGGATTCTACATGGGGGCTCAACCGGGATTTGTGACTGTAAACGCGACCGCAAAAACAAACGAGAAAATATACACAAGTAGTGAAGATGCGGGCAATATGGAATGTGCTACACGACGATAAGAGCACACTACGACGAGAAAATATACATAAGTAGTGAAGACGCGAGAAATGTGGAAAGTGATATACGACAGTGAGAACATATAACGACGAGAAAAAAAAAATACGAAGTGAAGACGGCAGTTGACGTGAAAAAGGCGATATACGACGGTAACAGCACAAAACAACGAGAACTAATATAACGACGATTAAATAATAGAATAACGTGTGTGTTTTGTTTGCTTAAAAAATAATAATAACAGTGAAGTACGCAAAATGAATTGCTTAAACGATAACCTCAAAATAAAAGAGGCATTGAAGACTGGCCCAACGAAGACAATTAAAGTGTTACATCAACTTATTTTTGGTTATGAAGGCGATCGGGGAAATCGGAGCAGGTTGAGAAAATTCTCGGGTTTTGAGTTTCGTCACGGGTCGGCGGAGCAAATAGCAAAACTCGATTTCATAAAGGAAAAATTTTCGAAGTCGCAGCTAGTAATAATATGCAATCTGCTAGGAATGGACTACGACGGTGAAAACGATGAATTGGCGAGCCGCATATGTAGTGCACTTATGGATTTGCGCTTACTAGAATTGCAAGAAGCGGACAGCGAAGAAGGTGATGTCAGCACAGAAGAAGATAACGACGCTGACGAAAGGGACGACGTAAGCGAGTGTGTGAGTGCGACGAACGATGCATCCATCCACACGAAACCGCATAAGTTCGCAGTGACGTTTCGTGATATAGAAGAATCAATGCAACAGTTCGATGGTGAAGGTTGCCAGGTGGTTGAGGAATGGCTATCCGAGTACGAGGATATGGCGAAGATAATGCAATGGGATGAGTTTCAAAAGGTAATATTTGCCAAAAAATCGCTGACAGGAATAGCAAAGATGTTCGTTAAAAGCGAGAAAGGGCTAACTACATGGAAAAAATTGAAACGAGCGTTGGAAAGTGAATTTGGGAAATGCGTAAACAGCGCAGAAATACACGCTCTTCTCAGAGGTAGAAAAAGAATAGACAGTGAGTCATTACAAGAATACTTCCTCAAAATGAGAGAGATAGCGAATAGGGGCAAAATCGACGATGAATCTCTGATGCATTATACAATAGAAGGAATTCGTGACCACAGTGGAAACAAAATCATACTATATAACGCAAAGAGCATCACCGAATTCAAAGAAAAACTGCGTGCGTATGCGCAACTATCAACAACGAACGCTACAACAAAAATAACAAAGTTATATAAAAATAATAGGAGTGAATATAATAGCAAATCAACAAGATCACCAGTCATGAAAGCAATACAACCAAATAAAATACGATGCTTTAATTGTGGTGCAATTGGACACAAATCAGCAGATTGTAGCCAGAAAGAGAAAGGAAGCAAATGCTTTAGATGCAACCAATTCGGGCATGTATCCAAAAATTGCAATAATGCTACGCTTAACAACATCAGTGATAAACATGAAATGATGACCAGAGTACAATTAGACAACATAAGCTTGAACGCATTAGTGGACACTGGAAGTCCTGTAAACTTGCTGAGTTATGGTAAATACGAAGCAATTGGGAAGCCAAAATACACGAAGACCTATCGTACGTTCACTGGATTAGGAGAAAGCACCATACAACCGCTGGGGCAAATCATAGTGCCAATAAACGTTAATGGCGAACATTTCAGCACCATGTTCTACATTGTACCCACCAACAGTATGCAATATGAAATGCTGTTAGGTAGAGAATGGACTAAACAAACGGAAATCGTTCTTAGCCGAAACGAAATTGCAATTAAGAAGTTGCCCAAAGAAGACGAATGCGAAAAGGAGAACACACATACTTTGCAAGAAAGTGTTGGTATGATGAACATTGAATACGATACAGGAAACGACACTGAATTGGATCTACCCGAACCATGGCGTAAGAAAGTCCAGGCCATGATAAATAATTATGAACCAGATAGAAATAAAAGCAAGACGATGATCGAAACCAAGATAGTGTTGGTAGACGAAACGCCAATATATCAGAAGCAAAGACGACAAGCTCCACTGGAACGCGCGATTCTCGACAAACAAATTGAAGAGTGGCTCAAAGAAGGCATAATACAACCCAGCGAGTCAGAGTTCGCAAGTCCTGTTGTGCTGGTGCGAAAGAAAAACGGTGACTATCGCACATGTATCGACTACAGAAAGCTGAACAAAGTGGTAATCAAGGACAGGTATCCAATGCCAATAATCGAGAAACAGCTTGAAGCGTTAGCGGGTTACAAAATTTATACACTGTTGGATTTACGCAATGGATTCTACCATGTACCAGTGGCAAAGGAAAGTAGGAAATATACAGCTTTCCTAACCCCTGATAATCAGTATGAATTTTTGAAAACCCCATTTGGCTTATGTAATAGCCCAGCCGCTTTTGGAAGATTCATTAGAGACGTTTTCAAGGAACTGATTAAAAATAAAATTATTATACCATACGTCGATGATTTCATAATTCCATCGCATACAAGAGAAGAAGGTATAGAGAAACTGCGTACCGTGTTGAACGTAGCCGCCGCAAATGGGTTGGATATTAACTGGAGCAAATGTCAGTTTTTGCAAACATCAGTAGAATACTTGGGATATAGAGTTGAAGATTCAACGGTCCGACCCACGAAAAAGAAGACTCAGGCAGTAATCAAGTTTGCAGTCCCTAAGACAGTCAAACAACTTCGAAGCTTCCTGGGATTGACAAGCTATTTTAGAAGATTCATTGAAGGATATGCAAGAATAGCGGCACCATTAACGGCAATGCTTAAGAAGAATGCAACGATTAAATTCGAACAAGAAGAACTATTAGCCTTCAACCACATTAAAGAAATGTTGACGCAAGAACCTGTCCTGTGCATTTTTAAACAAGAAAATGAGACAGAACTACACACCGATGCCTGTAAAAATGGATTGGGTGCAGTATTGATGCAAAAGGAACCACTAGAAAAACATTTTCAACCGGTATACTATATGAGTAAGGCGACCAACGATGATCAGAAGAATTACCACTCGTATGAATTGGAGATATTGGCGATTGTCGAAGCATTGGAAAAATTTCGCCCATACTTGCTAGGAATCAGATTCAGAATAGTGACAGATTGTGCGGCCTTTCAACGAACAGTAAACAAAAAAGAAATGCCTCGTCGCGTTGTTGGATGGACACTAATGATGGAAGAGTTCGACTATGTCATGATTCATCGGTCAGCGCAACAAATGAAACATGTCGACTTCCTAAGCAGAAATCCCGTCATGAGCATAAACGACAACATTAGATCCACTATCAAGGAACAACAGGAAAAAGATGAAAAATTGCGTTCCATTAAGGAAGTACTAAAGAATGGCCAATATGAAGATTACCTGACGCGAGACGGTGTTCTGCTAAAGACGGTCAATGGAAAAGACGTGATTGTGTTACCAACAAATTTGCAAAGGGATGTTATACGGCGCACTCATGAGAACGGCCATTTTGGATTTAAGAAGATGGAAGCTATCATCTCCAATGAGTTCTTTATTCCTATTATAAAGACGAAGATAGAAAATTTCATACAATGCTGCGTTCCATGCATTCTGGTAAAGAATAAAAAAAGGAAACAGGAAGGTGCATTACACCCGATTGCCAAAGGCGATACCCCGCTAAACACATACCACATCGACCACCAAGGACCCATGACGACTACTGGAAAAGGGTATAATTATATTTTAGTCATCATGGACGGATTTTCCAAGTTCTGTTGGATTTACCCCACAAAATCTACAGGTGTGCGCGAAGTTATCGATAAACTGGAACTACAAGCGAAAGTATTTGGAGACCCTCATCGAATTATCACGGACAAAGGTTCGGCTTTTACACCAAAGGACTTTGAAGAATATTGCGTAGATAGAGGAATCGAACATCATGCCATTACCACCGGCGTACCTAGAGGCAACGGTCAGGTCGAACGGGAAAATCAAACTGTCACGAACGTATTGGCCAAACTCACTATTGAGAATCCTTCCAACTGGTATCGACATCTGGATCGTGTACAACGCTGCATCAACTCTGCATATCACCGTAGTATCGACTTATCTCCCTGTGAAGTTCTACTAGGAGTTAAAATGAAGAACAAGGAAGATTTGCGGGTAATGGAACTACTACAAATTGAATGGGCAAACAATTTTGGGCAAACGCGTGAGTACTTGCGAGACCATGCCAGAAATAAGATCCTGGATATCCAAGAAGAACAAAAGCGTCAGTTCAATCGAAGAAGGAAGCCAGCCAATACTTATAAGGAGGGTGATTTAGTAGCGATCAAACGAACTCAATTCGGAACTGGACTTAAGCTACGAGGAAAGTACTTAGGACCTTATGTAATAACCAAAACCAAACGAAACGAACGTTACGATCTGGAAAGAAGGGGATTCCACGACGGACCAATGCGAACTTCTTCGTCAGCCGACCAGATGAAACCTTGGTTATACGACTCAGAGACTGAGTCTGAGTAGGATGGCCGTGTGGAAGAGAGATAGATGTACGATATCGTCCCCAGACGGGAGTTCAAATGAAGTCTTCAATCGGACAGGACGCGAGTTCGCCCAAAACCTAATTAATCAAATGAACTGTGAAGAGACTTTCGTTTTGTCATAAATTGTCGGTACGCTGACACTATTCTTATTGCCATCAAATAAAATTACAATATACTCTTTACGTCTGATGTAATTATTGTGTTCGGATTTTACATAATTATCTTACGCGGATTCTACATATATGTGGTGAAAATACTCGCCACAGACTTAATGATGGCATACAACCAAATTGCAGTAGCACTGAAAGATATTCCCAAAACAGCAGTGATAGCACCGTTCGGACTGTACGAGTTTAATGTAATGACGCTTGGACTTCGCAATACTGCGCAGACATCCCAACGATATATTGATAACGCTCTACGTGGTATACATTTTTGTTTTGCATTTATCGACGACATTTAACGAATATGGATTGTCGATGAACACAAGCAAATGCACATTTGGCGTTTCAACCGTACAATTTCTGGGTTGTCTTATCGATACAAATGGTATAAAACCTCTTTCTGATCGTGAAGAAACGATATTAAACTTTGAAAAGCCATCAACCATATCGGAGCTTAGAAGATTCCTAAGAGCAATCAATTTTTACCAGAAATCACTGAAAAATGCAGCATCCGTTCAGTCTCCTCTACACGAATATCTGATTGGAGCATCTAAAAAAGACAAACGATCAAATAATATGGAGTCCAGAAGCGGAATCGCCTTTTGAGGAATGTGAACGGCATATTGCTCATGCAACATTATTGTGCCATCCCATCGGAAACTCCACTCTTGCGATCAAATTCGATGCATCCGATACGGCAATGGGAGCAGTCCTCGAGCAATTAAACGATAATTCTTCTCTTCTCAAAAAAGTTCAGCAAAACGCAATGCACATAAATATAGCACTTACTACCGGGAACTGCAAGCGATTTATAGCGCAGTAAAATATTTTGGCCATATGATCAAAGGACGCCTGATTATCATCAAAACAGACCACAAGCCGATCACTTACGTGTTTAACCAGAAGTCTGACAAAGCATCTCCACGTCAACTAAGACGGTAAAATTTCATTGGTCAGTTTTCCACAAATATCGTCTACATCACTGGAAAAGAAAACGCAACAGCTGATGCACTTTCTCGAATTGATAGTATCTCTATGCAAGTAATGATCACCGTTGAGGATTTGGCAAAAGCTCAGGAGGATAATTAAGAATTAAAATGTCTACTCCAGTCTAACTCAACCATCAACTTTCGGAAAATAAGATTGACCAGTGTAGATACATCGTTCTATTGTGATTCTTCAACGAACGAGATTCAACCATGCGTTCCAAAAATACTAAAGTGAAGGTATTTGAGCTAAAGCATAACCTTTCTCATCCCACCGGACGTTCAACGAAGAAAGCAATAGCTAAGGAGTATGTATGGCCTTGTATGTCGAAAGATATATTGGATTGGGCTCGCACATGCCTTACATGTCAGGGGCGCGAAATAGGAAGGCATGCCAGACCTCCACTCGGGCAGATATAAACTCCTGATGCGAGATTCAGTCATGCCCACATCGACATCGTTGGACCTTTAAACCTTTCGAAAAGATATTCATATGTTTTCACAATGATTGATCGCTTCACAAGGTGCCCCGAGGTCGTTCCGTTAAAGGTAATAACTGCTGATGAAATTGATGCTGCTTTTTCCTGTAACTGGATTGCCCGCTTTGGAGCACCTACTTTGCTATATGGACTAGGCATCACAGTTCAAATCTCTAATTTTGCATTCACTGACTCATTTAGTGGACTATAAAAAAGTTCGAACAATTGCATATCATCCTGCAACAAACGGCTTGGTGGAGCATTGGCACCGATCATTTAAAGCTGCCATTATAACAACGAATGGATGGACGTTTTACCAACAGTCTAACTAGGACTTCCTACTAGCATTAAAGAAGACATCGGAGCAACATCTGCAGAACTGGTCTACGGAACAATGCTACGAATACCCGGAGAATTCTTTTTCGACGAAGATATGCAACCGACCCTAAAACTGTATGTCCAAGAGTTCCGCGAACGTATGAAGGAAGTCCGCACAACACCTGCATCGCCCCACGAAAAGCGGAAAATATTCGTAAACCAAGATCTTGCAACGTGCCCACATGTATTTTTGCGTGTAGACCGCGTGAAAAAACTTTTGGAACCTCCATATGATGGACCATATAAAGCTCTGGAAAGAACACAAAAAGCATTTAATTTAGCAATAAATGGGAAAGAAATTAATGTCAGCGTTGAGCATATCAAACCCGCATATTTCGAATGCACTGCTAATTCAGTGCCGCCTATTCAACAAAGTCAACCTCCGTGAATGCCAACCGGACGGAAAGCTAAAAAGCGAACAAGCAAAGTGACTTCGACAAATAATATTTCATGACAATTTACAAACGTCAAGGCCATTCTGGAAGGAGTACTGTAGTGATAAGACAATAACAACTGGGTATCGTACAGAATTTCACCGCTACCGTAACGAAGTGCTATAGTCATTTTCAGGAAAAGCAATAACTTCCCTTTTCACTCGTACATGAACGCTCAACGTCCTTCCTTCTACCGGCTCCCATATTGTGTGCGTCACTTATTATAATTATAAAATAATGTTTATGTATTTATTGAGTTTGGAATTCTTTTTATTATTGAGTGGTGTCAGAATCCCCAAGCATTTTGTGCTGCCATCTATCCAACGACGCTAAAACAAATTTCAGGCTGATTGACAGGTTAATTTGGATTTGGCAACCATTCAAGTAAGACGTGTTTCGTGATTTTCGCTAACATGGAAAAAGAGCAGTATCGTTCATTAATGCGCTTTTTGTTTTTGGATAGAAAAACAAGTGCGAGGAGATAAACCAAAATTTGATGTTGTTTATGGGACCACTTCCCCATCTATGACTATAGTTAGATATTGGTTCAACGACTTTAAATGTGGGTGAACATCCGTTTTTGATGAGGAGCGACCAAGACGCCCGGTAGACCTGGTTACTGAGGAAATCATTCAAAAAGTCTACGACATGATTCCCGTTGATCGGCGAATGAAAGCGCGCGAAGTCGCAAAAGCCGTACTTGTGTCGACCGGAACGGGAATTAATATTTTACATGATAAGTTGGTGATGAAAAACTTGTCGGCCCAAGGGGTGCCACGATTGCTCACAGTGGACAACAATCGGATGTGGCTGTTTACTTCGAAGCAGTGTTTCGACCAATTTAAGCTAGGTTTGAAGGCGTTTTTGCATCGAGCTCTCACCGTTGATGAAACCTGGATTCATGGTTATACACCAGAAATTGAGCAACTATCAAAATAATAGATTTTTCCCGGTGAATCAGCTTCAAAGAAGGCAAAGACGGTCCAATTGGTTTTGGGATTCAAACGGCGTCATCCTCATGGAGTTTTTAGAAAAAGGAAAAACGAGAGAGACACGGCCGCATTTGGCGAAAAAGAAGGTATTTTTTCACCATGATAGCACATTCATCCAGAGTTGTCGCCACCAAACTGCATGAATTACATTATGAATTGCTGTCACACTCCCCGTATTCACCCGATCTGGTTTCCTGCCTTCCTTGTTCTGTAACATAAAGAAATGTCTCGCGGGAGAAAAAAATTAGCTCAAACGAGGAAGTCATCGCCGAGAATGAAGCGTAATTTGGTGATTTCGACAAATCCTATTTTTTTGGCAAGGTTATAAAAATGGCAGGAACGATGGGAGAAGTGTATCTTTCTAAAATAGAGACTATGTTGAAAAATAAAATTTTTTTTTGAAAGAATTGTGTCTACTTCTAACACGGGTACTTATTGAATCGCCCTCGCAAAGCTATGAGAGACTAGCTTTTAGGAAAATACGAGAACAAAAATTATTTTAAATTTATCACGTGATCTATCCCGAAAGTGCGGTATTTCCTAAATTTTTCATGATTTCGTAGTTTGCTGTTGAGAAGCTCATAAAACATATTACAAAGTTTAACTTTATTTACGTGCTTTACAATAACAAAAAAAAAAACTCTCGATGACACTACTAGACAGAAAGGTATAATATTTATAGACTTCATTAGATTTTATTAACAAAAATCTTTCAAACCTCTGAAATTCAAACTAATTTTTGAGTTAGCTTAAATTTCTTTTACTTTTGATAAAAATTTAAGCCAAATCCTTTTAAATTAACTTCAAACCTGTTGAGAAAATTGAAAAAAAAACGATCTTCAAGCTTTTGAAATTTAGTTGTTGCACAAATACTTTCAATTTGAGCAATTACTAAGATTTCCATGAAAATTTGTTGAGTATTCTGGTTGCTACTAAAATACTCGTGTTGAGTTTTAAAAGAAGTCATTTTGATTTCAATTGCTTGATTCTGGATCATTTTTCTAGAGATGCATTGTATAATCTAATAAATCATTAGGCCAAATCTCGTTCAACTCGATGGCTTTACTCTGGGCATAATACCTATTATAGAAAACACCGATTTCTTCTAAAAAACGATAAAAATAATAATTTTTACAATTTTTGATTTTCTTTTATCTTCCAATTTTCAATATTTTCCGCAAAATGGATAAACTTGATTCAATAATACTAAGTCTGATCAAAATCCATGGGAAAAATTTGCCACTATCATCTTCTACCGCTAAAGCCCCTCTCGGGTCTTCGCTTCCCACAAAAAGCATCTCCAACTACCTCGGTCCACTGATCACGTCCTCCGATTTCAATGAACTGTCCTCGTCAACCGAGTCAGATCAGCGTTTCTTTAGTTTCCTCCCTGATTTCCGCGCTTCAATTCTGCCAATGAATAAAATTTTGGGTATCCGTTGTGGGTCTATACCATTCACGTAGCCAATACTTTGTAGCTTATGCAGTCTTACAATCGCTGAGACCTCTGGCTCATCAAAAATTTCATATTGCTCATGGTTGTATCGAATTCGCCATTGTTCCCCGTATAGTTTCGCTTGCATGTTTTCAGCGATGTATCTCAAAGAATGGGAGTCTGCTAGTTGTCGCGGGTCTCGGTGAAGCTTTTTGCCACATACACCGTTGGGAGCTTGTTGGTGCCAAAATTTCAGTAAAAAGTTGGTCTTCGCCGAATACGCCTTTGACATACGACATTGATAAGTTAGTTTGATTAAGTAATGATCCGACTTACAACTGGCTCCTCGGTTTGTTTAGACGTCAAATATCCTCGAGGCTCAACGTTGTTGAACCATGAAAGGGTCGATCTAGCTTTGAGTGTTGCCATCTGCTGATACCTAGATCCTTTTATGTATGCATTAATGTGGGAAGCATGTTGAACTTATAACTAAATTTCTGCTACATGCAAAGCCAATCAAGCGCTGACAGTTGTCATTTGTTTCATTGCGGGGGCAATATCTTCCATTCATTCCCCGAAGAGCTAGCTCCTGACCAACCTTAGCATTGAAATTACCTAGAATAATTTTTGGATCGTTTGTAAGCGATGAGGTGAAAAGTAGTCTTTCAAGGTGATTTTAGAATGTTTCCTTCGTTTTTGTCATGTTTTTCTTTGGTTAGGACGTGTACGTTATCAACCAAATTTTGAAGAATTTTATTTTTATATGGATTGATTACATTCATTCATTGACTTCTTTAAAATTAATAACATGTGATTTGAACTCCCCATCCGCAATAAGGAATAATATTGTGTGTGATTTTATATTTTTCTTTTTCTGTGCTTGGGAGGTGAATGTCATTTATGCATGGAAAGTAGGACTCCTATGCTCGCAAGCGCCTTGACTATCCACTAAACACCTCTCTTGTCAACTCGGGAGTACACTTAAAAAAGGTGGTCCCTGAGCACCGAGCCCACACGAAATCATTCACCCGTCCGCAACCCTCGGCCGGGAAATCGCTGTTCCGAACCCAAATGGCGGCAGTACCAGTTTCATCAGGATACCATGATGCAGAACTTTTATCATGGTGTTACTCACTCAGCAGCAAAAAGTCGGCCTTTTTGTCTCTGGCAAACTGCTCAAAGTTCAACGACTGTGCTTTCGTTGCAGGATGCGGGTCATCGAAGTTCTGATTTGTCTTGGCTACGGCTTCCTGAAAAACCCGACATCGCCCCGATGCTTACAAAGAACACAGTATGCCTCCTTCGTACACTTTTTTCTTTTATGTCCTGATTTACTGTATTTGTTACATACGGAACTCCTGTCGGGACCTTTGCATACTTGTGCGATATGACCATAGCCAAGGGATTTGAAACATTGGAGAAGCGCTGCTCTTTGATGTATCCTGACTGTGCAGGTTTCGCTGCAGGATGCGGGTTATCGAAGTTCTGATTTGGCTTCCTGAAAAACCCGACATTGCCCTGATCCTAAGACATGGCCAAGATCCAGTCTTGGATCAGTGTTCCTCACAAAGAACACAGTATGCCTTTTTCGTACACTTTTTTCTTTTATGTCCCATTTTACTGCATTTGTAACATAGGGAACTCCTATCGGAACCTTTGCATACTTGTGCGGTATGACCATAGCCAAGAGATTTGAAACATTGGAGAAGCGCTGCTCTTTGACGTATCCTGATTGATCTTGAATATGACTCCCAGTCCAGTTAGTTACCTGATTTGCCAGTACGTTTAATTTATATTGCCTGGCCTGTTGCAAAAGATCCTTAATAGCGCCAGGGTTGTTCAGTGATCTGTCATTCCAGGATACAATGCCATAGTCCATTTTTTGGTTGGGAAGTTGTTGACGTAAATCCAGTCGGTTCCGAGGCTCTGTTGCAGTTTTTGAAACAATGTAGGTTTTCCAAGGATGAGGAGCTAGTCTGTCACCCATCCCCTATTCCGGTGGCACGGTTATTAATTTCAATTCCGTTGTCACGAGTGGAGTACTCACCTTCGCCCTCTTACATCACCACAAAGGAGTAAGTAGCATTTAGCAGTAGAGCTGTAAGTATTTTCGCATTTCTCGCCACTTAATGTCCCATCATTGGGGAGCCAGTAAACGCAATATGCAACCCCGAGGTAATTTCCTACCGTTTGGTCATGAGATTTAGGAAGAGCAATCATGGAATATATGGGATGGAGATCACTTTTCCTTTTTCAAACGGGTTTGGAACCGTTTACGGTGGAGTTAATTTGCAACTTTACTCCCTCAAAAATATGAAGAAATTGCATATCCAAACCCCTGCTTTCTTCAAACATGGTTTCATATGTTTACTATAATCGTAACATAATTGGATCTGATTGAATTTTATCCCGTTTTAAAATTTTGTGTAAATTTTGGCTTTTTAAAGCCTTCAAACTTTCAAAATTTGACTAGCTGTCATTTTGAAACTCAAGAACTGGGCTTAAATAATCCATTGCTGGATGTCTAGCGTTTGGATCCTCAATCTGAATACTTTCCCCACAAAATACTTTTTAATTCTTTGACTGGAACTTACCACAAAATACTTTCTAGTACAGAGGTCCTGTTGGTTTTTTCGCGCTTCAACCCCTTTCGGGGAGATAGTTGGAGTAACTCATTATCTTGAGCATGTGTTTCAGCACTCAAGAAGGTGATATGATCAGTACCATACAACGAAGGCTTTCGCCTGAATTAAATTTGCACTAGTGTACATGAGAGGCTCTAGCACTTCGAATAAACCAAGAAGCTTCGGTCTTCTTCTCTCTCCCAAGAAATATGTATAATCTAATGTGAAGAATCAGATGTGGAACTTTGTATGAAGTTTTAAAAGTTTTGAGACAAGTTTGGTTTTAGTTTGTTTTCTTCTTTCTTCATATTCTTGGTCTTTTTTCTACTTCATGTAAAATGCCTATTCCCTCCAGAAGTTTTGGTATAGACCCTTGATTAACCCTTGCTTGCTTTCGTTCGTTTTGTAAAATGAATGGCTGGGACCGGCTAGGTTACTTCGAACTTAAATGGTCTGAGTTCTTTTCATTAAGGCAAGACATTTTCGCTGCTATTTCAATTTCGGATCCTACTATTAAAATTCCAGAAGTAAAGGCCAGACGGGATTTGGCGGTTAAATGGGTAGATTCATGTGACCCTAAAAGCTTTTGAATATTTTCTGTGGAGAGTGTTCTTTGAAACGTAAATTTTCTGAGCCAAGTAACGTCATATACCATGATTTGCTTCCCAAGATTATTCAAATAATGTTATGTCAGTAAATCGAAATAGGTCAACTCCATTTTGATGCTAATTATCAATCCCATCCAAGCGAAATGTGAGAAGTGGTTCTCTAAGATAAGAAGATTTGGCTCTTATTTTGAACAGTTCATTGTATTTTGAATGTACTTTAGCACATCTATAAATATTTTGAAGACTATCCAGCCTTTTAATCTCAACAAACCAATACACTCGGTAGGACTATCATTGATAAACTCGTTTTTAAATCGGATTCTGGAGAAAACAAAATGGAAGGAAAGCTTCTCTCAATGTGCTAATAACTCCTTTGATAGTGGACAAACTCCCTCTACTGCTGAAAATGCCTGTCTCACTAACTTATTCAATTTGATCATTGCTGCACAATCTGATCAATGTACTTAGAAACCAACTTTGACAAACTAGTTCTCAGGGTTTGCAGAAATCGAGAGCAAAAAGCAGACTTGAAAACTACCGAGAAATAGAGTAGTGACAGCGTTTGTTATTTCCCTTTTTAGTTCAATTTAAGCTTCGTTCCAAGGACTCTGAAAGGTGAAGGCGGTAGGATATCAAATAAGCTCTGAAGAAGTCATCTAATGCTTCAAATATAAAAACTTTTTCATGAAAATAAGATTCGACCATTTTTGCCTCGTTACAGAATACCTCAATGCATATTGTAAACTCCTTATTTATAGACTCGTATATTTCATGTTTTTAAAACTATATTGATTACCATTTTAAACAAAGTTGCTTCTAAAACGAGTTATTTGGATCCCAGTTTGCTGGATTTACGATGGGCGTGGGTACCATTCGTCCGTCCTTATACTGACCCTCAAACTTTGGGACGTGATTGCTTTTCCTCTTAAACGACATAACCCTGTCTAAACACAAAATACTTAAGAAATTCTCGAACACAAACTTTTTTTCAAGACCTTACACACTTTGAGATCCTTAAACATTCTTCCAAATAAACCGTCTTTATTAAGATTGTTCAATATCCTGTGAGATGTAACTTCTTCACAACACTTTTACCAAATATGGAAGAAAACATTCAACTTTAGGGCTGGACTTGTTCTTCTAGTCACACAAGTTTGGCCTCGCGTCTTCGCAAACCAACCTTCAACAAATAACGGGGGGTCCAATCAAAGCGCACGATGTTAATTGTAAATAAAACAAAAAGTTTTCAGAGAATTATGTTAATATTTTGTATAATAATAGGAAAATCTATAACAATGATGAATACAGCAAAATATTGCGCAAATGTTCGCCGCGGCTACGCTGGCATAATTCTATAATTATAATTGAGATTCGGCGTCATTAATGTCCTGAATTATCACATCCCTTAGTTCTTGAATTGTTCTTGACTTATTGACGTACACTCTTTCTTTTAAATATCCCCAGAGGAAGAAATCCAATGGTGTCAAATCACATGATCGGGGTGACCAATTAATATCGCCACAATGTGAGATAACACAGCCATTGAATTTCTCGCGCAAAAGAGCCATTGTTTCATTGGCTGTATGGCAAGTGGCACCATCTTGTTGGAATCAGATATCGTCCAGGTCTACAACCTCAATTTCTGGCCACAAGAAGTCCGTTATCATATCGCAATAGCAAGCACCGTTCATGGCCGCCAGCCCATAAACTGCAATAAACAGTCACTCTTTGTGGATTCTCATTTGCCTAAGTGCGGCGATTCTGCTCGTTAACGAATCCACTGGGGTGAAAGTGTGCCTCGTCGCTGAAGATGATGTAGTGAATTAAGGAGTTTCATTAATGTCCGTGAAGGACTGCAGCGATGTTCTGCTGCCTCGGCAGAGGAAGGTGTTGGTTCCTGCCGAGAATGCCCTCGTCCGGAGACGCGTGAATGCGCTGGCAGGCTAGCATTGCGGTGTCGTGGGGTGGGTTCTTTTCCCCGGCACGAGGACTCACTACAAAACATTTCGCATTCACGAATTGCTTGCAGAACTCAGAAGACGACCGAAGTCGCAAAATTGTAAATAACCTCCACGAAGGAATTATGACTTGTTACGAGAACAAGTGCAACCTGACAAGAAAGGCGAACTTGGGGTGACCTCGTCTTTACCCAAATAAATTCAGGGCCCACAAATGAAAGAGGGGCAACCGGGTGGTGGTGGAGCCCCTTCATACCCACCCAACCGGAATAAATCCAATGTTAACTTGTTGAAGTGGCCAGGTATTCCTCTTCTGAGTGGAAAACTCATACAACTTGAATTATATGAACTTTCCCATCAGAAGGGGAGTACCCCGGTGACCAATTTATGTCATAGAATTATAGAATTGAATTGCATAACTCTATGCCATAAAAAGGCACATTGCTTGGGCCACTCAATCCATGAAGTCACCTGAAACAGAAGGATTATATGGGATTATTAGTGCCCGATGGCTGGCTCATTTGTAACGTGGAGAGCCTACCATCGTACCGGGTCCTATACCCGGTCAGAGTGATCGGAAAGGAAAGACCGATTTAGTTTGAAAATTAGCACTCCATTGTATTTAAGTAACTTATTTTAAAATAGATACACATTAAATTATTCCTTAAATCAATGTTAAGTTTTAAACCATTCATTTACTTCTGATTTCTTTGAATTGAAAGCATATTATTTATTAATATTTTCAGCTCAGACTTCTTTAATTTTTAAATCTAAGTGTTATTTTAATCCTTTTCCCTTAAAATTTGAATTTTAATCTGGTTAAATTTCAATTTAATCTACCCATATCATATCCTTCTCAATTGACATCGATTTACATATTGAAATAAATCCTGGAATTTCATTATAAATATTTTTTTCTTTTTATCATATGTAAACGGAATTTTGTATAGGAATGTTTAAACGTGATATTAATTCTGCTTGCGTAGAAATGAAATATGGTATTTCAGTTTTATTTTCTAAATAATATCAATTGAAATTTGCTGAATTACTAGGTTCTAACATGTAGTATTAAGTAGTTTCATTATAATGAATGTCGAATTTTCAAAGGAAAATGTTTTATTTACTATTTTGTAAGGAAAAATCGCTGAGAAATGGTTATATGGAGTGCTATTTGTTTTAACCAGGTGAGAAAAAAAAATCTATGCTTCTTCTTCCTTACGAACGATTCATTACTTAAGCATTTTTCAAATTAAATTTATTCACAATTAAGAGAATGTATTTAGCTTGTAAAATATCTGGTTTTGAATTTGTATTTAAATCTTTGACAATTACTATTCATTACATCGATGACAGTGTCCCTTTTAAAATTTAGCAATAGTGCAGCGCAAAATGGGGGATGTCCACATTAACTTTGACAAAATTAATCTTAATCGATTGAGACTCTATTAAAGAATTTTTTCTTTTTTTTTTTATTTCCTTGGATTTAATGCTCTGTTGATAATTTCAACAAACATAACCAGTCTGAGTTCAGTATCAAAAAAAAAAATACAACCAAAATCCAATGTTTCAGAATGATGCGCGATTGGATTTGGATTTAATTACGCTAATGCGTTGAATCGCGTTGAATTTTAAGCTGAATACATACAAACGCTAGTTTGCATACACATGATGAAAGTGTTAATAGCTTATAGGTTGTGAAGTGTTTTTTTTGACAATTATATTAAGCATGTCAATTACTGTAGATTCAAAAGTGAGACAGAATCAAAAACAAATATGCAGAGATGGTTGAATCAAAAAAAACAGACTTGCTTTGATGGCTTCGTAGTTGGGAAAGAATAAAGATCAATCAACAAAACTATTCAATAGATTCAAAATCAAAAGGAATCTGTGTAACATAAAACACTCAAGAAAAGTCTGATGACTTTAAATGTAATTGAGTAAACTTCTATTGTTTCTCTGTATACCAATGCAATAGTGTTTTAAGGTATTGCTCGTGACGTGTTGCGATATTCAAAAATCTGAATATGCCGAATTAAAGCAATTTTCCCATTTGCATTTATAAAAGAATTATTTTTTTTTTTTTTTTTTTAAATATAAATATTAATATATATAATTTTATAAATAATTAAAAGATATTTCGTTCGCAATAAATAGGTAAATAATAAAAATTTAAATTAAAATGGTACTTACAATACCTTTCCCTCGACGACGAGCGCTCGTTGACTATTTGGAGGTACTTGTGTATAAAATCCTATAAAAATTCGGCTATCAAAGTGTAAATACATGCAAACTTCTTTGAATATCACAACTGTATTGTCCTCGAACGTGGTAATGCTCGCTGTTACTTATTCTACTGCTTCCTATTTCATCGATAAATTGCTTTGACGTTTAGGCGAGGAGAAATTCATAAATAGTTTAGTTTCTCTAGACCCATGCACGAATGGTTTAAAATCACTTTCACACTTCACCGTGTTCCGTATAAGACAACGCACAATTTATGTTTGCTAGCATTAAAAATATACTTTAAAAAAAAATATTCGAAATGATTCCACTCGAGTGAAATATTCCAAACTGACAGATACACTACAGTATCCGAAAATCTGTAATTCGGCACCTTCTCATCTTTCATAACCTTTCACGACTTGACAATCGGTCGGGTCTCGTCCAATCCAGCTCGCCGCTCTTCACAAATTGAATAGAAGTTGTGGTTCCTTCAATATTGCATAGAATTGCTTTCGCTGCAATTGTTTGCGGCATATCAATAGAAGTGTGTACTTATCTAATCTTAACTAGCACTGTATAAAAACAATACTCAGGTTAATGAATTTTGAAAATTATGTTCAACTTACATCCGCCACGAATAATTTTCATCGGCTCTGTGATGTAGGAGTCCAGCTAGATGATAAGGTTTGTCCAGCAGAGGGTTCATTCTCACTCACAACACCCAATGCATCCACACTCCATCATAACCTATTCCAAGGCGAACGACCTTTCCTATGACGCGAATAATTCCTATTAATATTAGAATTTTTAGATCGGCCGTATGTGGCCCCCACTGAATACCTGTTTTCCGCTGCATTAATTTTTGCCATTATCGACTGTTATTTTTCCATGTACCCTGCGCAGTAAAAGTACAAATCCTATAAAACAAACGAATGCTTCGCGAGACGGAAAAAAGAAATGATATCACTGACGCACGAGCGGGTCAAATACACTAATCGTTGTAAGCTTTTGGTTTACCGAGGTGCAAATTTTCCGGCCGCCAGTTTGAACGCTTTAAACAAAATCTTTTCCGACAGCCATTACTAGCTCCACCCGTAGAGCAATCGATTGCACGTCTTTTTTTTTTATCGATTTGCCATTTATGCGATTAATTTACTGCAAAACTGAAAGAACTTTCAATTGGTACGAAGAATGAAGATAACACTTTTTCAGTCACAATTTCTTAAAAATCGACCGTGCGGCTGATGCAAGCGGATTTTGTTCCCGCTTATTTGCGACACTCGGAATAACCTCGCTCGTACGATGTTATGGGGATTGTTAATAAGCGATGCGCGATGTTGACTCGTCGGAGGTTGCGAACGAAGCGAGCGTCTCGTTGACATGAGTTGTGAAATTCACTAATTCACTAACTGCTTGATGCGCTCCTTGCGGTGAGCATGTGGACGCCACAATGTGGAAATAGAAGTGCCATCTATGGGTGAACCCGCGGTGGTGATAATGCACACTCGTTTCGGTGGTTTTTAAAATTCAAAATCGTCTTTTTGTAGATTCGATTAAGTTTTCAATTGAAAGCAATTTATGTTTATAATTATTAGGCGTAATTAAGGGGGAAATAAATCGAAAGAATAAGACAGGCACGCGTTAATTACCGACAAACAAACAATTTTTAATTACTATTATGGTTGGAATGGGTGGAATTTGACAAATTTTGTGGGGTTTAAATGATACAATGATTTTATCGGTCATATAATTTAAGGGGTTAACCGTTTCGTTCTAAGCATTTGCATACCGCGTTACACCGCAATTAGTTAAATTATATTCAAAAGATATTGAAATAAAATCACTACACATTAGAAATATTAAACAGTTTTAGAATTTTGTTTCCCGGGTGTTAAGTACCAAGGAAATTTTTTCACTTATTTTTCATTCGAAAAAAAAAAGAAAAGAGCGAGTGTTGCGATGGGGAAGGTGACTGAATCGACTGAATCCTTGTTAAATTGCGTTCGTGCTGTGTGCCTGTGTCAGCGCTGCTTTTAGAACCATAGCTCCTAGATTACTACAATGATTTTCTTTGTAAAGTCACCATTCCCCTCTGTCTGTTCAACCAACCATTCGGCGTATTGCTGACGCTTGAAATGGTCTGCAGGCTTCAGCTCATGAGTCAATTGAACCGTGTAAGTGTGTAAGTTCAAATCTTTATTCGAAATTCGCATCAGTGATGTTCGTGAGATATTCAATTATTTGGCACGATGACAAGTCAACATTGACGGCTCTTTTGCCACACTATCGCGAACAACAGCAATGTTTTCCGCAGAGTGAACTAGTCGAGTATGTACAGTTGATTTTACGTTTCCTACAGACCTGGTTGGCTGAAATTTTCGTACTGCTCTCCCGATTGTGGGCATATTTGGTCGATTATACTGACCAAAAAAAAATCACGAAGTGCACGAAATGCATTTTCATTTGAACGCCCATTTTCGTAAAAGTCTTCAACAACTTAAACGTGCTGTTCAATTGTGTACCTCTCCATGGTTGAATTTGTCAAACATTGAAACAAAGAAATGTCAAATTAAGTTGGGCGAAAAACTTGACGCTAAGATGTGACTGTTTTCAAAAAATACTACAAATTGATTTCTTTACAAAGATTCTTAAAAAACACAATGACACACATATCTTGTATCTCGTTTGCTGAGTTTAAGCTTGTGTACAAAGCTGCTGCGCAAAATCCAAGAGCAAAACTTTAACAAAACTAATGAGCAGAACTAATGAGAAACATCTGCAAAACTATTGCGTAGAACTACTGTGCATAATCATATCAACCTGTCCTCCATATAACGTTGGTTTACTAACTAAATTCCAATAGAAAAACAAGAATGCTCTCCTTTTTGGAAAAACAGTTTCCTCCTGATGAAGATTTTTCTATCTTAAATTCAAAATTTTCCCACCTGCATTTAATGGAAAAGTTTCATTTGTTGAGACCTGAGCTCGGCGAAGACACCAAAAGTCCCGGAGTTTTCGCTTTTAAATCGTTCCAATACTTGTTATCGAAAACGAAGGCTATACTTGCTATCTATTTACAAACAAAGAAGCTCTACCAATTGCTCCCTTTATCTGTGTTTCGGTATGCGTAAAAACTCTAATTTGGTGATAATGTTTCAAGCTCTCCACTGCGCTTGTCCTTAGGGGTTCAAAATTTGGGGATCATCATTTTATTATAGATTCACTTACATTCCAAACAATATAAAAAAGTTTCATTGGCAAAACAGACAGTCAAAACATACAAGTATGCTCATATATGGTGCAATTTGGAAATTTCTTCAATATTAGTTGTACAAAATATTTGTCAACTTTGGGCTCCACTTAATTTCCTGTGTTGCTGTAATTTCAAAAATGTAACTAATATAACGATAATGATGCTACTCTATCAATTTTCCACATTACCAACCAAACTACTGACAACAAACACCTGGCAATAAATCAAACCAAATAAATCATCCCAACCAATACCATAAATCATCATGATCAACAACGAACGAATCGTGATATCATCACCTTTAAAAACAGTTACAACAACAAACACCGATGAGTCATCTTTGATCGAGACATTACCAGAATAGAGTCATAAATCCGTGCTGCAATAGATTTACCATGTAAGCAAATGATAAGTAAAAATGAATTCGTTCTCAGTACGCGAAGGCGATACGCGTGGCAGTGAAGGAAGAAAGGATTCAAACAATCTTAGAAGTGATATTAGAGTAAAGAAAAAATTGTTTTCATGAACTTTCAATAATGAAAAATATTATCTTAATTGAAATAAAGTGTTTTTTCATGGGAAATCTAAATTACAGGCCAAGTAAATTTGCTCAACAAATGATACCGGTCATAGGGAAACAAGATGGTACCCGCTATAACTTGGAATCTTGAGCAAATTTATATTATTTTTGCTCAATTTCAGCGTACTGTGTCTTCATTGAATTAATTTGTAAATGGCTTAAGATCTATATAATCTACATTTTAAAAGTTGGGTACAAATTCCTTCACATTCCTGCCTCCGCAAGTTTTCATGGATTCTGCCAGAAGTGAGATCTCTGCTAAGCGCTGAAATTGCTCAAAAGAGTTCCTTAATTCTGATTTTCGGATGAATTTTTTAATACACTGCATAGCTTTCAGTCAAAATTTCATTGATTTCAAACATAAAATGGATAACGTGCATGCATTTTTCATACATTAACCGATTACACTCAACTAAACTGATTCCATTTAACACTCAACATCGCGTGTTCTCCTAATCAATCTTCTCAAACGATATCTTCAACACGTGACTTCTTAACTTCATGGGGTGCACGCGGGCACAAATTCTTAACCATCGTCCTCAGGAAACTTTGTCTCAACACGCTATCACTGCAAGAATGGATACTTTGAATTATTCTCCTTTACATTTTGCAACTCAACATACTTTCATCCTTCTTCGCTTGATCAGCCCCATCCCTCGGTGGGCAAGAACAAGAGGTATCCGGAAAAGTGGAAATTGTGGAAATGCATCTCCGGCAATCACAAAAGTGGCATACACGTGTCGAAATGGGACATGCCATTTGTCAAAAGCGCGGATAAGGACAAATAGAGCACAGGAAGGAATGCGCTCACTACGGCATAGCAAAACCTACAGCTCCGTTGAAAGAAGAATTGAAAACTAAAGAAAAATTTATAACCGAAGTATTGACAGTTTTACTACATTTTCAGTTGTGGGGGTGGTGATTGAGAGCGATGGCTTGCTCGTGTGTAGAACAACTCGATTGTTAACACCCTGGGGGCAATTACATCCTCGAGGATAAATCCATGCTCATGTGCGCTATTCCTTCGAGTGCTTCGGCGTTACTTCCAAACTAAACTACTTAATCCCATTTAAAATTCGATTTTTGACTTCATTTTTCATTCAATAGCTAAGACGCCACTTCAAAGAATTGAAATATGTTATTGCGCGAGAGTGTATACGAGTAAGGGGTCGGAAGATTAAATTGTTAACTGCTCCCGGCATCGTAGAACATTTCAATAATTATTTGTTTATTAGTTTTCCCATTTGCTGCTTTCACTCAGATTGAGATTGGGGTGGTTTAAAGCGGCTCGGAATTGTGATGAAAAACACTATCTGGATAAAAAGATATCAAATTCGTATTCCGTTGTGAAAAGCTACGTCAAATCTAAATTCAATTCAGAAAAATCCACGAAAAAACTTGTTTATTGCGTCATAAATTCTTTTATTCCTATATAAACCACATATGTATACTTAAGAACGACCCTCACTATAAACTAATTTGGAGTAATCGTCGAAAAAATTCATCAGGATCCCACTTACTCCCACTTACATTTATGAATATTTCATAAACATATCCCATATTGTCAAGTAGCATTTAACAGTACCATACTCAAGGTTATAGTTCTTTTATAGCCGTTCAACTTTTGATCCTTTAATGTACCGAAGCTAAAAGTAAGGATATGAAAAAGTATGTAAGAATTCTCATCTTCATGCTCTTATTCCTTGTGCAGCGCACAAATAATAATGCAAATAAAGAATCTTATGGTTCATTTAACATGTTTGCAAACCATGAAATAGCTTTGGCCTATTTGACGAGAGACAGTTATTTACATGCTCCTTTTTGCCTTTTCTGCTTCCTGCTTGTCGTTTATTCGGTGCTTGAACTATTGTACACCACCATGATGATGTGGATGTCGATGGTATTTTTTTAAACGTGGATATCTCAAGGAAGACCGAGTATTAGAGATAAAGGAGACATCATCCTTTCGCAATGGTCCCAATGCTTTGCTTCCGATTTATATGCAAATTATGTGGTGTAGTGACTGGAATAGTAAATAGTGTACAGAGTTATATGTATGCTCTTAAAATTACGCAAATATTTTTCTTATTCACTTTCTTTAGGATTTACACAGATATAAGATAGATATATGAGAACATGTTAGTCTGTTTTCTGTTTTGAAGTATCCTTTGAAAGAATTTAGTAAATTTGGTTCATTTGATGCAATCAATTTAATGTCCTGAGCTGATGACTCAACCCTTGTAAAGATTTTAAACTGTTTGTAAAGATTTCTTGTTGAATATCAAAAGGATTTTGTAAAGAGTCATTTGCATATGGACACTTGATTCATTTTGGGTTCATTATTCTAATTAAGATACTCAGCTTTGCATTACGAAGACTCCGAGCTTTCTTGTAAGCGTAAGAAAATGTTGAATGTTAAAGTGATAGGGACGGTAGGTACGATCACAACTCGTCAATCAAACGAACCAAAAGGTGAGGTCAAGTAGAAAATTAAACGTCCATAGAATTTTTTGAATAGTCTAGTTCACTGTATACTGTCTGTGATTGTATTAAATTGCGGTATCTTATGTTAATATGTAATGAATCAGTGGACGCCGCTGGCGACCACTACTAACACACCTTGCTGCTAGGTGGCTTGTCATTTCACGTTGGTTGCGACGAGCGCACATCCCACGTCAATTTTGTCGTGGGATGTCAAGAGGATTTGACAGCCACATGGCAGTGAAGTGTGCACGTAGTGGCCGCCACCCAAGAAGAGAAGTGATAGTCCGGGGAAAAGAAAAAACGTGGTAGCGGGTTGGCGATCTCCGATTAGTTGTCAGGTTAGAAATCTTACAGTGTATATACGAAGTGTAATCAATAGATTGACTGAGTGGAGAGGAATTTGAGTTCGGGGGTAAATTATGAAGGTGTTTTTGATCGAATTGGGAACAATGAGGCAGAAGTAGGTACGTATAATGCTACATATTGTTTTATTTTCCTGCTATCAAAAGCGCTAAATTCTTTCGTTGATAAAATTCTTCTGTGGCGTAGAACTCATTGTACTCGTATTCGTTTATTATTTCTTCTGGGTTTTGGGGCTGCTGTGTATGCCGATTGAAGAAGATCATTGGATTCACGGTCTGTTTCCGCCTCTGCAATATGCGTTCGCAATCCTGGTAGCCTTTGGTGTTATCTTCGTCGAAGGCTTGTCAATTTTTACATTGGTGAAGATACGAAATTATACTTGAAAGATCACGTTATGAAGCGGTCCTAATTGTGATTTTGCACAAACGACTTCACGAAGGTCATGAGAAGGTAAGCCGGTAATAAACGCCAGTAAAGTTCCTTTGCTTCTTGATTGCTTTTCTTATCAGCAAACTGGTTGAAATAACGACTGTGATGGTGGATATATGTGTCCTGCAGAGCGATTGCGGTCAAACAATTAATAGCAGCCCTCGTCAAACGTCACTTGCTTAAACTGCGAAACTGGTGCAGTGGGTGGTTAATCATCGGCATTTCTGGTGTAACTTGTTGCCGCAATACTACGCTCGCTGCCGGGCTGTAAAACTTCTTGACCAGCAACCGAAACAAAGGCATCCTCAACACGAATCTCGTTGTGGGCGAAACGTTCGTGCTTAACCAAGACAACTATTCCCTCGCTAAAGACCACCCAAACTAAGCATATCAATTCGGAAATCATGTGTACATTGGATGTCGGACCCATTTTGTGAGTACAAGATTTATAAAGTTCTATGAACTGATAAGAAGTACACCTAATAAATGCTGCTCAAATGAAGGACAAACAAAAAGAATAATGATTTATAAGCTAGTTACCTTTAAGTTTCTGATTCGATCTTACAAAAAGCAATTTTTACTCTAAAATTACATTTACATAATTTTAACTTACAACTTCACTTCGCAAGATTTTTTAATGAGTTGAAAATTTCATAATTCTATTCCAATTAACTTTTAATTCGATTTCATAAGAATTGAGATTTTTAGAATTAGTTTTATAATAGTCATCACTGAAGATGACCCAAAGGAGTCGAAACGCGTCTGCTCACACAGCAAAGCAAGGCCCGACGGCTTTTCAAGGAAAAAAACTTTATAATGAGTTTCAGCCCTTCTAACAAACTAAACCCAACTTTATATTCGTGCTCACATCTTTACTTACCATAGAATTTACATTACTAGTTAGCTCAAGATGTGATAATAGTAGTATTTGATTCTAAATTCAAGCTTTTTATTGGGCTTTTTCATTAGCAGTAAGAAAGCAATGTTTTTGCGGGTTTCTGATGTGCTTTTGCTATTAAAATATAATTTTAACGAAAAATTTGGAACGGGCAAAAGGCTGCGATTATTTGGTTTAATTTGTCGTTACCTTATACTCAGCAGTATTATTAATTTAGAGATTATATAAATCTTTTGGATTTATAAGTTAATTTTGTTTGCAATCATAAATTTGTAGTGCGAATGTCTATTACATTGGTTCACACAGTCAATCCTTAAAATTCCTTTTAAATTATTTTAAATAATTTGCAGCTTCTTACAAGTACTGCTGGAGAAAAAAAGAATAACTATTGTATGTTATTTACAGAGGCCTACAATATAAAACAAACAACAAAATATAATTAACGTAAATAAAAGAAGATACGTAAAAATTAATAAATGAATCTTACCTACAAAATCTTTAATAAACAAATAAAACAAGTACATAAGGTAATCTAAATATAATATTGATCAGTATTATAATATTTATTTAAATGAATTTAATCTGAGTATTGCAATATATAACCTTCTAGATCTCCATTTCATTCGTTGATTTTATGATAGTAAAATCTTTGTAGGTTTAGACAGTTTGATATAATTCCTCCTGTGTATATTGAATGCAAAAATGAAGTTCTAGTTTTTTTGACAGAACAATTATTTCCATTAGGCACATAGCATAGGAGTCAAAGTAGACCCACATTTAATAAATATGCGTAATAATTTAGAAGAAAGCTAACTATGATTACTTTAACATTACTATGAATTAGATAATTGCAGATTATGTAAACTACTCGTAAGTTGAATTAAACACTTTATATTGATACTCGTAGGACAAAAAAAAACATTAAAATATAACATGAATTGCTAACTCTAACAACGACTTTCCTTTCCACTGGTTCTTCCTTTCAGCGAGAAATAGAGTGCATGGTAAGTATGTCGTCGCGAGGGTAGGGTTTGAGAAAATCCGCTGAGGTCGGTTTCGCGTCACGCGCGGTACGCGGTACCTCAGTTGATTTCGGTTTTTCTTTAGCGTAGTTTTTTTTTTGGATTTACGTTAACGTAGTAAATTTTTCGGTACCGCGTCGGAAATTCGGGAACGCGAAGTAAAGATTAGATCTTTGTCCATTGACTGATTGTATGAAGAAATACGGAGTAATGTAAAGTAGGTTTCCTCTCCGTATGGTTTTGTTTTGGTGACGCGTTTGAAAACGGGCATTTATTGGTGGCTGAAAATTGTAGATGAGCGTAATCCATTTGGAGATCCGCGACCGAAATCCTCTCCAATCTAGCTGGCCGACAAGCAGCCACCGCAAAAACGGATTACGGTGCACGGATTGGTTGACCGGTGGGTACCATCCGTTGGCACTACTCAGACTTAACGTCTAGAACCGATGAGAGGTCGGTTCCTCGTTTGGATCAAGACACATTACAAATAAGCCTTGCTCTCCAAAATGCTACGTGGCAAGTTTAGCCCAATAAAGATTTCGCTGAACTTTTTAATACAACCTTTGGACGTAAAAACGAATAAAAGTTGCATGGTAATGTTTAATAGAGTATATATACATATAGAAGGATAAAATCGAACAAACGCATTTTAATTTAATTGATGGTTGTTCATGTGTCCGGAAATGACTTCGGCGATGGTCTGCTGTCTCAGCGAGCCAAGATATTAGTGTTCGCTGAATTGGCCTTGTCTGAGGACGTGTGAATGCGCTGGTAGGCTAGCATCGTAGTGTCGTGGAGCGGGTTCTTTTCTTCAGCATAAGGGCCCACTACAAAAAAATTCCGTATTCACGAATTAACAGACAGACTCGTGGTTTGACGGTGTCGGGGCTAAGGTAACCTACTGAAGGGATGGACTAATAAAAAGCGACAGACCGAGCCTGATTAACTCTCGTGGGACGCAAGAAGATTTCGTCGTTACAATTGATATTTATGACCCCCAAATAAGAGTGGGTCATGCAGGTGCAAGCGGTGCTCCCTCGCACCCCCTCATCCGTATCAACATCGATTTTAGACGTTGCCATATATTTTTCATTTAAATGAAAAATACATACGAACATAATTCACATGAACTTTTCTCTTAAATATTTCACGAACTTTTCTCTTAAATAAAATGAATTCGGTAGCCTACTGAAGGGATGTAATATTAAACTCCGACAGAGCGAGCCTGATCAATGCGCGTGGGACTCGAGAGGATCTCGTCTTTACTACTCGATACTTACGACTCTCATATAAGAGTGGCGCCTCCAGGTGGAACTGGTGCCCCCTCGCACCCCCCCCCCCCCCATCCGGGCCAAGGTCCATCGTAGACGTGGCGTATATTTTCCATTTAAATGAAAACTTCATGCAAACATAATTCGCGTGAATTAAAAAAAAAACGAATGTACTCATTTTCTTTAATTATTCAATCAAATGATTTCAAGTGAAACAAAAAGTGTTTATTTAATAATCAAGAAGGGTACTCCCCCAGTCCTCCTCCAATAAGCGCACGTTGATGAGGCGAGTGATAGCGGTTTTGTTCAAATGTAATTCCAATACAATACAATAAATGAGTTATGTACACTTGGCTAAACACCTTTAAATTAGCATAGTAACAATTTTACCAAGTACACATGTAACCAATATTCTGGTTTTTAACTTCACTCATCTTGAATTATGTACAATTCAGTAGCAAAATAATAGCATTCTCTGGTTTCGTATACTTTAGCACCACGATTAATTTTTCCTTTCATTTCCATATGAGTTTTCCACATGGCAACAACTTTCAACACAGCCCAAAAATCTTCATGCGCTCTCTTTTTCTAATTTCTCCACTACTAAAAATTCACATAGTTCTTCATTGCTCACTCATTGGAATGTTTGTAAACACCTTTCTGACTAGCACCTCTTAAAGATGATTATTCCACGTAATTGAGTCCTATGGTAACGTTCGTTCGTATAATATCCATCCAACATCACTAACATAGACTATTGGCGAGCAACATAAGAGTTTTGATCGCAATTCAACACCCTATCACATCGGTATTTTCAAACCAGATTCTTCATAATTCATTATTTCTAGTTTTTTCGCTTCTCCACTTTTCCTACTTTTTTCACACCCGATGTATGACTAAAATTCTTCCTTTCAGACTTCGAACCCAAAATTCCTTCCTGCTAATTATAAGCGCAGACCTTCACCCGTCTCACTGTCTCGATTCAGCATTCCAATTTCTCCGATTCTTTAGCAATTATCAAACTTCTCGCCACTTCACTTTTATTCCAAAACTATACTCATGCAAACATTGCTGCTTTCGTTGTTCTATCATTTCACCTCATCAATGTGTGTCGTTACGACTCAATTGTTTTCCACATTTCCACACAATCATTCAGACGAAAACTTTCAACGAATGACAACACCGCTATTACGGATCAAAGTGTTTCTTCCAACTTCACAATTGCGATTTATTCCTCGGACCGCTTCTTTTTACAGCCCGTTATTTTCAAAGTGCTCGCAAATTGACAAGGAGTACAATTCAGCTTTTTGATGGTAAAAAAGCAACTTTTCTTCAGTCCGTAATTTGGTCGAACCAGAACTGACTCGGCGTCATCTCTTCCCCTCGAGGGTCAGACTTGAACCTCACCATATTCAAAGGTCGACATCTGAAACGAACTTTTTTCACAGTTTATCACGACTTCATATTATGACCAACCAAAACCACGTATTTTGCAGCAAACATTTCCCGAATTCCAACAAAAATCCGATTTCCCAGCCAACAGGAGACGAGCTACTTCAAGCCGATACCATAAATTTTTCTCCTCTTCGCACACAAATTATTTTTACATGCATTCATTCGATGCCTATCTAAATAATTCGCGTACTGCTCGAATCACTCCCGCTCAACACACATACCGAAGGTAGCGCAACCAACCCATTGCCGTCGTCCACCGGTCGTCTCGTTACTTATCATTCTCTTTACCTCCTTCCTCGACAAGCATCTTCATGGCAGTAACGGCAGATTCTTGCTGCAAAAATATAGCAATTGCTTCGCTAAATTGTCGCAAAGAGGTTGCCATTATTGATTTTATTTGTTATTTTTTTATTTTTTATTTGGAAATTTTTTTTTATCGGGGATGGTAGCGGTGATAGTTTACTTTGGGTTACTAATAATAATGTTAATAAGTTATGCATCAAATTGTGCCGCACTTATTGCGTTGTTATTATATGGAATGAATTTTTTCACAAAGGTCCCTCGAGCAGTTTGCCTAGGCGGGGAGCTCGATTACTACATCGCCTTGAGGTACTACCCCTTACAAGCGGAGTGCTTCGGCAGGGTGTTCTATGTTACTGACTTCGCTTGCCACAAACGAGCATCGGCACCAACTGACTTTTTGCTGGACCCCGCATTTGACCGCCTAGATAGTAAAACGTTAGGTGAAGTTTTTCTAACATTTTTTTTTGCATGAGTACTTATTTAATTCACACTCTAATACCAGGACCGCCTTTTCAGACACTATCAAATTAATTGGAGGGACACTAACTTCCCCTCCCGTTTTCAGCGATTTCAGTCGACCACCTGTGCACTGGATCTTGTTGTGCCAGGATTTTCGATGGGACATAGAGCACTGCTGGCAGTCGTGATGATGTTCATAGTTGAGTTTACTATACCTTAAGGTGTCAGATCCTCCATCCCCTGCGAATCCCCCAGCAGCGGAGCACCTACCGTGAGCCCCTCACCGATCATCTTGACGTCCATTCTTCCGATGTTCCCCTCAATTGTAGAAGGTCGAGAGCACGAACTTTAGGAAGCTACATCATGGATATTAGGCAGAATGTCCTGATGCTCACTGAATGAGTAGTTTTCTAACACTCCCCAATTGTGTATGTTGCATACTAAGGACACCAAGGCGAATGTCACATCCAGTATGGTTCCTTCACAGTCAATATGGTAGAAAGTTAGCGTATTTTCTGTGTTTAGTACGACAAGTGCCATCCTGAGCCCCATTCCTAGGACTCATTTTAGAAGCGAATCTGTTAAAGGCATGCTTCATTCAATTGGTTTAGCGTTCAAGTCTCCCCAACGAGCACGTTGCCATCTGCATTTGAGACAGTGCCTTCCAAAGCATTCTACTTGTCTTGGAAAGATGATATCGATTTCTTCGGCATTAGGTACACCCTAAAGAAGGTGTTCTCTAAACACCTAACGTACATCAAACCATCCCCCATCCACAGCCCTCTACCAAGAAATCACTGTCCCGAACCCAGATGGCAGCAGTACGAGTTTCATGAGGATATCATGAAACGTAACTTTAACGTGGTACGTTCCCTGCAAACTGCTCAAGCAGGTTCTGGGTGGTTGAACTGCAGTATAGATTTAGTTGCAGGATGCGGGTCGTCGAAGTTCTGATTTTGTCTTGACTAGGGTTTCCTGAGAAGACCAAAATTTTCCAGATCTGAAGACATGCCCAAGATCTGGTCTTGAATCAGCGTCCTTGCAAAGGATGCCTCCTCACCTCGGCGGTGCATTTTTTTCGTTTATTTCCCATTTCACCACACTTGACCATAATCAAGGCACTTGAAGCATTGAAAAGATTCTGCAATTCGCTGCATCCTGCTAATAACCCACCCTTTTCTTACTTTGCCCTTATTCAGAAATTGTTCGGCATCCTTGTTGGTCAAGTCAATGGTGGTCATGGATTGTTCCCTATGGTTTTCTGTTCTCACCTTGCTGTGATCCTTCCCACGTAAGAGAGCTCATTCTGATGGCCTGTTCTACCTTGGCCAGATCCGTGGTTTTAGCGTTCCACGTCCATCAAGTGCATTTTCCTTCTTAATTTTATTCCGATGTCCTTCCATTGAGCTAGACGCCATTCTATAATTAATATTTAATGGTGGATCTATCTGCGCATGCCCTGTGGGCTTAACCCTCTGTGCTTCTTTAGCCTTCTGCTCTTCTTCAGCCTTCTGGTCCTCTTCGACCTTCAACCAGCTCCTCGAATAGTCTAGAAACTCATTTATATCAAGGAGCCTATTCTTTACACCTTTGCTGATTTGAGGTGAGTCGCATGCTGATTTTATTCTTTTTTGAACGTCTTTCACTTTTCGGAGTAGCCTTTCTTCTTGATGCCGATGGACGGCAATCGTATTTTTCAACTTCCTTTCATGGGAGAGGTTATCGGGTTCCATTTTCGAGTAGAGTACTTCAACCACATTTTCGACGCTGATCGTGAAATCAGACAACTGCGCTTCGTTTGTCTGTTCCTCTTTTCTATTTCTGCCGTGATTGCTTTGTGGACCTCAGGATGGTTCGTTGGTTTGGGATTTAAGACCCTTGCTTTGTTTGCTTTGGTAGTGGTGGCAGTAGTAACTATTGCATGCTTGGTGTTCTTTATATTTTATTCTAACACGTGATTATTTCGCGCGTCCTGCAGAATTACTCACTCTTCTTTTTTAAGACTCTCTGGCCTTTATATCAATTTTTAGCTACGCCCAAATGCCACAGAAATTTCTGTTAAGAAAGGCTGTCCGTTGCTCTCCGGTTTTCATCCGTCCTTATTGTTACTGTATTCATCATCTTTATGTCATTGTTGGTACCGTTCTCAATGTGCTGTTAATATCGTGGCTATAACAGTTGATTCCGTGGTCTTTGTTGAAATTTTGCTTATTTCTTTTATTTTTTTTTGGGGATCTATTTTTAAGTTTTCTAGCTGAGAATCCTCCAGTTTGATTGGGTCCCCCCCTCCGAACCGCTATCTTCGTTCATGTATATTGCCACCTTTTTGGTTTCGTGGTCATCTTTGCAGAGCAGGAAGGCCATGCAAGGGTTCGTACAAGCCCTTATGGGGACGAGTGCTCAGAACCAGACAAGCACTAACCAGGGTTCCATCCATACTGAGCCTACACCAAACCCAATGGTGCATACTTTGAACGGACTGCGAGGCCCGCCAAGGTTTTACTGGGATGGAGATGGCATGATAGTTGAATTGGACCCGTTCATGCACGAGTGTCACCTCAGCACTAACGTGCAAAGCAAACAGGTCTGAGTGAGCATGTCCGCCAGTCTAAAGCATTAATTCCAGTTCATTGTGCAACGCGTAGTCCAGATTCAGCCAGGGTCGTTACCTCACGTTGACCTCCATATCCCCAAAAAATGATAGCTTGCAAGAGTATTCCTGTCGACCAGTATTCCGTTTACGGCGCTCCAACCCAGTTTGGAACTCCCATAGTGCCGAAAAAATTTCCTCTGCTTCTTTCCACGTCTGCCTACATGAAGTAAGTTCGAAGGCATAGACCATTTGTTTCTGAGTTATGCTGACACGTTTAGAAAATTGCAGCCAGCGACACAAGCACTGATGAAGATGAGACTTGCTACACTCTTCACAAAAATGGAAACGAAAGTATTTGGTGCACCGTTTCTCTGGCTTGCATTCACCAATACACTGCAATTCATCATCTCCATCTGGACATAGTGCATCCCTGTCCTCAGTTTATTATACCATGATTCTAATGGGCTCATCAAGCAATGATTCGTATAAAAGCGCGTGTCATTGATATGAGGAGTGGGGGGAGTGTCTCATTTTCAATCAGATTTATGTGGGCACCTAGTTCAAACTCTAGGTTGCTCAATGTTTTTCCATCATTTTTTGTATTATTTTGGTCGTGCGAAGTTTTTAATCATGAGAATTAAGTTGGTCCTTTGTAAAAAAGGTAAGCAGGAAGTTGGGATAAATTTACCTCTAATAAACGATTAGTCTTTCCCTAGTTTCAATAGGTCTCCTCTCGTTCGTGATGATCTTCCCAGTATTCGACTGCAGTAGCTCATGTAGATCCTCAAAACTTTGTCCCTAAATACGGAAATATAAGAAGAAAATGATCTTCATCTCAGCGCAGCTCCCGACATAGAGGTGGTATTCATCAAGTTCTTCCCTCTGTTCATTGACTGTGTGCACTCAACCCCGTTTATTATTTTTACTACTCTCAATTGAAGAAGAAACAGTACTTTCTTCCCATCAGAACTACTCATTAATTTGAATTCAGAGAACCTACTATTGAAATACTGGATTGCCCGCCCAGATAACGCTGTGTGTGACGTCAAGGAGAGCACGTGTTCCCTGAGTTATGCGTTCTTTGAGTGGCGCGTTCCCTGAGTGGTGTATTATCGCGCGTTCTGTGTAGTTAAGGCTTAAAGAAGCTGAAAAGTTCTAGGAGAAACAAGGCCCATACAATTGATAAAATCATATCTGGCAAAAAATATTCTAGCAAATGACCATAAAATCAATTGGGAAAAAACACGAAGTGGTACACACAGCAATAAATAGGCCGCATATAAAAGATTGGATTTTGACACACCCGGAAGAGTCAAGACTCAATGGTGCAATGATGATGGAGGAAACGGAAACTTTTTGTAATTTAAAGGATTAGTAAAATGAGAACAATGCCACTATAATAAAAAAAGGATAATCAAATGAATAGAAATTAAGTCTGCTAACTGATGAACTGGTAAAATACCATAGAAGTTCAAGTAGAAGAATCACCACTAGGCCATAAAGGAAAACACTGACCCTTGAAATGTATTTATGCTTGAACAGCAAAAAAGCCAAATTTTATTTACACATTATGAAAATCTTTTTTCAAATCTAGTTTAATGATGAATAACTCATCAAAATCTATTATTATTAGCTAATATGTCAAAATGGTTAAAAGATAATTGAAAAACTAGGTGTAGTTCAAAATTTTTGAAGCTTGTAAGTGTTCAACATTTGTTTGCATCTAATAGGAATTTTTAAGGGGGGCTTTTTTAAAGGCTACCTTCAAAATGGCAACACTGTTTCTCGTGACAGTCGATATCAAGGTTCTCGATTGTTTTGAGGATATTTCCGTTTGGCGATTCATCATGATGTGACTCATGTCACATCAGCGTCGGTGAATAGGCCGCAGAAAATGTTTTCATTGATCCACAATTTCATTTGAAACCTTTCTTTCAGTGACAAAGCACACTTTCTGTTAAATGGCTACATCAATAAACAGAACTGCCACATTTGGAGTGATGATAGTCCACAAGCAGTTGTCAAAACACCATTACATCTAGAAAAAGTCACCGTTTGGTGCGTTTTGTGGGCCCGTAGGATAATTGGTTCATACGTCTTCAAAAATGTCACAATGTTACATTAAGTTTTTGGTGCCTCAGTTGGAAGGCAAGAATGGCGCTAGGATGTGGTTTCAACAAGATGTCACCAAATGCCACACAGCGTGCGATACAATTAATTTACTGAAAAACACATTTGTCGAACGATCAATTTCACAAAACGGCCCTGTTCACTGGCCATCACGTTCATGCGATTCGACACCGTGTCATTACTTAAATGCAAAGCAAAATGTCTACAGTGGGAAACCAGAAACAAATGAGTACTTGGAAGCCAACATGCGACTCGTATTACCGAAATACATCCTGATTTACTGCGAGTGTATGAACATTGAACATTGAGATTACGTCAAATACGTTAGCTACATGCCTCAAATAATATTTAAATATTAATGACAAAACATATCTTTTAAATAAAGCTAACCTCGTGGACATTGAAAACATTTTTCTTTGTTTTATTTGAATTTAATATTCCCCGACTAAAAAAACCTTTATATTTTCAAAATTATCAATTTAATTTATATATTCAATCAACTCTCATGATAATCGGCATTATAAGGTATCATTTCCAGAATTTCTCGAAAATATCAAAATGTAAATTTAATTTGTACGAACAATTTTTCCCTCAACTATCCAACTGCAACCCTTGACTAATCCAATTTTCAAACATTTGATATAGTTTAATAAATCAACGAAAAAGATGCAATACACGAGAGTGCAAGGATAATCAATGTCTTGGACGCTTGTTTTGAAAACGTTCAACATTAATTTGACAAAGGTTCCATGTAACACCCCATAAAGTCACATCTGAACTTGAATGCTGCACTAATGCCATCGTCACGATATCCTTTTTTACCCTCCGCAACGAATACTTCTTTGAGATTCGAAAAAGGGGCCGGCATTGACAAAAACTACAAAATCAATAACTTGGAAGAAATTTCAACTAAGGAGCGTTATAGTTTTCTAAGTGCATAAAGGATGTAAAGCATCAATCTAATCAACAACTTATCCTGAACTCTTACTAGAACTCGGCACTTATGTGTGCATGTTCAAACATATTATATGGCTTCCTTTGCAACTTATCCTTAATTACTAAATGGATTTCCCGAGCAGTTACATCTTTCGGCAGTAGCGTGAATTGTTGCGTCGCTCGTTGGTATCCAAGTATTTTTAGAGAGTTGAGCGAGCACAACGTTGGAATTCAGAGGATTGAGTATGCAAGCAAGCGGTTTTAAGGGTTAAGACTCATGGGAGATAGTGTTGATATTGTACGGTCAGAAAATCCTTTGGGTAAAATTTCCAACAATGTACATGCTGCGGATTTTAACTTTAAATACTATTTCCATATTTAATTCAAAAGTGGTTTCGATGTAAAATATGTACGTAGCTAACAAGAAACTATTTTTGCTGAATTTTTTAAATGAAAATTAAGAGATTTTCACCAAATTGTTTCGACAAACGGTTCCTTAAATTAAATCCAAGCGCACATTGTTCTGGTTTGTAAAATAACTGAAGTTGTTTAAGGTCTATTTAAGCTTCATTAATTATTAAACTGATGGGATCATGGCTTCTGTGGAGATTGTTTATAATTCACGCTGACTACCAAAAATATTTCCGCTATTCAGACGCTTAAACGACGGTCTCGAAAAAGCATTTCTGTTAATTAGATACAAATTCTGTTCATCCCATCATGAACATCATGAGGCCTCCCCTTCATTTTGATTGTAAATAATTTACGAATAAGCGAAACTGATTGATGACTTCAAAGCACGTTGTCATACCCATCCAACAAAAATCTTGAGGAAATTACTTTTCCAACACAAAGTCTCCTAATCATCAAAGATCCGAGAGTGAGAGAGAGAGAATAGAAAGGAAGAAGAAAGCGCGGTAAGTCATCTTTTGATTCAAAAAACAAATATTTAGATAATTTGTATCCTCATCCGTCCCCAAAATCATATGTTCACGTACAAAAAAGAAGTAACATATGATTTGCTGGCGAGCGGTGGTGCATAGGATGGCCCCAATAAATTTTATGGTAAACTAACTTCCAAAGTGTCCTCCGCGCGACCGAACTCGAAAAAGTCGAGTGTTGAAAGCGGAACGTGCTTAACATCGAGTTTATTAATCTTCTGTTAAATTTGAATTAAACTTGGCATAGATCGCCACTAAATTATGATGTTGTGTCAGATGCTGTATGTGCACAAAGATGATGAGATGTGAAATATTATGAACAGATTTCTCATGGGGGTTGATAGTGGAAAGTCGCATTCAAATTTTTAAGGACACAAAAGAAATTTATTTATATACAGTTGAAACATCCGCTGTAGCTTTTAAGGTTTCGTACTAAAATATAAAACTATTGAAATCACGGTCTGTGTCTGTCTGTCCGTTTGTATGTCACAGCAGTTTTTCTTCGAAAATATTGAAGCTACAGCCCTGAAGCTTTCTTTATGAGGATTACTTCTCGAAACTTTTTGGGAGAAAAATTTTCAGAATTTTGAAGGGTCTCGGTATATAGGGAGGCGACCCCTATATTCCATCAAATGTAGTCGAGTGGGATGCCATAGGCCAAAGGTAAAATAATTTTACAAAATCCTTAAAAAATATTGGTAAGTCTAAAAAGTATTGAGCCTTTTTTTCTCATTTTTCGATTGAATATTTCTTTTATTTAAAATGGAATTTATGTAAGTACATATTGTCTATTATTATCTTTGACCTTTTGCCATTTTCGGGTAGAGCCATAATTCCATCTGCATAGAACTTCTATGGTTTATCGGCGAGAAACTTGGCCAAGAGATTTTCACAGACCCTTTTTGAAGTGAATTTCTTTTCATTAAAGAAGTTTGGCAGAGACCGAAACAAATGGTAGTCTGATGGTGCAAGGTCTGGACTATACGGTGGATGCATCAAAACTTCCCAGCCAAGCTCTGTCAATTTTTGCCGGATCATCAAAGATGTGTGTGGTCTGGCATTGTTATGATGGAAGACAACGCCCTTCCTGTTGATAAATTCTGGCCGGTTTTTTTGAATTGCTTGTTCCAATCTGGTTAATTGCTGACAGTACAGAGCCGAATTGAGTGTTTGGCCAGGTTCTAGTACCTCATGATAAACAGCTCCCTTCCAATCCCACCACACACACAGCATAACCTTAATTGGTGTCAATCCTGGCTTTGAAGTTGAATCCACATTTTTTTGACCATGATCTTTTTCGGACGACATTCTCGTATCTTACCCATTTTTCATCGCCCGTAATGATTTGCTTCTAAATAGCTCAATTCAAATGGAAATTCGGTCGATCAAATTTTTTTGTGTTAATTCATGTAGCACCCAAGCGTCTAGTTTCTTTGTGTATCCAGCCTTACGCAAATGATTCAAAACTGTTTGGTGATGAATATTCAGTTCCTTAGCAATGTCATGGTTGCTTATGTGTCGGTCTTCTTCAATTTTTTGTAAGATTTCATCGACTCTTTCTGTGATTGGTCGACCTGAGCGAGGTGCATTTTTGACATCAAAATTTGCAGAACGAAAGCTAGCGAACCATCTCTTGGCTGCAATGAATTCTCAACTTGATCGTAGTGATATTGTAAAATATAACGAATTTTTTCAGAAATTTCACTCATTTTTAAATGAATACAACTTTTGACACGAATGACGAAAAACAAAACTGTCCATATGAAAATTGTAGACTGGAATGTCACTTTTCAAACGCTGGTCAGTTTGATTCGATTGCCAGATATATGATAACGAACACCATCTAGTGACAAAAGGGGCTCAATACTTAAATAATTGTTGTTTATGGTGTTTACCAGCTCTGGTACATTGCATTACTAAGTGCATATAGTATCATACGTTTGGCACTACTATATCATTTTTACAGCATGGCTGCCAGAGGTCTACGAGAAGACGAAATATTGAAGTTTATCAGTGATTACGCAGACAGTGAAGATGGGTTCGACAGTGATGACGACAGTATTGAAGATCCTGATTATTTTTCTGATCTCGGGGAGCTAATGGAAGAGGATGATCTCGAAAATACATCATTGAAAATATTGAGAGTACAAATAGCACTTCCCATTTGCCAGCTCCTACTTACACTCTACCTCAAGCAGCATCATCATCTTGACTTGGCCAATCAGGATGCAGTCAAGCTGAGCAAAAATTGAATCTAAGCTGGAAAAAGAAGAACCTCGAGCTAAATGAGCAGCAATTATGCTTTACTGGTGACGAAAACTTCGCAGCAGTGGTTCTGAAACTTGACAGCCCAGTACAGTTCTTCTTCGATATATTTCCAAAGAAACTTTTTGGAAAAAATTGAAGCCAAACTAATCTATATATCGTGCAAAAAGATATTAATATGACATTTCGGGTTACAGAAACCGATATCCGGCAATTTATTGGGCTGGTTTTTATTGTGTCGTTGGTACATCTGCCAAGAGTTAGAAAACGTTGGAGTGGCAGTTTATTAACACCTCTAGTTAAAGGAACAGTGCCAGTGAATCAATTTGAAAAAATCAGACGATTAATTCATTTTTATGACAACTCCAAAATAGCTCCTCTCGGTCATGCAGATCACGACCACATGTTCAAAATCAGATCAATTGTGACAAAGCTAAATGAAACTTGCCTCAAGGTCTCATTTGAGAAGTATCTTAGCGTGAATGTGCATTTGTTCCAGGGAAGCGAGAAATAATCGGAAGAGATACAGTCCAAAGAAGCTACGAAATCTATGTTCTGAGCAGTATCAGCGGATTTGCATACAAGTATGGGCCAAAAAAACTAAGTGAGAACGTTATTGCATCTAATGAGCCAAGGCTAGGAGCTGCATCAATGTTGTCGTTTGGCTAACTCGTGAAGTACCACGCAATCAAAACTACCGCCTATATTTTGAAAATTACTTCACGTCTCCGCAACTATTAGAATATCTCGCTAAACAAGGAATATTGAACTTAAGAACCATTCAACGTAACCGTATACCTGACTGTAAACTACGCACAGACAAAGAAATCGCCAAAAAAGAACGTGGCTATTCAGTTGAGTTTGTTGCCTGTGTTGAAAGAATTGATACATCTACAGTGGCTTGGAAGGACAACAAAATAGTCAGTTGTGGGTGAACTTTCCGAATCACAAGTATCTATATACGACAAGAGCCTCAAAGCGTATGTGACTATATACCAAACGTGGTCCAAGAATATAACCGTATATGGGCGGTGTCGATCTTATTCACAGCATAATGGGTAGGTATAAAATAAAACTCCGAAACAAAACATGGCAGGTTCGCATGTACCATTGTTTGGACCTTGCTATGTCCAATGCCTGGTTACTCTACTAACAAATTCATAAGATCAAGAAAATGGATGAACGACTTTTGGAATTAGCTGACTTTCGTGAAGAGGTTGGTACAGTGCTCAATAAGATTGAGATGAAAGCAAATATTCAACGCCGAAGCATTGAATCGGTTATACAGGCCAAAAAACGCAAAAGATTCAGCTCAATTTATGCGTCGGGCTGTTGTATGCAAAGATCAAGTTGATCACCGACCAGTATGGGTCAGCAAAAGGTTCCAGTGTAAGCTCCCTAAATGCACTAGATAATCATAGAGACTTTGTGAAAAGTGTGGAGTTGCATTATGCCACAATAAATAAAATAATTCTTTCAAAGCATTCCTCACTTCGTAGATCAAGATATTGCTGCATTGTACTGTATAACCTTGATCTAGGCGCCCTACGTGACTGACGCCACCATCCGATCCATAAATTCTACGCCACTGATGTCGACGGCTCGTGAGCGACTTTTAAACTAATCGATGTCACTGAGCCGCAACTTGACGTGTGTCAAAAAAACAAAAATGGAAGGAGTATCATGTCCAGCTCGTGCTGCCTGCAGTTTCACGTTGTCCCTAAGTCCCGTTGGGACTGATCCCTGCTCTAAGATTTTCAGTGACAGTGGAAGCAGCCCCATTCGTTGGATGCTTCCAGGACATCATCCCGGATTGATGACCACGCCTCCACGCTCGCATTCACTGTCACAAACTAGTATCCTGCCCGTTTCCCACGACAACACGAAGCTTTTTAAACTGCATAACATCAATGGCATGGAACTCAGAGCAACTGCAGCTCCCTCAGTACCAGCAAAAGAAAAACCTTTTGCTGTCAAACGACAGCGTAGCAAAGATGATGAGCCTCCGTGTCAAGTGGAACATATGCTGAAGTCTAAACATCGTCAGCGGCCATCTGTGCTATTGCACAGAGTGCCAAAATAATTTGGAATTGTGTCCAATGTACCGCGCAAGCATCGAGCGTAAAACAAAAGTTCTTCAGCCGTAATACAATATGCAGTATTCAAACTGACAACTTGATAAATTTTTCACTTCATCATTCTCTTTAAGTTCAACGCTTCTAAACCAAACTAAGGAAAGAAATGAAGACACATAATATGATATCGATATCCAAATCACAAATGGAGTAAGGTACGTAGGTTGTATCTATCGTAGCTATAAATAATAGCTATAAATAATAGATTGGCTATATGGTATTAAAATCAAACTACTTCATCCCAAATAACTTTTCAAATTACTATATGGCTCAATTTATTGAATCAACACGCTAAGGATTTTTTCTTAAAAATTTTCTGATTTTTAATATGTGACAAAACCGAAATCTGTTTCGATAGTTGACGATTTTACTCAGAATCAGTGTTGGTTATATAACGGGAGAAACATCCCGTATGGAAAAACAAATGATAATTTTCTTAGAACATTTATTGTAAATATCGAAGTTTTCATGCGATCGGTGTTAAAATTTTGTATTAATAAGCAAGTATTTAACAGGTAAAGTGTCCTTAAATCAAAGGTAATGAATAGGTAATGAGAGGATGTGTTGGCACTTGACATCCTCATCTGTAAGTGTGAATGATGGATAAGGTTACTGCAGTGATATTTTAATGATCAAAGGATGCACTATGCATCTTTAAAAAATATTTGAATTGTTTCATAAATTGATTTTGATATTAAACTTATTGTTAGTGATCCTCGTTTCTAGGTACCGTGCGTAGGTGCTTTTATATCTATTATATACTTACCTTTTCTTCGTGAACTATAAATATTTCGGTTTTCTAGTTCGATTGAGTAAAATAAAAAAAAATTACTACAGATGAAGAATCAATTTCAAAATTGTTTGTCCGCGATTAAATCATTTGATAATTATAAAGTTAAGAAATATTTAAAAAAAATTAAAATGGTTATAGCTAATGCCTACGATAGAGTTTCCTCGATACAATTTTTTCTCTTTTACGGCGGCTTTCAATTTTAAATTAGACTATATCTAAAACTTCAATAAAGAGACATAAAAATATTAAAACAAAAAATACAAACGAAGCAACAATTATTAGTTTCTAGGAATTCTTCCAAAATTTACCTTTAAAGTATAAATACTTGCAGTAATATTCTTGCCAAGTAGATATTATGACTACAGGGATAGTACACAACGTTTGTTACAGAAAATTAACAAAATATTTCCGTTTTTATTCGAAATTAGTAAATCTTTCTTCTGTAGTTAATCCGATGAGAACTCTCTTTCCCCGGTCCCTCCCTAAAATTACAAGTATTTCTTTCCTAGCTCCCCTTTTTACGTTATAATTAGCAAAGGGTTTGACCTTTATTCATATTTTTATTATATGTATTATATCTCATTTTAATATTGTTATTTATGAATTAAATTTAAACAAATGAAAAATAATTATCATAAAAAAGGAAAAAATAAAAAAGTTTTAAGTGATAAAGTGTAACTGCAAAAGGAATATTTAAGATTAAGTTTAAAAAGCGAAGAGCCTGTAATCCGCGATTGGTCGGTTTCGCGTTGCGGTTGGTACGGTTCATTTCCTCCGGGATGAAGAGATGCAATGTAGAGTATAGTCGATGGAATTTGCTCGACTCGTTTAAATCAGGCATGTGAACCGGTGGCTGAATTTTTGTATTTCGGTCTTAGTCTGCTCGTGCAAGATCCGCGATCGAAGCTTCTTTCCGAACTAGCTAGCTAGCCAGCAGCCACCTTGGAGTAGACTAAGAGTGTCCCGCCTTGTAGACCTGATGGGTACAGCCCGTTGTGACGTTCCAAGACTTCAGGTCTAGAATCGATGAGAGGTTGGGTTGGATTTCTTTCGGGAAATCTCGAACGTTCGAGACTTGTGAGCGACAAAATCATTACAGTACCCGTTATGACACATACCCTCTTTTGATTTTATGAAGCACCAAATACATTCTTCTTTTAAAACTAAAATATATGTGGTTTAAAATATTTGAAGGATACATGCAATGAGGTGAAGAATTAATCTCCTCACTTGCCACTAACAAATATCATGCCGGTAAGAAAAAGATTGTTTATTATGAACGCTGCGTTGGATCCAGGTGAAATTCAAAGTTGCCGTAGCTGAATGGACAAGAACACAACTGAGTTGAATGAATCGTTCAAAAACTGTAGGACATCAGCTGCTAGGGCTGAGCCACGTGGAAAACTAAGGTATCTGCCATAGTCTAATGTTTGAAACCGGATGTAACAAGACGTGTTGGAATTTATTGCCGAATGCATCATAAAATCCATAGAATACAGTTGAGCAATGTTCACAAGTTGAGTGAGTAAATGGATAACCTCCCATGGACTCAGTATAGCTCCTAGCCAAGTAAAGTATCCCTTAGTCTCCCTAATCTGAATTGGATAGTTGGTTTTTGTCTTAAAGTCACAAGTATCAATGTTTGTTGACTGACTTAAAGTTGAGCTTTTGTAACAGTCGAGGGCAATCGAAAATGGAAAAAATCGTGGAAAGCGCAGCTGTACTAAATTAACTTATGGTTAATTATGCGGGACTGTTTTGATGGATGCAGCCCAGTCTACGTGAGTCTATGGCTCCAAAATTTGGGTCAAAGTTCTTGGCAAGGAGTTGCACTATAAATGACTGTGGTGGTTACAACAACTAGAAGTATTATGTAACATGTTGCATGGGCATATCATAAGGCTCCAGAATTAGGGAACTGTTGTTCAAGTTTGGTGGGTAATCTAGCTTCCAACTTTTGTTGGGAGTTTCAAGCTGCGCATAAATGCGTACACAATACTCATCAGAGTTAGAATGAGCGAAGGCAACTTCACATTTCATCATTTCACATCACGCTCTCATCCTCCTTAAGATGTGTTCATGAGGCAAATTAAGCCCCATATGAAGGTAACGGAGCTCTCCAAAAAATTTTGATGCATAAGAGCAACGGTACTCTCCTAAAAATTTGGATGCATAAAATTCAGTACCACAGGGTTACTGTTAGACCTGATCAACAATGTACAACCTGAAACGAAGTTTCAATAGAAGAAGATAGGATTTCTATTCCTGAACATATCGGTTCGAATTTAATATTAATAGAAAACCGCTCCCTAAGGCGACGATGCCGAGAAAACCATGCGTACCAGTACAATTCAAAGTTGGTCCGGATATAAAAAGAATAAGAGTGGCAAAATAAAAACAAATAAATACTGAAAAGAGTGCGCATAAATGGACACGATAGTAACCTAATCCTGTACTATATGGAGGAATAGTTGCCAAGGTGGACTCTCTCAAATTCATTCGCACAAGTCATATCAGAACTAAATATGAAAAGGATACCACTGGTCTTCTTAGTTGCAAGCAAAAAGTTGACAGGAAGTGGAGAGAGCAGAGAAAAAATTGAAGGATAGTGGAAGAGCATAAGAAGAGCTAGGCCAATTGGCCTTTGTCATTTAATTTGGTTTTGCCATGCTTGGAAAGGCTCCTTTTCATATGCTCTCAAGTTTTCAGTAAGCATCTAAAGTAACGGAAGTTAATTCTTGAATCTATGCGCGGCATATTGCAGAATAAGTGTGGGGTGTATTCCATCTGGTAATGGGGGCTTATTGGCTCCGAACAAGATTAGTGCTCATTTCAACCTACTGTGGGTTCTTAGCAGTTTCCTTGTAAATATTGCAATAATTTCAACTGGCTCAAAATTTTAATTGACATTTGTGCTTGATTTTTATTACCATTCCCAAAAAATGAACCTCAAAACGTTTCTCTATGGCCCCAATCTTAGCTTTCGAGTGTTTAACATCTGAGTAATATATCGATTTAAATGTAAGGGTCTTTAGGTTGATCGTATTGAAGCCTTTCTTTTTCAAGTATTGTTTGATTTGGTTCACAGACTTTACTCTACGACTTCCACATTTTTTACTGTAATGAAATAGCATGAGATTGAATTCTTTTTGTTATGTTGAACAGCCTGCAAGGTTTCTTTCAAAGAGTGGTAAGACTAAAGCATCACTATCTTTATCCTTTGTCTGCATAGTATTCGCAAAATGGATAAAAATAGAAACAAACATATACAACTAGCTAAATAACTTTAAGATACGCTACACATAGCGCCCCTTTCAAGAAAAAAATTTAAACGATAGGAAAGTAGGTGAATTGATAACACTTGAACTTTTTGGGTTAAATCAGAGTGAAAGGAAAAGTTCACTTTTTAGGCACCATATACATAGATAGTCCAATGCTTTTTTCATGGCAAATTTTATCGTGTTTTACAGGTTCTCCTTGTATACATCAGTGTATAATGAGTTTTTTGTGTGCGTATTTCGTGGTGTGGGATTTGTGGTTCACATCCTGAGGATTAATACAAGCAAATTTTTGTATAAAGTGCGACATACTTTTGTCACTGATTACCTGAATTGCCGTCTGGAATTCCAATACTTGCCAATCATATACTCAAAGGCTCACTGCTCTAGCCGAAGGAATATACCTATATAATCTCCCTATTAATACGTAGGATCTGGGCAGAGAAGCAACTATCAGATGAATGGTGAAAAACCATGATATGTCCCTAACATAAAAAGGGAGACAAGCTTCGCCATGAAAATTACACAGGAATTACTGTGTTGAGCATATCATATAAAGTTCTATCTAAAGTCATTGAGTGAAGATTCAAACCCTGCTAGTAAAATATCATTGGGGAGTACCGAGGTGGTTTTCGAACTTGATGGTTTACTTGTGATAAACTCAATCTTTGCACTCTACGCCACTGACGCCGATCAGCAGATCCCTACACCCTACGCCACTGACACCGACCAGCAGATCCCTGCACCCTACGCAACTGACGTCGATCAGCCGATCTCTATACCCTACGCGACTGATGTCGAATGGTGACGGCATGTGCACTCAGTTTGACACGTCAGGAAAAATACGTGTGAAAAATCAAGAAATTTCAGGAATAGGGGATGGCGCTTTATAAGGAAATTGTGAATAAATTGAGACGCGTGGACATTTTTTGCGCACGAAAGACACCATTTGGATACGAATTGCAGCTATAAGAGGTAGGAATCATGAAATACATGTATTCTAAAGTGAAATCTGCGCCTCTTTTTTTCCAAAGCTGATTGTTTCACGAGGAAAGATATGCCGAAGCCTGTCAGTGAGGAAGATGAGAACTATAAGGAAGGGATCAAGAAATCGCAGGAAGCAGGAGTACTGGCAAAGGCACTCAAGGGCGTAAGCACTTATAAAAATACACTACTACCATACCATAAAAATAAGCATAATCGTGGAAAATGCAGGAAATGCTGAAACAAATGTAAGCTCAAAAGTGTGTCGAAAATTCGCATAAGTTAGTTTTATTTTATTATTTTTTTCCAAACCACATAAAATACGATTCATGAAAATGATCTATTTTATATTGAACACAAATTTTAATATATGGTAGTTAGTAGAAAGTATTTTTTTTTTGACGCTCCATATAGTAAGCATAAATCGGAAACTATTTTTGGTTTCATTTCAATGATCCCTTTTATCAAAACAAGTCAACTTCACACGCCCTAGTTTTTTCTCAGTGCTATCATACTTTATTTTGTTTTTGTAATTTTCGTGATAACGGTGCCATTCTTAAGACAAACAATCTTATGATGTCAATATGTGCTGTGCGAAATTTTTCGATAGTAACCCGAATCGAAAAAAAATTAATCAATCCTACCGTACATTCAGCAAAAATTGATTTTAAGATAATACGAGTAGTCCTTTTTTTGACCATTTGTAGAGCATTATTTCCTTTGAAAAGGTTGTTGTCAGTTCAAAATAACCAAGACACAAAATATGCCAATTTAAAGTGTTCATACGGGTTATAGGCTAGTTTTTGTCAATTATTTAATACGCACCAGGAAGAAGTGCCTGCTAGGTATATTTAACGTATTGTTTTTCGTAAAAATGAACTTCTCGATGAAGAACCTCAGTTTACATACGAGAATATTAAAAATTAAGAATTACGGTATCGTTATTCAATATGCATTAAGCATGTATCATTAATATCCTATTGTGCCCGATCTGCTATTTGAGGCCACTCTAAAATAATGTATTTTTTGATTTTCCCCAACTTACCTTTCAGGAACCAGTAGGGGCGGGGCGTCTTCTAATTTTTCTACCGAAAAAGAAGGACTCTACCCCTTCACTTCGATGAAATTTTCTTTCACTTCAAAATGATTCTTTTAAAATCAAAAATTTAAGTAAAAGTGGCATCGACAACGAATTAAGTTAGAACTATAACAATTATATAGAAATTGTTTTTAAAAAAAAGATGTCAAGTTAACCAATAAAAGAAAATATTTTCCTGATGCTTCATAAGCCATGAAAAAGTTCCAATATTTGCTTAGTAATATACCACCTCCCCCAAACCGTTGGACAAAAAACAGAATTCCCAAAAATATACCAACTGAAATTTATTTTATTTCTAATAAAAAGAAAATTTATAGGAGCCTTAGATTAGATAAAAATGAAACTATCCCTAGCAAATACAAGCTTGTGCAAATGTTTTTTTTTTGTATCATGTTAACCAACCTGAATGATATAGAGAAGAGAGGGGAAACTGAGAAAGGAGAAATTATTTTGCAGCATAAGCTAGGAATTGAGAAAGCATAATACGCAATACTGTCGATTATATAAATGTTTTTGTTATTTGTTTTCTACATGTATAAATGCTAAGAATTATATATGATACCGAACTATCTCCGCATACGAGGTTTGACAATTAAGTAATGATACTGTTTCCATGAAAACCGTATATTAAAAAATTCTCATACAACTCTACCATCCTCTTCAAAGTAGTCCCCTTAGGTAGCTACACAACAATTTCAGCGCGTTTTCCATGCTTCGTAACATTCCTGGAACGCTTCGACAGATGCCCGTAATCGACTCAAAATGGGTTCCTTTGATCACCAATTTCGTTCTAGGGATTAAAAAAAGTCACAGAGTGTGTTCGGCTGTGGCAACACGGTGATATCTTTAGAGGCCAAATACTGGGACACGCTGAGGGCTCATCAGAAAGGTTCTTTGGAACCATCTTCGTGTACAACTTTTTCATCCCAAAATCACCGGTTAAAATTTTTCTGTTTCACGGTTCAAACCCAGTTCTGAGGCCAACATTCATACTGTTAAACGCCGATCTTCATAGATCAGAGTGCGCACACGCTGCGTATTTGTGTCTCCCGCTCCGCGCCTTGTCTCCTACGCTTTCACTCCCTCCTCAAATTATTGATGCCATCGAAACACCCAGGTACGACTAAGAGCACTATCACCATGTATTTTCAGCTAACGTTTCCGAAGCTGTTTCACCCAATATGGCGCCAAATTTTATCGCGATGCGTGGTTCTTGATTTCGTTTTTCCATTTTTGTGATGAGCACCACCAACACACGTCTACTCAACGCGACATAGCAGGCAAGCTAAACAGGCTAAAGTGAGGTAAATATATCAATGGATAGAAGAAGGATGCCGGAGGAGGGAATTTCAAGATCACAGGTTTACCACAGGCGCGGCAATAAAATTAGTCTCATTACTTACTTGTTACACCTCGTATGTGCCCATACCTTAAAATTATACAACACGAAAGAGTAACCATACCTGGATACAACTAAAGCATATATAATCACAAAATATACTGGAACGTTACTTTACTAAGATATGTGAACCCGTATGACCGTATTCCTTAATCAGTAATATTAAACGTAAGGATAGAAAAATCATAAGAACTATTCATTGGAACATATCGAATAAATTAATGATGGTAAAATAAGTAATAAAGACATGTCGGCAAAGGTGAGTATGCCGCCGAGAGGGTAGGGTTCCAGTAATCCGCGAATGGTCGGCTTCACGTTGCGGTCAGTACGCAGTGCCATACTTTAAATTTCTGTGTTTTTATTAGAGTAGATTTCTTCGGTTTTTAATTAGAGTAGAGTATTTTTGGCACCACGTTGGTTATATTTGGGAGCTTGTATTGTTTCAGCGGCTGTTTTTCTTCCTTTTGTTCAGGACGGAGAGACGTAATTCAGAGTAGAGTAGATGGAAGTTGTTCGATGCATTTTAAATCGGGCATTTTAACTGTTGGCTGAGTTTTTGTATTTTGGTCTGCTCACGTAAGACCCGCGACCGGAACTCCTCTTCGAACTAGTTAGCTAGCCAGCAGCCACCTCGGAGTAGACTAAGAGTGTCCGGACTTGTCAACATGATGGGTACAGTCTGCTATCATGTTCCAAGACCTCACATCTAGAGTTGATAAGAGGTCGGTTCAGATTTCTTTCAGGAAATCTCAAACGTTCGAGACGTAGAAAACCATTACATAGTATTGACCAGATATTTTCATTTAAACTGGTGCTTAAAAAGTGCTGGGAATATAATATCAATGTACACCTGCTTGAATTTGGCGTCCCAACTCAATACATCCACATGACTAAGGTTATAATGTTAAACACCGCGTCTTAGGGTTAAAGTTAGCCAAAATTTGACTAGAAGCTTCCAAAAGAACTCAGGCCAAAAACAGGGGGATGGGCTTGCCCCCATATTATACAATATTACTCTGGAGCACGTCACCAGGAAAACATGAATAGATACCACAGACATGCTACCCTTCAAGTCCACGTTAGAAAGTCCACATGATGTATGCCGACGACTTTAACATTATTTCCAGATCAATCCCAGATGCAAAGGAAGCGTTCATACTGTTAGAGCTAGAATATAAAAAACGGCCTCCCATTGTCCAGGAGGCCGGCTAAATTCATGACCCAAATAAGGAGAGACATGTCTGTATGACAAAACCTGGCCTTTGGAGGCTATAGACTATAGTATGGATAACTTCCCATACTTGAGAGTCTATCTTGATAGAAAAAACACAGAAAAGAATGCAGTATGAAATAAAATATACTTCTCAATACTTTCTATACAAAGATCCAGAAACGTTCACAGGGAAAAAATGATTCACGTACATAAGCCACTAATAAGATACGTGTTGCTGTATGGTTGTGAAAGCTGGACACTTACAAATATTTCCGAAAAGGCCCTGTACGTATTCGAACGCAAAGTGATCAGGAGGATATATGGCTCAGTAAAGCATGGAATAGAGCTCGTTACAGTGATGAGTTGCATAATCTTTATGACGACCTACCTGTACCCGTATGCGTAAAGCTACGCAAACTGCAATAAGTAGGATATTTGGAGAGAGTAGAAGAGTTCAGGCTTCCCTGACGAACGATGAAGGTTAGGGCGCAAGAAAAATATCTAGTTGCGAAACTGAGGAAATGATAGAAAGATTCAATCGATGATAGAACATCCCTGCTTGGAATTTCCTACTGGCAAACGAGGGCGCGGAATAGTGACGATTGGAGGTGACTACTAGTAGAGGCGAAGCTATCCCATAAATGAATGAATACCCAAAGGGCCACCAGTCCTTGGCAGCTCTGTATCAAAAGAGCAATTTGTGCCCCAAAATGTTGTTTCACCTGAATGCCATAGTAACATGACTTACCTTTAAGTTTTTTAATCCTATACACGATACTATAGTTGGTCGAACAATAATGAATCGAAGTCAATTATTTCGTTTTTTCCGTAGGCTGATTCGGTTTGATTCTTTTATCCCAACAGACATTGCATAGTTTTGCTTGAAAACGCGTTTCGACTCTTTGTTTTTCATTTTTGGACTGACGATGGACGATGACTTCAAAAAGTCGAAATGCGTTTTCAACCAAAATTATGCAAGGCCTGATGGGAATAAAAATTCAAAAAATCAATCGGTACATACTAAATAGAACCTTCTTTGGAAAGCTTCCCCTAAACTTTAAACTTTATGCACCGTCTATATTGTAACTTGGTATATATGAATTATATTCCAATCAACTTTCATCCATATGTGTATCTTTCAACTCTTTCATTACTATAAACATCCGAAACAACATTGAATTAAAGTTCTCACATGTAAATCATCTCCAAACCGCCTCCCCATTACCACGATGGTTTCCTTCATCATCTCATCTTGCAACTTCTTGTACTCGTAATAGACTTAACTTTTATGTGTGGAACAAAGTCAGTGTTGCATGGAGACGATGAGGAGATGTTTCTTAGATATTTGTTTATCGAATGAATTTCATCTTATAGGCGATTTTCCAAACATAAATATCTTCGATATTTCATACTGAAAGATACTTACTAATATGATATATGCCAAGAATATGGAACTGGATGTTGATGGTTATGCACATGTAAATCGTATAGTACATAAAGTGTATGTTTGGATAGGTTTGTTGAGCAACATACTCGTAAGAACTTCGATTGAGTACAAAATATGCTAAACGAATGATGATAATGTTGTTTTTCTCAACGCTACTAGTGATGAAGGAACATGATGATGCTGATGACGATCCTGTTGATGATGACTATCCTATTTTTCCCTCAACTTCTGCACTCGTAACCATAGCGAAGTATTTTAAGTGCATTTATAAGAGTATTGTAAGTGAACCGAAAATGGGAATCCCTTTGTGAATTATGCGTGTGATATATGAGGATATTGAAAGGGCTGCAAGCATACATGATAACGTGAACAACTGTTTCATTGCGCTGTTCAGAGAAACACCAACGCTGGAAATATCGAAATGAACATAATTTTCAAGTGTTTTCACTGACACTTTTGATTTTAAAGTGGTTACGGATGAAATTGGTTAGTTGAGGCGTATTGAAATGAATAAAAGATTAATGAGATACACACATGGGTTCTAGAGTGGTTCGGTAAAATTATGTTAATCTAATGGAGGTTACGTAAAGTGTTGATTCATGCAAATATCATTTTTTAATACGGTCAACGAATGTAGGATAATGGTCTATGTAAAAAGGCGTGGGAAAATTTCTAGCTGTGAAAGTGTTCCTAGCATTTATTAAATTACCGAAAAGTTCAATACATGTGTGTGTGCAATTGTAGAGGTTTCTGTCCCTTGCTTCTCCAACCGTAAAACTAGTGTTCATATAAATTTTGAAAATTCAATTCAAGGATAAGATTAGCTAAGGTATAGTCAAAATTAAAAAAATGTAAAAAAATTGATTTATTTTCTCGGAAAGCCATTAGGTCTTGCTCTTTTTGCAACCGTTGGTCTCATTCCGTTCAGTACTAGACCACATACTCCAAAGAAAACGGAGGCGAGACAAACCAGAACAAACGGACATATTCCCAACCTATGTTAATGCCTATAATTTCCTTCCAAATATAGTTTAGATACTGAAGAGAACCCCGAGAACCGTGTCCTATGTTATATATCTGAATAAGTAACTTATTCGTAGCTCCACCTATTCTAAGAGAAGAGCGAAGTACTAGTCTAGGGCCGAAAAGATGTGTAGACATCGCAACAGTTGGTAGGGGTACAATTGAACCCCAAGATGTTCTTTTTCGATAATTGCTGATTAAGTTACTTCAAGAGTGGTCGAACCAAAACGCACGATGTTAATTGTAAATAAAACAAAAACTTTTCATAGAATTGTATTAATATTTTTATTATAATAGACAATTATGTATAGAATAAAATATCGCCCAAATGCTCACCACGACTACGGTGGCATACTTCTATCCGGTGGTGCATATTTACAATAACTTTGAGACATAATTGAGGTTCAATGTAGTTCATGAGCTAAATTATCTCATCCATTAGCTCTTGAATTGTTCTTGGCTTATTGATGTACACTTTTTCTTTTAAATATCCCTAGAGAAAGAAGTCCAACGGTGTCAAATCATATTATCGTGGCGGCCAATCACCATCGCCACAACGTGAGATAACACGGCCATTGAATTTCTCGCGCGAAATAGCCATTGTTTCGTTGGCTGTGTGGAAAATGGCACCATTTTGTTAGAACCACATATCTTCCAGGTCCATAACATCAATTTCTGGCCACAAGAAGTCCGTTATCATCCCGCAATAGCGAGCACCATTCACGGTAATTGCTGGGCCACCAGCCCATAAACCGCAACAAACAGTCACTCTTTATGCATCCATGGGCTTTTCAACAATTACTCGTGGATTCTCATTTGCCTAAATACAGCAATACTGCTTGTTAGCGAATCCACAGAGGTGAAAATATGCCTCGTCACTGAAGATGATTTTCTTTGTAAAGTCACCACTCCATTCTGTCTGTTCAACCAACCATTCGGCGTATTGCCGACGCTTCAAATGGTCATCAGGCTTCAGTTCTTGAGTCAATTGAACCTTGTAAGCGTGTAAATTCAAATATTTATTCAAAATTCGCAACAGTGATGTTCGTAAGATGTTCAATTGTTGGGCACGACAACGAGTCAAGGTTGACGGCTCTTCTGCCACTCTATCGCAAACAACAGCAATGTTTTCCGCAGAACAAACTGGGCGAACATGCACAGGTGATTTTACATTTTCCACAGGCCTGGTTAGCTGAAATTTGGGCATAATTTTGAAGATTGTGGACTCATTTGGTCGATTATGCTGACCGAAAAATCACGAAGTGTACGAAATGCATTTTGATTTGAACCCCCATTTTCGTAGAAGGCTTCAACAACCTTAACGCGCTGCTCAATTGTGTATCTCTCCATGGTTGAATTTGTCAAACACTGAAACAAAGAATTGTCAAATTAAGTTGGGTGAAAGACTTGACGTTAAGGTGTGACTCACAATTAACATCGTGCATTATGGTTGGACCAACCTATATTAAGGTATTTGTCATAATGTTCAAGCAGCGTAGTAATCGAAAATATGGGTTTGTTAATATTTAGTTGCTATACTGTAGCCAGATACTTAGTTTTTGTGTTAAACGTTATGTTTTGCTGATTTATTCTTTTATATTTGACTTCTCCTTTACTTTGTTTTAGATTGTCTTCAGTGCCCACAAGCAACCCGATGATATCAGAAAATTACTTCTAGAGGAGACTGAAGGCGATGTAGATACGTTTTGGAAGATAAAGATTCGCAAGATGAACCAGACGCAATGATACCGGATTGAAAAAGGAAGACCACAGTTCTGAATGCTCCTCTGATGAAAACGGAGGAATCACAAGTTTTGCATTGGTTTCAACATCTTCAGCAGTAACTGTTCTTAAAGCTCCTAATATTTTATATGGAGAATGTACAAAGAAACAGACAAATGCTGTAAAGTACCTAAAGTACACTTCTCGTCCCCGCTCATCTAGAACCCCTCGAAGGAATATTATTCTTCACCCTTCTGGTAATAAAGATCGCGCTAAATTAATTGGTTCCGGTTTATACGGTAGGAGCTTATTTTTTTCTGACACTATATCGAAGAATATAGTTGAGTATACAAACGCTGAAATCTCTGAGCAAGGAGCAAAATATAGATCAGTTAGAGATGGATTTGACGAAGAAGACGTAGAAGATTCTTTTCTAAAAGATACCACTGTCCTCCAAATTGCTCTCTTATGAAACCTCATCTTGACGAAAGTTTTTTGAAAATAACTTTGCCAACTAACCTTCAGCTGAGTATTGGAGGTATCATTGGAAAGATAAGACGATCTGATATCCCTATCCCTTAATATTTCAAAACAGGGCGATGTATTATTTACTGGACATGGAAAGATTCAAAATTGTAAAACAAATGGTCAACATGCAAGGCATTTGTTTGTAATGAACATCGAAGAAAGCTGGTTGAGAGTGCGTACACAGTTTTTTTTGAAGACTATGTAAATGTTAAATTGAACACTGATAGTACACATATTTTGATACTTTTAATTAAAGTTTAAGCCTCAAAATTTTCCATGATATTTATTGTAAATAAATATTGGATCGTGAAAAATTTTGTGGCTCTGAATTTCTCAATATGGGGATTTTGATACACACATATATCGAAAGCGATGCATCATGATAAAAATTGTATGCACTTTTTGTATTTTAGAGATGTAGGCTATTTGTAGGACTTCCGAGCACATCAGGTACTAAGGACCTGTAAACACCTTTCCAGCCAGCTGAGAACCTACCCTGAGGCCGTTTAGTACATTATTTTGGGCTAGGTCGCATTTTCTTTCGCCTAAAGGCATCTTCGGGATCCGGAAATTTCTCTTCTAGTGGAAAGAAAGGGAAGGAAAAGTATCACCAGAGAAGAAATCCCTTACCTTCGATACCTCTGATGCTCAAGGATGCCTTTTATATCCTCCAGAGCCACTCGCACATTATATGCTATACGGTTCTATTTGTCAACGGATGAAGCATCTTTTCAATTACAGCTTCTGGGGAGACTCCAACTTCATTGATGAGGTCATTGCATAGCCTATGCCAACTTTTGCAAACAAAACATATATGGCAGGCATAACCTACTTCTCTTAAGCAAGAAGTCGGGAGACTGTGACTTACCAACCTTATGCAGCTAAGATTGAAAGCATCTAAGCTGAGTTAAGGAGAAGTCAACCACACCATGCCTTTGATTAAGCCACTGCCTCAATTTAGAGGTCAGACGAGTAGTCCATCTTCCTTTTGGGTCACTGTCCTAGGACAGTTGCTAATTGCAGAGAGTGCGTTGCTTCTCCTCTACAGTGATTGCCTGCTTTCGCTTCTACATAGGTAGATACTTGTACGCTCTCTGGCAAGAAAGGCGATGAGTATAACCCCTGCTATTCCTAACACTACCGACCCGGAGACTGTTCGATATGCCTGTGCAATTAGTAGCACTCCTTCCATCTGCAACTATGTCAGCTGCTTTCGGTAGAGCTGCATGCTGAGAGATCCGTAAAGGAATGGAGACTGTACAGCACTCATCAAGAGTCATCTTCTTGATGAGGAGGGTCCCTTTTTATTGGCTATCAGACTAGCGAATGCCATTACCCTCCCTGTTGCCTTATCAGCTGTAGCTCTGATTAGTTTGGAAAACTCACCTTCAAGTCAATCAATACGGGCAAGTATTTCACTATTGGTTTTGATTCTAACAACATTTCTCCCATATTGATGGTCCTGACTCTTGGAATTCTTTTCTTTGTCAGGATGACGACCTAAGTTTTTTTTCTAGTGCAAGACTGAAACGGCGTGTCGTCATCCAGTTACTTAGTTAGCGCATTAGTATACGAAGCCTTTTTCGCGCATATTTGATCGCGTGTCTAGTGCTAGTACCACAACATCATCTGCCTAGCTGATTAAGCGTGACTCATCTGGCAGCTCCTGCCTCAAGACCTCACTAACAAGATGTTCGACAAATTAGGGCCAAGGATAAAGTTCTGAGCGACTCTTGATGTAATTTACATCCTCCAATGGCCTTCCTTCTTGTCGAAGAACTCTCTTCCAGATAGTCCACATCAGATACAGGGTGCGGCAGCATAACTTCCTTTTTTCAAAATTCACCGACTTTCCGTTCGAAAAGTATCAACGGAGAACGCTCCGCACTGTTCCAACGCATGATAGCGACTAACCAAGGGATGAGCAAAACTTTAAAATCACCTCTCTCGAATGAGACTACTAGCGCCGCGCTATAACAGTTAGCACTTTAAGGGCGGGCATTTCACAAAAGGAAGTTATGCTGCCGCACCCGGCGGGCATTTCAAAAAAGGAAGTTATGCTGCCGCACCCTGTATTTTGATACTTGGTAAAGATTTTTCAGTGCTGCCAGAACGTCCGTCTATCTAGTGGAGTTAAAAGCATTTCTAACACCAAGAGTAATCAGTAGGATAACCCATTGGATGGAACTGCTTTGTAGCTGTGCGTACTGAACTGCACTCAGTACACCCTCTATAGTATCCTGCTCAAAAGCCATAGAGACAGGACCCAAGGAGCATGAATCGCATCGGCGAGTCTTCTCTTTATGAGTATTTTCAAGCGGGATTCCCCTCCTCTCTCTGATCTTTTACAGCGCCAAGCGAATATTCCTTCACGCAGGCAAGGGCTGCATGTACTGGTCAGCAGGTTAGGATGAGAGCGATAGACCATCTGTGGTAACTCAGCTAGAATCCCATCTGCTCTCGATGCCTTTTTCACCTTCATGCACAAAACTCCGTCCTACAATTCTGTCTTTATAAAAAGTGGGCAATCGGCTGGAGTTTCATCGTGGGTCGTTTCAACTAAAATGAATTGTGTAAGGAAAAGTTCCTGTACAATATCATCGACCTTTTTGGCCTCATATATGCAAGACAAATGTTTGGCTCCAAGATTCCGCATGACAAGCTTGCGGCTCAGGTCCCACGCTTCTCTGTTTACCTCGTCCATCAGATTTTGCGGCAAGCTGGCCTTGCTATTGTTGATAAGTTTGCAAAGATACTTTCTGGCTAATTCATTTGCAGGGAGCTTTGTGCATGCCTCTTCCAAAGTCCGTGCCCGCTGGATCTCTTGCAGGAATTTGTAACAAGCACTTCAATGCTCAACTATTTTAGCTGACCACCAGTAAGAAGCTTGTCACCTCAGGGTTTTCGACAGGACTTGCAAACAGACGTTATAATACTCATAGCTGAGTTCACTGTGTCTATAACTTCTAGTTCTCCACTCCCCTGTAAAGCTCCCAGCATCGATGTTCATACCACGAGCAGACCAACACTTCCATCTTCCCGGTGTTCCATCCGAGACTGGTAGACTAGGCATACGTACGCTGAAAGGGACCGTCACTGATCGCAAGCACTTTACTCGTATATTGGTGATCACAGGTTAAGTAGTCCTCTAGAGCTTTCCGGTAGTGTACCCTTGGTACTAGGGACTCCGATGTAAATGTTACATCTGGAATGGTTCCAACGGAGCCCCAGATGCGGAGAGTTGTCATGTGTTAATAAAACAAGCCTAGGTCTGGTTGCCATGTCGAGGACTTGTCTTCTCCTAGCATCTGAGAGATGTATACCTCATTTAATGACTCTTGCATTGAAGCCACCTTTAATGAGAACACACCATTTTGCACGCAAGACAGTGTCATCCAGAGCAACAATTCTGGCCTGAAAGGACATTTGTGGTAAATTCTGGGTAAGACGCATACTAAAGAGTGTTGTATCTTTTCATCAAACTAATGCAAAGCCATTGCTCTGCACCAGCAAATGAGTGCTGCCTCACACCTAGATTTAGCAGCACCAGATTTATCAGAGAGCCATGCCTATGAATTCTTGTCATGATGTTACTCACTGAGCAGCAGCAAATCAGCTTTCTTTTCATTAACAAACTTCTCCAGCAGGTTTTGGGCTATAGTACAAGCAAGTTTATCTACAAGATATGGATCATTGCAATGTTATTTTGGCTTTGTCTAGGGCCGCCTTGAAGAACTGACACTTAAAATCATGAAGTAGTACAGCTCTTCACCATATCCTGCAGATAACAGCCAATTCTTATCTTGTCTGTGCTAAGTACTTGTTGTTCTTCTTTTTCAGGAAGGTCAGTGATGGCCATGCATTGCCCTCTGATGTTTGCATTTGGAAGACTGATTTTAATCCCGATGAAGCTAGGGAACTTGCATTCAATGGGGCCTGCGACTTCAGTCACTTTCATGATACAGTTAATGTTACTGATATTAAGTACTGTTTAAGCAAGGCACCAATCGCACTCTTTCCGATTCCATTTTTAATGCATGATAGAAGAAGGCCCTATTTGTTGTCTCTGGTACGAATTCCATCAGAAAACCGATACATCAGATGGGCCACACTGCCATAATGGCAGTTTTTATCTCATTTGGCTTAACGACCCTTTTTGCCTCGTGTGAGACATAATATTGGTGAGTTTGAATAGCAAAGCCCTGTTTTGGGTTTCATTCGGTGTACCTCCACATTTTGCTTCCTGGGGAGGTTGCTAATCTTTCGTGGTTTGGAAAAATTTTTTCGCTTTCTTGAATTGGATTACTTGAAACCCATCGTTCCGTATTGTGTGCTTCTTGTAAACAACATTCTTCCTCTTTTTCTCTGTGTCCCGTTTGATTTTCTACAGGTTACTCTTTTGTTTGTAACCGGAGATTGGGATACTGGCACTTTGCCAGGTATCTCAGCATTGTGCTCTTCCTCTGCCCTCAGCCAATTGAGTTTGGAGTGTCCATTGCTCTCTTCTCTGGCTCTAGGACGCCTATCATGACATCCTTGCTTATGTCATCTACAGCTGGATTTTAATCCTTTGAGGAGCATCCTCGCCTTCTGTATGAGCCGTTTTTTCTTTGTAGTGTTAAAAAGCAATCAAGCTGCTTAGCGTCTCTCCTCTTGGAAGGTTCTTTACACTTGCACTCCATGCCTCATTCACTCTGCTGGTGATAAGAGCAACACATTCAACTGTGTAAGCTTGGGCTTATCCACTATTTGCTTCAAATTCAGCGCCTTGGACTCTTCAGTATTAGTGGGGGCTGCTCTGAAATTCTCGATCCCCTTTTTCGATTCCGTGTTGTTTGCTTCCCTAACAGTGGGCACTGCAGCGTTTGCATTGTTTTCTTGCTGCATTTAACCGCCGCAAGAATTTTCGATTAGACTAGGTTGTCCTGTGATTTCTGCTCGTTCGTGTGCTTTTCGTCCGCTTGTGTTGTTTTTGTCATTACTGTAATTGTTCCTGTCTTTGATGTCTTGGTCATTAATATTGCCGTCGTTAGTACTGTTGTCATTGGTGCTGTTGTTGTCATTTTTGCTGTTTTTTGTGAGTCAGGTTTAGGTTGATTTAATTCCCTTTCTGAGCCGTTAGCTCCGTTCGTATTTGTAGTCGCCTTTTGGGTCCCATTCTTATCTTTCCGAAATAAAGAGGCCATGCGAGGGTTTGCACAATCTCTTATTGAAACACATGCTCAACGCCAGACCGGCGTGAATCGGGAGTCCGTTTCAGCCAAACCTACCTCACTAACCCAAAAGTGTGAATTTTGAATGCACTCCAAGGTTTGCCAAAGTTTTACCGTATGATAGTATGATAGTTAAATCAGAGCTGTTTGCCCAAAATTGTCAAAGCAGCCAGGCCCAAGACATCATGCTATCGTCACTCGCATCGTAGTCCATGTATCAGTCGGATCGTTTTTCCGTGTAATCTGGGAGGAACCTTAAGCAAACCTCAATTTCCTCGGGTACGTGGAAGTGTCACTCCCCAAAAAATACTAGTCTCCAAGAATACTTCTGTGGACTAGCATTCCTCTGATGGGAAAAAAATTTTATGCTAATCGAAATTAAAAATATAAATTTAGAAAATATATTTCCCATAACCGATACAGTCTTTGACGGAACTTTCAAGATTCAAGAATTCGCATTTCGCAAGCATGAGACATTTGGTTCCTTCATTCTATCGTATATTGTTCAATTCAAAGAGTGGTGTATTATAATGATTTAAAGTGTTGTGTAGGGCATGGGTGCCAATGGTCTGGCACAAGTATCGGTGAGCTCTAAAGAAGATCGAGCTCAGCTGACTAGCTTCCCTTGACAACCGGTTACGTGTGCTTGTCGATTAGCTATTTGCGGGATCATACGAGGCGGGTTCTTGTCGTAACATGAAGCTACACTACAAAATATTTATCATGCGTATTCTACTCTACAAGACGTTTCGATCGTTTTTTAATAACTTCTGATATGTTCTCTTATGTGCCAATTAAGCTACTCTATAGTAATTCAAATTTAGTTACCGGATACCGGAACACAAATATTGTACAAAAAGCCACCATTACTTTCCAGGAAGAAAGTCGTTGCATTGCAAGAGGAATTTTAAACGTAAAGATGTTAAAGTAGCTGAAGTGAACCACTCATCGCTGCTAAAGGATGGAAACTTGATGGGTGTAGTTAACTTTAACCAAGGAAAAACAAAAAACTAAGCAATTTTGATGGTTTAACCAGCTTCTCTCTTCAAGAGCAGCCACTCCTGCCACATCAGTCACCCCGAGGCAGCTTGACTGCATGGGTTTCAGCTGACTGATGTGGCAGCTCCTGATGAGTATCGGTCACCTCGAACGAAATTGCCGAAATTTTTAATGGTACCAGTCCATATGTTGGAATCAGCCGGTGTCCATCGAGCGCAATGTGCTGCTCCGGTGAAAGAACAATGTAGTTCTTTTACTTGGGACACCAGCATTCCCTAAACAAAACTTTTATGTCAGTACTTTGCTAACATTTTACAAATTCAAACGCAACACAAACAATTTTGCCTCACGTGACTGTAGCATGTGTTTTCGATAGTAGCCGTATGTTAACATTATGATTCTCGTGTTGTTATTGCTGCTGATGCCATGGCTATACCCGAACGAAAATCAATCCTTTGCCGAAACAATACTAGCGTTTGGAGTTGCGAAAATTTCTGTCTTTGTTGTAGTAAGATTTTGAAAAATAATTGCCAAATCGTAGGGGAACTACTCCAGACGTGGTTCAATTTTAACTTCAAAAAACATCATTGATGAGCGGCTTCTGGCTATAGCGATTGCTGCACAGCAATTTGACGTTGCTGTGGATTGAACGTAGTATATGATATACTTGTAGTTTTCGGATGATTACATCATAAGTAAATAAACTAAATTCGTGACTCAAACGAGGAAAAAAACTCCAGTCCGACAAAACCTGACCGTAAGAGTTTATAACCTTGAAAGTGTGTATAATTTCGTGTATCTGAAGCAACAAAAGTTGTCCTCGACTCTTTTGAAATCTCACTGATCTCGTTTGTCAGAGGTGTTTTTCAGTAAATTAATTGTAACTCGGGCTATATGGCATGCGGCACCATTCTGCTGAAACCAAATGTCACAACATTAATACCTTTTTATTGATGCACTAAAAAGTTAGTAATCATATCTCTGTACCATCAACCGTTGACGGTAACATTGCGACCATCATTATTTTTGAAGTCATATGGACAAATTGTCCCACCAGCACATAAAACGCACCAAACGGTGACGCGGATTATAATTGCTCCAAATGCCACAATTCTGTCTGTTGACGTAGCCATCTAACCAAAAGTCTGCTTTATCAGTGAATAAAATTTTCAAATGAGTTGAACCGAGTTTTTTTTTAAATTTGAACAATTTGGAAACGTTGCTGCCGCGGAGTCTGTTGTGATGCATTGCCAAACAGAAGTAACCTCAAAACAACAGATAGCCTTGATATCGCTTGTCACTGGAAACAGTGTTGCCATTTTTAAGTTCTCTTCGTCAAAAAACACCCTTTACCAGAAGATTGGATGTTATCCTGGATAAAATTGCATGTTGTCCTGAAATTGGAGTGGATTAACAATTACACCGTGGCCAAAGCTCGTATCTCCCGACAAGAAGCACGTTTTTGTTATTATAGAGTTCCCTCTACCTCAATTCCATCCATCGGACTTAAACGGGTCGAATTCACTAAAATAGATAATTAACATAGAGAACGTTTACTCATCTTCGAATAAATTCATATTACTACGCACAACACTAATAAATTGTATATATTTTCGCTTGAAACTTCTTGTTTCTTGTTCGGAGTGGAATCGATTAATAGCTTTCATCTATTACTGTAATTCTCAGTCCCCAATCGCCCAACAAACAGAGTGTCTTGATTTTGCGTGCAATTTACACGCGCTAACTGATGCCAAAACGTGGCATTGTTTGATTAGAGCTTGGTTTGTTCCGTGTGCATCCTTCTTCAAATTATAAATTGTAACACCCAGCAACTCGGTCGATAGGCGAAGGGATGTTAAATGCGACCCACTTACATATATCGAGTGGCATCTATAATGATGTGACGCAACAGCAGCGACAGTGTGGTCATAATAACACATTCAACATTTGCGTCCCTCAGCACCCTAAGATTAGCTCAACAACTGTCGCTATTATATCCACTCTCTGTGACACACTGACATCGCAGGATGTCTCCCTTTCTATCCTATATCCTCGCTTTTTCGATCAAAAATGATTTCAAACCACTGATTCGTGGATGTTTTTTAACGTATAGTTCCTCGAGTTTAAATAAAAAACGAGTGAACCACCACCGGCGTGAAACGGAGTGCGCTAAAAAGTGTAATAATCACAAGGATGTGTACGGGAGAACATAACTCCAAGCTATAGCCAACCCATTCTACCCTAATTTACTAGAAGGCAATTTCGTTACATGTTATTTTTTGACAACGCGTGCATAGTTCTAGTCCTTGATAATTTATGTTATCACAAAGGATTTCCATTAAGCGACAAGAGCCGTGAGCCCCTCAGTGAATTGCGATCCGGTTGACGATACGAATGAACTATGGCGCGATCCATTCAAAACTAAAATTCATTTCATTAAATCAAAGACGCGTTTACGTCTGTAAGCCTGCAGCATCCAGGACGACGATGATTCTCGTGTTGCTTCATTCGAGGATAATGTTTGTTTTGCCTTTTTTTATAATTCAGCCAAGAGATTCGAACTGCGGATTACAATTGAAAGGACATCTTCGTGTCACTTGGAACATGGTGTTAAAAGTCTATTAGATGATGAAGAATAGAATAGCGAAAAAGGACTCGCTCATAAACTCTGTTGGATTCGATGGAGTCAATTGAAAAAGTAACAATTGGCTCTTTCAGATCTGAAACAATTTCAGGTATGCTTGCAATCTTCTAGAGTACCTTCAATGTTGCCTTTTTCTTTTGTTTAGTTTCGTTTTATACATCCTTTAGGGAAAAAAGGGATTTTTGCAACAATTTTTGAATAGACCGGTATTGTTCGATACAGGCAGATGTGCTTCTCGGTAAAATAATTAATGTTGCTTACATTGTCTGGTTTGACACGTTTCGAAACAAAGTTGACGAAGTAAATGGTGAAATTCAATACTTCATATAGGATACCGACGCAACGGGTGGTGTATATTGTTGAAATTGAAGTTTATAAATCATTTTGTTGAAAGGTAAAATTGATGGTCGTTGATGAGTGAGAATTTTCTAGGCTTTGATTAGTGATCTCAAGGAGAGTGAGCAGACATTGCGCCGGCAAGCAAGTAATGTAGAACATTAACGATTACGCTCACTAGATTTTTCTTGTCGGGCTTATCAGCTTTGTCAATTGAAAGGACAAATGAAAATTTGACGATAATTTATTGTTACACCGAGAAAATTTGAAAAGCTTTCCGTATCGAACTTTTGCCTAACAAAAGAGAGTTTCCGAAATGTATGTCAATGGTTTCGATGAAACTTTGTACGGTACGAGTTCCATGCCCCGAACTAGTTTGATGTATTGGGTAGCTGTAAGATTTTTTCAACTTTTCGGTATGGATAATCAGAATACATTTAATTATGAATTCTTGCTCTCACTTCAATAAAAGATAGCACTTTGGAAACCTCGTTCTCATGAATACATACAATGGAACTCATAAAGGGTATACTAGGCATCGTTCACTTAGACGCTTCCAAATGTATGCAAAATTCATGAAAAAAATATTTATACAGGACTAGCATATCAACAATAGTTTCAGCGTTCCGCAATGTAGAAGGACAGCTTGAAGATTAGCCACAATCAGGACGTCCCAATGAGATAGCAGAGAGTGATTTATTGGAAGCAATGCAAGGAGTTACCAAGGACATTACTTCTTCTTCTTCTTCACCGTAGCGCTATAGCCCCTCTTGGGCCTTCGCTTCCTGTAAATAGCGCCTCCAACTGTCTCGGTCCATTCACCGCGTCCTTCAATTTCAAAATCCAAGTAGCGATGAACTGTCATCGTTGACTGAGTCAGACCAGCGTTTCCTCGGTTTCCCCACTGGCCTCCGCCCTTCAGTTCTCCCAACGGATACCTTTTTGGTATCCGCTGGTCTTCCATGCGATTCATGTGTCCAGGCCATTCCAGCTTTTGCAGTCTTACAATCTTTGAGACCTCCGGTTTGTTGAAAAAATTTCATACAGCTCATGGTTATATCAAATTCACCATTGATCCCCATTTAGTTTCGCTCCGATTATTCACCTCAGGGGACTCGCCGCTCAAAGGCGTTCAATATATTTGTGGATGCTTCGGTTAGGATCCATGTTTTACACCCATAGCATAACATAGATTTGTATGCTTGGAGCTTTGTTTTCCTGTCTATGCAGCTGGTCTGCAAGATCACCAAAACTGAATTATAAAACTCAGCATAACCACAATATAGAGAATAATCCTTGTGCTAAGATATCTCGTGAAGTTGGATGCTTGAATACCCCAACAACGTTTACAAAGAAACATGGAAGAAAGAATTGTTTGTTGTGTTTCCCTTATTGTTCATCAGACTAATGAAGGATTTCTCTGGCGGATAGTTATTGGGATGCAAAGTGAGTCCTAAACAATACGTTGAAATAGTATCAGATAGTTTGAAAGAAAGGTAAACCACCTCCTATACTTCCACTTCAAAAGAGGCTCATATCCGTAGAAAGTTTTGTCAGTTTAAAGGAACTATCGAAAACTTTTTTTTTTGGGAGTTTCTGCAGTTCAATCAAGAGGTTATACCATAGCCCATTCTATCTCTTGCAGACGAAGAAGGTATGTTAGGCGTCATCTATCTCTCCTGTACAAGACACTTTCCAAGCTTCTGTAGGTACGTCCAAAAACAAACATGCCCGCTTCAACTGAGCCACGGCCTCAGATCTGAGATTAGCTACATGGCCCACCTTCCCTTTGTCGCACTTCAAGGACTATTGCCAATCGTTATGAGAGCATAACCTTTTCATCTTAGCAAACCCTCCCTTGTTGCTTTAATTTCTTCGAAGATGTATATTTATACACTTTCTAGTAAGGAGAGTAATCGATACTTCCAATAAGATCATGAACACCACTGATCCGGAACGTGGTTACAATCTGAATCATCCCCCTATATATGTGCCTACTACTTTCAATGAGCATAGAGTTCTAATACGTGAAGTAGTACAAATTACGGGGGGGGGGGGGGCTATGTTAGCTATCAATCGGGTGAGCATCATTATGCATACTGAAGCCTTATCAGTGGTGCCCAGATTTGCTCGGAGAAATTCATTTTCAAATCTATCAGTATGCCTAGGTATTTCGCTGCTGGTTTGAATTAAAAAGATGAATCTTCGATAACAATGATCATCAATTTGAGGATGACCATTCATTTGATTTTATTAGCAAACTGCTCCTGCAAGTTGTGGGATACAATACGCCGGTACTGTTGCGAGTGAACACATAAGCATACTCGGATATATTCCCGCTTCATAACTGCAATAGTAGCGAGCAAACAACACCTATGTACTCGCACTTCGCCAATGAAAATTAGCCATGGAAACACATGCGCAAGTAAATAAGCGAGCAGTTAAGTGAACGACAAAGTTCAACCCGCAACGATATTCACATCGTGAACGAACGGGGTGCTTCGAAGAGAGGTAAGCGGAAAGGAAAACCGAAAGCTCCGGCATAAACACTCTTTCGCTCAATGTCCCCAGTTTCGCTATTTTACCTCAAGAGATCTTGGGAAAGCCGAAAGCTTAAACTGAAAGCACTCTTTCGAAGTCGAAAGCTTACGAGAAAAACACTCTTTCGCTCAATTTCCCCAGTTTCGCATATTCACCAGCCGAGCAAGCGAGACGAAACGGGGAGGAAAAACTTTCGTGGAACGAGAGCGCACGTGTTCGGCTACTCAGCACCTTTAAAGAGAATTTAGGTTGAAAGCTCACGAAAAAATGGTATTTAATGTTCTTGGGCAGTCTTTTACCAGGGAGTTTGTATTCAAATCCAAAAGGGAGCGTGCTGCTACCCAGTTATCAGTTAGACGGTTAAAGTATTCGCGATTTAAAGTTCAGCCGAAGATATCGTCCAGTGTTCAACGAAGTGGTGAGGGGTGAGGTGTTGGCTTGCGCCGCGATCCTCAATCGGCCTTTTTGCGTTCCACGCTGTATGGCCACCCCGAACCATTAACACGTCCATTTGATTCTCTACAGGCTCAATATTGATATAAGTCTCCAATAATGTAATTTGTAAAATGTAATGTTAGATAAAAATAGGAACAGAGAAAATAAAATAATTAATAAAATAAACTTTTGCCTTGGTTGATTTAGTGAAAATGGACAGAGTAGCAGGTAAGTGGTGTTACAGTGAGTTCTTTCCCCGGGAGCCTTGATGATGTATATTGGATACACATCAAATGTGCTCCCAGTTCATACCAGTATACATAGGGTATACTGGTTATGTAACAAAATTGGCGCAGCCGGTAGGATATCGGTTTTGCAGAGACCACAGTGTAGTGCGCTGTGTAGCAAATTTAAATGGGCTGTAAAATCTATTCACCCAGCCGATATCTCAAACCATTCAACTCCTGTAAGACACCATTGCTACTCATACTGTCCATCAAACTGGATCAACCTTCTTTAAAAAAAAATCAAAAGATAATGTTCATTATTTAAATATAATAATATCAATATTATTCAAACAGTCCATCAAACTAGATCAGCTTTCCTAAAAAAAAAATCAACTAATAATTTTAATCATTTTAAAAAAACAAAAATATTGTATCAATATCCCCACATCATAACAACGCTACTAATACAGTGCATAAAACTAAATCAACCTTCTTAAAACGAAAAAAAAAATCAAATAATTATTTCAATCATTTAAATAACAAAAAGAAAGTATGAAACTTCACCAGTCCTCTAAAAAATATGGGATCATGTTAATCGTTTAAACAACAAAAACATAATATCAGTTTAACGCTACCCATACTGGTCATCTACCCAGATCACTCCTTAATCGAAACAAAAAATCCTATTGATCATTTTAATAACTAAAACATAATATCAACATTCAAATATAATAATATTTCTACTCATAATATCCATCAAATAAGACCAGTCCTAAAATCAAAAAGTCATCTTGAACATTTAATTCTTCATTCATTTACTCCCTCATTCATATATCTTAAATCTCATCTTTCTTATCTGAAAGTCATTCGAACTAACTCCTAACTCGTTCAAACCCAACGTAGAATTTATAAAGATATAAAGTTTCAATCAACTAACATGCAAAACACAAAACATTACAAGTAAATATTAAACACAAATAAGCAAAACGAAAACTTAATACGAGCAAACAAACGCGTGCCCATTGTTATCGAAATATGATACCACTTATCACTCCGACTGCTTGGACAATACGCGTACCCACATGCATATTAAAGTCTTATCTCTTGAATTGAATGAGCATTCGAATTAACTGAAGCATAATTAAAAGAGCAAACAAAAACAAACATTTAACTGCAAATTGAATAGATAGACATCTGGGCAATATTTTTAAATGCAAAAACATTGAAGAGCAAACTAAATAAATTAACTGCGCTAAACAAATAAAAAAAAATAATTTACATGAGAACGGCAATTTTCCAACGCAAATAAACATGAAACTAATTTAATTTCAAGTTACACTGAAACAATTAAAGTATGGGAACTTTGAACCAACAGAATTTTAGTTATTAGAACAATACAACAATGCAAACGGTTTCACCGCAAAACCAATTATCTCTTTCAAGTTCCACTGCAATTCACTTTCAAATCACCAAATTCATAATGTTAAGGAAACGGGAAAAGTGGCAGTCAAGTCGGTAAAACCTCGGCAAACTATCAGCAGACACGCTATTTCGATGTCTAAATTGCACGATCACTGGAATGAAAACCAGTTGATTACACAACAGCCTCTGAGCCGTCAACGTAAGCTGTTGGCGGACATGCTATTTTTAGTTATAAGTCCTGAAAGAAACAAATAATAGCCTCTGAGCTGCCCGACTTAAACTTTCGGCAGACACGCTACATTTAGTATTAAGTTACCTATATGCAAAACAGACATCGCTTTACCATCCACTCATAGCCTCTGAGCTGTTGATCCAAAATGGTTTACAACACGCTATCAACCATGTACCCTTTAAACAAGCCACTACGTTTCCTTGCACAATGAATGCATTATATAACTGCTAACTATTAGAAAAAAGTCACAAATAAAACCCCTGTAGAAAGCGCAAGACAATTCAAAACCCACCCATTTCCCACCCTTTTACTTCATATATTGCGAAAATACCAAATAGCGTCTTAGAATGCTATAATATATACTTTAAGATGCTTTAAACAACCGTTTTCTCAAGATCGGGATCAAAAATTTATTAACGGCTAATGAAGTGACCTCGCACGGCACTGTACTGTCTTCCAGTAAGGTTCAGGACAGCATTATGCGAAACTAAGTAGACACACACTAGGGAAAAATTAGACGGAACACATATAGGGTCTTGAGTGAAGACCGAAACTATATGTTCCCAAGCCCATATAGTGATTGTGTCGCTTCGATCATCTTTAACAATAATTTCTCACAAGATATTTTCAATGCAGTATATCTATTTAACAATTCACTAATATCAATAAAAGTATACAACAGAGCTCAGAATCGCTCCTTCTAGTTTCAGTTTGAGAAAAAGGTCGACTTAATTTATATTAACTCATTAAACATTTCTATACTTAATAAAAAACCTACATAATAATTCCGATTTATAAATAATCCACAACTATTTACAGATACTGCTGAATATATTTCTAATAACCCTCCCTTTTTACAACTACAAATGAATAAAAAAGTATGTAATTTACAACTTAAGCCAATTAAACGACAATTAAATGCATATACCTCAAAAGCTCTTCCTCCTACACAATCGTATAGCATAGATGAATTAAAAGCCCTGCCCACTACGAAATGCATTAAGCCGACTTAATTAAAAACAAATGCTCTTGAAGGCATTAGCAGCCAACCATGAATTAGTACATACATATCATATATTTCACATACTTCCTAGCAATCAGATCAGCGCATGTAAAAGCTACAATACATCGCTTCATTCAATTTTCTCATGCATCATTGCAGAAGCAATGCTAATCATATCTTCAAAGCTCGTTAGCGGCGAGCAAAAACAATCACGTAAACCTTCAATCCATGACTCCCATTCCCATTAACAACATTAACCATCATATTAAGGGGAAAGTTTATTTATCACACTCACTCGCACCCTATAAAGCCAAGATAGCTTATACTAAAGTCGTGGGAATACAACAACAACGACTCCCAAGCTAAATCAATGGAAAGCTATTCTCTCGGCAAAACTTCTTCCGAAGCGAATCAATTCCCGAACGTAACGATCGTGTGAAATATTCATTCCCCGCTTACATATTAACTCATTCGCAATAAATAACCGCTAAAGCTTTAACAATATTTCCTATTGAAACTTCCCTACTAACCTATTCGCACAATACACAATTTAATAAAATGCTAGCAGAAGCTTACATAAAGAGCTTTTTTATAGCATTAATGAGAGTAATTTAATTGAATATTAATAAACCATGAATAGAATAAAAAACGAATTTCTTTGCAAATTTAAACTATTTTGGAAGCCGTCCACATTAAATCCTCACTAACGCTAACTGTTATAATTTACTAAAACCTGTACTAAACAAATAGTAACACCCTAATACGAGTAATAACCACTAACCAAAAGCAACATCGAATCAATTAGTAACTAAAATATTTGAATATACGCAAGAGAACTTTAATACTATTTGAAAGAAATGAGGAAATTAAAAGCCAAAAATAGAGTAGAATAAAAGTTCCAAGATGATAAGTAATGTTAAAAATAAGAGAAAACCATTAACTTCAGAATATAAAAAAAGATCGGCATTGAATATGAATCTTAAGAGAAGTTGTAACCATATTATTAAGTAAAACCAATTAAAAGAAGAAATTGTAGTCCGCTATTTTTCGATTGTAAAATAATAGTTCATTGTCAAGAAAAAACAATTTAAGGTCGGAAAAAATATGTTCAGTATGGTTTTCAATATTATAGTAAAACGAAATAATCTATAATCCTGTAATTTACGTCAGAAGCAAATTTAGCACTATTCCATTATTGCATAGAATCAAATGAAATAGTAACATCTTAATGTTTGAAGCAAACAAATTATTAAACCAAACAGGATCTTCGCTCATTGTATCCATCATTACAGTAACTTATGATTAAATCAAACAAAACATTGTATGGAATCAAACTTCAAATTATTAATTTATAATTGTAGTAGTTTATGAAAGCAACATGGATATGTAATACTTATTAATTAACATTAACTCAAGGTACCAAACAAAATAGGAAAATATGATACATAATTGTATAAAATCAAATCTTAACTTAGTAATTTTTGATTGTAGTAATTTGCAAATACAACAATGACATGTAATACATATTAATTAGCATAAACTTATAGTACCAAACGAAATATTATAATATTAATTTATGATTGAATCAAACAAAACATTGTATAGTATCAAACCAAACATTAACTCATTAATTCATAAATGTGGAAATTTACAATTCTAACGTTGACTTGTAACAACATATTAAGTAACGTCAATTGGATAGAATTATAACATTGGCGCGTTAGTATCTAGTAAATTACGCATAAACCAGCAGCAAAACTACGGTTAATAATAAGTTGCGAGGAGTACAGTGGACAATACCAATGGCGATAACAGCGCGAGATATAAGTACGAATGATTTACACAAAAGGGAATGTAGCGAGACTCAACCAACAACAAAAATTGCGAAAAACCAAGAGTGAGCGTAATCTATTGGGGTACATTAAGTAATTCAGATCACCGGAGTAGAGCGACGATTTATTGTACTCTCCAAGTACACTAAATCCTTTTTTCAACTGCCGGAGGAATGTTGCGAGTGAACACATAAGCATACTCGGATATATTCCCGCTTCATAACTGCAATAGTAGCGAGCAAACAACACCTATGTACTCGCACTTCGCCAATGAAAATTAGCCATGGAAACACATGCGCAAGTAAATAAGCGAGCAGTTAAGTGAACGACAAAGTTCAACCCGCAACGATATTCACATCGTGAACGAACGGGGTGCTTCGAAGAGAGGTAAGCGGAAAGGAAAACCGAAAGTTCCGGCATAAACACTCTTTCGCTCAATGTCCCCAGTTTCGCTATTTTACCTCAAGAGATCTTGGGAAAGCCGAAAGCTTAAACTGAAAGCACTCTTTCGAAGTCGAAAGCTTACGCGAAAAACACTCTTTCGCTCAATTTCCCCAGTTTCGCATATTCACCAGCCGAGCAAGCGAGACGAAACGGGGAGGAAAAACTTTCGTGGAACGAGAGCGCACGTGTTCGGCTACTCAGCACCTTTAAAGAGAATTTAGGTTGAAAGCTCACGAAAAAATGGTATTTAATGTTCTTGGGCAGTCTTTTACCAGGGAGTTTGTATTCAAATCCAAAAGGGAGCGTGCTGCTACCCAGTTATCAGTTAGACGGTTAAAGTATTCGCGATTTAAAGTTCAGCCGAAGATATCGTCCAGTGTTCAACGAAGTGGTGAGGGGTGAGGTGTTGGCTTGCGCCGCGATCCTCAATCGGCCTTTTTGCGTTCCACGCTGTATGGCCACCCCGAACCATTAACACGTCCATTTGATTCTCTACAGGCTCAATATTGATATAAGTCTCCAATAATGTAATTTGTAAAATGTAATGTTAGATAAAAATAGGAACAGAGAAAATAAAATAATTAATAAAATAAACTTTTGCCTTGGTTGATTTAGTGAAAATGGACAGAGTAGCAGGTAAGTGGTGTTACAGTGAGTTCTTTCCCCGGGAGCCTTGATGATGTATATTGGATACACATCAAATGTGCTCCCAGTTCATACCAGTATACATAGGGTATACTGGTTATGTAACAGTACCAGTTTACCTGCAAGATACGTGGCACTTCTTTGTCCTTAGAACGTGCTTAAGTTTGCCCACAATAAAACCAGCGTCCTTACATAATAAGTAATGGTTCTAGCCCGTACATCGTTTCATTTTGTGCCCGACTTTAACACACTTATATTACAGTGAGCTCCTGTCAGGCTTCTTTCATCTTTTTGTAGTATGGCCATAACCAAAGCACTTAAAGCAATAGAAAGGTACTGCTCATTGCCATATCCTGTAGATAACTCAGCCAATTCGGATTTTGTCCGAGCTAAGCATTTATTTTGCTTCCTTTTTAGGAAGGTTAACGATGGCCATGCATTGTCCCTCACTTTTTTCCTTGGTGAGCTTAATTTATTCCCTGTTAAGTTAGGGAAATCATATTTAACGGCATCTATGATCTTGGTCACTTCCGCGATGCAGTCAATGTCCCTGATATCAAGTGATGGCATAGGCTGGAAACTTCAGTGGCATTTTCTCTAAGGGCCTTATTGACTACATCCCAGAAACAGCCTCTGTTCGTTGCTCTCAGCCCGGATTCCGCCAGGAGACCAAGAGGTCAAGTGGGCTGCACTGCACTAATGACAGCTTGTACTTCACTTGGCTTAACCGTTCTTTTTAATTATTGTAGGACATCTGCGCTAGTTATACTATCAGAAGGTTGGACCAGCAGAGCATGCCTTATGGGTTTGCATTACTGGTCATCCATTGGTTGGCATTTTGGCTCCTGGAGAGGCTTCTGATTTTCCGCCATTCCGAGAAGCTTTTTGGTGATCTTGGATTGGATTACTTGGCACCTATCGTTTAACGTAGTGTGCTGCTTCTGGGCTTCACCCTTCCTCCCCTCCTATGTTTCTTCATGGATTGGGCTGTGTGCTACCTTTTTGCTGGTAATATGAGTTATGATGAATGTGCCAAGTGTTTCAGCTTTGTGCTCTTTCTCGGCCTTCAGCCACTTGCATCTATAGAGTTCAATCACATCTAAGAGCTCCTCTGGCTCGAGGACACCATTCATAACGTCCTTGCCTTTGCCATTTTGGACACTACATCTATGGCAATGGCTATAAAATGATCAAAGAACGAGTGAAGAGTCTACTTTTTATAATTGACAAAGACTTCATAAATTCAATCCTCTCTACACTTCTTTCCGTAAGTCACAGTTAATATTTCCAGAATGGCTTTTGAAATGGAGGGTCTACCATTCATCAAACATTATCAGTTAAGCAAGAGCTCGAAAAGTGCTGGGAATAAAACATGGATGTGTACTAGCTCTTTGCAGACTTAAAGTAAGCATAAAACACTACTAACAGAAATGCCCTGTACAAAATAATGCTTGACTTTGGTATCCTAACAAAGCGAGTCTGCATGGTGAAAGTCACGATGCTAAATACAGACTGCTAGATCAAGGTAACCCGTGAATCAATGGATTGCTTCATGATGAAATCATGCTTAAAACAAGGCAATGGACTTACCACATTACTTTGAATATTCCGCTGGAACACATCATTAGGAAGAATCCAGCCAAATTCTCTGGCACACTAACGTTAAAGTCCACAAAATTGATAGTATACTCGTATGCTGATGACGTCAATATTATATCACGTCCAAACTCAGATGCCAAAGGAGCATGTTTGAGCCTGAAATCTAAAGTAAATCAAATTAAATAAAACTAAATTCATGACTCAAACGAGGAAGAAAACTCCAATCTGACAAAACCTGACCGTAAGAGACTGGAACCTTTAAAAAATGGATAACTTAATATTTACCTTGCAGCCAATCAGAATAGAAGAATCGCCGAAAAATAACTAAGTCGAATGGCGCATTAACGCCGCAAATAAAGCCTATTAGTCCTTACTTTTCCTTCTAAGGCCTCAATTTGGGCACAGGCAAATTGAGCTTCGTATTTACAAATCACTAGTAAACCTGTGCAGTTACATGGAAGTGAAACATGGACGCAGATGAGTGAATCTGAAAAGGTAGTGGACATATTTGAACACAAAGTGCTCCGAAAAATTGGCGGTCTAGTAAAACAGGGTACAGAGTGGAGAGTACGTTACAATGATGATGAGACTGAGGAGTCGATGGGAAGATACGATAGAATCAGACAGCATATCCTTGCTAAGGGCGATCAACTGGTGAACGAGATCACAGAACGGTGATGGTTGGAGGAGATTATTTCTTGAGGCTAAGGCCCGGCTTGTGAATTTTTTTTATTTCTGTGTTTGCACCACAATCGCTTTCAGGCGCTCACTTAGAGATGCAGGATGTTATTTTTAGATGCGGAGAGCCTTAAGTTGAAACAAAACAAGTGAAAATGATTTTAATATCCATGAATTTTGCTTTATTCGAAGATTTTTTTTGTCATTAATATTTGAAAATACGTGGTGTTAATATTTGAAAATACATACTGATGCATAGGTGGCGATACTCAAAAGAACAATTTTCACACATTCTTGGCTTCCAGGTACTCAATGGTTTCTGGTTTATTAGCGTAGATATTCAACATTGTATATTTCAAAAGATAGTAATCTAACAGTGTCAAATCACGCAATAGCGGTGACCAGTTAACAGTTTAAGTTTCAGTTGTATCACGCGATGTTTGGTATGTGATACTGTCTTATTAAAATCACATGTCAGCAACATTAGTGCCTTCCAATTGAGGCATCGAGAAGCTAGAAATCATATCTCTACACCACTTATCGTAGGCTGTAGCACAGTAACTATCATTATTTTTGAAGACACCGGCCCATAAAGCGCATCCAACGGTGCCTTTTTCTGGATGTAATGGTGTTTCAACAACTGCTTGTAGATTATCATTGCTTTATATATAGCGTTTCGGTTTGTTGACGTAACCATTGAACTAAAAGTGTACTTCATCATAAATTAATAATGATAAATTTGCAAAACTTGCTGTAGCGTGAGTGTCTTCATGATGAATTGTTAAACAGAACTAACTTCTAAGCAACCAAGAACTATAACATCGATTGACGCCGTAAACAGTGCTGCCAGTTTGATGTTAATGTCTCTGCTTATAAAGGAAACGACCTTTATGGGAACTTTATTTTCTGTAACATTTTGGAGGCGTTTTTGGTGGCTTTTTGGCTGTTTTTGCCAGCACTATCTGGAACCTCTAATATAACGTTCCGTACCCAATTGGGGGCCTCAACTTCCCTCCTTCGTCTCGGTTTCCTTCAATCGGACTAGAAGCCATTTGTTTGAAGGTATTTAGTGGTGGAACTATTTGTGCTTCTTTGGGAGACAAAGCTCTCAGCTTTTCTTTAGCCTTCTGCTCTTCTTCTGACCTTTGTTCTTTTTAGTCTCCACAGATAATGCCAATGTGGCCTAAAGTCTTCTCTAGCTCCAGGAGTCCATTTTTTGTACTACCGCTATTGTTTTTTTGTGTGTTATATGCAGGTTTCATTTTCTTCAGAATGTTTCCCAATTTTTAAGTTAGCCTTTCTTCCTGATAGTGCTTAATGGTTTTTTTTACTGTCCAACTTTCTCTCTGGGGAGACGTTCTTTGTTTCGATTTCCAGATACAATTCTTTGGCGATATCGGCAACTTTGCGTAATAGCACTTCGTTACTCTCCTTGCTCTACTTTTTCATTTATTTTTGACCTCGGAGTGGTTCATTATGCGCTCTTCTCTTGTAGGGCGTCCAAAAATGTGTGCAGGTTTTTTTATGCTGCCTGAACGTCACGATTTTATCCAGCTGAGCCTTTTTATTCCGTTGTTCGTTCTTTGAATCTTCAGTATCTAGTAAAGTTTTTAATCTCTTAATCGTTATTATTGTTCTCGGTGAGTTTACAGTTGCCACATCTGATTGTTTCTCCTCGGAGCCACTATTTCCGATCGTACGTGTGGTATTTTTTTGGGTCCTATGGTCATCTTTTTAGAGCAGAGAGGCCATGCAAGGATCAGCAGGTGCTCTGAGTAAGCCCAGCACTAATTGGAAGTCCGTTTTAATCGAACCTTCACTCTCAAACTCAAACTTCGAATCTACTCGAGGCCTGGAGGCGATATGATGCATGGACTAGAACCATTTACATGCAAGTGTCAACTCGGCGGTATCGTTATTGCAAGTGAAATCGCCTCCTTTTCAGCATCGGGCTGCGAGTCCAATTATTTAGTTTGGACTGAATAGTAATAAAAAATCCTTTCCGAGCCGAGCTCATCGTTTTACGAAATGTCTGCAATGTAACGTAATTAATATGTATATACCATTACTATTGTGAACTTTACTTTTAAGTCTATGCATTCACAATCCATCGTTGTAGCAAAGAGACATCATGGAAAGTAGCGGACCCTAACAGCAACAGCTTTAAGACCAAAAATGACTATGCTCGTACCCAGAAAGGATGGAGGCAGCACTATCAATCACCTGACACCATGGTGGATGGAAAAGCTCCTAAATAAAACTATTTTTTCATAAGAACACTTTGCCATATCAAGAACGAAAGCGTTCTGTTCCGCAGCTAGAAATCTACAGGGAGCCTTCAACGCATCGACGAATTTGGGTGATGTAAATACGCTAAATATTAAACTAGTATTACCTTCCGCGGATGAGTTCAACATCGCGCTTGGAAGTATCCTATCAGTGCGGGCACTAGTAGCGCATTTCACCCATAACTGAACCGACGCAATATAAGCGAACAAATTTTCACAACTTCCTATTTGAAACTGATTCACGCGACCAAACATTCACAAAGTTCTTATTCAAAACTGATTTCGTGAGCAAAACACGTTTGTAAATATAAACAATCATCTTGTCACAGGAAACCAGTTTAAGAATTGATCGAGACTCGAATAAATTGCGATGTGCCATACGAGTATGTTGATTCAAGATTGGTTTGATGTTACGCTAAGTACAAGTAGTCGTCAGTTTGGTAAACTGTGACGAAAAAGACTATGTTGCTACTTAGGGATTAAAAAGAAAGGGGATGACTGGTCGTCGTCCCTTCCGATTAGCGAACAACCCCCGTTGCTACGCATTTATTGAAGCGATTTGACATCTGTCAGAATTAAATGTCATCCAAAGCGTGTTTTTCTTAGCTGAAAGTTTTCCATTTAGAAATATAGATCGTTTAACAGTCAAACAACGCGTTAAGATTATTGAATTTTATTATAAAAATGGTGATTCTGCTGTATCAACATTTAGGACTTCACGAGCCGATTACGGTTGACATAATCGACCTACACAGTAAACAATTTCGAGTACGGTGAGAAAATTTGAAGAGACTGAATCGGTTATTGATATTACAAGGCTTGTGCATCATCGCAACATTTGTTCTGCTGAAAATATCACTGTCGCTGCTCAAAGTGTGGAGGAGGACCCGAATTTATCGATTCCACGACGTGCTCAACGTTTGGGCTTATCTTACGGCTCATTGTGGTGGATTTTGCATTTGGATTTGCATCTCCGTCCGTACAAAATCCAACTCACTCAAGAACTTAATTCTCAAGACCATACACAACGCAGAATGTATGCGAATTGGGTGACTGACCAACAAGCCATTGATAACGATTTTTCGAACAAAATTTTCTTCAGTGATGACGCTCATTTTTCGCTCAGTGGTTACGTTAAAACAGAAATACCGCATATGGGGCTCTCAAAATCCTCTGGTGATCGCAGAAAGGCCTTTGCATCCGGAAAAAGTGACCGCTTGGTGTGCATTATGGTCTGGTGGTGTTATTGGCCCGTTTTTTTTGAAAACGATCAAGGAAGAGCCAATTCTGACACTATGGGCGGATGCTAACCGATGATTTTTGGAGAGAAATTGAAGAATATGATCTGGAGAATATGTGGTTCCAACAGTATGGAGCCACACAACAAAGGCTAATCGAGCACTTTTGCAAGAGAAATTTCCAGGACGCGTAATTTCGAGATTGAGTGATGTCAATTGGTCCGCAAGATCCTGCGACCTAACACCTTTGGATTTCTTTTTATGGGGCTATGCAAAAGATCGTGTTTACGTGAACAATCTACAAAATCTTGAGAAATTGAAAACCAATATTCATGAAGTTATGGCCGAGGTATTGCCGGAAATGTGCCGAAAAGTCATTGAAAATTACCTCAAAAGGATTGGGACTTGTAAGAGGTCCCGCGGAAGACATTTGAATGATGTTGTATTTCACGTATAATGGCAAGGTTTAATTTTTATATTGAATGAAAAATTTTGTTTCTATTTGAATACTTTATGTATTTTTTTGAGCTTTACTTTCCGAAGCGTAAAATGGATAGCCCTATATAACAGAAAAACAAAGTGATTGTGAAGAGTTTATAGCAGCGGGTGTGAAATATTTTAAGGTGTAATTGTAAACTGGAAACTTGCTGAGTGAGTGACTGAACGATTTTTCGAAGAAGTTCGGTGAACTGCGAAGTGAAGATTTTACTGGGACAGTGGAAGACTGATATGCTTCGATAGTAAGCGTTAGAGTAAGGGGGAATTCCCAGGTTACCTACGTAGAGAGTCTTGACGTTGATGTGAAACGGCAGGGTGGAATACGAACCAGCTCTAGGGAACGTATTTTGAAGGGAAAATTTTAACGGAATCGGAAAAATAAAACATTTGTTTTTAAGGAACTATTCGAGGTTCCGCGAAACGGGGGTCTGGTATGGATAAGCTGGATAATTAGTACCAGAAAGGGGCCCCCAACGGTATCGCGGAGAAAGATATTGTATTATAATTGTTCCTTCATTTGATGGGAACACAAGTAATAATTTAAACTGAAATTTTTTATCGTTTTTGTAGTTTCTTTATATTGATGATTTGTCTTGATTTTCTTTTCAATTTTTAATTTCCAGCGGTACCTTGACTCAAGAGGAGGAAAGCAGAAGAAACAATACGAGTCAAACCTGGTGGTCCGACGGCAGCAGGAGACTGTTTCCTTTTTGTTTCTCCTTGGGTTACCTTCGAAACTTCGCTTCATTTTCGGTGAAAATTAGGTGAAAAGGTGTGGACGGGAACGAAATAGGTGATTTGGTCCGATATTCTAGCGGCCGCATTCTCACCGGGCAGCTTTGGGAGCCCACTGGCTAAGCGAGTGGCGCTCCCGCCCATCTTCCGGATACAATCCGGGACTAAAGACTCCCAGCCAGAATACCCTCTTCAAGGTGGGTAACACCGTGCAATGTTATTAGGTCAAATATTATCATATCCACTTGCACAAAATATTATTTTCCAATTCAATATCCTTTTTATAGTCCAGAGATCGTTGCCATGGAGAAGTTTTTGAACTTAAATTGAGATATGCCATTTCACTTTTTTTTTATATTGCCTTATTGTTACTTTGAAATTTATCTAATAAAAATTAGATCAGAACATTTTAGAAATTGTTTCAACGTAAATTAAAATGAGTATTACAGTCATAATAGTGCCTCCTTTGCATATGATGCATGTTCATCGAATACCGCCATGGCAATGCACTGTCTATACTGTCAGCGTGTGCACTGTCTATACTGGCAATGCACTGTCTATACTGTCAGTCTTGTCTGTGTTTTGCTTATACATGTGGTGCAATAATTGAGAACAAAGTAAAATTGCGAAATCATCTTTTTATTAAAAAGTTAAGCAAATCTTTCATTCTAAAGTTATTCACTTAATTTGCCTTCATAGCTGAGTGGCATTCACTTATGAACTTTTTAAAAATATGACGACTGCAGTTTATAAAGCTGCAGAATAATTACTATTGTTGTGCCACCGGCGGATGCAATCATCGAAAGTGATTTTTTCAATTTCATTACAAAATCCTTAAAACAAAACTCATGAAAAATAAAATTAAGCCGATATGGGAAAAAATATCATTTTATATCCGTTTTACTTTGATAAGAAAACAGGAATTAAAATAGAAAAAATGTTCATTTGCTTTGGTTTGGCGTACAGGGCCAAATTATTAGTCTTTCACTGTTTAATCTTAAAATACCTTAAAAGACAATATTCAAAAATACATATGTATTCAAAAAATAAGTCAACTAAAAGAAAGCTCCTCAACTCTATGAATATCTTTTAGATGCGATCCTCATTATGCGTCTACATACAGAATACAGAGCGCGCTAGTAAAGATGTCTGTTCCATTTCACTAAAAGACTCGTGACAGTTATGTCCTCGGGATGCAAAGTGTTTCAATTAATAACTGAGCTAAATTGCTAATTTCTTGACAGCTTGGCTATTTGTCTCCTGCGTTGATATGACGAATTATCAGTGAAAATTGTTTAACGTCGGATATTAATATGTTCACTTCATTAAGCGAACGATTATTTATGAGATGCTGCCGCGACGTACATCTGTTGCCGATTTATTTTCCAAAATAAAATCGAAATCCATAAATTTTCGAAATAATATGGTGTTGATCTTGCAGATGATGAGCGGAAATAGCCAATTTAATTGGTGATAAATTAGTTTGGCACGAAGACATTGGTTGGAGGTTAAGGTGAATTTAATGGGATCGTTAACAAGAAATGGAATTGTCTAGTATTTGCATGCCTAATGAAAAAGAATTTAAAAATTAATACTTTAAACAGACAATCGATAGATTTTTAAAGAAATCGATCTGAGAATAACCATGCATCTATTTATAATCATCCCATACCTAAACAAACACTTGACACAGCTGTACTCCTTTCTGCCCGATTGTCATTATCAAAAGGATATTAACATTTTCGACATGTGACCGTAAAAGGTTTTCCAGTCCTCTTTTCATCCCAACCTCTCATATACGCACTACCAACCTGTCCTGAAAAACTTTTGATGACTTTTCTCATTCCATCCTTGTTGAGACAGAGGTAGACCACCAACACACTATGTTTAACTGTTTGCTATTCATCAGAAAAAAATGAAAATGTTCAGTTTTCTTAGGACTCGATCCCATAAAACCTTGCCGAGTTTGTTCGGCTTTGTTTGATTATTTTAGAAGTAAAGCAAAAAATTGGAAAATTCTTCACAGGAGCATCCAATGTCCTCGTAACGTATGCAACGCAGCAAATCGGAAGTGTGAAATTAAAGACGGCGGCACTTTTTTGAAGAAAAAAAATTAAATTTTCCTCTCTGCCGATTTAAGGCATTTGAAATGCTGCTCAGATGGCGAATGGTGTTGGGAATTAATGGGAGATAAAAGAAACGCGAGAAATACAGAGTAGGTGTGGTGAGTTAATTAAGCGTATGAATATCCTGTTGCATGCGTGATTAGAATGCTATGAGTTGTAAAATTGTGCATTTAATTTCGATTATATTAACAGGGCTTTAAATTTGTTTTTTTCAATTAATCGGGCTCATATGGAGAAACGAAATTCAATTTTCGCATCAAAATCCTTAATAATATTGCTATTTTTCATTTTAATAACAAATTAAATAAATTTCATCTGTGTAAACTACTTTATGCATATAATCAATCAAAATTTACCTCTCATGTCTACACATTTTTATAATTCCACTGCAAAATATTAAATAAATAAAAAAATATGGCAGGAATAGGGAAAAATTCTTACCAATAGGGTTACTTTAATAATACTCATATATCAATACCGAATATGATATCCATAAATATCAAATTGGACGTTCTTATCCGCCATTTATAAAAATTTAATCGGCTTTTCATTTGATATTACTCTTAACAAGTTGAGGTGATAGGAGAGTACTCTTACTAGAATGTTGATAACCATACTAGCGTTCAAAAGAAAATTTTCGACGAGATAAATTGATGAGTTGAGTTATTTATGCATTTCAAAATCAAAGTAGTCGTTCAAATATATTAGAAAACCCGAGGGGCCTTCTTCATAAATATACAACAGCTATCATTTTGTTATGTCAAAATGAAATATAAATTATATAGGTATCAATTTGCGTTTTTGTCGTAACTCCATATTATTAACATGGCCTCCGCAGACACGGTTCGGCAAATGCTCACTTAGGGGCACACGGGCTCCTTGTGATACTGCATGTAACTGGACACAACCTCTAGCATTTACAGCTCCAATGGAAGTCCTTTAAATGGAAACCCATCTGCCACGCATGTCTACCGATTGGACAATACCTAATTAAGATAGGTACGGTTATGTAGAGGGACTTCCTTCCAAGTTTTGAACGGGGTGCCTTGTGCAACTGCAATCAAACATAGTCCACAACTGTCAGGAAGCCTATTTTAAGGGTTTTTGTTTAATGGCTAGCTTAATTGAAGCTCCCTGTCATTTATTGTTATAAGACTTGGCGTCTGCTATCCGATACCTTACTAATCTTAGCCAGATTCCATTCATTTATTAGTGAATTATATTTTTTAAGACTAATGAGTGCCAGATTTGTTTCACGTAATGATGGTTCTTCTTGTATCCAGGTTCTGGCCCTCAGGTTGCTTAGGATTTCATGCTTATCCAATAAATTTTTCACTTTTGTAAATAGGTTACTGCTAGCTTGTATAGATTTGCAGAGCGTTGATCTTGAGAAGCTATCAGCTTAACTTTGCTCTGATATTAACCACATCAACCCACCTTAGAGATGACCCAGGATCTGCTAAAGCCAGCCAGAAGCAATTTCTGCATCAACGTCGAGTTTTCCGCGCTGCAAATTTTGCTGCAACTTGAGTTGCGGGTCGAGCTCTCATATTTTGTGTTGTTCAATTAAGAGTATTATGTTCCATATTAGATATTATCTTGGGGAGACGCTACCTTCAAATCGCTCCAGGATCCCAGATTCATTCTTTTGAATCCTATAAGCCCAAACATAGTAGCCTTTTCAGGTTTGGGTGTCCGAAGTAGGTGCGGAACCTAAGGTACTAGCCAAGGACGCCCGAACAAATTTAATTGCCGTTACTTGTTGATCACTTAAGGGATACTCACATATTTTTCTCTCTGCAGTGTTCAGCTTGGTTGCCTTTGCATTATAAAGGCAATCAAATGAGGGGAAGGCTGAGTACTTCCAGATGTACATAGAGCAAGCTTTGAAGCCATTCTCTCGCATCTCCGAATGGAGTTACAGGCAAAGTAAAGAGACAGCCGAGCAGATTTTCCAGCCAATTTTCATCTGATGAACACTGAAGCAAGCTTTTTATTAGCTTCTTCTCCATCCTTAGTGCACTTGGCCTCAGAATTTGTATCCTCCTCAATATAAGGTGAAGTTGAATTGGAAAAACCTAATTTTTATTTAGTAGTCTGTGTGGTCTAGTGGTTAGAGCATGAACCCATAAGCCAAAGGTCCCAGGTTCAAATCTCGTTGGGAGCAACGTGATTTAGTTCAGAAATTTTTCGGACAGACTACGAGTGTTTACTCAGTGGTGGTATGTACTGATTTAATCAGATCATATCATAGCTGAGCAGGCACACGGTAGCATGGTACTGACCAAACCAACTTCCGAAAAAATCAATACGGTCATAAAAATGAGATACTCTAACTATCTCCAAGCGAAGGCCCGAGAGGGGCTGTAGTGCTACAAAGAAGAAGAAGAAGAATTTTTATCTGACGAGCTTTGATTTGATTTGCTTATGTTTACCAAACAAAGACTGTTAGGTTCAAACTCAGATTAATTGTCTTAGTTCATATGTGCAGTTACCTTTATGATCATATGGCTATTTACGTGAAGCAGGGAGAGGCCATGCGATGGTTGGTGTCAGTTCTCATGGGAGCAGGTGTTCAAGTTAGGTTGGTGATTTTAGGAATCAACCCGCACGGCCAACTTAACTGCAGAAAATCTTTGAAAGTTATCTGAAACACGCCATGGTTTTATTTGAACGACAGTAATTATTTGAGCCTGGAGCTGTTCAAAGTCTAGATTTTGCTCTGCTGTCATGCTTGCTACTTCAATCCCATGGGTACCAAATACGTTGGACATTTATTTCCCCAAATTCTGTAAGAATAGTGTTCAGAGAGCCTTTCCAAACAGTTTTTTTGGGAGGTGAAGGCTATTTACGCCCTAAGTATGGGGCTCCCAGACATGCAATATGTCTATACTATCTACCAAACACCCTCATTTCAACATAAGAACCTAGCCTGTAACCGTTTGACTAAGCCTCATTTTGCTGTCGTGGGATGACTTCAAGATGAGTGATCCCTCCATTAGCAGGAAGGTAATGAGGAGGAAGGATTGCTAGAAAAGTGATCCCCAGCTCTGCCATCTCTGGCTGTTGTGAGCCCTGTTTATCTCTTAGGACAGCCCAAACATAATGTTCCATATGATTCTATTTATTCACCGATACAAGTGCTAAGCATTTTCCGTATAGCTCCTTGCTGAGTCATCACCCCTTATCTCAGCTAAGAAGTCGCCTTTTTGATGGGTTGGATCCCCCTATGTTGGCCACAAGTTGACCCAAAACCAATACGTCTGATACAGCTTTATCAGCCATTGCCCTGATTTACGCAAAGAAACTCATCTTCGAGTCAATCAGCAACTCTAGGTACTTTATCGATTGTTTTGATACAAACAGTACTTGCCTAACGCTGGTTTCATTCGGTCGATGAACACAGTTTATCACTGCCCAGATTTTGATATTGGAGGATAAGGTTAATGGGCTGAAACAGTTGAAGATACTTTTTGCCGGAAGTGAAGGCCCTAGAGTGACTATAGTGGTAATGTTTTTGCTAGTGCTACGCCAAACTCTCCACAAGCCATTCAGCCTCTCACCTGATACATTAGCGTATCCAGTCTAAGTTGCATCTGTTCGAAAGTGCGATCAACAACTAGCACTACAACATTATCTGTATAGCCGATCAGGAATGACTCATCCGGCTGCTCTGGTGTCAGTCGCTTGTTGAACGATATGCTCCATAAGTCTGAGCGGCGAAAGGATTCTTGAGCCACGTCTGATGTAACTTTCATCCCTTGGTGGCTCTGCACCGTATCACAAAGCAGCCTTCAGTCCTTGGAGGAGGGCTTTCCGTGTATCTAGAATATCCACCTACCTAGTAGAGTCGACCGTATTCTGAACGACCGTAGTCACGAACAGAATCACGCGCGGCTATGTGCTTCTGCCTTTGGGACCGCATATACTACTTCTGAAATTGCATTTATGGCGGAATATCCTGGTCTTAAGCCCTATTACCGAAAAGATTGATATTCAGCAGAATTTATCGCGCCAGTGAGTCTTCCCTTGATAAGTTTCTCAACCATTTTCCCAGCCGTGTCTAGCGTGCATAACAGCTTGTGTGCAGACGGTGAACTGGGATTTTGCCTCCTTTTGGTGACCAGTACGACCTTCACTATCTTCCACAGGCAAGAGTTGAATGTGTGAAGCAGCAAGTCAGGACAATGGTGATAAATGAGCTGCAACACCTCAGCAGGGATGCTATCTGAAGCATAAGCCTTCCCTTTTTGTTTTTGTTTTTTTTTGTGGTAGGGAGGTGAATGCCCATTTACACACAGAGTGTGGGACTCCCATGTTCACAAACAGGTGACTGAACTACCCACTAAACACCTTCCCTGCCAACCTGAGAACCTAGTCTGGAACCGTTTGACCAGGTCTCGTTTTGTTACGCCGTGAGGCGCCTTCAAGCTGGGGGATCCCTCTTCTTGTGGGAGGGAAAGAGGAAGTGCCAAACAAGTGGTCCCCCGGCCCCAACACCCCTGGCTGCTGTGAGTCCTTTTTATCTTTTAGGACTACCCGAACATAATGTGCCACCTGGTTCCATTTGTCAACTGATCTGAGCATCACCACGACTCGTCCCCCTGTAGAGGGCCCTTCGCAACGTGACCCATTTTTTGCACGCAAAAACTTGTGGCATTCATTATCCTCCTCTCCTGGGCAATACCGACAATCGAGGGACCGTGACTTACCGATCTTGTGCAGGTAAGACAGAAAACATCCATTCTCACGCAAAAGCTGGATCAGATAGTAGTCAGTCTCACCATGGCTTCGACTTAGCCATGGTCTCACATCCGGGATGAGGCACGCAGTACACCTTCCCTTAGTCCAATTCACACAAGACTGCTACCAATCGTTGAGTGAGCGCTGCCTCTCTTCACGGACAACCATCTCCCTCGCATCCTCGTTTCGGCGCAGATAAATAGAGCGGCGCTCCCTAGCAAGGAGGCTGACAGGTATCACGCCTACAATGACTTTCACCACCGAACCAGAGACTGTCGGATACAAAGATGCAACCCTCAGGGCTCCTCTTCTCTGTACCTGTGCCAAACGTTTTCGGTAAACCTCCTTACTGAGAGCGTCACCCCATACCTCTGTTCCGTATAGTAGCACTGATCCTACAGCACTCATTAAGAGGCATCTTCTTGATGGGCTGGGTCCCCTTACGCTGGCCATAAGTCGACTCAGAGCCGATACTCCTGAAGCAGCCTTCTCAGCCGTTGCCCTAGTTTGCTCAGAGAAACTCATCTTCGAGTCGATCAGTAGCCCCAGGTTACCACCGATGGCTCTGATCCGATTCGTATATGTCCAATACTGATCATCCTTACTCTAGGGACTCCTTTTTTTGTCAAGATGACCACTTTGGCTTTCTCCAGTGCTAAACTGAACCCTCGAGCAGTCATCCAGGCTCTCGTTTGGTGCATTAGCATACCTAGTCTAAGTTGCGCCTGTTCAACGGTGCATCCAGCGACCAGAGCCGCAGCATCATCCGCATAGCTGTCCAAACGTGACTCATCTGGCATCTCAAGTCTGAGTAGCCCGTCGTAAGACACGTTTCACAGGTTCGGACCAAGGAAAGAGCAAGTATCTTAGAGCAGGCTTGGGTACTTTAGGTAGTCCCTCAAAAGCCGGATTAGATATTCTGGAACTTGAAAAGGGTCTTCCAGCGTACCAGAATATCCACTCATCTAGTGGAGTTGAAGGCGTTCCCGACGTCGAGTGTCACCAACAGGATGATCCGTCACTTGGTGCAACTACATGCCTCTGCCTTTTGGATCGCGGTCACTACCTCTGCAATCGCATCAATGGTAGAGCGTCCTGGTTTAAAACCGTACTGCCGAGGAGATGGGTCCCCAGCAGCACGAAACGTCTCAGCGAGTCTTCCCTTGATGAGTTTCTTTAGCACTTTTCCAGCCGCGTCTACATGCATAACGGGCGGTATGCAGACGGCGATTCAGGGTTTCCCTTCCCCTTGCTAATCAGCACGAGCCTGACACCTTTCATCGTACCGGAAAAACCCCGTCCCGTAGGCAAGCGTCAAATGTGCTGAGCAGCAAGTCAGGACAATGGTGACAGACAAGCCGCAACACCTCAGCTTGAACACCATCTGGTCCTGGAGTCTTCCTGGTTTTCAATGAAAGGACTACCTCCTCCAGTTCCGGCTGTTTGAAGAGTGGACACTTGACTGCTGTTTCACTATGGACAGCGTCAACACGGACGGGATGGGCAAGGAAGAGTCCCCGCACTATCTCGTCCATCTTTTCCGCATCATGTATGCAAAGTTTCCGTAGGGCACCAAGTTTCTGCACAACTGGCTTTTAGCCAAGGTCCCTTGGATTCGTGTTCACATTGTCCATTAGATCTTGCCATCAGCGAGCCTTGATGTTGTTGATTGATTTGCGAAGGGATTTCCTGGCCGACTTATATCCTTCTGCGTGTTTGCTTGCCTCGTCATGGTTCCGCGCCAGTTTGGCCTTACGTCGAAGCTTGTGACACTCCCTTCGTTTTTCAGCGATTTCAGTTGACTACCAATACACCGGCGCCTGCCGTGCCGGGGTTTTCGGCGGGGCATAGAAGCACAGCAAGTATTCGTGATGATGCTCATAGTTGAGCCTTGAGCTGCCACCTCTTCCGTCCCCTCCGGACCTCCCTGCAGTGGTGCACCTGCTGTGAGATCCTCGACGAACCTCTCGTCGTCCATCCGGCACCGCATTTGTTACCCAACAACTTTACATATGGCACCGAACCTATTTGTCAACAATGGTATTGATATGAATATCTACATTGAAGGAGTGAGAATTATTCACCCTTCAACCAATGGAAACATATGTGGACAAATCGAGTGCTCAACGTGAAAGACCAAGCAGGGCAAGCGTATGATACCTTCAGTTTCCTAGACAACTATTCCAATTTGACAAATAAAGCAACTTACCGTTGGGTTCTATAAGCCTCTTTGTTACCGCCCATTCCTCAAAGGATATTTGCTGCAGGAGCAAATACAGTAGAGCAGCAACAAAATAACACAAAAGCTATATCTTTCCGTGATAGAACTGGAGCGCTGGGAAGTATCGTTGTTCAAAAACTTAGTTGGTAAGAGTTCAAGGAAGGGTGAAATATGTTTCCGAAATGCCAAAAGATTGAAATAAGCTTATCAACCGAATTTAACCGACTAAAATTTTCATTCACGAAGGTGCTGGTTTGTTTACTTATCAAACGAGCATCTTTTAATCCCAATCGGATTGATAGAAGTGAGACCAGAAAGGACCACATTGCCATTTCCAGTTCAATAATACGAGTATGTTTCTAGGGAAACTTTCATGCACGTGAGGAGTTGACAAAATAGCAATCGAGCCATAGAAGAAGCAAGTTGTGTAGATAGACCTACGTTCATGTCAGAAGGATTTTGTACCCAACTTACGATATGCAGTCACCAACAACGAATAAAGCCAAGAAACACGTCAAAGAGATGTGCACGTTTAAAAGAAAATCCATTGTTTCTCCATTTTTAACAGTCGACATTTTGTTGCAAAGTAAAAAAAATCACTTATGTAATGAATTCCCAAAAATATTTATGTTATTGATCTTATCTGAAAATGATAAGAAGATAAAATCAAAACTGCGGTGTCTGCTTCGATAGAGAGTCCATGAAGTATCGAAATCGTGTGTTATTGTTGTTGTAATTAGAGAAACTTCAAATGGCTATAACTTCCGTGAATAGGGTTGGATTTTCATAAAACTTACATGACATAAGGACCTTTTGTGAAACTACTTCAACATTAAATTTTGTTGAGTTTAAGGGTATCCATACCATCCAGATCATAATATTATTAACAAAGTTAAGCGAATGTCGACTTCTGACGTATTTGTTATTGTTGTGCTCATAAATACCTACCTCCATAATTTTTTTCAGATTTTTCAGCTCACAGGTGTCCAATCGCGATGGGGGGGGGGGGACACAGAAACATACCATTTTCGTGTATTTCCCCTCCCTGTGCGCCCCCGGAACAAAAAATGTCAGTTTAAGACTTGTTTTGAAAAGATCCCATCAAAACCTTTCATATGATACTCACATCGGCTACCTTAGATGAAAGATTTTTTTCATGGGCCACGCCCCTATATGGGGACACCCCCTTAAGAACCCTGTTATTTTTTTTTGTAGTGGAACTTTGAAGGGGGCACCTACCTGAACATTTTTATGTTTGTAGCTTATACGGTTTGCGAAAAAAAGTGCTGTGACACACAGACAGACTGACAGTCGTGAATTTAGTAGGGCTTTGTCAAATTATTTTACAAAACCCTTATAAGGGGTTTCCTTTGTTTGGGAAAATTATATAAAAGATGGCGGAAAATAGAAGAATTTCTCACTTTTTTCTTGAAAAGCCGTCGGACCTTGTTTTTTGAGTGTGCAGACGCTTTCGATTCTATTGAATCATCTTCAATGTCTATCAGAGACACTCAAAATGACTCAATAGAGTCGAAATATGTCTGCTCAAAGAACACATAGTCCGAAAATCCCGTGTATTTGTTGTAATAGGAAAAAATTCAAATGGTTAAAAATTTTGTAAATATGATTCGATTTTTATGAACGTAAGTAAATAAAAAGTTCTAACTTAGGACTACTCCAATGTATATGATTTTATTAAGAAAAATATGAAATTTACAAATCCTACTATTATAAACAAAGTTGAATGAAGTTTGACTTCTTAGGTATCTATTATTTTTGTACTCATAATAGCTTATCTTTGTAGCATTATTTGGATTTTTCGAATCATATGTCATCATCATATATGGAAGGGGGAGACACAAATTTTTCATACATTGCTCCTCCCCCTGCACCCTAAAAAGATGGTAACACTGTTTGAAGACCAGTTTTGGAATGTTTGGAAAGATTACCTTCGGTAAAAAACATAACATTAAGGATCCTCATCCGATATGGGGGACCCCCCCCTCCTGAAAACCTTTGACAATTTTTTTGATATTCAATTTTCCAAGAAGTCAACATTACTGATCTACTTATAGTGGGTGTAGCTGTTATTGTTTCGGAGAAAAACTACTATAGCAGATAGACAGACGGGCGGTCGGACAGACAAAGCCGATTCCACTAGAGTTTAGTAAGTAGTACAAAACCCTTAAAAGAAAAGTAATGTGTAGGTGAAATGATAACTTTCTCTCCTTAACAAGTCGGTTAAAAAAAAAACTTTATAATCATTTGCTCTCTTCCTGCATCATAATAAGGGAAATTAATGAAAATTCTGTTCACTTTCGTGAACTTTACTGTATCCCCAATCTCTAATTCAATCCTCTTAAAAATCTACAAAGACGACTGTTTCATCGACCAAACGTTCGGCATTGATGAACAGATGAATCAAACATTCATGACTTTGTCGTTTCTTGGAGCTATAATCACCGGATTTACAAACATCACAAGCAATGAAAAAGAGGTCTTTAGTCGCCAGCCCAAATGTGTTGTGGGGCTATTTTTACAGTATTGGCCCGTGTTTAAATTCCGCGAAGACGAAGAGTTCACTCCCTTGATCTTCTCACACACACGCGGTCTGAATTTTCTCACTACCCCGCGACATTAGCCAGATTAACACGGTTCGTCAACGATGCAAAACTCAAATAAATTAGCAAATAAGAAGAAAATAAAAATTGAAAAATAAAAACAATATGTTTTTGAGGCATTGACAGAGAATGAGTACAAGAAATTTTATACTTACATTACGGTTTGTTGGTTGACTCTGCCTGTGTCTTTACTGCACTGATCAGAGGAATCTTTGTTTTTGTTGATGGAGCTATGCGATAGTTGTTTTTCTTAGGAGACGATAATTAGCAGGATTAACGCCTGTTGGATGTCATGGGGACATATGGTGGATTTCTAAATATTAGCGAAATTTAAATATGAAAATATTAAGCTTGGTAGGATTGCTCATTTTATTGTCTTAATTGAAATAGTTTAAAAGATAAGCCACAATTGGTGTGTCTGTTTTAGTAAGATTGTTACACGGGGACATGAGCGTAACGTGCAACCATATAGAGCGAATGCTGGCAATACATTTTGATTGCTTCGTGGATCAGGGGTGCCCAGGGAGAGGCAAAATGCAAGAAAAATTTGGTCCTCTCTCGTCATTGGACACTTGAGCTGAAAAAATTGACGAATGTACTCGTATGTATGTAGGTATTTATAAGTGCAAGAGCAACAATAGCCTCAGAAATCAAAATTCATCCAACTTTGTTAATAATAGGATGAATAGTAAATTTTGCGTTTTCCCCCTATAAACTCAAAATGGTGCCTTGAAGCTTCTTAATATTACACAGGTATGTAGGAAACCAATTGTTCAATTGACCGAGCATTCAGAAAAATTATTTCAGCCGGAACAAAATGGCGGGTGTTATGTGCTTGTGAAAAAAAACCAGCATATTTTGGATAAATTTGAAAGATTTTTTTTACAAGTATTGGATGAATAATTCAAGTGATGGATTCATGTTATCGATTGTTTTGAATCTCAGCATGTTACAAAGTCCTTCTGGTAGAAGCACTTTCCTACCTACTCAACTTGTTCAAGTCAATTTTTATATATTTTTTCAATATTTTTTTGAAAATATATATCATAAATGATCATGTAAGTTCATTTATTTCCCAAGATGATTTTTGGTTGATTTTTTTTCCCTCCCTTAGCGGTTGTATGTAAATATAGGTGATTTGAACGCGGAGAGAGTTACCTGAAAAGATAGTTGGCCAGCCTAGAATGCTGCCTCGGGACTTTTAAGTTGCTATCATATGGTAAAATTTTGTAATTGTGGTACCAATTCTGGCAATTGAGACCATTCGAAACGCTTTACTAAGCTATGTACGAGAGAACGGTTCCAATCTAACTTTCTTCCTTTCCTTGGCAGGTCTCAGAGTACATTTGAAGTTCTCGCCATTCAGTTAGTTATGTATGTTTGGTTAAAATGGGCTCCCAATTACCACTGGTCTGGCTAAAAATAACTGATGCCAATTCTCGCATGGTCTTCCTTCTTTGCAGAGATAACTTAGGAATTTACAAAGTGGCTACATAAACGAACGGAGATAGCGGCTCTGAGAGGAACCCCATGTAGGCTCGCCTTTTCACAAGCTACAGCAAGATTAGCAACAATGACGAAGACAACAAAGACAAATAAGAAACAAGAGAATGACAGAAGAACAAGCGTCAGAAAATGGAGGGCAGGTTTCAACCAGAGGTATTAGCCGCTTTTGGGTCTAGCAAGAAAGCGCTCTGTGTAGAAGCAAAGGGTACCGAAGATATCGGTGCCGGAAAAGATACTGTAGTGGGAAAAGATCGCAGTCAGGTAGTTTAAACCGTACCAATAGAGTAAGAGAGAGGTATTGCTTCCATTGCTACTAAAACGCCAGACGTCCGCAATTCAAATTGTGATAACCTTCCTCTAGGGGAGTGGCCAAAGAACTCAATCGATTTAGCATTATCGTGAAGACCGACTTATTTGATTATGGAAATGGTTATCAAAAAAATTAAACTTGAGGAGCTCCTCCATCGTATTGGATAGTTTTGTCGTAGCTGGATGAAAGCAGAGGAAAAAAGCATGGCTAAAATTCTTATGGAAGCCCCGTTATGGTCGATGTTCAGCATTGCCAAAAGACTGGCTTGTAGTCCAGTAGAAGGATACCAAAAAAAAGAGATGAAAAAGACGGGTTACCAGACAGGGATATGACGTTAGCTGGCGGTGCTAACAAAAGTAGCCAAAAATACGGCCAAAAGAATTTCTCTTCTTAATGTCCTGCAAGATAAACCCTATCAGGAGAGTAATCCCAAGGAAGATAGATAAGCAAAACAAAACCCAAAAATAAGCTATTATGTAGACCCCTAAGGCACCATTTCTAAGACTAATGGGTGGGAGATTTTTGCAGATATCCTACGAGAAGTTAAAGGTACTTTCAAATCCAAACCAAGTCGGGCATTCAGACCTCAACACGTTCAAGAGATTTCAGTGGATTTCAAACCTCAACAGGTTCCAGAGATAGGAGAATTCTGGGTCTTCAAAAAACCCGTAATAAGTTTAAAATGCCACTTAACTGATCGAATCTTGAAAATGAATTTACACTAAAGCATAAACACACAAAATCTGCTTGAATAATCTACGTTGAACATGCAATTCAAACTATTGCTGCTTGGCGAGCAACATAATTGCGAAAATTCCTCAGCATAATAACCCGCTTTCTGGATTTTAAACAGCACATACTTCAGAGTAGAGGGCTATGGATGAAGTGTTTTCGCACACAAAAATTGACGTGATTGAATATATATTGTATATATTGTACCATGGCGCTACCAAAGAAGGATTGCCGGCTCACCCATGGACACGCTTCGTCAGCATACCACATGCTTGCTGAGTTCGCCCTTAAGGTCATCCGGTTGCCTGCAGTTTGCACATAAGTTCAAACCTCAATCTTCTCACATACTTGCAGTGTCAATACAATTTTGCAAAAAAAAGAACAGATCGTCCTGTTTTCAAAATGAAAAAAAAATACCAAAACAATTCTACCTTTATCAGCGGGAGCTTAGCTTTTCCACAATAGTAACTAGGTAACCCGAACCTGCTCACTGAATCCTCCTGTTTCAAAAACAAACAAGTCCAAGTAGTGGGGGAGTGCTTTTCCAAGAAGGGTTTTGAAATTAAAAAAATTTTCAGTAGCCAAAAACTTTGTTGTTTAAAACTCGATAACTATGAAATTTTCAGGACATGTGTATCTATCAATTGTATATTTTTTTTGAAAAATTTAACAGATCCCTTAAGATTTTACGCACAGAAGTTTGAAATTCATAAATCGTAATATTACTAACAAAGTTTAACAAATTTTAAACTTGGAGGTATATGTTATCCTTGTCCATATAGAGACTAACATGTATAGATTTGTTTTCAGATTTTTCCGGTCGAAACTTTCCACCTGTGAGGACGGGCTTAAATTTTTCACATATCTTGACTCCTCTCGCTCCCTTCAACATGGTTACCGCTCTTTAGGTACACGACCCTGAAAGTTCTTCTCAAGACTTTTTATTTGATATCCATGTCGGCTACTCTTGGTAAAACAAAATTTTTAAGGTGTCACTTGCATACATTGAGGAACCCTATTTAGAAACGTTGTAATTTTTTTACATCGAAACTTTGGGGATGCCGCCACTTGTTACGAAATATATAAACCCCGAAACCATTCCTAAAAGGGCAAGATTCGTTGCACTCCAACATTTTACTCGGAAGATTACCAAGGAACCACCCACGCGCTGAAGTACTAGTGGGAAGGATTGAAGTAAGGTTAGGATAACCGATGTAAATCATTAGCATTAAGAAATGTTAGGTATTAATTACTAACTCCGCCATAGACGGTCCCAAGCCCGTTTGAGAATCGAAGCCAGCGGTGAAGTACCTGGGGCTACTGATCGACTCGAAGATGAGTTTCTCTGAGCAAATCAGGGCAACGGCTGAGAAGGCTGCTTCGGGAATATCGGCCCTGAGTCGACTTATGGCCAACGTAGGGGGACCCAGCCCATCAAGAAGACGCCTCTTGATGAGTGCTGTAGGGTCAGTGCTACTGTACGGAGCAGAGGTATGGGGCGACGCTCTCAGCAAGGAGGTATACGGAAAACGATTGGCACAGGTACAGAGAAGAGGAGCACTGAGAATTGCATTTTCATATCCAACACTCTCCGACTCGGCGGTGAGAGTGATTGCAGGCGTGATACCTGTCGCCCTCCTTGCTAGAGAGCGCCGCGCTATTTACCTTCGCCGAAACGAGGATGCGAGGGAGATGGTTGTCCGCGAGGAGAGACAACGCTCGCTCCACGATTGGCACCAGTCTTGGGGGAATTGCAAGAAGGGAAGGTGGACTGCGCGCCTCACCCCGGATGTGAGACCGTGGCTTAATCGAAGGCATGGTGAGACTGACCTGTTTCTGACCCAGATTTTGAGCGGGCACGGGTGTTTTCAGTCTTACCTGCACAAGATCGGTAAGTTACGGTCTCCCGATTGTCGGTTTTGTCCAGGAGAGGAGGACAATGCCTGTCACACATTTTTTTGCGTGTACAAAATGGGTCAGGCTGCGAAGGGAACTCTGCAGGGAGACGGGAGAGCTCACCCCGGATAATATAGTTGCGGTGATGCTCGAATCGGTTGACAAATGGAACCAGGTGGCACATTATGCTCGGGCAGTCCTAAAATATAAAAGGGACTCACAGCAGCCGGAGGCGCTGGGGCTGGGGGATCGCTCTTCTGGCATTTCCTCTTCCTCTCTCCCCTCCCGCTAGGAAAGGGACTCCCCAGCTTGAAGGCGAGAAAAAAACGAGACCTGGCCCGAAATAATGTGTCAAACAGTTCCAGGCTAGGTTCTCAGATTGACAGGGGAGGTGTTTAGTGAGTAGTCCAAGGGTATCCTCCATGGGAGTCCTACACTGCCAGACTTGGCGGGCGTAAATACCTTCACCTCCCTACCACAAAAAAAAACCCGTTTGAGAAAGGAGGAGGAGACCCCTTGTTTCCCCAACCCATAGCTTTCATGATTCCTCATCCGAAACCCCCCCATTAAATGGTAGTAAATGCTTTTGGGGTGCACATTGGGTTTACTGGTTCCCCAATAATGTAACATTAAATGTCGAGAAATGCTCATAACTGTAAATACATCTACAGCTCCGCTACTAAATCCTGCTTACATCTCCTTTGTGAGGACGTGAGAGGGTGAAGGTGAATCTCCCGCACCTGATAACGGAATCGACGTAATAACCATGCCCCCGGAATGGAGGTTGGGCGACGGCCTAACTCCCCGTCCCTGGAAAATCATTAATTGTTTCGAAACCTGCAGATAGGCCTCGGAATGGATTGGACTCACGGCAACGACCTCGCAAACGAAAAAAAGGTCTACGGCATTGGATCCTGGAATGTCAGATCACTCAATTACTCTGGCGCTGTTAAGGACATTTTACATCAGGCCAGTCAATATCAATTAAAAATACTGGCAGTCCAGGAAACGAATTGGACTGGAAACGATATTCAAGACATGAGATCGCACACAATATTTAAAAGTGGGAAGCCTACTGGACAAGGAGAATTTGGAGTGGCCTTCATTGTGGATAGGGAGTTCAAATCGTACGTTATTGATTTTAAGGCAGTCAATGAACGGTTGTGTGTGATCCGTATAAAAGCGAAATTCTTCAAAATCTGGCTGATTAATGTTCACGCCCCGACCGAAGAAAATGACGAAGGAACGAAGGAATCGTTTTATAATTACCTGGAAAGACTGGTCAACGCTAAGGTTGGCAATGAGCTTTCTCATCGGGGGACGACTGGAGGATATAGCCTCCACGATGAAACAAATGACAACGGCCAGCGCCTGATTGACTTTGCATGTAGCAGAAATCTATTCATACGTTTGACTTGCTTCCCACATCGACGCATTCATAAAATGACCTAAGTATCACTGGATGGCAACATACAAAACCAGATCGATCATGTTCTGATCCAACAACGTTGTGCCTTGAGCATACATGACGTCCGTACATACCGAGGAGCCAATTGTAACTCAGATCATTACTTGATCAAATTAACCTATCGATGTCGTATGTCAAAGGCATATTCAGCGAAGACCAGCCCGCTACAAAAATTTGACATCGAAACGCTCCAAACGGCGTCTGTGGCCGAAAATTTCATGCAGACCCTTGACAACCAGCTGGCCCCCATCTTATCAGACGCATCGTTAAAGACGAGCAACGAGCACTGGATGGAAGTGAAAGCGGCTATTAGAACCGTGGCAGAACAAACAATCGGAAATGAAGCCTGGCACAAGAGGAATGATTGGTTCGATGATGAGTGCCAGAATGCGTTAGATAAAAACATCAGGCGTACAAAGAATATGTAGGTAGGAAAACCAGGAGGAAGAGAGAACACTATGAAAATCTCAGAAGAGCAGCGAATAAGATAATTTGGATTAAGAAAAGATAATACTATGACGACCAATTGAGAAATATAGATGAAAGTTCAGCGAGCAATAACACAAGACAAGCATACAAAGTAGTGAAAAGCCTGAAACGTGATTATCAGCCTAAAACCACACTCTGTCGTATATAATCGCTGATGAAATCAAAATTAAGGAAGAATGGGCAACATATTTCGAGCATCTCCTTAATCCTCCACACAGCTCCAGAAAATCGGAGCCTATAGATGTCTGCGGAGACCTACCATTGGCCAACTCTGCATGAAGTTTGTTCCATCATCAAAGCCCAAAAGAATAATAAAGCGCCGGGCATTGATGAGATTTCAGTGGAGCTCATTAAATATGGTGGCAGTAGTGTTCATCAAGCTATTCACAAAGTCATCCAGTACATTTGGCAACAAGAACATATGCCGAAAGAGTGGAGCCAATCAATTATATTCCCTATCCACAAAAAAGGTGACAAGCTACAGTGCGAAAATTATAGAGACATATCATTACTTTGTAAGGCGTACAAAATATTTTCTAAAATCTTAGAAAATAAAATTGGTTCATACGCCAATAGTATTATTGGGGAGTATCAAGGTGGTTTTAGGGCAGGTAGATCAACAACAGACCAATTGTTCACGGTCAAACAGGTACTTGAAAAATGCTGGGAGTCCAACATAGACGTACAACAAATTTTCGTTGACTTCAAGCAAGAATACGACAGTATTGATCGTAACGTACTGTACCAAACAATGCTTGGTTTTGGCATCACTGACAAATTAGTCCGTCTTACCAAAATGACAATGACTTTGACGACCTCCCTAGTCCGCATCAATAACCAACTCACCGATGCCTTTGACACAAATATCGGACTAAAGCAGGGAGATGGGCTGGCCCCATTGCTATTCAATTTGGCTCTGGAGAACGTCATAGGGAAGCTACCTGCCGATACGCGAGGTAAATTACTATGCAAGTCGAGCCAGGTAGTGGCCTATACAACGACATCAACATTCTGTCACGGTTACTAACAACTGCCAAATAACTCTTCCTGAAACTCGATAGCGAAGCAAAACTAGTAGGGCTACAAATCAACGAAAATAAAACAAAGCTCATGACGCAGTCGAGGAAAAATACCCAAAATACACAAAATATCACACTTGGCGAGTACAGTATCGAAAATGTTAGCGAATTTGTGTATTTAGGCGCCAAAATAACGAAAACGGGCAATGAAAGCGACGAAATACGCCGAAGAATACAGCTTGCGAATAAAATATTTTATTCAGTATAGACGATCTTGAAGACCAGCTGCATACACAGAGAAACAAAGCTCCAAGTATACAAATCTGTTGTAAGGTGTGTGTTATGCTATGGGTGTGAAACATGGACCCTAACCCAAGCATCCGCAAATATATTGAACGCTTTTGAGCGACGGGGCCAGAGGCGAATAATCGGAGCGAAGCTGGACGGGGACCGATGGCAAATTCGATAGAACCATGAGCTGTATGAAATTTTTGACGAACCGGAGTTCCCAACGATTGTAAGACTGTGGAAGCTGCAATGGGCTGGACACATGAATCGTATGGACGAACAACGGATACTCAAGAAGGTATTCGTTGAGAGAACTGAAGGCCGACGGCCAGTGGGGAAACCGAGGAAACGCTGGTCTGACTCGGTCGACGAAGACAGTTCATCGCTGCTCAGATTTTGGAATTGGAGGACGCGGTCAACGGGCTGAGACAGGTAGAGGCGCTGTTTGCAGGAAGTGAAGGCCCGAAAGGGGCTGTAGTGCTAAGAAGAAGCAGAAGAAAGTATTAATTACCAAGCGAAAAAAAAAACAACTATATGGTTCAATTGAAATTCAACATAGCAGCAATTAAAGGCAAAAGAAATGTATGCCGAAATAAGCACGATTGGTTTCAGAGGACCATCGAAAAAGAAAAAGAAGAATGTATCATTTTATTAACACCTTTTAAATCTGTATTTGCAAATCTTAGAATCTGACTGCAGCAGCTAGCCGAAATGCTGGCTTTGGGAAAGATTTATTGGGAAACATAATCACAAAAATGTCGGGAAATCAAGCGGGTAAACAAAAGTTGCTCATAAGCCGTGCTACGAATGCAATTTTGTCTGGCAATAGCCAATCCTCGATGCAAAATTCTATGAACTCTCCAGTATCACCGCAACCGACTGATGGAGTCGTGTTCGCTGCTAGCGGTAATGGAACAAGGTTGAGTTATGCTCAGGTAGCACAACATCATAAGAAGTATTTAGTGTCGGTGAAAGACCGTAAATCATCTGAGTCTTCATCATCAACCCTCGCTGGTAACGAGAACACCAACAGCAGCAACCACACATCAATGTCGATAGGAATAGGAAGAAGGATATCGCCGTCACTAATTCCACAGCGAAAACGACACAACGAATTTCAGAATCAAATAAAGATTGTGACACCAGTCATCGTTACAATAGTAACCCAAACCGCATCAGCCGCGAAACTAAAGAGCAAAAGACTCTGAACAATACGACGCGGGAAAGACGTGACACGACTGATAGTGGCAACGGTAGCAATAATGACAACTGCGCGAGTGTAATGTAATGTCTAGATTGATAATCAGTGTTGATATTTGTGTATGATTTGTGATAATTGAGATTCCTATGCAAAATGGAAGTGCATAGCACGGAATCAAAATCAAGTGCACCCAGGGTGGTGACGGCAGCCGCTGACGAGGCTGCAAATAAGCAAAAGGAGAATGAGAACGGCAATGTTGCAGCGGCCGTGACTACTGCGAATTCCAGCATCGATGACTCAGAAGTTAAAATGGCTACAACGCAAACCTTTACCACCACCGCTCCAATGGTTTCCTCCGCAGAATTTAAATCGCGAGAACGTTTGCTACTGCTTGAAGATTCAACGCTAGACGATATGCCGGAATATTGCAAGAATATTTTTGCATGCATCGATAAGCAAAAAAATGCAACAAGTTGATTTATTGATGATACTCACGTACTACATAGCACTTGAATCAAGCTTTAATCTGACCAATAGATTGGCGGAAGTCCAGCTAGACCCTGTCTATTGGGGATCATCCTTTCATAAGACAAATACTGAACAACTTGCGAAAATTCCCAGCGATCTGAAAATAAATAACGAAAACGATGTTTTTAATTTAACATTTTACCCGCTTCCAAATATTACTGGCATTGTCCTGATAGGAATTCAAAGTGGTGAATTTTCGATACTGACAATAACACCGGGGTCTGATGAACCTGGGTGGAGTATATGTTTATCGATTCCAAGATACGTTCTTTCTTCAATCAGATCCCAATCGATTTCAGCGAGATTTCGAAATCTGAAAGAATTCTCGTATAAATTGAAGGAGAAATTGTTCGCTCCAGCGAGAATCCATTTATCGGAGCTTTCGGGATGTTAAGCATATTTGGGGTTGCGCGGGATGCCGGAAGAAATTATTTAATTAATTTCAAGAAACATGGAGTTAAATATTGTACAAAATTTATCAAAAACTTGCCGGAAAATTAGATGCATATGTGAAACCTATCGCAATTATAGACCTACTAAAAGATGTGATGTGATATCGTCGATCGCGACGAACGTAAAGATACGCACACGGAGTCACAAGCATCAACACAACTGGCACTTCAATCAAAACAATCGGTAAGGCTGTTCTTGAAAGTGCGGTACTGTGCGTGAAAGGAAGGGGTTTACGCCCGAGATAAACGCTGTAAGGTTGAGCAGTCGTGATAAATATTGTGGCCTTTAACTTGGGTTCTTCAACTCAAGTCAAAGAGCCGTTGGGCCAAGTCGATAAAAGAGCCAGCGACGATGGAAACGGGCTCTTTTTCACGGATACTTGAACAACGAAGAACATCTTGCGAATCAGCAAGCAGAGATCGACCCATTCTCACGAGGAAAAAGTGAACATCTTGAACATCGAGCGAATCAACAAGTGAAGATCGACCCACTGGGAGAAGGAAAAAATCGCTCGAGACAACCGACGTAGGAAATCGAATCAGGCAGCAGCGGCATATTGAGTTGAGGTGCGAGGACTTCAATCATCGGCGGGGCCCCCAACGTAGCAAGTAAGAAACTGTGTAAATGTAAGACTTGATTATCAATTTAGGAATAATAATTTGCATTAAACATATTGGTTTAGAATTCAATTTCTCATATAAAATTTTCATATTGTGTGAAGTATTTCAGCAGTGCTTTTGTGCGTGGAGCACGCAGTGTTGGCGGAAGGCTTGGATTTGGCCTAGAGGATCAAGGATCCTTCCCATCGGGGATCTCAATCCACGTTAGTTCTCTTCAGTTTTTCAGTTCAGTTAGTTCTCTTCAGTGAAAATAAGTTGTGTTCGAAGAATTCTGTGAAAGTGGTGATACGCGGCTCGACGAGCCGAGTAAAGGTCACCAGTGATTATTCTGGTGGAAGGACCATTCCGGGGAGCGCCATGCTCGCCAATTGGCTCCTGGGGGCAGTTCTAGGGTTGGCGAGTGACGCTACCTACCCCGTCACGGGCTAGTCGGACCCCAAGGCTCCCAACTGGAATCGCTTGTTATGCCCATTTTTTTAACGTAACAATTTGGCGCCCAATGTTGGATGTAAGTAGAAAGCTTCATAACTGTAACTTTTGTAGTTTCCGAGAATAATTACTGTGACGAATGGGCGAACAGGTGGATGAACAGACAGACGGATGGATAAATATGTTGCAAGGCTTATATGGTTTTGTGAAGATATTTTACAAAACCCTTAAAAATGAATCAAACAATTCTACTTCATTGAGCGCAAACTTGTTTCATTTATTTTTAGTACCAAACAATGGCAGTGCCTTAATACACTTATAAATACGTACTAGAAACACAAAAAGACTCTCTTTCTGTACTCTTATATTGACTATTTTCGAAGATATTAACGTAACACCACATCCGTTTCCCGTAAACTGCCAACTTCATATCCTCACCCATCAACTTTAAATCACTGATAATGCAGACGTTCATAATCATCAGGATAATAAAGCTTACAACAGAATCTTAAGAACCATGAAATTGTAACAAGGAAATGATTTTAAATCACATTAAATATTTAAGAAAAATCATAAAATCTGACTACTGGAAAATACGCCAGGGACGAAGCGCACAAGAGAGAGAGAGAATGCCATCAGGAAGAAAGAAAAGCTGCTAATGTAAAAGTTATTTCATTTCATAGTACTCGTATAGTCGCGGATTAATTTATGATTAAGTAAAATGCAAAAGCATCTGTTCATGGTTCTCGGTAGCAATTCGTTCTTCTGTTTTGAAATTTCTTTTTTATCCGTTTGTTTGTATCGCAAAGCAAAGGAACGTGCAGAATCTTTATTTTCTCATTAAGATACACTTAAATTTCTGTATTTCTCTCTTTTGTGTTTTTGTATCAACTGAAATATGTTATTCTGTGCTACAGATGTGTCTTGTGTTTTCTTGTTGGTGGTTCAATATTTCTTGAATTTAAGGCGTGTTGAATTAAAATTTGATATTAAAACCCACAAACATTGAATTTATGATGACTGGAAAATGTGCTTTTAAATACATTATGATATTTAATTTAATTTGTAAGGTCTGCGCTTTGTTTTGAGTATTGACTGAGGATTTTTGCTTAAATTTCATTAAAACAGTTTTTGTTTGTTTTACTCTACATCATTTTTTTTCTATTCTTCTCTATTTTCCTTTCGTTTTTTACCATCAAGCGAAAAAGTATTTCTTTCATATTAATGTGGCTGAAAATACCATTTTAGAGACCTCGCTGGAGGATCCTACAATACTTTTGATTGCATATTCCACAAACCAAAATACTGGAAATTTCTTTTAACTTTAAAAATGTTAAATTATTATTTATGGAATAGGTTGTTTAATGACTGAATTGAAGAAATAATTAAAAGACAATTATTCCTCAATGTAAATCCTGAAACATCGTTTTTCCCCTTTTTTCATTAACTCAACTCTTTTTCCGGGAAAATTCTTTCTTAATTAAAAACTAATTAAAAACATAACTCGGTCGATAAAAACCAACCCATCAGAAATTATCTGCCCGATTGGTTCAATAATTACGTTAGCTGACAAGCAAAGGACTTTCCACTGACTGCTATCATCATTGCCATCATCATCATCATCCTTCCAGTATGTAAATAACTTTACTACCAAACCTACAACGGATATCATTTCTATCCACCTATGTCCCTTATATGTATGTGATTTGGGTTGAAAAACAGAAGGATAAAAAATCACTATTGATATTTTATAGGATGGAGGCAATTAAAAAAGCAATTTTCACACTTCCAATCTTGTTCCCGCCATTTCACATATAACGCGCCTCGCCGAGAGGGAGTGCAAAAATTGACACAAGAGACAGAATGTGAAGTCAATGTTGGGTTCGATAACGACAACAACCTGTCGAATATATTCTGCAATATTCAGAATATGGGTAGGACTAGGAATACGACTATGATGCTAGTGTTTCTATTTTCCATAAAAACATACTCATATACCTACCCGTGGCTGCTAAGAGAGAGCGTAAGGATACGGCGAACGTGTAAGCAATTTCCGGTTAGGACGCAGTATGATGTTTAACTAATAACTTTTATGGGAATCGTGAATAGAGACGTTAGGCATTGGAGGTTATGCTGAAGGAGGATAATATGTGAAGCAGCAAACTATCATATTTGCAATCAAATGCTGTTAGTGTATTGGAAGTTTGCTATAAATCAATTTCGAAAGGTAGGATTTGGTAATTTCAATTCGTGGCGTGATTTATATGAATTGAGTTTTACGTGCTCAAAAGCTTAATTTCCTTTAGCTTAAGTAGTTTCTTACTTGTCGTTTGAGAAAATTAGAAAGAGAGATAGGTATCCTATTTTGATGCAATTAAGATTTAAGCAGTAGGATTAATTATTGGGTCTATAACTTAATTCGTGCGGTTTTTTCAAAATTTAAACGTTTATTTAAGAAAAAAATTGTGTAATAGTATTGTTCAAATAATTGCCCATCTGAAGCTATGGCCTTTTACCATCTTTCTGCCAATTTGTGGATCCCGTTCCAAAAGAACTGCGCCGGCTTGGCAGCCAAGAATGAATCAAGCCAATTTTTGATGTCCTGCTCTGATGTGAACCATATTCCAGTGAGGGCGTTCTGCATCGATCGGAACAAATGGTAGTCAGAAGGGGCAAGGTCTGGGCTATAAGGCAGGTGGGGTAAAACTTCCCATCCACTGTTTTCCAAATAGTTCTTAGCCGGAAAATCAACGTGGGGCCGAGCGTTGTCATGATGGAAAATTATTGCCTCGTGTCTGGTCGCATATTTCCGGCGTTTTTCGGCTACTGCTCTCTTCAAACGGATTAATTGTGTTTGGAAGCGTGCTCCATTGATGGTTTCACCCGGTTTTAGCAGCTCATAATACAGCACACCCTTCTGATCCCACCAAATATAGAGCATTACCTTCGCACCATGGATATTCGGCTTTGCCGTTGATTCGGCTGGTTGGCCGGATTTAAGCTATGATTTTTTGCGCTTGCTCTGATGCAAAAATGACTGCGTTGTTGCGTTCCAGCAGCATTTCGGACATGCAAAACCGCCTTTCGACATCTCTCGGCTTGAGTTCATGTGGAACCTAATTTCCTTGCTTTTGAATATATCCAGCTGCCTTTAAACGCTTTGAAATGACTGCTTGAATAGCACCCAAAGATTTTGCGAGCTCTTCTTGTATTTGGCAACAATCTTCATCGAGTAATGCTTCCAGTTCTTCATCTTCAAACTTTTTTGACTGCCCCGGACGTTCATCGTCTTCCAAGCTAAAATCACCACTTTTAAATCGTCCAAACCACTTCTGGCAGCTTTTGGCGTTCAGCTACAGCATGTTCACCATAACCTTCCACCAAAATACGGCGACTTTTGGCAGCAGTTTTCTTCATATTAAAGTAATGAAGAAGAATTCCCCCCAAAAACACTTTTTGAGGAACAAAGCTCCACATTTTTGAGTGAAAAAAAATTATTGTTGTTAACGCTTCAAATGAACGACATACACTGAAAAGATGCACAATGATAGTGGCTTTCCAACGCAGGTTCGGAATATTGGAACGATGTCCTATCATACAAGTTACGCCATCTCTTAGCGAACCGCACGAGTTAAGTTATATACCCAATATATAAAAATAAATTTGCAATGTGGTATTTCTTGGCCCGCTTTTTTCCTGAAAAGTATAACGAATTTCTTTAAATTTGGATTTCGTTAGATAAAGACATTATTCATAAGCTGATATAGTCTCTGTGTTGAATTGCGATTTCATTAGTGATAATCAGCTAATTAGAATTGCTAAATTAGACGCAAATACATTTCGTAGCCACTTTTATAGTGTCACATGGAAATTGTACTTGTTATTCAATTATATTGATTTCTTATACGATATATCATTAAGCAACTTCGCCATAGACGGTCCCAAACCCGTTTGGGAGAGGAGGAGGAGGGAACCCCTTATTTCTCCAACCTACAGCTTCCATGATTCCTCATTCCGAAACCCCCAACCCACAGCTTCCATTATTTCTCATCCCAACACCCCCAATTAAATGGTAGTAAATGCTCCCGCTGTCGCACATTTGGCTTACTGGTTCCCCAATAAGGGGACATTAAATGCCGAGAAATACTAATAGCTTTAAATAAATCTACAGCTTTGCTACTAAATCCTACCAACACCTTCTTTGTGGGGACGTGAGAGGGTGAAGGAGAATCTTCCGCACCTGATAACGGAACCGAAGTAATATCCATGCTACCGGAATGAAGGTTGGGCGACGGGCCAACTCTCTGTCGCTGGAAAACCCAAAAGTGTTTCGAAACCTGCAGATGGGCCTTAGAGTGGATTGGACTCACGGCAACGACCTCTCAACTGGAAAAAGGACTATGCAATTGAATCATAGAATGTCAGATCACTCAGTCACCCTGGCGCTGTTAAGGATCTTTAACAATAGGCCAGTCAATATAAATTAAAAATACTGCCAATAAAGGAAACGAACTGGACTGGAAATGATATTTAAGCCATAAGATCGCACACAATATTCAAAAGTAGGAAGCCTACTAGAAAACGAGAATTCGAAATGGCCTTTATTGTGGATAGGGAATTCATATCGCACGTTATTGATTTTAAGGCGATAAATGAACGGTTGTGTGCAATCCATATAACTGCGGAATTCTCCAAAATCAGGCTGATAAATGTTCACGCCCCTACCAAAGAAAAGGACAAAGAAGCAAATGAAACGTTCAACAATCACTTGGAAAGACTAGTCAACTCATTGCCTACAAACGACACAAAAATAATTCTGGGTGATTTCAATGCGAAGGTTTGCAATGAGCTATCTCATCGGGGAACGGCTGGAGGATATAGCCTCTACGATACAACAAATGACAACGGCCAGCACCTGATTGATTTTGCATGCAGCAGAAATCTAGTCAGACGTTCCACTTGCTTCCCCCATCATCACATTCATAAAATGACCTGGATATCACCGGATGGCAACACACACAACCAGATCGATCCAATAACGTTGGGCCTCGAGCATACTTGACGTCTGTACATACCGAGGAGCCAATTGTAACTGGATCATTACTTGATCAAATTAACCTATCGATGTTATATGTCAAAGGCGTATTCGGCAAAGATCAGCGGGCTACAAAAATTTGACATCGAAATGCTCCAAACGGCATCTGTGGCCAAAAATTTCACGGGTACCCTTGACATCCAGCTGTCTCCCATCTTATCAGAGGCATCGTTAAAAACAAGCAACAAGCTATGGGCGAAAGTGAAAGCGGCTATTAAGACCATGCCGAAACAGACGATCGGACATCAAGCCCAGCGCAAAAGAAACGATTTGTTCGCTGATGAGTGCCAGAATGTGTTCGACAAAAAGAATTAGGCGTACAAAGAAAACATAGGTAGGAGTAGTGAATAAGGTAATTAGAATTAAGAAAAGAAAATACGATGATGACTAATTGAGAAGTATAGATGTAAGTTTAGAGGGCAACAACACAAGACAAGCATACAAAGTAGGAAAAACCTGAAACGTGATTATCAGCCCTAAATCACGCTCTGTCGCGATAAGATCGGCAATATCATCGCTGATGGAACCAAGATTAAGGAAAGATGGGCATCATATTACAAGAACCTCCTGAATCCTCCGCACAGCTCCAGAACATCGGAGCCTATAGATGTCTGCAGAGAGCTTCCATTAGCCCCATCAACTCTGGAGGAAGTTTGTTCCATCATTAAAGCCCAAAAGAATAATGCAGTGCCAGGCATCGATGAGATTACAGTGGAGCTCATCAAATATGGTGGCAGCAGTGTTAATAAAGCTATCTACAAAGTCATCCAGTACGTTCAGCAACAAGAACATGTAGTAATCGAGTAGTCATCTAAGCAAACTGCTTGAAAAATTTCATGACACTTATGCGAAATTTTAATAGCAAGTTTGAAAAATTAATTATTTAAGTTTGTAGTTATACATCATAAAATTTTGTTTTTATTCTATTAAAAATGAATTGTTTAGCATTTTTTTTCTATAAAAAATTTAAACTTGTCTTTATAATTATATTCTTGATGATATTTATCTTTTTCTGTTATTATTTAAATTTGTCTATATTATTATTTTTTATTAATTTAATAATTCAAATCTGCAATTAAAATGCGGACATGGCAACACCTTTTCCCGCTGCACATGTACGTATTGCATTGTTGACGAAGGCAAGTGTGCATCGGAATGAATGAGAGACTCGTCGAGTCCCGTTGTACATCAAGCAAGTGGACGATTGACAACCAAAAGGGGAGTCTGTTATTGATTGTCACCGCGAACATGCTGCAATAATAGCGCCAGCAGCAGTAGAAGCAACCAAAATAGCTTCAGCAGTGACCATCGCGGGAGTATTTCTTGCTCGTACTTGTATCTAAGTTTCTTGGTGTAATGAAAAGATTTCGGTGCTGGTAGCAGCTTTTAGCGGATCGTGGATCTCAAATTGCGTACTCCCAAGTAGTATCCGACCTTCCTATTATTTTTCGAAACTGCTATCAGGATCGAGGTGTTCTGTGTTATTGCTTTTGCCATGCGCTTTGGATAGTCAACGAGTGAACATTCCACTTAAAGGCGCCACGTATGGGTCGGTCGGGGGTGTTGCAACAGAAGTGGTGGTGTATCGCAAAAACAACGGAACATTAAACTTATTTCAATAGGTGATATCCTTTGCCGCGAATCGTCAACGCGCCGTCCAACCGAACATGCCTAGAATGTTTATGAGTGCTATCCATGCGATCAATGTGAATGATGCAGAGAATTTCGGTCAGTGATTCTCGGCCCAGCGAATACTCGTAATGAAGCAAAAATAATAATCCATTGTGTAATAAAATGTCAAGAGTGTAATCCAGTGACTTACTTTTTTTCGTGACTATATTGCAAACACATTTAAAAAGAAATAGAAATGCGAATAAATAGAAATGCGAATAAATTGAAAATCTTCAATTTCTCCCTAATTACTGTAACCCCATTTGCTATGTTTTGTTCGACTTGCTATTTTTACGCAAGCAGTTTTTCCATGAAAAATTCTCCACCCGTGAAAATTAGACAAAACTATCACCCAGCTAAACATGAGAATTCTTTAATTGTTTTCTTTTAATATATAAATTCCCTCACATAATACTATGACATAAATTTTCCACGTTTATATTTTTTATTTAAAGGAAAAATTCATTCAAATAATGTTTTATAAGTTTTCCACTTAAATGGAAAATATGGCCACGCTTATATTTGGATCTTGATCCGATTGGGAGGGTGTCAGGGGACACTGCTTCCACCTGGATGCCCCACTCTTATTTGGGGGCTATAAGTATCGTCAGTAGTGACGAAGTTCCTTCAAGTCCGTCTGTTTTCTCCATACCCGGTTTGTCCTTGAGTCAGCAATTTTTTTTTGTCCCTTAGAAGGTTACTTCCTTCTCGACTCCGGTCGATACTTCTTTGACTCTTGCAATTCATGGATACGATTTTTTTTTGTAGTGGGTCCTTGTGCTGGAGAAAGGAACCCGCCCCACGACACGGCAATGCTAGTTTACCAGTGCATTCATGCGTCCTCAGGCAAGGCTAATCTCGGCGGATACCACCATCCTCTTTCACCGAGGCAGCAGACCATCGCTGCAGTCCTTTACGGACATTTATAATCTACCCATAGCACTACAAACATATGCCGAAAGAGTGGACCCAATCCCTATCCACAAAAAAGGTAAGAAGTAACAGTGCGAATATTATAGAGGCATATCACTACTTTGTACAGCGTACAAATATTTTCAAAAATCTTTGAAAATTAAATCGGACTATACGCCAACAGTATTATTGGGGAGTATCAAGGTGGTTTAAGAGCAGGTAGATCGACAATAGACCAGTTGTTCACTATCAAGTAGGTACTTGAAAAATGCTGGGAGTTCAATATAGATGTACACCAAATTCTCGTTGGCTTTAAGCAAGCACACAAAAGTATTGATCGTAATGTACCGTACCAAGTAATGCTTTGCTTTGGCATCCCAGCCAAATAAGTCCGTCTTATCAAAATGACAATGACGTTGATGACCTCCCAAGTTCGCATCAATAACCAACTCACCGATGCCTTTGACATAAATATCGGACTAAAGCAGGGATATTGGCTGTTATTCAATTCGGCTCAAGAGTACGTCATAAGGAAGCTACCAGTCGATACACGAGGTATATTATTATACAAGTTGAGCCTAGTGATGGCCGATGCGGATGACATCAACATTTTGTCACGGCCATTAACAACTGCCAAAGAATTCTTCCTGAAACTCGTCGGCGAAGCAAAACTAGTAAGGCTACAAATCAATGAAAATAAAAAAAAGCTCATGACGCAGTCGAGGAAAGGTACCTCAAGCATAGAGAATATAACACTTGGCGAATACAGTATCAGAAATGCTAGCGAGTTTGTGTATTTAGGTGCCAAAATAACGAAGACGGGTAATGAAAGAGACGGAATACGCCGAAGAATACAGCTCGCAACTAAGATATTTTATTCAGTTTTGACAAGCTTGAAGACCACCTGCATACACAAGAAAAAAAAAGCTCCAATTGTGCAAATCTGTGATAAGACCAGTGCTATGCTATGGGTGTGAAACATGGACCCTAGCCCAAGCATCTGCAAATATATTGAATGCCTTCGAGCGACGGGTCCTGAGACGAATAATTGGAGCAAAACTAGACGGGGACCATTGGCGAATTCAATACAACCATGAGCTGTATGAAATTTTTGACCAACCAGAAGTCTCAACGATTATAAGGCTGCGGAAGTTGCAATGGGCTGAACACATGAGTCGTATGGTCAAACAACGGATACCCATGAAGGTATTCGTTGGGAGAACTGAAGGCCAGAGACCAGTAGGGGAACCCAGGAAACGCTGGTCTGACTGGGTTGACGAAGACAGTTCTCGCTGCTTGGATTTTGAAATCGGAGGACGCGTCAATGGACCGGGACTGTTGCAGGCGCTTTTCGCAGGAAGCGAAGGCCCGAGAGGGGCTGTACTAATATACCACGAAGAAAAAGAATTCTTTAAATACGAAAGGATGGTATGTGGTTTGCTTGACTAGAGAAACAGAGCGCATCGTTTGTAAGACGCCACGTAGGTCTACGGTAACGTCTTGTGGAAAGCTGACTGGTCCCAGCAAAGGTTCGATGAATTCACCTGGGATCCGAAGTAATATTCCAAAAAAAAAATCACTGTCAGTGAGGCCCACAGATCTTCACTGTAGGTGGTGCGCAAGCCCAACAAAATCACCAGGAGTGTTTGCAACAGAGGGGCTTCAGGACTGCACTTTAAGGTATTCTTGAGCATATGGTGTATCTATTCCACCATGCTGGTTGCCTGTGGGTGGTATGGTTTTGTGTGAATGTGGTGGGCCCAAAAGAAATGATCAAGCTAGGTTAGGAGGTTAGCCTCAAATTGATAGCCTTGGTCCGAGCTGATATTAAGCGGCGATGTTCTGCTCTAGTATAGCTTGAGGCCAGCATATGTAGTGGTAGAAGATAGTGAGACAGTACTTGTAGTCCTCACAGTGCGAACGTCTGATAACATCGACGTAGATATGGTCCGATGACGTCAAATTGTTTGCTTTAGTGAGGCGAAATTTTGTCGGAGCGATAAGCAAAAGTAAATAGTCAATCATTGATAAAGACGACAAAGTGTCTTCCCTCCAGGATGCGCTAAAAATACTTAATGGTGGTCAAGTTCACGGTTGTAGCACTGGTCGGTCTTGCAAAGCTTCTTCGAGAAGAAACGTAGGAAAATTCATGTGCCATCATTCTGCTGTTGTTCCAACGCTACGCCAATGGCACAGTTAGATGCATCAGCGGTTACTTGTGACGCATTTAATAGTTCTCTGGAAGAAGTTAGCATTCAGTGACGTTTGAGGCAAACACACTGCTATCAGGACTTGTTTTCGATTGCTGACGGAACTATAAAACACATTCAAAACAATACCTTTGAAGTACAAGCCCATGAAGCATTAGAAAAGTGCATTGGGGATAATATTATCATTCCTGAATTTCGAATTCTTGATGAAATTTCAGGCAATGAAGAAAATCATAATGTTGCATTAACGGCTAAATACAGCAGTACCAAGTTGAAAAAGTTGACAATTTTCTATGACCGAAGATTGTCAAATAACTTTTTTGGTAAGGAGGTCGATGGGAGCACGGTGGACAGGCTTGAGTGGCGCAAATGACCTGACTACATAAAACACACCCGGAATTTCCTCATTTCGAGCTAAAATAATCATCCTGGTGATTGATTGCAGAAAACGAGTGCTCGGTTAGATAGTAGTTCTGCCTTGAACAAATTGAAGTTTATTTGTGCAATTTTAAGATGGTGTCTATTTAATATTCGATATGAAAACCAAATAGGAATTTGATTCGAACGTGACTGATTCCGGTTCTGAAAACAGGGAACATAGTAATATCATTTAAAGTGGAGTTCAATTTTGTCGCTCGAGTGTGACGTATGTGGATATAGAGGTCGTGTGATTATGTGTTCAGGCCGCAGCAGCGGCCCAGGTCAACAATTTCCACTAAACACTTCACGGAAATCTTGCCATTAATTGCAAGTGTGAACTGTGAATTTTCTGTAGCCCACATTTGCGGATTTGTTGGGTTTTCCGTGTTTTTCTTGCGTTATCGAAGTGTTGGAGTGCAGCAAGGAAAGTGCAACGTATGAGTGTTTCTCGAATTTATGCCTTGAGTTGCCTCAAAATGCCAATCAACGTAAACCAAGTGATTGCTTGGATATGTACTTCAATGGCAAGAATAAAAATACGGGGCTGGATTTGTCCCAGCTGTAAAGATAAATGTGACGCGATCAAGAAATTGAATACACTAAAACTGCTACCTATTTTAGTTGTACATTTTAAAAGATTTTATGCCAACTCAGACGGGTTAGGATACACGTACAAGAAGAAGCAGCGTAATAGCAGGCTACGGTTCCATGCTGGGTTCTCAGGTTGATAGCGGAGGTGTTTAGTGGGTAGTCCAGTTTCCTTCTTGCGAGCATGGTAGTCCCACACTCTGTGCATAAATGGCATTCACCCGCCAAACATAAAAACGAAAAAAAAAATAGCAGGTATTGGCAATGAGTTAAAGGGCTTAAGGGGAAGGAGATAGTACCGGTACAATTCTAGAATGGAAACTTAAAATAAGATACATGAATTAGATGTTGCGGATTCTTCTTTATTAGTGTATGGAAAACGACGGTTTTCGCAGGTACCGCATTTGGTGAATTATTTGCGTGGAAGCCACGGTTTGCTAACGAGCGTGCAATCAGCTGATCTAAGAACCTGATGAAGAATGGGTTGGTGCGACAGCAGAATATTGCATTGCGATGAATGATTCGTACTTTAGTTTTGGCTGTGGATGGGGTCTCCTCGAAATCAGGCATGGCACAGCAACGCCATTAGTGAGACGGGAAGAGTCAACGATACGTGTATGATCTTATCAAGGACATGTATTAGAGCGAAGTATTTGCTGGAGTTCATCACTATAACTAGCCTTCAATTTTATTTGTTTTAATGAAACGTATATATATATATATATATATATATATATATATATATATATATATATATATATATATATATATATATATATATATATATATATATATATATATATATATATATATATATATATTGGGTCTATAACTTAATTCGTGCGGTTTTTTCAAAATTTGAACGTTTATTTAAGAAAAACATTGTATAATAGTATTATCCAAAGTATTGCCCATTTGAAGCTATGACCTTTTCCCATATTTCTGATAATTTGTGGATCTCATCCCAAAAGAACTGCGCCGGCTTGGCAGCCAAGAATGAATCAAGCCAATTTTTGATATCCTGCTTTGATGTGAACCGTATTCCAGTGAGGGCGTTCTGCATCGATCGGAACAAATGGTAGTCAGATAGGTAAGGTCTGGACTATAAGGCGGGTGGTGTAAAACTTCCCATCCACTGTTTTCCAAATAGTTCTTAACCGGAAAAGCAACGTGGGGCTGAGCGTTGTCATGATGGAAAATTATTGCCTCGTGTCTGGTCGCATATTCCCGGCGTTTTTCGGCTACTGCTCTCTTCAAACGGATTAATTGTGTTTGGAAGCATGCTCCATTGATGGTTTCACCCGGTTTTAGCAGCTCATAATACAGCACACCCTTCTGATCCCACCAAATACAGAGCATTACCTTCGCGCCATGGATATTCGGCTTTGTCGTTGATTTGGCTGGTTGGCCGGATTTAAGCTATGATTTTTTGTGCTTTGGGTTGTTGTAATGGATCCATTTTTCATCACCAGTAACAATTCGATGCAAAAATGACTTCCTTTTGTTGCATTCCAGCTGCATTTCGGACATGCAAAACCGCCTTTCGACGTCTCTCATCTTGAGTTCATGAGGAACCCAATTTCCTTGCTTTTGAATATATCCAGCTGCTTTTAAACATTTTGAAATGGCTGCTTAAGTAACACCCAAAGATTTTGCGAGCATTTCTTGTGTTTGGCAACAATCTTCATCGAGTAATGCTTCGAGCTCTTTCATCTTCAAACTTTTTTGGCTGCCCAGGACGTTCATCGTCTTCCAAGCTAAACTCACCACCTTTAACTCGTGCAAACCACTTTTGGCAGGTTCGCTCAGCTAGAGCATCTTCACCATAAAGTTCCACCAAAATACGATGACTTTTGGCAGCAGTTTTCTTCATATTAAAGTAATGAAGAAGAATTCCTCGCAAAAACACTTTTCAGGAACGAAGTTCGACATATTTGAGTGAAAAAAAATTATTGTTGTTAACGCTTCAAATGAATGGCATTCACTGAAAAGACGTACAATGAAAGTAGCTTTCCAACGCAGATTTGGAATATTGCAACGATGTAATATTATACAAGTTACGCCATCTCTAAGCAAACCGCACGAGTTAAGTTATAGACCCAATATATATATATATATATATATATATATATATATATATATATATATATATATATATATATATATATATATATATATATATATATATATACATTCAACGGTACACAAGTCACATTAATAATGAAAAGGGAGTCTCAAATTTATCTAAATACTGATGCTATTTAAATTCTATTGTAGTTAGTTATGTAAACGAAACTCCTGTTTAACTTGCAAAAATAAATAGCAAATGATAGATTGATATTCAGGACGCGACACAGTAGTCTGTGTGTTTCTGAGTGACTAATTGTGAGTGTCTTCATTCGGAACGTCCCTTCCTTTTTGTTGAAAAACCAGTTGTAAGGGAAGTAGTTAATCAACCTCTATATAAAGAAATCTAAAGGGAATTAAAACAATATGAAATTATTTGCGATAAGTTATCTACCTTTGAGAAGTGCTTGATATCGAATTTAAAGTATGGTGTCTCTTAATATTTCTAATTTTGACGGCTATTTCTCTTTGAAGTAATTATTGTGTTAACAATTTGATTTGGGATTGTGGTAGAATTATAGTATCAACGAATAATACAACAAAATAAAATGAATTATTAAACTTTACAAATTTGGTCTTTCCATTTCGAATGACCTTACCCTGTATAGGACCCACAACGATGGCAGGCTCCTCCTATAGCATGGGCTAGGCACCGGGCGCGGTCCTCCGTTTTTCGTTATTAAACAGGGGGTCTTGCCGGGTAGAGTGGCCTTCCGCTCGCGTACCCTTTTATGGTATAGAGTTATGTGACTCGATCAAATAATTCTATGACATAAATGGGTCACGTCTATATTTCTCAGTTGATGGGAAAGTTCATGCAAATTATGTTTGTATGAGTTTTCCACGCAAATGGGAAATATATAGCCACGTCTACGTTTGGATCTTGATCCGGTTGAGAGGGTGCGAGGGGGCACCACCTCCATCTGGATGCCCCACTCTTATTTGTGGGTCATAAGAATCGTCGGGTAATGACGAAGTCCCTTAAAGTCCGTCTATCTTCCCCATGTCAAGTTTGTCCTTTGAGTCAGAGATTTCTGACCCTTAGTTGGTTACCTCCTTTTCGACTTCGGTCGACCTTTATTTGACCCCAGGAATTCGTGGATGCGAAATTCTTTTGTAGTGGGTCCTTGTGCTGGAATAAAGAACCCGCCCCACGACACCACAATGCTAGCCTGCCAGCTAATTCACGCGTCCCGAGACAAGGGCATTCTCAGTGGATCCCAACATCCTCTTCCGCTGAGGCAGCAGACCATCGCTGCAGCTCTGCACGGACAATTAACATACCCTTCAATTCACTACACATGGCATGAGGGCACCACAGGGCCCTTGAGGCCAATTTGAAAATATTTTCGACAGCAAATCTTATATTAGACCCCTACTTCTAAGCTTATCATAAACTTTGATGATTCAAACATTTCTTTTTTGAGAAAACTTACTGAATTTGAATCGCATGTTCTAAATTTTTTTTAAAAAAACCTTAAAAACCCCAAAAAAAAGTATAGTTATAAATATGATAATGTATTTAATTATTTTGCTTTTTTGTGTCCTTAGGCCAGTTTCTTTGATCTGGAAAAGCCTCGCATGAAGATGGCTCCAGCGAGGTTGATCGCGCCTGCTTATCAAAATGAGCAATACTCGACGTTTCTTCGAAAAAAAAACATAAATATTTTTCCTTCGGAAGATGCTTAAAAATAAGATATGTCTACATTACTACAGCAAAACATTTTGATACAATATTTCAATTCAAATAGAATATTACAAATTTTGTGGTTATTCCGTACATACATAGAGATGCCGAAATGGTTCTTTGTGTTGTTCTCTATCAAAAGTATTCTTTTCATCCCATCTTTTTCCCTAACGCAAAAGAATTCCATTCGCTTGTTATCAATAGAACTTGGTGAAATGCGAGGAAAAAATTTCATTAAAAAATATTTGAGCAAAATTTTACGGTGTAGTAAACATATCCACGAAAAATTTGTTACAAAAAGTAAAAGCTTATTTTCTTACATTTGAAGGTAAAATTCTTTTTTAATCTTTATCCTAGACGGGATCAACCTTAAAAGTATTCAAGGGTAAAAACACCTTTTTTACTTTTATCTTATAAAGAATTTAGGAGAATTATTCCTTCTTCTTAAATAGAATAACCATTAACTTTTAAAAGAATCTACAAATTTTTTTCTTTTCTTCAAGAGTTATTGAGATTATTTCCACATCTACAACCTGCAAATTACAGAAGGAAGTCAGTTTGGTACATTTAATTAATTACTATTTCAAAGATGATTACATTGGATTTGATTGATGCTACCGAAATAAAATGAAAAGCCTTTCCGTCTGAGTTTGTTCTATAGTAAATATACCATGCAAGGATACACCATGAATTCCCTAGGACATAAATGGCAAACCATTAAATGACATATCTTCCGGATCTGAATCTCCTTTCCCCACCGTCTTCCCTTTTCCCGTCACTTTGGATAATAAGTCAAACACTAATACCGTGAGTGTGTGTATCTACGACTCAGTCACATTTCATGCACGTCTGAATATGAGTTTTTACACATGTTTGTATGTGTAATATGTTTTCAATTAAAGAGAACAAAATCGCAACTAATCAGATTACTTGTATCTTTTTGGCTTCTCTTGACATAATCAGATTTAACATTATCGTTGGAAGATTTTTGCTCAATGATGAAAAGTTTTTTTTCGGGATTTTTGTTACAGTCGAGATGTAACATAGAGTGGCCCATGGTATCGGTATCTAAGGATACCAAGTTGGATATGAAAGATGTATGCTTTAAGTAGAAATTAATACTTTAAGGATATTTGAAGAAATAATCTCTTTGGAGAGAAATTAATGAGTTTCATGTCATGAAGGTCGATATTGATTTGGCTTTAGTTTTTCGAAATCTTATTGGATATGATTTGTTTCGAAATTTAAAGAAGCATTAAAGATAATATTGGTCAAATTCTTTAAAAAAATATTGAAACATGAAACTCGCAAAATACTTAGCCCATTTTTGCGACATGGAAATGAAGTTGCCGCCTAGTAGTAAACGACTCAATTAGGTTCCGATAAATCTTCAAATCAAATATACCACAACACAATACTCGTGCCAAATGTCTTAAGTAAGCTTATAAACGTTCACCTGCAAAATCTCTATAGTTGAAAGTCTAGACTAAAGCCATTTTATATCGACTTATGAATACATTTTCCACTTTTCCTATCAGCTCTACAATTGCTAGGAAACTATAAAGAAAGTAGGAGCAGAATAAATTTGTACTCATATATATACTCGTATAGTACTTGTCGTACATACATTAGAATATATTCTTGGATAATTCAATTCATGCTCTAAAGGATTTCGCAACTACTTACAGTTGTATGTTCAAAATATCTTCATATGTTCGTGTATATGGTATGTCTTTCGTTTTATGTTCAATTTATGATGGTTTAGTTTAAAGTCGTCTGATGATTGCCGTCCATTACACGAGCAGTTTGTGTCCTTATGGAAAATTGAAAATCCTAATAGTTATCGTCACGAATGTGCCATAAGCATGAATTGAAAGTGAAAATATTTTAACGATTCATTAAATTGTGGGTGATGAATGTTTCATTTGATGTCGTAAAGGTTTATGAGGATGTGTCTGATTTTGAGATTTGTACGTTGCGACAAAATATGTTTTAGAATCTAGAAAGTGGTGATTGATTGCTGGATTTTATTATTTGTTGTGACTGAAATTAAAAAATTCAAAAATAGTTTGTTGAATTTTTACTATGCTTAAGTATTTATAAAATATTCAGAAATTAGCTCTATGAATAACATATTAACTTTTTAAATTCTTCCTCAAGTTTTGGTAGAAAAAGAAATGCCTGATAACACCGTCACTCAATGTAATGAATAATGAACATAAAATTAATTTAGTTAGGGTGTTCCATAACATGCGCAACTTTTAAAAACGAATAAAACAGATAAAACAGTTACATATCAATGGAAATGCATATACAGGGGCAGCATGATAATTAACCGGACTGAGCCTGCCCCGCGCTGTCAAAGCGTCTGCTAACCGGTATCTGGTGCTGTATCGGTGGGGGGGGGGGGTCTAGGTAAAGGGAACTAGGGTGCAGCAGTTGCCTCCAAGCGCTTGGAGAGATAGCATCGAGCGAGAGCGAAGTGCGTGTTCAGTTACGTCGTTCGAGTGAAAATGGAGCGTACGATCGAGCAACGTGTTAGCATCAAATTTTGTGTCAAACGCATGAAAACGCCCATGGAAACCCTTCAAATGATTCAAGAGGCTTACAGTGAGGATGCCCTGTCCAGAACTCCAGTGTTTCAGTGGCACAGAAATTTCCGGGAGGGCCGCGATGACGTCCATGACAAACAGCGCGTCGGTCCTCCATCAACGAGTCACGCGGACACAAATGTGCAAAAAGTGCGTGATGTGTTGAACAGCGATCGTCGTCTGAGCATTCGGGCTATCGCAGATAAGGTATTGATAAGATGACCGTTCACAACATTATTAAGAACGATTTGGGTATGAGGAAGATCTGCGTGAAGCTGGTACCCAAACACCTGACTAATGAACAAAGGAGCGTCGTGTTGCTGTGGCTTCGGAAATCCTTGATCGACTGCAAAGCGAACCAGAGTTCTTACAGCCCGGATATGGCACCAGCGGACTTCTTTCTGCTCTCCAAGATCAAGAGACACCTTAAGGGGACGCGGTTCGATACTCTGGAAAACGTTCAACGTGCTACAACGACGGCTCTAGACAGCATCGAGGTTGCCGACTTCCAGGGAGCGTTCGGGGATTGAAAAATCCGGTATCAGCGTGTTATCGACTCCAATGGGGACTACTTTGAAGACTTCTAAAGAAAAATCGTACATATTTCACCAATGAAAAACTTCCTGATGTCAGTCCGGTTACTTACTATTCAGACTCTGTATGTGTGCAAAGGAAGAAGGCAACAAAACTGATAACTGACACATATGCACGTGAAAGATAACGACAAGTGAGTAACGATAAGTACGAGGGCGGTCCGATACGTACTTAGCCTAAAAAATTAAACTTTTGGTTCTGGAAAAGTGGCAATTTATTTCTCAACAAACTCTCCTCTTAGCTCTATACACCTGGCCCAGCGATGCTCCAGTTTCATTAATCGATCTGAAAAAAAACATTTTCTCGAGGTCTGCAAAGTAGGCCTCTATGGCGGCGATAACCTCCTCATTTGACTCAAATTTCTGCCCAGCAAGTGACTTTCTCAAGTTTGGAAGCAAAAATAAGTCGCACAGGGACAAATATGGGGACTACGGTGGATGAGCTAGCCGTACGTAGCCCAATTCAACCAATTTGGTCGTTGTGATGGCAGAGGTGTGAGCTGATGCGTTGTCATGGTGGAAGAGTACGTTTTTCTTCGCCAAATGGGACCTTTTTTCAGCCATTCGCCGTCGAATCAGTCCAATGGTTTAGCATAGTATATTCCAGTGACTGTTTTGCCCTTCTCCAGGTAATCCATGCAGATTATACATAGAATCAGCTTGCCGTACTCAAATATATTCAATCAATTATCTTGTGTGTTAGCCAAACATGGCATTAAAGCGGTAGGCACAAGAAGGAGCAATGAATTGGGAACTTTGGTGAGCAGCGAAAAAGATAAAAAACTTAAGGAAGAAAAAAGCGGTGTTTATCAAATAACATGCCCACGATGTGATAAAATCGACGTGGGGCAAACAAAACGGTTGGTGTCTGTGCGTTTCCACGAACACATGAAAGAGGTTGAAGCTTTCAGAAAAAAACAATAAAAAAAAAAACGATAAAATTGGCGGTAGCGGAGCATGCGATCGAGGAAGGCCATCAAATTAAGTTCGAGGACTTAGAGGTCATTAAGGAGGTAAAAAATATCCGTAAGCTAGACACGGTGAAAAGTCTGGAAATTAGGAAAGTACCTGCGGAAAAAAGATTAAATGAGGATTTAAGAAATAATAATAGTAAGTTACTTAGTCTTGTTTTGTATAATTAAATAATAATAAATTACCCATCCGCTAATTACCCATCCGCTAATTACCTATTCGCTAATTACCCATCCTACGACTATATAAAGTCGCTCCCTTCAACACATCCCTTAGACACTGAAGATGACTCAAAGTAGTCGAAACGCGTCTGCTCACACAACTAAGCAAGGCCCGACGGCTTTTAAAGAGAAAAAAAAAAAAATAATAAAGAAGTTTAAATAAAATAGGTATAAATAGGCTTAGAAATAAATGTTATAAGTTAGTGTACTGATGAAGGTGATATGTTCCCACCGAAATACGTATATACAGTGAAAAATAAATTATATAGTCAAAAAGGAACTTTTACTTGTAGTTATTGAAAAAAATTGTAATCCAGACTATAAAACTTTCCGGAGATATTAATAATTCTTATATCATATGGCCACCAAGTCGTACCCGGAATTTCGAAACTTATTAGAGTTCAAACAAAAAATGGCAGGTCTTAGTCAAGACCTACGCTTCCTTAAAGAATGTGTAAAATTGAAGCTTACTCCAAAATCACATAGAGTTTGTATAAAAGCTGGCATAGCAAGAGCTAGTAGCTTCTCCAAAGAGATTGAACTTAATTGGTTCTACAAAGCATAAACAGTTTATACAAAAAAATAGATCACATAACACTCCTAGCCTACAGCACACATTTAAAACTAGCGAACGATATTACAAAAGATGGCGGTCAATTGGAAGTAACCATGCATAAACTAGGAAGAGCCTATGAGTGTGAAAAAATTAGAAAAGAAAAAGTCTTGAACAATGAATTGCATAATTTAAGAAGTACACAAGTAAGTCCCAAAGAAAAAGAAAAACTGCGTCAAAAAATGGTACCTAATTTTGTATTGAACAAAACCAATATTGTGTTCACGGAGGACGAAATGCAGTTATTGAATAAAGGACTCAACAACGCAATTGCAGCGAACCCTTCATTGGAAGATATCGTAACCGATATCGAAGCGGGGATTAAATGGCTAAACGCAGACACAAAAGACACCATCAGAACCAATATGAAATAAGTGTTAAGAAATCAATTGATACGACCGACTATAAGTTCCAAAGATGAAACTACCGTAAGAAAACTAAAGGAAAAAGATGTATATTATCTTAAAACAGATAAAGGTAACCAACTTGTGATAATGGATAAGAACGAGTATGACCTATTAGTCGAAGAAAAACTACGAGGTGGTAATTTCTTTGAACTGAGGACAAACCCTTTAGAGGAATCTGTAAAAAGGGTAGACAAAGCAATAAGAGAAGCCAGTAACTATTTTGAAGATATAAATAAACTCAGAATGCCGAACCCTTCATTACCCAGGTTGAGATGTCAACCTAAAACCCACAAGCAGAATTTGGAGTTGCGTGAAATGATTGCTGACAGCTACTCCCCAACGTATATGATAGCGAAATGGCTGGTCTCTGAATGTAAAACACTGGGCAAGATAGAAGGAGGAAGATCGGCCAAAAATTCGCTAGAGCTAATTGAAAAATTGCAGCACCTTGAAATCGATCAAAATGAAGTATTGGTGCCCTTTGATGTTGAAGCGCTGTTCCCGAGTACACCGACAAAATTGTTAAATGGTTGGAAAAATGCGGAAGTACACCTGAATTGAGGAAAATAGTTGGACAATATGGGAAGCTAGCAGGACTGTGTATGCGTGAATGTTACTTCGTGTTCAGAAACAAATATTATAAAGTAACTATAGGATTAGCAATGGGCAGCCCACTATCACCAGTATTAGCAGAAATATTCATGTTCAGTATAGAAGAGCGAATCGTGGAAAATAACATCATGTCGAGAGTGTGGTGGAGGTATGTCGACGATATCTTTGCTATAGTTCCAGGAGATCGAGTAGAAGAAATACTTAACAAATTAAACAAAATTAATAACAACATAAAGTTCAAGATGGAGATGGAAAACAATGGAACGATACCCTTCTTGGACCTGTTAGTGATTAGAAACGAAGGAAAACTGGAGTTTGTTATCTACCGAAAACCTACCAGCACCCAACAAACGATACCAGTGAACTCATACCATACATACCCACAGAAGCTAGCGGCATACAACAGTATGGTACACAGACTCATCAAAGTCCCGTTATCTAATGATCGATACAAACATGAAATGAACCATATTATTGAAACAGCCAAAATGAACGGTTTTGATAGCCAAATAATTCACAATCTAATCCTGAAAAAGAAAGAAAAACTAGCACGTCGAGAACTATCAAGCCTCTTCGAAGCCAACGCGAAAATCGAGTCGGAAGCAACTACGAGAGTCAGCATGCCGTATTCAAATATATTCAATCAATTATCGAGTGTGTGAGCCAAACATGGCATTAAAGCGGTAGGCACAAGTAGGAACAATATATTGGGAACTTTGGTGAGCAGCGAAAAAGATAAAAAACTCAAGGAAGAAAAAATCGGCGTTTATCAAATAACGTGCCCAAGATGTGATAAAATCTACGTGGGGCAAACAAAACGGTTGGTGTCTGTGCGTTTCCACGAACACATGAAAGAGGTTGAAGCTTTCAGAAAAAACAATAAAAAAAAAACGATAAAATTGGCGGTAGCGGAGCATGCGATCGAGGAAGGCCATCAAATTAAGTTCGAGGACTTAGAGGTCATTAAGGAGGTAAAAAATATCCGTAAACTAGACACGGTGAAAAGTCTGGAAATTAGGAAAGTACCTGCGGAAAAAAGATTAAATGAGGATTTAAGAAATAATAATAGTAAGTTACTTAGTCTTGTTTTGTATAATTAAATAAAAATAAAGAAGTTTAAATAAAATAGGTATAAATAGGCTAAGAAATAAATGTTATAAGTTAGTGTACTGATGAAGGTGGTATGTTCCCACCGAAATACGTATATACAGTGAAAAATAAATTATATAGTCAAAAAGGAACTTTTACTTGTAGTTATTGAAAAAAATTGTAATCCAGACTATAAAACTTTCCGGAGATATAAATAATGCTTACACATAGTGAACCCCAGAAAACGGTCGCCATCATCTTTTCGGCCGATAGGACAGTCTTCGCCTTCTTTGGAGCACGTTCACTAGCTGGTGTCCACTGTTTCGACTGGTCCTTGGTCTCTGATGTGTACTAGTGGAGCCATTTTATTGTCGACGGTCAGGAAAATGCTCTGAAGTGGTCTCACGGTGGCGTGTGTTTTCCGAAATAATCAAACGCGTTATCTTCCGTGGTAGTCGTTTTTGGGGCACCTGGGCGTGGCTCATAAAAATTTGGCGTGCGACCACGTTGAAACTCGTTAAACCATTTTTTACGGTCGCCATCGTAGAAGAAGAGTCACCGTACACAGCTTCAAGCGCTTTTTGATTTCGCTGCGAGATTTCACTTTCAAAAACAAAAATCGAATCACCGACTGATATTGCTCTTTCACCATTTTTCTAAAATCCAAGGACACGCCCGCATCCACACGCCGTCAAAACTGAACTATGACTTCGATTGCGCTGAAATTTCGACAGTAACCTTCCACAAGAATGGACTACACAATAGTGAAAAGTGAGGCAAGGTACTTATTTGGCCGCCCACCCAAAACATTAAAATTGATTTTTTTGGTTACTTGTTAAGTTTTACGTTGCTTCCACGACTATGTCGGATGAAATAGACATTGACGAGCCAGTATTTTCATGCACTGTTCCAGCTAAATAGGGTAGTTGATAAAAAAAAGGAAAAAGAAAAAACCAGGAAATTTGTCGAGGTTACTCAACTTTAGCGAGCTCTGGGGGTCCCGTACTTTTAAGATACTTCAAATTTTGATTATTGATTAATTAGTTGTTACAATTGGTTCGGTGATCATGATGAGATAAAAAGATTTGGGGTCTGTAATCTAACCAGACTAACGAACGATCGAAATTTCTAGGTACATATACGATAGTGATTCCACAGCAGGAGATGAGTTCTCAGACTTTTTGGATGGCGGTGCAAAAGGTAATCCTTTAACAGTAGGTATGAAATTTGGAAACAAGAAAAGCCTGAAGAAGTGGAACTGGCTACAGCATTCACCACCCTCAAACATTCTGAGCCATCACATTAACCATGACTACTAATGAATGTTCTCTTGTTATGAACGAGCGAAGGAAACTCCCCGCCTACAGTTTAGCGCCAGCAAATGGAGGCTTCATGCTATGAACGAGCGAGTGAAACTCCCACCTACTGTTTAGCGCTAAAAGCGTCAGCTCATGACGCCAATGTACATTACGGCAGATAAACAACACCATGATAACTATGTACGTTGCGGCCAATATGCCGCTGCGAAGCTTCAGCATATGGATGTACATTACGGCGAATAAACAACTTAAGAGTTAGCATGGGTAACCGCTAGTACATGATAGCCATGTACGTTGCGGCCAATATGCCGCTGTGAAGCTTCAACATATAGATGACACGTACACGGCAGCGAGTAACCACAAGCGTGAAGCTCTATGTATGAGCAAGCTAATGGAATAGCGATCATGTAAAAGCTTTCGCCAGCTGACTGAGAGCTGCGGCAAATATGGGGGCAAAAAGCTTTCCTCACTCATAAGCAAAGTATTTTTCCCAAACTGGCTACGATAATATCGTAAGTTCTGCAGGATGGCTCTCATCATCTACAAATTGATAAGGTGAAGCAGGGAGAGAAGTTCCCAGTAAATAAGAACTCACATTCTCATCGTCTCAGCGATTTTAGCGGCAAATTTGATCAAAAGTTCGTATTGGATTAATATTTATGCTCATGAAGGAACTATTAAGGAGCCAGTCAGTGAATCTACACGCGCGGTGATTTTACGTGTTACCCGTATTCAACGGCGAAAGTATTCAAAGTCGGACCGACATAATAGGAAATAAGTGTTGCTTAATGGTGAGGTGTTAGCTTGTGCCACGTACCTCCTTAGACTTTTTAGCGCCCAGCGCTGCGTAGCCGCCATTTATGTAACATATTATATTTTCAGGCCAGCCATAATAACGTCCCCTACGAGGAATCGGGAAAAGCGGACCTAACGGTCGCAGCCCAAGAAAGGAAACCCGCGTCGCCACACCGAAGAGGACAACGGAGTCAACACCAGCTTGCCAGCAGCCCAATCTATCCACTGACAACCAGTGCAGCGGGGTTCACCATCATGACCTGGAACCACCAACCGACACCGCCCAGGAGTCTCGAGGAGGCACTTCAGGCGGAACCCCGAGCAGGACCCCGGCCTATCACAGTGCAGGAGTACCTAGCCAGATCAAAGGCACCCCCGGACAGTGCACACCACACCAACCAGAAGCAACGGCAGCGGGGGGATGAAGAGAGTGCAAGCGGGCGGAGCTATACGAGTTGCGACGACTCACCTGCCTCTCCACGATAGCAGCAGAGCGGGACCTTTTCCGGAGGCAGGCTAAGGAGTTGCACCGCGAAATAAAGGAGGAGATACGGGAGCAGATCCAGACCAAAAATCTGAAAAAACCCTGTATACAACCATCAGGCAAATAAATAACAATTAAGTAACCAAGTAAAGAAGGTTGTTATTGATACTGAGAGGATAGGGAAGAGGAATTATTTTCATAAGCGTGGATTGAGTGCTGGTAAGATAAAATGGTGCAGGGAACCCCGGAAGTGGCCGGTAAGACTCTGACCAAATGTAGAACACTCTATCTTCCCTAAATGGTATTTATTTGCTTGTTTTATTGTAACACTCAATTGATGTTGCTATTGATCTGAATGACTAGTAACGATTGGATTTATTTATGCTTCCATAAGCCATCGAATGGACTGAGATTGGAAACTCAAATTGCAAGTGTATCATACTACAGCCACCAAATGCCTCCAAACATTGGTTGTGCTTGCTTTTAGTTAAGATTTAGTATCCAAAAAATTGTTTTTAAGGGTTAAGTGAAAGTGTTTCCCTACAGGGGGAATGCTGGCTGACAGGAAAACTCTTGAAAGTTAGTATTCTTTTGGGAGCATCGTCCTCATGGACTCAAAGATATGGTGGATGCCATGAGGTTCTCTTAGGATGACAGGTAACGACCCTAACTGAATCTGGGCTACCTTTTGGACAATGAACTGGAATTAATGCTTTGGGCTGGCGGATATGATGGTTTGGACAAAGTTGCTTTGCACGGTAGCACCGAGGTGATAATCGTGAATGAATGGCTACAATTCAACTTTCATACCGTCTCCGTCCCGGTAAAATCTTGGCAGGCCTCGGAGTATGATTGAAGTTCTTACTATTGGGTTAATGGTCTAGATTCAGTTGAAACGGACTCCCGATTAGCGCTGATCTGGCTCTGAACTAAAGCAACTAAAAAGCCTAAAAAAACCTTAAAAAAAATTAAAATATCCCAAAAAAAGAAAGTAAAAATAACAACAATGACGACGTAACCAGCGGCTGCAGCCAAAATGTTAACAGCACATCCAGAGCGGTACTAACTATGACAAAACGACGATGAATACAATGACTGTAAAAACGGATAAAATACAGAGATGAACAAACAGACTGAGATTCCTGCAGCGTCTGGCCACAGTAAAAAACGATGCGAACGTTCTAAAAAGGAAGATAAGGACGCGCCAGAGGTGATGGTTAATATAAAGAATATCAAAAATTCGATGGATACCGCTCGATCGCCACCGAAGCGACCAAAGCAAGGGTCGTAAGTCCCGAAATAATATAGAACCATCCTGAAGTCCATAAAGAGATGACGGCACAAAAGGACAGGAGTGATCAGACAAATAAAGCGTCGTTGTGTGATTCCATCGCCACCGTCAAAAATGTGGCGGAAGTACTGTACTCAGAAATGGAAGCCAAAAATCTCTCTCTAGAATGATGGTCGCAAGGTGCAATTGCCGTCCAGTGACATGAAGAAGAAAATCTAACCCGTAAAGCGGGAGATGTTTTGAAAGGATAAAATCTACGATTGATTTGCCAAAATCAGCAAAGGAGTGAAGGTTGGGCTCCTTAAACTAGGGAGCCCCTGAACCACATAGGGCATTATCAGAGGAACTAGTGAAAGACACAAGAGGACCAGAAGGCCAAAGAAGAGCAGAAAGCTAAGGAAACGATGAGGGCTAAGCCTAAAGGCCATGGATAGATAGCACCACCGTCGAACATTAATAAAAGAATGGCGTCTAGCCCAATTGGGATAAAAGAAGGAGGGAAAAGATATTTGATGGACGTGAAATGACAGATCAGGGTCCCAGATAGTACTCACAAAAGAAGCGAAGAAAATCGCAAAGAAACTCCTTCAAAAAAGCCCGTAAATCAATAACAAAGACCTGAGATGAAAAAGAAGAGAAAAAAGCCCCGATAAAGACCCCAGCAGAATATCCAAGTTGGCTGATCCTACGCAAAACTGCTGCGGGATATCAACAATGCCATCAAAGCAGTATGACCAATGTGATTGGGCCACTCTTGGGAGAAGAGGCTTACAATAAAAAAGCATTCTGCGACGCAGTAAAAAAAGTTCTCGCCAATGGCAAAGATCGAATTAAGAGACATTGACTGCGTCACGGACCTAGCCGAAGTAGAAGAGGCCATCAAAAGGGAGTTCCCTAGCGTGTGAAGGATCAAAGTGAGACTGACACCAGAAACCCACAGGGGACAACGCATGGCCATCCTTGACTTGACCGAAAAGTACGCCGACCAATTTCTGAAAAAGAGCAAAGTAAGAATACGGTGGGTTGTTTGCAAGAAACGGTGAAGAGCCTTGGCTTTAGTCACATCACACATGCAAAGGGCTCGACGGGAGTTCCCTATGATACAAATGCGGTAAAATGGGACATACAAGAAAAGAGTGTACAAAACTTCAACGCCTGAGCAATCAAATGGGGCATGTCTTAAACAGATCCGCGTGTAAACTTATCCTAGAAATGGTGGCCAGGGTGACGCTCATCGTACTAAACACCGAAAATACACAGACTTTCCGCCGTGTTGGCTATGAAGGAACCATACTAGATGTGACACTCGCCTCGAAGTCCTTAGTACGGAGAATACACAATTGGAGAGTATTAGAATACTACTCAGCCTATAATCATCAGTGCATTCTGCTTGAGATCCCTGATGTTGTCTTCCGACGTCCGTGTTCTCGACTCTCTACAATCGGGTGAAACATCGGAAGGATGAACGTCGAGAGGTTTATCGAGGTGCTCCCAGTAGGTGCTCTACTGTAGCGAGATTCACAGGGGACGGCAGAACTGGCGGCTCAAAAAGTGGTGAATTCAATTATGAGCATCATCATGACAGCTTGCAACACTTCTATGCTCCGCTGAAAACTCCGACACGGCAAGCCCCCAGTGTATTGGTGGTCAACTGAAATCACTGAAATGCAAAGAGAGTGTCGCAAGCTTTTGCATGAGACTCAACGGGCATGAAACAGTGACGAGGCATGCAACCAGATAGCAGCAGGTAACTTGGCCAGGAAATGCCTTCGCAAATTGATTAATAAAAGCAAGGCTTGCCCCAAGTGGATGATGTGAACAAGGATCCGTGGGGCCTTGGTTATAAGTTAGTTATACGGACGCTTGATGCCCTACGGAAACCTTGCACACATGATGCGGGAAAGATGGACGAGATAGTGCGGGCACTGTCCCCCACCCATCCAGTTCGTGTTGACGCTGTCCATTGTGAAACAGTAGTCGAGTGTCCATTCTTCACTCAGCCGGAACTGGAAGAGGCAGTTCTTTGACTGAAAGAGAGGAAGACTCCAGGTATAGATTGTGTTCCAGCGGAGATATTGCAACTTGTCTATTACCATTGTCCTGACTTGCTGCTTAGTACATTCTACACTTGCCTACGGGACGGGGTTTTCCTGGTACGATGAAAGGAGGCGAGGTTCGTGCTGATCAGCAAAGGAAAAGGGAACCTCGCATCGTCGTCTGCATACCACCCGTTATTCATGCTAGGCACTGCTGGAAAAGCGCAAAAACCCCCACGTGAAACCCCCTCTCCTATCTGGGGGGTCGTAAGTATAGATAGTAAAGCTTTGATAATATTTCTAACGCTATTCGAGAGACTCGTAGCTAGCTTGTAAAAATTGCTAGCGATTTTCACAAAGCTTTCGTCATTTACTTGGGATCTCGATTGTTGACGAGCAAGTATTTGATCTTTCTCTTCAATGAGATTATCAATGTAGCTAGTAATGCTTTGATACATCAATTCAATTTTTTGCTCAGAACTCTGAAACTTGTTACCGTTTTACAAGGGGTTCTCCGGTCAGCTCTTTCGGCCCCGCATAGCTCCTTCGGAGATGATGCAGGTGCCACTCGTCCACCCTTGTAGCCCGATCGTAGCCACCGAACGAGGTTACCACTCCCCGGAGAACAAACAGTAGAATCCTACCGACCTGAGATTGTATCCTACCAAATTGTAGCTCCCTACCACACCTAAATGAAACACTTGAAAAGCCAGGAAAAATTTTAAGTGTGACCTAACCATGACGGGCACTTGGCAATCCCGTGACTTCAAAGCACGCCAGTAAATTTCCTTCTTGGAAAAAAATATCTTCCCACTAACGAGCGAAAGTTTGCAGAAGCTAAAACAAAAATAAAAGAAAAAAATATCTTCCCACTAACGAGCAAAAGTTTGCAGAAGCTAAAACAAAAATAAAAGAAGTAAAGAAAACAACCGGAAAAATTCAATTCAATTAGTCTTTAACTTTAAAGCTTAATGCAAAATTTCACAAGATAATGTAAAATTGAATATTCAAAAAAAAAGAAAACGGTTGGCCAACACTTACAATGGTGATTTCGCTGGTGCTGATGTGAGGTTCCGCAAATAATTTGTTATTGCTTTCTTCGCTGTCAATTTGATTGATCTCGTTCCTGATCTTCACTGCCAATTTTATTTATCTCATTCATGATCTTCACTGCCGATTTTATCAATCTCGTTCCTGATCTCGTTCCTCCGTTCGGTTCCTGCCTCCCCTCACACTCTTCACCGGATGATTTTTACTGCTCAAAAGAAAAACGGGACATCCTTCGGTCCCCCTTTTATTGGATTTTGGACCAACGGCTCATTCGGGTAGGTCGAGGAACTTAAAAATTCCACAACGTGTGGTCAGCTATGTAGTTTAACACCACGAGAATCGGTGCTTTTGGGTGTTCATGGAATCTCACTCCTACTAAACGAGTTTGGAGAAATGTCAGTGAGACAATTCACTGACAGTTTGGGTTTGTTGCTATTGCAAATTCCTCAGATGTGCCTGTCATCGCGGAAGTTTGTTTTGTGATTGTTGCTTCAACGCCTGCACTTGATTCTCCTCCTGTGCCAATTGCTTGCAAAGTTTTGCCACCTCACGTAGGATAACCACTTTCGGTGCTCATTCTTTGTATGAAACAGAGAGTTCTCCGATCAAAACGTCTTTTAAACAAAATCAAACACCCTGAGGCACCCAAAATGTCATGGTTTTTTTTCGACGAAAAAAATTTTGACCAAGATCAAAAGACCAATCGTAGAAATGACAAATCCTCAAATCCTACGGAGGTTCTTGTTGTTATGCACACACAATTTCCAGCCACTGTTATGGTTTTAGGTGGATAGACAATGTAAGCGGAGGCAGACAACACATTTTTCAACAAGATTCTGCTCCTTCACATAAATCGATTGCAACGCAAGATTGAATGGCCAAAAATTTTCATGACCACATAACACTGAACCTATGGCCACCTAGCTCCCCAGACATTAATCCGCGTGAGACCAATGAGCCTCCTCATAATACCACTTCTTCACTGAAGACTGCTATTAATGCCGTTATGGTCAATATGAACAAGGAGCTATTAGTTCGGGTATGTAATCGTTTCCGGACCCGGATCGAAGAAGTATTGCTGCTAATGGCGATTTTATTGAATAACTTTATAGCCATAATTTAACGTTGTATAAAAAGTTCCTGAAATTTCATTAAATTTTATTGAAAATGCAAGCTAATTAATTTTACTCTCAAGTTGTCCTCAATACCGTACGCACCCTGTATATCTCAGTAAATTTCATGGAAATGTCTTATAGAGGTTCTGGCGAGCCTTCATCTAGTAAATCTGCAAGGGTCAGTAGAATTGCGCAACCAATCCGCAGGCCATCGCAGTGCCAGCAATCACTTGAACGAGCATGCTCTGATGATCAAATAAATAATGCAGCGTATTTGACGGCGTTGGCTACTCAGATACGTAGGAATTCTAGTGCTTCTCCTATGCGAACGCCAAATCACCCTTTTCCGTATTCCAGTGCGTAAAGTTTCAGTTCTATCTCATATTGAATACCCTTATACTGTCTAGGCTGAAGATACCTAGTGCTCCCCACGCATTCAACAATGTGATTATACTTTTTGGTTGGATGTTAGACTTTGTTCCCAGAAATGAATCGAACGAGGAGTACGAGCACGAATATTTGCTAGTGGATGATATTATGGATCAAGATTTCGTGCTGAAGTTCAGTTGATCAGCTAAACTAGGGTTACCATTGTGGAACAATAAAATAAACGACGAATCTAAACTGAGATTGTTCGAGCCAGCTATACACGTTGATAGATCTACTGAATGTTTCATTTCAGGCGGATCATCTTCGAGCCTTGGCGGATCATCAGGACGTATTTGTAGTAGTTGTTGTAGACGTTGTTGTTGCTTTTCCTGCTGTTGTTGCTTTTATTATTATTATTATGATATTGCGGGCTTCTTCTATCATGGCTCGGGTTCAATATGCGTTGCAAGTCCATCACATCCGGGCAGGTTTCTATATGAAGTTCTGCATTTCTGGATGAGTGTCCGTCATAATGTTGCAAAGGTCTCTCCATTAAACTTGTACCTGGTGTGTGTGTCTGAACTCCGCCAACACGACAATCCGCATGGCCATGGGTCGAGCCAGCCGCTCTAGGAATTTCTTGAGATCTTTGATTGTTATTTTCTACAAAAATATCATCCGTATCAAAACTAAAGGAAGATTTAGGATATTGGGACAACTACCTTTATTACTGTTGTGTACTTCTTTTGAAACTTCTCGCTTCAAGGATAAGTCACGTTGTGACGGAAGCTGTTTGATCGGACTCACCGTCTTAAGTAACGAATTATTTATCGAGTTCCCCTTTGTCGCATTCATCCTAGTATCTACAATTTCAATTGAAATTGATATCGTTGTCCTCGCGCTCCTTCTTCACTTTCGCGTAATCCGATATAAATATACGGTAATTTTCGCAAGCCTGAATGAATTTGGCAGCTCGCAGTTGATACCGCCGTTGTTTTAGTGTTATATTTTCGCGATCGCTTGTTTTTTTTACAGTGGGTATTTGGTCCCACAAAGTATGAATGAAAAGCGAATGGTGTTTTCCCTAAAAGAAAAAGTTAACATAATCAGCGAAATTCAAAGTGGAAAAACATAAAGCGATGTGTGTCGTGAGAAAAATATAAGCAAAAAAAAAAAATTAAATCGGTTCATGATGATGTGGATAAATTACACCTGAAATGGTTCACACAACAAAGATTGTGTAATATAACTATTAAAGGGTCTGCCTTAAGGGCAAGAGCAGGAGAATTTGGTCGAAAAATTAATGACAAATTTGTCTGCAGTGAAGGCTGGATTGATAGGTGGAAGACACGCCATAATGTTTGTAGCAGCAAAATTGTTGGTGCATCCGGATCCTTAGACACAAATATTATGAACAATTGGATAAGCACTGTTTGGCCTACAATTAAAGCGAGGTTTGGCGATGATTACAGTTTTAACGCTGGCGAAGCTGGTATTTTCTACAAGTTGAATCCCGATAAAACTTCGAAATTTAAAGACGAACAGTGCCAAGGTGGCAAATTAGCGAAGGAAAGGGTTACTGTTTTAGTAAGTGCCAACATGTTGGGCACGGAAAAACGAAAACTACTCGTTATCAGGAAGCCACAAAGGCCCGGCTGTTTCAAAAACATTAAAAGGTTGCCTGTTGATTGTTGTGCTAATAATTGAGCTTGGATGGCATCCGCAATTTTCATCAATAACATACGTAAATGGGACCAAGAGCTAACGCAGAAAAAACGAAAAATCGCACTATTAGTTGACAACTATCTTGCGCATCCGAAAATTGGACAGCTGAACTCCGTAAAGCTGGTGTTTATGCCACCGGACACTAGTTCAAAATTACAACGCATGAATCAAGGTGTCATCCATTCATTGAAAAATAATTATCGAGGCTTATACAGACACGCTGAAAATTAAGAGCTTCAAACAAAAATAACAGAATATTTTAAGTAACGAATATACGTGTTCATAGACATTTGATATCATATTTCGAATTAATTGGAAATTGAGTTTTGGTATTATCTTGAAGTACATACATACATATTTATTTTGTTCATTAATGAAAATATTATTATTTTGCTTTAAAGAAACTTACGGAAAATATTTCTTGGTTTTGGCTTAATATTTAGATATAACGAACTTCGGTTATAACGAACCAATTCTCGCGGTCCCTAGAGGTCCGTTATAACCGAGGTTGACTGTAGTGGGATTTTGTGCCAATTCTTTTGTACATTTACAACATAAGATTCATTGTTATTACTCATTAAATTTAAATTACTCGAGTCATCGATTTGTTCCTTACAGAATTTCTTTGCGTTACTTTACGCTTTTCTCTTGTGTATGTTGAGTTTACATAATACAAATTTAAAATACCTCATACATTTTCGTGTACGTTACTTTAGACTTTCTGCTCGTGGGCTGATTGCGTAAAGTCGTGCCAAGATCCCTTCGTGGTCGTCGCGAATTTAACCTACATGGCGTTACCCCGTAACAGAGTTAGAGCAAATGAAATGTATTGTTGTAGACTAGGCATGGTACGAAGTATTTTTCTTAGGACCTGTCATTCTGACTGGTTCGGTAAAAATAGATATAACTAAATTCCCAGTGAATAAAGTGTTAATGTCTCTTCATATACATATGATAACAAACGATTTTGATTTGTTTATACAAAAAAATGTGTACAAATAAATGTAATAGAAAACTGTACGGACTTAAGTTAGCAGTGATACAATTTACATTTTCGAGCTCAAAGATTATTAACAAATCTGAAGATGTTTTCTCGCAACCAAAACGTAATAAAATGAGATTCCAACATTTTATTGTTCTCCCCATTGATGCAAACATCAATTAATCTTCCAAAGCTAATAGCATTTCGTCAAAATAAAAAATTGTCAAAACCCCACACAAAAATGTTAAGTGCATCTATTTCCGAAAAAATGTCGGTATGTTAAGCCACCTTTTACGAAAAAACACATCTACAAGAATTTCACGCTTTAAGTAAATATATCTTCCTCTATAATCCCCAAATGAAAGTCTCCATGGAAGTGACGTAAGATCAATAGAATCAAATAAATGTGGAGAAAAGATTTCCTATGTAGTAATTTGTATGTTTTAAAGCACTTTCACACCTAATCAAACTTTTCGAAAATGCATTCCAATCATTGTTTGTGGCCGACATTGTCGCTGAGTGCATTGTGTAAATGCAAAGTTCTTGTCTTGTTATTTGGACATTGGCGACATTTGTCTTCTTCATCATTGAACCTCGTGAAAGTTGCTGGGATTAAGATTGAAGACATGCTACCCGAAATGTTAATCGTACTCGCGTAAGTATTTTATTCTTCTATTCGGATTTGAATGGGATGATTTGGAAGAAAAAAATTGAAACAAATTTTTATTTGGCATTTTCAACTTAAGATATTGTCGCTGACAAATAAATTGGATTCAAGGAGATTTTCTTAAGACGTATCTTTGATGTTTTGTCTTAAGAAAGAGGCGCAGCGGCGGAGAACACTTTGGCATGTCAATTGAAAAATCAAGAAATCAGAAAATAACATAGATACAACTCAATGCCGCCCCAGACAGACATGGTTAGTGCATTGTGAATTCTGCCGTTGGGGTGACTAATTCGTAATTCCTTTGGCCAATTAGTTGGATGGGAATTGATGACTGTGACAAGGAGGAGTGCGTTTTACGATCGGTACTATTTTAGTTTTATAATTTTCTTAGGCTACTTTTCGTAAATGAAAGTCTAAAATGATGCGTGAAATAGAAAACACAAAATTCACTATGACAATAAGTGATTTCAATGAATATTTGATACACAAGATGAATCGTTTCTATCACTATGTGAAATAAATTTACGCGTCTCTTCCTCTAAGGCTGCAATTATAGAGTTGAACATGTCTGTCATGACAAGGACAGCGTTATGTCGTTGCATCCATCTGGTTGAGGACTGTTGCTTTTGAGTTTTTGAATTTTGTACCGGTTTCTATTAATTCAATTTTTCACTGAGAACAGTCTTCTTGGATGTGTTGAAAAAAGACCGCATACTTTTTCAATAGTCCCAAAACAATTCCTTATTGAATTGTCCTTTGCAGCATTTTAACAGCTAAGTTAAGGCTGTGTAATAGGGCTCATTGACGAGCATACAGATTCAACATTGTTGTCAACATGGCATGTTGATATCCCAAGTTGACGACTAAGTTGCTCGTCAATGGGCCCTATAAGGCCCAGTGTACATAGATTACCTTCGGACAACGTTTTTTTACCGAAGCATGAGCACCACTCACGGCTGATGCTTCGTCATAACGTTGTCCTCTCATGTTTTTTATTTCCAGTTCGCAGTCTTCTAGCCATTTTAACAGCATTTTGCCCAGTTCGTCACCAGTCATAAATTCTAGGGGCATAATTTGCAAAAATCTCTAACAGATTTTATGGCCTTCTTTGTCGTTGTGGGAGACATACCTCAGAGATTAAGAAAATTGCTCTTGAGTCGACACGTCTGTCGTTTTGTCAACTGACACACTAAAAAAGGTGGCGTCTTTTACACTTTAATTATTTTACTCTTTATATAATAATGATCACAAGCATCTATAATTTAGTTTTGAATGTTCCAACTTATATACTATATGTTTCGTTTTTACCACACAATTCAATATATTTTCTTAATTTTGTATCGCTTGAATCAACACGTAAACGTAGTAAAGCTCTAAAGTTTCCCTTATTTCCTTTAGATGCTTCATTTTTGCTGAGCGCCCCATAGTGTCTATGGCCTCTAAGAGCTACTTCTTTCCGCCCACACAAAATTACTGTTTCTATGATGGGTTTTAACCTTTCAGCATTTTCCTTTGCTTCGTTTCCTTTCCCTGCATCTAAAGCTCGATCTTTGGAATGCATTTTTCCCGCCACCACAGATTTCAAATTTATAGCATCAATCATATCATATTTGTGGTAGTCCAACTGAGAATGAGCTTCTCAACAAGCTTTTCTTCAATTTTGGAATCCATTTTGGATAAGTTGGTCTGTATTTTGGGACGTTTTTATACCTACCTCAGCTGGAGCAAAAAATACACAATAAGTGCAATAAGCACTGTTCTCTTTTTCAATAAATAAAAACTTTCTATCATGTTTGCCACGAGTTGACATTGGAAACTTATACTGGTCAGATGGAGTCGACAGGTTGTCCAAAACATATACTCTCTCTAAATCGGACGACCTCTTATTTTTGTGCTAACAAATATACATTTTACTGCAAGTATGCCCGTCTATGTTCCTATTGGTCATGCCTACTTGATTATTAAAGTTGCTGGAGTACGAAAAATCTGGTTGGGCAACAGAATGATTGTCCAGTTTCTTCTTCAGGTTCTCCATCCTAAAACAAAACATCGCATTTGTGTGATTTGTTTATAACCAATTATAATAATATAAGAAGATCGATATAACATAAGATATCGTCGTTGCGACTTTAAGGTCTCCCATTTGACATTTTTTGTGAAATCCACTTTTTTACACGAATCGATTCAAAAATTAGAGCAGGATTCAATATAAAAACATTCATGTGTGTAGGTGGTTCCAATCGTAATTTATTAACTGATTTCAACAGCATCAGTATACTAGTGTAAAGCGAAGACACAAATATGATATAGAAATCTAGTATACTGCGAATATGCAGTACATACCTTTGGAACTAATGTACAAGGGACATTTAAAAAATTTCTGGTCTTACCGGCAAAAATTCATGGTATATTCAAGTTTTCTTGTCAACCAATAGGTGGCCTTTATAAATGTATGCCAAATTATTTCAATCAGTAAAAAACACATGGTACCCTTCCAAAGTTGACAAGTGACGTTCGCTAAGAACAATGGATAAAATCGAGTATCACCCTGTGGTAAAGTACCACTGTTTGAAAGGAAAAAAAACTCGGGAAGTGAAAGAAGATTTAGACTCCGTGTATGGTGAATTATTGCCCTTATTTACAACCGTAAAACATTGGGTGGTCAAGTTAAAACGCGGTCGCACAAGCATTTTGGGGGATGAACGTTCTGGACGTCCAAAAACTGTTTCAACGGAAGATATCGTCACAACCGTGATGGGAGATCGCCGATCAACTACTGAAGAAATCGCTGTGGCATCCCAGGTCTTATGTAGGTACCTATTCAACTGAATAGGTACATAAGACCTGCTTGGTTATGGAGGAATTTTTCGGAGTGGTCAATTTACCAGATGGAGCTACCAAATAATAATAACAATATGATCAACTTAATAACGCTATTTCGGAATAAAACGCATCCAATTCAAGACTGTATATCCAGAAAACTAACATTCAATTATTAGAAATTTAGTTCTTGGAATAGAATCTTGCAAGTTACCTGCTATATGTGAGGTTTATTAAACTAAAATTAAAAAGATTCTGTTAGCAAATAATCAATACCCGAATGCAGAAAAGTTTTTTGAAGTAGAAAGATATTGGTTAAGTTTGATACAATTTTATTATTTTTCTAACAAAATCTGCCTTTTGTAGGGAGGCAAGCCTGTTGATTAGGCTTCAAAGTTGTTGACACTAAACCCCTTTATAGATAATGAGAGCAATTCAGTTAGTGTGCTCTCTGGTCTTAAAGAAGTTTTTAAAAACGAAAAATTTCAAGCATTATTTAGTTTACGGCGAATCAAATGGCAGTTCGTAGTAGAACGAGCCCCCTAGTAAGGAGGCTTTCAGAAGCGGTTAATTCATGTTATTAAAGCCATCTTGAGAATATCAATTGGTCAAGCTAAGTTGAACAATGAACAATTTTATAAAAGCATTATTTATTGAAACAGAAGATGTAGTTAACCAAAAACTATTAATTTACGTTACTGACGACCCTTTCGATATGTCACCGCTAACTCCTAGTTCATTCTGAAAATTCTATTTATCGGGAATTAAATCTAGTAACAAACAAATGAGGATATATAGGGAATTAGGGAATCTAGGTTGAAGTCATTGTCTTCATTATCCAAGCGATAGGCAAATGAATACTTGAGGGTACTTCGTGCATATTATTATTGCAAACAAATCTTCCCATCATTTGTCGACAAAGGAGATGATGTTCTTGTCGGTGATACAGCTGTACCTTGAATTCACAGGAAATTTACTAGGATTGAGAGACAATCGGGTCCGCGCCTATTTGTTAAGACTAGCTGATGGTTCAACGCTCCGCCGTCCAAAACAGATCTGTAGTAATCGGGCAGTCTGCCTAGGCAAACTGCTTTAGGGACTTCCACGAAAAGTAGGAATTTTATAACAACAATAACGCAATAAGTGGGGAACAATTTGATACGCAACTTATTAATATTATTATTACTGACCCCGAAAAAAAACCCGCTACTATCACTGCTACCATTATTAATAAAAACTGATTCCGATTCCTACTCTATGAGCCTACAAGAAAACTTTACTTCACTAACAATAATATGGAGAGCAACAAAATCACAAATTTACTTATACCAGTTAGTCTGAAGAGCGGTCATAATAAACTTGGAATTGAACTGAACTGAATTAGAGTTGAAAAAATCGACAACAAATAAAACAAATAACGATATGACCAAAAAAAAAAATGATAATGCAAGATTCCACTTGGACCCGAATCTTTCGTTATCACCATCACAAAACATAAAAAGTGGAACCGGCGGAATCACGCGAGGAGATTTTTCCTCGTATTTTGATCCCAACCACATTTGAGTGCATTTGAATGGGTCTGCGAATGTAAGAATCATCAGATATTCGCAATGTAGTATTTGGGTGAACGGGTTTTTGTGAAAGTGTCTCGAACACATTGTGACATAATATTGGAAATTCTGCCCCTGTCTAGTTGTGAATAGTAATGGCAAAAATATATAAAAAGTGAGATGAGATCAATCATCAATGTAAATTTTCGTCACTAGATGTGATTTAAATACGTTTAATGCAAAATTTGCGTCAAGAGATGCAAATGCAGTGAATTGATGGGTGTTCATGTAGCCACAAAGGACTGCAGCGATGGTCTGCTGCCTCGGCGAGTGAAGATAATAGTGCTCGCCGGGATTGGCCTTGACTGAGGACGCGTGAATGCGCTGGCAGGTTAGGGTTGTGGTGTGGGTTCTTTTCCCCAGCTCTAGGGCCCACTACAAAAAAATTTCGCATTCTCGTGGTTCGATGGTGTCGAGGCCAAGGTAACCTACCGTAGAGAGTAATACTAAAGTACGACAGACCAAGCCTAATTAACGCGCGTGGGACTCGACAGCATCTCGTCTTTACTACTCGATACTTACGACCCCTAAATAAAAGTGGGGCATCCAGATGGAAGCGGTGCCCCCTCACACTCCCCCAACCAGATCTAGATCCATTGTAGACATGGCATATATTTTCAATTTAAATGAAAAATTCCACGCATACATTATCCGCATGAATTATTCTTTTAAATGTCCGAGTACCGTCACCCAGTCCACCTCCAACGAGCGCTCATTGATGAAATGGGTAAGAGCGGCTTTGTTCAAATGTAGTTCCAATGCAATACACTAAGTGACACACTTGGCAAAACACCTTTAAATTAGCATAGTAACAACTTTATCATCTCGAAACTATAATATATGAATCAAGCTATAAATTTTCTTAAATTTATGTTAATTTCAAACGACAGCACCAGCCAAAGTGCACATGTAACCAATATTCTGGTTTCAAACTTCACTCAACGTAAATTATGCACATCCTTAAGGCGGCAACACACTGCATTCATCAGCAAAATAACAGCACTCTCGGATTTTGTAAACTTTATTACAATTAATTTTTCCTACCATTTCGGTACGATTTTTTTACGCGGCAACAACTTTCAACGCAGCCCTGAAATCTTCATGAGTTTCCTGTTCCAATTTCTCTACTACTAAGAATTGTAACACTGTTCTGACTAGCACCTCCTAAAGATGATGATTCCACGTGATTGAGTCCCAGGGCGAGTTTTGTTCGTATAATATCCATCCAGCATCACTAACATAAGATTTTTGATCGCAATTCAACACCAGATTCTTCAGAACTCATTTTCCCGACTTTTTTCGCTTCTCCACTTTTCCTTCTTTTGTTCCCACCAACTTTTTTACTAAAATACTTCCTTTCAGAATACGAACCAAAAATCCCTTCTCCCCAATCATAAGCGCAGACCTTCACCCGTCTCATTGCCTCGAGTTGGGGTTTCAATTTCTCTAATTTTTAAGCAATTGTCAAACTTCTCGCCAAGCCATTTCACTTTTATACCAAAATTATTTTCATACAAACATTCTGCTTTTATTTTTCTACCATTTCACCTCACCAATGAGTGTTGTTACGACTCGATCGTTGTCTACACCTCCACACAATCATCAGGGCGAACACTTTCAACGAACGACCGACCGACACCGCTATTGCCGAATAGAGTTTTTCTTCCAACTTTCCAATCGCGAATTCGTCTCCAAACCGCTCCTTTTTACAACACGTTATTTTCAAAGTGCTCGCAAACCCACTACGAATTCGCTTAATTCGTTTTTCCAGCTTTTTTATGGTGAAAAAGCGACCTTTTTTTCAGTCCGTTATTTGGTAGGGCCCGAAATGACTCGCCATCATCTCTTCCTCTCAAGAGTCAGACTTGAACTCCAGCTTATTAAAAGGTCAACATCTAAAGCAAACTTTTTCCACAGTTTATCGTGACTCCATATTACGAGTATGACCAAACAAAACCGCGTATTTCGCATCAAACATTTTCCGAATCCCCACTGAAATCTTATTTCCCAACAAACATGAGACGAGCTCCTTCAAGCCGATAGCAAAAATCTTTCTCCTCTTGGCACACAAATCATTTTTGTATGCATTCACTCGATGCCTATCTATTCCACTTTGTTAGTTGCGTACCGCAAGAATCACTCGCTCTCGACAGATATACCAAACGTAGAGCAACCGGTTTATTTCGGGTTAGTAATAATAATATTGAAAAGTTTCGTATCAAATTGTTCCGCATTTATTGCGTAGTTATTATTATGAAATGGTATTTATTCTTAAAGGTGTCTTGAGCAGTTTGCCTAGGCGGGCTGCTCGATTATCAGACAAGTAACGTAGAAATCCTTGTGTATCGATGAAATATGTAATGGGAATAATCACTCAACAGACTCCTATATTCGTATCGCTAAACTAACTGTACTTTCTCAAATTGAAAATTGTGGAATGTATAAGATAGCTCTTTCATAATCCCTTGATTTGCATTATTAAAATTTCGGATTGCGAATTGATTCCGTCCCGGGGAGTGCAAGCAATCAAGAGTACGGAATTGACATGGATCTATTTTGGGTTACGCTATATGTTGATTCGGTGATATGTTATGTATTAAAGAATTGCATCCCTCTTCGATGCTTCCGAATTTGTACTGTTTCTTAATAGAAACTAAAGTGGAAAACCTATCGAAAATACACATTCGTAGTGAAAAAAACTACAGTAATTTGCCACAGATATGTTTTCGGAAGAGATAGCAAAAATGTTCACGCCCGTTCGCCCTATCGTGAACGGTGCCAATACATACGTGTTGACTGCTGCAGTGTATTTCCAAATTCCAATTAAAAGTTTAATAAGGAATCGGAACAAGTTGAAACTAGTGTCGTTTAAGGATTTTGCATAATCCTGAGCGGTGATTTCGATCCAAAGCTGCACGGAGAATTCGAAAGTTGTCGTTGAGCTCGTCTGGTGCTGGTGGATTGTGCGGTGTGGAAGAACAGTTTTTTGCGCCCAGATTCTCAATAGAAACTTTTTACGGATCGATTCCCGTAAGGCAAATCCTGCACAGTGACCGTTAGAATGATTGTGATTTGAATTATAAATAATATAATTATAAATAAAACGAATGAGGAAATAAATTTCAACACAATCGAATGAAACGTCAAAAACATGAAAGCAAAACGATAAGAAACACCTGATAAATGCGATTGCGATGCTTCAAATGCCAGTTATATGGAGAACGAGAACACAAAACGATTTGAATGAGACGCAATTGTGATTTAGTGACAAGCCTTGTGAGCCAATTTTCGTTTCAATTATAACTTATCGTTCGTAAAGATCGTAAATTTTCCGCCGCATATTTCCGATATGTGGTGAGCATTTTTCGGACAATAATCTGCAGGAATCGAACAGAACACCATTCCCCACACTAAACTCCGCCATTATCATCGCTAAACCCTGCCACTACCATTGTTACCATTACCAAGAAAATTTCTCTTAAAGAAACAATCAAAAAATTAAATAAGAACTTCAAAAAAAAAAAACAAAAACTGATGGTGGCGACCCCCTTTGCAGTACAATTTAGCAAAGAATTGCAGTTTATCTCGACGGAAGAAGATTGTGAGGAGCTAGCTATCGCGTGAGTTGGAATTGGAATCTTTCGCGCATATACACGGTCACTACGATTAAAATTGGGAGTGAGTATGAGCTGGTGACAACTGTGATGGTGTCGGTTTCCACATCATTGGTTGGGACTTTGGAATGTCCACCATTTAGTGTAAAAAAGTGCGAATTGTTGGCAAAAGTGCATTCAAATGTGTTTTGTGCGTAACAGTCATTAATCAAATTGGAAAATGCATGAAAAATCAATGGATGAGTGAAAATTATGCAAGCGCAGTTAGGTGAAATAATACCCATTACTAAGTCAATCAGCAAGCAATGAGTTTTCATCGGATCATAGGATACCAACATGACATCTCTGCGTCTTCACATCCGAGTGTTTTGTGGGATAAATTATGGATATCGGAATGTTTCACGCAATTCCAACTAGCGACAACATGAACAGTAGCATATAATGCAATGCTTTAGGTGAGTCTGCATTAGTTAGCCACCCAGGAATTCAAGACTTCCTCCGAATCTTGAATTGCCGGCAACTATGATGCATACCACAACTGCATAGAAAAGCGAATGATAGCGAACTCCTCGATATGATTCAGACGTAAAAATCAAGCAACCTATGGATGTCGATTTGTATTGTACTCATACTTGTAGTAACATTAATTCTAGGCAGTTCCTCTAGTTCTACGAATAATTCCACTGAAGGATTCTCTAAGACAAAAAATAGCAGTTATTCGAATCGGAAGTGTTGAATTGCATATGCGCGGTCTAATGGGTGTAACTGGTGCTAGTGGAATTGAGTATTTGAATATTCGAAACTGTTTTATTTATCTAGTCAGAGCTTTTTCCACTTCATTAGTGTTAATTGAGGCTAAAAAATACGCTATTGGATATAATTTAGAAAATTAAGACGAAACTGAAGAGCTGTGGATTGTCCTGATTAAAAACAGTGTCGCGGAGAGGAATATGTAATAAAGAAATATGGAAAACGCCATGACTTACGCAGAAAATTAAAGTGATTTAATCAATATCTTGTGACATCCGTGTAGTTTCTCTTTATTCTTATAATGGGAGTTATTGTTTCTTTGTAAAACTAATTCACATCACAATCCCTAATATTATTGTTGGACCATAAATACAAGTTAAAATACAGAGAGGAAAAATTTTAGCGTTTACAGGCCTTACCCGACCCATCAACGAGCGCTCGTTGGAGGAAGACTGGGTAGGTACCCTTTTGTTTATTAGATAAATCTAATAACTAATATTTGTGACATTTGAAAACGAAACAAACTGCACATCACTAAGGGAATATCTAAGTGAAATAAAATGTTATATGAAAACACGTAGAAGGGTTTAATTTTTAATGCTTATTTATTTTGACCGGGTTTCATGTATTAAAGTCCTTTTAATATTCCGATAAGTTCTAGGTCTCATGTTGTGTTAGGGGTATTTGAAATTTCACAATCACATTAATGAATTTATTTTAAAGAAAAGTGAAACTATTGGTACTAGAAATTCTTTGCTTTAAAGAATACTAATGTGTAATTTAAATGAATATTTTTTGGGGTTCGTCCAATGTCTTTATGAATATTCTTTATGATAGAATAAATAGAATAAAATGTGTGAACCCACCCCACGACACGGCAACGCTAACCTGCCAGCGCATTCACGCATCCTCAGGCAAGGCCAATTTCGGCGGGCAACAAACTCCTCACTCGCTGAGACTGCAGTCCTTACCGGGCATTTAAATTACTTCAAATTCACTACAGATCATTTATCCACTTGGATTGGAAGGCAAGCCGGGGTCAGAAGATATTGAAAAAAAGTCTAACTTTCAGCTATAATCTAATCTACATACACATAAGTATGTCAGCTACATATACATTCAAAAAACATGTATTTTAAACACTTATTGTAAATACTACTTCAGTCTTACAATTGATCGTGACAAAGAAGACCCAATTCACAATTGACGATGTGTTTTACTTCCTATCGAACACATAATTATCAACATGCACTATGAATCACGCTTAGCGATCCTCAATATTCCTTCGCTGGAAATGCGTCGACTCTACCTTGATGAATGTTTCTTTTACAGGCTTTGCCGTGGTTTGCTTGATACTTGCCTTGTCAACCAGGCTCCTGTGAGGCGTGTTATGCGTTCTACAAGATCGTCGAATATCTTTGACGTTCCATTTGCTCGTAGTTTGGTGTATTTTCATTCACCCATCCTCAGATTACCTCATAACCATGATGCTTGGGCCCTTCCCCCTTTCGTATTTAGTTTATAAAAGATTTGTCAACTGTCTTCTTCTCAGCTCTCAGTAATTTTTTTTTTTCTTATTTATTTTCTCCTAATATAGTTTTTGCATTTTTTATTACTTTTATCTTGCTTTTTGCATACTGTGCTATTATTTAATTCATTTTGCTGTACTATTATTTTATCTATTTTGTTATAGGAATTTTTTTCTGTTAAATAGAATTAAATAAATAAATAAACACAGTGTCACAACTAAATCATGCCTTAAATGGGGATGAATTGATTTGCACTGATTAAGTAATCGTTTTTACTCATTTTTGTGCAGAATGGGGTTTTTATTTTTGTTTGACATCCCTAAAATTTGCAGTTGGCGTTGGATGTTCCCATTAAATCAATTAACTTTGAGATTGAAGCATTCTTTAATTTAACCAATATGTGACATGAACTTATTATGGTCAATATTTTCAATATCCCGCACTGTACTCTATCCAGGAACCCCTGATTTTTCAATCCACTTACACATGTTATTGCTAATCAATGAAACGTCTTATGAAGTACCATCCATATTTCCCTCATTATCCACTTCACTCGTTTCACAATTTCCCTAACATAACACTACACGTGTACTCACTTTCATACATTGTACACCAAACTTGCTAAACACAAAACGTAATCCCTTTCTTGCGAACCCGCTACCGCTATGTAAGTGGCTTATAAAGGTCCAATTCAAAACAAAATCGTCTCAATCTTTCCGCTTAACATTCAGAAAAAATCCTCAAGAGTCACTCGAAATTTCATACAATAGCTACAAGTAATACAAAGCAGCCATAAGGACTTTTCAGGAAAAATCATCAATCGTCCTTACTAATATTAAATTCTATAGGCAAGAAGAAAAATCATAACTATCGACAAAAATGAAGAATCTTACAATCAAATAATAGAGTCTATTTCATTATTACCTTCGACAGGATTTCTTCTTGCCGTCCTGTACTTGGCTCTGAGTTTTCAATACTACGATTTTGTTTCTTACAAAGGATGCACATGGACTATGGCACATTAAACATTAGCAAATCGAATTTTTCAAAAAATGTTTTTCGTCATGGTTTTCGTGTCATTGTTCATGCAAAAATACTGAGCAAAAGATGAAGGTCTAGGGGATGGGAGGAAGAGGATAAAAATGGTCCGGTGCATGTTGGATTAATGGTATTTTATCCATTGACAAAAAAGGTCCTTTTGCAAGAACCTATTGAACCAAAGCTAGTTTATTGTCACAGGTATCCCGACAAAAGTAAAGTTTGACAAAAAAAGAAATATATTATTGGAATAAATGTATCTTTGAGCAGCGATAGCGCTATCTGCATTGTTCCCTCGAAAAAGTCATGTTGAAATTAATGGTCCTTGCGAGTCACAACAATTCGTTACAGCCTAGGAGCTTATCAATGAGCGACATTGTTGGCGCTGCTCATAACAAGAATCATTTGATATTCGTTGAAAGACGACAAGAGATTGTGGAATGTTCAAAGAATGTTTCAGCTTATTCTGTTTATCTTCACGTTTTTATACTCTCGAGGGTTTGGATTAAGCTACAAAATCAGCGTGTACTTATTCAATATTTATTGTAAGTTTAATCATGAAATGATGTTTCAGTGTTATCACAAATGTAAGACAAAGCAATAGTTTATGAAGTTTCGGCTTTACAGCGAAAGTGCCTCATAACCGATTTGGACCACAAACTATGTCAACGTTAAGTGGACCTAACATCGGTTGAACTACCCTTTTATCAGTTCAATTTTTCATGGTCCATCCATCCAGAAGAAATGGATTGGCGATAAGAATGGAACTTATCGAAATGTCTTTCATCAATCGTAAATAACCCTGAACTAAATGGGGGTTCTCGATGTTCACCTTATTTCCTTATCTAGTGTCCACGAAGGGACAACCAAGAGCGAGTACTTTATCGCAGAAGTCAATTTAAAAAATAATGAACTGACACATTAGACATCGCATTTCATATTTAGAAATGCAGTGGAAGATGTTTTTCATTTAATTAGAAAATTTTGAAGGTTTTTAAAGTTGAAGTTTGATTTGATGAGGTCATGTGTTATAATTTATAGCCTGTTTGGGTAATTGGATTATAGTTGGTTGATTCACTAGACTGTTGAAGATACTCAAATCTAATGGCTTGATTTGATACCCTTAGTTCAAAATAATAAGAACATTGCTTTATTGGGTTAGTTTTAATATTTAATCTTACTATATGTTCATACTGTCTCACAATTTCCCGATTATGTTGAAATTTGCATACTTATAGACACATTTTTGAATTGCAAAAACACGAACAAATGGTTGTCAGAGTGCCCGAAAGTCAGTAACTTTACTATTTATTACTAAGATCAGCAAAGTCCTTAATACACATCTGTACACGACGAAGTCTAAATCAAGAGATAGATTCCAAAATCTTCATATGTACCAACTACTTGCCACCTTAGCGGACGACACAGCAACGATCAAAAGTCAGCAGTAACATTGAACTTGTATCGACCTGTACTCCCTCCCAAGTGACATTTAAGTGACACTGACATGTCAGGTTTCGCGAAAATCTGGGAGCACAAAAAAAAACGCACACCCTTCCTGCTCGGCGGGTAGGTCTTTGTGCCAGCGGGTGGATAATTCACCGGTGCAAGACGCTGCTTCAACGCTGGGCGGATAATGTTGCATTTCCACAGAAACCAAACTAGGCACTCTGGTTGCTCTACATGCGTTAGAAACTCAAGGTCCGCTAGCAGCTTCAGATGTGTTTGCGACGGGATGTAAGTCCGTTTCGAGCACCGTGGACGCTGCCTTGAGTCACTTAATCAAGACATTGACCTGACGACAATTTACGTCGATCTTATACAAGACGTCCTACAGCTACTAAAGAACGCAATGGGGTCCTGAATAAGGTCCACGCGCTAAAAACATGTCTGCACGTATTAAGTTATTTAGTAACAAAAACTGCTTGGCTATCACGGCGGGACGACAGCGCAGGCCTGTTTTTGGACATAACTTTCCACAGATTAACGAGAAAATCATGCGGGCTGATCGTTGAATTGCTGAGACTGATGAATTCTCTAGAAATCAATAACGTAATTCCATAAAGTAACTGTTCACATGACACACTTATATCTTCCTTGTAGCTAGTGCGCAGCCCCAACAAAACGGTGGGGATAATGTTGAGTCAGGAAGGACTATTTCAGTGACACAAAATTCTGGTCTTCGATGTATGGTGCCAACGCTCAATGGTCTTATTTCACGCAGAATGGTGCAGTGACGTTCAATTCTTGAAGCTTCCAATAAAAGCCGTGAGAGATCTGAACGACAACGGTTCGGATTGGGTGCCCTGATCGGATATGATGACGCAAGGCATACCAAAACGATCGACCCAGTCATCAAACAAAACTCTTGCCATGGTATCTGCTATTCTGACCAGCAATGAAAACGCCTCCGGCCACCTAGAAAAATGGTTGATCACTGTTAGCCAGTCTTTCTAGCCCTGCAAACGAGTAGGCGGTGCCACGATGTCCAGATGCATGTACTGGATGTGAACGTTGAACACCGGAATAGACTGTAACGAATTCTTTTGATGGCGAGCCATCTTTGAAAGCTGGCATGGCACGCATTAGTGAGCCCACACGCGGATGTCTCTCCTTATGTGCGTCCATACAAAATTCTCAGCGATGGTCTTGCAGATAGCCCGAGCAATGGGATACGCTAGATGGTGAAATATGTTGAAAACCTTTCTACACTACAAAATTGGAACCAAGAGCCTCAGCTAACCTACAGAATTGTCACGTGCTACCTCTTGACGAGAGCCACAGGGATGGTGTGTAAGCCTTAGGGAGTTGATGTTGTTACGGGGCAGCACCTGAAGTTCAACGGCCCGGCTCTGCTCATGAGCCAGCCTGTCTTTGCTCATAAGGGTGGGCATCTCGATCATCTTCACCCAAGAAAGTGCATTCGTGACTGGCGTCGGAGATGAAATCAAAGTCCATTGACAAATACGATACGTAACTGAGATGCCTAAGTTGCCGCAGTGAGCCTTTAGTAGGGGATTTGATGAACACGTACATAAAGGCTTGTGATCCATCAGGACGAAGAATGCAAAGCTCTCCGAGTAGAGTGGAAAGTAACAAGCGTTGGTATATATATCGAGCAGTTAATGACATCGTTTTGAAACAATTCGATCTAATAAATGTCAAAAGGCCCTGGCTGTGATGGAGTGTATCTTTCTCTAATAAGAAATTAGTAAAGAGCTCTCTATCCCACTCACTATGATATACCAAAAGTCTATATTCGAAGGTTCTCTTCCTACTTTTTGGAAAAAAGCAATCATAACTCTGATTCCAAAAGGGACCGATAAGCAAGATGTCAAACTATATGGGCTGATTTCTAAGCCAAATATTTTCAGTAAAATATTAAAGAAAATCGTTGTTGATAATCTTAACTCACAAATGGGTCATATTGTTATTTCACAACAACATGGACTTTTAAGTGGCTGGAGTACCAATACTTATTTGGTGCTGTACACCGACTTCTCATATAACGCTCTAGATTCTGGGTGCCAAGTTGTCACCATCTGTACCAATTCTCCGAAGGCTTTCGATAAATTTAACCATGTTATTCTAATGAAGAAGCTCTCAAAAATCGGTGTTCTGGTGATCTTTTAAGATGGATCTTTTCGTACAAAAGTAATCAAAGTCAAGCATTTGCATGGAGAGGTTATCTTTCAAACTTCTTGGAGGTATCTTCAGATGTTTCTCAAAGATCACACTTTGGTCCTTGGGACTTGTTTTTTAAACTCTCATCATCTACTGAATGCAGATGACACCAAAATTTACAATATAATCAAGTCGTTGGATGATTGTAAGATATTGTATTTTCCCTACTTATTGGAAAAGAGCAAACGTTGTTCCTATTCTTAAAAGTGGTGATCCTTCTTCTGTGTCCAATTATCGTCCTATTTCCTTAATTTCCTGTTTCCCAAAATAACTTGAGCGCCTGGTACACAACCGGCTTTCAGTTTCATTGACCCCTATCTTGTCGAAAGAACAACATGGGTTTCTCAAAGGTCGCTCTACGACTTCAAATTTAATTGAATTCACCGATTTCATTGCTAAGGCCCCAGACAATCGATTGCAGGTTGATGTAATCTTCACTGACTTCTCGAAGGCATTTGACACGGTCAACCATCAACTTCTCTGTTATAAACTGAAAACCTTTGGGGTTGTTGGCCCTCTCTTATCATGGATGGACTCCTACTTGTCTTCTCGTATATGTTGTGTTAGTTACTGTGGAACTACCTCTATTCCATTCTATCCGTCCTCTGGTGTTCCTCAAGGTTCCATTTTAGGTCCCCTCTTATTCCTATTGTTTATAAATGATCTTCCTTCGGTTATGGCTTCCAATTGCCTACTGTATGCCGATGATTTTAAAGTCTTTCGAGCTATCAGGTCTGTACAAGATTGTCAATATCTTCAGATGGACCTGACTGCACTAAGTAACTGGTGTTCGTCTAATTACCTCTGTCTTAATGTTGCCAAATGCTATAAAATGACTTTTAATCTAAATAGTTCCCCGCTGAATTTTACCTGTATGTTGAATGAAGTCCCACTCGCTGCTGTGAGCTCTGCTAAGGACCTTGGCGTTACTTTTGATCCTAAGCTCAATTTTGATGCACACGTTCTAATCGCGACTACTAGGGCCTCGAAAATATTGGGACTTATTTTCAGGCACGCGCATAAATTTAACAATATATCTACTCCTGTCCGCTTGTTTATCTGTCTTGCCCGTCCTATCCTCGAATATTGCTCTGTAGTTTGGTCTCCCCGACACTCCTACCTCATTGACTCGTTAGAGAATGTCCAGCGTAAATTTACTCGTGTCTTGTTTTACAAATTCAAAATCCCATATCAACCCAATGACTGCCGTTTATCCTTCCTACGTTTGCCTACTCTATCATCCCGTCGCATGTATCTAGATCAGTGTTTTCTGTATCAACTCTGCCACAATCAAATTTCATTAACATTGCTTGCAGACCTACGTCTTCGTCAATCATCGCGTTCTTCTCGGGCAAACAATTTTTTCGTGCCACCGTATGCCCGTACAAATTTATATTTTCACTCTCCTATTATACGAATGGTAAGGAATCATGATAGGCTTGAGCTTGGTCCTTTTTCCGACTCATACCTAGTTTTTAAATTGAGGTTAAGAAGCCTGATTCTTAAAACTCAACTGGAGTAAATATTAGACTTTATTTTCTTTTTTTGTGTGCTTTAATTTTATTTTACACGCATATTTATTGTTGTTAGTACCATTGAATTTCTTTTTTATATTAACTTTAACACTTAATTCTAATTTTCATTAATTTTCTTTTCTGTTTGTTTTGTTCCATTTTGTAATTCGAGAATGTTTATCTTTTAAATGGAATTTAAATAAATAAATAAATAAATAAATAACCTCATGAAAGCCGTCGGGCCTTGCTTTGTTGTGTGAGCAAACGCGTTTCGACCGCTTCGAGTCATCTTCAGTGTCTAAAGGATGTGTTGAAGGGAAAGACTTTATATAGTCGTAGGATGGGTTGAGCGGATGGGTAAATAGGTAAATAGGTCAGGTAGTAAATTACGTCAAGTAGTAAATTAGGCCAGGTAGAGGGATATTATGTTTTTGTTTTTTAGGGTTTTGTACTAAAATACAAAACCCTATTGCAATCACGACCTGTGTCCGTCTGTCCGTCCGTCCGTCCGTCCACCCGTCTGTATGTCACAGCACTTTTTCTCCGAAACTATAAAGGCTACAGCCATGAAACTTTGTAGAAAGGTCAGAAGTGGTGACCTCTTGAAAGTTCAAGGGTGGAAAAATTTTTCAAAGGCGTTTAAGGGGGTCTCCCCATATAGGGAGGTGACCCCTCAAAAAAAAATTTCACCATTGGTAGTCGAGTAGGGTGTCGTTGAAAAGGTCTTAATGAGATCTTTTACAAACAAGTTTCAAAATTGCCTTATAAGTACCGAGGGGGGTAGGGGAAGGGGAAATGTAAGAACTTTTCGCGTACCCCCTCTCGCGATTGGACACCTTCCATCCGAAAAATCTGAAAAAAATCATGAATGTAGGCCTTAATGAGAACAACAACAACAAATACATGAGAAGTCGTAATTCACTCAACTTTGTTAGTAATAGTATGATTTATCAATTTTGTGTTTTCTTGAATAAAATCTAAACGGTACCTTAAAACTCGATAAAATTTAGCAAAGACATGACTGTTTATAAGATTGATTTTTTCTGAAAGTTTCATAAAGGTCGAATGGCATTTACCGAAGTTATAGCGATTTGAATTTTCCTGTTTTACTATGGAGCAATATGCCCTGTATTACTATGGAAACATATGGCTATATAGCCATATGCGCTTTTTACCGACTTAGACACTACAGCTTTGCTAGAATTTGCATGAAAATTTCAGCAGTGATAGATATAATGGAGATGAGTACATACAATTGAAACAAGTCGAAGAGGCAGGAGAGAGCTCGTAGCAAAAGGGCTTTGTAACCATTCTAGGATTCGGAAAAATAGGCCATGAATCGATGATAACAGTACAAAAAAAAATTTCATGAAAGGTAGGCGATATGAGTATCAATTGAAAGTTCTCTATGAGAGCTTTTCAAAACAGTTCTTAAACTGACAGTTTTTGCTTCAGTGGGGGCACAGGGGGGGAAATACATGAAAAATGTGTTTTCTCCCTCGCGAATGGACACCCGTGATCTAAAAAATCTGAAAAAATTATCAAAGGAGATATTTATGGGTATAACTAGAACAAATACCTCAGAAGTCAAAATTCGTTCAACTTTGTGAATTATAGTATGAACCTTGAATTTCACATTTTCTCCAATAAAATCGTCTTTGACATGTTTCATGATTTTATTCGTTGCTGGTTACTGCATTTTGTAAGTTAAGTACAAAACCCTTCTGACATGAGCATAGGTCTGTCTACCCAACTTGTTTTTGCTTGCTGGGTGTCCGTTTCTTCTGCTTCATCTCGTTTTCGTGTAAGAGTGTGGTCTAGTACTGAGAAAATTACGTGGGAATTTGTAACAAATTGTTCGTTGATAATGTTACCGTCTGTTTTTCTATGTTTATACGAGTATATTTCAAGCCTTTCTAGGATACCAAGTCTCGGTCATTTGCTTTGTTTGTGTAGCAATTTCATAGAGTTTGTCATAGCGTCTGGCTCATGTGCATGGTTTTGTAGGTGTCTCGCATAGTTGGAGTCCGCCTTGTTGTGTAAGAAAGATCGTAAGTGCTCGTTGCATCTTGTCGTAAGTTTTTGTGTTGTCCTTCCTATATATACCATGTCGCAGTCCTTGCATGTCAGTTTGTATATGCCGCTGTTTTCGTATATTGATGTGTCATTCAGTTTTGGTTTCAGTTTATGTCCAATCTTGTTGCTAGTTTTGAATGCAGTTTGCAGTTTGTATTTCCTAAGGAAGTTTGATAGTTTGTACGAGTATGTCTCTTTGCCTATGTATGTTAACGAAATCCACTGTCGGTCGTTCTTATGAGTTTCAGTCGGTTCGCGTTCCTGTTTTTGTTTGTACGGTGTAACAAGTTTGTCAATGTCGCATTGTTTGTATCCGTTGTTATAAGCTATTCTGTAAATGTTGTTTAGTTCGTCATGGAGAGGGAGTGAAGCCTGTGCACCATTGATCTGTACGCTGCTAGCTTATGTTGTGCGGGGTGGTTAGATGTTTAATGTATGGTATGATTAGTTGTGGTTGGTTTCCTGTATACTTTGTAGTCTAACCGTGTTTGTGGGCGTGTCACGGTCAGGTCCATATAGTTGAGTTGTCCGTTTGTTTCTTTTTCTATAGTGAAATTTATATTTGGGTGAATTTCATTCATATGGGTAAGTAGTTCGTCTTGTTTATTTTCTTGTGAGTCAATAACGATAAAACAGTCATCTACATATCGTCTGTAAAATATTATATTGAATCTTTTGACAATTTCGGATGTAAAGACTTCTTTCAAAGATTGTAAGAATATTCCTGACATTATTGAGGACATTGAATGTCTCATACCAAGACCGTCCTTGACAATATATGTGTTGTTATTGAACTTTAATTAGTTCTGCTAGATTGAGGTCTTTATGAGATTGAGCAGTTGATCTTTGAATCGTCGGCTGTTGTTGAATAAAGGTTTTTCTTTTAGTATGGCCAATGTTTCAACGACGGGAATAGACGTATGGAGATTGGTGATGCCTAGTGATAAAAGTCGACAAGTTTCAGTCAATTTCAAAGAGGTCGTAGAGTTCGCTAGCTCACGGCTGTTTTTTAATGCATATTTGTCATCAAAGTGCATGACATCAGCCATCATCGTTGCCGAGTACCGTGCTAATTGGTATGCAGGAGCTGGGTGATAGTTGACGACAGGACTCTCAACTCCACGATGCCTCTCAGGATTATCTCACTATCTGATTGTTGGGTGTGGGTTCGGATCATTCGAGGTGCATGATGCTGTCTGGCCTATCAACGCTGGCTATAATCTACTTCGCGGACGCCAATTTTTTTCAGGTTACCGCGTTTGTTGGCAAAAATGCACTTCAATGCACGTGAACTATATCCCCGGATTACTGTGCTAGAAAGGCGGCAACTTGAAGAAAATGGCGTTTGCTTTGACCTCAGCCTCCTCGGCGTCTATGGCAGCAGAGGCTTGGCTACCAGTACCATTGAAGTTTGCAAATTAAAAGAGTCTTTTAGATAGTGATACAAGCGCCAGCATACTGAAAACAGGAATGAACAAGCAAATTCAAGAGATTTTTGTGAATTAGCTCAAAACCTTGGAAAAGAAAACATTTTCAAAAACATGCAAAATCAACAAATCAGTAATCGTTTTAAGATCACATCGGACTCTACTCAAATAAAAAATATAAAAATTAATCAATAAAAAATCCAAAATAAATCCATAAAAATACCATTAACGACGAAGGAACCAACAGCTACAGCCACGACGTTAATATCACATCGAGAACGCTACCAACGACGACAAATGCAAGACGGACAAACAATGGAGAACAACGCACAGCCTTGGCCAAACATAGATTCTTGCGGCACTTGGACGCAGAAAAATTGATGCGAATGACAGAGCGTTTTGAGAAATAAGCGCGGGAAATGCTGATTAAAGCGAGTGGTACAATAAAATGTAAAGAGTATCGGGAAATTAGTAATTGATGCAGCGACCGCTACTGAAGGAACTAAATCAAGGCCATTAAATACCAAAATAAGCTCTGCAGAGAAAACACCGAACGATTCAATCATCTTGGACCTCTTTACCGTACAGCGCAATCGACAGTGAAATACATCCTTGCCATCTGCAATACACAGCCATACTTTTGCAAAGCAAGGAGCTAGAGCAACTCCTAGCTTTAATATGCCGTAACAGGCGCAGATGGCCAAGGTAGAGAAAGAGTAAAAGGTCAAGCTCTCTGAAGGTGATGGTTTTTCCAATGCGAAATTGGAAACAGCAAAACGTTGGCTTGTAGCCCAATCAAAGGAGATCAGAAAAAGCGGGGAAGAGACAAGAAGGAGCCAACGAAAGTTTAGGCTCCATTGGAAGGGAGCTTCTATGCAGCGTTATCTAGGAAGCTACAAAAGCAAACGAAAAAGTAGTCGAAGTTGACCCAAGGAAAAGAAAGAAGTAAAGCTCAACATTCAGAAAATATACATAGAATCGGGAAACGAACAATAAGAAGCGGCGCAAAGCTATTGGGTAGGCACTACTAGTCAAAGCAAATGACAGTAGATCGTATGCGGGTGTTCTGCGAGAGGTAAAGGGCGTGGCGAAAGCAGAAGATATACAAACTGTCATAAAAACCGTACCCCCGATTCGCTTGCGTGACTTATTGGCGGAGCTCAGACCAGAAGCCACTAACATTGATGCATTCCGTAATGTGGTCAAAAATTTTCTTGGAGATAAGGCAACCGTAGATTCACTTGAACCTAGGGCTGCTCTTTTCTCTACAAAGACTCTGAAACAAGGCCAGTTGATTTGAAACCCGTGCCAGGTACAGGTAAGTAGGGAGTTTTTCAGGAAGCTCAAACCAAATTCAGATCACTTCTACAATGAGCCATATTTTACAGATTAATCTGCATCAGAGCACACTCGCTTAAAATCTACTCTACTACTATATTTTGCGAGTGATAGTAAAGCTAACTTGCTACTATTCAGTGAGCATAACTACAACTGACGATCTCCAACATGGTATCCTGATGAATTTGGTACTGCCGTCATCTGGGTTCAAAACAGTGCCCACTTTCAAGTGCAAGGTCTGGAGCGAGGAAATAGTTTCGTTTGGGATCGGTGCTTGCAAACTACATTTTTTAAGTACCGAATAAATCTTTACCATCTTCGCAATCTAGACTCACGTGCATGTCAAAGGTGACTTTAATGCAAGGGTAATTGAATGGAGTATTGTAGCAACCACGGAAGTCACCGCAGTTGCAGACATTAAGAATTAGCAGAGGGGTGTGTAGCCCGGGGTGGCATACTGAGGCCGGCTAGCGCTCAGTCGTGTCGTGGGTCTTCCGGGACACCCTCTGCTCGTGCTGAGCGACCTTACATATAAATACTAGCACATAGGGAAAAGGACGGGAAAGGGGAGGTCACATTGAGAAATGAAAAATAATTGTTATCTTAATACATTGTGACCATTTTTATTTCAATTTAAGAAAATACACAACAACAATTGGTGAAAGAAAATAATATTGTAAAACAAAATTAGCCTCTGAATTGCAAGCTGTTGAGAGATTTCGGCAAAAATTATTATGGAGAGAAATCGCAAAAAAAAAAATATTATAGAAAACTAAAATATGTGCGTTACTCACCCCTATTGGTGCTGCTGAGCGCTCGGCAACTGAAGGGAGGGCACTGCAAAAAAAAAAATCACTGAAACAGATTAAATTCACGAACTTTACGTTATGTTTTCTTTTCTTTACGTTAACATAAAACCACAAAACAACAATATAAACTCTACTTTAAATTTTATAATTTACGCAGCCACTAATCCGCTGTACGGCAGTTTATCCCCCATTAAGTTGGACTAATTACTTCACGTATATTTCCAATTATTCCTCCAAATTCAATTCATCTACCAGGAGGGATCCGCCCACAGATATTATTCTTGCGTTTTTTCCTTTTTTATAGTTTAGGAGTACCGGCACTTGAGTATTCAGATGTTATTAAAGCTAGCACTTGACACTTAATTTTTCTTTAACCGTTATTTTTTCTTAATCCAATCACTGTATCCACTTGGACTATCTTTTGCTAAGAAGTTCATTAGCTGCACTACTACTTCAACTATAATACCTTGTTGTAATATTCCATTTCGAAAATATTCGATACTAATATTCACGACAAACTATAAACCTGTGAATTCTTCTTTTTCTTTCTTTTTCTTTTCTTTAATTCGCGATTTTTAATACACGTATGTCTTTTTTTCTTCTGTTCACCTCTGCCTCAAACAGATTCAACCCTTTTTCACTGTCACTATTGTGAAACCAATCATTTATCCACTCCAAAATCAGACTCTATCCCAAAAAAAAAAAAACTCCTTCTTCACAAAACCAAATCCGGCATTTCATTTTTATACGAATTCACCATTCCGAACCGCAAAGCACAATTCATTTTTATATTAACAGTCAAATACCCGCTACCAAAAATCAATTTTATTCCACTCCGAAAACTTCCTTGTCTTTTTCCCATCCGAAATCTGACTCCCTAATCCCAACCACCTAACTTCCACTTTCCACCTTTCTCCCATCCGATCCCGCAATCCAAATTCTTTTCCAATTACCGCTGTCGCATCTGGGTAACGTAATCGAAGTTCATTACACTTCGATTCCGCTACCCACACATCTTTTGGTCCGTATCGACAATCACAATAGTTTCCATTGACTTGCATATATGGCAATTTACATCCCCAAGAATCGCTTGATTGAATGTAAAGTGTCACACATACGAGTACATTACGAAAACTATTGATTTTGCCGATACCCTAAAAAAAGAGTGCTTCCGTGCGCCCGGGGGAACTTGAACTCAGGGTTCCAGCAGTCGCACGGTCGAAACTCGCGACGTAACCAATGGAGCTATGCCTTATCGATCTCCCATTCATCAGATTAGCAACTTCAACGATTATCTGGGCATGAGATTGATCTTTGGTTAGTAGGGAAGCGTGAATTAATTTTCGTTAGTAAGAAAAATAAAATTTGGTGATGGGAACTAGTGAATAGAATTTGTTAGTATGAAGGAAGGAATTAGGTTTTGTTAGTAAGAATGAATAGAATGAAATTTTGTTAGTGGGAATTAATGTAGGGAGTGTTGTTAGTGGGAAGATTAAACTTCTTATTATATTACTAGGGTGTTCTTATTGGAAATCAGGGAAAGGGTAGGATTGTGATGAGGTGGACATAACAATTAAAGGGAAAAATAGGAAAAATGTTAATAAAATAAATAAATACACACAGGAAAAGGTGGGAATGCCCAAAGGAAAGTGACAATGTCACGGCGGCAATTGAAGTTGCGAATGGGAGGAAGTTGGTACGCCGGAATTCGCAACAGTATGCCTAAATCAGATCCAAGTGGCAAACGGATCCTGGGTATGGCAGTTAGAGCTAGGCTCGTTCTACCAAATACAGGCCATGTCCCTACTTTACGTCAATTGGTCTGTTAGAACCATTTTGGACATAATATTTGCTTTGGAGTCCCTAATATCAAAGGATAAAATTGAAAAGTTCAAGAAGACTACTCCTCTATTAACGAACAATACATAGCACTTAAGATCCATGAAGAGCATTCTGTGATGGTCGTATGGTTGGCCTTCCAGGCTTCAATAGAATACTGAAAAGGTGGACGTAGAAGTGCTAGTGGCACAATCGTCACTACGGGAAATTTGATCGAGGAGTTGGGGACTAGCAACTAAGGATGTAGTGAGCATAACTGTGATAATCATTACATTTACCTGCAAGTTTTCCATGACTTGCCAAAAAGCCCGGCACGGTAAGCCTACAGTGTAACGATGGTCCTCTGAAATCGGCAAAAAAGTGAAGAGAGTATTGCAAGCCCAAACAAGAAGCCCAGCAAGCTCTGCCCCAAGAACATGCAGGCACCAAATTAGCAGCTTATAAGTCGGCTAGAAAATGCCTCCACCAACTGCTAACAAACGATTGGAACCGGAGTTTGTAGGGTTTAGGCAACTCGTACAAGCTGGTCATACGGAAGCTCAGTGCCCAAATATTTCATATAATATGGAAAAAATGAACGAGATTGTGCGGGCTCTCTTCTTTATTCATCGAGTCTATATTAAGGCTGTCCACGGTTCCTTCGAGATGGAACTCCTGTTGAGGTGCTGCGGATGGTTTATCAATGCTGCCCTGATGTACTGCTCAGTATGTTTAATGCTTGCTTGCATGAAAGGACATTCGCAGAATGCTGGAATGTGGGGAAACGTATGCTGATCAGCAAAAGTAAGAGAAATATCGAGTCACTTTCTACATACCAACCGTTATGTATGTTACACACAGCCGCGGAAGTACTTGAAAAACTTATCAAGAGAAGACTTGCTGATGCAATCTTAACGGTTGGGTATCTTTCTCCAAGGCAGCATGGCTTCAAAGTAGGTCGTTGCCCTATTGCGCACTATCAGAGAAGTCATAAGCGTGGTCAAGCGCGCCAAGGTACACAGAAACAAATTGCACTCGAAGGGCCTTTAGACGTCAGAAATGCTTCAATTTTGCCATATGGCCGAATATTATGGAAGCGCTGAAAAGTTATTTCCAAGTGGCACAATACTCATGGTTTATATCATGAGGGACTACTTGAGGAACCGCAGTCTGCTCTACGTCACAAGGGAAAGTAGTTGTAATATGGCTGTTACATTAGGTGTCATTCAGGGCTCCACTTTTGGTCCCGATTCGTGGAGCATCTCGTATATTGGGCCACTGAAACTTGAGATGCCAGACAAATTACGCTTTGTCAGCTATCCAGATAATGTAGCAGCGTTAGTCGCAGGATGCATTATCAAGCATAAACGATTCAGACTATGTACGCTGATGCAGCTAGTGGAGAACTGGATGGCTCTTCGTGGCTTCAGTCGGGCATGGGAGAAAACTGAAGTGATCATACTAACCAATAAAAGAATCCCTCGAAGAAATGACTATCAGTATCGCGGAAACACTTGTTGAGTCGAAACCAGCAGTAAAATACCTGGGAGTACTGACAGACTCATAGATATGTACAAATTAAGTCGTTGTTGAAGCCGCTATCTATTAACCAACAACCAACGGTTTCGGAAGCTGACAATTTAAATGTACCTGATACATCACTAGCTGCTCAACAAGATATGCAGATACAGCCAGCGTTTGTACTACAGCCGGATTGCTGCAACTATGTGGAAAGAGCGGAATCTGGTCAATCTGGTCAATCAATCGTCACTAAGAACAACTCGCTGTTGAGGCCGCTTTCTATTAACCAACAATCTGATTTACTTATGATCAGCCCACCTGGTTCTTCATCCAACAGTCGGGGAGCGATTCCAAAGAAAATACCACCTCCAATTCAACATCAGAAATCGAGTGACCTCGTTCCCTCAACAGATCTCGATTCTCCTGTCATTCGTGCTTCTATACCTTTGAAGAATATCTTTATATCTAGAGTGGCGTACGAAACTTCAGTTGAGGACCTAAAGCGTTATGTCAACAAAAAGTTTGGATCATCCGTTAAAGTCTTTACTTGTCATAAATTGACTAAGGAACATTTAACGGACAAAGTAGTTGCCTCATTCAAATTGGTGATTTCTGCGAATAGTGATATTGTCCTGAATCCAAATCACTGGTCTGCTGGTGTTCTTGTTAAGCCGTTTGAATCTAGACGAAGAAATTTTCGTCGGGCGATAAACGAAATCCCAAAGCTCTAGACACAAGTAATCTTGATGAACATTCTAGTAATCATAATGTTTTTTCTACTGTATCCTCTTTAAACGTCAATGAATCTCTTTCAAACCTTAATACTCTTCAATGTAACTTCTCTTCTCCTAATAAAATGTGTTTATCTATTTTTTACCAAAATGTACGAGGATTAAGGACCAAGCTTGAGGAACTCTTTATCTCTTATCAAGTTAGTAATGATTCTATTATCTGCCTTTCCGAGACCTGGCTGAATGGAAACATTTTGAGTACTGAAATGTTTCCTGATCATATTGTATATAGATGTGACCGTGACCTGATTGCCACTAATAAGGCTGATGGTGGTGGAGTTTTAGTTGCAGTTAGCAAAGCTCTACCTAGTTCTCCTTGTTCTGATTTCTGTTTTTCTCCTACTTTAGAATGTGTTATTATCAAAATTTCTCTCCCTCATAATACAGAGTTCTTGATTTTGTCTATTTATATTCCTTGTAATTCACCTTTAACTGTTTATGAGACGTTTTTTGATGATCTATCCTCTTATCTAGTTTTGCGACATCCTCACGCCAAAATAATAGTTTGCGGGGATTTTAACTTACCATACATAGTGTGGAAAAATTATACTACTCCTTCAATCTCGTCAGTTGACCCTTTTTCTATAACCCTGTCATCTTTCCTATCTCATTGCTCCTTCTCTCAATTTAACCATATCCGCAATCCTAATGGTCGTCTCCTTGACCTTGTTCTATCAAATGTTCCAGTTAGCCATTTATCTGTATCTCAAGCCTTACATCCGTATGTTCCTCCTGATCGGCACCATCCTCCTTTATCTATAGATCTTATAGTCGATGAAATTAAATTTAACAAACCTCATCCCGCTCCAAAACTTAACTTTTTTAAAGCTAACTATGAAGCAATTAATACAGAATTACTTTCAGTCAACTGGCTAGATTTCTTTAGAGGCCTAAATTGTGAGGCTGCTTTGGATAAATTTTACAAATATATTTATAATCTTATTCGCTGTTATACTCCTCTTCAGACATCCCGTAAAGCAAATCATAAACCTTGGCTAACAAAGCGAGTGCTTAGTGCCCTACGAGCAAAAGATAAGGCACATCGTGTCTTTAAAACACTCGGCACTATTGAAGCAAGATGTAATTTTAGCAGGCTGCGTGCTATTGCCAAAAAAGAGATCAGATATGCTTTGAAGGCTTATTTCAGCAGTCTGGATAGCTCCCTTGTGGCTAATAATACAAAGCCTTTTTGGTCTTATATAAGATCGCTGAAATCCTCTTCTTCCATTCCTAGTAAGGTCCATTTGAATGGTGCAGAGGTTTCTTCTCCTCAAGAAGTGACTGACTCATTTGCCCAATTTTTCTCTTCAACTTTCTCTTCTCCCGCTGCAACTGTGCATCCTGTTGTCTTACCTAATCATCTTCCCTTCCCAATTTCCTTTATTTGTACTGATGCATCTGAAGTCGAAGCTCTGATCAATGCTCTTGATCCTAATATTAGCCCTGGGCCGGATGGTTTGCCAAACATATTTGTAAAGTCGTTAGCCTCATCGCTTAGTTTTCCTTTATCTCTCCTCTTCAATCTAAGTTTGAGTACTGGTACATTCCCGAACCCTTGGAAAACAGCTTATATTGTGCCTATTTTTAAAAGTGGTGATCCTACGTCAGTTTCCAATTATCGCCCTATTTCTTTACTATCCTGCTTTCCAAAGTTACTTGAACGGTTGGTTCATAATCGACTCTCAAACTCACTAGCTCCTATTATTGCTCCAGAGCAGCATGGCTTTCTCAAAGGATACTCCACTACCTCTAATTTAATGGAGTTCACAAACAGTATTGCAAGAGCTTTGGATAACCAACTGCAAGTTGATGTGATCTACACAGATTTTTCCAAGGCCTTTGACACTGTGAATCATTTACTTCTTTGTCGTAAGCTTGAAGCTCTTGGCATCTCGGGTGCTCTTCTATCTTGGATGTCATCTTATCTATCGTGTCGTCCCTGTCGAGTAAGTCTCTCTGGTATTACGTCTAATCCTTTTTGTCCTTCATCTGGCGTTCCACAAGGTTCAATTCTTGGGCCTCTTCTCTTTCTGTTGTTCATAAATGATCTTCCCTTTGTAATTAATTCCTCGTGCCTTTTGTATGCAGATGACTTCAAAGTATTTCGAGCAGTCAAATCCCATTTAGACTGTCAGCTCCTCCAAAATGATTTGAATGCTCTAAATGAATGGTGTGCTTCAAATTATTTATATCTTAACACTACTAAATGTCATAAAATGACTTTTTCTCTTAAGGACTCTCCTATTAATTTTAATTATATATTAAATGATGCTTTGCTCTCTGAAGTGTTCAGTCATAAAGACCTTGGAGTAACTTTTGATCCAAAACTCAAATTTGATGCACATATTTTAAATGTGATTACTAAAGCGTCTAGAGTTTCCGGGTTTATCCTTAGACATTTACATAAATTCAATAGCATCTCTTCTTCTGTCCGCCTATTTGTTTGTCTTGTTCGCCCTTTGCTTGAATACTGTTCTGTTATCTGGTCCCCCCGATATTCCTATCTCGTGACTTCTTTAGAAACTGTCCAAAGAAAGTTCACGCGTTTTCTTTTCCTTAAGTTTAATTTGCCGTATCAGCCTTATGAAAGTCGTTTATCTTTCCTATCTCTTCCATCCCTAATATCCCGACGAACTTATTTAGACCAATGTTTTTTGTACAAACTCTGCTACCATCAAGTCCCGTTAAATATTTTTTCTGAGCTGCGTTTCCGACAAACATCTCGTTCATCTCGGATGAATTCTTATTTCGTTATACCATATGCTAGAACTGATTTATATTTCTATTCACCAATCTTAAGAATCGTACGAAATCATAATAATCTCGAGCTTGGTCCTTTCCCCTCTTCTTACATAGCATTTAAGAAAAAACTAAGAGAGTTACTACTAGTTTAACTTTTAATTATCGACGTTTTAGTATTCTTTTTCATTTAAATTTTGCTGATTGTTCTTTGCGTTCCATTTTGTGATTGGATTGTTTAGTCTGTAAGATGGAATAAATAAATCAATAAATTAATGAAAAATTGAAGCAACAGCTGAAAAGGTGGCAGTACGTTTACTGGCACTTAATCGACCAATGGCCAGCATAAGAGGATGTGTTTCGTCAAAGATACGACTTCTAATAAACGCTGTAAAATCTATCCTAATCTACTGTTCAGAACCATGGGGCGACGCTCTAAACAGGGAATTGCACCAAATGTGGTTGGCACAGGTGCAGAGAAAAGGAGCGCATAGACGAATACTAAACAGTCTCAGCGTTGGTGGTATTAGAGATTATAGGAGGGATGTCCATCGCGCTCCTGGTTAAGGATCAATGGAGCGTCTATCTGTATAGAAGTAAAGGTGATAGAGAGGCTGTTACTAGGGAGGAGAGGCAGCACTTTCTCAGCGGTTGGTAGCATTCCTGAGAGAGCGGTACCAGATGGACTGATCACCTGCTCCCCAAACTGAGGCCGTGGCTTAATCGAGTGCATGGTGAAACTGATTTATACCTAACCCTACTCTTGAGTGGGCATGGATGTTTCCAGTTTTACCTGGATGAGATCGATAAATCACGATCTCCGGACTGCGAGCTTTTCAGAGGAGTGGTGATAGTGCTCTTAGTTGTGCCTAGGTGTTTCGATGGCATAAAGAGTTTAAGGAGGGGCGTAAAAGCGTGTGCACACCCTAATCCGTGAAGATCGGCGCTTAGCAGTTCGAATGTTGGCCGCGGAACTGGGTATGAACCGTGAAACAATCAGACAAATTTTAACCGATGATTTTGGGATGAAAAAGTTGTGCACGGAGATGGTTCCAAAAACCCTTTCTGAGGAGCAAAAGCAGCATCAAATGACCATCATAGAAGACTGCTTGGAACAAGTGGAAAACGAACACACGCTGCTTGATCGAGTTATTACAGTTATTTTTATTCGCTAGAACAAAATCGGTGGTCAAAGGAACCCGTTTTGGGTCGATTACGGACATCCTGGCGACCGTGACGGGGTTACTCGTGGACATCCCAGTCAAATTGTTCCGGAAATGTTATAAAGCATGTAAAATGTACTGGAATCGTTGTATAGCTGCCCAAGGGGACTACTTTGGCTGCTTCGGGAATATCGGCCCTGAGTCGACTTATAGCCAACGTAGGGGGACCCAGCCCATCAAGAAGACGCCTCTTGATGAGTGCTGTAGGGTCAGTGTTATTGCACGGAGCAGAGGTATGGGGCGACGCTCTCAGCAAGGAGGTATACCGAAAACAATTGGCACAGCTACAGAGAAGAAAAGCACTGAGAATTGCATCTTCGTATCCAACAGTCTCCGACTCGGCGGTCAGAGTGATTACAGGCGTGATACCTGTCGCCCTCCTTGCTAGAGAGCGCCGCGCTATTTACCTGCACCGAAACGATGATGCGAGGGAGACAGTTGTCCGCGAAGAGAGACAGCGCTCGCTCAACGATTGGCAGCAGTCTTGGGGGAATCGCACGAAGGGAAGGTGGACTGCGCGCTTCATCCCGGATTTGAGACCATGGCTAAATCGAAGGCATGGTGAGACTGACTTCTATCTGACCCAGTTTTTGAGCGGGCACGGGTGTTTTCAGTCTTACCTGCTCAAGATCGGTAAGTCATGGTCTCCCGATTGTCGGTTTTGCCCAGGAGAGGAGGACAATGCCTGTCAAACATTTTTTGCGTGTACAAAATGGGTCAGGCTACGAAGCGAACTCTACAGGGGGGCGGGAGAGCTCACCCCGGATAATAAAGTTGCGGTGATGCTCGAATCGGTTGACAAATGGAACCAGGTGGCACATTATGCTCGGGCAGTCCTAAAATATAAAAGGGACTCACAGCAGCCGGGAGCGCTGGGGCAGGGGGATCGCTCTTCTGGCATTTCCTCTTCCCCTCTCCCCTCCCGCTAGGAAAGGGACTCCCCAGCTTGAAGGCGCCCCACGGCGTAACAAAACGAGACCTGGCCCGAAGTAATGTGTCAAACGGTTCCAGGCTAGGTTCTCAGATTGACAGGGGAGGTGTTTAGTGGGTAGTCCAAGGGTATCCTCCATGAGAGTCCCACACTACCAGACTCAGCGGGCGTAAATGCCTTCACCTCCCTACCACAAAAAAAAGGGGACTACTTTGAAGGAGATGGCAGAGTTGTTGAATAATTTTTAAATATGCGGTTTTCATGGAATTAGTCTCATTACTTAATTGTCACACCTCGTAGATATCACTCTTACCATTTTTTGAAGGTTCTGTAAAAGAATTTTACAAAACCCTACTAAAATTGCGTCCTGACTGTCAGTCTGTCCGTCCGTCCGTCCGTCCGTCCGTGTGTCACGCCACTTTTTCTCGCAAACTACCTAAGCTAGAAACGTCAAATTTTGTGTGCAGATGTGAAGTGGTGCTTTCTTCAAAGTTTAACTACAAAAAATTTTATAAGGTATTTAAGGGGGTCTTCCCATATAGGGGAGTGGCCCCTGAAAAAAAATTCATGAAAGGTAACCGATATGGATATCAAATGCAAGGTCTTGATGAGAACTCTTCAAAACAGGTCTTAATTTGACACTTTTTGCTTCCAGAGGCGCACAAAGAGGGGAAATACACGAACAATTGGTGTCCCCCTTCCCTCGCGATTGGACACTTGTGATCTGGAAAATCTGGAAAAAAATTATAGAAGCTGTTGTTTATGAGTTCAACAACAACAAATACCTTAGAAGTCAAAATTCGTCCAACTTTGTTAAAAATAGTATGATATTCGAATTTCACATTTTCCCCAATAAAATCGTATATCTACCCTTAAATTCAACGAAATTCGATGTTTGAGTAGCCCTACAAAAGACCCTTGAACTTTGTAAGTTTGATGAAAATGTAATGATATGCACGGAAGTTCTAGCCATTTGAAATTTCTCCGATTACAACAACAATAACACATGATTTTGGTGTTTTATGGACTTTCCATTATATAAGTCATTGCAGTTTTGATTTGATCTTCTTGAAATTTTCAAATAAAGTCAGCAGCATTAATATTTTTGGGAATTTATGGGTATAACACAATACAATAAGAGCGTCGTCAACTGGTTATAACTTTATTTACTTAATAACTACAAACTGACTATAAAGACAAATTAAAGATGGCTGGTGCCATTTGTATTAATTGTTACGGAGTACGTTAGGTACGTCCGGACTCAGTCAGATCTAGTTCAAGAGTGTTGGCTTGACGAAGATTCTGGAACACTGCTGCTGTGGTCAGCGACATCTGGTTGTCGTATGTCGTGGCCACCACAGTACTCCCCCTTTAGTGATATTGTCGTGGAAACAGATATTACGAACAAACTCACCAGATGATAAGGCCGCACGTGATGACGTGTGTCGATGTGGCGGTATGCGGTTGCAGGTTGATGCTGCGGTGGTGGCTGTTGATCGGATACGGGTTGGGGCAAAAACGGGTTGTTACATCGTAAATGTCGCTGATCGGGCATGCGACGTAGTGCAAGGTCGGGCATGCGACGTAGTGCAAGGTCGGGCATGTGGTCTGGTGTGAGGTCGGGCATGCGACATTGTGCGAGGTCGGGCATGCGGCCTGGTGCTAGGTCGGGCATGCAAGGTTGTGCGAGGTCGTCGATGCAAATGCAACTACGCTGTCGGGCACGTGATTCGACATTATCGGGTATTCAATGCCGATGAAATTCCGCGTGCCACTGCACTTTGGGCAACAATTGTGGGTATGACACAATACAATAAGAGCGTCGTCAACTGGTTATAAATTTATTTACTTAATAAATACAAACTGGCTATAAAGGCAAATTAAAGATGGCTAGTGCCATTTGTATTAATTGCTGCGGAGTACGTTAGGTGCGTCCGGACTCCATCAGATCTAGTTTAAGAGTGCTGGCATGACAGCGATTCTGGAAAACCGCTGCTGTGGTCAGCGAGATCTGGTTATCGTATGTCATGATCACCACAAATGCATGATTTGAATGATATTTTTTGTATTAGCTAAACTTTTTAATTGGATCATTTCACCCTTTTCACATCAACTTAATGTAAATCTATACGACAAATTTGCTCTACATTTGAAGCTTATCTAACGTCGCGCGGATATCGATCACTCTTTCGGATGGCTCCGATAGCTTTTTAAATTACTTTTTATGGAATTGTTTTTGCAGCTACATATAAATGAGTTGCATATTTTTGAATAATAATTTTTCTGAAAAATTATTAGAGAAGAAAAATGTTAGAAGAAGGTGGTTTCGACGTGTGCACTAATTCTCCTCAGGCCATCACTCTTAGATACACACCGGTGATGGCGGTATTAGTTTAGCTAATACAAGTACTTACAAGAGAAATTTACCTTGAATATAACTTGCAGATACAAAAACATATTGAGTTTGCATAAGTAGAAAAATTAAAAATTAACTCCCTCCCCTCTGAGCAAGGTGGTCGCCATCACCGGTGTATATCTAAGAGTGATGGCCTGAGGAGAATTAGTGCACACGTCGAAACCACCTTCTTCTAACATTTTTCTTCTCTTATAATTTTTCAGAAAAATTATTATTCAAAAATATGCAACTCATTTATATGTAGCTGCAAACAATTCCATAAAAAGATATTTTTTGGTTTGCAACAAAATGGCGACCGTCGGAAATAGAAATGGATTCTCTTTTAAATCTGCACATCTCTTTGACAAATTTCTTGACTTTATTCGTTATTGGTGACTGCATTGCTAAGAAGTTGGGTATAAAACCCTCCTGATATGAGCGTAGGTCTGTCTACTCAACTTGATTTCACTGAAATGGAATAGTGAATTAGTTGTTTTAAAGATATTGTAACTTAAATCTGGTGTCATAATGGCAATAAAAGCAAATTTTATATCTGATTTTTGCAATTTGATTGCCTACAAAAGCATCCGATGAAGATCATCGTCCTGCATATTGCGGTTTCTTGGCAAATAGGAGCCTATTAAGAATAATGACATAACCTAATGAACTTCTTTAGGAATTTATATATAACTCATGATACAGAGCTTCAACTTCCATTAACTTTCAAACTCTACAATCTCTAAATCTTCGACTTCCTGGGAGCACGTTAAGTGAAATATATTCGAGCCTATGCCCACCACCCATGCATTTTTCTCCTTTCCTTATTTTATTAGGCAATTAGTTCCAAAACATTATGGTATGCCAACAACGATTAACAACTCTGGTAATATCTTTTCTTTTTCCGTTCAAATCTCTGCTGTTGGTGTCGTTGTCTCAACGCATTCATGCCCGATACATCTTTTGTATATTTTTCATTCTTATTTTTCCCTCGGTTTCGGGCTACGGCAAAAGACAACACAATCTGCCAAATAACATATCCCAAGAAATTAACACCGCGCTCAAGCTAATTCGGGAAGTTTTCACAGTCGCATTCTAATGTGTGCTGGCTGCGTTAAAAGTGCCAAAAATAACCGTATTAACTCACATGATAGTACCAAAAGAACATCACTTTATCTGAGACACCAAATCTAAGATACAAATTCTATATGTGTCTTTGCTTGCTCACAATATAAAGACGGTGATGTATGTACGAGTTGGTTTTTTCTCAAGAACGCATTCTCCATCTTAGAATGTGCTAAGAAGTGCGCGACGCTTTATGTTTGCTTATATTGAGCACTTACTTTTCTTCTGATGATGCCCTTCTATGCCATTATCGCCTATATTTGTGCGGTTGATTAACATTCTCCTTTTAATTGCCTGTTATTTCACGTTGGCACATATGAGTGTACATTCCGGTACAATACTCGTATGCCCAGGAAACAACGAAGTCTTAATCCCATGCAGGATGTTAAATAGCGTTTCCAAAATGTTACGTGTTTGAATGCATCCAGGAATGGTGTATCGACGGCAATTAAAGAAGAAGTTGAATATGTATTTTGTCTGGGAATCATGGTGAAGAATTTATGATTGTATTAAAATGTGATGGATCATTAGAGGTGGTACAAATTGTTCTGTTTAAAAGCTGAGTAAAATCTAATCACTTAATCAAGCTGCAATGTAGAGGGTATATGATGGGAAAAATCTCGGATTAATTGGATTGTTTAGTGTTGAAATTCTCATAAATCTATAAATTCAGTGCTTTGTATCCTTAATCCAAACAAGTAATATGCTTTTACTTTGTAACCTTATTCGGTTTATCACAGATTTCGTATTCAGTGTAAACCATGAGACCCAATCACTAATCCCTCAAAATCCTCTTGGTCGGATAACAGCAACCGAAATCAAATATTGCAACAATTCTACCCCGAAATCATTATCACCCTTGTAATTTGGCCAATTGTGGACATTTCGTACATTTCTCACGATCCTTGACTATTTCGAATGCATTTTAAATGGTACTGGTGCCCATGTAGCAATAATGGCCAGAAATACCCGCGCCACCATCCTTTTACATTTTCCCGCGTATTGTTTCCTCAAAAGTGTGTACATATATCCATTACGGTTGGTCAAATAGAGAATAACTGAGAAGCGTTTCAATTCAAATGTTGAACAAAAGCCAATTATCGACATATCATGCGGAACCTCTTGAAAATGTCAAGGTCATAAAAATAAATTGAATTTCGCAAGGATAAGCTAGGAGACGAACTATTTGAAATGATCGGTTAAGTTAAGTCCTTGAGCCCTTCAGTTGGTGGTTGGTAGATGATTATGGGTTGAGTTAGGAATTAGCGTGAGGGTCAATTTTAACCGAAAATTTAAATTATAGGGGAAATGATTGGCGATTTTAAAATTCTTAAATATTGCCAAACTAAATTTGTGGTTGATTTAGATATACTATGCTGAAATGGAACATAGCTGTGACCTCATCACCGTCGGCTTCAATCAAATTTTGCGAATTTGTAGCTTTTGTTAATAGCAAACAAGTCGAAGGAACAAGAAAGCGCTTCTATCCGAAGAGTTTTGTATGTAAACTAGTAAGCAAATTCATTTACATATAGCCTCCTGCGTACACCTGTCCATATATATTGTAGTGCATAGGAAACCAACCTGCCAAGTTGGGGAGTTCTATAATGAAATAAACTAGGCTTCGGACAACAACAACTGCTACTTCTAATATCTAATAGGCGACTTCAATGCTATCATCAGCGGAAAGAAAGACGACGAAATCCTGGTAGGTAAATTTAGTTTGGCCACAAGTGGTCCGCTTCGCCCGCCAATATAATCTACATATTAAACGCGTTCTTGAAGAAAGGACGAAAAAATGGTAAGTCTAAAAAGTATTCAGCCTTTTTTTGTCATTTTTCGATTGAATATTTCTTTTATTTAAAATGGATTTTATTTAAGTACAAATGATCCATTATTATCTATAACCTTTTGCCATTTTTTGGGTAGAGCCACTATTCTATCTGTGTAGAACTTCCATGGTTTCCCGGCGAAAACTTGGCCAAGTGATTTTCACAGTCACATTTTGAAGTGAAATTCTTGTCATAAAAGAAGTTTTGCAGAGATCGAAACAGATGGTAGTCTGATGGTGCAAGGTCTGGACTATACTGTGGTTGCATCAAAACTTCCCAGCTAAGCTCTGCCAATTTTAGCCGGGTCATCAAAGATGTGTGTGGTCTGGCATTGTCATGATGGAAGACAACGCCCTTTTGTATTTATCAATTCTGGCCGGTTTTTTTGAATTTCTTGTTACAATCCTGTTAATTTCTGATAGTACAGAGCCAAACTGAGTGTTGGACCTGGTTCTAGCACCTTATGATAAACGAGTCCCTTCCAAACCCACCATACACACAGCATAACCTTAATTGGTGTCAATCCTGGCTTTGAAGTCGTTTGTGATGATTCACCTTTTTTTGACCATGATATTTTTCAAACGACATTCTCGTATCTTACCCATTTTACATCGCCCGTAATGATTTGCTTCGAAAATGGCTCGATTTTGTTGCGTTTTATTAGAATTTCGCAAATGGAAATTCGGTCGATCGAATTTTTTTGTGTTAATTCATGCGGACCTCAACGTCGAGCTTCTTTGTGTATCCAGCCTTATGCAAATTATTCAAAACTGTTTGATGATGAATATTCAGTTCCTTAGCAATGTCATGGCTGCTTATGTGTGGGTTTTCTTCAATTTTTTGTAAGATTGCATAGACTTTTTCAGTGATTGGTCGACCTGAGCGAGGTGCATCTTTGACATCAAAATTTCCGGAATGAAAGTGAGTGAACCATCTCTTGGATGTGGTTTTTGATAAAATATCTTGACTGTAGACACCACAAATTTTTTTCACAAGCCTGCGATGCATTCTCACCTTGATCGTAGTGATATTGTAAAATATAACGAATTTTTTCAGTAAATGTCACTTATTTTTAAATGAATACAACTTTTGACACGAATGACGAAATACAAAACTGTCTAATTAAAATTGCAGACTGGAATATCACCTTTCAAACGCATATCAGTTTGACTCAATCTAATTATTATTGCCCGATATATGACAACGAACACTATCTAGTGACAAAAGGGCTCAATACTTTTTAGACTATCTAATAGAAAATGGACTTGGCAAGTCCCAAACGCAACCACCAAGAACAAAATTGACCTGATCCTAACCGATAGAATAAGAACAGTTAAGGACGTACCAAAAATTAATAGCTTCAGGACAGGAAGCGATCATCGTCAAGCTAAAGCAAAGATTACCCTAGACCTAAAGGCTGAAAGGCTCAGAATAGTTAGAAAACCAACAAAATCAGGTATTAACAAAAACAACATCAGGAAAAACGCCGATCTCTACCAAGAAATGCTAGATTCCGAAATGCGCAATAAGAACGCAACGTTTTTCGCAGATGCCATCTTGAAATGTGCCCAAGAAGTAGGTGGACCAAGCGTAGACAATAGATACCACAAGCTCTCAAAAGACACAAAGGCTCTACTAAGGAAAGGGAGGGAAATGAAATTATCCTTGAACAGCTTAAGGGTTAAATACACTGAAACCTTCAAAATAATCAGAAAGAAAATAACAGGAGATCTGAGGAAATACAATAAAAAACTAGTAGAGAACGCCATCGAGAGTAACAGGTAACCGACAGGAAAACAATATTAGAGATTATAACCAGCTTCTATCAAGATCTCTATAAAGCCCCCAAAACGATCTAGACAATAGAAACGACCACATCAGCAGCACCTGAAGAAGAGGCCACAGAAGTTCTCATTGAAGAAGTGGAGTTGGCGCTGAAAAAAAAATGAAAATTGATAAAGCAGCTTGCAATCACGGCATCACAGTAGAATCGCTGAAATATGAGGGCAGGAAAACATGGAAACTACCGGCCGACGTATTCAATAGCTATATAAGAACCAGAAGAATTCCTGACTAGTGTAATACCGCCAACATAATTCTGATCCACAAGATGGGTAGTAGGGAAAACATTACAAACTATATATCGATAGGTCTGCTATCCACGTTCCATAAAGCATTCACTAAAATCATCAATAACAGAATACAGTCAGCCCTAGATGCAGAACAGCCTGGCTTTAGCACTATAGATCACATCCACATACTAAGAGAGACCGTAAGCATGTCACGGAAACTCTTTGAACTCTCCTATGCAGTCGTTAAGATGCTGCCCGAGCCAAGGTTGTTGATGTTAAAGTAAAAAAAATCAATTAATGAATTAATAGTATTCATTGAATAAATCAAACAAAAAAAAAATACTTAAATAAAATCGAGTAATGAAGTAAGGGAATAGTTTAAGTTGGAATAGCAAAACTCAGGAGTTCTGGTAAAATGCAATCCTGCAATGAAACAGTTCTTGCTCTACCTCGATGAGACTTTGTCTTTGGGAAAGAAATAGATTATTCCGGATGCGGATGAGTCGCTCGTTTTCATTTATCTCGATGTAGAGGACCCTCGTCAAGGACGCGTGGATGATTTGATGGACAAAGTTATTTTCTCATTCCTAGAAAAGGAAATTTTCGGGACGGAAATTGGTCCGTTAAATAAGTTTGGCCGCAACAAATCTAATTCTGACATGGTAAATCGAATTAATTAATAAAATCCAAGCATTAAGGTAGAGTATCCTAATCAGCAGCTCATGGAGGAATTGTAGGCAATCGGGTGGAATTTTGTCAGCGACGTAGAACATTGGATCTGGAAGTTTGATGAGTGGTGCGTTGGAGCAGATAACTTCGCAAGGTGACTAAATTTGGGGGCCCCAATCAGGAACTTAGAAGTAAGGATAGCTATAACGGATATATTGTTGATTTCTACTATAACTAAACGGTGAATTATATTTTGCGATTTGTTTTCTTTTTAAAATACAGTCTTGTGTATTTCAGCGAAATTATTCTTCTGTGGATTGAACACTGGGCTCTGATGTATTTCAGTGTCCTGAGTAAACATTCAGGGAGTTTTTAATTCATCTTATATTGGGTGAACACATACTGGGTAAAGCGTGCGAAGTGGTCGCCCCATTCTTAAAGAATTTCTTCTTTCTGCGTAATTCCTATCGGGGAAGGTCCTCTAGGTTAGGGTAAAAAGTATTGACTTCAGCTGTGTGAGGGGCATTTCGGGGGTCACGTTTCTCGCTTGGCGGCTACTTGGGACCAAGGTGCAAGTGAGTGGTCCCTCCTACGACCGTCTCCAACGGGAAAACCAGGTTCGAGGTCCTAAGCATAAGGACTCTCAACGTGGAGGGTAAAGAGCAAAATGTAAGAGTGCAAACTCCCATTTGCACTGGCATACATTGACTTTGAGAAAGCCTTTGACTCAGTATATCGCACGGCAATAATAAGAGTACTTATAAGCCAAGGTATTGAGAAACGATATGTAGAAACACTGATCATCATCTACAAGAACGCCAAAGTGAAAGTCAAAGTGTTCAAGGACTTCCTACAAGAATAGGTGCTAGACGGGGGGACATCATATAATTAAAACTCTTCAACGCCACAGTGGAGGATATCATTCGAGATCTGGAGTAGGAGAATATAGGCTTAATCATAAATGGAGAGCGGCTAAGTAACCTACGATTTGAAGATGACAAAGTCCTTATCGCCCAAAACTAGGATGAACTACAAACGCTGCTCGAAGACCTAAGTGCAGCCAGTGAGACAGCAGGACTGAAATGAACCTCAATAAAACAAAGGTTATGTACAACAATTTCATAACAAGAAGCCAGGATAAAATTTCAATTAATATTGGAAATGGTAGACAAATATATATCTGAGCCAAACAATAAGCAACTCAGGATCACTATTACCCGAAATAAACAGAAGAATTAAACTAGCGTGGAGTGCGTTTGGCAAAAACTCCATAATCTTCCAGTCATAAATGAAATCCCACCTGAAGTAGAGAGGCTTTGATAAATGCATTCTGTCAGTCATGACCTATGGCTGTGAGACATCGACTCTGATAGCGGATATCCTAAGAATACTTCAGGTTAGCATTGAGCAAAAATATCGGTCAATAGATGGACCACAAGAGTAATGAATTGGTACCCAAGCGGAGTCAAAAGACCTAGTGGGCGACCGAAATATAGATGGGACCATGACATAAGAAAACTACCCGGCATTATCTGGACACGTATAGCCAAAGATAGACAAAAATGGAGGGCAATGAGAAGCCAATAATAAGAAGAGGCTACACCATGATCCGTATACATGGTTGATAAGCTAATAATGATGATGATGATGAAATAGGAAATTACATATTTTTTATCTTAATTCAACCTGGTAACACAAAACTATTTCCCTCGCGGCAATTTTTGAACTCATTGCCATGCGATAACAGATCTTTAATAGTGTTCAAAATAAAAGTTTCAGATAAACGTGCGCACATGCATCTTCGCAAAAGTAAGCAAATCTATGATTATCTATTGAATTATTAAGTGATGATGTGTCTTTGGTGATAAATAGCTTAATCAGTATTGTTAAGTGAAAACTTGCCGTAATATTTTCTTGAAAAACTAGATAATGGGCTTTTAGCCTGATATTCTTTCATATGTCCTTTGTAAAGTACAACAGCTGGTAATTAATATTTTTATTTCCTATGTTCCCATGTCCTATGTAAAAGACATAGACGAATTTGTTGTATGTTTTATTTTTTTGCAGGTTTAACCGATAAGGGAGTCCCAGAAGCCTTGAATGACGCCAAATTTGACTTTTCTGCAGTCAATTTGGATGAAGATCCGCAGTTTTTTTCTGTATTTCTGTAATGTTTTTTCTCATTCGTTTAAGATCTCCCAAAGGAAATCTAAACCAAACTATCATCGGTTAAAGACGTGAAGTATCGCTACGTGCCCACGGTCTGTACCCTACAGGTCAACTGACCTGGGCAACCTTAGTCTATTCCAAGGTGGCTGGTTGCAGGGAAGCTAGCTCGGAAAGGAATCACGGCCGCAGGTCTGACGCGAGTAGACTAAGCGCAATTACACTCTTTCAGCCACCGATTTAAATGCCCGTTTAAAATGAGTTCAACAATTTCCCAAAGAAAAATTTCGTCATTACTTTAACGTTGCCATTGCGAGATTGCCGATCAATCAACATCGAATTCGCGCGTTCCCGATCTAAATACCAACGTGGTGCAGGAAATAAGCTACTCTAATTCTAACTGAAATATTCTACACTAATGAAAAATTTCAAACGCAAGTTATGGCACCACGTACTGAGTCGAGCTTACCGATCATTCGTGGATGTAAAATAAAACCACCCTCTTGATCGTTTTCATTTCCTTCTGAAAAATTATTCTACTGAGAGGAAAGAATTAGTTGCGTTTAGAAATTCACTATTTGTATTTATTATTTATAAATATAATTCCATAACGTAAATTAATAATAATAATTCCACATCGAAATTTAAACAACGAATTGAGTTACAAATTCAAGTTTCTATCGATAAATGACCACACTAATTCAATCTACTATTACACTTAATGATACAAAATTAAGTCTTGCTTTCCAAACATTATTTATGAGCATTGAATTTTTTTCGCTGTTGCCAAGCTTTTTTATTTGATTTGTTTTTATGCATATTGCAAGAAAAGAAAACTTTTTATTACAATTTATGTTGAACGTGGAGGCACACAACTGCTAAGGAATGTCTTTTTAACAATGAATTTTTGAGACCCTTTCTGAGATTCGGAAAATCCCGAATGATAATTCAAAATTCTATTTTGAGTAACATAAGATGACAATGTTGTAGACAACATATTGCTTCAATGGAGATTTGTATTGTATGAATATTAAGTAAAAAGAAACTAATTGTAATATTGAAATAAGAACAAGAAGGGAAATCATGTTTTTCATATTCTTTTAGATATAAAAATTTACAATCAACCGAAAGTACTATTCAAATTTGTAAACAGAGTACGATCACAAGGAGCACGTTCATTTTTAAGTTATCGAATTAGCTATCAAAGCGTTTCTGTTAATGCCAAGAAGTGGATTAGTTCGAGACAAAAATACCGGGTTATCCATTTCATGGTAGGAAAGTACAACCTTGCCATTTGACATCTGTCAGAATTAAATGTCATCCAAAGCGTGTTTTTATTAGCTGAAGGTTTGCCATTTAGAAATATGGATCATTTAACAGTTGTAAAACGCGTTAAAATTATTGAATTTCATTATAAAAATTGTGATTGTGCTGTATCAACATTTAGGGCTTTACGAGCTGATCACGGTCGACATAATCGACCTACACAGCAAACAATTTCGAACACAATGAGAAAATTTGAAGACACTGGATCGATTATTGATATTGGAAGGCCTGTGCATGATCGCAACATTCGTTCTGCTGAAAATATCGCTGTCGTTGCTCCAAGTGTGGAGGAAGACCCAAATTTGTCGATTCCTCGACGTGCTCAACATTTGGGCTTGTCTTACGGCTGATTGTGGCGGGTTTTGCATTTGGATTTGCATCTCTATCCGTACGAAATCCAACACACTCAAGAACTTAAGCCTCAAGACCATACACAATGCAGAATCTATGCGAATTGGGTGATTGAACAACAAGCCATTGATAACGATTTTTCGAACAAAATTTTCTCTAGTGATGAGGCTCATTTTTCGCTCAGTGGTTACGTAAATAAACAGAACTGCCGCATATGGGGCTCTCAAAATCCTCAAGTGATCGCAAAAAGGCCTTTGCGTCCGGAAAAAGTGACCGTTTGGTGTGCATATGGTCTGGTGGTGTTATTGGCCCGTATTTTTATGAAAATGATCAAGGAAGAGCCATTACAGTCAATTCTGACCGCTACGGATGGATGTTAACCGATTATTTTTGCAGTGAAATTGAAGATTATGATTTGGAAAATATGTGGTTCCAACAGGACAAAGCCACAAGCCACACAACAAAGGCTAATCGAGCACTTTTTCAAGAGAAATTTCCAGGACGCGTAATTTCGAGATTGAGTGATGTCAATTGGCCCGCAAGATCCTGCAACCTAACACCTTTGGATTTCTTTTCATGGGGCTATGTGATAGATCGTGTTTACAGCAATTGAAAACCAATATTCGTGAAGTTATGGCCGAGATATTGCCGGAAATGTGCCAAAAAGTCATTGAAAATTACCTCAAAAGGATTGAGGCCTGTAAGAGGTCCCATGGAAAACATTTGAATGATGTTGTATTTCATGTATAATGGCAAAGTTCAATCTATATATTGCATAAAAAATTTGGTTTCCATCTGAATATTTCATGTGTTTTCTTTAGCTTTATTTTCCCAAGCGTAAAATGGATAACCCTATACAAGCACAAATTCACATGCATGCTTGATTCGACATGGTTAGTGAAAGCAAAGGGCATTATTCAATCACCATGATGTAAAGTAAAGGAAAAAGTGGTTGCCTTTTCGCTCGTGACTGCAACCAATACCAAAAGATAGAGAGCAAACGTAATACTGCCGAGTGGGATCGTGCTGGGATCAAACAATAAATAGATCCCAGCTAATATTAGCTAACACATGAATTGTAAGTTCTTTAAATATATACACTTCAACACGGTTAACGTCTGCATTATCTGGCTAAAACAAACATTTTATTCTAAATCTAGCTTTGTTTTTCTGAATCTTAACTTTGCGTATTCTTTGGCCAAAGTTGAAAAACTATTATTTTTTGTTGTATATAATGTTTTGGGCAGTCATACGCCAATAATAAATTGATTTGGTAGCTAGAAATATAGGTGGCTACTTAGAACATGTTAACTCAAATATGATCTAAGAATATTTTTAAAAGCAATAAACGAGTATCTAACCTATTTTCGACGGGTCTTAAGTGTAGATTAAGTAATTTTTTGCCTTTTTCATAAACAATTTTAAAATAAATACAATCTAACTTATTTATTGGGATAGTGCTTGAATATTTTACATCCGCGTACAGCATATCGATATTTAATGGTCTCGTCTTCCGATATTTGACCACAATTTCAAAACACAGCTTGTATCGCCGATGGATCCACGCGAATAAATTCATTACCTGATCCAGAAACAGTTACTTCACCAACCTCTGCGCATGCAGAAAAAAATTATCAAGTATCATATGCACTCAAACTACTCCAATTATCCAACTTTTGCGCTCGAGACTTTGCCAAAATGCCTTTGGTAGAAGTTTCAGTAAAGTGTCTAATGTCACCTCGTGATCATTTCAATGAGGTATTTTCCTACAAACTCCATGTGACCATCTATGGCTATCGCGTATTGAACCCGTTCAAGTTCTTGTGTTCTTATCAGTCAGTCATATGATCCATAATAGCATCAAAAAAATGAACAACACCTTTCACGTCTTGTGAGGAGCTTGCGGCCAACGAACAAGTGCTGCCCAAGAACGGAAATTTGCATTAATTAATTTCCAATGGAAACACTGTACGGAACATAGTTCAGTGCCAACATCTTCTTCTCGAGGTCCTGCTGGAGCGGCCAAATGCAAATTACCACGCTTTGTATGAACGTGCTCCAAGTTACGCAGTGCTATTGAATATTTTGCGTTTGTTGCCTGCAACTATCCTCTGCTCGGACCTCGTAAAGAGGTCTGTAATTCTGACGCTTGTCGCCGTCTGATTGGGACTGCCATGCTGCTGAATGCCAGATCCCTCTACGAGATCAAGCCAGCAAGTTATTACACTTCCTACAAAATTGCAAAAAAAAAAAGAATCTGTTACCGTAATAGTGGATCCAGTAGCTCAGATGAGTAAACGTTGAAAACTCCTGTATCTCCAACGCTATTAGACCATTTGCATTTGGAATCAACCACTTCGTCTTATCTACCACCAGCAGGAGGACAAGTCAGCACTAAATCTCGCTCACTTTGCCGCATCGTTCGAACACCCAACATAAATTGCAATATCTGCAGGCTCCAGCCAGAAACAAGAGTTTCACTTTATAAAAATAGAGATGAGGTGTTTCGACAATATTTTAAAATGGATAATACCTTGTCACTAGCATATTGTACTAATAAAGAGTGTTTAATAAATGAAATTCAACAAGATCTGTATCATCCGGAAGATGGGAGGTTGTCTATAGACTCTTCAAAATGCAGTATTAAAGCAGTTTCACTGCATAATGGACACATTTATGCATCCATTCCGATTGCACATTCTACAGTTATGGAAGAACAGAATCAAAAGATGAGAGAACTTTTGGAACAAATACAATATGATTTTTCGCCGCAAATTTCCCACGAAAATTTGCGGCGAAAAATAAATGTTGATGATATTGCTTGGACAACAGTCTGGCTTCACATGGCACTCTTGCTTTAAGTGTTTGTGGAATAGTAGAGAAAGAGACTGTCACTAAAACAAAGATTTGGCCGGCAAGAGAGTCAATGATTCCTGGATTCGATAATGTACTTTTTGCACCCTTTAATACATCCGCAGAAAGTTTTCATACTATCTCTTCACAGAAAACTCGGGCTTAGGAGAAAGCAGTTTATGAAAGCTTTGAAAAAAGAGGGCCAATGCTTTAAGTATTTACTATATATGTAAAATTTCCAAAGTATTTTGACGCTAAAATTAAAGAAGAAATTTTTGACCGTCCCCAGACTAGGAAATTATTCCAAGATACGACATTTATTACTAAAATGGATGAAGTAGAGAAAGCAGCTTGGCTGAGTTTTAAAGAAGTTTCTAAACATTATTTTAAGGGAATTGAAAGAAGTCCTAAGTATAAACGTTGTGTTGCTTAATGAATTTAAAACTTCATTTCTTAGACTCCCACAACGATGATTTACCGGATAACTGCGGTGATTGTAGTGAGGAACAAGACGAATGGTTTCAACAGGATGTAAAGTCTTTGAAAACCGATACGAAGGAAGATAGATTGACCATATGTAGGTGGACTGCTGTTGGTCCCTTACAAGAGAGACGATCAGGCAAAGAAAATAATGGAAAAAGAATCAGACAGAAAATCTGTAAGGAGATAGTTCACAGAAAAAAGAACAAAATACAGCAGAAAGAAGGTAGATCAACTATTCTGACGGGCCTCAGAGTAGGGGTGGGGAAAACCACACCGGTATAACCGAAATCCGTTTTTTTTGCTCGGAAGACCAGTTTTTTCCGGAAGTTTTTTTCCCAGCTTAAATAGGTTTTTTCTTTCAAATTCAAGAGCCGGATAAAAATCCGGATACAACGGAATAGAAAAATACTGAAGAAAAAACCCAGAAAACAGTTATTTCACCATCCCTACCTAGGCAGCATTGATGACCGCAGTCACCAGACCAAAGTAAATTTCGATGTTTAATTGGTTCTTGGCGTTAGTTGTTTATATTTTATTTTTATGTGAAGGACTCAACATAGAGTGTGAAGTGAAGCTAGCGACGATACACAATAAATGAAAAATTCTTGGGGACTGAACTGAAGGTTCCTTTATCCTTATACTGTAATTGAAATATTTTGCTTAACAGTAAGTTATTGGCTTGGATTCCAATACATTAGTCTCTCATTTTTAACCTAAAGATAAGATATTTTCGGTTCATTTTGCTTCAAATATTTGGTGAGATAAAATATCGAAAAACTATTTACACCTGAAGTTAAATAATGGGCATAAACATAAACGAGTACATTTAATTTTGACTCTAGTTTTCTGATTTAATTAATTCGCTAAAAAACCGGTTCTTTTGACTGAAAAAAAACTGCTCGGTTAAACTGAAGATTACAAAAACTGGAAAACCGAAGAATCGTTTTTTTTACTAAAAACCGACATCCCTACTACCTCAGAAAAAGTATTCTATGGGTTGTTAAATGAGTAACTGAGAAAATAATAGATTAGGGGGGCTACGCCCGCCAACCCTCTGGGCGTTTGTAGGGGCATTTCGGTCGAGAACTATTTTCTAATATAGAAGAGAGTCTCATTTTTGGAGGGGGAGTTACTATTGAGAGACAGTTTTTTTTAATAGAGGAGAGAACATCATTTTTGGATAAACTATCACTTTTGGAGAAGAAGTCACTTCAGGAGAGAAAGTCACTTTTGGAGGGGGAGTCTCTTTTGGAGAGATAGTCATTTTTGGAGTCATTGATAGAGGGGGAGTCACTTTTGGAGTGGGCTTCACTTTTGGAGTGGGCTTCACTTTTGGGGGGGGGGGGGATTTATTTTTGGATGGAGCTATTGTCAACGGTGGCGACGAAGGCCAAAATGATTGTAATATACGAGGTGTGTTCAAAAGGTATCGCGAATTTTGAATTTTCGCGGGTTACGTATATTCGAATTTCGATTTTTTTGTTGCGTTATGTTGGTACTCTTGTCTGTCACTTATGCCGATAAGCTCGGCCATTTTGAATGTTCACTTAATTGGTGATAGCTGCTTTACTTGCACGTGTTTTCAATCGTCTTCGATTTTTACTTATTCAAAAAAATGGATCAAAGAACGTGTATCAAATTTTGTGTGAAAAACGAAATTAAGTGCGCGGATGCATTCCGAATGTTGACTGTGGCATACGGAGAAGCTACCTTGGACCGAAGCAACGTTTATCGGTGGTACAAAATGTTTTTAGAAGGCCGAGAAGATGTGAACGACGAAGAGCGTGCCGGACGCTCGAGCACTTCAACAACAGACGAAAAAATTAATGAAGTGGAGAAAATGGTATTGGCCAATCGTCGAATCACCGTTAGAGAAGTTGCTGAGGACCTAAACATATCGATTGGCTCGTGCCATTCGATTTTTATCAACGATTTGGGCATGAGACGGGTCGCCGCGAAATTCGTACCAAAATTGCTCAAGTGCGACCAAAAACAGCAACGCATGAACATTGCTAATGAGATGTTAAACTCTGTCCGCGACGAACCAAATTTGCTCCAGAGGGTCATAACTGGTGACGAATCGTGGGTTTATGGTTATGACGTATAGAGAGATAAGTACCAAATTTCAGTTAAAACAGTGGATTTTTAAAAGATATATCCATCATTTTGAAAAAAACCATCTTGATCTATAAAGACCTGAGTTCAGATGTATGATCAATAAACCAGCAAACCTCATCATTCCAAATTTTGCTTGAATTCCGAAAAATTTTTGGGTTCGAAAAAAACCGGCACGTCCCACTTCGATTCTTACGATAGATTTGAGAAGCCTTTTACAAAAGAATATATTGTTGAATGTAAAAAAAATTGCTCCAGATTAACCCACTAAATTCTCACTTTTTTCACCAGTTTTTTGAGGTTAGAAAAAAATGGTGACGTGATGGGCAAATTCTGACCCCAGATTCGTAATCAGGAGTCAAAATTACTACGGAAAATATATCGCATAAAAAGTATGCCCAACTTTTTTTGGTTTTCTTGGGATTGAAATTTTTTCGTGAATTTCATTATGTTAATTTTTTTACGCTGATAAAAAACATAAATTTTCTATGCTTTAGATAAAGTCTCTCAATCAAATATTGACATAAGAATGATTTCACGCTGTATTCCCAGTTTTACCATATAATTATGATTATAACTCTCTTGAGATTCGAACACCATATTACACGCTTAAGATATGCAACACTTTATCGATAACAATAACGTTTAAATTGTGTCCTTTCATTTTTTCTGTCTCAACACGGCAAACGAAATTAACCCCAGCCCATTACAAAACTACGCTAGACTGTATGCAAGTGGCTCACTAAGGACCCAGCGTCGTCCACCAATCCATATCCGACTCTCGTTACAATCTGGAAGCCTTAAGCGGATGCATAACGAATGCAGCACGTGACTTTTAAATGTTAAGCCTGGTGCAACACCAATAAAATCCGCATGCATTGCAGACACACCCTGTAATTACCGCGACGGATTTAGTCGATAATACGCCAAGTTGAGTCTCAAATTGCAATTACAATTGCTCCCAACGTTCTGTGAAATATATTCGAAAGATTTTATCATAAGTTGGCTTGCAATGTCGCAAATAGATACAGTGATATGTCCTCGCTCTAGTTACTTCAGAACTTGACGAAATTTCAATGCAAGGGGGTGATAAGTCCTATTTTGTTGTATGCCTATGAAATTTTTTCGAAAAATTTCAAATAGGGATTGTCGTATCTCGATGAGTTAAAGGTGGTGGTAGGATGGTAAAATGCAGGGTTGGAGGGATGCATGGATGACTGAATGACTGACACTTCAAAGGAATCCATCCGGTGGTTTTGTTTGGGTTGTATGTCCTGAAGTACAACTGTCTGCTTTTCGCTGCGTTGCATTGGGATGCGGACGAAACGGACGAGCCTCTAATTGCAACCAAATATTTGGTTTTAATAAATGTAATGGAGTCATCAAAGTAAATATTTGACTGTTGGGAGACCGATGTTTACTTTTGGTATTTAAAAGGGGTAAATAAAATCATCAGTTGAGTCAATTTAAGACAAAACATTTTGATGTCCTCATATGCGTTGGTATTCGCTTAATTTCGATGCCAATCCTTAACAGGGAAAGGAAGCGAAAAACTTGAAATCAAAGAAATCTCAGAGAGTCATTTTTCCCCAATGAGTGAATGAATAAGTTCATTAAATCCCAACTGAAACTACTTCTTTGATAAATATCTGATTTTTTCCAACCATGCCACTATGTTCATGACAAAATCAATCATATTGAGTCCTTTTCAAGCATCATGATGGTTGCAATGATCAATCACTAACGGCCGTCCGTTCTCAATATTAATGATGGACCCTCCAGGTCACCCACTGCATTTCACACACATACATGCAGTCACTTCAATTATTATTTTCGCATTAAATCTGAAACATTGTGATCACAAGTCCTTTGTAATCCCATACCCTAGGACTGGAATGAGGTTGATGTTTGCAAAAGGTATTAGTAACCCGCTTATGAGTATGACACACATAAAATGAGTGAAAGAGATTTATTGCAGAATCGATTGTCGTTTGTTTTGAATAGTTTTCCTGGATGATCTATTTGACGCATACGAAGTGTCGTCAGTTTTTTAGTTTATTCTGTTTCCTCGTAATTCTGATTATAATCAAAAATAAATTCAAATTTATGTATTACTAACCTTCATTTCAAATAAAGCAAATGCATAAAAAGAAATCGAAATTCTGTGAAATTCGAGAAATATGATTTAATTATCTTAATTAACTAGAAATAAAAATTCAGTCAATTAAAGCTCAAAGTTGATATTTTAGGTATTTTGTATGACACCTACAGGATTTGATCAGGAATGAGTTGCGCATGTTTGACCTGCGCGCTTCATGATTAAGGCTTGTTCCTGCTTTGTTGTCTACTATCCGTTGTTATAAGAATTTTACCCAGAAATGCTGTGAAATTTTTTTCCTTTCACTGATTGCATTCTTTCATACTAAAATGATCAGTAATGCCTTTCATCGTCCGTCCGAAGATTTATCGCAGGGACTCCAAATCAACCTCTTAACAATTTAAAGACGTTAAGTCGTGAATCGTGTCAACAAAGCGTACCTGTAGGGTCAACACATACAACAGTCTACTCTTTGCTAGCTGCTGGTTGGTCAGCTAGTTGGGAGAGGAGTTAGGTGGTGGGTTGTCCCGTGAGTAGGACTGTTGGTTAATCACAAACTTTCAACCACCGTTTAATTTGCCCGATTTAAAACTCGTGCTAAATTCACATCACTTTCTACGTTACCCTTCGGAGTCTGGTCTTGCATTCTAATCCCGAAAGCAACGATAAAATGGTCTCAACGCATAACCGATCTTTATACCACCGCAGTGTCTATAACTACTCTACTCTGCCTCAAATAAAAATAAGCTATTCGAATGCACATTGCGATACATTTGTCGTGTAGTGAAATTTCTAAGTGTTAGCTGCTATTTTTAAGCTGCTCATCTTCAGTTATTCATTGATAGATTATTACCAATTCCCTAGGAATTGTCGGACTTTCTTCACACTGGTTGGCTGGGGAAGACGCAGTATACAATTTACTTTTTCTGGGACAACGTGCAGTCCACTTTCGTCTACCATGTATCCCAGGTACTTAAACTGTGGCCGGCAAAACTCACACTTCTCGCATGATATCTGTAAACCCGCCTCTCGAAGACGTGTTAGCATTACCTGAAGGATTTTCTAGTGTTTCTCGAAATCCTCGGTGACTACTATAACATTGTCTAGTTATATGAAGACATATGGCTCGAGTTTCGGCCCTAAACCCTATCCACGAAGCGTTGCCACGTTGCAGGAGCGTTGTTTAAGCCAAAAGGCATCCGATTAAAATGAAGGCTGTGAAAGGCTTGGACTCCTCCACCATAGGAATTTGGCAATAGGTGGACTTAATATCTAACGAAGAGCGATATCAGGCTGCGCACAGTTTGTCTAACGTGGAGGAGATGTATGGGAGTGGGTATACTGGGATACACTGTTCAACTTCCGGAAGTCTTAAAAACGAAACTTCCCATCCTTCTTCTTTACCAAGAGAATGGGTGATGACCATGGACTTCCAGAAGGTTTTACCACTCCCAGCCGGAACATTTAATCCAGCTCGTCGTTGATATATACCGTACCGCCGGAGAAACGGGATAGTACCGCTGTTTAATGGGTTCAGTCGATGTCTTAATCTCATGTTCCACCCTAGGCCTAGGCCATTCCCCATCAACACGAACTGCTCCACTATCAGTGACTCCAAGCGTGCCTTATCTTGTTGAGTCAACCTTGTTCTCCGTTGTTGTGCCTCATAGGCGGCCACCGCCACGAACTCTCAAGCTTCCCTGCTGAGATCCAAAATTCAAAATGAACGCAGGAAGTCCATCCCAAGGATAAGTCCATGTGGAACTACAGGCACTACCAGAATTCTTATCCACCGCGTCACCCCCTTCACCGTCACTAGTATCCAGGCTACGCGCTCAGTTGGGACACATCCGCTATCCGCTAACTTAATTGCAGATTGTCTTGCCTCCTGAATTTCCAACGTCTGTGTGCGCAGCAATTCCCCACCGGGTTTTTCAAGGATGGTGTTACGGATAAAACCGAAGGGCACCATCCCGAACACTATCGTAGCATTCGCGTGACTCGATATATTCAGAAAGCTAAGCCGCACTTGACTAGGGTTTGTTTGCCACTCCAGATTGTAATCATAATAGTAGTTTAAGTACAATTATTTGTAGTTTTAAGCAAACATAACTGTCATCGAGCGAAGGGCAGAATCAACGCATGTTAGAAATTGGAATGTTTCCCAGAAATATGTCGGAAAATCTCTTAAAATAATTTCACATGATGATGTTTACTTCCCTGATTTCTACGATGTATATTTTGCCGCACCAAATATGAATCAGAGAGATTATGATTTAGCGAATTTTCTTTCCATACCAGCCGAAAGATCTAGTCAAGGTTTGAACACAGTAAGAGAAAATCGAAAATATGTTATACACAGAGCCCAAGATCTCAAAATTGGTGGATGCCCTGTGAGTTCAAAATTGCAAGACTGGCTGATTTCACGTCAAGGATATTGGGGTACACCAATTCCAATCATACATTGCGAATCATGTGGTACTGTTCCAGTGAATGAACGGGACATGCCTGTTTTATTACCGAGAAGGACACAATCGGATGAGGAGGATGAAGTGGATAATCATGTAATGTGTCCTAAATGTGGGAATACTGAAGCGGAAAGAGAAACAGATACAATGGGTACTTTTGTGGATAGTTCCTGGTACTTCCTTCGATATCTTGATCCTAAGAACGACGTAGAAATATTTGATATGCGAAAGATGCACAGATTTTTGCCAGTCGACTTGTATATCGGCGGCGAAGAACATGCGGTTTTACATGTGAAATATGCAAGATTCATAAATCACTTTTTGTATAGCAAAGGTTTAGTACCTCATCCGGAACCATTCAAAAATTGCTGGTTCAAGGAATGGTTAGAGGACGCGTAAAAGGCTCGGGGAAGTACTTGAAAGAAGCCGAGGTAGAAGTCATTGATGCAAAAAGGAATAAAATGGTAGAGAAATCAACGGGAGAGCCAGTAATAGTTGCTTGGGAGAAAATGTCAAAGTCCAAAATGAATGGAGTGGATCCGTCTGAAATAATATCTGAATATGGATGTGATACATCTCGACTGATAATATTAGCGGATGTAGCTCCGATGTCACATCGAAATTGGTCAACAACAACATTTCCGGGAGTATTAAATTGGCAAAAGCGATTGTGGCTGACAATAAATGATTTCTACAATGCACGTACCGATCCTGATGTTGATATACAAAAACCAGAATCTTTCAAAACCAGTGACTATAAACTATACGATGCTCGAAATTATTACATCAAGGGGGCAACGTTTCACTATAAACATACTCATCAACTAAGTGTGGCTATTTCGAAAATGCAAGGACTTACCAATGCTCTACGGCAATCACCAAAAGATGTAATAAATTATGGAAAATACTACGAGCGTGCCTTGGCCTCGCAGCTGATAATGTTAGCGCCTATGGCACCACATTTCGCGTCTGAATTGTTCTCAAAGTTCGCAATAACTCCAAATGCAATTGATGTAGACTCACAAGGCATAAAATGGTCACATGATGTCCTCGAACAATTATGGCCAAGTGTTGATATGGAATACAACTTGGATTTAATAGTTAAGATAAATGGAATTGAAAAAAACAGCTTTGAAAATTCCACGAGCCAATCTAGATTCAATGACTTACAAAGAAGCTTTGGAAATGGCATTAAATACGGATGTAGTGAAATCTTCAATTGGTAACAAATTAATTCGAAAAAGTAAACAAACACCACTGACAGGCCAAACTGTCAGTGAATTATGTTCAGCTAATTCAGCCGCACTTGGAGCGATCACCACCAGAGGGGAGCGGAACCCAAGTGGCGGCAGCAAGAAATTACCACGCTGAAGAGGTGGATGACCGTAGATAATGACATTCGGTCGAAGAGCGGAACATTGGCCGTTAGGAGGAGGCTATAAAAGCGCGCGAAGAATGACGCACCTCCTCTTCTACTTTTCTTATCGTGGGTGGCAAAACAGATGTTCAGGAGAAGCAGCAAGTGCGAAGGAAATTCGAAGTGCAGAGGAAATTCTAAGTGCGAAGTAACGAGAAGCAGCAGTTTCGGAAGAAAGTTATATTAAAGTCGAAGCGACAAGCAGAGCCGAGACGTTGAAGGAATAATAATAAAGTGCACCAACGGATGCAACCATCGAAGGGGCCCCTTGTAGGTACTCAGTAGAAGTAAGTTCTTTTTAGTGTGAATCAGATGTTTGCTTGTATAGAATTTGAGAGTTTTATTATATGTTATTGAAACTTCATTGATATTTCATTGATAAAATTTACGCTTTGAGAAGAAAAGTGAAAAAACAGGTAAAGACTTCTTTCAGATTACAGATTGTGACGGGTGCGGCTTGAGTGGTAAGTCAATGTAAAAGTTCAATAAAACGGTGTGAAATTAGTAATATATAGTGTCAAAGTGTTCAGGGTTGGTGTAGTGGTCCCGGCGGGTTGGTGATAGAAAGGAGTATAGGAGGGTCGCATAAAGGCGGCAAGGTTGTGCAGGTGTAAGGTTTGAGTGGTAGTCCGTGTGTATTTAGGGTTCGGCCGAATCGCGACGGTGGTTATTCCGGCAAGCCGCATTCTCACTTGGCGGCTTATTGGGCCTTGAGGGACAAGCGAGTGGCGTCCCACGCCCGTCTCCGGACGAGCTAAACCGTTTCCATAAGCCCCGCCGGAGCAACCCAATTTCCCTGAGGGCCATAGTGGCTCCCGTGGATTAAAAAGTGGGTGTAACAATGGTATGCGTTGCCCCTGAATGCAGTAGTCCTGCTATGGCTCGACCAAATACTTCTACCTCCATATGTGGATGATTATCTGCTACCGTTTCCTCCAGGGCAAAATTCAACCTCGTCTCCTGTGCGACTGACCTACTTGGATCGCTCGTACTCCCTACGCCTCTTAGTGAGTACGGTTCCCGTTCCCCAAGGGTCCCGCATTCGGTGCTTGGCTTAGTTGGCTTCGCCTCACATGGTCCTTTTGCTACTTGAATAGACTTGGCGAACACGTTGTACATACTATGTACTTTTGGCGTTCCAATTTTCCCACAACCGAAGCATCTTTAAGGCTCAGTACAAGTCGAGATGCTTATCTTATCACAGATTTGTATATTTTGAGCTTTGTTTTCCTATATGCAACTCTTTTCAGGATCGTCAACACTGAATAAAAAAATTTATATGCGAGCTGTATTCTTTGGCATATTTTTTCTCTTCCAGTACCGGTTCTCGCTCACATTTTTGGTACTGTATTTGCCAAGTATGATATTTTAGATATTTGAGGTGTCTTCCTCGACTGTGTAGTGAGCTTTATTTTATTCTCATTGATTTATAGCCCGACCAGTTTTGCATCGCTGTCGAGTTTCAGGAAGAATTCTTTGGCAGTCTTTAAGAACCATGATAAAATGCTGATGTCGTCCATACTTGGGTTGGTTTGCATAGTAACGTAGCTCACGTATTGGCAGGTAACTTTTTTATGCCGTATTCCAGAACCAAATTGAATAGCAATAGGGTCAGCTCATCTCCCTGTTTTAGTCTGATATTTGTGATAAGGCATCGGTTACTTGACTATTGGTGCGGCCTTGTCATTTGGTAAGACAGACTGATTTGGCTGGGATACCAAAGCAAAATATTGTTTAGTACAGTACGTTACGCTCAATATCGACATTTGGTTGCTTATAGCCAACGAAAATTTGGTGTACGCCTATGTTAAACTCATAGCTTTTCTGTTGGAGTGTGAACGATTGGTCTATCTTCAATCAGCATATTCGAAAGCTACCTTGATACTCTACAATAATACTGTTGGTTTTGGTCTAGTTTTATTTTCTAAGATCTTTGAAAATATTTTTGCACCATTCAAGTAGTGATATGCCTCTATAATTTTTGCGATGTAGAATATCGCCTTTTTTGTGCACAGGGAATTTAAGTGTTTGGGTCCAATCGCTTGGCATATTTTCTTATTGTCAAATGTGCTGGATGACTTCATGCATGGCTTTCTAAGTGCCGCTGCCACTATATTTGATGAACTCTACTGGAATGGTGCTTGATTATTCATATGCGACTTGATGGTGGAATAGATGAGATCCAGAGTTGGTAGGACCAACAGACGCTCTCCGGGATAGCTATAGACTTCAATGTCCTAGAATGCAGCAAACATGGACGTGATCGCGCAAAATCAGTGTTCAATCAACGGAGTGTAGTGTTCCGATGGCTTACGCTAGTGTTTTTTGTGAAGATGTATTTGCATTGGCTAAGTCCATCCTGCTGCGATAGGCGTGATTAAGGAGAGCAAATTTTGTTTAGTCCCATGGCTTTTTAAAACTGGTGTTTTTTCAACCAACTTGTCATATGTTACCCTGGAATCTACGAAAAACTTGTCTACATCGCCTTATGAGCACCTGGTTTTTTTTTTGTGGCTGTGAGGTGATTGTTATTTTTACACTACTCGCAAGTGGCTTGATAATCCACTAAATATGTCCCCTGTCAACCTGAGAACTTATTTTGGAACCGTTTGACATGTCATTTCAGGCCAGGCCTTGTTTCACTACGCCGTAAGGTGCCTTTAAGCTGAAGTATCCCTCCTCCAGAGATAGGGGAGGGAGTAAAAGGAGTTCCCAAACGAAGGATCCCCCAGCCATGACGTCCGCGGTTGCTGTGAGCCCGCTTTATCTTTTAGGACTTCTTCAACATAATGTGTCACATTTTTCAATCTATCCAAGCACCACCACCACTATACTATCCGGAGTAAGCTCTCCTGTTTCCTTTTTTAGGCCACATTGTACCCTGTTCCATTTTTTGTATGCAGAAAATATACTCGTCTCCTGGGAAAAATCAACAGTGGAGGGACCGTGGCTTACCAATATTGTGCAGATAAAACTGCAAACACCAATGTTCGCTCAAAAGCAGGGTTAGACAGGAGTCATTCTGACCATGTTTTCAATTTAGCCATGGTCTTAGATCTAGAATGAGCTGCGTAGGCTACCTTCCCTTCGTGCGATTAACGCGAGATTGCTGCCAATCGTTGAGTGAATGCTCTCTCACTTCGTGGGCAACTGTTTCCTTCGCGTTCTTGCTTCCACGTAGGTAAATAGTGCCACACTCTTAAGCAAAGAAGGCAACAGGTATCAGGCCTGCAATAACTTTTACTACCAAACCGGGGACTGTCGGATATGAAGATGCAATCCTCAGTGCTCCTCTTCTCTGCACCTGTGCCATACGGCTTTTGGTACACTAACTTGCTGAGAGTGTTGCCCCGAATTTCTGCCCCGTAAAGTAGAACTGGTCCTTCGGCGCTTATCAAAAGGCGTCTTGTTGACAGGTTAGGTACGCTTACGTTGGCTATAAGTCGAATCAGAGCTGATACGCCGGAAGCAGCCTTTTCTGCCGTGGCCGTGATTTGCTCAGAAAAATTCGTCTTTGGGTCAATCAGTAGCCCTAGGTACTTCACTGTTGGTTTGGATTCAATTCATATGTCTCCAAAAATGATCGTTTTTAGTCTAGAGAATTTCTTCGTTGTCAACATGACCTCTTGGATTTTCTCCAGCGCTAAAGTGAACCAGTCATCCAGTCTCTCGCTCGGCACATTAGCATACCTAGCCTAAATTTAGCTAATTTGACAGTACGTTCAATGGCTAGAGCTGCAACATCATCCACATAGCCAATTAAATGCGACTTATCAGGCGTTTCCACTCTCAGTACCCCATCGTAAGATACGTTCCACAAGTCTGGATCAAGTATAGCTCCCCAGGCAGGACCCAATGTAACTTCCATTCCTTGTTGGCCCTGTATTGGATCATAAAGCAGGCTTCTTTTAAGGTACTTCCTCAGAAGTCACGTAAGATATTCTAGAACTTGAAAAGATAAATTCAACCTATCTTAAATATTCACGTATCTAGTGGAGTTGCATGTGTTCCTAACGTCCTGTATTGCCAACCGAACCGTCCGTCGCTAGGTGTGACTGAGTGCTTCTACCTTTTGGGCTACACGCACCACCTTTACAATCACATCATTGATAGAGTGACTTGTTCTAAAGCCATACTGCCAAAGGAAATAGGTCCTCAGCAACACATATTGCGTCAGTGGGTCTTTTCTTGATGAGTTTCTCTCGCACTTTCCCATCCATGTCTAGAGTACATAACGTGTGCTATGCAGATGGTGATTCAGAATTTCATTTCCACCTTTCTGATCAGCATGAGCCTCTCTACCTTTCATCCTACGGTCGCGAAGACAAGTGTTGAATGTGCTGAGCTGCAAGTCAGGGCAATGGTGATAGGCAAGTTACAGCACCTCAGTTGGAGCACCATCTGGGCCAGGAGCCTTGCTTGATTCAAATTATAGGACTGCCTCTTCTAGTTCCGCCTGCGTGAAGGGTGGGTACTCGATAGCTGTTTCACCCTGAAGAACGTCAACATGGATAGAATGGGTGAGGAAGTGTGCTCGCACTATCTCATCCATCTTGCCTGCTTCATGTTTATAAGGCATCCGCAGCTTGTAGCTATTGCTCCACGTATCCTTGTTCACACTTTCTACCAGATATTGCTGGAAGCAAGCTTAACTGTTGTTAGTCAGTTTGCAAAGGCATTTCCTGGCCGACTTATATGCTGCTACTCGGTTGCATGCGCGTCACAGTTTCGTGCCCGTTGAGCCTTATTCCCTCCGCTCTTTAGTCGTTTTAGGTGACCAGTGGTACGCTAGGGGTAATCATGCTAAGGTTTTTGATGGACCATGGAAGCGCTGCAAGTAGTTGTGATGAGTTCACCATATCTTGAGCAATCAGTTCTTATGGGAATCCCCCTGCAGCGGAACACCTGCCATGAGTATCTCGATGAACCACTCGATGTCCACTCTTTCGATGTTCCAACCCAATTGTAGAAGGTTGAAAGCGTGGACGTTGGGAGACAGCATCATAGATTTCATGCCAAATGTACTGATGATTACTAGCTTATTAGTCCTCTCATACTCTCCAATTGTATATTCTTCGTACTATGGTCTTCGTGGTGACTGTTACGTCGAGTCTGGTTCCTTCACAGCCAATACGATGGAAAGTTGGCAAACTTTCGGTGTTTAACATGATGAGCGCTAGCCTGGCCACCATTTCTAAGATTCGTTTTTTTTTCGCGGATCTGTTTAAGGCAGAGTTTAAGTGCCCTCAAAACCTCAAAACCTCTCATTTTTTTAATGAGTTATGCTAGTTTTGTAAGTGGCTATTCAGTAATGATTCGTAAACTGTTGGTTCAGGTCGTAGACTAGGAATAATTGGAGCCAAATAGTTTCATAAAGAGTGATTCATTATCATGTTTGATTCTCAATAGTAATTTTTTGACAGATCACACGTGACTCCTGTCAAACTGTAATGTGATTTGCATTTAATATTGTTTGACAAATTATCATGGAAATACTTACCCTGTAACAACTTATCGAAATTACTTAGCTGTATTACGAAAACCAGCATACAGCGAGAGATACAATGGACTTATTGAGAAATCATTTTGGTGAGAACCTGTTTTCACGTTTTGGACCAGTGAATAGGCTGCCTTGATCATATGATATCACAACTTTAGACTATTTTCTTTGAAGTTACATGAAATCTCTGGTATTCAGGGATAAGCTGGCTTCAATCGACGCTTTAGAAACCAACATTACTCGTGTCATTCACGAGATACTGTTCGCTACGCTGGAGCTCGTTACCCAAAATTGGACTCTCAGGTTGGACCATTTACGGGGTAGTTGTGTTCAACATTTGAACAAGGTAATCTTATAAAAGTTAATATCATAGATAATTCTTTCGACTCACGATAAAGTCTTTACTATAGACTTCAATTTTATGCGTTTTATTTGAGATTAAAAGCCAAACCTCATAATGAATATTAAGATCGAATCTTAGTATACGAGTATAAGACTAGACTAATATTCTATCACGTGTTCAATGATGGTGATAGCTTTATAAGGACTATGATAACCGTTGTGAGAGAATCTCACTCCATAGTTTTTCTAAAACAAATCCCATATTTTATATTTGAAAGCATTTGATTTTAATATTGAATAACTTTAACAGTGATAAATATTTTTGAATGAATAACAACAATATAAGGCTTTGAGTTACAATAATCATAGATACGATTGAACACATTTAATATGGTCTTACCATTAATGTTATTTAAATAATTGACAATTCCTCGACACGTTTCAGTAAAGAAGTATCAGAATGGTATTCTAGTCCAGTAACATTCAAATCAGCTCTATTCGTGGTGCAACATGTAAGTGAGGACAACGCAAATGGTGTAAATGGGAAATTGAAATATGTAAAAGCACTTCCATTCACCGCAATAAATATTGCTTTGTCACCCAAACCAAACGCGATTTTAAAAAGCTTTCCACGCTTAAATGGAAATTCACCACAAGTTTCTTCGTCATCCGGATGAAACCTATCAACGAAAGAAATTAATTCCATTAAATATTCTAAAGAGGTGATATGTTGGTGTACTTGAGTCCAGAATCATGAATGGGCTTAGTGAAAATTTCAGAACATGTCGAGCATTCTCTATAAATAAAATAATTGAATAAAAGGATTATACAAACTATGGTATTAAGCTATACATACTTAGGCTCCTTTCGTTGAAACGTTCGAACAACAGTTTTTGTCGCAAATTTCACAACAAACTTCAAAAATATTCGAGAAGTTTCGTTGCAATGGAAATTTATGGAAAACTCGGAGTCTGCTGGTCCTTGGCAAATTCCTTCAATTGTCACTATGTTTCCTTGAATTAAACTTAAATTATGAAATTTCTAGTACATATGTGTGACTGAATAAAGCTTACCGATTTCGTATTTTTTGGGAACATCACTTTGAAAAACTTCCTTCTCTCGTAAGGTTAAATTGCATTTCGGAAAAAGAGATGGGAAAGTACATCGATGATGAAACTGTGTGATCCTTTCAAAATCCCCAGACGCAATAACGTATTTGATTTTGTTAGGACATTCAAGGTGTTCAAATGTACCATAAAGTTGCTCATTAACGTATATTTCAAAGCATTTCTGGAGAACAGATACACGGAAAGTGAAATGTTCACCTAAAATAAAATATAGTTAGTTGATAAGAAAAAACAAGTCCTTCCGAATTTCCCTTCATTTAAGTGAACATAAATTTAACAAAATTGTTAACATAACAAAACTTGATTCCAAAAAACATTTTGCCTTCCCCTGGACCCCTTTCAGATTCTAAAAGTTCTAACCAAGACCTTTCACTTGATATCCCACTCGACTACCTTTGATTAAAAAAAAAATGTTATGGGCTAATTCGTTATAGGGGGGACCCCCTTAAAGTTTTTTAAATTTTTGGTAAGACCATAACTTTTGAGAGACCATCACTTCTGACCTTTTCACGAACTTTGAGTATTCTAGCTTCAATCGTTTCTGAGGAAACTAGCTGTGACGCAAGGACAGACGGACAAACAGGCCGCGAAACTAGTAGGTCTTTGTAAAAAAATTTTATTTTTTTATTTTTTGTTTTGCATTATTCATTCATACCCCACTTTACCTCATAAAACATACCAGTTTTTATACTGGGGTAAAGTGGGGCAAATGCAACGTTTAATATCATTGTTCACGTAGTCAAAGTTTATAAAATGAAATTAAACTTTATACGTGAAATCATGCAATAGCTACAAAGACAAATACTACAAATATAAATACTACAAATAATGGATTCTTGATTAGATGGAATGTGTAGACCTTCTATTTCTGGATTGAAGGACCCTACTATGCCCCCTCCTCCCCTACATATTATAAGTGAACGGACTTATAGTCTGTCCGAAAAATCACTCGAAACAAATCTCGTTGTCACCACTAGCATTAGAACCAGCGATCTTCGGCTAACGTAGCGAGTACTCTAACTACTATGCTATGCGGACTTATTACTAAATACTAGTTACTACTACTGACTATTTAAACAAAAAATCTGTGACCGTTCACTATACTTTCGATTGAGCAATGGGATTAGCGATTTTTTGAGCCAAGCTGTTTTCACCATGCCGCTCATTGCTTCATGATTTGAGTGAATTACTGAGTGAACATTGAGCCGCAAGTAAAACCTATTACTCCGTACTCCTACTACAAGGTTCAGAGTTGTTTACAGGCAAAATAAGGTTCGTATTTACAAATAATTCTTTACAGATGGACCCTGGTAAGCGAATGCAAAGCGGCAGTGGACATATGAAACGCAGAGTAGTCCAGTTAATCTACGGCCCAGTGAAACAGCAAACAAAGTGAAAATTATCTTACAATGATGAGTTGTCAGTATTATTTGACGAACTACCTGTATGGACATGTGTAAAGTTATGCAAATCGCAATGAGTAGGCCATGTAGAAAGAATGGAATAAAGTCGGCTACCCGAAAGACGATCAATGGATAGAGAACAAGGTAGATATCCTGAGGGAAGACCGACATTGGCTCGATGGGGAGGCATGAGAGAAAAGCAGTTCCTGGAGTTATGCAATTGGGGAACGAGGCCATGGAACTATGATAAGGCCAAGGCCCAGTTTGGGCTTTCGCGTTACAGCTGATGATGATGACGAGCGTGCGTTTTCTTTCATTAGGAACCACCACCTCTTTATTACTTTTCTCTCAGCACAATTGCATATTTCTGCACTTTCTAGTAACTAGGGTGATAGTTATCACCACTGCGATCGCCATACTACCGATCCAAAGGTTTGTTACTATGTCTTTATATCTGCAACTGCACCAGCCATTTTCAGTACTGCCCTTTGTGGAGGTCATCAATCGATACCTCAGTTAAATAGAGAACCCTTCAATCTACGGTGCTACAACTATGGAGTGTACCAAGAGAGCCGATACACCCATTATTCAAGTCTGTACAACTGGAATTGAAAACCTAACTGCAACTGAAGCCTCCTTAATAAAAGGGTTAATTCTACCAAAAAAGATTCATGATCCCATGCAAAAAAAAATAAAGCAAATCCAATCCACAGACGAATAATACCTTCTCGTGGTAGTGTGACTTGGTTCCGGACTAAGCATACCAGCTGTGTATCATAACCAATAAGACTATTCTAGGTAAGATAAACTCAAAAGATATATATAGAGGAAAGTGATATTTTACGAAACTTGGAGTCCGGCCCCAAGTACCGGCGCTTTTTCGTGTGGAGAAATCAAGCCCACTGGCATCACGACCCAATAACTGCAACACCAGAGGAGGGGTAAAACGATACCAGGCTATGAATCCATACTTAGCCAACATTACCTAGTGGAGATCATCCTTATACTGTAATGAAACCCCCAAGTGGCAAAGATGCCTCGGCAAATTGGAAAAAGGGAAGTACTAGTAACGTAAATCATTTTTGAAGATAAGACCATGACCCTTAAATGAGTTGAAGAGTGGAAACGCCTTCCCTACACCACTAAAAAGATTAAGAATTTAGAACTGGAGATAACCAATAATTCATTCAGTGGAGAGAATCACACACGAAAGCGCTAGTATATTTACTGAGCACTGGCAAACTACAAAGTGTAACAGTGATGCATCTTAAAGAACCTGAAGGCTGGGCTAACCTAATTGGGAGTGATATAGTAGGGGCAAAAGTGGTATCTGAGAATCTTAGGACAGAGATATATATATCTTACAAGTCCAAAAAGGGCTGTAGAATGAGGAACGAAAGAATACGTATCCAATTCTTTTCTAGCTTAAGAAAAGAAAGGGAAATCAGCACCGCAACTAGCTACAAATAATAATACTGATAATAATCCGCCACACAACAGTCCAAATCTGAACCTTAAGGTTGAGATTTATTTTCAGGGTATCTCATTTCATGACCGTATGGGCAATATCACGCTTAGCCATGAGATTATTACCTAATTTTTCAATTAATACCCATCACAACCACGTGAACTGATAGTCTGGCAGTAGCATCAGAAGCTCGAACTTGATCCTGCCACCGAGGTTTGAATTTCAGAGCTGCTGCGCCAGCAAAGTGTGCCCTAACGCACTGCTCGGCATGGAATGTAGTTAAAAAAAATAGAGTTAGCTAAATAAAAAAATCAGGCAGACTCTAATTCTTTACATGGTAGCCAAACAAAGCTATTAAAACTGCCGGAAAAACTTAATAGAGCTCACAAGCAGTACCAGTTATGCTAGCGGGTCTCGAAACAAAATTTATTGCAGTGTTGAAGCAAAGGTTGTCCCTTAAAGAGGTAGGCTTTAGACCAGTTTGTTGCTTAGAGGGGTAAGAATGACACCTTGATATCATGACGGAAGCAATTAATTGGGTAACTACGCGGTTTGAAGGGCATTGGATTGAGCATGAAGAAGGAGGAAACATCCTAATGCTAACAGAAGACAGGGATAGGTCCACTTTAAAGGAGCAGTCAAACTGCCCCAAGATGATTAGTTGTGGCAGCTCCTCGTCAAAACTGCTTACGATATAATATATAATACGAGAGTGGTTCAAATATGATGGAGAAGAATGCTGTAGATGGCGCGCATGTATGTTTTGAAGGTCACGGCTTGAGTATATGGTAGCTGGGTCCCTTACAAACAGCGTGGCATAGTTTTTGTCGGGAGTGCATATTTCTCGCACATGCTACGACCATGAGTGAACGTCAATTGCCAACCACCGTTGCGAAACGTATTGTCATTTGTTTTTTAGTGAGTGAATTTTTGACCAACGAGGGCATTTTTCGGTGGTTCAAACATGTGATAGTCGCAGGGTGATAAATCCAAACCGTAGGGTGGGGGGGGATGTGCTCCAGTACCTCCCACCCCAATTCCGATATTGTACCGAGCGGACGTTATCCTGGAGAAGAATCGCACTTCGTACTGGAATGCCCCTCCGTTTCGAGCGTTATTTTGCGATATTGAAGGTGTTTGTGGATGATAGACTCTACAATATTAATGCTGATGTCGAGTTCAATCGAAATGTCTCGAACATTCATCCTACGGCCCTCCAAAATTAGTTGCTGTACGCGGCAAATGTTGTCTGGTGTGGTGCTGGTTTGCGTTCGACGATCATGCCGCTCATTCTCGACGGTTTCGCGACCATCCTTGAATGCTTTGGCCCATTTAAATACAGCAGCCTTACTCAGGTAATCTCTACCAAACTGATTACGCAAACGCATAAAAATTTCCGTGTTTTTAACGCCTTCCCACACTAAAAAACGAATGACAATACGTTGCGCAACGGCAGTCGGCACTTGACGTTCACTCATGGTGGTAGCACGCACGTGAAACATGCACTCCCAATGAAAACTATGCCACGCTGTTTGTAAGGGACCAGTTATCACATACTCAAGCCACGACCTTCAAAACATACATGCGCACCATCTGCAGCGTTTGTCTACATCATCTTCAATCATGCTCGTGATATTTTAAAATACCTTACACCCATCAGATTTCTGTAATTCAGGTAGGGATGAGTGTTTTACTTTAGCCACCTTTAATATCTTTAAGTTTGATATTCCAAGAACCTGCTTAATCCTCCGCACAGCTCCAGAACATCGCAGCCTTTTGATATTCCCGACGAGCTTCTATTGGCCCCACGACTTTGGATGATGTTTGTTTCACCATCAAAGCCTATAAAAAAAATAAAGCGCTGGGTATCAAAGAAAATCCAAAACTACTCCAGATTCTAAGTGGAACAGGAAACTCACTAAACCACTTTTTTTCAACAATTGATGAAAAATTACGACCGATAAATAGCCCACCTAAGTCCTTTTTTCATATTCACCATACAAATGAAAGAGAAGTATTAAATACAATCGAAGATTTGAAAAAGAATGCAGCACCAGGCATTTACAACATCACCATACATGAAATTATTCTAGTCAACGAGGAGGTATCTGAACCACTGGGAAATTTTGTAGACGAGCATTTTAGATATGGAACATTTCCGGACGAAGAGAAACTGGCAAAAATAATTCCAATATTCAAAGGAGGAAGACATCTGGACCCGAATAATTACCGCCCTGTTGCACTTTTGACAGCATTTAGTAAAATATTTGAAAAACTTGTAAATAATCGCTTAAAATCTTTCTTAATGGACAATTCTATCATAAATCCGAAGCAGTTTGGCTTTCAAAAGAACAAGAGCCCTTTTGATGCGTTACTTTCTGTCTCACGTTACATCAATGAAAGTCTTGATAAACGAGATTATGTTATTGCAATTTTTGTGGATCTGAAGAAAGCTTTTGATACAGTTGATCATGACCTGTCACTTCAAAAATTTAAATCGTATGGTATTCAAGGCAAACCGTAACAACTTTTCAAAAGTTATTTGGAACGAAGATTCCAAAGAACATCAGTTAATAATGTCTTGAGCAATCTAGCACCAATGAAATTTCGGGTTCCTCAAGGATCCATATTTGGACCAACCTTGTTTTTGCTGTGCACCAATAATTTGAATATATGTGAACTGAAGTGTACCACACACTGTATGCTGATCATACTGTACTTCTTCATTCAGGACATGATAAAGTTGCAAAGGATAATATCGTCGACGAAGATCTAGATAAACATTGTTCATGGCTTATCGAAAATTGCTTAGCATTGAATACTACAAAGACAAAATACATGATTTTTAAACAGAAGAATAAGGAAGACATAGAAGTTGACCTAAAAATTAACCGCGAAAAATTGTAAAGAGTGTTTGAAATTAAATATCTCAGCGCTGCCATAGATCATCGTTTGACATGGTTGCCACACACAAATAAGTGAGGAGACAACTAGCACCAACGATAAGAATGTTGAGAACATATGGAGATTTTCCAATGCATTTAAAGAAACTGTATTAAATGAATTTGTACTGACATTTGGAGTCAATCGTCAAAGCAAAACCTTAATATTATATCCAGGATACTAACTAAAGCCTATAAAAATATTTTAAACCTTCCAAGTCTCACTCCAACAAGGCTAGTGTACCAACGAATGCACTCACCTGCGGTCAAACCATTACTATGAAGAAAGCTAAGTTTATCTTCAAATGTCTAAATTCCAGTAAATTGGAACAATACCCCTTTATAAAAGTATCACAAATAAATCTAAAAAATGCAAACAATTTTGTAATGCCTTACGCCAGAGCTGATCGACTAAAGAACGATGCAACGAATGATGCTCTGCATGTATACAAAAATCTTCTAAAAACAGTGAAAAACACAAAATCATTATTGGTTTTTAAGAAAAGGCTTAAGGAACGTCTAATAAATTCAAATTAATGATAAGTCTAGAAGATTAAAAATGCAGTATCTTAGGGCATTTCAGACCCTAACATCGAAATACTTAAAGACAGCTAGTTTTTAAAAACTCAGAGTTTTTTTTTACTGCGTCATATTATAATATTTTTTTTTCATCTCTGAGAACTATTCACATATCGAACTAGACCAGCAAGAGAGGAGTACTTCACAGAGTTTTGTATGCCCCTTATACCAATGTTTTAGCATTGCCTGGAGGCATACGTAGGAATCGGTGACGTGTGAAGTGCAGATCGCATGAACGATGTGCGACGATGAAAGAGCGATGAAGAGAGTGGTAGGGAATGAAAGTATTTAAAACAAAAAGTGTGGGCAAATTTGTGTATCTAGGCGCCAAAATAACGAGAACCAGAAATAAAATAGAGGACATACGCTCAAGAATACAGCTCGCAAATAAAATATTTAATTCAGTTCTAACGGTCTTGAAGACCACCTGCTTACACAGGAAAACAAAGCTCCATCTATACAAATTTGTGATAAGACCTGTGCTTTGCTATCGGTGTGAAACATGGTCCCCAACCCAAGCATCCGCAAACATATTGGAGGTCTTCGAGCGACAAGTCCTGAGGTGAATAATTGGAGGAAAGCTAGAGGAGTACCAATGGTGAATTCGATACAACCATGTGATATGTGAAATTTTTGACGAGCTGGAGGCCTCGACGATTGTTAGACTGTAAAAGCTACAATGGGATAGCCACGTGAATCGTATGGTCAAACAATCGATTCCCAAAAAGGTATTTGTTGGGAGAACTGAAGGGCGGAGGTCAGTGAGGAAACTAAGGAAACGCTGGTCTGACTCTATCGACGAGGACAGTTCATCGCTGCTCGGATCTCGAAATTACAGTACGCGGTCAATCGGGTGAGACGGTTGGAGATGCTAGTTACAGGAAGCGAAGGCCCGAGAGGGGCTGTACTACTAAAAAGGGGAAGAAAAAACTTCTGATTCAAATGGCGCCTTTCAAAGTCAAAAATAATTATGTTTTACAAAAATCAGAACAAAAACAAGTTGTGTAAGCAGGAGAGTGCTCCTACCAGAAGGTCTTTGTAAACATTCTAGGGTTAGAAGCAAGTTTTCTAATGGCGTGAATCGATAACTTGAATTATTCATCCAATACTTAGATATGAAATCGTTCAAATTTATACAAAAGATGCACAGTTTCTTTCATAAGCACAGTGCAGCCGCCATTTTAATCTAGCTTAAATGATTTTTCTGAATGCTCGGCCGATTGAACATGTTCAAGTTAAACACTATTCTTTAAATTTTCATGAAAATTGAAAGAAAATAAAAGTACCTAAGTCAATTTTAAATATATATAGGGTTTTCCAATAAGAGGTGTTATTTTGAATAGAACTTCTGATTTAACACCTTGCGACTTTTTCCTTTGGAGCCACGTGATAGAGAAGGCCTACGCCAATAGCCCAGCGTCAATTCAAGATCTCAAAGATGAAATTCGTGAGGCTATCGAGGACATAGAGCAGCACCTTTCCGATTTGGTTATCGAAAATTTCATGAAGAGGATATGGTCCTGCAAGCATGTCGTAGTAGTTATTTGCCCAACATTAGTTATTGCTGTTAACGGCATATCTTCTTCTTTATAATGAACTAAACATCCGATCATTTGTTTTTAAAAATGGCATTTTTCTTTTAATATCAAAATAACACCTCTTATTGTGAAACCTTATATGAACCATAAACACGTGTTATCGTTGTTGTAATTCCATATAATTGAAATGACTATAACTCACTTGATTATAATGCGATCTCAATTACATTTTGTGAACATATATATCTTACGTCAATCTATATAATTGCAAAATTTCAAGAAGTTTAAAGGTACCGTTTTGATTTTATGGGCAAAAATGTAAAAGCTACAAATCATACTATTTTTAACAAAGTTGAGCGGATTTCGATTTCTAAGATATTTGTTGCCCTTGTACTCATAAAGGTCCACATTCGTGATAATTTTCCGATTTTTCGGCTGAAAGGTGTCCAATCGAGGGGAGGGGGGGGGAACACAAATTTTGGGTACATTTTGCCTTCCCCTCGACCCCCTAAATTCATCAAATGATTTTTTAATTTCAGATTCTATAAGTTCTAATCAAGGCCTTTCATTTGATACCCCACTCGACTACCTTTGATTAAAAAAAATTTGTAAGGGCCAATTCGTTATTAGGGGGGACCCTCCTAAAACATTTTTTAAATTTTTGTCAAGGCGTTAACTTTTGAGAAACCATCACTTCTGACCTTTTCACAAAGTTTGAGTATTCTAGCTTCTGTAGTTTCTGAGGAAATCAGCTGTGACGCACGGACAGACGGACAGACGGACAGACGGACGGACAGACGGACGGACAGACAGGTCGCGAAACTGGTAGGTCTATGTAAAAAAAATTTTTACAAAGACCTAAAGAGTAAAAACGCCTTTCTTATATTTTGGCCCGGAGCTTTTTTCTAGAGACAAGTTGGGTGTAAGATTCTTGAAAAACTGTTGTAAAATGTTGAACAATAGCTACGTCCATATTATGTTCAAAAGTGTTTACGAACAATTTTTAGAAAAATATTTAGAAAGTCAACCGAGAAAAGGTTTTAAAATTGCATCTCCTAGTTTTCTGGAAATTTTTTGGAAAAGCTGGAAAAAATAGCTATTGATGCATTTTTAAGCTTAATTGGTTGAAAACTTGAAAAAATTGATTTGAAGCTAGGCCCTACCTCCCATTAATAACAGTAACAATCTTCAAAACAATGTATCTTGGTTTGCGCTCATTTCAACAGGCATAAAGTCAGCTTTCATTTTATTAGTACTACACCTATCTTTACTCAGAAAAAAGTTACAGTCCAAAATTTTAAGAAAAATGTTGAAAAATAGCAAAGGTGAAAGTAGCTAACTTTGAAATGTATCTTGGTTAAAATTTATTATACAAACCCCATCAGTATATCAGTTTAACGCGTGAAATACAACTTTATTTGTTGTTCGCAAAACTTATACCTAACTTCTTTTCGAAAAAATCTTCCGACCAAAATGTAGAAAATTTGTGTAGGCAAATATATCGAAAACAATGCAGTTTCCTAGCAAATCCCAAAAGCCGGAGAGGGGTTCTTTCTATTTCAATCTCAAAAAAGCGCCCTTTTAAATGGTAGCACTCTGCAGTTTTGCCATATTTTAGCGCTAATTAAACATAAGAAATAATAAAAGCCTACTAACATTTCAGTTCCTTTCTAAGGTACACACACAATAGTTTAAATTTCTAATAAATTAAATTGATAGCGAGAGCACGAAACCAACTTCAATAAGTTTTTTTTGTGTTAGGAAGGTGAATGCCCATTTACGCATAGAGTGTGGGACTTCTATGTTCGCAAGAAGGCGACTGGACGACCCACAAAGCGACTCCCCTATCAACCTGAGAACCTTGACACATTACTTCGGGCAAGGCACCGTGAGGCGCTTTCAAGTTGGGCGATCCCTCTTCTAGCGGGAGGGAGGAGGGGAAGAGGAAGTGTCAGACATGCGATCTCCCAGCCTCAGCTACTTTGAGTCCCTTATATCTTTCAGGACTGCCCGAGCATAATATGCCACCTGGTTCCACTTGTCAACCGATTCGAGCATCACCACGATTATATTATCTGGGGTGAGCTCTCCTGTCTCCCTGTAGAGGTTACTTCGCAGCCTGTCCCATTTTTGCACGCAAAAAATGTGTGACAGGCATTGTCTTCCTCTCCTGGGTAATACCGACAGTCGGGGGACCATGACTTACCAATCTTGTGCAGGTAAGACTGAAAACACCCATGTCCGCTCAAAAGCTGGGTCAGATAGAAGTCAGTCTCACCATGCCTTCGATTTAGCCACGGTCTCACATCCAGGATGACGCGCGCAGTCCACCTTCCCTTCGTGCAATTCACCCAAGACTGCTGCCAATCGTTGAGTGAGCGCTGTCATTTTTAGCGGATACGCATCTCCCTCGCATCCTCGTTTCGATACAGATAAATAAAGTGGTGCCCTCTAGCAAGGAGGCCGACAGATATCACGCCTGCAATGCGTTCGACGCCGAATCAGAGACTGTAGGATACGAAAATGCAATCCACAGCACTCCTCTTCTCTGCACTTGTGCCAGGCGTTTTCGGTAAGCCTCCTTACTGAGAACGTCGCCCCATACTTCTGCTCCGTACAGTAGCACTGACCCTATAGCACTCATCAATAGGCGTCTTTTTGATGGGCTGAGTCCCCCTACGTTGGCCATAATTTGACTCAGAGCCGATACTCCCAAAGCAGCCTTCTCAGCCGTTGCCCTGATATGCTGAGAGAAATTCATCTAACAATTGACAAGTAGCCCCAGGTACTTCACCGCTGGCTTCGATTCTTTTTTGTCAAGATGCCCATTATGGTTTTCTCCAGTGCTAAACTGAGATTGCGAGCAGTCATTCAGTCGTAGCCTAAGTTGTGCTTGTTCAACGGTGCGTCCAGTGACCAGAGCCACAGGATCATCTGCATAGTCGATCAAGCGCGACTCATCTGGCGTCTCCAGTCTCATTTGCCCGTCGTAAAACACGTTCCACAGGTCTGGACCAAGGATAGATTCCTCGGCAACATCCGATGTAACCGCCATCTTTCGTTGGCCCTGTGTCATCAGTAAGTTTGAAAAGTTCTTAAAATACCAAAATAGCCACGTTTTTTCCACAAAATAAAAATCATACCTAAGCAGCCTAAGAATAAATGAAAACTGGTTCTTATGAAGCGCTATCTTTTCCTAATACTTAACGATATCCAATTCTGCAAACATAATTTGCGAAAGCTTCCCCTTCTTAGATAATAAATAGTCTTAAGCACTTTTATAGAAAACGTTATATCTACATTACATGAAATGTTATCGCGCAGCAGTAGTGTCTTATTCAACTTTTAACGTCGTTTTATTTCTCTAGCTCATTGGACCGTTTCTCAAAATAATTTCTAAGATCATCTCAATACACTTAATTCGAAAAAAAAGTTCTCACCTGGTTTAAGTGGATTCTTCGGTGTTTCTTGTTTCCAATTTTTCGAGATCTCCTCCTGTGACCATCCCTTACCAGGCCTGTACATACTCCGAATAATTTGATTCTCCCGAAAGTTTGCTTCGATCTTCAGCAAAACTGCTCCAGATTTATCAACATCCGTTGGAGTCTCTGCCAAATCCAAACATATCCTGTAAAGAAAGAAACAGTCAAATAAATACAAACTAAACTTTATCACTTCTTTTCGATTATTTGTTTTTTGTAAGGATAATAGAAAATTTTACTTATTCGGATTTGGCTTAATTTTCCCTTTCACAATCAAAACATGTCCGAATGGCACTTCGACCAAAACTTTCCCTCTCCAGATGTTCATTTCACTTGCAACAATATTGTAATGAAACCTTGGAGTATCGAGAACTCGTTCAACACAACTAAACAACTTGAATAAGATCCTTTACAACTTTACTAACTGACTGACTGACTGGAAATTGATTTAGGAATTTTTCCGTAACAGTTTTTCCTTTTTTCTCGTTGATTCGTTCCTAAGGAGTTGCAGCAAGTTTTGTGCTTTGATTATTATTAAACTTTGGTGTGTATCGTCACCGTATTCATTCTATATTTATTGTAGTTCAGCGAGGAAGGTAAACAAACTTTTTTCTGCAATACCTAGTCGTACACCTACCCGACATAGCAGTTATGCCTAGGACTTTATTGTTTTCCGCCTTCTTACATTTCCATAGGAGATAGTCGTTGGCTGATAGAGAAAGGCTATTGCGTGTCGTCGAAGGAATTGTTTCCTTCCTCGAAAAGTTCAACCTCGATAGCATGTTCTGCCAAGTCAACTCAATCTTGACTAGTTGTGATTTAAGGAGGTGAAGAGAAGACATGTTGGGTCGATTCGTTATTTTATTATGTTGGTTTATTTGCGGATGATGGTGAATTAATTTCGAGTAAAATTACGTTGAATTTTTGGGAAGCAGATTTGATTTATTCGGACGCCTTATCCTTTTTATCGAATTTGAATAAAGAGTTACAAGCAAATCAAGGTCGGCTTTAATATTTTAATAATTTTTACATCATGTTTGTCCTTTGTAATCAATTTCCTATGTGTTTTATGCTTAGCAGAAATGCGGAAGCACGGAATAATCAGACCCGGTATCATTCGTAAATAAATCAAGGGTATTTGCTTTGCTGTTATGTTCAAGAATGACTCGAGGAATTCTGGTATAGTATACCTAGGCAGGTAGCATGGAACATTTTCAGTTATTTTGCTTGCATGTTAATTGATATATGTATGTATGTATTTGTGAGAAGTGGGGAGTAATCGAAGTCATAATACTTAAATAGAAAAGGGTTCAATATCACTGTCATAAAGAAATACGATCGGTGGTTCGTCTTTTCTTTACAAGCATGAGTTTTTCATAAGAATTAAAATTTCAGATCTGAGTAATCATAAAGCTTTTCAGGTAACTTTATTTGTACAACTGAAATGCTAAAACTACACATGCTTTTAAGCCAGTCATTTGCCTCTTAATTATTTAAAATTTTACTTAGAAAATATAAAATCGATTTACTACTAAGTGCTTTTACACATCACGAATTTCAAATGAATTTTCATTCATTTTCATCTCCCCTTCATATTCTGAAATCACTCTCATTTTGATACAAAAGGGACGTAAAAAATCAGTAAGCAATTTTCTGTGTAAAGGCACGTGACAGATTTACCTACCATTTAGTCAAGGTAGAAATTTTCAATATCCCTCATAATATCCAGAAACATGCAAATTCCATTTTCACAACGGTCAATCAATGCAAGCTGCGTTACTATGTCATTGAATGTAGGCATATATTGTGTTTAGTACTTCGATAAGGGTACAAATTGAAATTTATATGCAAGAGTTTCCACATCATGTTTGTTCGGTTTTGAAATGTATACCCTTGAATGTATATGGTCATGTTTGAGTAGGGGGACTTTGGAATTATAGAATAAAAAGTCTTGATGAGATGAAGGACAGAATACAATCAATAATGAACAAAGTTAAAACGAATCAATACTTCTGATTTACGAAAATAGGTTACTGATATTCCTCTTTTTGAGAAATTGGATAATTATGTATGTACATACTATCCCTTTGTCCGATTAACGTGTTCATGAGAGTAAATTTTAGATTGCTCGAATTGTATGCTTTGTACTTCATCATTTTCAGATTTATTGGGTCCATATTCTCATTTTAATACAAAGAACTTCTCGACTAGACCCACTTCCTATAAGAAGTGAATAACCTTTGCTGGGTTTAAGGTATCCAAAGCAAAGGTACTCCTCAGCTAGGCAGTAAATTCTCAGACTGTCTCATATCTTTCGGAACAGAACTCCGCAGTATTTCAGAAGATCTTCTGGTATTTCATCTGCAAACCTCCAGAACCTGCACTCGTCATTCTCTTTGAAATCCATTTACTTAAAATGTTCTTTGAGTTTACAATGTCTCAGGAGAAATCATGTAAGGCTCATAAGTTGATTCTTTCCTAGTTTGATGCCCAATTTAAGCTTTTTCTCAACATAGGACCTTCGATATTTCGAGCTTTTGGATAGCTTCTCTAGAGTTTATCGCGTTCCTAGCTTCTAATTCCATCAGGTGTTTCCAAACAAAGTGCTTTTGACCACATTTAAGAAAAGGAATGTCTCCCTTGATCATTCCCTCGCTAACAAATCTACTTGTGCACTATTGGTCCTCTGAAATCCCTGAAAAGCGAAGAGAGTGTCAACTGCTAGCATGAACTAGAAAGTGGCGTGAACCGGGACTCGTGGGGTTAGCGCTACTCAGTCGGAAGGTCGGAGCGCAAAGATTATCCTGCTCATTCAATGGAGAAAAGATGTACGAGATTGTGCGGGCTCTCTTCCCTATTCATCCAGTTCATATTAACGTGATGAAACACCGGTGGAATTCACAAACACGGAATCGGAAGAATTAATTTTGTGCTTGAAGAAAAGAAAGGCTCCAGTACGAGACAGACAGACCCTGACTTGCTATTCAGTATTTTCGAGGCTTACTTGCGTGAAAGGATATCTTCAGAGTGCTGGAAGGTAGCAAGGCTCATGCTAATCAGCACAGGTAATAAGAATCTTGAGTCATCTTCTGCATAGCTACCGCGATGTACTCGTATGCTAAACACAGCCGGGAAAGTACGCAAAAAGCTTATCAACGGAAGACTCGCTGACACTATCTGCACCACTGAGGATTCAACACTACTCTGAGGCATTACTATTGACACAATTGAAGAAGTTGTAAGTCCAGTCCAGCGTGCCGAGGTGCACAGAAATTTCGATCCCAGGGTTGTCCTGCTAGTTACTCTTGATGTCGGAAACATTTTTGATTCCGCCACATGGGTAGATGTCATGGAGCCACTGAAAAGTCATTACCAAGTACCGCAACACCTTATGCAACTACTTAAGAAACTACAGTCTGCTCTTAAGGAACCACAGTCTGCTCGACAACATGAAGAAAGGGAGTCGAATTATGGCTGTTACATCGGGTGTTGCTAAGGGCTCCATCATCGGTCCCGGTTTGTGGAATATCTCGTATAATGGGCTACTGAGATTTGAAATGCCGGATGGATCAAGCTTTGTAAGCTGCGCCAGCCATTGTAGCGGCGTTAGTCATGAGGCACACTTTTGAACATATGCAATTGAGACTAAGTTCGTTGATGCGGCAAGTGAGGAGCTTCAGCTTCAGTTTGGTACTGGAGAAAATCAAAATGGTCATACTAACTAAGAAAAGAATCCCCAGTATCGCTGGTCAAGTCAAAACTAGCACTGAAATACCTGAGAATACTGATAGACTCAAAGATGAGTTTCTTGGAGTAACAGCCAAAGAGGCAGCTGTACATGTAGTAGCACATACTCTACTAATAGTCAAAATAGGGGGATCTATTTCATCAAAGAAACGTCTCCTAATGAACGCTATAGAGTCTTTCCTACTCTATGGGTCAGAACTATGAGGTGATGCTTTAAACAAGGAGTTGTACCCAAAGCGATTTCTACAGGCGCAGAGACATGGAGCGCTGCAAATCGTACGGGCATACTATATTGTCTTCGAGTTCGAGTATCTGTACAGAAGCGAGGACGACAGAGATGCAGTTGCTAGGGAGGAGATACAGTACTGTCTCAGTGATAACAACAGTCCTGCTAGAGCGATACCAGGTAAACATGGACTCCCCACCTGATCCCTGACCTGAGGCCGTGACTCAATCGAGTGCATAGTCAGACTGATCTCTACATTACCCAGCTCTTGAACGAGCATGGATGTTTTCAGTCTTACTTGCATAAGATTGATAAGCCACATTCTCCAGACTGCGTGTAGCTCAGAGGAACCAAGGTTGTAGCTCAGAGGAACCTCTTTGCATAAGAAAACGAAACCTGATACAAAATAATGTTTCAAATGGTTCCAGGCTGAGTTTTTCAGTGAGAGGGGAGGTGGTTAGGGGATGAAAGAACCATTAATTATTTTAAATATAATGCGTACCATTGTAAGCACAAGAGTCAACTGGGTTTAGCTTCATTCTCACGCAGCAATGATGCCAAATTGTCGACCACTTATTGCAGCAGGCATGCATAATTAAGGTATACGTCAAAACTTAAGGTACTAGCCATTAGCAAGCAGCAGTCAATAGGACACTTCATTGGTCGAATCCCAAATCTTCGTAAACGCTGAAACCCGATTGAATACGTTTGGCACCGCAATTTGAACTGCATCAAAGTGGATTTTTCAGAAAAAAATATTGAGTAAGCCACTCAATCATGTAGGTACACACAAAAAATGTTCATAAGTAATTTTAAGCTATAGGAGCTATCCGAAAACGAGCCCAATATCTGCTCAAAGCAATAAAAGCTCATTTTTGAGCAAAAAATTATCGCATAAAGTGATGTAAAAGGGTGAAACGATCAATTTAAAGTTCAGCAAAGCTATTTATTCAGTTTTGAGGATCTTGAATGCACAGGAAGACAAAGCTCCAAATATAAAAATCTGTGATAAGGCCTGTGCTATGCTATGGGTGTGAGACCTGGACCCTAACCCAAGCATCCGCAAACATATTGAACACCTTCGAAAGACGGGTGCTGAGGCGAATAATCAGAGTGAAGCGAGACGGAAATAATACAACCATGAGCTGTATGAAATTTTCGATGAGCCGTAGGTCTCAACAATTATAAGATTGTAAAAGTTGCAATGGGTTGGCTACGTGAATCGTATGGACGAACAACGGATACCGAAAAAGGTATTCGTAGGGAAAACTGAAGGGCAGACACCAGCGGGGAAACTGAGGAAGCGCTGGTCTGACTCATTTAACGAAGACAGGTCATTATTGCTCGGCTTTTGAAATTGGAGGACACGGTCAGTAGATCGAGACAGGTGGAGGCGTTTATTATAGGAAACGAAGGGCCAAGAAAGGTTGTAGTGCTACGAAGAGGAAGAAGGACACAGTAACAAGAAGTGAAAGGAAAGACACACTTTTTGCCCTGCCAAGACGCTGATTCAAGATCAGATTATTTGAAATACGTGCAAAGTACAGGCAATTGCTGGATTTTTCAGGAAACCATAACTAAAGCCAAAGCACTTCTACACTAAGCGATTTTCCGCAAATCAACGTACATCGGAGCCCACTTGTACAAAATATACTCAACTAATTTATGAGTGATAGTCAAGCTGAGTTACTACTGCTCAGTGAGCAACACCAAAACCGAAGCTCCCAACATGGTATCCCGCCACAGCCTGGGCTCGGAACAGTGCTAATTTCTTTATGGACAGCTATGGATGAAAGGATGGTTCCGTGTGGGTTCGGTGCTCAGGGGCTACAGTCTTCAGCTTTTATATAATGCTGTATGATACGATAACATCTTTCCAAGCCAAGTTTAATCCTTTGGAGGACACTGTCTTGAAGGCATATGGCCTTCTCCTTGGGGAGGCTTCAGTTCTAAAGCAATCAAATGGGGCATGCCTCAAAGTGATCTCCAGGGGTAGCAAGTCCTAAAGATGGTGGTCAGGATAGAAGTTGTCATGCTGAACATCGATGATAAACCGACTTCCGCTGTGTGCACTCCAGAGGAACCATACCCGATATGACGTTCACCTCGGAGTTCCTAGTATAGAGGTTACATAGCTAGAGAGTATAAAAGGAATACTCAGCCAGTGATCGTCAATACATTCTTCTTGAGATCTGTGATATTGTTTCCCAACACCCATTCCCTTGACCTTCCATGATTGGGTGCAATATTGAAAGGCTGCACGTCAAGAGGTTTGTCAAAGTAATCACGATAGGTGTTCCATTGCTAGAAGATTCGCAATGGACTGAAAAGGTAGTAGCTCAAGACGTGGGGATCTTAACCATGGGCATCATCATGGCTGCCCCATCAGAGATTTTAGAACGCCAAGCCTTCAGTGTACTGGTGACTGACTGACGACTGAAATTGCTGCAAAGCAAGGAGAGTATTACAAAGCTCAACGGGCATGAAATTGCAACGAGGTATGCAACCGATTAGCAGCATATATGTAAATTGACCAGGAAATCCCATCGTAAAGTGATTGACAGCAGTAAGGTTCGTAACTGGGTCTAATATACAATGCAAATAGGGATCCGTAGAGTCTTGGCTATAAGCTAGCTATGCGGAAGCTTAGTGCGCTACGATTATCCCGTCTATGTTGACGCTGCCTGCAGCAAAGTAACGGTCGGATGTCCATTTTCACGCAACTGAAACTGGTAACTTCAGTCTTTTTATTGAAACCAAGGAACGCTTCAGGTCTTGCTTCCCAGCTGGGGAGTTATAGCTCATTTATCGCCGTTATCCTGACTTGCAGCTCCAGTACATTCAACGCTTGCCTGCAGGAACGGGTTTGTAAGAACGTTGGAAAATGATGAGGCTTGAACTGACTAGCTAGAGAACGGAGAGTACCAGGTTGCTGTCAACATACTACCCGTTATATATTCTAGGTATGGCTGGAAAACTGCTAGAGTAACTCATTAAGGAAACGAATTTATCTCCTTGGTCGTATGGCCTAAGAGTAGAACGCTTCACCATTGATGTGATTGCAGAGTTGATGTGTGGTCCAAAAGGTAGGGGCACATTACCGCACCAAGCAACGAGTGGCTTATTTGCAAGTTGTATTCTCGCATTTCATCTCTTTCACGGTTCTCGTTACTTTGGTGCCTAAATACACAAATTTGCTCACGTTTTCAATACTGTATTCACTAAGTTTGATCTTATGTCTATTGGAGGTATTTTTTGTCAACTACGTCATGAGCTTTGTTTTATTCTCATTGGTTTGTAGCCCTACCAGTTTTGCTTCGCTAACAAGTTTTGGGAAGAGTTCTTTGGCAATTGTTAGCGACCGTGACAAAATGTTGATGTCATCCGCATATGCTACAACTTGACTCGTATTGTATAGTAATGTACCTCGTGTATCGTCAAGTTGCTATTTCAGAGCCAAATAGAATAGCAATAGCGCCGTCCAATATTTGTGTCAAAAGTATCAGTGAGTTGGTAATTGACGCAGACTTGGGAGGTCGTTGACGTCATTGTCATTTTGCTAAGATGGACTAGTTGGGTTGGGGTGCCAAAGCAAAGCATTATTTAGTACAGTACGTAACGATTAATACTGTTGTATGCTTGCTTGAAATCGACGAAAATTGGGTGTATGTCTATGTTGAACTCCCAGCATTTTGCGTCTACCTGCTTGACAGTGAACAATTGATTTTCAGTCTTGCTAGCATAAAATTTCGCACAAGAGTGGAAAGCAATGCCTGCTACTCATTTTTTGCATGCAAAATGTTGGGGAGGCTGTGCCGGGATTTTCCAGGCAAACAGTGGAGCTCTTTTGAATAGTCTTATCGGAAAAATGATATTATATATGTTGAAAAATGGAAGCATGTAGCATATTACGCACTGGCAATTCAACTAGATCAAAAGCATTAACAGCAGCCAGGGTTAGGGGATTACTTTTCTAGCAATACCTCTTGTCCCCTCTCCTGTTAAGAATAAGCAACCACCCTGCCTGTGCTGGCGTGATGATTGCACCTCACTACTCACTACCACAATCCTTGATACTTAGAACCATTTTTTCATTGTAATACAAAAGATCTTTATTCCCGCTTGACAATTTGCTTTAGTTTAATACTTTCTACGTCTGGAACTCGTTTGGCTGGGAGTGCTCGGATCCTAGCTGCTACCACTAGCCTCCTCCTCCGTTCCTCCTTGATTCGTTTCTTGAGTGCCCTGGCCCGGGCTGCGAAAAACTTCCGTACGTTGCCCAGCTCTTGCCGCAGCCTCACGTGCCTACCACCGCGCTTCGGTTCCTCTGGAGAGTCCCTGTCTACGACATCCAACGGGACCGCCAGGCGGGCTAGGTATGTCTCGAGAGTGAGGGGTTGTCGCGTTCCTTGAGTGAGATCCTGGGAGTAGGTTCTGGAGTTGTCCACTGCTTCCGAACTGGCTCCCTTTTCCTTGGGAACCTTATCATCAGTCGGGGACCCGCCAACGGATCAGCGCGGAGTGAACCTTCCAGACTGGGCTTGGTGCACCTGAATTTTAGGGGTCTGTTGTTGCTACCAGGCTCCTCGACTGGGCCGTCGAATCCGGTAAGCGCGGCCTGTAAAAAGACAAAGGAGGATTACAGCCGGTCTTGGTGCGCCCTACAATCAACCTGAGCTTACGAGCCTCGTACCACCGTTTAATTTTACGGTGAACGTTGATGAAGGCTAGAACTAGAGTTTCACCGGCTTGGGCCTAAAGAAACTCTAAATTCAACTCCTGCAAATGTCTACTTCAACTCCTGTGGATGCCTTTACTAGGAAATTACTGGCGTTGAACTATACATAAAAAAAATAATTGGTGAATAAATTAAACTCAATATAGCGCAATCATAAAAACTGACGATAAGATCATTGCGATAGAGTTTATTTAAACCACTGATCAAAATAAATCACTAATGAAATGGCTAAAACTAGAGTTTCATCGGCTTAGGTGAAACTAGAGTTTCACCGGCTTAGGTTTCAACTCCTTATACTCACGTATGGTTGATGGCAAAATTATCTACTCTTGAAAGCGAGCTTGTATGCAAATATCGACCGCAATTGTCTCCGGCAGTCTCTCCTCGAGACTTGTGTGCTGGCTCCCTTGTCCAATTCGCCAGTAGCTTAAATACAAACGAATTGCTAATGGGAGTCGTAGATCGTCGCTTCAGTTAACTGCCAAACGCTGAGCTTGGTAACGTGCTAGTTCCCCTTAATTTGCTTTACTTAGTCATTCCTCTCCCGTTCCTTGGGAACAATCTTGTTGCATGAAAAAAAACGCTAGATCAATCTTATATTTTTGCTCTTTTCGTCTTCAGTATTCATATATCTGAATATCCGACGATTTCTCCTTATATGATTTCTGAGCTCAATTTCGTTCTTGTTCCCCATGTGCTCTCAATATGGTAATTGTATGGACTACCATGTATGCGTGTGGAATTTGCCGGCGAGCCAATTTAGTGACTTGACCAATGAAACGTAAGATATAAGGTTCTTATATATAATAAACTGCGATTATGTATTCTGTGTAGGGTATTGCCGTTCCGTATATGTGGACGGTGAAGCATACATTGCTTGTTGGCTCGCAGAAAAACGCTACGCGCGACGAGCGAGGCATGGGGAGCGTGATCAATTGTTATAGAATCCCGAGCAATTAGTATTCACATATGATAATGATTGTTGTCGTAAAGTGTCGTAAGCGAGGCATGGGGACAAGTCAACTGTTATAGAATTCCGAGTAATTAGTATTCACATATGTTAATGAATGTTGTCGTAACACTCCTTTCACTAGAGCAGGGATCTAGGCTACGTTATCGGGCTTATAGAGGAAGTATTTGATGGATGGTTTAGATTTCTTGTGCGTTTGATAGCTTCACACTCAAGACGTGAATAGTTTTCACGTCCCAACCACAAAGAAACATGTCAGAAGAAGGCCAAAGTATTCCTGATCTTAAAGGAAGGTAAGGCTATCGCCAAACCAATTTGCGACCTCACATTAGTAGCGTGATAAATATGAGCTGTCGTGCTGAGATGGACAATCTAGGTTTTAATGGCGAAGGCCCGAGAAGAGCTGTAGTGCTAAGAAAAAGAAGGAGAAGGAGGTTTTGATTACTCCAATAAATTGTTCGTGATCGTTCCTCGTTTTTCGTGCTTTTTTTAATTTTCGTTTTTGCTGCAGCTCATTATTTTTATTTTTATTGTTACTGTCATTTGTTTATGTTCGTTATTTGCTTAACATGCTTGTTAGGAATATTGTATTGTAAGGATTAGTTAACGCTTCTTTTATACCACTTATTAGAATAAAGTCGATACGTATTAGTTGTAAGTACAAAATACACTTTGTTTTTGTGTTCTTTAGTAATGATTAATTTGTAGTAAAGTTGGTTAGGTTTTTCTCTTATTTTCCAATCATTTAGTGATGTTTAGAGATTTTCATTTGATAACATTTGATACTGATTTTTATTTTTTTGACTAATTATTGATTGAATACTATTTAAATTTAAAGTGTCATGCGAGATATTGCTTTTTTGTACAATAATGCTTCAAAACTTGCTTTATGGTTTTATAAAATTTATAACGATTAAATCAATAAAGTGTGTTTGATTTCGAGGTCCAAAGGATTTGTTACCTTTCTGTTTCTCATTTTTCTACAAACTACCGGAGTTGTTTTCAAAAAGTTAAAGTTAGAAAATATGCATATTTTTGAATTGACTCTCCAGAGATTTTCTGGAAAATTTCATTTTTGACCGTAACGATAGTCGAGAACGCTTTCGCTTAATAATGTGATTATTTTAATTTTAAAGTTAGTATCCATCACAGTTGGGCAGGCTCATAGTCTAACAGAAATACCAAAAGCATAAACTCAAAGCCATCAATGAGATTTGAACTTGGAAACTGCTGCGCAAGCGATAAGAATTCGAACCATTATACAGCGTGGGTTGCAAACAGAAGTAGTTTTCGATTATTAAATGGATGTGTCATGGCAAATATTTCAAATCTTACTAAATGTACTCGTAGATCACATTTAACTAAAATAAAATTAAATTCTAGCCAAAGAGTAGCCGCCATCAAAACATCATCTATACTGGCTAACAACAACAACTACTAAAACTATTTACAGAGTCACTAAATACTCTAAGTCTCCGTTCCTTGTTGATTTACAATAACTCTCTTAATTTGCAAATTCCAAGCAATCACAATGAGAAAGATTTTTGGAAATTGCTTAGACTTAAATCTGCAGTTGAAATATGATTTTTATCAAATAATTAAATCTTGTCTGGCGATCGAATTGAAAGAGAGATTTGCAAGAGGAAGCCAAACGACTATAAGAAACATAGACAACTGGATAAAAGTTCACTTTATCCTTTCATGTATACATATTGCTCTGTTACGATTTCTATTCGTTGCTATACCATGCCCTGTCGTCCTTTCGTCATCACAGCGAGCTAGCTCTATTCAAGCCTGGCTGTTACGATTCTTCTACAGAAATTTGGATGAAATTCGTAAATTTCCTGGATTAATTCCAACGAATTTTTACGCAACTTATGACAGCTTTCAAGCCAACATAAGTACATAAGGCACTAGAAAGGATAGTGATAATATGATTGGGACGAAAGCATGGAGAGCGGAAATAAAGCATACCAGCTTTTCGACTCAAGGAAATTTTGCAGTTTATTATGATATCAGAGGTCAAATCAAAAGCAACAAATAGCCTTTATTCTAGGGCAATGATATAATTTGCTTCTTTAGACCAATAAGCTTTAATATACAAGGAGCGCTTATAATAATTTTAAAAAATTGTTCAATGATTTGAAAGTCTCTCTGAATTGGCAGAAATAAATTGCATTATTTTCATGTACTGAATTTTACATTACTTTCTCTGGACTCAGGTGTGTGTATATATTTCCCTTTGATTTTTCCCAAGCACTTACATAGAATATCTATTGCCTTCTAAATCTTTCTTTGATACTCACACTCACTATGGTAATTTATTTTTTACCATTTAACTTTTGGCGCCCATTTCTTCCATACTGCATAGAAAAACGACCAATCGTTGCAAAATCCTTACTCTTTTAAAAATCCTTTCCTAAGCCCCTCACCATAAGAGCATAAGAATGAAAAAAATCCTTAAGCCCTCTCCGTACTTTGACTCAACTCACACGAAAAATAAAAGAACTCTTGCAAAGCTTTTCTAGCCCTCAATTTTCTTCACACATGTACCTTAACGTACTTATTTTCATACCTCCATCATTTTCAAGTGTCGCACCATATGTAACATAGTGCATACACAGTTGCCAAAAAGGATTTAAATATCCATTTGCAAAGGTGCTGCTAGTGTTATGCCGCGAATACATTATCACCTCATAAATTTCAGGAGTAGCGAAAGGAAAAAAACCTGAAAAAGGTTTGATAGCCTTCACTAAATCCAAAGTAACAAAAAATAGCAGCATCGATGTCGCGAAACCAAGGTGAGAGGAGTAAAATTTCTGAGGAAAAGAATAGGGTAAAAACGAAAAAAAGGGTTCCAGCTGGAAATGATAAGTTGAGAACGATTTACAAAGGTGTTTTGTGATAAATGGTGGAACGACGTGTGCAACGAAATGTTGAAAGAAAGGAAATTTAGAGAGATATAAAAAAGAAATCATAGAATTTATGATTATTAAAGTGTCAATTTATTTGTTTTTGTTTTTATTTTATTGGCGACCCGAGGTGAGTAAGGACCATGGGGGCGCTTAAGGATTGATATATACTTTCTTGAGTGGCCACATATGGATAAAAAGGATAAGAAGACAATCTCGAAAGTGAACTTTCAACAGTCTTTCATATGATGAGCGCTAAGATTTTCTGCAAATCAAATTTATCTTGGCAAAGTTACAAAAAAGCTTTCGGGAAACAAAACTGCAGATCTATAAATCAAGGAGTATATGAGGAGGAATGTCGGATAGAGATTGCAGCTTGCACAATTTTGATTTCGCTGGTATTTCCTATCTACCATTTGTAGTTAATGCTGCCAAATTTTTCGTAGGGATAAGAACGGGCAATTTTTCTATCAAGATGTACATATGATTTGCAGTCATCTTGGAATAGTTTGATGCACATTTTAAAAATTAATCTACTAGGGGAAGGGGATGCACTAAGTTCTGATTTTGATGAACATGTTTATGTATCTCCAGTATTGAATCTAACCGCAGATTTCTATGCACGGCAATAAAAATTTACTGTAAATATAGAAATAAATAAAAACAGAATACAGGAATTGTATAGTAAGTAACCGGACTGAACCTGCCCCACGCCGTCAAAGCGTCTGCTAACCGGTATCTGGTGCTGTAGTGGTGGTGAGGGTCTAGGTAAAGGGAACCGGGCTGCAGCAGTTGCCTCCAAGCGCTTAGAGATAACTTTGGGCGAGAGTAGAGTGCGTGTTCAGTTACGTCGTCGGAGTGAAAATGGAGCGTACGATCGAGCAACGTGTTAGCAAACCGAACCAAGGTTTTTTAACCACGTTATTACAGGAGACGAGACGTGGGTTTTCGAATACGATCCTGAGACGAAGCGGCAGAGCTCAGAGTGGCACACACCGGCGTCACCACGACCGAAAAAAGCGCGCATGAGCAAATCGAAGGTGAAGTCGATGCTCATTGCTTTCTTTGACGTGAAAGGCATTGTTCACAAAGAGTTTGTGCCACCCGGCCAAACTGTAAACGGCCAGTACTACAGAGAGGTGCTCCGTCGACTAACCACCCGGTTTCGCCGAGTCCGTCCGGAGATTGTCGATTCGTGGATCATCCAACACGACAATGCTCCGTCGCACACCTGCCTGCTCGTCACCGAGCAGTTGGCCAAACAGTCGAGGGCAACGTTGCCACAGCCTCCTTACAGCCCGGATATGGCACCGGCGGACTTCTTTTTGTTCCCCAAGATCAAGAGACACCTTAAAGGGACGCGGTTTGGGACTCTGGAAACGTTCAACGTGCTACGACGAGGGCTCTAGACAGCATCGAGGTTGCTTCCAGGGAGCGTTTGGGGATTGGAAAATCCGGTATCAGCGTGTAATCGACTCCGATGGGGATTACTTTAAAGATTTCCAAAAAAAAATTGTACATATTTTGCCAATAAAAAATTTCCTGAGGTCAGTCCGGTTACTTATTATTCAGACCCTGTACATAACCCCATTGTGGAGCTGATTTTTCCGTCATGAAGCTGATTGTTTCTTTGTTGAGGCGTTAAAAACAACAAGATTTCGGGCTTCACTAGAATGACACTACCTGATGACGCGTACGCGTGCTGGCAGCAAACTTTCTACGGTGTACTGGAGTGGGTTTTTCTCGCCAACGCAAGGATCACACTACAAAAATATTTAGACGAGTGAGAATTGGAGATATGACTCTGCCTTACGAAAACCGAAGAGGGTTTTGTGTTATCCTGTCTTACCTACTGATGAAACAAGTTATTCTCCCGTTTTCAACGGGGAAGCTAGTTAAGATCTGAAATGGGCACCCGGGTGGATTTGATGCCCTCAAGAGCTCTCTCAACCCGACCAAAATCCAGATCACTTGGTCTATTGTCAGGGACCTATCATCCTTTGGTATGAAAGCCCCTAAATTCAACGAAGAATGAGGACATCCTTATGAAGTCTATATCAGAAGATGTATCCCCTCAGATTACGGTTCCCTAACCCTTTCAGGGGGATAAAGAGGACCCAGTTTTGGTTAGTTGCAAATTCATTTTTTATATTCACTGTCTCAAAACTCTGCAAACATGGAATGTGGATTAATTTAACTGCTTGGTAATTATTTAAAAATAATTTTTTTTTTACATCTCACAAGCACTACTAATAATCAACAAATTTTTTTATCCCCCGCCAAGCAAAATAAAGAAATAAGAGTAATATTAAAGCCAATCAAAAAACAATTTAATAAATCCAGTCAAAAGAAATCATTTATTAATAAATTAATTTTTGTATTGCTTTACTCTATTCAATAGTGAATCCAACTACGCCCCTCCCCCGTATCTGTTTTAGGTAGATATTAGTCAATATTGATCAATACTTTTAAATTGTTTGTTTCATTTATTTTTCTTCCTACCCAGTGTTATTATTTTTTAAATGTTTCATTAAATATTTCAATTAAAATTAAGCTGTAGTCATCATAAATAGCTTTTTCTTTCACATTTAAAGTCAGAAATAACTGTAATAACTTGCGGCTTGGTCTTGGAGAGGGATCTGGCACTCGGCATTATGGCAGCCCCCAAAACTGACGTTAGGTAGGAAGCCATATGGTAGAAATTTGCATATATATCAGTCGGCCTACTATGGATAAGCTTCCGTGAGCTTTCAGTCAACTGTGGCATAATCAAATGCTTATACCGCGTAATATGTAGTATTTTCCGAATGTAAAACGAAAGAAACGCATTCCGTGCATCCTTAAAATTCACCTTGCGCTGTCCACTGTACTACTAAACTTTTCAAGACGAGCATATGAAGCATATGTTTTGCACCTTCCACTGACAGCTCAGCGTTGAGAAGTGAACAAACTCCTATTCTTTCGATTTGGAAGGCGATAAAAATTAAACGGGTGAAAGAACTGAAATAATTTTCACTTCACTAAGAGCACTATTGTGTTCCCCACGGGCCATCTGGATTTCACTGTAGAAATCCGTCTCAAAACCGTTCAAAACCTCAAATTTTCGTTGGCACTTATATAATTCTTCATATTTCGCCGTGTAAGTTAGCTAGCGAAGTCGGCATACTAATGGTCATGGGTGTGGTAGTAAGTGCTGCTGCCATATGGCTTCCTATCTAACGTCAGTTTTGTAGGGTGACCAGATGACATCACTGAAAATATAGGACATTTTGATCTCTAAAAAACAAAAAAAAAGGTCGAGAAAAATGGAAATGAAGTATTTTCAAAGTGGAGGGTACAAATAATAAGCCTAATAAATTGTTTCGTTATTTTATTGTGATGTTGTACCGATCGCAGGTATCGTCGTAACACACATTCGACATTTAAGGTTTTCTAATTCGAATGTTAGATCGTTAGTTATTCACAAAAATCGAAAAAAGTATTGCACAGTTATAGAAAAAGATGACAGTTTGCGAATATGAAAAAGTCAGTATTTTCGCGAGTCACCAATTTGTCTGAGAAGTTTGGAATTTTCTGGTCGCAACAAATACTTTAAAACTCGGAACAAGAAAATTGTTTGAAATTGAACTTCACGGACACAATATCTCGCACAGTTTTGACGCTGAGTCTATTCCTTTCTTTTGTCCATTGAGCCTCTATCAAATAAAAAAATCTTTCACAGTTCGCATTGTGACCTGGTATTGAGAAAAAAAAATGATGCGATCCACAAAATTTCAGTAAAACAGTCAGTGCATGAATTCGACTCGAAGAATTCACAGATTTTATCATTACAATTTTTTCTAAAAAATTCGACATCGGCAGTAGACTGTTTTTTCTCTATGAACCTGATCAAGTTCATGGTTTGATCGAAAATTTTAGTATCGTCAATCTGAACTCCTTTTCCCGCCAGATAGTCAACGGTGTCCTCAATGCATTCGTAGGTCAATAGGCATTCCATTTTGAAATCCAGCCATTGGAAAATCTGTAATGATACTTGGATGAGCTATACTATATTATACCTAAATTTCAAAATCATATCTTCCAACATGCATAAGTTCATGAAATCAATAGTGAATTTACCCGAAATTCTGATAGAGATGCAGTCCATTTCAACAAATAATTCTCAGCTTCTTCGTAGACAGTCATCGTATTTTGAATGAAGTCATCGCATTCCCTATCTTTCCCTTCGGCTCTCAGGTCCGACAGAGTTTTTCTGACAGGAATTGGAAGAAATTTGTGTACAATTCTGTCACGCATCGATTGAGCCACATCATCAACAATATTGAGAATCTCAACGACACTGTTATTTTCTTGCTCCAATTTTCTAATTTTGTCGTGGAAAACGGACATCAAGCAATGTACGAAAAAAAGATAACATTCCGCGAAATCATGACGAAAAAAGTTCTCAAGCATCTTCGGGGGTTTTTCTTCAGACAAAAAATACAATTTCAGTGACGGGAACATAGACAATAATCGTTCGACAACTGGCAAAAGACTCAGCCACCGAGTTTTGCTGTGATAAAGAAGATCTCTATATGCTATGTTGACGAAATCACAAAAATTTTTGAGTGTCTCAGTCCGAACAGTGTAAATCGAGAAAAATTGATAAATCTTGAAGGCAAGCGAATCGATATCGAACAATCCATATCGACTTAAGCTATGCTGGGCCGAATTGTGAAGGATGTGCGCTGAGCAGCCGATACCCAGGATATTAGGATTGATATCCTTCTTTATGATGGCGTGGATGTTGTTGCTGCCTCCACGATTGAGACCACCAAAATTAGAATTCGTGTTGTCAGCAGTGTAGCATGTCAGTTTTGGTTTGATAACATGGCCATCAGCAGCATTTTCGAGAGCTTTTGCGACAGTGTCCGCTTTTTCGTTTGTCGTTTCGATGAGGTCCAACATTCGAACTTGGATTCCTTTTTGGGTGTAATCGAAAAATTGGGCAACGATTGGAAACAACTTTATATGGCCGTGGTTGCTTGCGTCCGTAGATATACTGACATATAAAGCTCTCGCCAGTTGATTATCGACGTTTTCAATCACGTGAGGTGCAATCACATTGCACAAAATGGCCTCAGTTTTGGTTCGGGCACATGTCATTTTTTGCGCGATTTCCGAATCCCCGAAAATTTCACGAAGCAAAACCGATGTGCAGTCTTGGAAACGGAAGGATTGATGATGCACGGTGACATGAAATGCGAGGGCTCCTTCGCATGCATGTATTTTCTCTTCTAAACGGGTGAATCGAGGTATCTTGAAATTGGCTGCCGATCTTGTCGTTGAATTCTGTTGGACATTTTCCTTATGCTTTTTGGTATTGAGATGTTGGTCCAACTGAGTCGTCCCTGACAATTGCAAAAAAAATTCTGTTGTGGACTACGAACCCATTATATTTCAATATGAAAAGTATCGGATCTGAGAGGCATTAGTTAGAAACTTTTAATTTTTATTTAACAATTATTTAACAAAGACCAAAGTCCAAAACCGAAAAACAAAGAAAAAGAGAAGCAGTAGGTTCCATACGCATCAGAAAAAAGAAGAAAAAAGAAAATAAGTTACCACTTACCACTGTTAGCAACAGAAACATTCTTTCTACAAACAACACACTCTGCAACTGTATCGTTGTCGGTCTTACGGTAGTAGGAGTATTTTGCTTCTTGTTTTCCTAATAAATCAGGAACGTGACATTTTCGTCGTGACATTCTGAATGTTTTTGCCGGAACGTAAGCAAAACAAACGCCCTTCTCACTGACACAGAGTTGCACGGACAGTACATGCACTTACACCCACACGCGCGCCATGAAGAGACAAGGCTTGTGAATTGTGATTTGTGATCTGGCATTTGCTGACCAAGTTGCGTATGCTTACGTCGACTGAAACGCGCCAATTTCAAATCGTTTGCATCAGTAAATACGTCCTCCAGAATTGCTGACTTTTCTTAGTTTGTAGATAATGATAAAAAACGTGGAAAAAAATGTTGCATTTCGCAGAAATTTTCGGGAAATTGCGGCATTTCGTACGTGGTCAAAAATATAGTACATTCGTGTTATTTTAAAAATAAAATAGTACACTAGTACATCGAGCTGAAATATAGTACCTGTACTATTAAAATAGTACGTCTGGTCACCTTACAGTTTTGGCAGCCCCAATCAGGAGGTGACATATGTTTGAATGACATATCTCTGGCTGACGATTGACCCAGGCTATAGAATGGCATTTATGTGGCCTGTGTGCAGTGTGTGATAACAAAATTCCGTGAATTTATATGATCAGTGCCACCGCAAATTTATTGTACTCTAGCTAAGAAAAATTCCCTTACAAATTCTTCCAGGGTGCAGACAGTTGTAGACAAGTGAAGGTGGAATAGTATGTTCCCATCAAAGAAACACATTGTGGTGCGAGAAATATGTTGTAGTGGTCGAAGGGTTTTGTGTTTTGTCATAGAAGCTCAATAGGGAACCAGAAGCTCTAACGTTGACCCAACGGTACACGTAAGTAAGATGACTTTAGATGTAACTGCTTTGCGACATTTTTTTTCTTCAAATGCCGTCGGGCCTTATTTTGTTGTGTGAACAGACGTGCTTCAACTTCTGAGAGTCATCTTCAGCGTCTAAAGAATGTATTGAAGGAAATTACGATAGAGTCGTAGGATGGGTAGGGCTAAATAAGTCAGGTACTAAATTAGGCCGGGTAGAAGGATATTACGTTTTTATTTTTAAAATTCTCGGATGTTCGTTTATTCTGTTTCATCTCTTTTCCGTGGTCTAGTACTGAGAAAATTGCGTCGGAATTTGTAACAAGTTGTTTCTTGATAATTTTACCGTCTGTTTTTCTATGTTTATCTATTTCAAAACTTTGTAGGATTTCAAGTCTCGGTCCTTTGCTTTGTTTGTGTAGCAATATCATAGAGTTTGTCATAGCATCACGCTCGTGTGCGTGGTTTTGTAGGTGCATCGCATAATTGGAATCTGCCTTGTTGTGTAAGAAAAATCGTAAATGCTCTTTGTATCTTGTCGTTAGTTTTCGGGTTGTCCTTCCTATGTATACCATGTCGCAATCTTTGCAAGTCAGTTTGTATATGCCGCTGCTCTCGTATAATGACATGTCATTTAGTTTTGGTTTCAGTTTGTTTCCAATGATATTGTCAGTTTTGAATGCAAACAAAACAAACGTACATCCAACAATTCAAAAAACAAAAATATAATATCCCTTTACATGACCCAATTTAGTACCTCGAGTAATTTAGTACAAGACCTAATTTAGCACTACCCATTCTGCGACTATATTAATAACTCCGCTTCAACAAATCCTTTAGACACTGAAAATTACTCGAAGAAGTTGAAACGCGTATGCTCACACAACAAAGCAAGGCCCGATGGCTTTTCAAGAAAAAAGAGAATTGACTTGCGGATATCAAAAAAACAAAATAATTGGCTAGAGAAAATATGTTTATAAGTCAACCGACAACATAAACACACTATGAACTTTGAATGAAAGCGTAGTACTTTGGGAAAGTAAATGACACTATACAAGTATGTCTAGAAATTCATTGTTTTAGAAAGTTTTATATTCTGTTAATAATGTGAACTATCATATGAATTAATATAATAAACTATGATAATTGCGAATCAAGGTATGATTTCGGTGATTGCGTTATTCCAATTTCTCAGCTCTCTTGTATGATTGATTATACAATACATTTTAAATCTCAAATTTATGCACCACATAGATCTTTGATTTAATGCAAAATAAGCTGAGCTTCCTTTTTACATCCTTTCTTTACAGTTAGGAGTTGAATGCCGCTTACGAATTTAATGTAGGATTCCCACGCTTGACTACCCACCAAACACCTCCACTGTAAATCTGAGAACCCAGCCTGGAACCGTTTTACATATCACTTTGGGCCAGGTCTTGTTTTATTACTCCGTTAGGAACCTTCACGCGAGGGGATCCCCCCTCTATCGGAAGGGGAGAGGAGAAGAGAAATTACCAGACAAATGATCCCCTAGCCCCAACCCCCTCGGTTGCTTTGGTCCCTTTTATCTTTTAGAATTGCCCGAACATAAATTGACACAGGTGCCATTTGTCAACTGATCCAAGCGTCACCTGAGCTCTCCTGCCTCACTCGTTGCAGCCTGTCCCAGTTTTCGCATGTAAAAAATTTGTAGCAGGCATCGTCTTCTTCTCCTGGGCAAAATCAACAATCGGGGGACTGTGACTACTGCCCACTCTTTTGCAGGTGGGACTGAAAACACTCATGCCCACTCAAAAGCTGTGTTGGATAGAAGTCAGTCTCTTCATGCCTTTAATTTAGCCACGGTCTCACATCCAGGATGAAGGGCACAGTTCACCTTCCCTTCGTGAAATTCACCCAAGACTGGTGCCAGCCCTTGAGTAAGCGCTGTCCCTCTTCGTGGGCAGCCGTTTCCTTTGTGTTTTCGTTTTGACGCAGGTGAATAGCGCGGTGCTCTCTAGCAGGGAGGGCAACAGGTATTATACCTGAAATGACCCTCACCACCAAATCAGATACGATGATGCTATCCTCAGTGCTCCTCGTTTCTGTACCTGTGCCAAGCGTTTTCGGTATACTCCTCACCGAGAGTGTCGCCCCCATATTTCTGCTCCGTACAATAGCACTAACACTACAGCACTTATTAAGAGGCGTCTTCTTGATGGGTTAGGCACTCCTACATTGGCCATAAGTAGAATCAGGACCGCTATTTCCAACGTAGCATTCTCTGCCATTGCCCTGATTTGCTCAGAGAAACTCAACTTAGAGTCAATCTATAATGCCAACTACTTCACCGCTGGCTTCGATTTGATTAGTGTGTCTCCAATACTGATCATTCTAATTCTAGGATTCTCTTCCTTGCAAAGATGACCACTTCGGTTTTCTCCAGTGCTACCCTGAGCAGCTTCCTCCAGTTCCGGCTATGTGAAGAGTGAGCGCCCGACTGCTGTTTCGCCATGGACAAGGTCAACACGGATGGGATGAGTGGGAAAGAGTGCCCGCACTTTCTCGTCAATCTTTCCCCCAAGCTTCCGCATCACTAGCTTGTAGTCAAGGTCCCTCGAACCCGGGTTCACATAGCCCACTAGATCTTGCCAGCAGCGAGCCTTACCGGTGTTAATCAATTTGCATTTTCTGGTCGACTTATATGCTGCTACCTGGTCCCATGGCTCATCACGATTCCGTGCCCATTGAGCCTCACGCCGAAACTTTTGGCATTCCCTTCGCTTTTCAGCGATTTCAGTCGACCACCAGTACACTGGGGGCTTGCCGTGCCAGGATTTCCGACGGGGCATGAAAGCTTTGCAAGCAATCGCGATGATGCTCACAGTTGAGCTCACTACCGCCTGCCAATTCTTCCATCCCCTGCGAATTACCCTGCACTGGAGCACCTGCTGGGAGCACCTCGATGAACCTCTCGACGTCCATCCTTCCAATGTTCCACCCAATTATAAAAGGTCATGAGCACGGATGACAGGATACAACATCACTGATCTCAAGCAGAATGCACTGATGATCACTGACTGACTAGTTATCTAATACTTTTCAATTGTGTATCCCCCATTCTAAGGACTCCAAGGTGAATATCACGTCCGGCATGATTCTTTCACAGCTTAATATGAATGACAGCGTATTTTCGGTGTTTAGTATGACGAGCGCCATCTTCGTTGTCATTTATAGTTTTCATTTGCTACGCGGATCTATTTGAGGCATGCCTCATGCACTTGATTTGGTGTTGAAGTCTTTCGCAACACCAACGTTGCCGTTTGCGTTTGACAAAGATGATATCGATTCGTTTGGCGTTAGTTACACACTAAATAATGTGGTCGCTGAGCACCAAACCCACACGAAACCATCCCTTCGTCCAAAACTCTCTGCCTGAAAATCACTGTTGCGAACCGTGATGGCGGCAGCATCAGTTTTATCAGGATAAGATGATGCAGAACTTTTATTATGGTGTTGCTCACTCACTAAAGTCGGCGTTCATTTTCCGCGCAAACTGTTCAAGCAGATTTTGTGCAGTTGAACTGCGGTGTATGTTTAGCTGCAGGATGCGTGTTATCGAAGTTCTGTTTCGCCTTCGCTAAGGCTTTCTGGAAAACCCAACATTTCATTGATTTCAAGGCGTGCCCGAAGCCCAGTCTTGGATCGACATCCTTACAAAGGACACAGCGTCCGCCTTTTATACACTCTTTTCTTTTATGTCCCATTTCACCGTATTTGTAACATACGGGACTCCTATCAGGTCCTTTGCATACTTGTGCGGTGTGTCCATAGCCAAGGCACTTGAATCATTGAAGAGGCAGACAACCCACTCTATTCTTGCTTTGCCTTTATTCAGAAATCGTTCGGCGTCTTTTTTGGTCAAGCCAGTAATGGCCATGCGTTGTCCCACTCCAGCGATCTCCATTTTGATGGCCTCTTCTATCTCCGCTAGATCCATGACACAGTCAATGTCTCTTAATCGATCATTGCCATCGGCTCAAGCAAGGCTATGGTTGCGCTTTTGCCGGGGATTTTCTTTACTGCATCGCAGAACACTTCTTAACTGTCGGATTCTGCATCGTATGTGGCCGAATCGTGTTGGTCATACTGCTTTAATGGCAGTATGACATTTACCCTGATATCCCACAGCACCTCTGCGTAGAACCGGTCGTCTTGGGGTATTACGAGCAGTGTCTGCTGTCGAGATCTTCGTCGGGGCTTCCTTCACTTCTATTTCGCAATACGGCTCTTTTCTTGTTAGGCGTCCATGCGAACTTTATTTTCTGGCAACTTTGAAGGAGCTTCTTTGCGGTTTTCTTCACTCCTTTTGTCAGCACTAGCTAGAATCCCGAATTTGGCGTTCCGTGCCCATCAAGTGCCTCTTCCTTCCTTCTTCTATCTCGATATACTTCGATTGAGCTAGATGCCATTCTTTTAATGATGTTGGATGGTGGAGCATTTTGCTCTCCTGTGGCCTTCAGGTCGTCTTTGGCCATTAGCCAGCTGCTCCAATAATGTCCTATACAGTCTAGAAGCTCCTCCAATTCAGAGAGCCGAATCTTTACTCCGTTCATCTCTCGTTTTTTGGATTAGCCTTTCTTCTTCGATTCCGCTGGGCGGTAATTAAACTTTGCGACTACCTTTCCTGGAAGACGTTACCGGTTTCCATTTCCGAGTAAAGTACTTCCGCGGCATTTTCAACGGAAGCGATTAAATCATACAACGGCGCTTTATTTGTCTGGCCACTCTTTTCTTTTCCTACCGTAATCTCTATATGGACTTCAAGATGGTTCGTTATTATTTTGGGACTTACCACCTTTGCTTTGGTAGCGATCACAGCAGTAACCATCGAATTCTTGATGTTTTTTATATTTTCCTCCACCGCTCGAACCTCTCGCGCGTCTTGCAAAATTTTCCACTTTTACTTTCTAGGATGCTCCAGTGTTTGACTCATTTTTTCTGTGCCCAAACGCTACAGGAACCTCAGTCTGGACAAGACTGTCTTTTAATCTCCATTTCCTGTCCGTCTTCACTGTCATTGTATTCATCGCCATTTTTGTCATCGTTATTACCACTCCCGATGTGCTGTTAATATCGTGGCAGCAGCCGCTGGTCATTGCTGTTATTTTCGTTTTTTTTTTTGGTTTTTTAAAATCTTTTTTTAAGGTTCTAAGTTGTTTTAGTTTTATAGGGTCCTCCCTCGGAGCCACTATCTCCGTTCGTGTGTGTAGTCGCCTTTTTGGTCCCACGGTTACCTTTGCAGAGCAAGGAGGCCATGCGAGGGTTGGCGCTAATCGGGAGTTCATCTCAACCAAACCCTTCGAACGTACTCCGAGGCCTGCCAAGGATACACCGGTATGGAGACGGTATGAGAGTTGAATTGGAGCCATTCACTCACGAGTGTCAACTCGGCGCTACCGTGCAAAGCAACTAGGTTTAAACCATCATATCCTCAAAGCGTCAATTCCAGTTCGTTGTCCAAAGCGTAGTCTAGATTCAGTCAGGATCGGTATCTGTCATCCCAGGAAGGAACAGCACGGCGTCCCCTATATCCTCGGGTCTTTGGGAGCGGCGCTCCCCAAAGGATGCTAGCTTCCAAGATTACTCCAGGAGTACTTCTGTCAGACAGTAGTCCAGGAGTAGTTCTGTCAGACAGTACACCCCCTGCGGAAATATTCTGCACATCAGTCGGTACAGAAAGCTAGTTAGTAGGGGACCTCCATCTAGAGTAGTTCTCTTGGTATTACATTGATGACAGCAGCTTTTTTTTAAGTCGTGTGATGCTACCTGTTCTTTGCCTCTGGCTAGTGATGAGACTGGGACCTTTTTTCCTGCTTCTGTAATGTCCGCAGCTTCACTTTTATTTGGGGGCACAGTGAATAACTTCTGGAAACATTGCAGCCATCTGATTTGATTTCGATTGAGTTACCTATGATTGATCCTTGTGCAATTTTACAAATACTTGTTAGTGAGTTGACGTCATCTCTAAGTTGTTTATTAGAGGCAGACGCCAACCTGACTTCATGTAGGGTTATGTTTCCATCTATCTGTTGGATCTTGGTGTTGATGGTCAGTTGTTTCTTTCTTTTGCACAATACAATATAACTAGCATCGACTAATTATCATTGCTTCCCTAAAGTGCAAATATAGAGAAATTATCATCCAGTAAATTTCATATCCTTCGTTGTTATGTTCAAAAATATATCCAAGTGAATATTCGATGTGATTTCGATTCTTTAGTAAAAAATAATAATTTCAATTTGAAATTTTAAAGCAATCTTAAGTTAATATGAGAAGAAGGTACATTTTCACAAATATTTATAATTGCTTCTAGTTATTTCATTATATGCAGAGAAGTTTTCAAGAATTAATATAAATCGCATTATTTTTATTTGATAATTTTATGCTCAATACACCTCCACCCTCTACTACTTACCAAATCAAACATACTTAAACTCATTTAAAATCTCCAAACACGTACATCTTTAAGACAAAATCTGTCATCGAGAATTCATCTAATGGCACTCGACATCCTTAAAACGTGGCTTAATTCCCAAAACAGTTGTATCCGTAGTATCTGTCGAGGACTCGTAGCCACCATAATTCCATCCATACCTGAAACTGATCCATATAAAGGCAAAAGTTAAGAGGCTCAAAGTATTGAACTTATTTTTGTAACTTGCCATAGTGTCTAGGAAAGGTATTTCCCTCTAAAACCTTTCCTCCTCCCTTACGCTTTGGACCATTTCAGACACTCTCCTTTGATTCTGATCCGTATTGTCACAATCGTAGGCTGTATCGTAATATTCTTCGATGGTCGTCTTCAAAACCGTCAGTGCAGTCATCATCGTCACCATCACTGCTGTTCGTCGTCATCAAAATTCAAGAAGAAGTTTGGTGTCAGATTCGGGACTCTAACGATACGATGGCATGGAGAAAGCACAAAAAATACCCAGCAGGATATATAAATTGAGAACAATTTCGGTATAGGAATTACTTTATAAACACTTTAGAGAAGGCGCCAATAGAATTCGAAATTAGCCACCTCGGATGTAAAGTCTGGCCTGGTTGGAAGGAATGTAGTGAAATGTGTATTCTGTCTGAGGATTTTACTGTCGATTTATCCGGTTCAAAGGAATTTCATGTTTGGACACAGAAAGAGTTTTTCCTTGGGCATATCAAAGTGTTATTTTGGAGTACGTGATTTTTCGGTAGTTGTTGATTTTATTGATTGGAGTAGAAAAAACAGTTTGGATTTCTGCACTTAAGAGCTTTGATTTCTTCTACTTTTCTATATAATAACTAATTTTGGATCACAACCAGAGACTATTTCCTTAATTAAACCTCTTCGGCAGCACTTCTAAATTCAATTCAATCTCAAAATCCAACCATTTGGGACCAAATCCACCCTCGTAATCCCAAATGGAACAATTTATTGCCTTGGATCATCGTATTTCATTATGCCAACTACGCATAAATACTAAATACTTGTTCATATTATGAAATTCAATATGCGATTCATTTGAAATTTGCATCCCTCATGCATGCACTGAAAAACAGGACCTAGTGCAACCATTGCTACAATGTGGAGTCCAGATCAATCTTCAACGGAACAATACGCGCTGGGTCTATTTTCTATTACGATGAAGTGAAGTATTGAACTGTCTCATATTTAACATTGAAAACCCCATGGAAGTCATCAAGACCATCCCTTTTTGACATCAAAATCTATTAAAGTGCTTGCCAGGAGATTAGTTGAACAACTGTTGGAAAATTGGACGATCGAATATTTACCATCCCTCTTGGGCGCGCATTGAAGGAGGCAGGGTGGCGCGATGGTACGGCGTTTTTCAATATGAATTTTAAGAGGGCTACATCTTCCTTATTAATGAATGACGTATGAGGTTGGCGCGGAAGGAATGGGGTTGTGATAGAGAGGGTGATCCTTTTTGCCAACATTTCTTCTCGACTAGTTAGCAGTGACTGTGATTGAGTGGACGTAAATTAAAGAAAGAGTTTGATTTTTTAGAAGAGTTACATTCGAATTGAAATATGCCGAAGGCGGTGATTATTTTGAATTTGAAGGGCTGAGACGAATTGACTTCGTTATTGCATTGTCCTGAATTAAATGTTAATTGCACGTTCTCCTTTTTATTAGCACATTCATGGAGAAAAATCGTTGCCTGATGTCATGGACGATAGATATGTCTAATAGAATGCAAAAGTTTCTTCTTTCTTATTCAGTTTTCCGAAACTATAGAAAATAAAAAAAAATCAATTTCCAAATCTCATGATAATCACGAGTATGCATTGAGTAGACAGGACTGTGCTCTTCTCAGAAGGGTTTTGTTCTCAACCTGTAAAATGCGCTCATTTACTAAACTACATAACACAAAGCTCATAACGCAGTGTAGGAAAATTACCTCTAGCACACAAAATAAAGGGTTTTCCAATAAGAGGTGTTATTTTGAAGAGCCCGTTATTTCGGTAGATGTCACCTTTGAAGCTGTCATTTTTAAGACATTTGACAAGTAAAAACTACACAATTAATAAGAATGGAACAATACACGCTTCAACAACGCATTGAAATTATTAAAATTCACTATCAAAATGCTGAAAATTTGGCAGAGGAGGTTCGTAAAACTCGAACATTTTTGGGTCGTCGTGAAGCACCTTGTTGGACTGCAATACAGAAATTGGTGGGAAAATTCGAGCTATTGCACGTCACTCAAGAACAGTAGAGAATATTGCTGCTGTTGCCGAAAGTGTTGAAGAAAACCCAGGTTTGTCCATTCCTCGTCGTTCTTTAGAATAAGGCATTCCACAAACGTCATTGCACCGTATTTTGCATAAAGATTTGTGTCTTAAGGCTTATAAAGTTCAGTTAACACAAGAACTCTAGCCGGTCGATAATCAACAACGTCGGGTCTTTATTTTATTTTTATTTATATCCATTTTACAGAAAAATTTCCAATTAAAAAATAGATCCAGAAAATGAAGTAAGAAATTACCATTTATCAAAATGACAGTTCAATAATTATGAAAAGAAAACGCAATTGAAAATTACATGTTAAGAATTCTCCGTAGGTTGGACTTGAAAATTCCAAGCGATTCCAAAGGAAGACCAAGCTGAAGGTATTCATGGTCACGGACGAGTCGGACCTATGGCGTATAGAAATAAATATCTGTCCGTGCAAAAGGAATGGAGTAGAACTGGGTAGATCTAGTGTCAGATGGAGGACGTATGCAAATAGCATCTTGAACATTTGATGGTAAGTAACCCCGAATAAGCTTGAAGAGCAAACATTGGCCGAGGTATTGTCACCTCACCTCTAAGGAAGAGATGCCAAGGTAGATAAGACGATCATGATAGGAACGGTAGGCTAGTTTAAATTTATAGAAAAGCGAGCGAGTAAATTTTCTCTGTAAGGATTCAACCGCGTGCAAAAGGTATGTGTGATGGGGAGACCATATTTGACATGCGTATTCTAAAATAGATCGCACGAGTGAGATATATAGACGGACACATGTTTGGGTGCTAAAAGAAATGTGTGAACAACGCAGTACAAAGCCCGCGATTCGAGCTGCCCTGGATGTCATATGTGCAATATGGTGGTCGAATTTGAGCTGTACATCAAACGTCACACCTAGATCCTTAAAGTGATCAACTGATGAAAGTATAGACCCACCAATCGAATAGTCGAAGCTAAGAGGATTATGTTTATTGGAATAACGCATATGGAAACATTTAGGAACGTTAAGCGCAAGACGATTGACTTGACACCATTCGTCTAATAAATTGATGTCATTTTGGAGTGCCAAGCAGTCATTCATCGAGCGACTGATTCTAAAGATCTTAAGATCATCGGCATAGATGAGGCATTCGGACGTAAAACTACGGGGAAGGTCTTTGATGAAAAGGTTGAATAGGAGTGGGCTTAGGATAGAACCCTGAGGTACGCCGGAAGTTGGGGAAAAGGGGGCAGAGGAGAAACTGTTCCAAATTACAGAGCAAGAACGGTTGAGGATAAAGGAACTGATCCATGCAAGGAGGTGACCGGATATTCCGTATCTACTGAGTTTGCTAAGTAATGTTTGGTGGTCAATGCTATCGAACGCTTTGGCAAAATCAGTGTAAATCACATCAACCTGGTACCTGGAGTCTAACGCAAGGGCTACGAAGTTGGAGAACTCGAGTAGATTAGTAACTGTTGAACGGCCCTTTATGAACCCATGTTGCTTAGCGGAGAGATTCATATGGAAGGCCTCATAAATTCGTGATTGGACGATTCTCTCTAAAATCTTGCCAAAAGATGAGAGAAGAGATATTGGCCTATAATTGGAGACGGAATAACGGTCACCGGATTTATGGATTGGAAAAATATTGGCACGTTTTCATGTATCAGGGAAAAGGCCCGTGGAGAGACTCAAATTAAATATTAATGCAAAAGGAAAACTAAGAGAAGAGCATAGCGATTTTATGAAGAAGTTAGGAAGGCCATCAGGTCCAACAGATCCGCTTGTATCTATCGAGTTGATGATATCTTCCACTTCAGAAGAGCTGGTTGAGATAGAGCTGAAATCAAAATGGGGTGGATTGCCGGAGTTGGAGGAATTAGGAGAGGAAGATTTGAAATTGGATGAAAAAAAACGGCAAAGAGATCGCATATGTCCTGATCATTAGTGGCAGTTTTATTAAGCAAAGATACTGAATTAGGGAGATTCTTGGAAGATTTAAGGGACTTAACATAAGACCAAAAAGGTTTAGGGTTATTTGAGGAGAAGGATGCTTCAATGGATTTGTAATAGGCAAGCAGAGCATTAGATATGGCTTTTTTGGCATCCGCTCGAAGAAGTTTGTACCTTATAAGATCAATATTGGAGCCCGATCGAAGATAGATCTTTCGGGCTTTGTCTTTTACATGTAATACATTTGCAACTTCAGCATTGAACCATGCTGGACGTTTATGACTTGGTGCACGGGTTGATGGTGTGAACTGGGTAAGAATATTGTAGAGCGTAGCGTAAAATGATTGTGCAGCTAGGTTGGGATTAATTGGATCCAAAAGAGAAACCCAATCAATGCTCGCGAGAGTTGATTCTATGCTTTCGTAGCCTGCTTTAAAGAAGTTAAAACGACGAGGGTTTGTTTTCCGTTGCACATATTGACTGCATGGATAATTGAATCTCTAAGGGAGGACGATGAAGATCCGGAGAAACATATGGCGTCATTGCTAAAGAAATTAGGCTGACGGTGGAGGGATTATTTGAAAAAATGGAGTCGAGAATTTTTCCGTTAGTATTTGGCACAAAATTAAGTTGGGTTAGGGAACATAGAGACAAAAGGACGAAAGAGCGATAGAAGCTTCATTAACCGAGGTTATAGAAGAGTTTTCCCAGCATATAGATGGCATGTTGAAATCACCACAGATGAGGAATTGGAGAGATGGCTTTACATTATTTATAAATAAAGCCAGTTCATTAAACAGCCGTTCATAAGAACGAAGTGGTGAATTACAGGGAACGTATAGACATAAGCAAGTATGAAAATAATCGCGAGTATACACTAGGAAAGAACGTTGAAAGCACAGCGAATGTGAACACGTCAGATATGCCAAAACGCAGACTGACTGACTTTGCTGATTGGTTCCTTGAAATGCATGAAGATGATCGGGAATTCCATCGAAAAATCATCTTGAGTGATGAGGCCCATTTCCACCTCGGTGGCTTCATCAACAAGCAAAATTGACGCATCTGGGGCTCGAAGAACCCAAAAGTTATTGTTGAAAAGCCTCTCCATCTTCAACGTGTGACTGTTTGGTGCGGTTTATGGTCCGGCAGAGTCATTGGACCTTACTTTTTCGAAAATGAGGCTGGAGCAACAGTTACGGTGAATGAATTACACTATCGAGAGGTGATTAATGATTTTTTATGGCCGGAATTGGATGGTATTGATCTGGACAACGTTTACTTTTAACAAGACGGCGCTACGTGCCACACAAGCAACGAAACCATTGATCTTTTACGGGAAAAGTTTCCGGACCGTGTTATCTCTCGAAGAGGTGATCACAATTGGCCACCAAGACCTTGTGATTTAACATCTTGCGACTTCTTCCTTTCGGGCCACGTGAAAGAGAAGGTCTACACCAATAGCCCAGGGTCAATTTAAGACCTCAAAGATGGAATTCGTGAGGCTATCGAGGACACAAGGCAGCCACTTTGCGATTTGGTTGTGGAAAATTTCATGAAAAGGATATGGTTCTGTAAGCATGGTCGTGGTGGTTATTTGCCTGATGTTATTTTCACTATTAACGGCATACCTTTTTCTTTAGAACAAAATAAACATTTGATCATTTACATTAAAATATGTCATTTTTCTTTTAATATAAAAACAACACCTCTTATTGGAAAACCCTGTATCACACTAGGCGATAACAGTATCGAAAATGTGGGCGAATTTGTGTATTTAGGCGCCAAAATAACGAAAACGGGTAATGAAAGAGACGAAATACGCCGCAGAATACAGCTCGCAAATAAAATATTTTATTCAATATTAACGATCTTGAAGACCGGCTGCATACACAGGAAAACAAAGCTCCAAGTATACAAATCTGTGATAAGACCTGTGTTATGCTATGGGTGTGAAACATGGACCCTTACCCAAGCATGCATATATTGAACGCATTTGAGCGACGGGTCCTGAGGCGAATAATCAGAGCAAAGTTAGACAGGGACGAATGGCGAATTCGATACAACCATGAGCTGTATGGAATTTTTGACGAGCCGGAGGTGTCAAGGATTGTAAGACTGCGGAAGCTGCAATGCGCTGGCCATATGAATCGTATGGACGAACAACGGGTACCCAAAAAGGTATTCGTTGGGAGAACTGAAGGCTGGAGGCTAGTGGGGAAGCCAAGGAAACGCTGGTCTGACTCGGTCCACGAAGACAGCTCATCGCTGCTCGGATTTCGGAATCGGAGGACGCGGTCAATGGACCGAGACAGCTGGAGGCGCTATTTGCAGGAAGCGAAGGCCTACAAGGGGCTGTAGTGCTAAGAAGAAGAAGAAGAAACTACAAATTAAATTTATCTCTGGTTACTTCAACTAACGAACAAAAATAGATTACAATAACAATCAACGTAGCACGATAAACAACGAACAACCAAAAATAATTTAGTTGTTGGCATTTTGCCACTTAACCCTAGCCTGCTCCATTTCAGCTCGACTAGCCTCAATATACCTCGCAAATGAGTATCTCAATTGAAACTATTGATCCCATGAGCCCCAATCCGGAGGATGTTCCATCTTATTTTTGATGGGCCTGCCTATATATATGATATCAGAATCAAAAATATACCAATTCATGTCTGAATTGACGAATGCTTATGGAGGTATGAAGTCAGTGCTAAGACAGGTCTTAATGCACCCGTCACGTAAGTATGCTGGAGCCTCTGCGAAACCCAGTGATTTTCGCTCCCAGTTACAGATTTTGATTCGATACATTGTATCTTCAACCTATCTGAACAGACTAGTACATGTGCAAAGACATTTTCTTGCGGAAACTTATTTCCATCGTACTAGCACTATGATTATCCTAGATCAGACATCCGTATGTCAAGACTGGTCTAACCAGAGCCTTGTAACAGATAGCTTTGACCTTTTGATCAATGCATCTGGAATGAAAGGGTCGTCAAATGGATATAAAAAATTTACGTTATTTACTGAGCATGTTTTGATGTGCCCATTATAGTACAGATATTGATCGAGATGAGCACCGAGGTGTTAACACAGGATTTATGTGAACCCGTTCTGAACTACCCTCAACAGCCACAATATGGGAATCTTTCCAGTTAAATTTAAGGTGTTGACTGGCCAACTGCACTTTGTGCAAAACAAAATTGTTTTATACTTTTGCCATTCACTATCATTTGCCGACTGTCCATATGGCCCTGCATATCATCGAACATTTTTTTAAAGTTTCTTTGAATGACTAAAGCCATTTGGTCCGCCATGCAAATAATCAGGTCAGTAGCTAATGTCAAGAATGATCGCCTTTATGACAGGTTAAAATCACAACCATTCAATAGGGTGCGAATAAATATCGAGAAAATTTTTGGCGTACTAGCTCTTCCTTGCTGTAGACCATTCAAGACTTTTTCGTTTTTTTTTTTGTGGTTGAGAGGTGAATGCCATTTACCCGTAAAGAGTACGGGACTCCCATGCTCGCAAGAAGGCAACTGGACTACCCACTAAACACCTACCCTGTCAACCTGAGAACCTAGCCTGGTACCGTTTGACGCATTACTTCGGGCCAGGTCTCGTTTTATTATGCCGTGAGGCGCCTTCAAACTGGAAGATTCCTCTTCTAGCGGGAGATTCAAGACCTTAAAATCGCACACTGTGGTGAGATTTCCATCAGTTACAAGAAACGATTTTCAATACAACATATACATGGCGACAAGGTGTCTGGGGAACCTGTCTTAAGGGAGCTTAAAAATTAGTCCAAACCACATCAAGCGCTTTCTCCATTCCAATAAGACATGCTCCAATACATTCTCTATTCCACTGGAGGTGGAATGCTGGTTGACAGGAATACTCTTGGAGGCTAGCTTTCTTTGGGGAGTGCCACCCCCATGGACTTGGGGATATGGAGGCCACCATGAGGTTCCTTCTGCTATGAAAAGTAACGACCCTTACTGAATCTGGACTACGCTTTGAACAATGAACTTGAAGAGATACTTTGAGCTGGCTGACATGATGGTTTGGACCTATTTGCTTTGCATGGAAGTGCCAAGGCGACACTTGTGCATGAACGGCTACAATTTGACTACCATACCGTCTCCGTCGTTCGAAGCTCGCAGCATGCGGTTGGGGGTATACGTGTTTTTGAGATGGACATCCGATTAGCGCTGGTCTGGCTCTGAGCACTTGCCTTCATTAGGCTTGCACCATCCCTTGCATGGCCTCCCTGCTCTGCAAAGAAAACCATTGAACCAAAAACGCGACTACACACGAATGAAGGTAGCAACTATGAGGGGGGAGCAAATAAAACTGAAGCGATTTGCACTAAAAAACTTAAAAATGGAGCAAATAAATCCAAAAAGTAAGTAAAAATATCAACAACAAAGACGCAACTAGCGGCTGCAGCCACGATGTTAACAGAACATCGGAAGCGGTACCAACAATGACAAAAAATATGATGACATTAAAAATGAAGATTAGCGGACTACCTTGTCCAGACTGAGAGCTTGGGCGCAGCAAAAAAATGATTCAATTGCCAGAGCATCCTAAAAAATAGCGGAAAATTTTGCAGGATGCGGGAGATGTTCGCGTAGTGGGAAAATATGCGGAACAACTATGATTATATGCTTACTACTGCAATCGCTACCAAAGTGACCAAAACAAGGATCTGAAATTCCGAAATAATACAAAACCACCCTGAAGTCCATAAAAAGATCACGACAAAAAAATTAGGGGGTGACCACTTCATCGCCACCGCCGAAAATGTGGCAGAAGTACTGTACTGAAGAAGTCTGTACTGAAGAAGAAGCACTGAAGTACTGAAATGGAGGCCGATAACATCTCCCAAAGAAGGAGGCGACAAAGTACAATGACCGTTCAGCAACATCGAAAAGAAAGGCTAATTCAGAAAGCAGGACACGTTTTAATAATAATAAAATCTGCATGCAACTCACCGAATATCGGCGTGTAAAGTGTAAAGAGTAGGCTGCTTAAACTATAGAAGCTCTTAGACCACAAAGAGCGTAACCGGGGTAGCTGGTTAAAAGCAGAAGAGAATCAGATGGCTAAACGAGCACAAAACTAAACAAGCGCTGAGGACTGAGCTTAGAGGGCACGCGCAGAAAGCTCCACCATCAAACATCAATAAAGGAATGGCGTCTAGCCTAATCGAAGGAGATCGGGATAGAAGGCGCTTGATGGCCGTAAGATACTCGATCAGGAGTTCCAGATAGTACCGACATAAGGAACGAGGAAACCCGCAAAGAAACTTATTTAAAAGTGCCAGAAAATAAAGTTCGCATGGACGCCCCGTAATAAAAAAGACCTAATGCGAAACAAGAGAGAAAATGCCACCACGTAGACCCCATCAGCAGGCATTACTGATAAAATTGCAAAGTGGCCGATCCTTTGCCGAAGTGCTGCGGGGTATCAAGGAAAATTAAAGGCCCGTAGACTCCATCACTGCTATTAAAGCAGTACGATCAAGGCGTTTAGACCATATGTTGGCTGAATTCGGAGAAATTCCTCGGCAAAAGTGCAATAGTGGCCTCGCTTGAGCCAATAGCAACGACAAAATAAAAGATATTCACTACATGACGAACCTTACCGAGGAAGGAGAAGCCATCGAAAGGGATCTTCTTAATGTTAGCATGATCAAAGCGAGACTGACACCAGAAAATTATGGGGGATAACGCATGCCCACCACAGACTTGACTAAAAATGATGCCGAAAAGTCTCTGAATAAAGAGGCAGGATACAGTGAAGAGAAGTTCCTCTTCTATGTTTCAAAAGCCTTGGCTATGGTCACACAACGCAAATATACAAAGCACTCAATAGGAGTTTGCTATGCTACAAATGTGGTGAAACGGGACATACAGGGTGTACAAAGGAGGCACACTGTATCCTTTACAAGAACGCTGATCTAAAACCGGATTAGGGGCACATCTTGCAATGTAGAAAATGTCAGGTTTTCCAGGAAGCCCTGGCCATGGCAAAATCAAAGCTTTGATTACCCGTATCCTGCAGCCAAATTGATGTCACAGTTCAATCGTCCGAAGCCTGCTTGAACAGTTTGCGAGGGGCATGAAAGCTTTTGCAGCTTAGTGAGCATCACCACGATAAAAGTTCTGCATTATGATGGGCTGGTGCAACTGGGTTTGGAACAGTGATTCCCAGAGGGAGGTCTGCGGATAGGACGATGTCTTATGTGCACTCAGTGTTCAGGAACTACCTTCTTCGCCAAACGAACCGATATCATTTTTCCAAGCCAAGCTTAATGCTTTGAAGGGCATTGTCTCGAACGAAAATAGTATTTCTCGTTCACGGAGACTTCATCGCTAAGGCAATTGAATGGGCATGCCTTTAACAGATCCAAGAGAAAATGAACTCTAGAAATGGTAGCCAGGATGGCGTACATTATACTATGTTAAATACTGGAAAAACGCCAACTTTTCGCCATATTTGCTGTGAAGGAGCCATACTGGACGAGACATTTGCCTCAGAGTCCTCAGTATGGAGGATACACAATTGGAGAGCATTAGAGGACTACTCAGCCAGTGATCGTCAGTACATCCTACTTGGGATCCGTGATATTGTCTCTCTGCGTCCATGCTCCCAACCTTCTATAATTGGGTGGAACATTGGACGAATAGACACCGAGAAGTTTGTGGAAGTGCTCACGGCAATTGGTCCGCTGCAGGGTGATTCGTAGGGCATGGCAGAACTGGCGGCTCAAGACGCGATGAATTCAACTATGAGCATCGTCATGACTACTTGCAGTGCTTTCCCAGCATGGTTAGCCTCCATTGTACTCATGGTCTAGTGAAATCACTTCAGCATAAGGCTCAAGGAGCACGGGACCATGACAAGGCATACAAATGGGTAGCAGCATATAAAGTACCCAAGAAATGCCTTCGCAAATTAATTAACAACCGCAAGGGTCGCTACCGGCAAGATCTAGTGGACGATGTGAACAAGGATCCATGGGGCCTTGGCTACAAGCTAGTTATGCGAAAGCCTGGTGGCCTGCGGATGTATTGCATACAGCGAGATAGTGTGGGTGCTCTTCCCCTTTCATCTTGTCCATATCGACGCAGCAATCGAGTGTCCCCTCTTCATGCAGTCGGAACTGAAAATGGCAGTCGTATCATTGAAAGCAAGGAAGGCTCCAGGCCCACATAATGTTCCAGCTGAGGTGTTGCAATTTGTCTATCCCCATTGTCCTGACTTGCTGCTCAGCATGATCATGGGACGGGTTTTCCTTGTGAGATGGAACGTGGAGAGGCTCTTGCTGATCAGCCAGGGCAAGGAAATTTCCAAATTGCCGTCTGCAATCACCCGTTAAGAATTCTAGGCACGGCTGGGGAAGTGCTAGAGAAACTCATCAACGAAAGACTCACAGACATGATACCAAGGACAGATCGTCCTGTTGGTGACACTCAACGTTTGGAATACCTTAAAAATCCACTGAATGGGTGGATGTTCTGGATTCAGTGGAAAGCCATTTCAAGTTCCAGAATATTTGGTGCGGTTTTTGAGGGGCTACCTGAAGGACTGAAGCCTGCTTCACGACACAATACAGGACCAATGAAGATGGAAGATAGATTGGGTGTTGCCCAGGGATCTGTCCTTGGTCGAGACCTCTGGGACGAGTCTTACGATAGGCTACTGAGAGTGGAGATGCCAGGCGAACATTAATTGATTGGCTATGCGGATGGTGTTGCAGCTCTATTAGCTGGATGCACCTTTAAATAAACACAACTTAGGTAAGTTATGCTAATAAGCCAAGTGAAAGCCTGAAAGACTGCTCGTGGTTTCAGTCTAGTACTGGAGAAAGCCGAAGTGGTCATCTTGGTTAAAAAAGAGAATCCTTAGAGCAATTATGATCAAAATTGGAGATAAACGAATCAAATTGGAGCCAGCTGTGAATTACCCCGGGGGCTACTGATCGATTCAAAGATGAGTTTCTCTGAGCAAAATAAGGGCAACGGCTGAGAAGGCTGCTTCCAGCGTAATAGCTCTAAGTTGACTTATAATCAACGTAGGGGGACCCAACTCATCAAGAAGATGCTTCTTGATGATGTACGGAGCAGAAATATGGAGTGATGCTCTCAGTAAGGAGGTATACCGTAAACAATTAGCACAGGTGCAGAGAAGAGGAACACTGAGGATTGCATCTTTGCATCCAAAAATCTCAGATTTGGTGGTAAGAGTTATTGCAGGTGTCATACCTGTTGTTTTCCTTGTTGGAGAGCACCGCACTATTTACCTGTGTCAAAGTGAGGACGCAAGGGAGATATTTGCTCATGAGGAGAGACAGCGCTCACTCAACGTGAAATATGGGGTAACGTCTTGGGTGAATAGCATGAAGGAAGGTGGACTGTAGGTCTCATCCCGGATGTGAGACCGTGGCGTAATTGATGGCATGGTGACACTGACTTCTATCTGAACCATTTTTTTGAGCGTCTGCTGAGTAAAGAAGGTGATGCAAAAGCTGAGATGAGCATTGATCCTTCTAGCTCAAGCAGAACTTGTCGCATCCTTTCATCGTGCGTGTTTCCAAAAACAGTGAATAGTCTTCACTTAACGGCATCGTATTTGTCCATTTTGGGGGGAACCTCCACAATATTGGCATGTCCAACTCGGTGAAAACTTTATCGAAACGTGCTGTGCTAGTGCTAACCTTACTGATGCAAAATTCTTGCTCCTGCTTGCTGTGCCAGAAAGGTGGCAACTTAAGGAAAATGGAATTTGCTTTGACTTCAGCGGCCATGGTGTCTGTGGCAGTGGAGGCTCAGCCACCTTTGCTGTCATCAGAATCATAAAAATCATTTGGCATTTAACAAAATACTCGCATCGATTTCACCATTATGAAGTAGGTGTAAGTCAGTAAATGCAAGACTGGGTAACAATAACACAATACTCTTTACTAATAATATCAGCGAAGTTTTTAATGTACATACGTCCGTACACGACAAAGTCTAAGTCAAGAGAGAGATTACAAATCTTTTCATCCACCAACTGCTTGCTCTTTTGGTTGACAACACAGCCACGATCAAAAGTCAGCAGCAACATTGAGCGTCAGTAGAACGTTAAAATATGCTACATTGCTACTTACGAGTATAGTATACACCAATGAATACTCCTCTACGCTGGTCCAGTCGTAGGTTCACGATTGCGTGTCTAGCTTGAACAAGCAGAGACTTAAGTATTGGCTGGGTAGCTCTTGTTACCACAAAACATAAGAAAAGTTTCTCCTGAGGCCAACGAAGACATTAAGTATCCGTGTGCCAAATGTCTGGGTTTCACTACCATTGGCGGCAAAAAGTTTATAACGGTTGCTGAGGTGCTTAGTAAAGTCCATAGATTAGGGATGACAGAAAAATCAGCTCACATGTCAATGAGAAACTTAACGTGTAGCAGTGAATGCTTTGTTGCATCGCTTTTGCTTTGTACAAGTGACACGTTATTTAGTTTTTTTAGTTTTTTGTAGGTATAAAATGTAGGTGGCTTTTTACACTTCATGGCCACTGAACCAAATTCATAATGAAAATAGTGGACACCCATATCCCGGCGCCTAATGGAGCTAGACGAGTGAGCAGGAAGTAAAAGTTGTGGGTAGGGCCAGTTCTTCTATTAAAATACAGCCTGTCAAGGCGGAAATAAATTTTGTTGTGTTTAATTTTGCTACCAATATCAGCTTGGTTTCTCTAGGCTTTGGAAGTGGAGTGTTTGGGGCATTTGCGAATCTTTAGTAATCTGTCGACCATCTCGGCCAACTGATCCAGGTTTACCGTTGATAAGGTCAAAATGTCTTGAACCCACGGCGGAAGGGGTGGTTCAAATTTGATGGAGACAAACGCTGTAGATGGCGCGCATGTATGTTTTGAAGGTCGTGGCTTGAGTATGTGATAGTGTAGCATAGTTATCGGCGGAAATGCATGTTTCACACGCGTGCTACGACCATGAGTGAATGTAACGTGCCGACCGCCGTTTCGCAACGTATTGTTATTCGTTTTTTAGTGTGGAAAGGCGTTAAAAACACGGAATTTTTTCTGCATTTACGAAATCAGTTCGGTAGTGAGTGTCTGAGTAGTACTGCTGTGTTGGACCAAAGCATTCAAGGATGGTCACCAAACTGTCGAGAATGAGCGGCATGATCGTCGACCGCGAACTAGCATTACACACACAGGTAATTTCCCGCGTAGAACAACTCATTTTGGGGGACCGTAGGATAAATGTTCGAGACATTTCGGCTGAACTCGGCATCAGTATTGGCAGTGTAGAGCCTATCATCCACGAACACCTTCAATATCGTAGAGTAAAGCTCGAAACGGAGGAGAATTCCAGCACTAAGTGCGATTCTTCTCCAGGATAATGTGCGCTCTCATGCTGCGCGTCTCACGCTCGATACACTATAGGAATTTGGGTGAGAGGAACACCCCCTATAGTCCAAATTTATCACACGGCGACTACCACATGTTTGGACCACTGAAAAAAGCCCTCAGAGGTCGAAGATTCAACACCGACGATGAGGTAGAGGAGTTCGTGTGCGCATGGCTGTCTGAGTTGCCCAAAGAATTCTTCGATACCGATATCAAAAGCTTCCAGAAATCTGTAACTTGTAAGGGGGAGTATCTTGAAAAACTCTGAATTTTTTCGATAGTAGATAAACATGTCAGAGTCTTTGTCTTGATTATATTTGAACCACTCTCGTAATTATAGAAAGTCATCTGAAATATTTTTGCTAGCAGTGATTTTAATGGATTGGAAGAATTAAGATGGCTCACTGCCTCCAAACCCGAAGTCTTTTAACAATTATTGAAAATTTCCCCACTCGGACATTGTGCAGATGGAGATAAAGTGGCTTTTAAGTGTCTCATATTTGCTTTTTTGTGCTTGGCTCTCTATAATATCCGCAATTTTCGTGAGAACAACATTTTGAAGTTCGCTGATTACATGGTCGAACATTTGTTCATCAGCCCTTACTTTCGCAGTTCTTAATTGGGTCTCTCCTGTGGTAAATCAAATGCTGGCGGCTGCTTCCAAAATAGTGGTAATTTGATGAAAGCTCCTTCCCACTGAGTCGAGGTGGTCTGTTCATGGTGACGAATCGGCAGGAGAAGTGCCGGCGCGGCGATGCTACTATTTGGGCTGTCTATCATTGCAGATTGGTTCAGCAACGTCGGGTTACCAGTTGTAAGCACTACGCTCAACAATAAAATTCACGATAAATAAATGAACAATATACTTTATTGACACTAATACCTCTCCTGCGTTTCCGTGGTTAACTGGTATAGCTTTCATAGAAGAGTTACTTCTTCTTTCTCGTGACAAAATCCGTTGTCTGCTTCGATACTCGAATTCATCCAATTATGTCTGGCAGGAGAATATGTTTGAGGCTGTGTCCGTTCACTACAGTGAGAATACGCACACTCGCAGCAGATACATTTAAGAGCTGATTTCGTATTAACCCCTAAATATTTCAACCAAGAATTCATTTTATGGAATAATTATTTCAAACATGCAAGGCATCGTACTTGCAACAGTATCTCTCCACTGAAGAACATCGTTTGAAAATTCATTTGAAATTGAGGAAACACTCTTTTAACTTTATAACGAAGTATCCTGGGGTAGAAACTCTCGATCATATAAAAATTAACTTCTTTAATCATTGTTTAATCGAAAGTACTTACATCTAGAAAGAAAGTTATGTGAGCTAAAGGATATTAACAAAAAAATTCAAATCAGAAGGTCCACAGTTAATCTTTCCAAGCTGTTCTTGGGGAAAAATACTATAACAAATCAACCCTTAAATTCATAATGAAAATAAGTCCTTAAAACAACTTCCAAATCAATCAAGGCTGAATTAAAACTTCCTCAATAGTCTGAAAATAACGAGGTAAAATGAAAAGTGGTTTCTAACGGTCAATTGAGTCAAGTGCAAACCATTTTCCAGCCAATTAAACGAGTAGCCATTGGGTGAGTCAAATGAACGATCGAAATTACCAATTAAGAAAAAAGAACAGAAGGTTCCACGAACAAAATCCTCCCAATAAGTGAAAAACATATCATTGCACAAACCAACGCATTCCAGTTACCTAACATATCATAGACGAAGGAACCGTATTAAAGTGTTCTTCAAGTTGATTTGGCCAATCAAGTGCAATCAGGAAATAAAGTACCTTTCAATTTTCCCAACTTATGTGATGCCTTAAGCACATGGATTGCTATTCGTTTGATAAGATCCTTGGTCCGTTTACTTGCAAGGACCCTACACATGTCCATTATTACCTGGTTCATTCTCAGGACCCTCTGGCCATGTCTAATTTAAAGTTAAGATTGAGCATATCTACCTTTTGCGGTTAGACCACTTCAACTTAATTCCCGTTCTTCTTGTTATCTCGAATCTGTACGGGGATTCATTTTCCTCCCTATTGAATTCAATTTCGAAAGAATGACTTTCAACTATTGGTATCACTACTTGAAATCTTCAATTTTCTTCTAAAATTTTCAAGTTAGTTTTCATGTATAAGGAGCTTTCGATAGAATTTATGGAGGATTTAACTTGCCTTATCACATGTGAAATTTATTTTTCATGGGAAACTTTATTCCTGTAGGATGCACTTTTGAAACTTCTGCATGCAGGACAATGCAAATTGCTACAATAAACTGTTCCTTTTTGTTGAGATAATGCAGCTGGTAATAACATTTCTCTCTTTATATAAGCTTCTGATCTGAAAATAATTCTGGAGCAAAATCTTTTGAAATCGATTTTTACATTTATGAATCCTTATCGGATATAAAATTGCACTAAAGTTTTATGCATTCCGTAAATATTTAACTCCATCTCCTACTCACGAATTTGCTCACTCTTAAAGATCACAGCATAGAAAACCCACCACCACCAGTTATTGCAAAAATGAAAGTACCTATTTCCCAAGGACAACACCAAGTGAAAGTGAAATAAACGTATGTCCCATATTTTACACAATCATACATTATAGCTTCACGTCCCCAACAACGAGAAACCATATTCATCGTCTTCTATACTACGAGTACAAGGCAAAGGAGCCGCCGACCATCCAAGGAAAAAAAAGAAGAAGAAGAAATCTTGGCTGAGTTAAACTGTGGTGACATCTGGTCCATTATTTTTCTTGGAAATGATATGGAAATAACCGTTTGGTTCAGGATAAATTGACACTAAGTGAGATCCTTTCATAAAAGTTACCGACAAGTCCTGGCTTCAGTTACCAAAGTCTCACATCGGTAAGTTTAAAAGGGAAGAGGAAAAAAACGGATAGCAAGTTATTGCAACATTCAGTCGTAAATTTTCTAAAAGGGTTATGCTCTTTTTCGTTCCTGTAGAAAGGATATAAAAAATATGAAGTGTTTATATGAGACCTGATTGGACATGGAATAGCAGTTAAGCAAGTTAAATGCGATAAGGATTGAATGTGGAAGGACACAGGTCTTAATTTTATGTTCAAGATAGGGTTTGTGTCAATCCTGATTTAGAAAGGATAAATTTTATTGCCTCAAATTTTCATATATATTAATTTGAATGAAATATGGGATGCTCATAAATCATTGATGGATGGAATTTAACTATGCGAATCGATTGTTTTAGAATGATTGCAAAGTTAGTGAGTATGAAGTTGAAAAATATCTTAAATATTCAAATTGTAAAACAAAACTTTTATTGAAATATTTAAAACAATTCACCTTATACTCTTCAGTTCATTTTTAACATTGTTTTAAATTTGATTGGTTCATTAACGTTGTTCTAAAATTTTAATTACGAGAAGTGATGTGTTGTCTTTATTTGTCGAGCTATTACACAAAACTGCATACATCTGTCCGTTCATTGAAACGTCCGACCATTCCATCGGATTGGGGACACATCGGCATTGTCCTCGTCACCCGTATTCCCAGCAGCTCGCACATTTCGCCAAAAAATAGTGGCTCAAAGTTTCGGCCTTGATCCGAATGTAGTTCACAAGGTACGCCGTACCTACTGACCCAATTTAACGTTAGCTGTTCGGCTACAGTAGTTGCTTCCTGGTTGGGAATGGCGTAGACCTCGGGCCACTTGCTGAACTAATCAGCCACAACCAGCGTATATCGATTTCCACACTCTGTTTCAGTAAAGGGTCCCGCAATGTCAACAGCAGTCCTTTCGAACGGTACACCCACGTTATAGGTTTGCATTTGTCCTCTAAGTCGTCGCTTCGGACCTTTGACGGAAGCGCAAATGGTGCATCTACGATACCAGTTCTCTGCGTCTTCTCGAGCGTGGAGCCAGTAAAACCTTTCCCGCAATTTTGCTAAGGTCTTGTTAACACCAAGATGGCCTCCCGAGGATCCTTCGTGCATTTCCTAAACGACATCGTGGATTTGGCTTTTGGGAAGTATAGTTTGCATCCTATAGGAGCTGCTATCCATCGTTTCCCATTTAGGCCTGAGTATGCTACCCTCCACCTGGAGGGAGTTCCATTGTGCCCAATAACTTTCAGGTTGGCAACATGCATCGAAACGTCCATCCTTTCAGCAAAACCAGTTGCCTTCTTCCATACAAATAATGGTTCGATATCTTCATCGCCTAGCTAGGCGTTTCGAATCTCCTCCAATGATCAACCTTCATCGAATTCAACCGGTCCTTTTCCTCAATCCGTCGGCAATGTTAGCAGTTTGCTGGGCATGGGCGTCAGCATTTCCACGAACTCCGCCATTCCGATTAACAATTTTGTATTCATATAACTGCAATCTTTCGATCCATCTCGCAACTTGTCCCTCGGGGTTTTTGAAGTCAAGTAACCATCTCAGCGATGATGGTCTGTTTGAAGAACAAATTTCTGGCCATAAAGGTACTTGTGCAACTGCTTGGTGGCCTCTATTATAACCAATAGCTCCTTCCTGGTGACGCAGTAGTTCCTCTGACTTTTTGAGAGATATCGACTGTAATACGAGAGCACCCTTTCTTCGCCCTCGATCTGCTTGGAGAGTGCAGCTCCAATCCCACTGTTGCTCACATCGGTGTCAACGACTCACATTTTTCCGGGTTTCGGGTATGCCAGCATGGGTGATTCGCACAGCTACTTCCTCAAAGGCTGCCTGGGAATGCTCATTCCAGACATATGGACGATTTTCCTCGGTCAACTGATGGAGACACTTAGCTATTTTGGCAAAGTCTTTGACGAATCTTCGACAGCAGCGCACCAGATCCAGAAAACTTCTTAGTTGGCGCTTGTTGTTTGGCGTTGGTCAGTTTTTCACGGTTTCAATTTTCTCAGGGTCTGTTTTGATGCCTTCCGCTGATACAAAGTGTCCCACGTATTTTATTTCAGCTGCAAAAAAGGTACACTTGTCAGAACTAAGCTTCAGATTCACCAGTCACAATCGGGAGAACACCTCTTTTATGTTCCGCACATACTTTCGAACGCTCAACTACTGCCGCGGCCCATGGACTGACAGAAGGCTTGAAAATATCTTGTTTTTCCATGTCCGAGATCAACGCGCTCATTTCTCCTTGTTTGGCTATAGGGAGACATCTCGGTGCTTGTCGAATTGGCTTGGCTCCCTTTGTATCTATGACATGAGTTACCATACTCGTTCAGCCTTGATCATCCGGGCTTGTTGAGAAAATGTCACTGTACTTGGTGACCATGTCAGAGGCTTGCTAGGATGGCTGCACTGTCAATTTGGTCTGCTTCAATATTGTAGACGTGAATTCCCGGGCTGAGTATGTGTCTTGCCTCCTTTTCCATCATGGTCGTTAGTAGCTTCCAAAGATGTGATGGTAGAAATGAGCTGGCAGCTGCCGATGACTTCTCCCGCTTTGATGCTTGTGGTTGAGTCTGTGGTGTTAGGGACTCTAACTGGCACGTATCCATTCCTTATAGATCTTACAAGGCTTCATCTTACAATCAAATTGTGAAATGCCGACGTCCTCATTGGCTCTATCAGATAAGATCGGTGGTCTTCTGAATCACCATGAAGGTTGACCCATACAATGCTCTCAGAAGGTTTCAGTACGTCAGTGTTGACACATACTACCACATTCATTTTGGGCATTTGGAAGCTTGGATCCTCCATCAATACTTCAACATTTGGCCATTTCAATAACCGTTTACCCGAATCCAACGTGATTCTATGTGGTCCCAGAAAATCCATTCCGAGAATACAGTCATCCATAATGTTCGCGGGCAGAAAGTTATGTCGGAACGCAAGGTCTCCCAAGTGTATCTAGAGGTTGACCTCTCGATGGAAACGTGTAGTTTCTCCCTTAGCTGTCCATCGTGAGAAAATCCTGCCCTTGTGAAGTAGTTGATGCCTCACTAGATCTGGTCGGATAATCGATCGGGTCGCACCAGTGTCGATTTTTATGGTACAATGTTCTCCGTCAACTTGACCCGGAAGGCATAAGTCTGCTTCTCCACGATGTAGTCTTAACACTGTGATGGTGGTGCTGGGGACGGTGATAATCCTAGCCAACCTCTGCCCCATGAAGTTGGCTCCCTCAGTTTGAAGGGCTTCCATTCTGGGCTCCTGACTCTCCTCAATTCCAGCATCTAGGCGCACCATTAACCTGCGGCTCTTGGTCAAGTTCCACGCGCTAAAACCTGTCCTCATCTGCCACTACCTCACGAGCCCGGTCAGTGGTACGCGTCACATTTTTTGCTGCCTCAAAATTCAGACTATAAGCCAATGCGTCCTTAACCGTTTGCTTTTGAGCTAAATGCACGGCTGGTTGCAATTTCTGGTCCTTTAGTGCGCTGATGAATGCTTCTGTTGCTGCGTCATCTCGATGTTCCGATTCGTAAGCTGGGTAAGCTAAAAGTGCCAGTCACTCAATGTCTTCGGCTAGTTACTGTAGGGTTTTGCGAGACTTCTGCATTCGATGCCGTAGCTGTGACAAATAAATCTCTTCAGATGATGGTCCCTATAACGCATGTCAAGCATGTTCATTATAGCAGCCGAGTTTGAGTCCAACTCAACGCGGATAGTCTGCAAAAGCTCAGCGGCTAGGCCTCTTAGAGCAAGAATTGATGAAGTTGCTCGTTCCTGCTCATTCCAGTGATATGTGCCAGTGACAGCTTAAAACTGGGTTTTGCAGATACTTCAAACCGTTTGCCCGTCGAACATTGGCGCTTTTACATTTCTGGATGCGCTTTGCGCTGCGGTTATAAGCGGGGCTGGTGAGGTAGTTATTACTGCCTTCACTGTTTCCAATTCCCTTTTCATTTTTTGCATCTTATGGTTGATTCTCTTGACCTGGCTGACTTTCTCCTCGACCTGGTAAACCTTTTCTTCGACGCATTTAATTTGGTTGTTCAGACTACTGAGCACCGCTTTTATTTCGATTGACTGTTTTTGCAAATATGCCTTTAAATCAGTTGACTGTTTTTGGAAATCTGCCTTGATTTCGATTGCCGCTGGGACTAGCTTCGATGACTGCTTCTTGTGATGCCTACCTTGATTTCAAATTCTTGTTGGTCTGGCTTTTGGTATTGCTTCGCAGTCAAACCGGATGACTGTTGTCGCTTTGCTGCATCAACATCAACATTTGTCTGAGCGGTATTTCTTGTTCCTTTAATTTTGGTAATTGTGCTTCTCCTTTAAGCTCCAATATAGTCCATTCATTAATTTTTAAATGCAAGCTTCGTGGCATTCATATTATTTTGGCGTTACATTCCACTATTGTGCACTTTAAAAATGTCGAAAAGTTTTCAGTTTCAAAATTTTCATTCAACTTCTGACACCACTGTCGCGCGTTAGGGTTCGTGGCCGATAAGTTTAATGTTCCGGGAAAGTGCAAACGCACTGTCTTTTAAATTCAATTACAAGAGTCTATTTACTAAGAATGCTCAATAATAAATTTCCTTTTTTTATAAATCTCACTTTAATTTACTGTTCACTTGTATTATGAATTTATGTTTCAACTATCTTCAAATATATCATGAAAATCTTTTACTATCTTTCACTATCAATGAATATCGCCTTCGATTCGCGTTCTACTCTTATCGCAGTTTTACTACTACCATATCCCCCATTCATTCAGCTCGGCGTTATACAAGGTCTCTAGTCATTCAATCCATTTCTCGTATATTGGCGAATGCTCTGACGAGAACTACCTGAGATATTCGAGAAATTCTGAACACCTGCAGTGACTTCATTTGTTTACTTTCAGATATTGATCATGGATTTACTTAGTCCATTCTAGTGCTTTCTAGTACATGCTTTTGACGTCATTCATTTACTTTTCTTGGTTGCTTCTTTTCAATCAATGTTGATCATGATGTTATAGTTGCGACAACAATTGCGACAGTAGTTCCGAGGATTGTGTGGACATGTAGCAGTATTGAATTGAAAGTTGACACCCAATTGAATATGACGCAAATAACTTACAATAAATTTATTATATATAGAATAAGAAAAAAAAAACAATTTAAAATTACTCACCCTTTGTAGGGCTGCGGAGCGCTCTGCAACTGGAAGGGGAACGGGGCAACTACTAAAATTAAATATTTTTTCAAGCTTTAATTTATTTTGAATCCAGAACCAATGATAAATTAAATTGCTAAAATAGAAGTATTTTTTCAAACTTTAACTGCCTACTTAATTTAATCCTGAACCGATGATAAATTAAACTGCTACAAAAATTTTGTCTACTATTAGTTCACTGTTGTTGTTGTTGTACAACTACACATCAAGATTTCAGCTTATCGATCCTTTACTGCACCCCACACAATAGAATTTTGCCCCTTCAGTATAAGCAAGGGAGCTTGATTTTCACCCCTTATTTAGTGTTCATCTTAGATTTCTTGGACCCCGTTTATTTAGCAATGCCGTCCAATTCTCACACGGCATCCAAAATTTCATCAAATGAAATTTTCCTCACTAAGCCATTATATCGTACATTTATAATTTCTATTAGTGTTTAAAAGATATCAATCGTAACTGATAGGTTTATTAATGCCGGCCCATGAGTTTTCGACCACAATTCTAGTCATAATTGACGATTTCTCAATTAATTTTCTTTATTGAAATTCACAAGCATAAGGTCATTTATTTCTCTATATTTTCCACTTTAATTACACCCCACAATCTCACTTTCTGCCAATCTGCTTTCAACTGCCCGCCAAATTTCTTCCCAGTGTTCAACCTTAACAATTTTATCCTTTCTTTTTCCAATTCCCGCTGCCGTTCCAAGGTAATTTAATCGAAGTTTAATACATTTCGATTCCGTTACCCACATATCTTTTCCATATCGACAAATACAACAATTTCCATTGGGCATATATGGTGATTTACATAACCGTGATAGCGTTTGGTTATATGTAAATCGTCATACCCACGGAAATAATTGCCTTTGCCGCTTTCCTCTGCGCTCGGGGGAACTTGAGCCCAGGTTCCTAGTAGACCCCCTGTTGAGAGTCCAAAACATTACCACCAGAGCGACCTTCTGATGATCTCCCATTCATCGAATTCGCAACTTCAACAGATTTCTTGTTTGAACCTACGTGATAATTTTGAACCCTTTCTCTTATCTTGTCTCGCAAATACAGTGTCCCCAATCGCGTAAAATAGTTGTTTATGGGATGTCTTTATTTATTGTGATGTTTTTTATTGTGATGTTTTTTTATTGTGATGTTTCTTATTTGTTCTTAAGTCTGTCGATGTTCGTCAATCGCATGTTCTCAAATTCTTCCAATTCGATGTAGGGAACCCTTCCGAATTTCAGTTTCAACGGTTTTTTTATTGGTAGTTGAGTGGATCATATGATTGTTCTCATTGGTGGCATGTTGCAGAAGATTTTCGAATTATCTCGGTGGTCTTTCCTTCTTCAGACACCTCATAATTTCCAGGATAGTCGAATGCCATCGTTCGACTTGTCCGTTGACCTCACTCTTGTAAGGTGGTGTCCGGTATACTTTGATTTTTAGTTCATCTTCTAATAGGGATGTGATTGAAGCTGTAGTTAATGACCCTTCGTTATCGACTACACCATTCTCAGGAATACAGTAGAAATAGAGTATGCCCAGCAATGGTTGCCTTATGTCCTCAATAGACCTGGATGTCAGAACCCTAGCCATGGCAAATTTCGTAAATTTGTCCATAGCGGTTGACACTTAGTTCTTTTCCGTAGAGAAGATGTCTATGTGAACAGTGTGCCCTAGGTAGGCTGGTATGGGTGTAGGATTCATAAAGGTTTTGTTTGGATGTCTTTCGTACTTGTTCACCTTACAGATTCTGCAGCGATTGTCGAGGTTATTAATCTTCGCTGCCATTTTCGGAAAATATAAATTTTCCAATATTTGTAGTCTGTTCTCCTCTGCATTCCGGTGGGTACGTTTGTGGATTTGACGGATTTTCTCTTGTTGTTCAACTTCGGTGGGGATGTCCTCGACCAATTTCTGAGTGAAGTGAGTCCGGTAGTCCCTGAAATGGGTAGGGTATGTTTGTTGGATTTTTCCCATTATTTCTTCGCTTGTACAAAGCCTATTTATGGTACGTGGGCTTAAGTATCTTTTAAGTAAGTTTATCAGGTTAGCGTTGGAGTACTGTGGTTTAATAAAGACATGTCGTTTATAATCTTCGAAAGGACTATCTTCTTCTCCGGTTCTCAAGATAAGTGGGACACGGAAAATGTTGACGGGTATCTCCACAGTTAGATCAAGTTCAGAGGTGAACATTTATCCCTGTGTACTGTTGGTGTCATGAAGTTTATCTGAGTTTCTGGGGGAGGTGTTGACAATGAACGATGTTAGCCTTCCCGGACTTGTATTTAAGCTCGTAGTTATAATCCTCGAGCGCAGCCTTGCACCATTTCATTCTGGCGTTCGTTTTTTTATTGTTTAGAGCGAAGGTAAGTGGTTGGTGATCAGTGTAGATCTTTACCTTTTGAGATTCGCAAAGATAGCTTCCTGAGGAATTTAAATCCCAGATAATGACAAGCATCTCCTTTTCATTTGCTGCGTAATTTTCTTCAGTATTCGTTAGTTAGGAGATTGGTCTGTTTCTTTGAGAGAAATTGGTCTGTTTCTTTGAGAGAGGACAGCTCCGATCGCGTAGCTGGAGGCATCATTCGTAAGCTCGAATTCTGTCTCGAGGTTTGGGTGCATGAAGATAACGTCTTTAGAGATGAGTGCATTCTTGAGGTCGCTACGAACTTTTATTGCTGCTGAATTTAGATGAACAGGCTTGCTTTTGGAGTGATTTTTGGACATACGTCCATCATCCTCTCTCAAAAGGGATTGTCAGGGGCTTGGCAATCCTAGCTTTGTCTTAGATAAAGCGTCTGTAGTACCCAGACATCCCCAAGAAGAAGTTCAGGTCCTTGAGTGTTTTTGGCAAAGGAAAACCAACAACGGTTTTAACATTACTAGGGTTGGTCTTAATGCCCTCCTTGCTCACGACATATCCCGAAAATTCTACTTCCTCTTTAAAAAAAAAATCGCACTTGTTGATTTGAATTTTCATATTGGCCGATCGCAGTCTCTGGAATATTTGATCAAGATTTTTGTATCGCATCGTATTGGTCTGGTGATTTGTCGGTTTTATCGGTGTCTGTATGATAAATTCTTCGTAACTTTTGTGGCGGATAGTGCTGTTGGGGCTGTTAGCGCTTCTGTAGCACAGGCTGATAACGAGGTCTATTTGCATGGTCGATTTTGTAACGATGTCCATAGGCTCGGGCCTATGTTGTGGCTTAGGTGGATAAGGGAATTGTGGTTGACTTTCGTGAAAGGCCTGTTGGTTCGCGTTTGGTAGTTGAGAGTTTCGAGGTAGGTGTTCCAATTCATGGTAGAATTTTTGCCTCGGGGCCGGAATTAGTAAAGGCTTTGGCTGAAGGGGCGTGCTTCTACGAGGAGGGATCGGTGGTGGTTGTTGGTGGTAAGCCTTTCGCCATAGATTCTGTGAGCTGTTTACATGCTACGCCCGGTAGTCCTTGTTCTGGCGTTTCAGGCAAAGGTGCAGTGCCTGGGGTAGGTCAGCTGGCTCGTGGATGCTCAGGAGCCTTGGAAGGCCACTACGTAGCCCCCTGATGGAGGCATCCAGTGCATTGTCCCTATAGGCCTGGGTCATGATGTTGGTCGACTCTTTGCCTAGCTGCATTGAGGATAGTTTGTTGAGAATTAGTAAAACATGTTGATAGACTCCCTGTTAAAACTCTTGGATAAAATTCGTACCCTGTATCAGCGTTGTCATTTGGTACTCGAGTGTACCGAGATCTAGCTTATCTGCGTAGTGCAAGGTCAAATTTTTTGTGATTCTAGGCCAGTTCAAGGGTGTATTATAGGACTCTAATGCGATATCAGCGTGACCAGTAATCTTATTCCTGATCACTGATAGCATCCCGTAATACTTGAGTGTCCCCTTGAGATGGTCGTGTATCTTGAGTATAGGGTCCACGCTTTTCTTTCAGGAACTGAACTCCCCGGGATCGCCCGAAAAAAGACTGTGGCTTTTGACGACGTCGGGGATCTTATCCTACTGGCCAAGTTCCCGTCGTCTCTGGTTCTTATAGGAACATCAATTTCATTACTAATGTCCGCCGCAGGATTCATTAAAGCGTTGATTAACTTCCTTCCTTAATGCTGTAAGGTCTCTGTTACGAGTCGAGTGACGAGCAGAGCAAGTTCGTTGTTGGCATCATTACTTGGGATACCCACAGAGATTGAAACCTGAACATCAGCTGGGGGAACAGAAGGGCTAGCAGCCCAGCCAGCTAGGCCTAATTAGATTACGTGGACTCGACATGACCACCTCAGATCTCAGCAAATTATTGCGAACCACTTATCAGACCTGGTGGAGCCTAAGCGGTACCCGAAAAAGAATCGCACCAATCCCTGGGAAAACCATAAGATTCTCAAATATTGGTGAAAATCTTGCAGATATTAAAAAGGATTTCCACGCAAATATGGTACACAATGAATTCTGGTGAAAGTTTCGCTAGAAATTTTAGGAAAATACAGCACAGCGTCGAATTTTTTTTCTTTAAAAAAAGTGTTTCCCCTGCAAGATTTAGTTATTATACCTTAGTAAAAACTTTACAGCACCCATGGAATGAAACAAGATGGGACACAAACAACCTTAAATAACAACGAACACTCGGAAGCAAACAAAAAAGATTAGTTGCATAAACAATTTCACTCTTCGCTTCACCAAACGCACAATAATTTCATTGGTTGGGCCACTGATAATCCTTGATATGCATAAAAGGGTTTAATTTTTTGGAAAGGCAAGCGTTAGATAGTATTTACATATTTTGAATAGATTCCTTTTTATTTTGGCTCAAAATAAAAAGTTAATCAAATGTTAGATTGCAAATTTGAGCTCAGAGATTCTTTATGAAAAATTTCTGTTTAATTATTTAATATTCCTCTATTATTCTTATACTTTATTTAGTAAGTATCCTTTTAAGGAAAGAAAATAGTCAGATTTACAATGAAAGTTGACTTAGAAGTACATTAATATAATTGTATGCCTAGTTTTCATATTATCCTTGATCTTGATTTGTAATACTTAATCTTAATTTGTTGCTTCTCGCCGGGAGTTGCTCTGCTTTTGATCTCGGCTGCTTTCTTATCAAAAAGTCGTTGAATTTGCGGACGTCCTGTTTGCCTTGGATGTTGGTGGTGATGTTCTCCTCAGTTACTGTGGGGCCTATTTTGATACGCATTGCCTTAGGCACTTGGTTGTTGCACCAGCTTGCGTTTGGTCCTTTTATGGACAACCCACGTCGGTTAACTTTTTGCGATTGTTTTACTATACTCCTGGCCATACCGAGATTTCACTTGAATGTTAATAATGGACTACTGGCCATTCTCAGCACAGTGTTAAGGTCTACTAAGACTTGGTTTGTATGAAAACCTGATCGATCCAATTATTAACTCAATTTCATTGCGTGAAAGCAGGCTCCACGTTGGGCGCCAGCTAATTTTTTCAGATGAAAAGACTTAGAAAAAATTATTTTTCCAGGGCTGGACCCTGAACTTTATTATTCGAAATATAATTAACAACTGACTCAAAAAATAACAACTAGATCTTAGAATAGTCCGATTGCCGTGAACTTTTTCAAGTGAAGCGTGAAAACTGCAATCGCGCACTTTTATTTTCCCGTGCAGGTGAATATGATGCGTCTGGCGTCTTTTGTTACAATTTGTCGGAATTTGTCGTTAACTTATACTCGTGGTCAACTGAAATTGCTAAACAGCGAAGCAAGTTAAACAAGGCTGGTTAAGAAGCCTAGCAGTTGCGGACACGGGGGTAGGTGGACACCACCCTTGCAGCATACTGGTCGGCAAGAAGTGTCTTCATAAGTTCATCAATAAGAGAGACCCAATGCTTATAGGATTTCGTAGACAACAAAAACGGATACCCATGGAAGCTAGGGAATGAGCTAGTTACCAGAAGATTAGTGCATAATAGATGCCCTGCTTATAGACTAAACGCTAAATAAAATTTTCACTACAGCTGATCATTTAACAATTGGGTATAGAAGTTGTACGCACACACCTACTGTGGTTAGTCAAGCGAACAGTAGAACAGGCATGACAAAATTTCGCTAATACGGTTTGGGAAAAAACTACTGTGGCCGACGAACGGACAGGCAGGTTGGGATTTTATTTATTTATTTTGCCAAGCAAGACGTAATTACAAACGAAATGCATATACATAACATACAAAAAAAAATACAAATTTAATTTAATCATTTATGAGGAAGGTGCATTGAGGGCATTTAAAATTTGCTTCTTAAAATTGGATTTGGAGGTGGTTGTGGCATAATGTACGCTAAACTTGTTGAATGCTTTACAGCATCTGTTCAGTGGCTCATTGCTAGCATAGTTGGTGTGGTGCATACGCAAGGTTATTGTTGGTGTGTGTCTTGTGGCTCTTATAGGATCATTCAAGTGAATTTTGTCTGGCAAGGATGAAGTTTGAATGTTATCTCTTAAAACATCAAAAGGCACGCAGGCGGGCAATGCAACTCTCCTGGAAGCCAGTGTAGTCAGGTTGATTAGTTGAAGTCGAACCTCATAAGAAGGAAGATAGTGGAAAGAGGTAGGATCATACAAGGAGCCAAGGTCGAAGAGCAAAAACTATTTTTGCACTGACTCCAATCTACGACTATGAATGTCAAATATGGGGTTCCAGACTGTGCAGCCGTATTCAAGAAGTGGAGGGGACAAGTGAGGTATATAAAGATTTAGTATCCCAGATATTTCTGAGCTCTCTTGCTCTATGTTTAATGAAACCTAGCATTTTGTAAGCTTTGCTTAGGATTTCATCATAATAGAGGTTAAAGCGGGGTTTCGTATCTAAGACTACGCCAAGGTCGATAGCTCTCTCGACTCTTCTAAGTTGTATATAATTAATGTCATAATCATGTAAGATGACGTTCTTTTTTCTTGCAAAACTTATTATCTGGCATTTTTCTATATTGAGAGCAAGCTGGTTTCTATTGCACCACTGAAGGAGAGCAGGTAATTTAGATTGGAGAAAAGATACATCGGATAAGGATTGTATGCAATGATAAAGTTTGAGGTCGTCGGCGTAAAACAGATGTGGAATATCAGACAGAATTGTAGAAATATTAGCGATGAAAATATTAAAGAGTAGTGGACTAAAATGACTGCCTTGAGGTACTCTAGAGGTGACACTGAACTCACGAGACAACCGACCTTGAAACTTAACGCATTGTGTGTGGTCTTTCAAATATGACTGAATCCAGTTGAGTAGCGAACTGTAGATGCCAACAAAAATGAGAAGTTTATTCACTAATATTTCATGGTTCACTCGATCGAACACTTTACTGAAATCTGTGTATATATTTAGCACCTATCTGATAGCCTTGATGCATACTACAAAGAATATTCTACGTCAAGGTAATTAGATAAATGGTGTTAGACCTACTGTGAGCGTCAAAAGAAAGTGTACACCTATGTGTAGCATATTCAAAACCTCATAAAATGAGTTCTAGACGTCGGATTTTAAAAATCTTTTGAGTTTTTAAAAGGTTTTTCTATTTTCTAATAAAAAAAATAAAAAATTTTATGATAAAACATTACACTAAAAATTCAACAACAAAATAACAAAACATACTTCATTTTTTACGCGTCAAAAATAAGTGTACAGCTTACAGCACACCCTGTATTTGATGTGTTTATCGGGAAAACTTCCGTTAGATTCAGTTTATAGTTCTTCAAAAATGCAAACTTGGTTGACATGACGCGATAATTCAATCATTCGTAACTTTATTTGCATCATAGAACGGTCCAGTTTCTACATTATCTAAAATGGGTAAGCAAAGTGCAATTGAAACGCGAAAACTTATTGTAAAATTAAGAACGGAGAGAAACTCGTTACAGGAAATATCGCAAGTGGTATGTAGAAGCCATAACACCGTGAAAAACTTTTGGACAAATTCGAGAAGTTCAAAGACGTAAGTGATCGGCCTCGTTCCGGTAGGCCAAAAAAGTTGTCCGTATGTGATGAACGATTTATTGTGAGCAAAGTGCGGGAAAATCCAGCAGTGAAAATCGCGGAAAACATAACAGTAGATTCTCGGATCAGCGTCAGCGCAAATACTGTCCGCCGAATACTTAATAGGAATGGGTTACATGGCAGAGTACCCCGTTAAAAACCATACATTTCTGAAAAGAATCGGAAACTCCGGGTGCTTTATGCCAAAAAGTATAAAAAAGGGCATATGTCATTCTGGAAAAATGTACTTTTCAGTGATAAAAGTAAATTTGAAATATTTGTTCCAAGAAATCACCCAGAATATGGAGCAGTAAGAACGCCGAAGTCGATCAGAAGAACATATGTAAGTTCAACCATAAAGCATGGTGGTGGTTCGGTTATGGTCTGGGGGTGTTTGGCGGCATCAGGCGATGGGAATCTGGTCTTTATTGACACTACGATGAATAAAAATGATTACTTGGACATTTTGAAAGAAAATTTACTACTAAGTGTTGCAAAAGTAGGGTTAAATACATCATGGGTCTTCCAGCAGGACAACGACGCAAAGCACAAGCCAAAGCTAGTGCAGGAATGGTTATTGCATCGAACACCTAAGCAGCTGGATCATCCTCCGCAACCCCCAGACCTTAATCCCATCGATCATTTGTGGGATTATCTCGATACACAAATCCGAAAACGGAATATAACAAGCAAAGAGTCGTTGAAGTCCATTTTGATCGAAGAATGGCAGAAAAATTCCAGTATGTTTGAATAAACAATTGATTGAGTCAATGCCAAGACGACGAGAAGCTGTTTTAAAGGCAAAAGGGAAGCAGACCAAGTACTAATTTGCAGATCGTTGCTTTATTTGTTTACTGTACACTTATTTTTGACGCGTAAAAAATGAAGTATTTTTTGTTATTTTGTTGTTGCGGATTTTTGGTGTAATTTTTTATAATCAAATTTTTTATTTTGTCATTAGAAAATAGAAAAACCTTTTCAAAACACAAAACATTTTTAAAATCCGGCGTCTAGAACTCATTTTATGAGGTTTTGAATATGCTACACATAGGTGTACACTTTCTTTTGACGCTCACAGTATTTTTACGGAAGCCATATTTCTATTCATTCATATACGGTTCGATAATGGAGGAAATTTTACTGCAGATAATTTTTTCGAACAGTTTTGGCATAGTAGAGCAAAGCATACCCCTAAGTTCTCCACGTGCCACTTATAGCCTTTTTTGTGAATTGCATAGAAGACTATTGATGTTTCCATAATCGCCATTGCGAAAGTCATATACAATAGTTCTATTTTATAATATAGAATTGAGAGTATTAGGAGCAGACAAATCAAATGAAAAAGCTGAGTGATGACTCGTGTTAGAAAACATATTCAGATTGTCATCAGTTAATTTGGACACTGCTTCGTCGTATGCATTAGAAAAAATAAGGTCTAGCCATATACCGTTCTGGTTGGGGCAGGAGCTATCTGCTGCAAATCGTTACTGTAGAAGGTGCTTATTAAGTTGAAATCATTAAAATTAAGGAAATTCACCGGAAGGAGTCGACCGTCATGTTTGTCACTCACAAATTTTATATTCTTCTTCTTCTTTGTAGCACTACAGCCTCTCTCGGGCCTTCGCTTAAAGATAGTTAGAGTATCTCATTTTCATGACCGTATTGATTTTTTCGGAAGTTGGTTTGGTCAGTACCATGCTCCCATGTGCTTGTTCAGCTATGATATAATCTGATTAAACCAGTACATATCACTACTGAGTGAACACTCGTAGTCTGTCGGAAAAATCCCCTGAACTAAATCACGTTGCTCCCAACGAGATTTGAACCGGGCACCTTCGGCTTATGCGTTTATGCTCTAACCACTAGGCCACACAGACTATAATTTCACAGTTATGCAAGTATAGAATCCTTAAGTTCACAAAACTTCATGGAAATCGGTTTATCATTTATAAATTTTATATTAGGTCTATTAAAATCACGAGTAATAATAATTTTATCGTCTTCATTTGTCATTGCAGTGATATCACTTATCATTTTACAGACATTGTCGTAGACAGTATCGTTTGATTTAGGGGGGGGGGGGGGCATGAAATACGACAATAAACAAATTGCATTTTTATTTTGACTACTTTATGCTGGAATAAATTATGCACGTGCATTTAACTGGCTCGTTGATGACGGAGTTATGTATGGCAATCAATACACCGCCTCCTCGCGAGTGGCCAGTGCTAATCGTATCTCAGTCATCTCTGTAAATCCTCCACTTACTATCGAGAATTTCTTCATTAATGTGAGAATCCGTCAACCATGTTTCAGAAAGGGTGATAGCATTAAAATGGCACCGTTTTGCGTCAAGGAAAAACTTATTTAATTTACTGCGCATACCTTTCCAGTTGTGGTAAAATAATTTGAGGCTTTGCTGTTTAGAGGGGGCGAAAAAATTTCTTGTGATGTTCCCTAGTTTTTTGTAGTGAAGAAATATGGTTGGAGCTTACATGAGATGCGTTTATTTCAAGATCTTTTTAGCATGATTTAGAGTTACACCCAACTCCTCATGGAATGAGAAATATATGAGCCTAAGAGCCTCAAGATTTATTGGAAGACCTTCCCTTTGAATTAAAATTTTCAGGCTGGATTTTGTTTAAACGTCTATGTAGGTTGTGTCTGGGGCCTTGTACATATAAGAAAGGTAAAGACGGACGGATTCGTAGATTTTATTATCTCTGAGTCGAGACATAAGGAATCTTTTTTCCAGGTCAGCTCCTGACACCATAGTGGCCTTGACTGAAGGAGGCAGAAGAAGATCTAAGAATGGTTGGGTGAAGTTGTTTGAGGCAGGTGATATCGGTTGAGTAATAGACCCAGGCGAAACAGGAATTAAGACCTCTCCACGGATAAAATTCCTGTATCTACCCTGATCAGTGGATTTAGGTACCAAGCAGGGACCAGCATCCACCTCTTGTGCACAAGATGCCACAGAATTTGAAGCTGTTTCTGATTCGCCAGCACGTACACAAACGGAGTGCAATGTTGAGTCGGCCGAAGAAGTGCGATTAACATTCGATTGTTTTTAGTATGGTATGGTAAAATTATTTTACAATACCCAAAAATAGACGGAAATGAAAGACTTTTAACTCTTCATTCCAAGCAACCTAAGATTATGCTTCCATCTTCACTGAAGGCAGGTGGAAAATATGTTATTTAAAAGTGGTTAGTACTCAATTGAAAATCAATTTGAAAAAAAATCTGGCCACCATTTAAATATTTTCTTATAATTTAAAAAATTCCATTCTTCCATCAAGGGAAACATTTTCACGAGAAAAATCCGCTTTCTAATAGGCATATGTTGAAATATTGTACAATAAGATATTTCAAGGACCAACCATCGCCACAATAACGATATTTCAATTGCTACTTGCATTCAAAACCAATTTATGGTCTACCAAGAACATTTAGTTGCGGTATTGTGCAGAAAGGTATTCAACCTCCATTGAGGGTATTTTGCGGATATTTTATGATGTCAATAAAACTCAACAGCAATTAGCCAGCAACCGCCACTAAATAGACTTCGCCTAACCAAACATTCTCTTATATCAATTGGAATTTATGATTTCAGACGAACCTAATTTAGAAAGGACGGAAGCCAGCCAACATACTGAACTTAAAATCTATTGCAGGAGTTACTCGTATCTGCTGTACGTGAAATAATTCGTCGAATCCGCCGAGAGTTGCTCTTCTTCACACCTTCTTAGGATACAACGTTCAAGTATTTGTTTAACCAAAACTAATTACCTTGAATAGGTAAATGTCTACGGACAGGATCAACCTTCATGTCAAGTCTGGACAAGTAAACAAAATCGTAAATTGCGGTCTCTGAGGGGTTCCTTTTTTGCCATGCTTGACGAATTACACGAGCCATAAATCTTCGGAATCTATTAGGCTTAAGAAAATCCAAGACGCAGGAAAAAAGAAAATGCTTTCCTCATTCAAATGCTACTTGTGCAGCAATTTCCCGTGAATTCAAAGGAAGATGTTTTAAATGTTAGTAAAATTTGTGACTACTTTTATGGTAGATTAGCTTCAACTTCTATTGATCTGTGAAATACTACAAAAAACCAAACGTACTCGTACATGTGAAATCTTTTTCAAGATTTTTCTTTTAAGCGGAAAATCTCCTTTCTAATTCCTTGGACGAACACGTTACAATTACGACTTGGTTGACCGAATTTTTTACAATCCGTGTTGCATATGTTGAAATAGAATCGTTTTGAGCAATCGTTTGAAATTGGGTCTTTGAAAATGTTTAAAAAAATAATTTCACATTCCCAGTTCATCCGCGTTCGTAGTTTATGAGTAATTTGTTGTCTTTATGAGATTTATTAGAAGGAAATGATGGGATTTTGTCACGTAAATGATGAGATTTGTTTATGCCACGGTAAATATTTCTTTTAAGCTGTGTGATGTGGGCGATTAGACTGCTCTGAATTTTCTTTTCCTTACTTTTCACTCGCTCAGAATGAGAAACGAACTCATTTTATTTCGACACATGTTTCATCTATCAAAAGGTGGTTCGGACACATGGAATTTATTTCTCTGCGTGACGATTATCCTAATTGGTTGAACTAATTAAATCATTAGTTTGGTTTTGTTTGAGCAAGGATCTAATTGGAGTTTGTGGGAGAAATGCTTGTAATTTGCTTAGGGATGGACAAAATTAACTCTGCAGTTGCAATTTCCTTTTTATTCTTTGTTGAATAAGAACTAATTTTCAATAGCTCTTGTACTACTAGTAGTGAGAAAATCGAAAGTTGAAGATTGGAGCTAAAAATCAGATTAATTATCTCATGTTAAATTACCAATGCAAGTCCTACACGATTGAAGCGATTGCAATAAAATAGCATCAGAGTGGATCTTTTTTCTCGCAAACCATTCACATATAGTATATTGTCGCGTGTTTTCGGTTCGCGGCCAATAATTTTAATGTTCCGGGGAAGTGAAAACGCAATGTCTTTTAATTTAACTTAAAAGAGTTTATTCAATTAATCACAAAAATGCACAATTACTTATTTTAGTATTTCACAATTTTAATTTTCACTAAGTCTATAAATTTGTCCACTTAAAATCACTTCGCACTCAAACAATCAATCGTCTTTACTTCGCGTTCCACTATATCGCAGTTTTCTATCGCGGTTGTAATGATGATTCATTCAGCTCGCCTTTATATAGGGTCTCTACCTATTCACCCATTTCTCGTTTATTGGCGAATGTTCTACCGAGAGGTACCTGGTAGATTCGAGCAAATTAATGAATGGAGTGACGTCACTTGCAGATGTTGATCATGCTTGTTGGGTTCTCGTGGGTTCGAGTAAATTCATTTGTTGACGTTCTTAATGATTATGAAAACAATTGCGACAGCAGCTCGCAGAATTATTTGTACATGTAACACTGCCCCCACCTCAGTTCTTTTCGCCCCGAAAAGATGTGTCGCTATTTGTAGTCAATTCTCCCTGGGTGTAATATGGGGCAAGACGGTCCAGATGCACGATTTTCATTTTAGCTCTCGGCTTACGATGTTCCTGTACTCGGTATACGACGTCGTTGATTCGCTTTGTAACTCGGTATGGTCCCTCCAAATTATGTTGCAACTTTGGAGACCTACCCTTTCGCCGTTGCGGGTTATATAGCCACACCAAGTCATCTTGCTGGAAGCCAGTAGAATTAGCCTTTAGATCATACCTGGTCTTCATGCGGTCAGTAGCCGATTCGAGGTGTTTTCGCACTGTCCGATGTATCTGGTTCAACCGTTGTCTTAGATCACTTGCGTACTCCGAGACCGTTTGGGGTTTCTCAGGGGGTGTTCCGAACTTTATATCGGCTGGCAAACGAATAGTCTTTCCAAAAATGACTTTGGCTGGGACTTGGCCCGTCGATGCATGTTCGGCAGCTCTGTACGCCATCAAAAATAGTGGGATATGTCGGTCCCAGGCCCTTTGGTTCTCGTCAACCATCTTGGTCAGATGTTTATTGAGCGTGCCGTTGAACCGTTCGACCATTCCATCGGATTGGGGATGCAGCGGTGTTGTCCTCGTTTTCCGTATTCCCAGTAGTTCACACATTTCGCCAAAAACTAGTGACTCAAAGTTTCGGCCTTGATCTGAATGTAATTCGCAAGGTACGCCGTACCTGCTGACCCAATTTAACACTAGCTGTTCAGCTACGGTAGTTGCTTCCTGGTTGGGAATGGGGTAGACCTCGGGCCACTTGCTGAAATAATCGGCTACAACCAGTGTATATCGATTTCCCCAATCGGATTCAGGAAAGGGTCCTGCGATGTCAACAGCATTCCTTTCGAATGACACGCCTACGTTATAGGTTTGCATTTGCCCTCTTAGGCGTCGTTTTGGACCTTTGACGGAGGCGCAAATTGTGCATCTGCGACACCAGTCCTCTACGTCTTCTCGAGCGTGGAGCCAGTAGAACCGTTCCCGCAATTTCGCTAAGGTCTTGTTAACACCGAGGTGGCCTCCCGAGGATCCTTCATGCATTTCCTTAACCACATCGTGGATTCGGCTTTTGGGTAGTATAGTTTGCATCCTATAGGAGCTGCCATCCGCCGTTTTCCATTTCCGCTTGAGTACACCACCCTCCACCTGTAGGGAGTTCCATTGTGCCCAATAGCTTTTCAGGGTTGCGCCATGCGTTGAAACGTCCTTCCACTCAGGTCGCCCAGTCGTCTCATTCCATACGAGGAATGGTCCGATGTCTTCATCGACTAACTGGGCGTTTCGAATCCCCTCCGATGACCAACCTTCATCGAATTCCGCCGATATCAATCGCAGATCAACGAGCGGTTCCTTTTCCTCAATCCGTCGGCAATGCTTGCAGTTAGCTGGACATGGACGGCGGGATAGGGCGTCAGCATTTCCATGAGCTCCGCCCTTCCGATGAACAATTTCGTAGTCGTATGACTGCAATCTTTCGATCCATCTCGCAACTTGTCCCTCGGGGTTTTTGAAGTTGAGCAACCATCTCAGTGATGCATGGTCCGTTCGAAGAACAAATTTCTGGCCATGTAGATACTTGTGGAACTGCTTGGTGGCTTCTATTATAGCCAATAGCTCCTTCCTGGTCACGCAGTAGTTCCTCTCACTTTTTGAGAGAACTCGACTGTAATAAGAGAGGACTCTTTCTTTGCCATTGATCTGCTGGGAGAGTACAGCTCCAATACCGCCGTTGCTTGCATCGGTGTCAACTACAAACATTTTTCCGGGTTTCGGATACGCCAGCACGGGTGATTCACACAGCTTTTCCTTCAGGGTCTCAAAGGCTGTCTGGCATTGTTCATTCTAGACATACGGACGATTTTTCTCGGTTAGCTGATGGAGACACTTAGCTGTTTTGGCAAAGTCTTTGACGAATCTTCGATAGTAGGTCGTCAGACCCAGAAAATTTCGTAGTTGGCGCTTGTTGTTTGGTGTTGGCCAGCTTTTCACGGCTTCAATTTCCTCAGGGTCTGTTTTGACCCCTTCTGCTGATACGACGTGTCCCAGGTATTTTACTTCATCTGCGAAAAGAGTACACTTGTCGGCACTAAGTTTCAAATTTGCCAGTCGTAATCGGGAGAAAACCTCTTCTAAGTTCCGCACATGCTCTTCGAACGTTCTACCGATGACGATGATGTCATTTAGGTATACCAAGTAGGTTTTCCAGGTTAGGCCACGTAGCACATATTCCATCAAGCGTTTGAAAGTGGCTCGAGCATTGCAAAGCCCAAACGGCATCACCACAAATTGCCACAATCCGGTCCCAACTGAAAATGCGGTCTTCTCTCGGTCCTTCTTGTCAATTTCTACCTGCCAGTAGCCACTCTTGAGATCGAGTGTAGAAAACCATTTTGCGTCGGCTAAAGTGTCCATGGTGTCATCGATGCGTGGGAGTGGGTAACTATCTTTCTTAGTGACGTCGTTAAGCTGCCTATAGTCGACACAAAAGCGAGTGCTACCATCCTTTTTCTTTACTAGAACTACAGGCGCGGCCCATGGACTGACAGAAGGTTCAATAACGCCTTGTTTTTCCATGTCCGAGATCAGCGCGCTCACTTCTCCTTGTTTGGCTATAGGGAGACGTCTCGGTGCTTGTCGAATCGGCTTGCCTCCCTGTGTATCTATGACGTGAGTTACCATACTCGTTCGGCCTTGGTCATCCGGACTTGTTGAGAAGATGTCACTGTGCTTGGTGACCAGATCAGAGGCTCATTTGAATAGCTGCACTGGCAATTTGACTTGCTTCAATATTGCAGACGTAGATTCCCGGGCTTTGTCTGTGTCTTGCCTCCTTTTCCAATGATGGTCGTGAGTAGCTACCAAAGAGGTGATGGTGGAAACAGGCTGGCAGCTGCCGATGACTTCTCCCGTTTTGATGCTCGTGGTTGAGTCTGCGGTGTTAAGGACTCTAACCGGCACATATCCGTTCCTTAAAGATCTTACAAAGCATCGTCCTACAATCAAACTGCGCAATGCGGACGTCTTCGTTGGCTCTATCAGATAAGATCGGTGGTCTCCAGAATCACCATCAAGCTTGGCCCATACAATGCTTTCGAAAGAATTCGGTACATCAGTGTCAGTACATACCACTACATTCATCTTGGGAATTTGGACGCTGGGATCCTCCATCAGTACTTCTACATTCTGCCATTTCAATACACGTTTGCCCAAATCCAACGTGATTCCATGTGGTCGCAGAAAATCCATTCCGAGAATGCAGTCATACATAATGTTCGCGACCAGAAAATTATGTCGGAACACAAGGTCTCCCAACTGTATCTGGAGGTTGACCTCTGCATGAACAGGTGCAGTTTCTGCCGTAGCTGTCCGTAGTGAGAAAATTCTGCCCTTGTGAAGTTGTTGCTGTCTAACTAGGTCTGGTCGGATAATCGATCAGGTTGCACCAGTGTCGATTGTTATGGTGCAGTGTTCTCCGTCAACTTGACCCGGAAGGCATAAGTCCACTTCTCCACGATGTAGTCTTGACACGATGATGGTGGTGCTGGGGACGTCGATCCTCCTAGCCAACCTCTGCCCCACGAAGTTGGCTCTTACATGTTTCCCGACCCCTCTGTTTGAAGGGCTTCCATTCTGGGCTCCTGACTCGGTCTGGATCTCCTCCTAGCTGCACACCCTGGACAATAGCTCGGTTTTCTTCGCTTCTTGCAGTCTCTTTGCAGGTGCCCCTTCTCTCCGCAATTCCAGCATCTAGGCGCACCATTTACATGCGGATCTCGCTCAATTTCCACGCGCTCACACCTGCACTCGCCTGTCACTACCTCACGAACCCGGGAGTGGTACGAGTCACATTTTTCGCTGCCTCAAAGTTGAGACTATAAGTCAGTGCGTCCTTAACCGTTTGCTTTTGAGCTAAACGCACGGCTTGTTGCGATTCCGGGTCCTTTAGTGCGCTGATGAATGCTTCTGTCGCTGCATCATCTCGATGTTCTGGGTCGTAGGCTGGATAAGCCAAAAGTGCCAGTCGCTCAATGTCTTGGGCTAGCTGCTGTAGGGTTTCACCAGACTTCTGCATTCGATGCCTTAGCTGTGACCGATAAATCTGCTTCAGATGATCGTCTCCATAACGCATGTCGAGCACATTCATTATAGCATTCGGGTTTGTGTGCAATTCAACGGGGATCGTATGCAACAGCTCGGCAGCTGGGCCTCTTAGAGCAAGAATCAATGCAGTTGCTCATTCCTGCTCATTCCAGTGATTTATGCGAGCGGCTGCTTCGAACTGGGTTTTGTAAATAGTCCAGACCGTTTGCCCATCGAATATTGATGCTTGCACATTTCTAGATGAGCTTTGCGCTGCGGTTATGATTGGGGCTGGTGAGGCGGTTACTACTGCCTTCGTTGCTTCCAAGTCCTTTTTCACTTTTTCCATCTCATGGTTGACTTGGCTGATCTCAAGGTTGATTCTCTCCTCGACCTGGTATACCTCCTCCTCGACGCATTTAATTTGGCTGTTGAGACTACTAAGCTCCGCTTTTATTTCGGTTGATTTTTTTCCAGCTTCTGTGCGATGTCTGCCTTGATTTCGTACGCTTGTTGGTCTAGCTTCGCTAATTGTTCATTTAGCTTCACAGTTAAATTGGATGACTGTTGTCGCTGTTCTTGCTGCATCAGCATCAACATTTGCATCAGCGCATTTTCTGGTTCCTTTGGTTTGGGTGTTTCGGCTTCACCACCTTCTGCGCCTCTTTCTGCAGCTGAGAGCTCATCCGAATCCAGATTCACGCCTTCCGACACGATCGCATCACGCAAGCGTGTAATCAGTATAGCCTTTGTACCTTGTGTAGCCAGATTTCGTTGTTCCAACTCCCCTTTAAGCTCCGATATGCTCAATTGATTAATTTTTAGATGTAAATTTCCTGGCATTTTTATTGTTTCGGCTATTTTTCCACGTTAACTTTCACAATTGTGCACTTTAAAATTGTTTAAACGTTTTCACTTTCAAAATTTTAATCTCACTTCTCGACACCATTGTCGCGTGTTTTCGGTTCGCGGCCAATAATTTTAATGTTCCGGGGAAGTGAAAACGCAATGTCTTTTAATTTAACTTAAAAGAGTTTATTCAATTAATCACAAAAATGCACAATTACTTATTTTAGTATTTCACAATTTTAATTTTCACGAAGTCTATAAATTTGTCATTCAACTGTCCACTTAAAATCACTTCGCACTCAAACAATCAATCGCCTTTACTTCGCGTTCCACTATATCGCAGTTTTCTATCGCGGTTGTAATGAATGATCCCCCCATTCATTCAGCTCGCCTTTATATAGGGTCTCTACCTATTCACCCATTTCTCGTACATTGGCGAATGTTCTACCGAGAGGTACCTGGAAGATTCGAGCAAATTAATGAATGGAGTGACGTCACTTGCAGATGTTGATCATGCTTGTTGGGTTCTCGTGGGTTCGAGTAAATTCATTTGTTGACGTTCTTAATGATTATGAAAACAATTGCGACAGCAGCTCGCAGAATTATTTTTACATGTAATTATTTGTACATGTAACAATATGTAAGGTTAGTATCTCACCATACTTGCTTTAAACGAAATGTTCTCTTTACTTCATTTTATGCGTCAGTCACTTATTGCAGAAGCTTAAAGATATGTGTATTTGTTTTTCATTCAGTGTGGAAATTTAAAGAAGATCCAAATTTCACGCCTAGCATGCGTAACGCTTTGACTCAGCTCCAACTGCCACCGTCGCCATCAATTCAATACTCTAACTTGAAGTCATCAATCTGTTCACCTTGAACAGTATAGCCTCAGTCACTTGTTCGTTCTCCACAGGGCCTATAATACAATAATAGCGTTGGCACTATTCCCGGCCGAGCTTCATTCACCAGAACTACCACTCTGCCTGCTAGTATTCTCCTCCTATCTTCATTAGATTATGTAGTCCTGATTTACGTGCCGGATGCTTATAATCTGCCACTTGCTTCGATTCCTAGATCGAGCACAGCTTATGATTTTAACGTTGGTGCAATGGATAAGACTAACATCTTCAGTGATGTTCCAAGAGTTGCTACTTACGGTCTTCTGGTTCTCAAGCTACGTTACAACTTTTTTCCTATCTTGCCGCGATTGTAACACATCCGCCTACATTGAAGCGAAGGTTGGTTCATCAAATTGCATTATCAATTACAAGGAACTCACTTCCTCGCTTCAACGCAGGTAAATAGCGTAGTGCTCGCTAGCAAGGAAAGAAATAGGTATCACACCTACTAAATCAGAGACTGTTGGATATGAAGATGCAATCCTCAGTGCTCTCTTTCTCTGTAACTGTGCCAATATACGTAACCTAAGTTGCGCTAGTTCAACGGTGCGCCCAATGACTGAAGCTGCAGCATCATCCGCATAGCCGATCAAATTTGACTCATCTGGCATCACCAGTCTCAGTAGCCCACCGTAAGACAGATTCCACAGGTCTGGACCAAGAATAAATCTCTGGGAACTACCCGATGTAACTTCCATCCTTCATTTGCCCTGTATTATGTCATAAAGAAGACTTCGGTTTCTCAGGTAGTCTCTCAGAAGCAACGTCAAATATTCTCAAACTTGGGAAGTTTCACCCATCTAGCGAAGTTGAAGGCGTTCCTAACCCCAAGTGTCACCAACAGGACGATCCGTCGTTTAGTGCTGCTATATGCCTCTGCGTTTTGTACCGCGCTGACGACCTCTGTAATTGAATCAATGGTAAAGTATCATGTATGCAAGGCTTCCATAGAGCACCAAGCTTCCGCATAACTAGCTATTAGCCAAGGCCCTACGGATCTTTGTTCACATTGTCCATTTGATCTTGCCAGCAGCAAGCCTTGCTGTTATTAATCAATTGCGAAGGCATTTCTTGGCCGACTTATATGCTGCTAGCCAGTTACATGCCGTGCCCGTTGTGCCTCACGCCGAAGCTTATCACACTCCCTTCACTTTTGCAGCGATCTCAATCGACCACCAGTGCACTGGGGACTTGCCGTGTCGGGGCTTCCGACTTGGCAAAGATGCGTTGCAAGTAGTCGTGATAATGCTCATTGTTGTATTCATCACGTCTTGCGCTGCCAGTTCTTCCATCCCCTGCGTATCTCCCTGCAGCGGAACACCTCGCCGAAACTCTCGACGTCCATCCTTCCGATGTTCCACCCGATTTCGGAAATTTGAGAACACGAACGGCTCACTAATCTCAAGTAGAATGCACTGATGATCACTGGCTGAATATTCTTCTTATACTCTTCAATTGTGTATCCTCCGTACTAATTACTCCGAGGCAACTTTCACGTCCTGTATGGTTCCTTCATAGCCAATATGGTGGAAAATTGGCGTACTTCTGTTGTTTAGTACGACGAGTGCCATCCTAGCCGCCATTTCCAGAATTCGTTGTCCATGTACATTTGTTTGAGCCATCCCCCAACGAACACGTTGCCGTCTATGTTCGAGACTGTGCCGTCCAAAGCATTCAGCTTGGGTTCGAAAGATGATAACGATTCGTTCGGCGTTAGGTACACACTAAAGAAGCTGATCCCTGAGCACCGAATCCACACTACCCTCCACCTGGAAATCACTGTTCTGAACCCATGTCGCAGCAATACCAATTTCATCAGGATACCATAATGCAGAAATTTCATTGTGGTGTTGCTCACTCAGTAGCATAACGTCGACTTTCGTGTCCATCGTAAACTGCTCATGCATATTTTGGCGGTTGAACTGTGGCGTAGGTTTGGCTGCAGGATTCGGGCCATCGAAGTTTTGATTTTGCCTTGGCTAGAGCTTCCTAAAAAACCCGGCATTTCCCTGATCCCAAGACATGTCCAATGTTCAGTCTTGGATTAGCATCCTTGCAAAAAATAGTGTGCCTCTTTTTACACTCTGTTCTTTTATTTCCAATTTTAGCGCATTTGTAACATAGTGAGCTCCTATCGGGTCATTTGCATACTTGTGCAATGTGACCATAGTGAAGGCATTTGAAACATTGAAAAGGCGCTGCTCTTCAGCGTATCCTACAGACATCACATCCTATTCTTACTTCACCCTTATTCAGAAATTGTTCGACGTTCTTTTTGGCCAAGTCACTGATGGTTGAGTATTGTCACCTATCGTTTTCTGTTGTCAGCCTCATTTTTATCCTTCTATCCTACCCATGCTAGGGGACTCTCTTTTGATGGCCCCTCCTACCTCAGCTAGGGTCATGACGCAGTCAATGTCTCTTATTTTGATCATTGCCATCGGCTCGTGCGAGGCAATAGTTTTGCTTTTGCCGAAAACTTTCTTCACTGCGTCACAAAATGCTTCTTTATTGTCAGCCTCTGCTTTAATGGCAGTGCTGGTATCTTTGCACCTCACATTTCCCCTGATATACCGGAGCACCTCTGCGTAGGATCAGTCATCTTGGAGTCTTACGAGCGGTGCCTACTGCCGGGGTCTTCATCGGGGCTTTTATCTCTTCTGTTTCATGTCAGGTCTTTTATCTTGCTAGGCGCTCGTGCGAACTTGATTTTCTGGCACTTTTTGAAGGAGTTTTTTTGCGGCCTCTTTTGTTCCTTTTGTCAGCACTGTCTGGAACCCCTGATCAGGCATTTCACGCCCATGAAGTGCCACTTCTTTCCTTTTTCTACCCTGATCTCCTTCGATTAGGCTAGACGCCATTCTTTATTGATGTTTGATGGTGGAGCACCTGCGCATGTACTTTAGGCTTAGCCTTTAGCACTTCTTCACCATTCTGCTCCTCTTCAATATTCTGGTTCTCTTTAGTCTTAAGCCCCTCCTCCTTTAGTTCAAGATTTAATTCTTTTTTTAACTTCTCCCGGTTATTGGATTAGCCTTTCTTCTTGTAGTCGCTGGATAGTAATTCCACGTTGCAAACTCTGTACTGTACTTTCCAAGCACAGAACTTTAGCCACATTTTTGACGGTGGCGGTGAAATGGTCAATCGATTTTTTTCTTGCCGTGATCACTTTGTGGGCCTCAGGATGGTTCATTTTTATTTCGTGATTTAAGATGCTTGTTTCGGTAGCTTTGGTAGCAATTGCAGCAGTAACCATTGAATTCTCGATGTTCTTTATATATTCCCCCACCACGCGAAAATCCGCTAATCTCCATTTTTTGTCCATCTTTACTGTCATTGTATTCGTCGTTATTGGTACCACTCCCGACATGCTGTTAACATCATGGTTGCAGCTGCTGGTTGTATCGTCATTGTTGATGTTTTAAGTATTGTTTTTATCTGTTGGCTATTGCAAATAAAGTTCTACTATACCCTACTAAAATCGGAAACTATCTGTCCATCCGTCCGTCCGACACAGCAAATTTTCTCGCAAGCCACATAAGCTATTAGTGTGTATTTATATCGCACGAAGCCGGCAAAATCTTGCCGGTTGGCCTATGGGGGGTTTCTGAAGGGCAATTAAAACAATTCTACTATTTATTCGTTCGCATGGCAAATTATATTACACAATAAAACTATGCTCAAAGGGCACCACACCGTATTCCAGCTCCACTTTTAACTCGTGTGGCTCGCTTGGGATTGGCTCTCAGGAAAGCTCGATTGATTCGTGTCGGGCTAGTAGGTCGGGTTCACCGGACAGTGTTGCTGTTCGGTACAGCTAGAGTAATGAAATTTTGTCCGAAGCTCAAAAGTTGCGCTACATAAAAAATATTATAAAGTGTTTGAGGGGAGTCTTCCTATACAGGGGTGGTACTTTTAAAAATTTTTTACCAAAGGTAGCCAATATGGGTATAAAATGAAACGTTTTGATGAGAGCTTTTCAAAACAGGAGTTAAACTAGGAGCATTTGCATGGAGAGGTGCAGGATGAGGGGAAATGCACGAAGAATTTGTCTAGACTGACCAGTTTGTAAATCAGCCAATCTAACTAGACCATTCGGTGCGGGATATACTGTGGTTATTTAAGTCATTTTTCACTTCAGCGGAGGCGATTGAACGTATTTGATGACCACAAGCCACCCAACTTGTAGGTTGGCTTGCGGTTTCTTCCATTTTGGTTGCTGCTGTGAGGGGTCGAGGTATTCATTTTGCCATCGATTCCAGATATACTATTGTAATTTCCGAAGCAAGATCCATCGTCGCAGCCCAACTTACTTTACGTTGGAGAGATCTTCTTGCGGAGGAACGGTTAATACCTTTCCAATCGGAAAATCTTCGGGCATGAGCGGGGATAAGTCGTCGGAACTAGCGCTCAAGAAACTCAATGGTCTGGAACTAAGACAAAAATGGTAATAAATTCTCAATGCTATTGCTTGACCTTAGCGTGTAGTTTGTGTTTGATGCTTTTTTTTCCTCGCCATACGCTTCATAATATCAGCTTTGGATTCAGATTCCAACTCTATGGCTGCGAGGAATATAGTGACTGAACTCAATTGTCCTATTTTACAATTTATCACAAATCGTTGGCAGAAGGCTGTGATCCATCTAAATCTGTAATAACATAAAATGGAGTTCAGTGAAAGCAACGCACTTAAGCTTAAGAGGGTTGTCAGCGCGACTACTCACCGTGCTTCCTTATTGGTGGGCCCATATTCTTATTTCAGCTAGTGCATTCTGGATTGGATGCAATCGGTCTGGTTCGTGTAACGACAGATGACATTCTACAAGCACCCCTGGAGTTGCTCCTCTCGTTGTTAGATCTTCCGGGTTATCACTGCAAGGTACGTGTCGCTGCGCAGTGGTGGAAATGGTGCCACAAATAGCGGTGGTCCTGTTTGCGATGAAGATTTTCCTCTGGCAGAAGGGTTTCTTCAGCCACGCAATAAGAGTGGTGAGATTTGTCCAGCAGGAAATGGGTGTATTTCCCAGCTCAATTGCCGTTACTATGCGTTTCATCAGTTTCGCGGACAAGGTAGCGCCACATAGTTCTATACGAGGAAGGGATATCTTTTGAACGGGAGCCACCTTGGCTTTGGACATGATGATGGATGTTGTGACGCGGGACTGCACAGTAGGCTCATTTGGAAGCATCGCTGAATCCATTCAATTCCATGGTGCTGTAAAGGGAGGTTCCATACCACTGAGGTACCGTGATCTGACTTAGAGCAGATAACGCTTTCTCTTAGTCTCCCCATTCATGACAATCCTGTTTGACTAAGGATTGATCCCAGTCGATGTTCCTTAACCATAATTTCTGCAGGAAGATTTTCGCTACAATCACTACAGGTGCATGCCAGCCCAGAAAGTTGAACGTTTCGGCAATGTGTGATGTCACAGTCCTCTTGGTAAATATTAACTCAATCGGTTTGGCGTGAATCTTCATGACTAGAGTGTTTTTGCGATGATCCCATATTTATCCTGAGGATAAGAGGCAATCCTGGTTTGGAATGGACTTGAGTAGCACTTCTTGGCTAGCTGCCTACTAACAGAGACAGGGTCCTCCCCTTTTTAACACATTGATCTGTTCCTGCTTTGATGCTTCTGCATCCAGCATTGTGTGGATTCCGCCGAGGATGTTGTCAACATAAAACTTGGTCTGTGGGGCTCTGGAAGCATTTAAAAAAAGTGCTATTATCTGCGACTAGTTATTGCACACTTTGAATCGCTCAAAATGTGGCTGAATATACTCCAAAGGACACGGTACGAAGACGACAAGTCTCAATGGTCGTGGAAGGTGGCCTCCACCGCAGAAATCGCTGAAAATTTTATTAATATGGGACCACGAGGATCTGCCGATGAACATTCTCTATGCTCGATGAAAAAGCTTTGTTATAGATTCTCGAACGAACAATCACTAATCGTAAATCCCGATGTAGAGTGCGTCCTACGATAACGACATTTAATGGCGTGCCTTTGTTTGACTTGCGTCATGCAGTAAAGACCATGCGCAGTTTGTCAGTCAATTTCAGACCATGCAGGTGATGATATTATGACCTCAGACAAAACTAGAGCTCCCACTATCATGGCGAAATCATTTAGTAAATGGGATTGGACTTCGAACTAGACTGGTTCGTAGGAATTCACGGTGGGCGTAGGCGTGGATGATCACCGTTGACAGAAGTACCATTTTGGAGGAGAGATGAGCTACATAGGATGCCACATGCGGTTGGATTGGTGCTGTATGGACGAAAATAGTACTGGCTTTGCACGATGTGTTGGGAGCCAGAGTATAAGGTTTCGGAACTGTTGGTAATGCAGAGAGGTCATTTACATTATTATCTTTAAACAATAGGGTATGGTGTGGTTTTCTTGCAATGGGCACATCCACGGTTGCTGAGACAGCTTCAACTTTCATGGTCTGCAGATAAACAATTGAAGCACAGCGTGTTATTGCGCACAATTTGTAAGTTCCTACCAACAGAGAGTGTTTGGAACTGGCTGAAGCTTGGTGCCCTTTGGACCAATTGCATGCACAAAGTGGAAAGATGGGTGAGATAGTGCAATACTTTTCCCTGCCCATCCGCTCTGTGTTGACGCTGCTCATGGTGGAACAGTTATCGAGTGTCCACTCTTCAGACAGCCGGAACTGGAAGAGGCAGTCCTATTATTGAAAATAAGGAAGGCTTCAGGCTCAGTTGATGTTCCAGCTGAGGTGTTGCAACTGGTCTATCACCATTGTCCTGACTTGCTGCTCAGCACATTCAATGCTTGCCTATGGAATGGAGTTTTCCCGGTACAATGGGTTTGGGCGAGGCTTGGGCTGATCAGCAAGGGGAAGGAAAATTCAAAATATCCGTCTGCATATCGCCCCTTATGCATGTTAAACACGGCTGGGAAAGTGCTGGAAAAACTAATGAACGGAAGACTAACTGACGCAATTCATACTGAGGGGGCTAACTCATTGATGGTGCAGCTTTAAAATAGGTCGCTTCACCATTCATGCAATTACAGAGGTGGTGAATGCGGTTCATAAAGCAAAGGCATATATGTAGTCACATTAGTGACCGATCGTTCTGTTGGTGAAACTTGACGATAAGAATGTCTTCACCTCGGCTAGATGGGTGGATATTCTGGATATGCTGGAAAATTATTTGCAAGCTCCAAAATATCTTATGAGGTTTTTGGGGGACTACCTGAAGGACTGACGCCTGAAGGATTGAAGTTGTGGCGGGTGTTGCTCAAGTCTCTATCCTTAGTCCAGACTTGTGGAATATATCTTACGATGAGCCACTGAGACTGGAGATGACAGATAAGACATGCTTGATCAGCTATGCGGCTGATATTGCGACTCTAGTCACTGAATGCACCATTGAACAAGCGTAGCTTAGGCTATGTATGCTAATGCGCCAAATGAGAGGCTCGTGGGTTCAGTCTAGCAATGCAGAAAACCGAAGTGGTGATCTCGATAAAGAAGAGAATTTTTAGAGTAAGAATGATAATTATTGGAGACACACCAATCAAATTGAAACCAATCGTGAAGTTCCTCTGAGGAAACTGATCGACTTGAAAATGAGCTTCTCCGAACATATCAGCACAACGGCTGAGAAGGCTGCCTCAGGTGTATTGGCTCCAAATTAACTTATGGTAAACGTAGGGGGTTGCAACTCAATAGGAAAACACCTCTTAATGAGCACTGCAGGGAGCAGAAATATGAGGTGATGCTCTCAGTACAGAGGTGTACCAAAAACTCTTGGTAAAGGTACAGAGAAGAAGATCACTGAGGATCGGATCTGCATATTCCATAGTCCTTGACTCGATGGTGAGAATTATTGCAAGCGTAATACCTGTTGCTCTCCTTGCAAGTGAGCACTGTGCTATTTACTTAGTCAAAATGAGGACATGCAAGTGACAATCGTCGGCATGGAGAGACAGCACTCATTCAACAATTGATAGCAGTCCTGTGTGAGTTGCAGGAAGAAAAGGTGGAATGAGCAGCTCATCCCAGATCTCAGACCGTGGCTCATGGTGAGACTGATTTCTTTTTAGCGGACAGAGGTATTTTCAGCCTTACCTGCACAAAATTGTTAAGTCAAGGTCCCTCGAACGTAGATTTTGCCGAGGCTAGTGAGATAATGCGTGCCATATATTTTTTTTTACAAAAATGGGACAGGGTCCCTACAAGAAGACGGAAGAGCTCACCT